>OZ010788.1:89918224-92318224 GCA_963932465.1 Maratus speciosus
CTAAACAACTTTGTTATTTCGGCACTTCAGCAAAGACAGTGCTTGGAGAAAATCATTTTCATGCAAGATGGCCTCCACATATTTCTTCGCGAGTACAGTAGCTGCTACGACAGAAATTTACAACAGAAAGAGTCATTAGCCGGTGTTTTAGCAACTGCATGGCCACCTCGGTCCCCTGATCTTACACCCTGTGACTTTTAGCTATGGGATTACCTAAAGTCCAAGGTCTATCACGGAGGTGTCCAGGACCTGGCTACGTTGCAGGATAACATATCGTAAACTGTACGGGAGATTCCTGCAGACATGTTATTCTCTGCTGTTGTAAATCCTGTGCACAGAATGCAATATGTGGTCCACAAAAACGGTGGCACATCGAACCTGACTTGGATGTGCTAAATAAACGGTAATTTTATTTCAGTATTGATTCTTCTTTTTTGAAACACTCTTCTTCGAATCCACAGCGCCACATATTCCCCTGGCAGTAATTTTTGGAAATAAATTTTTTCCGCGGAATCCTTCGTCCCCCGCCTTGTTTAATCTTCCTACAAAATTTGGCGCCATTCTCACGATTAAATCGCACTACACTCTGAGTACCGTCAGTTTAATTATGGCCACCTTGTACTCAAATCCAAACGGCTTATTTTCTGACTTATTTTTAAATTAATTTTTGCTCTCAAATGCATCCAATTGGCAGATTCTTTTATTCAGGAACTATATAATGTATATAATTATAACATTGGTCGGTGTTTTCATAAAGGCAGAATATATTTCAAAAAATGCTGTCAAAATGGGCATTTTGAACCGAATTTTCCGAAGCGACAGTGCTGGAATCGGAGTCGTACTGATAAAATAATTGTTTGTAAATCAAGTTCTAATTAATTGAAAGAAAAGTAAAAACACAGATCGCTTATAAATCTCTTAAAAAAAATCGTGTCAGCAAGTTTCATTTTTCCCCCTTTAAAAATGAATCTCAAAATGTGTCAGAAAATTTCGAGTTCTTGAGCATGGATGTATATATTTTTAATACTGCCTTAACATGATTCTGATAAAAACAGCTCTTATATAAAAATGAAATTAAAAACTCATCAAAAGCGGCCAGATAAAATTGTTAAAGTGGGTTAATCTCTAACCATGATTTAGCTTTTGTTGCTGAAATTAGTATTTAACTTCGAAATCTACCTGCGCCTGTAGGCCGAGCCGGCAGGGATTTTTAAAACTTTAGTTTATTTTTCAAATCGACATACTGATACAGATTAAAAGAAAAAAAAATCGAGGATCATGTGCATAAAAGCAACTTTGTACGTCTATAAGTCTGTTCTGTTATGTGATTTTTCAGAGACAATTTTCTCGGGAAATGAAGCGGAAAATGAGATTTTTCCTGCATGTGATTGTTTTTTTATTCATGCAATAAAAGCGTCATGTTTAATTCCACAGATTACTCTAATATAAAATATTCCTGGAAATTCACAAAATGAAATGGTAAAAAAAAAATCGAACATATTTAAAATATTGCATCGAATTCAGGCATCTATTTTTGCCGTTTAAAATTTTGTCCTTTACACTTTTTTGAATGTGTATATCTTTTATTCACGTTTTAAAATTTGTACAAAAAAAAAAACCAAACCCGCTTTTATTTTGTACAAGCGGAAAACATTGTATCACCATTGTCCCATATTAATGCTGTCCAACAGATCAAGGATGTTAATATTTTTAATATCAGGGACGCACTTGAATTTTAACCGCATTTTCACGGACGTATCGCTCCCTCGCACCTATTTCTTTATACATATATGTTCAGAGACCAGATTGGATAAACATGCACAATTCAATATTATGAAATTTTGGATGGATATTGAAATAAATATTTAATAAAAAATTTAAATGCAAATACAAATCACAACAAATATAAGAATACCCAAAAGTTAGTATTTTTTTCATCGATGAGAGAACCCTGAGTTGCCAAATTTTGTGGACAGTAAATAAAATATTTCTAGTGACTATTTACAATAATACCTATATTACTTATTATCTATACTACTTTACGTATATATTTAGACATTACTCAAATATTGAGTAATTTCAGCAATAATATTAGTTATTAAGTGAATACAACATTTTACTTGTTAATCATAAATTATTCGATTTAGGTTTATGATAGTAATTTCGTTAAATTAACGAAAAAGGAACTACTTAACAATTAAATTTTAGGTTGTAAAAAAATATTGTCTAAATAAATGAATATTTATTGACTTTTCTCTTCATGTTAATTGAAGCTTGTACGCAGAGTTTCAGTACATGTACTGAATTCTCTTCTTTTTATCATTGCAAAACCACACATTTACTAATTTTTCAATAAGCTGTCTGTTATTGTACCTAATGGTTTTATTAGCTTCTTCTCTTGGTTATTGGAAAGTTGTCTGGCTTCCAAATTTCAAGATTGATTCTAAATATTGAAGAATATTTTTTAACCGAATCGAAAAAGCGAAGATAAGAATTCGTTTGTAATTTTATGCATAGTTGTGGAAAAAAAGTAAACACCCCTAATAACTCTGTAACTAATTATAATAGAAGAAAGTTTCTGCTATTAAAAGATTGGAAATAAAGTCTACTTTTAAATGAGGTATGGGGCATGCTCACAATTTTTTCAGTTTTGGGGAAAAAAATCTGGCGAAATTAAACTTGCTAAAATAACATTTTAATCTGATAGACGAATGCCTTAATGATTCAAAATAAAGAAAAAATGGTCAGCAGTGAAATTTTTTTTATTTAACTGAGGTTTAAGTTAAACTTGCGAGTTTAATTTTCCTTACCATTTTACCCCTATAACTTTTTATTTTCTTCTAAATTTTTACTTATAATGAATTTGCATAGTACCCACAGGACATTCAAATAAGAAATAATAAAAATGTAGTACATTTAATACAGAATTTTTGTATAACATTGTCTTAAAGGGGTGTTAAAGAAGGCACGGTAAGGTGAAAAAAAGGGATGGTATAGGAAAAAAGGGACGAAATGGTAAAAAAAGGGACTGTAAGGATGGAACGGTAAGGAAAATTGCCAGCTATTTTTAGGAAAATCATGTTAAGACTAAGTGATAGCCACAATGTTCATTTATTTTTAGAAACAGTTGTTAACATTGGATCAAATTAATTTTTTTTCTTAATTTACCTCGAAAAGTGCAGGAATAAACCTTGGGGACGATAAGACTACCAATAAAGCCACGATGTTTGAAATTGATATTTAAATGCTGATTTAAATTCTGCAGTAAATTTCCTGTCAAAGAATTTTAGACCTTCTTTCTCTAGCATACTTCTGATGAGAAAAAACTTGAAAAAAATTCTGTGGCTGCATCTGGAGTGATTTTCTGTATAATTTTAGAAGAGGGACGGTAAGGAATGTAAAACCCAGGGACAGAGTTTAAAAAATAATAACAACCCTAAAAATGTGTGCAGGTTAATTTTTTGCTACATATTTATATAAAACAATAGTTCCAGTTTCGGAAAAAAATTACATCGAATTATTTTTATTGAAACAATTTTATACAGACAGTACTTAAAAATCCAAACTTAAAAATCAGCATCAGGGACACGGGACGGTATAGGAGTTTTCCAGGTATTTGGGCCCCCAACATCGTCCAAAACTTATTTATCTCGTTAATATTGTTATGCAATCATGCAATGGGATATTCCCCGGTATATGAAATTAAAAAAACACAAAAAGTGTTTTAAAATAAAAATTATTATTCAGGGACATGAAACTCAAAAGATTGTATGAATGCCCCGTACATGTCGTAGGCTAATTGCGAAATCAGACTCTTAGGCAAACAGCCTAGGCTGTTAATTGGAGAATAATCTCCCTTCTTCCAATTGGCCTGATATTTTTCAGTCTTTTTGCAAAGAGCCTAAGCGGATTTAGGCTAATTGGAAAATGATCATTTGTTTCTCAATTAGCCTGCTATTTTTCAGGCTTATTGCAAAGAACCTATGGAGAGCTAAGCTAATTGGAAATTATCTATTTACTTCTCAGCCAGCTTGATTTTAATTTCAGACTCATTGCAATGAGCATATGCAGTCATAGAATAATTAAAAAATGACCCCGATGACCACCTGTTTGTCCAAACAGCCCAGCTTAATCCAAGTTTATTCCAATACTAGAGAGATAGCCCGTCAAAAATGACGGAAAATGAGATATAATGATATATACAACACATATGCAAGAATATGTGTAGCTTTTCTCGCTTGTTCCGCAGTGATAGATGAAAATAACACATTTTAATATGTGGAATTATGTTGCCAAATTTCCTTCTTCGCCAAGGCAGTTTTCTCTATTTCGCCAAGGCCCCTATACTGGAAAAATACCGAGAATTTAATCTCTGTATCCGGTTATGTAAATCACATTAAATTTTTTCAGTTAGGAGCACAGATATTACAGCGCCGTCTAGTGGCGGTTATTTTATTAGTAGCATCGGGATCAAGATGTAAAGACGTACATTTCCGCATATTACATTTTAATTTCTGACCCACAGATTAAAAAAAAATCCCTTAAATGTGGAGTTGAAATTAAGTTGCGGTGAGCTCGATTATGTACGGCTAATGAGTTTCAATGGGAATTTCGCCAAATTAGCCAACTATCGCTAAGCTGGCTTCATATATGGTAACTCAATTTTGTCGCCAAATTTGGCGGTATTTCGCCAAATTTTGATGTATTTTGTCAAGTTGGTCAGTTTTTGGCGTTATTGTGGAAACTCTGCCATTGCCACTTTTCAACAATCACTCATTTTTGAAGCTGATACCGAAGCTGATCTCCATAAGAAATCTAACATGGCCGCGATCCATGAGGCGGTAGAACTGGAATTGTAAGAAACACGCAGAGACTTGGATTTTCTATAAATAGGATGTCTAAGATAGTAAATGTTTAAGCATACTTTTGTATAAAAAATAGCGGGGGGAAGTTAAAATGTTTATAAAAATGTATAAGAATACTCTCTTTATTGACCAGATTTCATTAACACGAGTAGATGTCTAAGGATGTTGAATTACTTCACTTTATTTTAATGGTTTATTTTTTGCTAACACCCCATATAAAAACACCAATAAAATCTACAGATGAGACAAATTTTTAATATTTTCTCAGAATTATGTAGAAAAAATGATTGTTGAAAAATAATTATAAAATATGTATAGCGAGCGGCCTCTCTTCGTTCGCAGCCTTTTATTCTTCAACTTAGTCCGACTCTTTCGCGGAAGCTAGGTTCGTAGGCCCCCAGCCACGTCCCGAGTATAAGACACTCTAGCGAAAGCCAGGTTGAATAAGAAAAAAAATCAAAGATTAAAACCGATCAAATTTAAAAGGGAAATTACACAAATTAAAGATGAAGCTACCGGGCGACCCCTGCTTCTTCTAGCTCATTATTAGACATAAGATTATTTGTGTATAATTTTATTGTATTAACTTAATTGCCAACAATCTAAAAATTGCACAATTATCTTGATTTTCCACATTAATGTGGTAATTCAGTATAAATCGTTCAATATTTTATTCAGATAAAATTTCATTTTAAGAAAATAAAGGTCTGCGCAGAGATACTATTTTTTCACAAAAATGAATATTTACAATGCATTTCCTCTAGAGCAATATATATGTTTATACAAATAAAATTCTAAAGACTTCGTTCGTAGGCGCAAGAAAAGGCATCTGTGGGCGAAATTACACCCGTGGGCGTGTGTTCGACAAAATCAGTATTAGATATTTCTGTGCACAGGTATAATCTTTCAAGCAGGGAAATAGTTAAATTATTTCAGACATTTTTCTGATTTGGAGTATTTAATTGATTAGCTACTTAGATTTGTTTTATACTTTTAATCAAAGTAGGAAGGCATGATAAATATGAATCTCTCTCTATATCTCTAAATAGCAAAATTAATCTTTTAAAGTTTAATTAAAGAGAAATAATTATTGATCTAGTAAAACTTTACGTAAATATAATATAAGATCTTTGGAGATGTCCACGCTTCTGAAAAAAGCGTCGTCCCGTTTTTAGAATCACCAGAATCCGAGATTTCTGAGAATTAAAGTAGCATTTCTGGAGCAAAAGTTTTTTTTTTTTTAATGTTTGTTTTAAAAAAAGAAGAAAAAATAGACAAGCAGGAAGCAGGAATTATTTTTTTAAGAATTTAGTGTCGCCCTCCGATGAGGAAAAGAAAAAAAATATTATTATTACGAGGTGGAACCCTTTGACTTTCTACGAATGAAAATGCTTAAGAAGGAACTGTTTCATTAGTTTACAATAAACCTACAATATTAGTTACAATAAAAAGTGCATCTCATATTGGTTAGTCTAACTCTCAAACAAATATTATTTTAACATAAGGAGGATTACTGTTATAAATATATTCTAAATTTTGCATTTTATCAAGGTGTTATCTCATTTGCTTTATTTTCAAAAGCGAAGCATTTCCACCGGTGAAGAATTGAAACCCGCAGAAGTAAAAATAATGCACTTCAACAAAATTTATTTCAGTTTTAAGACTTAAAATACACGCTTTTATTTTATATAAAATGACGTCATTTTCATCCGCTGAAGAATTTCATATTTACGATCCAGTCTTACACAACATCTATAGAAAAGTAGGCATATGACGTCACTATCGCGGAATAATACAAAAACCGAGCAAAAAATGGTGTCGTAAACTCGACAAAATAATCGGCTATCTAATGATTCATATGCCCTCATTTGTTTGCAACATTAATATGGATACTTAATATTAAATATAGTTTATAATAGCTCCATATTTTATCAGAAATCATTCATTAGCATTTTTTCAAAATTGTACGTATTTTAATTACAATTTTTGTTTCCAGTTATTATGAAAAAATGAGCACAAAAAGACATAGTAATCTACTATTTTCCTTTTAGTTTCTACAGAAATGGAGTATATCAATAGCCACCATTACAAAAATGGCATTAAAGACTACAAAAATAAATTAATATCTCAAAAATAAGTTGAGATGCAGTTTTCAAACAAATTGCAGATTTTTTAAAAATTGTACGTATTTTAATTGCAATTTTTCCCGTTCTTATGAAAAAATTACAACAAAAACATATAGCAATCTAGTATTTTCCTTTTACTTTCTACAGAAATAGAATATATCAATTGCCACCATTACAAAAATGGCATTAAAGACTCCAAAAATAAATTAATATCCCAAAAAATAAATTGAGATGCAGTTTTCAAACAAACTGCAGTTAAAAGTATTTTTTCCCCGTATACGAAGGTGTAAAAATTTTAAATGTGCGATGCTTAGAGGTTTAAAAAATTGCAGTAGAGATTATCAGTATTTAACCGTACAATGATACATCTCCTTCGTTTTACGGCTGGTTTGTGTAACGTAATGTTATTTTTTAGGGATGAAACTTTATTTGTTGCCCGAAAGGAATAGTAGTTTTTACAGTGCATTAATCAGTTTCCTCAACACGAAATAAAGATTTTTCAGCTGTATTATAAATTCTTAAGTAAACCTTTTCATGTTAAGCAAATATTTTCAACAGACAAACATGCTAAATTAACAGCATTAACACTAATGTTAAAATTGATATTATTTTGTTACGTTTATATGTGTAAACTCTATTACGCTGCCGAAATTTCTTATTTGAAAATTGAGATCAATAAAAAAACTATTATTTCGTGTTGAGAAAACGTATCAAGAAGGTCCGAGACACAATTTAAAATAACTTTTATTTAATTTGTTAAAATTTTGATTTTTTGGGGATGGATTAAGAATGTTATTTATAAAATTAAAATCATATGATAAAATTTCTCATATATTTAAAAAAAATTTAAAATTTAAAATTCATTAAAAAAGGGGTTAATTTAAAATCGTTATAACTCGAAATAGTATTTGTAGAATTTGATTTTTTTTTCATTTAAATAAACAGAAATATATAAGTTTTAATTTTGATCCAGAATTTTTAAAAATATTAATTAAAAAAATATATATTTAAAGTAAAAATAAAAAAGAAAATGATGTAACTTTTCTTAAAAAAAATCATATTTTCAAAAGTAAATATTTTTTTCTAATTTGTTGAATCAAAATGAAAGTAAAATAATTGAAAAAGACATGTTCCAAGTTTGAACAATTTATCTTTAACCGTTCTTGACACATAACGATTTAAATACGAGAAATGGTGAAAAATCCGTCATGAAGAAAAACGCATTTTCACAGGAAGTCGTTTCCATGTCAACCATTGTTTGAAAGCTAGATTTTGAAAGCAAACCAAAACAAAAAAAAATAATGTTTATTGTTCTAATTAAAATAGAAACATGATTTACACGTCATTTTAAACAGAAAAAAAAAACAGAGAAAATTTTAATGCAATAACAGTTTTTTAGAAAATTTGGAGATTTTTGTGTTCCGGACTTAAAATACTATGAAAGTACTCGGAAACATTTCAGTTTGATCTTTTATCCTTTAAACATTCAAAAAAGAAACTTTTGTTTAAAAGATGTTTCTTTAAATCTCACAAATCTATTGGTTTCTGAATTTAAGAAAAAAGTTTTGAAAACCCGGAAAAGATTTTTTTATATTTTTGTAAGGTTTTGCTGCATCCAGAATTATTTCGTTTACGGTGTAAGTCGTGAAAAATAGTATGGAATTCTAATTATGTGTTATATATATTTTTTATACTTTTGAAGTAATATGCAACAAATGAAACTCCTTTCCTTCATCCGTATCTTTAAAAATAGCATTTAAATAGCGCCTAATGTGTGGAAGCTTGCATCCGCACCCAAGAAAAGACAATTTTTAAGACTGGATATCATTTTCAGTAAAACTTTAAACATGAAAGCACACTTTAGGATTTTTTAAAACTATTTCACGTTCATTTCCTTTCAGGGATGCATTATTCTAAATTTTTATAATATTTATGTATAAAAGCATACATATTCGAGCATACATATTAGGATGACTTTGATTTGTAGTATGATGTAATTTAGATTGTGAAATAGAAACAGGTTCTTAATTGTGTTTCTTTTTTAATATGAATGAGGTTTTCCTTCTGAAATTGACCGCCTATTGCATTTATGTTAGTAAATAAATTCTGCTGAAACTTTTATTTATACCTAATCACTATATTCCTAGTTCTACCACGAATATATTTGTGCAGAATTTACGAAGCTGTTTTAGTACAACCTAGTCCTGAAAGCGAAATATTTTCGTTCCGGTTATTTTCTCCGTTTTAATAAAAATAGAATACTTCTTTTGAGTTTCTTTTTTCTTTGCCTTAAGAAAAGAAAAACAAGAAAGAAAATTCATGCGCCAAGCATACATTACGAAACACTTTCCGATACTTCCAGACTTCTTCAACAAAACTTCGTTGTTTAATAAGGTAAAGAAGATACAAAAGTAAACATTTTAGAAAACGTATAACACATTTGAAAACCAGTTTTCAATAATTTCCGTCCATAACCGGAAAGGTACTCCAATTTTTTTGTGTCATTCTGTGTATGATGTATAGACTTGTACAGAATCTACATAGTATGCTAAAATTTAGTTTAGTAAGAAAACGTATAACAGGGGGAAATTCAGCTTGAGCAATTTCTCCCAGTAGATAGAAAAGTACTTGAATTCTTTTGTACAGCATATATACAGGGTAATTATAATTAAAGTTTAACTTTCAAAATGCTGTAAAAAAAGAACCACTGGTCAGAATGTCTTCAAATTTGAAATGAATATACTGGAAGAAGGGGGAAACGGTATGGCATAAGAAAGAAAAGTTCCAAAGGGTATCAATAGATGGCGCTGTAAGTGGCATAACGAAAGTGGATTCGTCGTCAAGTGACATTTTTAATTGAAATACGATGGTTTTGTCATGAGTTGCACAGTAAACCAACCGTACTGTTCAATGTGCATGAGTGTTTCGGTTGTTTTACGGAAAAAATGACTTCCAAATCAGTCAACAGTTGTGGCACTATTAGTGGAAAGTCCATCCACCACGGTAAGGTCGTACCACATTGAATGGGAAAAATCGGTTTTTAATTGTCCTTGGGCCGAAAATCGCATAAAAAGCACATAATGATTTGGTTTTTAATTGTCATTGTGCCAAAAAACGCATAAAAATCACTTAATGATTCGGTTTTTAATTGCCCTTGGGCCAAAAACCGCATAAAAAGCGAATAATGATTCTGTTTTTAATTATTACTAGACATGCGATGAGACAACCGATAACGATTATCGGTTTCAACTTGTGGCGGACAATGGTGGACAGCATATGGAACCTGTCTGCCGCATGTCTAGCAGTAATTAAAAACAGAATCATTATTCGCTTTTTATGCGGTTTTTGGCCCAAGGACAATTAAAAACCGGTTTTCCCCATCCAATGTGTTAGGACCTTGCCGTGATGGATGGATTTTCCACTAACAGTACCACAACTGTTGACTGATTTGGAAGCCATTTTTTCGTAAAACAGCCGAAACACTCATGCACATTGAACAGTACGGTTGGTTTACTGTGCAACTCATGACAAAACCGTCGTATTTCAATTAAAAATGTCACTTGACGCTGAATCCACTTTCGTTATGCCGCTTACAGCGCCATCTATTGAGACCCTTTGGAACTTTTTTTTTCTTATGCCATACCGTTTCCCACTTCTTCCAGTATATTCATTTTAAATTTGAAGTCATTCTGACCGTGGTTCTTTTTTTACAGCGTTTTGAAAGTTAAACTTTAATTGCCGAAACGTCAGTGAAGGCTTACTGTGGAGACACGAAAAGTTTTGGTTTCCGTTAGTCTGTCTGTCTGTTAGTCTGTCTGTCTGTTCCGCGATAACTGCCGCAAAAAGCATCCGATCGGCTTGAAATTCACTGGGCATGTTGATAAGGTACCCGGACATAGCTGTATAGTTTTTGGTTAAATTTGGTTCATTCGTTCGGGAAATATAGAACATTTTATTTTGCTCTATAATGCTTTTCTATGGCAAGTCAGACGATTTTCTGATTTTCATTTGTTGAAAGAAATGGCTCAAATGAAAAATGGATTTAAATGGTAAATTTTTGATGCTGAAATTTTTAAATAAGATTATTAAGTTATTCCAATTAGTTTGAAAATTTGTCAATATATTTGCGAGATTTTTTAATTAGGTTTATAATATTGGGGGGAATTTTATGCATGTTTTCCAATAATATAAAGGATTTTGTTTTATCAATTTGACATAATGCATATTTCATTTTTTCCCTTTTCTTTCATCTGTTGCCTAGCAACGTATTTGGTCCTAATAATCATACTCCTATTATAAAGAGGTAAAAATTGTTTATTTGTCGGAGATAAGCTCAGGAACTACCGAACCGATTCCAAATGCAATGGTATCAAAATGATGGTGTTCGCCCAACTTAGAACATAGGCTATATCTTATGTCGGTGCCACTACCCCAAAGGGGGTGCAGGAGCAAAAAACGTTCTAAAAATGCGATTTTTGCGTTACTGAAGGGCCTAGAAATATGAAATTTGGAATATTAGTTACTTATAAGATATAAATGGTGTATAAGAACAGCTCTTAAACAATTTGAAATTTAAGAGGGGTGAAAATGCACAAAAAGCGTTCTAAAAAACGTTCTAAATGGTAGTTTCTACATAATCTCAAAAAATACCAAACCGATTTCAAAAGTAATGGTATCAAAATGATGGTGTTAGTCCAACTTAGAACATAGGCTATATTTTATGTCGGTGCCAGTAACCTAAAGGGGGTGCAGGAGCAAAAAACTTTCTAAAAATGCGATTTTTGCGTCACTGAAGGGTCTAGAAATATGAAATTTGGAATATTAGTTACTTATAAGATATAAATGGTGTATAAGAACAGCTCTTAAACAATTCGAAATTTAAAAGGGGTGAAAATGCACAAAAAGCGTTCTAAAAAACGTTCTAAATGGTAGTTTCTACATAATCTCAGGAAATACCAAACCGATTTAAAAAATATTGGTGTCAAAATGATAGTGACAACGTTTGCTCCAAGATAGGCTATGTTTTATGTCGGTGCCACTACCCCAAAGGGGGTGTAGGAGCAAAAAACGTTCTAAAAATGCGATTTATGTGTTACTGATGGGCCTAGAAATATGAAATTTGAAGTATCAGCTACTTATTAGATATAAAGGATTTCTAAGAACAGTTCTTAAACAATTCGAAATTTAAAAGGGGTGAAAATGCACAAAAAGCGTTCTAAAAAACGTTCTAAATGGTAGTTTCTACACAATCTCAGGAAATACCAAACCGATTTAAAAGATATTGGTGTCAAAATGATGGTGACAACGCTTGCTCCAAGATAGGCTATGTTTTATGTCGGTGCCACTACCCCAAAGGGGGTGTAGGAGCAAAAAACGTTCTAAAATGCGATTTTAGCGTTACTGAAGGGCCTAGAAATATGAAATTTTGAATATTAGTTATAAGATATAAATGATGTCTAAGAACAGTTCTTAAACAATTTGAAATTTAAAAGGGGTGAAAATGCACAAAAAGCGTTCTAAATGATGTCTAAGAACAGTTCTTAAACAATTCGAAATTTAAAAGGGGTGAAAATGCACAAAAAGCGTTCTAAAAAACGTTCTAAATGGTAGTTTCTACACAATCTCAGGAAATACCAAACCGATTTAAAAGATATTGGTGTCAAAATGATGGTGACAACGCTTGCTCCAAGATAGGCTATGTTTTATGTCGGTGCCACTACCCCAAAAGGAAGTGTAGGAGCAAAAAACGTTCTAAAATGCGATTTTAGCGTTACTGAAGGGCCTAGAAATATGAAATTTTGAATATTAGTTACTTATAAGATATAAATGATGTCTAAGAACAGTTCTTAAACAATTCGAAATTTAAAAGGGGTGAAAATGCACAAAAAGCGTTCTAAAAAACGTTCTAAATGGTAGTTTCTACACAATCTCAGGAAATACCAAACCGATTTAAAAAGTCCTTCCGGCCAGTGCCGGGAGGAAGAAGTAGCTTTCATAATCCTTATTTAAAAAAAGCCAAATTATATCATTCAAACACACGAAGCTCAATTTAGTGGAAACCGAATATAGGAGATTCAATACTAATTTTTATCAATATAATGAATGAGAATTTCGCGAAATTATTCAGCTTTATCCAAGCTGCTTTTCTTTAAAGTAACATATATTTGGCTGCCAAATTCGGCAATTTCTTAAAGTGCCTGTCATTTTAAGACGACATGGTGGATGAGGCTAAGCAGTGAACTTGGTCGAGACCTTAGTAATTGCTGTGCACATGCTCACTCACATCGGAATCGGTTAATATATAGGAGTGCTGTCGCATGCAAAAAATCAGATTTTTCAAAATGTCACCCACAATAGAAATTGAAACTGCTATATCTGAGCCATTTTTTAAGGTAAAGACAAACAAAAAATGCTTCTGAATCCTTATATCAAGGTCAAATACTTAAGAAAGAAACCTTTTTCAATTTCTAATTTTTTTGCACCTCACTTTAAATATATATATATTTTTTAATTTAATGGTCGCCATTTTGAAACAAGATGGCTGATGAATCTGGCCAGCGAACTTGGTCGAGGTGTTGATGTATACTATCCACATGCCTTCTTACATCGAAATAGGCGAATACGTGTGTTATCGCGTGACAAATACAAGATCGTTTCAAAATGTTAGCCATGCTAGAAATTCAAAGTGCTATAAATCAACCATTTTTTAAGATATAAACAAAAGAACAAATTTTCATAAACAAAAACTGCTCCGGAATCTTTGTATCAAGGCCAAACACATAAAAAAATCTTTTTCATTTTCCAATTGTTTATTACCTCATTTTGAATTTTAAATTTAATTTTTTTTAATGGCAACCCTTTTGAAACAAGATGGCGAATGAAGCTGGCCAACGAACTCGGTCGAGACATTGGTATGTACTATGTACAGACCAAGTTACATCCAAATAGGTACATAATTACGCCTGTTATCGCGTGACAAAAATCAGGTCGTTTTAAAATGTCAGCCACAAGAGAAATTCAAAATGCTATTACTCAGCCATTTTTTTTAGATATACACGAAAGAAAAACTGTTCCGGAATCTTTGTATTAAGGTCAAAGACATAAAAAAAAATCTTTTTCACTTTCCAATTTTTTGGTATCTCATTTAAATTTTTTTATTTTTTAATTTTTTTAAATGGCCGCCATTTTGAAACAAGATGGCGGATGAAGCCGGCCAACGAACTCGGTCGAGATATTTGTATGTACTATGTACACACCAAGGTACATCCAAGTCGGTTCATAAATACGCCTGTTATCGCGTGAGAAAAATCAGGACGTTTCAAAATGTCAGCCACGCTAGAAATTCAAAATGCTATAACTCAGCCATTTTTTAAGATATAGACGAAACAAAAACTGCTCCAAAATCTTTGTATGAAGGTCAAATACATAAGAAAAAATATTTTTCCATTTTCAATTTTTTGGTACCACATTTCAAATTTTAAATTAAAAAAATTTTTTAAATGGCCGCCATTTTGAAACAAAATGGCGGATGAAGCTGGCCAACGAACTCGGTCGAGAGATTGGTATGTACTATGTACACACTGAATTACATCCAAATCGGTTCATAAATACGCCTTTTATCGCGTGACAAAATTCAGGACGTTTCAAAATGTCAGCCACGCTAGAAATTCAAAATGCTATAACTCAGCCATTTTTTAAGATATAGACGAAACAAAAACTGCTCCGGAATCTTTGTATAAAGGTCAAATACATAAGAAAAAAATATTTTTCCATTTTTAATTTTTTGGTACCACATTTCAAGTTTTAAATTTTTTTAAAAATTTTAAATGGCCGCCATTTTGAAACAAAACGGCGGATGAAGCTGGCCAACGAACTCGATCGAGAGAATGGTATGTCTATGTACACACTGAATTACATCCAAATCGGTTCATAAATACGCCTTTTATCGCGTGACAAAATTCAGGACGTTTCAAAATGTCAGCCACGCTAGAAATTCAAAATGCTATAACTCAGCCATTTTTTAAGATATAGACGAAACAAAAACTGCTCCGGAATCTTTGTATAAAGGTCAAATACAAAAGAAAAAAATAGTTTTCCATTTTTAATTTTTTGGTACCACATTTCAAGTTTTAAAATTTTTTTAAAATTTTAAATGGCCGCCATTTTGAAACAAAACGGCGGATGAAGCTCGCCAACGAACTCGGTCGAGACATTTTTATATACCATGTAGACACCGAATTACATCGAAATCGGTTCATAAATACGGGAGCTACAGAGTGACATAGGTCAGATATATATATATATATATATATATATATATCAGTTTTGAACGGAGGGTGGTTTCGGGGTCTGGGGGTCATGATCGATGAAAATATACCAAAATTTTTTGAAATCGCTTTCCTCCGAACGGCTGCAATAGGTAGCTTTTTTGTAAAGAAAGCTACCTAAAAATATTGGTGTCAAAATGATGGTGACAACGCTTGCTCCAAGATAGGCTATGTTTTATGTCGGTGACACTACCCCAAAGGGGGTGTAGGAGCAAAAAACGTTCTAAAAATGCGATTTTAGCGTTACTGCAGGGCCTAGAAATATGAAATTTTGAATATTAGTTACTTATAAGATATAAATGATGTCTAAGACCAGTTCTTAAACAATTCGAAATTTAAAAGGGGTGAAAATGCACAAAAAGCGTTCTAAAAAACGTTCTGAATGGTAGTTTCTACACAATCTCAGGAAATACCAAACCGATTTAAAAAATAATGGTGTCAAAATATTGGTGTCAAAATGACGGTGACAACCCTTGCTCCAACATAGGCTATGTTTTATGTCGGTGCAACTACCCGAAAGGGGATGCAGGAGCAAAAAACGTTCTAAAACTGCGATTTTTGCGTTACCGAAGGGCCTAGAAATATGAAAATTTGAAATATTAGCTATTTATTAGATATAAAGGAATTCTAAGAACAGTTGTTAAACGATTCGAAATTTAAAAGGGGTGAAAATGCGCGAAAAGCGTTCTAAAAAACGTTCTAATGATGGTTTCTACACAATCTCAGGAAATACCAAACCGATTTAAAAAATAATGGTGAATGGTCAAAATGATGGTGACAACCCTTGCTCCAACATAGGCGATGTTTTATGTCGGTGCCACAACCCCAAAAGGGGTGCAGGAGAATAACGTTCTAAATTGCGGCTTTTGCGTTATGGAAGGGCCTAGAATCGTGAAATTTGGAATGGTAGTTAGTTATAAGATATCAATGATCTCTAAGGACATTTCCTAAAAAAATCGAAATTTAAAAGGGGGTCAAAATGCGCAAAAAGCGTTGTAAAAAAAGTTCTAATTTGCGATTTCTGTGCAATCCCAGGAAGTACTGAACCGATTCCAAATATAATGGTGTAAAAATGATGGTGACAGCTCTTTCTCCAATATAGGCTATATTTTATATCTGTTTCCACTACCCCAGAGGAGATGCAGGAGCGAAATGCGCGAAAAGCGTTCTAAAAACGTTCTAAATGTCGATTTGTCGGCAATATCTCAGGAAGAATGAATCTGATTTCAAACGTAATGGTAGGAAATTGATGTTGACAGCCTCTGCTCTAACATAGACGCTGTTTTATGTCGGTATCACTATCACCAAGACGTTGCAGGAGCAACAAAGCGTCCTAAATTTCGATTTTTGTGATCAGTAGGGGCTAGCAACTTAAAATTAGGCAAGGTACATATTTATTAGATATAAATGATCTTTAAGAACAGTTTCGAAAAAATTGGAAATTTAAAAAGGGGTGAAAATTGCGCGAAAAGCGTCCTAAAAACGTTCTAAATTGCGATTTCTACTCAATCTATGGAAATACCAAAGCTATTTCAAAAGTAATGGTTGCAAATCAATGGTGACAGTCCCTGCTATAACATAGGCTATATTTTATGTTGCTGTCACTACCATCTGAGGTTTGGAAAAGCAAAACATGTTCTAATTTGCGTTTTTTGCACAACTGAGGGGTCTAACACTTTGAAGTATGGCATGGTATTTACTTACAAGATGCAACTGCTTTCTAAGAACAGTCGAAAGAAAATTTCAAATTAAAAAAAATGAAGTGAGTGAAAAGCGTTATAAATTACAATTTTTAAGCAAACTTATGAATTACAAAACCGATTAAAAAAATAATGATGACAAATTTTGGTGATAGAACCTGCTCAAACATAAGCTATATTTTATGTCTGTGCCACTACCACCAGAGGGTTTCAGGAGCTAAAAACTTTCTAAATTGCGATTTCTGTGATACTGAAAAGGCTAGAAACTTTAAATATGTCATGGTAGTTACTTATAAAATATAAATGCCCTCGAAGGACTCTCGAAAATAAATTCGAATTAAAAAGGGGTGACGTGAAGGGGATGTGCGAAAAGCATTCTAAAAAAGTTCTAAATTACGATTTCTACGCAATTTCAGGGAATATAAACCAAATATAAAAGTAATAGCTGCGAATCAATGGTAGCAGTCTCTGATCCTACACAGGCTATATTTTATGCCAATGATTCTACCACCTGGGGTTCACAGGAACAACAAACGCTCTAAAAAAGGCCTTTAAAAGCTTTCTAAATTACGTTTCTGTGGAATATTAGAAAATAACAAACCGATTTCAAAATTAATGTTGGCAAATTAATGGTGACAGTTCCTGTTTCAACATAGCCCTTTATGTTGAGAGAGGGGGTAGGACTTGGAATTTGACATGATGGTTAATTTTAAGATGTAAGAAGATGGTTTCTAAAAAATTCAAAACCTCAAATGAATACTGAAATGAGCGTATTCATTGAGCATAAAAGTTTCAAAATATTTTCTAAATTGTCATTTATTTGTTTTATTTCATTTTATTAATTTAAGTCTCATTTCTGCCTAATACAGTGTAATAATGATGTTTAGTCAAACTGTGTTTTAAATAGTAATTTTTGAATTATTCCTAAGAGTAATAAGTACCTTTTAATAAAATAAAATATTACCTTTCAATAAAATAAAAATTTAGTTAGTACCTTTTGATAAAAATTAGACATATAAAAATCACTTGGCATATTTCAAATATTACGCGAGCAAAGCCGCGGGGTTTGCTAGTATTAGTATAATTGCGTGCATAATGTTTGAGTAAAGCCAACGTCAAAACGCATGAATTAATGCATTTGTATCTTTGCATATAGATGGATTTTAGTACAGAAATAAAAATAGGCAATATTTCATTTATTTTGTTTATTTTATTTAAATATTTTGCTTAAAAATACAAAAGTTCATTATTTTCATAGAGAATAACGTAACATTTTTTCATAACATTTACCAATATTTCTTTAATTGTTGCCAAGAAAATCAAAACCCGGAATAATATTTTCTTTTAAACAATTTTCAATTGAAATGTTTTGTCGTGAAAGAGGAAAATGAAAAATAAAATTAAGAATTGAAAAATTAATATGGCGGCATATTGGAAATAAAAAGAAAACTCTCAAGTATTTCTTAATATAACAAGATGAAAAGTTTTGAGTAAGTACGCATAGCAGGTGAATTAGACGTCATTTATCGAAAACAAAGATGCTGGAATAAAAAGATCTTGGGTAAAATAAAATTAACTATTATTCACGGAGGAAAGAGATAGATGGAGATGCAGTATGCCGTAAAAACAGTTTGCAATACGATGTGCGTTAATCTCAGATTGAAATGCCCTCATTCGGCCCAAACTAAACAAGCACGTGGAACAGGGACCGAATTCTTTGACTTCATCCGTGCATTTTTTCTGTAAATGAAAATGATCTGCTTATATTTAAGCAATAACCATTCTAAGGTAGCATTTCATTGTATTATGAATTAAAAACTGTATTACTAAAAATATTATTATTATTTTTTTTTAAGCACGTCGTTGTGTTGTGCCGAATGTAGCGGATTTTAGGGTTACATTTTTGGCGTCACTTCAAGATTTATTATCTGTGTACGGTTAACATGAATATTTTATTTTAAAATTAAATTTAATTAATTTATTAAAAAGAAACTTATGCTTATCCTTATAAATCACAGCGTAAAAACAATCTAAGATATACTATAACCATCCGCACAATCAATAAAAAATTATGAATGTAAATTTAAATAGACTACGGGGTGTTCAGAGGGGCTCTGCCACCCTGAAGAAATGCAATTTTTGATTTAAAAAGTTGCCAGAATATGTAGCTCATTAGAATTTCAGAACATCAATGTATAACCACTTGTTTAACACTTTTAATTTCTGAAACTTTACGAAGTATCTTGTATGCTTATAAATATTTATGTAATTTGAAAACTTTAAAAAGCGATTTGTAGGAAGTAGAATATTACGCAATGAGTGTTAAAAAACAATGACTTGCAAAGATGACGTTGAGGCTCCTGATCTGCAGATTTACTAGTGAAATAATACTAAATAATGATGATTTACTGACGAAATACGAAATAATAATGATTTACTGACGAAATACGAAATAATAATGATTTACTAGTTGCCGAAACGTCAGTGAAGGCTTACTGTGAAGACACGAAAAGTTTTGATTTCCGTTTGTCTGTCTGTCTGTCTGTCTGTCTGTCCGTCTGTTCCGCGATAACTGCCGCAAAAAGCATCCGATCGGCTTGAAATTAATGTGGCATGTTGATGAGGTACTCGGACTTAGCTGTATGGTTTTTGGTTAAATTTGGTTCATTCGTTCGGGAAATATAGAACATTTTATTTTGCTCTGTAATGCTTTTCAATGGCAAGTCAGACGATTTTCAAATTTTCATTTGTTGAAAGAAATGGCTCATATAAAAAATGGATTTAAATGGTAAATTTTTGATGCTGAAATTTTTAAATAAGAGTAGTAAATTATTCCTATTAGTTTGCAATTTTGTCAAAACATTTGTCAGAGCTTTTAAATTAGGTGTATAACTTATGATGGAATTTTATACATGTGTTCGAATAATATAAAACATTTTATTTTATGAATTTACTTATATTTCATTTTTTTTCTTTTAACCGTTGCATAGCAACTATATCTCATCTAAAAATATCATAAATGTGAAAGTATGTATGGTTTTTAAAGTCAAATCAAAGTTAAAAGGAATGAATTAATGAATGCCTTTGTATAGATATTTGCATATAGATTGATTTAAACGCAGAAATGAAAATAGTATTTATATACTATATAGAATAATATCTTTATTTATGTATTCAACTATTTTGGTTATAAAGGAAAAAGTTCGTTATTTTCATACAGAATAAACTGACATTATTCTATTAAACTTTATAAACTTTATTGTTGCCAAAAAAAAAAAAAAAAAAAAAAAGGAATAACAATTTCTCCCAAAGAGTTCATTTTAATTTGTAAGATTTTCACGTGCAAAGGGAAAATGCAGCAAATTACAAATAATAAAAAAGATAAATAGGACAGGAATGAATACATATAAACATTTCACACCAAATACCACCTAAATTAATTTTTGTAGTGGTATTTTCCCACACTACGAAGAAAGATTCCTCGATTTACACGATTTTACTTGGCCTTCCTTTTCTCATTGGTTGCGATTTCATTTTCGCAATTGCGTATATTAATTGGCACAAAATTTTACATTTTTATGACTGAGGTATATGTAAGGCCATACAAATAAGAAATTCCGTATTGTTTCCTATAAAATGTGATAAAGTGTTGGTTAACTATATATGTTTCTATTAAGAGGAGCAGGGCTGCCAAGCCTCCGGCGTTCTGGATACCAGTATTTTAATACAAAAAATGTTACATTATTTAATTGAAACATTTGCGCGATTTAAAAGAACAACATTTTCTGTAAGGTAATAGTGTTGTGCAAAAATCCTGAGACTTGCCATGTCTGGTGGTGAGTGAAATGTTTTATTTAATGCATTTATCTCTATTTTAATGCTACGTAAACAACGTCCCGTGTAACAGCTTGTAGAGTGTAAAATAAATTATTAAAATAATCCCTATTACGAAAAATGAAACAAAATGCCCGGCTAAGGGAAATAAAAGGTTAGTTAACCTTTCGTAATTTGACCTGAATACAGGTGTGCATCAAATTTCAACGGTGTTTGTAACATCACGATTTTAAATTAAATGTGGATACTATTAAAAGGCTATCACAAAAAATACTTAACGGCGCCATATCACGTTTATCTATTTAGTCAATTGGAAGTGGACACGATGATGAATTATTAACCGTTAGGTTTAGAACTCCCCCTACTTTAGGGTGATTTTAGTAAGTTAATGCTATCGAGTACATTTTTAGATATTTAGATTAGATCTTAGATATAAATATTGCAGAATGGTAATCAAAATTATTATTAGATTTCTAAATTAGATGTCTCAGTTTACATTTCCAAAAGTTCTTTATCCATTAGATACAGATGTTTGTGGTTAGCAGGCAAGTAAATACTGCTGTATGGATATTAAGATAACGTAAAATGCTTGACCAAATTGTTGCTTATCCTTATAAATCGCAGTGTAAAAATGAATCTAAGATATAGGATAATCATTAACTCAATCAATAGAAAATTACAAATGCAAAATAAATTACACAACGGGGGGGGGGGGTCAGGGGGGGGCACCCCCCCAAGAAATATGCTTTATTATATATAAATTACTAGAATAAGTAGCTCGTGAGCATTTCAGAATATCATTACATAACAACGTGTTTAATTTAACGCTTCTAATGTCTGAAACCATCGAAATATTTTTTTCTCCTTCTATAAATGTTTGTGTAATTTAAAAGTTTAAATTTTGTTTTTGTAGAAAGATTAATATTAAGCAAAATTTTCTAAAAACAATAAGTTGCAGAGATGACGTTGAGGCTCTTGATCTGCAGATTTACTAGTTGCCGAAACGTCAGTGAAGGCTTACTGTGGAGACACGAAAAGTTTTGGTTTCTGTTAGTCTGTCTGTCTGTTAGTCTGTCTGTCTGTTCCGCGATAACTGCCGCAAAAAGCATCCGATCGGCTTGAAATTCACTGGGCATGTTGATGAGGTACCCGGACTTAGCTGTATAGTTTTTGGTTAAATTTGGTTCATTCGTTCGGGAAATGTGGAACATTTTATTTTGCTCTATAATGCTTTTCAATGGCAAGTCAGACGATTTTCAGATTTTCATTTGTTGAAAGAAATGGCTCATATGAAAAATGGATTTAAATGGTAAATTTTTGATGCTGAAATTTTTAAATAACATTATTAAATTATTCCAATAAATTATGTCAATATATTTGCGAGATTTTTTTAAATTGGGTTTATAATATTGGGGGGAATTTTATGCATGTTTTCCAATAATATAAAAGATTTTATTTTATCAATTTGACATAATGCATATTTCATTTTTTTTCCTTTTCTTTCTCTGTTGCCTAGCAACGTATTTGGTCCTAATAATATTAGTATAATTGCGTGTATAATGCTTGAGTAAAGCCAACGTCAAAACAGATGAATTAATGCATTTGTATCTTTGCATATAGAAGGATTTTAGCCCAGAAATAAAAATAGGCAACATTTCTTTTATTTTATTTATTTTATTAAAATATTTTGCTTAAAGATACAAAAGTTCATTATTTTCATAGAGAATAACGTAACATTTTCCCATAACATTTACCAATATTTCTTTAATTGTTGCCAAGAAAATCAAAACCCGGAATAATATTTTCTTTTAAACAATTTTCAATAGAAATGTTTTGTCGTGAAACAGGAAAATGAAAAATAAAATTAAGAATAGAAAAATTAATATGGCGGCATATTGGAAATAAAAAGAAAACTCTCGAGTATTGCTTAATATAACAAGATGAAAAGTTTTGAGTAAGTACGCATAGCAGGTGAATTAGACGTCTTTTATCGAAAACAAAGATGCTGGAATAAAAAGATCTTGGGTAAAATAAAATTAACTATTATTCACGGAGGAAAGAGATAGATGGAGATGCAGTATGCCGTAAAAACAGTTTGCAATACGATGTGGGTTATCGCTCAGATTTAAATGCCCTCATTCGGCCCAAACAAAACAAGCACGTGGAACAGGGACCAAACTCTTTGACTTCATCCGTTTTTTTCATTCTTTTTTTTTTTTTTTTTTTTTTTTTTTTTTTTTTTTTTTTAAGCACGTCGTTGTGTTGTGCCGAATGTAGCGGATTTTAGGGATACATTTTTGGCGTCACTTCAAGATTTATTGTCTGTGTACGGTTAACATGAATATTTTATTTAAAATTTAAATTTTATTAATTTATATATATAAAAAAAAACTTATGCTTATCCTTATAAATCACAGCGTAAAAAAAATCTAAGATATACTATAACCATCCGCACAATCAATAAAAAATTACGAATGTAAATTTAAATAGACTACGGGGGGGTTCAGGGGGGCAGAGCCCCCTGAAGAAATGCAATTTTTGATTTAAAAAGTTACCAGAATAACTAGCTCATCAGAATTTCAGAACATCAATGTACAACCAATTGTTTAACATTTTTAATTTCTGAAACTTTACGAAGTATCTTGTATGCTCATAAATATATATGTAATTTGAAAACTTTAAAAAGCGATTTGTAGGAAGTTGAATATTATGCAATGAGTGTTAAAAAAACAATGACTTGCAAAGATGACGTTGAGGCTCCTGATCTGCAGATTTACTAGTGAAATAATATTTGCCGAAACGTCAGTGAAGGCTTACTGTGGAGACACGAAAAGTTTTGGTTTCCGTTTGTCTGTCTGTCTGTTCCGCGATAACTGCCATAAAAAGCATCCGATTAGCTTAAAATTAAGGATACATGTTGGTAAAATCCCCGGATTTAGCTGTATAGTTTTTGGTTAAATTTGGTTCATGCGTTCGGAATATATAGAACGTTTTATTTTGCGACTTAATGCTTTCCTATAGCAATTCAGACGATTTTTCTATTTTTATTTGTTGAAAGGAAATGGCTCATATGATTGAAGGATTTAAATGGTAAATTATGGATGATGTAATTTCTAATTAGAACCATACATTATTCATATTAGTTTGAAATTTTGTGTATACATTTGTCAGAGTTTTTAAATTCGGTGTTTAACTTATGGAGGTATTTTATGTATGTGTTCCAATAATACATCTTTTTATAAATTTACTTTTTTTTCAAAGCACATATTTCATTGTTTTTATTTTCTTGCAACTGTTGCCTAGCAACGGAACTACACCTAAAAATATCGTAAATGTGAAAATATTTGTAATTGTTTGAAGTCAAATCAAAGTCAAAAGGGACGAATTAATGCCTTTGTGACTTTACATATAGATGGAATTTACCCCAGAAATAAAGAAAGACTATGTCCTACTTATTTTGTTCAAAAATTTTTTCTTTTAAATTAAGAAGTTCATTATTTCCATAAGGAACAAATCGACATTTTGCTATAAAATTTAACAATCTTTTTTTTTTTTCTTTTTTTACCGTTGCCAAGAAAATCCAATCCCAGAATAATAATTTATCCTAAACAGTTAATTTTGACTTGAAAGATTTTCATGTGCAACAGGAAAATTAAATAAAAAATAGACATGAATACGTCTTTATATTGGAAATGAAACTAAAATACGAAAAGAAGGTGAATTTGATCTCATATATCAAAAATAAAACTAATGTGCTTTGAGGTTGAAATAAAAAGGGCTTGTGTTATGATATTAATTCTTATTATTAAAAGAAATGTTACTAATATCTCATGGTTTATCGTCTGCACACAGCTAACAGAAATGTTAATTTTTAATCGAAAATTTCAATGAGAAAAAAAAAAACTTTTGAAAATCAAATATATACAATGTAAATGTCAAAATTATACACCGCAAAATTATCGCTGTCGAAAATGATGTCATTGTATCGGGAAATAAATATTCTCATTCTTAAAAACCAAGCATTAACTAGATTGCCTGAAAAAATATTTTATGACGAGTGTTACTTCTTAATGCCGCCTCATTTCAGAAAATATGGATGAAAATTATTTTATTTTTAAAAGGAAATTATATTTTCATTCATAAAACCTAAACTTTTAATATAATTTGCGTCAATGTGAATAATATTCTGTCCACCAGTATTGAAAATTAAGGCCCGGAAGTGTAAAATGAAATTTAAGATTTGCGATAACCATTAGCGCAATCAATAAAAAGTTACATATGTAAATTAATGAGGCCACGGGGGAAGTTCAGGGGGCGGAGCCCACCCCTTCCTGAAGAAATCTATTTTATTATTTAAAAAAATATCAAGAATTAGTAGCTCATGAAAATTACTTCAAAATATCCTTCCATAACAACGTTTTTAATTTAATGCTTCTAATGTCTGAAAACTTCGTATTTTTTATTCTTATAAATAATTACATAATTTGAAAACTTTAAATTGCGGTTTGCAGGAAATTGAATATTACCAAAGTGTGTCTAAAAACAATGACTTGCAGAGCTGACGTTGAGGCTCCTGATCTGCAGATTTACTAGTTATAATCACCCTGTATTACGCACAGATTTTTATACACGCCACTAAACTTTAATTTAGGTGAAAAAATGCTTGAAACTACGGAAATCACACATCTAGGAATTACTATCTATAGGCAGCCATGTGTCCAGTTCTTTGCATAGCCCTGCATACGTCGTTTTCAATTATATGATACAATACAAACAACTCTTAGTATACTACAAATAGTTGAGCTTCAAAATGCACAACTGAAATTAAAAAACAATCTTTAAGCAATTCATGCTCATTCTCAGTAATGCTTACTAATTATTTTGCGCAGTCCTCTATAGAATTTATACATACCATGATGTAGTATGCGAAAATTTAGATAAAAGCGTATACCATAACTGAAAACGCACTTTTAACAATCATCCTTAATAGACAACACATCTGGTATTATACCGTAGCCGAAACTTTTTTTGTGTCCCTCTAAATATGCAATGCACATCATATTCTAGTGCAAGCGTCTTGTAGTAAAGCTCATTAATGTAATATCAATTTGATCATGTTTCAAATAATGCAACATAATTGAAATACGCTGCGAATAGTTTTTCCCTGTAGACCATTATGTACCCTAACACTTTTGTGTGATTCTGTGAATGACTGTTAATGCTTTGCACCTTATATTCTACACAAAGCATGTATTAGTGCACCTCAAAAATTCCTATCAATGTCATAATGTTTGTAACAGAGTAACATTATTTAAATGCCGCAAATGAGTTTTCTTCATGGACCAAAATTTAACGGAATGCTTTTGAGTTTCCCTACGTTTACTGTAAGTGCTACACATAACATATTCTATAGTAACCATCTTCTAGAGCACCTCAATAATGTATATAAATTTCATTATGTTTAAAATAGTGTAACACTATTAAAATACACCGCAAATTATTTTCCCTTATAGATCGTGCAACGGAATACTTTTGAGTGCTCTTGTAAATGAACTATGAATGGTACACACTTCATTTTCAATACCGAACATGGTATGCATTGTAATAAAAAACGGACTAAAATACGGAAATTGTACTGGCAATCCAGACGCATGTACTATTTCCGTATTTTAACGGAAATTTCCTCCGTAAATTACAGAAATTTTTCCGTGTTGTTGGAATTTTCGGGGGAAATTTCCGTTGAAATACGAAAATAGTACTGACGTCTCGATTGTCAGTACAATTTCCGTATTTTAGTCTGTTTTTTTTTATACAGTGTGGAAAACCTTAATAACGTAATCAATTGCATGTCAATGCGAGTATAATTACGCGAGTTAGAGCAAGGACAAACAGAAAGACAGAAAAATTCAAGTTAGAGCATAGACAGACAGAGAGAAGAACAAACAGACAAACCCAATTCTTAAACACTTTTCAACTATGTTGGAAAGTGTGAAATACGGTTCAGATTCGGTTCTGGTATTTTTTACCTTTAGAAAAAATAGTTTTATTTGGTTTCTGGTTTCCAGTTGTCGGTTCCGTTCAGATTCATTTTTGGTAATTTAATTAGTTTCAGTGTATATAATTTCTGATTTAACTTCTGATGTACCTCATATCGAAAACATTAATACCAGAAATAAATGTTGTCAAGACTTGCATTTTAACTTATCTTACTTCATAACTAGTAATAAATTTTGATAATAGCAATAGTGGATAGTTTATAAACTGAATAATAAAAAAAAAATATTTTTCAGAGAAAAAAAATAGTTCTATTTTGATTTTTGTTCCATCAGAAAGAGAGTTTTTTTTCTGGTGTTCGGTTCGAAGTTATGGTTACAACATTATACTGTTTACCGACGAATCGAGCCGACATTTAAACATATACTTTTATTTTTTACTAGCTACCCCACCCGGCGTTACCGAGCCCGTAATGAATGACCCTTAAATGAACCTGAAATTGGTATGATTTTATATCTTTAACTCCATGTTATCTGAAATTATATTTTTAAATAAAAAAATATTGAACTGAAAGTATATGCCGTTTGTTATTTTATTTTTGGAGTCGTATGAATCAAAAGCGAGGCGAAACCGCAACGCAGGTTTTAACTGATTTCGTCGACATTTCCACATTTTATTTTGTAAAAAATATTTCTACCCGCAGGAACGTTTCCAAATTTTTGTAGGTGATGTAAATCACCAACAAAAATCTATTAAGATGCTCTAAAAATATTGTATCAAAATACGAACGTTTAGTTACTTTTATTATTGAAAAAATATTGTCTCCGTGAGGCGCGAAGTGACCCGCATTTGCCTGTATATTTGAAAGGGTTAAAAATCATACTTTTTAACACAATCGGTTAGAAAAAAGTTTCAACTTTAAGAACATATTTTTGGTTTGTCGCTACCTGTAAAATTGCGCCCTGGAGGAGTGTTGCAATAAAGGAGAAAAACGTTTTTCAGAAAAACGATCCTTTTTTGATAATTATTTTTCAAAGGGTTAACTGCAATATATTTTTTTAATTGATTACGGCATTTGAGGCGTAAGAGTATGATCTTTCAGGATATGTCTTTTGTTTTTAACTTTACTAAGTGGTTTGGTCGATGGAAGTTAATAAATAATGGCAAAATACCCCCTGAAATTACTTCTTTTGGATCTTCGTTTTCTACTGATGAGTAAATAAGGCTTCTGCGCGTGCGATAGCACTTTTTGCCTCATGCAGGGACTAAGTTGCGTTTTTAATGAGAGCGAGTTGCGATTTTTAATTAATAACTCAACTAATTATTAGAATTTTAAAATTCTAAATCTCAGATGCATCAGGAGGGACTTTGAACTACCCTCACGAAACTTTTGAGTTTTATACGTCCGGTAAAGACAGGCATCGTAGGCAGACAGACAGACAGAGCGAAACTTTCTTTTTTAATTATAGATAGACAGAAAAGGTGAATAATTCTAACTGATTTTACCATAATAAGGCATTTTAACAAATACGGGACGTTTAGGAATCCAGACAAAGAAATAAATTAAATTCGAAAATATCTTTAATCTACTTTTAATTTAATCGAGAAAATACTTTAACCTTTTTATTTTTATTTTTTGGGGAATTTATAAAAAAAATTCAGAAATGTTCTGTTTTATTCTTTCGTCATTTATTTTATCTATAAGAAGTAAATCTAAAATCTAAATAAATAAGAAATATTTGTTTTATAAACGAATTTATTCTTTTTTCTCAAGATAAAATTATCAATTTAATGCATGATAAACAATTCTTTCCTTTATGTAAATAAAAAAAGATTCTTCTTAAAAAATATTTTTTAGGCATTTTATTCCTTCAAAAAGATTTTTAGAAATGTATTTCACCCATTTCACTTATATTTTCAGTTAACAGAGATATTTTGAATCCTTTTTATCTGAATGCTTTTAGTTTCTTTAATGACTCTACCACATTTTTAATTTAAAACTTTTGAAGCAATTTTTTTTTTTCATTTCAACTTTTTTTCATTTTTCTTGATTAGAGAGAATTATTATAAGTATGAGTTCTCTGGAAAAGGTATAATTTGTAATGCCTGTGTTCGCATTTTAGTATTCTAACAATTTTTTTCTGTTGTCAGAGATAAGTGTAATTAAGTGTAACATTGTATTTGCGAAATAAGTAAGATTTATAAAACGTTAGTATTAAAAATTAAGATAAAAATAAAATTTGAATACAAAATATTAAGGTAAACAATATTTTATTCATAAAAAATGAATATAGCTTATAAAGATTTTTGTTTGGAACATGAATATAAACGATGCTTTGTGGTAAATTAACAAAAGACAAAAAAGCATCTCTAAAAATTTCAAAATGTTATGTCAAAAGAATACACGTTTAAAAAAAAAAAAACGATTAAATAAGAAATTTTTATTTTTTAAACGAATTTAGTCTTCATTTTTTAAGATAAAGGGTAATAAACAATATTTTCTTTTATGTATAATAAAAGTTTCTCGTTAAAAATTGTTTTTAGGCATTCCGCGCATTATTTCTTTAGTAAGATTATTAGTAATGTATTTCAGTCATTTCCACTTATTTTTGAAGTTAAAGAAGACATTTTAAATCCTCTTTCTATTTTAATGGCATTGTTATTTTTAGTTCTTTAATGACACATTCGTCCTTTTAGTCTAAAAAACACAGGAAAAAAAAACTTTTTGGTTCGGATTTCTTAATTTGTCTTAGTGATAGCGGATTATTATATGAGAGTTTCCTGTGAAAGAATTTTTCATTTTATAACAGCTGCAAAATAAATATTTTATTCTGGTTATTTCTGGGTGCATTTCGCATTATAATATTTATTTTATAATTAAATAAATAGTTAAAGGAAACATGGAGAAAAATTATGTATTAGGCATAAATTATGAAACTCTTTCCAATTGTATCACATGTTGTTATGAATTCTCGTTTTTTATCAGATAAAATAAGATACCTCAATAAACAACTTAGAAAACCTAGAACACAGTTGAAAATCCATAGATGGTAAGGTATGCGAATTCTTTTCTGCAACCTTGTATATGATATATATATACATAAATTTTGCGTATACCTCATACTGAAACAAACATATAATGCATTCAGAAAACACTTTTCTTGCATCTATCATCCATAGATGACAATGTATCCATATCCTTATATATTGCCCTGTACATGAATTTATTAACATTTTACTCACTTTATCCATATTTCAGGTTAATTTAAAAATTTAGCCAACATTCCACATTTTTTTATTAAAAAAGGGAATCACCTACATATGGTAGACGACCGCCGTAGATACGATTTGTAACTATGTTTATGTATGTTTTGTACAAAAATGTAGGCAAAGGGGTAACCTTGCCTATACTTCATTTTCGCTATACAAAATAAGCTAGAAACACGAAACTGGACAAAGTGAGCCTAAACTGTGGTGAAAACAACAGCACATCTAAATAAAAATCTTATTTAATAATACACACATACACACAAAATTAAGAATATAAGCACTGAAATATTGAACAGAACTAAAAATACTGACTGAACATATTATTGCAAAATAGAATTTGAAAAACACCCTAAAAGATTGTTCACAAAACTGTACACATATCTTCAATCTTTGTAACTTCCATAATAAGTCCCTGGCAACCCCCTTTCCGTTCAAGATGCCAATATGTGTTTTGATCTATAGACGACAAAGCAAAGTAGCAATTCACTTGCAGCAGAACCGGTTAACATAAGTGATGTGTGCCCTTTTAATGAATTCATAACGTTTTCTGGTTTCTTGCAACCCCTACGAAATACGAGCTTTTTGACCCAGCATGAGATCACTCAGCTTCATCTCATCAAATTTAATAAAACCTTTTTTGGGGTGCTTTTTACCACAATTTTGGGGGGTTGCCGGGGAAAATTTTGGTGGGAAGTTACAAATTCAGATTCAGCGACCCAAAAAACATAAAGTAAGCCGATTTCTAGAAATACCATTAATTATGCTAGGTAAAATTCCCTATTGCCTGGACTATTAAGAGGTACCTATGAAACAAAGAAAAATATCTTTAAAAAAATCAATTTTTTTATTGTTTTAGGGGAAAAGTATCTAGAAATTCAGAAAGTAGACGAAATTTTCAACAAATTAGACACATGATATTATGACTTAGGATGAATGGGAAGGGGGGATCTGCCTCGGAAGATGCGCGCGGTGCTGCGTGGACTAAGTTGCGCAATTCCACTTAACCACTCACACGTTTACATTCGCCCTCCCATCTTCCCTCCGAACTTTCCTTATAAGGTTTACTTTAAGTTTTATATTGGGTCGCTGAATCCGAATTTTTAACTTATCTCCAAAATTCTCTCCCCCCCCCCCCCCCCGAAAACTCCACAAAATAGTTGTTATTAACTTAAATCTTTTATTGTTTTAGGGGAAAAGCATTGCGAAATTCAAAAACTAGACAAAATTTGCAACAAATAAGATATATGACATTATGACGCAGGATAAACGGGGAGAGAGGGGGCTTCCTCGGAACATTCCCCGCGCGCTTTTCTCAAAAACCAATTTTTTGGGGGGTTGCCGGGTGAAATTTTGGTGGGAAGTGACAAATTCGGATTCAGCGACCCCAAAAACATAAAGTGAGTCGAAATTCAGAACTAGTATTAATTTTTCCAGGTAAAGGCCCCGATTGCCTGGACTTCATAACTTAGTACACGTAGCGCCGCTGTGCATGTTCAGAGGCAGCCCTCCCCCTCCCCGTTCATCCTACGTCATAATGACATATATCCTATTTGTTGCAAATTTTGTCTAGTTTCTTAATTTCGTAATGCTTTTCCCCTAAAACAAAAAGAAATTTAAGTTAAAAACAACTATTTGGGGAGGGGGTTCGGGGGGAAGTTAAAAACTCGGATTCAGCTACCCAAAAAACTTAAAGTAAACCTTATAAGGAAAGTTCGGAGGGGAAATGGGGGGGGGGGGCGAATGTAAACGTGTGAGTGGTTAAGTGGAATTGCACAACTTAGTTCATGCAGCACCGTGCGCATGGACCGAGGCAGATCCCCCCTTCCCCTTCATCCTAAGTCATAATGTCATATATCTAATTTGTTGCAAATTTTGTCTACTTTCTGAATTTCTAGGTACTTTTACCCTAAAACAATAAAAAAATTGATTTTTTTAATAAAAACGTTTTTTTGGGGGGGATTTTTACCAAAATTTTGAGGGGTTGCCGGGGGAAATTTTGGTGGGAAGCTCAAAATTCGGATTCAGCGACCCAAAAAACATATAGTAAGCCTTTTCCCAGAACTACCATGGATTTTGCTAGGTAGAACCCTATCCCATATAGCACAGGAGCTCCCAGATTCCTCCCCGGGAGCTCCAACTCATCCCAAATTGCTCCCAAAATTAAAATGACAAATGCAGGCTCTCCTGAGGAAGCTAATTTAAGGATATCCTGAGGAGTAACGTCCTGAGAGATTCCCGAGGAGCAACCTCCCCGGGACAACATTCCTGGGGATGTACCTAGGAGGCCACCTTCTAGGAAGACCTTCCTGGGGACATCCCTGGGAAGACCCTCCTGGGGACATCCCTAGGAAGTCATTTATTTGGTATTCAATAGATTTTTGTTAAAAATAACAAATATATATTTATAATTTGACTCTGAAATATAATATAAGATATGTGTGGTTGAGAATAATAACGTGGAAAGACGCAAACCAAACATGTTATCCAATAAACTATAAAATAAACAATGTGAGCAATGGAACAATCATCTTATTAAACATGGTAATACAATATACATTTGTATTTTAAAGAAAGTTTTTCTAAAGATATAATTTTAATAACTCCGAATGGAAATATGCATTTTTCCATTGAAGCAGTTTTTTTTAAAACTGTAATCTTCGAAAATATCTATCCATTCGCATCAGCACTTCGCACACTTCAACTTGATTTAAGCTTTTGAAGTTTCATCTCAGCGAGCTAGCGTTGCATTTCCTATTTCCTGTTGCCTTCGATAAACGCTAGTTTTTGCTGATAAAGTCCGACTCTTCTTTTTTTAATTTAAGAGGTAAGTAAAGTTTATTTTAATTTTTCATAGTGTAGTATTTATGTAATATGTAAATTCTCATTTGATATCGTGATTGCGCAGTAAAATAGTAGTATACTCATTTCCACACGTGTAATACAGTCACTTGGAAATATGATCATTTGTACGTTTATTTGGGTCTTGAGGTCTTATATTGATTGCAAATATAATTTTAGATTCCAATTATTTAGGAAATCAGAAAAAATGCGAAATAACCAGGGAAAATCCTTGGGGGAAAAAGAATCCTATGCAATTGGAAAAAACAGCAAAGTTTAGTTTTTAATGAGGCAATTCATTTATTTTCGGAAAATTTTTCATTGTTTTTATTTCATAGTCTAATATAATTTGTGGTACTGTAAAGATTTAAAAAATAGTAATTAAAATTTCATTAGGGCAGTCTATGCAGTTTTTTTTTTTTTTTTTTTTTTTATGGTGTCCATTTCGCAAGTTATTTTTGTGAAAAATACAGTGGCTCACATTTGTTTTCGGACACTTGCGTTTTTGAAACTTACTTATAAAAAACATCATCTAAATATTAAACGATCTACTTAAAAAAATTTTCATACGAACTTTATTTTCTCTATAATAAAACATATATTGTAATGAAAATAAATTCAAAACTTTTTTTTCAAAAAATTAGTCTACTGAGAAAGGGCTAAAAACAATCTCACATAAGTAATTGGACACTTTAAAGATTCAACAAATGTAAACAAAAATATGCAAATAATCAAACATTTTAATACTTTGTTGGGTATCCTTTAGCTGAAATCATATTTTTAAAATGTTTTGGCATGAATGCAACTAGTTTTTTGTGAAAGAATGTTCAATTTTGTTCCATTTCTCTATTAATACTGTTTTAAGTTGTTCTTTCGAAGAAATATCCATGTTTTCTAGTTCTTTTCTCCAGTTCATGGCGCACATTTTCAATTGAGTTTAAATCTGGAGAATATGGTGGAGTGGGGAGTCTTGATAACTTTGCAACAGTTGTACAGCAGCCATAAGCAAACATTTAGGGCTGTATGTTTGGGATCATTATCTTGATACAAGTTGCATGCGTTTTGAATTCCAAGTTTTTGGGCAGATATTTTCAAGCTTTCTTTCAGGATATTTATATACTTATAATATTGGTCCATATTATTTCCAATGGAAACTAAATTTCACGTACCAGAAGTAGCAAAACATCCCCAAACCATTATGCTTCCATATCCATGTTTGACAGTTGACAATACATTTTTCAGATTGACCTCTTCGTTGGGCTTTCTCCACACAGTTATTCGACCATCAGACCCAAATATGTTAAATTTTGATTCATCCACAAATATCACGTTTTTATAAAACGATACATCCTTGTCTACCATGGATTTTGCAAAATCCAAACGTAACTTTCTTACTCTTTCATTAATAAATTTTTTTCTTCTGGCAACTCTACTGTTGTATCCATATGATCTGATAACTTGTCTAACAGTTTCAGGGTTTATTTTTATTGCAAATCTGTTTTCTAATTCTGTTGTAAGTTTCACTGCACAAATTCCTAGTTTTTTCTTGATTTTATGCATAATAAACCTTAGATTCCTGAGAGTTAGCTTGTGAGAAGCTCCTGATTTTAGTGCTTTTTCAACAGTTTCACGTAGTTTCCATCGTTTTATAACAGCAAAAACAGTTGAATGATTCACTTTAACAAGTTTTGCGATAGTTTTGATGCTTTTACCATCTTTAAAATGTTCTATGATTAAATTACGAATGGAATTTGATGTAACGTTGTAGCGTCCGGTGCTATTTCTTAACCAAAGCGCAGACAGTCTGCAGCCACCTCTCCCTGAAACTGTCCAGGAGATAATCTTTGTCCTTATTACATTGTAGCAATCTAAAGGTACACAGACTTTCCAAAATAAAGTCAATGAATGAAAACACAGCTTTAGTTTTCTCTAAATACATCTGGTCATTATATAGGGTGTTGCTGAATTCGACCTACATATTCAGAAGGGTGATAGTAGACATCAAGAGGATGAAAAATTGTCATAGAACAAGGGATCACAAACAATTTTTAAGTGGGAGAAAATAGCAAACATAGTTATGAAGGATGTAACATTAAGGGGAATGAAAAAGGCCAGTAATTAGTAGAAAAAAAAACTGATGTAAAGCAGGATTACAATGGCATTACAGTTCAATGTCAGAAAGGTGATGGTGAGACTTTTTATAGGAGTTTTTCCAAGTTGCAGTCACAAATGTCATTGAGGCCGACATTGACAGATGAAGAATTGCTGGATGCATATACTTGGTGTGCTGGTGATCACTGCTGAAGCGATAATAATTTGTGTTGTCAGATCGTCCAGGTCATCCACACCACATCTGTCTGATAAACAACCAATTTCAGATGGTTCCAAATGAAAAAATAGAAAAGATTGATCGGCATCTATTTTTGTGATTGTCACTGGCTAAACATTGTTTGCAATCCCATATTCTATGGTAATTTTTCTTCCTCTTGTCTCCTCTTTGATTTTGTCTGTCGAATTCAACAACATCCTGTATATCATAAATGTTCAACTGGACTCTATTGTAGTATTATCATGCAAGAATAATGGAAATTTAATCTTGTATTTTTTTTTCTCCTAGATGTTGTTAGCTTATTTTTTCCCACTGCTACGAATGAAGACCTTAAGGAACCCATACAGACATGGCTATGGCATTGCAAAAAGAGGCTGCAAAAGAGGAAGAGTGCCGAAAGTTGAATTGTTGTACATTTATTATTTTTTTAAATAAATTTTATAAATTTAAATTGCTTGGTACTTACTAATTCTTTTTTAGATTTTCTAAATATAACGTGGTTCAAAAATTTTTTTCAATCAATGTAAGAAAATAGATTTGTTCACCTTACATGTGTAGTGTACTTTTTTTTTTTTCCTTTTTTCTTTATGTAAATGAAGAAAAGAACTTCGGTTCTTCAGTAACTCTTTTTTCTTAATACAAAGAGAAATTCAGCAGATTAAAGTAAAATCTCGATATTAGCATTAAAATTTTTATAATTTATGCAGATAATAGCCAAACCATTCAAAATAATATTTATCTTGAAAAATTAATCATTGTACTTCATGTAAGTTCATTAGATATAGTTGGATAATCGTATAACTTAGCAAACTGTCTTCAATTCTGTTTTGATTTAATGAACCTATTCATTTATGGTTAGTTTATTTGTTTTTAATACTTTCTAAGTTGCAAAAAGAAATTAACACTCGTATGTACAGTTATATTTAATTTTATTGTATAAATAACTTAAAGTAAGTATAAATTTACGAGTTTAGCTCCAAAAAAATTTCCTTTTTTTTTCCGTATTTCCCACTTTCATGTCTGAAGACAAGATAAAACTAAAAGCAAATTTTACTTTTAATTTAGATTTCAACTGGAACAAAATTATGTATCTTGCATAAAAATATTCACTTACATACATGCTTCTATATTACTGTAATTTCCAGTGTATAAGCCGCGGGTAATTTAAGTCTGTTTCAAACCGGAAATTTTATTTAAAAAAGGTAGTCAAATAATTGTTAAGCAGAAGCAAGATACATTTTATTTAAAAACAATTCTGGTAGAAAACGGAATTCTCTGATCCGCGGCTTATACACCGGAAATTTCGGTAACTATACTAAAATTTCCATATAAATAGCAAATTAAGTACTTTTTTTTTTACTTCCAAATAGTATATTTCAAGACAATTTCATAAAGCATGAATTACTATTAAGAAATCATGTCATAACAAAAGTTGGCAACTATGTTTAAATTCATACAGATCACGAAAGTGCTGATTTATTTTATTTGTCATGACATACCACATGAGACATAAATAAAATTAAAAGTATGTACAACGTAGACTGAACTGCAGTAGAGTTTCTACATCACCTGGACAAGTCTTGGGACTTTAGAAAATTGCTTATCTTCAATATTTTGTCCAAAATCTGTTGTAAAATTTAATATTTCATGGTGATCATCAAATAAGTGCAAGCTTTTTTCTAGATGACGATATTTCGTTTAAATCACCCTCATCCAGAAATTCCTACGTTTGCCATACTCACCTCTACAGTTTTAAAACTGCAATGCACATTTTAGTATTTTTGAATAATGCAATATTTATTTTACCACCAGCATGCACAGTGAACTCGCCACCACTAAAAATTTCTTAAAAAATGCTTGTAGTATTTCATATTAATTATGTAACTAGCACTTTTTTAATGTCACTAATCTGACATAAAAAAGAGGGGAGGGAATGTGTCAAGAAAAATAACATCTTAAGAACCTACTGCATTTGCATGCTGCTATTAATATTGTGGTGAGCATTATTTAAAAATGTTTGCATTTCAGTATTTTGAAAAAAAAAATCACTTAACCTACCTCCAAAAGGAAATATCCTCATTTAAAAGAAAGAAAAAATGTGCAACCAAAATCAAAAATGTAAAAAAGTTCCTTTGTAGAAATCAACCTCAGTTATCCAAAATATGTTGGAATGCACTCGAACCATCTTAGCCCTTTCTCTTCCCTTCCATCCTTTCCCCAGAACTTTTAGTTTGAAACAAGTAATATGGTAAAGTTGCTATTTAAATTAAAGTTAAAGAATCTTTTTTGTCTAATTCAAAAAGCACTTTTTTTAAAGGATTTGCAGAAGCTGGTATAGTATTTTATAGCAGAAAATAACATTTCTAGAAAATTTGAAAGCAAAACTTAAATTTTGTTTTAAAATTGCATTATGTTTTGATTGTAATGCAGCATTGTGTACCAAGTTTTCACTAGGACATAAAGGAGGTGCAAAGGGAAGTAATTTTTAATGGAATTCCTAAAAATATACTACGACACTCTAGTACAGATCTTAATATGCTAATTACTAATTATGTGTTTTAATGTTTTCTGAAATTGTATGAACATATGCAAGATTTAAAACCAGATCGGTGAAAGTAGCTAATTTTGTGTGCATGGAGGGGTGTCAGTTTGTCAGATACAAAGGAATATTAGTATATGATGGTAAGTAAATTTGCCATCAAAACAAAAGCATCCCTTTAGAAACCATTGTAGTGCTTTTTTTAAAGGGCAACTTCTCTAGATTTTCATTTTAGAGCATTTAAGAAAATGTGACATGTACCACTTGGTCTTTAAATGTCTCGTATGTGCTATTAAGAGCGAAAATTATAAAATTAACATTTATAAAAAAAAAAAAAAAAAAAAAAAAAAAGGCGGGATTAGGTAGTGTATTGCAATTAATTTATGTTCTGATTCTATTAAATCAATTCTGATAAAATATGCAAAAATTTTAGCATTTAGTTTGATATTTGTGTTTCACATTTAGTTTTGATATGTGTGTTATACAAGCTTGCTGTACTGGCAACTAAAATTGGGTGATGCCACTCTGCCTCTGGCATAATTAGAATAAAAAGAAAACAAACACAAAAGATCTTTCTGAAAGTGAGGGTTTTTTTAATTAAATTTTTCTTTTTTAAGCAACAAGGTTAGTCAACTGAAAGTTTTAACATTATAAAGAGTGTAACATCCTGTATTTCTTTCTAAATAAATTACCCTTTTTTCTTATACAGAAATTTTCTATTATAGTGAGCTCTGAGAAATATGCAAGACTGAAAATTCAGTTTTAAAAAATGCATATAATGTAATATATAACCTTCTCCTTCCTCAAAATGTAAAATAAAAACTTTTTTGTGTTAAATTTGTTATTCTGCAATAACAATACATTAAAGTAAAAAAAAAAAAATTAAATAAAAAATGCATAAGACCGTTTGAAAAAACTTTTCCTAGCCCAAAGTAGCACATCTTTTTTTGCACTTTTAAAAGAGTTTTTTTTTTTTTTTAAATCTTGCATACTATATTTAATTGCAGATAGGCTGATATCAGCCTGCCACAATTAAGTATTCCAAATTTCTTCTTTGCTGCCTCCCATATTCATCCTGAAATCCTCCTGTGAACGATTCGCAGGTTTATAACCTTGAAGTATCCCAAAATCTTCCCTGTGATACATCCCATAAACTTCCCGGGGATTTTTTATGACCTTGAAATATCCCAAATTTCTCCTAAATTGCTTCCCATACACTTCCTGAGGAGGGTTTTAAAGCATACACTTGTGTGACCTTGAAGTCTCCTAAAGTCCTCCCAATTTCAAATCCTCAAATCTTCCTCAGATCCTCCTGGGGAGGAACGTTAGGGAGGTCCTGGGGAGCTCTCCAGGATGCTATAAGGCGGACATTTACGGTTCCTGAGGACCTCCTGATGACAATTTTCAGCATCCTCAGGGATGCCTTGGGGATGAGGATAGTGGATTGTCAATACTCCCCAGGATATCCCTGGGAGGCAAATGTGCTATATGGGATACGGTCTCAATTGCTTAGACTTCATGATTGTAAAAATATTTTACAAGTAGGTCAGGTTCGAGATATATTTCGGTACTTTCTAACAGTTAGTCATCTCGGTGTCTCTGTATCAAAAAAGAATGCCAATAATAAAACACGCATACTGTAGTATATATTAAAACACGCATACACACATAAATAATGCCTGCATTCAACTGTTACAGTTATACATAAATGTTATACATACATACCTGCAATAAATAGAATAAACCCAACTGGAGTAAAAAAATAGCCAGAGACAGGAATCGAACCTGTGACCACAGCGTACTAGGCTGTTCTATAACTTTAAGAATGCCAATGTTCGTCTGATAAATTCCTTGTGACCTTAGCCGTGCAAAATTACCCCATATTTGGTAAATATTAAGGACTTGCGTTGCAGGGAAATAACACTGATGTAATAAATATGAACATGAAAGCAAAACGTCTTTCACATCATATTTCTATTAATAACCAGTAAACAAATGACACTAACTTGCTTTTTTGATTGGTTGGACGAGGGAAAGTTTGAAGACCATATAATTGATAATCTTGATAAACATTCAGCCAGTATAGATAAACTTCCGGAACTCTAATTTTCTTGTTTCTGTTGGGTTTGTATTATTCAAGAAAATGACGAGGAGCTGGACAGCGCCACTTTCAGTTCAATATGTAACAATACAATAGGGGTTACAATAAATGGAATAAACTCTTTTTTCGAAAATGGGTAAAGTTGTTTTCGTGGGCAAAGTGAGTCTGTAAGTGAATGGTATACGCAACGCACTCCAAAATCTACAGGAAGCATATTGCAATGTGCCTCAATCATGCAATCGTTAAGTTTGAAGTAGTATAACATAATTGAAATATACCACAAAAAAATTTTCTGCGTAGCTTATATATCAGCGTAGAATGAAATTCTTTTGTGTGTCCTTGTAAAATACTTATTAATGCTACTCACTTTATACTCTACAGAAAGTAATATTGTAGTCAACCTCACTTATAGATATCAGTCATTTTATATTTGCATTAGCGTAACCATAGCAATTTCGTTAAATATGAAGTAGTGTAGAATCATCAAAAAGCACTACAAAGGATTTTCCCCCATAGACCATAATGTAACAGAATTACTTTGTGTGTTTCTCTAAACAAACTATAAACGGTACATGCTTCTTCAATAAGTCACATGATGTAAGGAACTTCAATAACATATAAAGAAATAATGGAAATCGAAGTGTATTTATATGCGATAGAACGCAGAGGCATAAATAGATAGGCACACAGACTAACCGAAGTCATAAACACTTTTCAGCGATGTTGGGAAGCGTTACAGATGCATAATATAAAACTAAATAACATTAAAGCACCATGCTCGTGAAAACATGAAGGTTTGCACAATATAATTTATTTTTTGTACTTTTACATCGCTTAAAGTGTAACAATCGTCGCGTTCAAAGTGGTGATGGTTAACTCTTAAATGCACAGAAAAAAAAATTATGCTTTTCCACCCGTTACCTTTTGTATGTAAGTACTTTCTTTGTCTTAATTTTGCATTGATTTTGCTCTTTATTTATCTTATTGATTAATTTATTTGCTTATTTATTTTTATGTCTTTTTTATAGTTTAGTATTCTATATTTGTATTTTGTTTAATCTTTATTTATCTTATTGATTAACTTATTATGTCTTATTTATAGTTTAGTATTCTATATTTGTATTTTTTTTATTAATTTATTTGCTTATTTATTTTTATGTCTTATTTATTGTTTAGTATTCTACATTTGTGCTTTGCTTATTTTTGTATTGCTATTATGCTTACTACTCAATTTAACAGATTTACTAAACTCAGACGTAAGCGTGTGAAATTTCTTAACCACTTAAATTTTCTTCAAAATTGCAAGAAAAATAATGTTATTCCAACCAATTTTATTCCAACCTAACCAATTTTATTCAACTTAAATGTTCAGTTAGTAGCTGTGTTAGAGTTTCAAAAGCTATGGTTCGTTCACATTTTATTATTTTAAGAGCCTGTATTCAAGATGTTCGGCATACTCTCTCCAAAATTGAAGAAGAGCTTCATGGTCTTCATTTGTTCCTTAGTAAAAATCTTGACAATTTCTGTGATATTGAAAATATAGGTTGGTCTTCTCTACTTACTTTCAAAACTGCTCATGAAAATAAGCCTGATAAAAAGTTTTCTTCGTTGTGCAATAAGCAAAATAAGTCTCAATTTTCAAATAAGAATCTATCAAATGAGAACTGCATCGTTAATCTCTCCTCTCATATGTTAACCCCTGAGCAAAAAAGCATTTTAGATCGTGGTTTAAATTTTTCTCAGTCTTGCAAACATTCTCTCACCAAATTGATTGCTCCTATTGAGTCTTCCTTTAAACATAGTAAAGTCACTCCTTTTCAAAAAGAAACTCTTCGTCACATCCTTGCTGATACTATTTCTTCTAATAATTCTAAATTTAAACCTAATCTTTCACGTTCTCAAAATATCGCTCTGAATGAGCTTAAGTCCAATGATAATCTTATTATAACTAAAGCTGATAAAGGTGATCAAATTGTTCTTATGGATAAAAAAGATTATTCTGATAAAGTATATGATCTCTTATCTGAAAGTCCTTATGTTGAAGTTAAAAAAGATCCTACTAATTCGCATCTTTCCACTCTCAAAAAAGCTGTTAAGAATTCTGTTATTTTAAATGACAATACTAAACATAGTGTCATTCCTTCTTCAGCCATTTGTGCTCGTTTTTATGCTTTGCCTAAAGTTCATAAAACCAATGTCCCCTTAAGACCTATTGTCTATAATATTGGTACTGTTACTTATCCCTTTGCCAAATTTTTAACATCCATTTTTTCTTAGTTATGCATTTCTAATTCTCATACGATAAAAAATTCTTATAATTTTGTTAGTAAATTAAAAAATATTAACCCATCCATTTATTATATGCTTTCTCTTGATGTCAAATCTTTATTTACGAATGTTCCGATTGAAGGTGCTCTTTCTTGCTTGGAAAAAAGATTACGTCAATTTCATTTCTCTGATATTGAAGTCCACGATTATGTTAATTTGACTAAAATTTGCATCACTCAAACTACTTTTGAATTTGATAATAAATTTTTCAAACAATCAGATGGCTTAAGTATGGGTAATCCTTTATCTCCAATTCTTTGTGATATTTATATGCATTATTTTGAGGGAAAATTATCAAATCTGGTTAATTTTAAATGTTGGATGCGTTATGTCGAGGACACTGTTGTTTTAGTTGATAATCCTTTTGATATGTCTACCATTCTTCATACTGTCAATTGTATCGACCCACATATCCAGTTTGCTTTTGAATTAGAAAATTGTAATAAACTTCCTTTCCTTGATGTTTTAGTTACCAAATGTGATTCTTCTTTCAAAACTTGTGTTTACAGAAAACCTTTTGCTGTTTCTAACCCACCTCATGCTCTCTCAAATCATCCTGTCAACCAAAAAATCGGTGTTTTTTACACCTATGTAAATCGTGCTCTCAAAATTTGTTCCGATTCTGTATTCCTTAAGGAAGAACTTAATTACTTAAAACCCGTTGCTGTCAAAAGAGGTTTTAATTCTTCTGTTATCAATAATGCTGTGAAGAAATTCAATAGACCATCTAATAAATCTAATCTTTCCAATTCTGTCAAAAGCAAACCTGATAATTTGGTTGTCCTCCCCTTTTATCCTCCTTTATGTTTCAAGTTAGCTAAAGTTTTACGACGTTTCAATTTTAACATTATCTTTAATCTGTGAATAAATTCAAATTCCCCTCCACTAAATCTCCTGTTCCTGATCTTCGTAAATGGGGAATTTATAAAGTTCCTTGTAATGGTTGTGATTTATCTTATATTGGTCAAACTAAAAGAAATATCGAAATCCGTTTAAAAGAACACTCTCGTTATGTAATCAATCAAAAATTTTCTAAATCTTCTATTGCCAAGCACTCTTGGGATTCCGGCCATAGTTTTAATTTTCAAAATGCTAAAATTATCTCTAATGCCAATAGTATCTCTGAATTGGACTTTCTTGAAAATCTAGCTATTTATCTTAATTGTGAGGTTATTGTTAATGATAAATCTGATTCCACAATGCTCTCTGCAGCTTGGAAAAACCTTTTCAATACTACCATTTAATTTATTTTTGTATTAATTAATATTAGTCTGTTTTTTATATTTTATTCATTCATTTATTTATTTATTTATTTATTTTTTAATTTCATGTGTTCCCATATTTAATTACATGTATTTTTCCCCGTCCCAATTTTTGCCCCTCCTACTCTGTGTTCTTTTGTTTTGATTATACTCTTTTGTGATTGGCTGTTGTCTTCTACTTTCCTATTGGCTGTTGATTTCTACACTGGTGAAAATAATTAAAGGGACAAATGGTTTTTGTGCAATAATAAAAAAAAAAACTAACAAAGCAAATAAAACTAAACTTGGCCAAAATATCATTCGATATAAGACTAATGTATGGGAAAACAAAAATGGGCACAACCTGTACCCTAAATAAGGTAACTGGTCACGTGTCTAGCACAGCAGCTGACCGACACCCTGTCAGTCAGAGAAAAACATGTCTAATAGAGCGTATAATCGTCTGTAACAACTACACAACTCTCGCATCGGCGTTTCATACTGCTTACCAAGATCCTTATAAATCTCTATGGCAACTTCACCCAATTTTGCACCAAGGCACCCTTGAGCTCATCTATGGTCCTTGGAGCTGGTCTTCGACCTGCAATTGATCGTCCAAGGGCGTCCCATATGTGTTCGATGAGATTAAGATCATGGGACATCGCAGGTCACTCCATTCGTTGAACATCCTATGATTTAAGGTATTCGTCCACCAACTGATCCCTATGTGGACGGGCGTTATCGTCCATAAAAACGAAATTTGGTCCATATGCTCCGCGGAAAAGTCTCAAAGAGGGTGCAAGAATCTCATCCCTGTACCGCTGACCTGTCAGAGTACCTCTATCAAACACATTATGGTCGGTACGCCCGTCTGCCTTGATGCCTGCCAGACCATCAGACCACCTCTAGCATAGGGATCATTTTCCACAATGTTAGAGGGCCGATATCGACTTTCGGGTTCTCTCCAGATGAGAACACGTCTCGAGTCGCTGTCCAGACTGAATCGCGACTCATCACTGTACAGAACCGCCCCCAAACTATCCTCTGTCCAAGACAGGTGTTCTCGGTACCTTGCTAGACGAGACTTTTTGTGGTTCACAGCCAAAGGGATGCAGACTACAGGGCACCTGGCATACAGGCCACCTGCATTAAGTTTCTGGGTGACTGTTTTCCGTAAAATGGATGTTCCTGTAGCATTGTACAGTTGACGAGACAGTTGTTTCGCTGTCACGGACCTATCCCTTTTGGTTAAAAGTCTCAAATAATCGTCTTCAGTGGGCGTTGTTGCTCTTTTTAGGCCTTGACAAGTCCGGAGATCATTATTTTGGTCTCTGTGAACTGTTTCCTCAGAGTAGACACCACATTTCACGGAACACCGAGGTCCTTAGAACAGGCAGCCTGTGATTGGCCGCCCTCGAGTCTTCCAACAATCTGCCATCTTGTGGCATCATCTAGACGATGTATACTAGCCATACTAACGATCAGTAAACAAAGAAATTAAAAAAAACAAAGATTGGGTTATGCTACAATGCTTCAAAACGCCCTTCCGCTACAAGCTTCGGCGGTCAAATGAGGCACCTCTGCACAAACGCGATCACAGCGCGGCTTTCTTACGACCACACATACCACTGCGTGACAGGTGTGTCCGCGATGAGCCTAACTATCATCTGATACCTTATTTGCGTATAGGGATAACTTACTTTGTTTTGTTTTTTTAAAAAACCGTTTGTCCCTTTAATTGTTTTCACCAGTGTAACTTCCTATTGGCTTTTTCTTCAGCTTGTTTCCTTTCTCTTATCTTTCATTTCAGTCTTGCTGCTGCTTTCATAGTAGAAGGACGTCTTCTTTGCGCTTGACGAAGAAATACTCAGATCTTTCGAAAGGCCTAGCGCATTTAAAAATTTTTGATGGTGTTTTAAGAAGATTTTTTGTTCTTATTCTTAAATGCATAGTTACATAATATTACTCAGGAGATACATGATCATTTTTTTTTGTCATTTGGCGCTTTTTATTGGTCTTTTGGTGACCTATTATGTGTTACTTACATGTAATAACATGCATTTAAGGTCGTGAAGTCTATTTTTGTTATGATTTATTATCACGGGGCATTATAACATCTTTTGTTGATACTGCTTGTAATGGGCTCGACTGACGTTTTTTCTCTATCTTTATAAGACAATAATTATTATCTGCAAATTATTAAAAGCATTATAAATTTATTTTAACGTTGAATAGTTGTTATTGTACAGTGTAAACACTTTAAAGTAAGTATATAATTTAAAATTATAATTTTTTGAGCGATTTTTGTTATGTAACTCAGGAGTAACATTATAGCATTATGTCCATCAGAAACATAAATAAATTTTTTTCACTATTTTCCTTGTGGATAATTAACAAAAATAGGCTCAAATATAATGTTTTCAGAACAAAATAAAAAATTATGCCTTAAAGGGTTAACGAGTCTGCACTGTGCTTCCTCCATTTAATGAATTTAAATGAATTAATTGTAAAAAAATTGATCAAAAAAGAAATACTTTTCTTTAAAAAAGGGTCTTAGTCTTAATTTCTGAAGGTAGACCAATTTAAAGCACAATAAAAAAAAATTCTTTCCTTTATGTAAATGCGAAATAAAGTTTCTCGTTAAAAATTGTTTTTTAGGTATTCCTTTATCTATATAGTAAAATTCTTTGTAGTGTATTTCAGCCATTTCCATTTATCTTTGAAGTTAAAGAAGACACTTTAAATCTCCCTTTTATCTTAATGACCACGATGTTTTGGGTTCTTTAATGACACTACAGTATTTTTAGTTTAAAAACCGTTAAAACAAAACTTTTTCCTTTTAAATTTCTTCATTTGTCTTGATTACAGAAGATTATCATACGTGAGAGTTTTTTGGCAAAATATAAAGCCCGATGTATCTTTTTTCATTACAGTAATCTAACTGAATTTTCCTTCTGCTTTTGGAAAATAAATGTAATTAAATTAAACATTTTGTTCACGAAATACGGATGATTTATGACAAGTTTATCTTTATAATCGAGATAAAAATAACATTTTGATAAAAAGAAATTCGTAAAAATATTGTCAGTTTTGAAAGCACGTATCAGTATTTACATGGAGTGTAACTACCTAGTGGTCAAACAAAAAATATTATATAGGGGAGACTAGGAGGATTGACTATAGAGGATGCTTAACCCACCCATCGCTTTTCATATTTAAAAGAATTTCAGAGTTTTATCAATAGGTGCCAAACAAAGCTACTGGAATGCTCAAACAACAGTCTTTGTTTCATACAGATAATCGAAATAGGTGTGGAAAAAATCAATTGTGAGGCGTTTTCAATCTAAATGTTGTGTTTTTTAGAAATATTTTGCAATCTTTTTTCAGATAAAATATATCATAGAAATTTAAGTTTATAGGTTTTAAGTAATGCAGAAACATCAAGCTTAACATCGATAAGTTAGGCTTAACATAATAATGTGCTATTTTATAGAAAAGGGCTGTGTGGGGATGCTTGACTCAGTCAATGTGAGGGAGGGTTGACCAGATGCCCAAGGCTCCCTTAATTAAGTGGTTTTGGAAATCTTTCTATTGTACATTGTGTATAATGAAAAGTTATATATAAAAAAGAATGTAAATTTATTCTGTAAATCTACAGTAAAATGGGGGTGATGGAAAAGATAATGTTTAAAACTTATTAAAGAAATATGTGAAAAATTGCCATACTATTCACTGCAAGAAAAACTTTAATGAAATATAAATGGGAAAGTTGATACAAACTTTTTTCCATTTAAACACTACTTACAAAAGGTAAATAGAAACAATAGAAAAGACTAGACAAGACCAGAAAGTATGAAAGCCGCAGTCTTCTCATAACCCTTTCAGAGGCAGCGGTATGTTTATGAAGCCACTTAATTTTAATTCCCGAACGCCACAATGGCAACAGAATTTTGGTAAAACTTTTTCTATTTAGTATGTATGTGAAATACAGCCTTTTTCTTATTTCAAAATAAGTTTGTTCGTAAATTCCAATTTCAACATTTTAGTACTGAAAGTACTTTGCATCTGAAAAGTTTAAAAGATGTTAGTGATAAGTTCAGTACTCATGCGGCTGCAAAAGAACATAGCATTGATCGAAAAACTTTAGAAAGGTATAGACAAATTTCACCAGGATGAATGCAGTCAGATGAAGCCAAACTATGTGACAACTAGAGTTGCCAGGTTGAGTGTCACAAAATGTAAGGCAAGGAGACAAAAAAAGCGGTACAACGGCTCCTAAATCCGGGGATAATAATACATGAAACCCTGTGAAATCGGAACCTGTCTCTAACGGAATACTGTCTTAAATGTTAAAGTTTCATCTTCCCTGCTGCGTTATACCTACTCAGACAAAATCCTGTTTTAAAAAAAAATTCTCCTCTGACTTGTGATTGCGTCTAAATAGGTTTGTTTAAGCATCTTATTTTCAAAAATATATTTGTTTAATAATAATTAAAGGATGTAGCATAAAAATATTTTGATTTTTTTAAAAACTGATTTTATTTTTCTTCATAAATATTTCAATATAAAACAAAGTGGGTCAAGCCTCTTATATAGTGGGTCAACCCTCCCATATATAGGGAGCCTTGACCATTATTTTCTCATGATTAAAATAAATTATTTTTCAAATTTTTTATACATTACACTTATGTAGCAATTTTATTTTGATAACTGATTGTATAACGAATAAAATGATACATAAAACTTAAATATTTAAAAAATAAAAATTCATTTTGTAAAAAGTGGAACAATTCTCCCTAGTCTCCCCTACTCGTAATAGGTTTCTACAATAGGGGAGACTAGGGAGGGTTGACCATACGGGAGGCTTAACCCACCCATCAATTTTCATATTTAAAATAATTTGAGAGTTTTATCAATAGGTGTCAACCAAAGCTACTGGAATGCTCAAACAAAAGTCTTCGTTTCATAGAGATAATTGAAATAGGTGTGGAAAAAATTAATTGTGAGGTGTTTTCAAACTAAAAGTTGTGTTTTTTAGAAATATTTTGTAAGCTTTTTTCAAATAAATTATATGATAGAAATTTAACTAAGTAGGTTTAAAGTAATGCAGAAATATAGAGCTTTTATTCCAGGCATAAAGACTGTACAGTGCATTAGGCTTAACATAACAATGCTGTATTATTTAGAAAAGGTCTATATAGGGAGGGTTGACCAGATGTTCAATGCTCGCTTAATTAAGTGGTTTTGGAAATCTTTTTATTACACTGTGCATAATGAAAATTTAACGGCATATCTATTAAAGAATGTAAATTTATTCTGTAAAGCTTCAGTAAAATGGTGTGATGTAAAAGGAAATGTTTAAAACTGACTATAGAAAAATGTGAAAAATTGCTAGAAAATGGGAAAGTTGATTGGAACTTTTTTCCATTTAAATATTGCTTACAATAGGTAAATAGAAACAGTGGGAAAGACTAGAAAAGACTAGAAAGGTTGAAAAGAGCAGTCTTAACCCTTTAAGGGGCAGTGGTGTGTTTATAAAACCACTTAATTTTAATTCCGAAACATCACAACGGCACCAGAATTCTGCTAAAATCTTTTCATATAATATGTATGTGAAATACAGCCTTTTTCTTATTTCCAAATAAATTTGTTCATAAATTCCGGTGCCAGTCATTTATATCATCATTTTAGCACTGAAAGTACTTTGCCTCTTAAAGGTTTAAATCAAGTTGCTGATAAGTTATGTGCTCATGCGGTCGCAAAAGAACGTACCATCGATCGAAAAACTTTAGGAAGGTATGTAGAAAATTTCACCAGGGTGAATACAGTAAGATGAAGCCAAACTATGTTATAACTAAAGTTGTCAGATCGAGTGTCACAAAAAATAGAACAAGGAGATAAAAAAAGTGGGACAATGGCTCCTAAATCCGGACATAATAACATGAAACACTATGAAAACGGAACCTGTTTCTAACAGAATATTGCCTTAAATGTTAAAATTTCATTTTCCCTGCTGCACAATTATGACTGCTCAAACAAAATCCTGTTAACAAACTTTTTCTCCTCTGACTTGCGATTTCGTCGTAACAGGTTTGTTTAAGCCTCATACTTAAAAAAATATTTTTTTTTTTACAATAATTAAAGCATGTAGAATAAAGTTATTTTGCTTTTCTTAAAACTGATTCTATTTCTCTGCACAAATAGTGCAATATAAAACAAAGTGGGTCAAGCCTCCCACATAGTGGGTCAACCCTCTCATATGTGGGGAGCCTTGACCCATTATTTTTTCATGATTAAAATCAATCTTTTTTCAAATTTCTTATATGTTACATTTATGTAGCAATTTTATTTTGATAACTGATTGTATAGCGAATAAAATGATGTATAAAACTTTATTCTATGTTCATTATTTAAAAAATAAAAAATCATTTTGTAAAAAGTGGGTCAACCCTCCCTAGTCTCCCCTATATACACACCTGAAATACTTTACCAGGGCACCATTCTTAAAGGGATTCTAACTTTTGAGTCCCTGGTGGATGGGCCCCAATGAAGCAATTTTCACATAAAAATACAGGGTGTCCCAAAAATCCCTGAAGCATTTTAAAATTCAATATAAAATCAAGTAATTGTCGTACAAAAGTGCGGTTTGGACTAAGATGGTTCGAACTATGAAAAGTTTTCTTCAAACGAATAAAAAAATAATAATTACAAACTTCGATCATAGATGGGGGCCACTTGTGCGTATGTGTAGTTTTAAACGTAAGTTTTTTCTGATTTTCAGATTGGTTTCGGTTTTGAAGTACCAACCTATGCAATTACAATTTTCGGCGGGAGTCGTCATTTCTATGGCACAGCGTCAAAACTAATCTGAAAATCTGAAAAAAACGTATATTTGAAACCAACCATACGGACAAGTGGCGCCATCTATGAGCGAAGTTTGGAACTATTTTTTCCATTCTGTTGAACATAATTTTTTTATCGCGAAAAGCATTTTAGTCTAAGCCGCATTCCTGTACGGCAATTTACATGATTTTATATTGAATTTTATAATGTGACCAAGAATTTTTGGACACTCTATATATCAAAAAATTTAAATGTGTGAGGGACTTTTGTGAAATCCTATATAATCTAAAAATTTAAAATAAAAAATTCAATATGTATAAAAAAATGTTTAAACTTTCATTCTCTGTACTTCAAAAAGTAACTATTTAAGGGCTCCAGCATAAGTGACCTCTCTTCTTAATCGCCAGAACAACAACAACAACAAAAAAAAGTATAATATGGTAAGTGGTTAAAATATTTTTCAAAACACAACAAAGCTATTCGGGTTCTCTAGTTGTGGGACCGCCAATGCTTAGTCATTTAAATGACAGTCAAAGCACACAAATTTTCAGAAAATCTAACCTTCGTGTATAATTTAATGTAAACGAATAATATAAGTAATCACTAAATGTAAATAAACAAGAAAGAAAAAATCGTGCGTCAAGCATAAATTATGAAACACTTTTTAACACATTCAGACTAATGTCACAAAACTTCACCATTTAATAAGTTGAAATAGGATGTCTAATTGAACCATTTGGAAACGCATTAACACACGTGAAAACCCAATTTCAGCAATTCCCATTTACAGTTCCAGGGAATAGTTCCATATTGTGTGCTGGTTGGCGCGATTGGCGAAGGAATCCAAAATGGTGCCAGAAAACCATTTTAGCATCTTATAAAATTTTTCAGGATGGCGGAAAAACACGGTCTTTAAATATTTGCAAACATATATATATATTTAATAAATGTTATATATGTCACATGTTAAAAACAAAATACGATGTTTATACAGATAGTTATATATAGAGATATACCTTATACATAGATAATATATACACCTATAAATAAATATTATGTACTTACATATAATTTTATGTATTTATTATATTCATTATATATGTCAAATTAAAACAAAAGTTATAAAGTTTACCGAAAAATATAGGCTAAATGCAAAAAAATTACACAAAAAACATATGAATAAAGTCCGTTCCAGAAAAAATCAACCCTAAAGGCTGAAGTTCGCAACCACATCGATTCATTGAATGCCAAAAAAAGCTCGCCAAAAAAAAAAAAAAAAACCCAGCACACAATATGGAGCTCTTCCCCAGTTCCATCTACTTTGAGCAGCTCTGTATATGATATGTTGATTTGTATCTATAAATTACATGTATGCAAATATGTTGTTCAATTAGGAAATACATACCACAGGTGAGCAATTTCCGCTAATAAGGCGAATGGTACGTTAATTATTTTGTGCAGTCCTGTTTACGAGGTATAGAATATATACACAACGAGTAACAGGCAAAACATTAGTTAAATTTAAAAGCGCATAGTGAAAGTGAAAACGCACGTTCATCAATTATTGCCCAAAGACCGATTTTGTAACCGATTTGTTTTGTGTGTCCCTGTAAATGAAAAATAAATGCTATGAATGCGCTATTCTATAGTAATAATCTTGCAGTGAAATTCAGCGATATGTCAATTTTCAATGCATTTCAAATAGCGTAAGACATTAAAATACACTGTAAACGATTTTTCCCCATTGACCATAGTGTAATGGAATTCTTTTGAGTGCCCCTGTAAATGAACTATTAATGCTACACGCTTCATATTCAGTACTGAACATACCATAACATACCATGGTAAACATAATAAACACATATCGATTGCATGAAAATCCGAGTATATTTATGCAACTTAGAGCTTTGGCAGACAGACGGACAGATGGCCAGACAAACCGAATTCATAAACAATTTGAACTATGTTGGAACGTGTTAAAAACGCAATTTCAGAGGTAACCTAGAATCGCTTGAAAATAAACAAAATGAATAATATTATTTAACACTCTTTATATCGGTGTCAAAAGACACCTTTAAAGATTTTTATTTAGGGTTAAACTTACAAATAAAATAACTATAAATCAAAATCTTAAAATTGTCAGTTGATAATATTAGAACAGTGTTAAAACTTAACAACAGAAGTTGTAAAAATCTTTTTCAGTGAGTCAAATGCACATTAAATTACAGAAAATGTCCCAGATCCATTTCAAATCAGATTTTTTTTAAAAAATAAAACTTATCTGGGCATAGAATTTACGCACTTCATTGTTATAACGGCATTGGAATAACCCAGTCATAAGAAAGTGCAACTTCGCGCCAAATATCATAAACAATCATGATAGTCAAACGGCGATCAATAATACAATTTCTAATATTACGTTGAGAAACCCTATGGCGTAGTGGTAAGAACACCTGACCGCCGAGCCGGAAGTCGCGAGTTCAACCCCGAGTGAGCAAGGTTCATATAGCCTTTCATTCCTCCGGGGTCTATAAAATGAGTACCAAGGTTGCTTGGGAACTAAACACCGAGTTAGACTGACCGCCTGGCCGGAACGCATGCTGTATAATTCCCAGGGTCAAGAAAACAGAGATGCGCACTGTCGGCGCAGATCCTTCATGGATTGAATAGCCACAGAGTTTAGTTAGTTTTTAAAATTATGTGACTTATTTATTTCATACATTTTACATTATTTATGCTCAAATTAAACAAATTGATATTATAAATTTATGTATTGGACGGTGTAGAAATAAAAAATAATTGTTTGTGCATTCGGTACAGTGATAGTTATTTCCTAAAAAAAAATAACAATCGGATGACGTTAAAGTAAATGTTGCGAATAAGTGCTTTTGAAAATTATGCTTTTCTTGATAAATTAAACCTCGCAATGTTCTGTCTCGCACCATTCCTTCCATAACAAAGATGTATGAATTTTGAAGTAAATCATAATTTGATTTAAATGCTGTAAAATGCTCTAATCTAACTAAAATCATGAAATGTAAATGTTACGGACCATCTGTTCTCTCAAACATATTCTTACGCGCAGTGTTGTAGTTGGAAAAATTATTTGTGGGAACTCACCTTTTCGTAGAGTAGATGTTGATGCTACCGGATTTTTGCTAAGCCAAAATTCAATTTAAAACATTTAGCCAAAAGCCAACTTTTTTCAATTAACACTTATAATTATTACAGTAGACTCCCGATTATCTAAGTTAATATGGATGAAGCTCACCTCGGATAAGAAAAAAATTTGGATAAACCGGATTTACACAAATCGACAACATCTAAGGAGATGAAATATAAACTTTCACTATATTCATTCATTTTTATTGTACTACTAACATTTCCTTGATGTACATTTCCGTTACTTTTAAGAAAAACGGGGAATGAAATTGTTTATTTGAAAAAGCCCTTGATAGTTTTTTGATTGTTGAATGTCAATTTTGCTGCAGTATTACGATAGTGCATAGCTACCAATTTCTAAGATTTTTTTCTTATCACTAAAATTTACCAGTAAATTTTGCCTAATTCAATCGCCGAAATCTGACAAATTGTCAACAATTAAATATGCCAAAAATTTGTATTGAATTTTAGAGGTAACAAAACCGTACAAATTGGCAGCTATGTGATTCTATTAATTTCATGAAAATTGCAGGTGTAGCCTCTTCTTTCTGCTCAAAGTATTAAATAGTTTTTTTCAATCGAACTTACACCTTTGGAATGGAACATTTTCTTCTGTTGGGCTGATGGCTTTTATTATTATGAAACAGCCATTATGAATCGAGTGTTAGGTGAAGATGAAAGAGCAATCGTAAAAAGTTAGAACTCCGATTGTCTGGTCAGAATGGGGAAAAAATGGACATAAAAAAACATTATGGTAATTTTTTCTGCCTTTTTTCTTATGGTCATTCTTCAAACTCATGTGCTTGGTGTCTTTGTTCTCTTTCCAGCAGATTTGTTTTAAGACCGCAAAATAGTGTAACCTTAATTTACAAGAAACAGGATCGTCTGAAATTATGTTTACTGCATGTCATCTCTCTATTAAAGTTTTTTGAAGTCCGAAAATCGTATGCAAATTGCATGCACAAAATCTGTATAATCTAAATAAACACACTGTAAAATAAAATTTCTTTAAAATGCAGAAATTGTGACGCCAGTACTATATCCGTCTTTTGCTTGAATTTTTTTTTCTATCAATTTGTCACAAGTTTTCGAAGATACATCTACATGAAGCGGAGAATTTCTCTATTTAATTCAATCTATAGTAAACAAGTAATATTTATCGAAGCGGGATGCGAACTGAGGAACTGTAACTTTCCAAAGCACCACCTTGACCATTCAGCTACTATTATACAAGACAAGTTTTCAAGTATCGATATTTATTGTGTTCACTTAAGGGGGTCCGGGACACAAAAATCTTCAAATTTTCAATTTTTTTTTTTTTTTTTTTTTTTTTTTTTTTTTTTTAATTGGATTAAAAATTTCTCTGCCGTTTTCTGCTTAAAATGATGTTTAAATCATGTTTCTATCTTAATTAGAACAAGAAATATTAATTTTTTCGTTTTGATTTGTTTCCAAAATCTGCCTTCCAAGCTATGGTTGTCAAGGAAAAGAGTTCTTGTGAAATTGCGTTTTTCTTCATGATAGGTTTTTTCACCATTTCTCATATTTAAATTCTTATAACTCGAGAACCGTTAAAGCTACAGGGTTGAAACTCGGAACATATATTTTTCAATTATTTTACTTTACTTTTGAGCCAGCATATTTGAAAAAAATATTTACTTTTGAAAATATGATTTATAAAAAAAAGTTGCACCACTTTTTTTGTAATTTTTTCGTTAAATATTTTTAATTTTTTTTAAAATTAATATTTTTTAAAATGCTGACATATTAAAAAAATATATATTTCTGTTTATTTAAATGAAAAACAATTTAAATTCTACAAATAATATTTCGAGTTATAACGATTTTAAGTTATACCACTTTTTTCATAAATTTTAAATTAAATTTTTTTTTAAAAAAAGCTATGAGAATTTAATCATTTGATTTTGTTTACAAATGATATGGTTCACCATCCCAAAAAAATTCAAAATTTTAACTCAATAAATAAAAATTTTTTGATAATGTGTCCCGGACCCCTTTAAGCATACATATTTCTTTTAATAGTACAGGAATTTTCTGATATGAATCAAAAGTTTTAAAATAAAAAGAGGACCAATTGGCACACTGGTGTTTGTGTCTCAATGCTGCACTTGCGCCCATACATAAATGATTGTTAGAGTGTCCTGTACAAAACTTTTCGTTTGTTCCGTGAATTTAGAATCACCCTGTATATCAAATACTTAGTGATAATAATTTAGTGACAATAATATAATAGTCTGCCATTTCACGTTTTTATAACTATTTATCATTACCTAACTAGAACAAAATGTAATTTTAACTGCGAATTTAAAATTCGGATTTCATTAAAAGATACAAAATCCAACATTAACGTTAAAAGCAAACAAATATTTAGAATAAATTGTGCATATTTACAGGAGTAAATATAACTTCAGATCTGTTAAAGTACTGCATTAATTAACACGATAATTCAAGTACAACCTTTGTTTTTTAATTAAGCATGATTAGCAAATGGGAATTGTTAACAAATCGGAATAATAAATGCAATTATGTTTGGACATTTAATTTGGAAACACGCAATCATGTACTTATAAGCTATTTCTCACTTTAATTAGGGAAAAATACAAGGATGACACAAAGATGATTTGAAAATACAAGATACTTCTAGTTAATAATAGAAAATGTTCGATAAAAAGAATAATTTCTGTATTCCATAAATATTACGTCAAAACTTTAGGTTTTAAATAACAAATAATTTACTCATTCATGATTAATCTCACAACATTTTGAATGGTATCAAAACAAGGTAATTTTTTATTTAAAAAATCCTAATTAAAAGTATGAGTTATAAAGAAGTAGACATTTATTTATATCGGTACACATGGCAACTACGAAAGTTAGTAAAACTTGAGTGAATCTTTCCAGGTCTTTGTAATATTCTTTTCTTACGCTGTGTAATATTCTTGCACATATTTCGGTGTAATATAGAAAATAAAAAGATATTTGTGTGATATGCAAGACTTGTAAATTTACATTAACAAACCAATTGCAGTAAATCCGTACAATTTTCTACGTTTACACACTTGTTTGAATTTTTGAGGGCATAACAAATTACACACTTCCATTAAGCCGGGAAATACACATAAATACAGGTAAATGTTTACGACAAGAGTATAAATTTTATGATAAAAGTGTAATTTTACAATTTACAGATATATTTATGCACTTAAAAGTGACTTCTTACAAATCAACATTTTCTTACAGCAATAAGGTTCTAAACTAAAGCAACGAAGGAACCGAAAGCGTTGAACATTCATAACGCAAACCAAACAAACCCACTCTCATACTGTTTCAGTTCATTTCATTTGTCGATCGTGGATAATTCAAGATACAAGTGTTTCGTTTCACTTGTTTCACAAAACTATTCAGACTTTTCTCAGTTCGTTAGTGCCATGATCATAGCAAGAAACTCATGTGTCTAAGACCGAGCCACCTTAGAAGTCTGAACATTTAACATTTACTTTTAAAAATACCCTATGTTTTTTGTCTGAAATTAAGACACCATTATTTGCAGTGAGTAGTTTGCTGTGTACTTTCATAAAGACCCTGGAAGGATTCACTCAAGTTTTATTAACTTTCGTAGCTGCCATGTATACTGATATAAATAAATGTCTACTTCTTTATAACATACACTTTTAATTAAGATTTTAAAAATAGAAAATAACCTTGTTTTGTGCTATTCAAAATGTTGTGAGATTAATCATAATATGAGCAAATCATGAGTCATTTAAAACCTAAAGTTTTGACGTAATATTTATGGAATACGTTAGTTACTCATTTTATCGAACATTTTCTATTATTACTAGAAGTATCTTGTGTTTCCAATTCAGCTTTGTGTCATCCTTGTATTTTTCCCTAATTAAAGTGAGAAATAACTTATAAGTACATGATTGCGTGTTTCCAAATTAAATGTCCAAACATAATTGCATTTATTATTCCGATTTGTTAACAATTCCCATTTGCTAATCATGCTTAATTAAAAAACAAAGGTTGTACTTGAATCATCATCTTAATTAATGCAGTACTTTAACAGATCTGAAGTTATATTTACTTCTTTAAATATGCACAGTTTATTCTAAATATTTGTTTGCTTTTAACGTTAATGTTGGATTTTGTATCTTTTAATAAAATCTGAATTTTAAATTCGTAGTTAAAATTACATTTTGCTCTATTTAGGTAATGATAAATGGTTATCAAAACGTGAAATGACAGACAAACTATATTTATTGTCACTACGTATTTGATATACAGGGTGATTCTAAATTCATGGTACAAACTGAAAGGGTTTGTACAGGACACTAATAATCATTTATTGTATAGGAATGTAACGGCGCAAGTGACGCGTTGAGGTACAAACACCAGGGGGCCAATTCGGTCCTTCTTTTTATTTCAAAATTTCTCATTCATACCAGAAAATTCCTGTACTGTTATTTTCTTTATTTAACACCGACATTTCATGATTACATAAAATAAAAATTCTTCTTTGAAAATTTTCGGTGTGAAATCGAAATTTTTGAATTAAAAAAAACTCCATTTCTATTTCTTTTCCTGTATTTCCTGTGTTTGATAAATTTGCCATTTTTGCGGTGATTTTTTATTCAAAAATTTCGATAAAAAAACCTCCATTTCTATTTCTTTTCCTGTATTTCCTGTGTTTGACAAATTTGCCATTTTTTGCGGGGTTTTTTTAATTCAAAAATTTCGATTTCATACCGGAAGAAGAAGTTTTTCTTTACGTAAAAATTACGAATTGCCCGTATTAAATGAAGAAAATAATAGTACAGGAATTTTCTGATATGAATGAGAAATTTGAAAAAAAAAGGGGGCCAAATTGGCCCCCTGGTGTTTGTACCTGTACCTCAACGCATCACTTGCGCCCATACATTCCTATACAATAAATGATTATTACGGTGTCCTGTATCAACCCTTAGAGTTTGTACCATGAATTTAGAATCACTCTGTATAATGTGACACAAAATTCCTCTTTAAAATATTAATTGATGGTGGAGTATATTATTAAATTTTTTGTTTAAAGCTGCTAGTTACTCAACTTCCGAATCCCCCTTGCTAATGCTAAGTCTAGGGGCATAGAATGCATTCGTATATTTAAAATGTCTGCTCAGGAAAACAAAATTTTTAATTTATTTTTTCTATGTTCTCTTCTCAAAGGATGTCTATTTTTTTCTCAGTTCTCAAAATATTGGCTTAGATGCCTTATGTTCCCTCAGACGTTGTTTTTAATTGTTTGGGGATTTTTTGTTGGCGTGTTGGCGGTGTTTATAGATATGCCAACCTCGATATGTGGAACCCCGTGTGACTTGTGTATTCTGACGTGTTGTGTTGGCAACCCCTGACAAGTGGTGGATTTTCTGGATGTATTTTGATATCGTGTTGTATCGTTCTGTCTTTTTATTTTTATGTTAAATTTATTGGATGTATTTGACTGACTATGGTTTCTGTAAACCGTTTAAACGCTTTTGCTGAAGTAATTAAGAAATATGAAGAAATTTTGAGAAGAAAAGTAGGTTTGTTTATTGTGTCTCAATGCGTATTCATAAGCATATTTTGGAAAATGACGGTGGTGTTATGAGAGAGATTTCGTGCTGGAGCTTTCAAGAAAGCAAGTATCTGTTAAGGTATGGTGATAATTTTATGTATATTTTGCTGCTTTAAGAGTTTTTGAGATTTTGATATTGCTAGAAAGCGAGAACTGCTGAATTTTGAGAATGCTACACCGGGAGAACTGCTGAATGCAGTGATGTTTTTTTTTATTAATTTGCGCGAAGCGCTCATACAAGATTACTGATCGCCACTTTAGCGAATTTTGTTTATTATTTACATTTTATTTTCGTTAAGCGAAACATGCGTATAAACCGGTGCTTGGCGACATTTACTACTTGGCGGAAAAGGGGTCTTCACGCCAAGAAAAATTCCAAGATGGCGTCCGTGGGAACTAATGACATCTGTTCCAAAATATTTCTAAAACATATACTGAATTTTATGTGAGGTATTAAACTCTTACTCACAGTTCGTTAGCTTTTAACACATAAAATATTAAATTAAGCCAATATTTTTGAAATATTTTGAGAACTATTTTGATAAACTAGTATGTTGCGGTCATCACAAAACTTTCTTCTAAATAAATGACGTCAATTAAATCATTTAAATAGTACAAAAAATTACAGCAATTTAGCACCAATTCATGTCAAAGTATGTCTGAATTTGAAGTTTGATGAAAATTCGTGCATTAGTTCTGGAGATACAGCTATTGCGGAAATCGCAAAAAAGTGCAGCATAGCCGCGCCACCTGCAGAGTGATTTACACCAAAATGTATAAAACGGCAATTCATGTCAAGGACTAACAGAATCTGAAGCTTGATGAAAATCCGTGAATTTGTTCTGGAGATAGAGCTATTGTGGAAATCGTGCAAAATGCTGTATAGCAGTGCCACCTGTTGTGCAATTTACACCAAAAACTAATCAGCGCCAGTTTATATCAGGGACTAACTGAATATAAATTTTTATTAAATTCCGTGCATTAGTTCTTGAGATAGAGCACCCACAAAATTTATGTTAAATACATACATACAGACATACAGAGTCACAGTCTCACAGACAGACATTTTGTAAAATCATGTTTTTCGGGATCTCTGACCCCTAAAACGTGTAAATCCGTCGAAAACCGAAAGTCGAAAATTTTCACGAATCCAATACTTTCTTCTTGTAAGGATAGAAGAAAATAAAAAATAAGTAAACGCCTTTAAGAAGAGTACACAGAAAAAAAATTAAAAGTATTAATTTCCCGAGGAGATTTTTAAATATACGAATGCATTAAACGTCCATAGACTTAGCATTAGTAAGTGGAATTCGGAAGTTGAGTGACTAGCAGTCTTAAGAATCTAGGGCAGGGACGGCTAACCTATTCACATCTACTCGCCAAATCTTTTCATAAAAGTATCTTACGTGACCACGAGGTGCCAACAATTAAAAAATTAAGTGGATCAAATAAGAATAAATCAAAATTACTTAAAATTTTGTTCTTAGGGTTAAACAAATATGGGTAACATCTGGTGTTATAATTTAGAATTTAAAAAAAATGCCATTTCTCTAGTTGCATGTTGTATGCCAAATACTTGTAAGCAGCTTCGTATTTAATTATATTTAACCCGGCAGGACGGACGCGGGATGTTTTGACACCCCACGCCCGAAAATATCCGTCTGCTTTCGGTGAGTGCTTTTAATTTATTGTTTATTATTTTTTTAATTAACGGTAATTTAACATTTCAGTTATCATTTTTCACGAGAAAGAGTGTAATTATCATGAATTTCACTAACAGACAGAATTCTAAAGTTTTTTTTTTTCGTATTTATGCCATTTAATATGTTTGGGGTATGCTGACGCCCCATGCCCGTCTCGTGTTACGTTTCACGACGCGCCTCCTGCCGGGTTAAGAAAATTCAACCTGAACTGGAGTCATCTGACAAGAGGTTTCTAGTTGACTTTTTCATATTAATCATTTTCGAAAATAATGACTCCAAAGAAATATTCTCAAAATGGCGGGTGTCAGATAGTTCGTAACTGAAATTGAACTGCAAGTTGTCATAATTTTACCATCATTATTTTTGTTTCTAATTGCCAGGGAATTTTCTCTGGTCGATATTCTCTTGTTTTAATTGGGGAAAAAATGGAGACTAATTAAATTATATTCAGATTTATTAATTTGCGTTTGCGTATCTTCACTCTATATGATAACGAACCGAACCAATCAAATTTAGACAAACTCAGCTAGTCTGAATCTGAATTAGTAAGTAAGTAAGCACCCAACCTGGGAACCCGCTTTTGGCTTATGGTTAGGTGTAACCCCCAAGCCCAGGGCAGGGAAAAGTTTTACTACCCGCGAAACTCCTTGAATTTTTTTTTTTTTTTTTTTTTTTTTTTACAGTTTAGGAGAAATAACAATGTTAGATATATGACAATTATTGACAGTGTTTGCAATAAATATTTACAGATGACGCATTTTGCGCAATTTCATTACATTTTGATTTAGAACATGAATCTATGCTATACGAAAAGTAATTTGCCGCTTTCCAGGAGTTTCGCCGTCTCTGATCTAGGGGGACAATCCATATATAAGTTAAAAATGAAGGATATGTCACTCCATATCCAAACTGGAATTTTTGTTTATAATTTAACAATAATGCTAAGATATTTTAATGAAATTTGCAACAGGCTTACTTTTATTTCAGCGAAATGTAAGGATGTCACGAGAAGTAGTAGAAGACAGCACTATCTGAGCCCTTGAGATAAGACATGCTCAGCTCAAACACGAGCCCGTGCCCGAGACGGGATCGTATCCATTCTTTCTGAAACCAGAAAATTTTATTTATTGATGAATACAAAAAATTAAAAGAATTATTTCCCTTAAAAATTACTTATTCCTTTTCAAGTCATTGTATTGCTCTTTTCATCAGAATGAAAGAGAAAAAGGAATTGTTGAAAAACAGTGGAAAATTTTTCATATTTGCATATGTATGCCTGGTATTACCAGCGACGATCTGTTGATAAGAAATCCAACGAAAGAGGCGCGAATAATAAATTTATTTTTAGTTTGATTTTGATTTATGACAGGGGTTATTTTTTAATTGGATCGCCTATTTTTTTTTATTTAGAGCTTTACGCGAAGACAATATTTTCTTCTGTTTTTAGTCGGCTAGAATTAGCTTGAGGTTTGCAAATATTTTAGTCTTCTATACTAAATAAGTCATAATCGCTCCTCATGTGAAAATTGTAAGACTTGCATTCACTTTAATATTTGCGAAGCACGGATATTGGCGGTCGCCAAACAGTGAACTCTCGCCAAGGCAGAACGGTTCGAACTGGAACAGGAGGCAGTCGCGGCGGAGATCGTGGAGTGAAAAGGTTGGAGTGAAAATCAGTGGTGTGTCGCCCTGATTGTGTTTTGATAACATCGGCATCTTAATGTCTTTGTGAAATAGTGTAAAATAACCAGAAGTTAATGTTATAATATTCGTTGTGTGTGTGTTGTTTGTCCTGTAAATAAAAAAGTGTTCGTCAAGCCAGCAGTTCATTCTTTTATGAATGTGTCTTAGCAGTGTTTTTGCATCTGAAGTATATCTTAATGAAATAAATACTTAACCTTTTTCTAAGGTTAAGGAGATATAGATGAGAAACATTCCATAGTAAAGAAAGGTGATAAAGAAATAGAGGAGAAAAAGTTGTATTGGCGCAGTCGGCACGATTGTTCTCACGGGGTTTGGTAATATCAAAGAGGTAAGAGTCTTGTTCGTTTTTATGCTAGCCCAAAAATAAAATTATATTATTCTGTTATGCTGTAAAATAATTAAAAATATTATTGTCTAGATTCATGAAGAACAGAATGAGTAATTAAATGAAGGTTATTAACACTACTTATCATTAGATTGATTATTTCTTTGAATGTAAAATTTGAAACGGAAGTATTGTTTGTTACATCTGAAATTTCATTAAATAAATAAGGTGTATATTGCATTATATTTTAAATATGCAGTAATGTTAAAATAAGATAAATGTAGTGTAAAATAAAGGGAATATTTCACTGATTTGGGATTAAAGTTCAATAGTGGTTGCGTAAATTATTATGGAATTATTTTTCCCTTTCTTTTTAAATGTTTTCGAAAGACTAAACAGGTGTGAATGTTTTGTTTTTCTGCTATTTCATAAGAGCAAAATAAATAAGTGAGATTAATATTATAATTTGAAAGTGCTTTGGAAATACTTACATTACTTAACGTTGACGTAATAGAATTATGGAATATGTTTTGTTTTTTAAATTGGTTATTTATTACCTTCGCAATTTGAAAATGCAGGAAGATAATTAAAGTTGTGTTATTTATGATTTCCCTCATTCTACAAAAAGAAAAAAAAATAAAAGGTTGTTTATTTCATATTTTATTAGAGGTGAAATTGATATATTTATTATGTGATTGTGCAACCAAGTTTCGTAGGTTGAAAATAGTGATTACATTTTTTTTGTTTGTTTGTTTAAGAAAGTTCTTTCATAGATCGGAATTAGTATTTTTTTTTCTTTATGCTTTATTTAAGTATCCTGAGTTTCGTAAATCGAAACTAGTGTTATGAAGGCATTCTTTTAAGAGTGTTATTATTATTTTTAAATCAAAACTAACATTATGATTTAAATTGTATTTATGAGTACAGAGTGTTGAAACAAATATTATGAGTGCATTTGTTATTTATAGACATTGAATGTACGTCCTAATTTATAATTCTTTGGTGTTCTACTATTTTAGGGTTAATGGTTATTGAAAGCAATTTGGTGAAAGGGAATATTAGTACATTTTAATTATTGCTGAATGTTTTTTTTTTTTTTTTTTTTTTTTTTTTTTTTTTTTTTTTTTAACTCATTCAAAACGAAAGTAAATAATTGATTTAATTATGTGTTCATATATGATTTTTTTTTCGTATTATTTCAGAAAGTTCATTTTGACTAGATTTAAAATACCGTTGATAGAATTATTTAATTAAATGATTGAAATAAGCATTAAATTCCAAACGGTTCTATTGAAAAGTTATTTGAATGATTGGTTATAGTTACATTTTTTTTGTGGGAATTAATAAGTCTTGAGGTTTTTTACGCTGTCTTTAATTCATTACTAGCATTTTGAATTCGTTGGAATAATTTTTTTTACCATGGCATTCCTGGGTACGGGCAGGAAGGAAGATCTAATCGAGCTAGCAACAGAACTGGGTATAGAAGCTAGCATGGATAATAAGAGGGCAGATATTAGAAAATTAATATCAGAAAATGAAAATTTCGTCGAAGATGAGGCCAAAGTATCTCTGAGTAGAATCATAGAAGAACGAATTCGGCGTGAGACAAAAGAGGAAGAAGAACGAATTCGGCGTGAGACAAAAGAGGAAGAAGAACGAATTCGGCGTGAGACAAAAGAGGAAGAAGAACGAATTCGGAAAGAAGAAAGAGAGGATCGAATCCGGAAAGAAGAAAGAGATCACGATCTAGAAATGAAACGGTTGGAATTAAGAAGAAATAACGTAGATTTGGGTGATGGAGTTGAAAATTCAAACGAAACAAGATCTAGAGTACAACTGATGCAGATAACTCCTAAATACGACGAAAAAGTAGACGAAATGCAACTGTATTTAGTAAACTTTGAGCGTCGGGCGACAATGGCGCGTGTACATAAATCAGAATGGGTAGCATATTTATTGGGACTGTTACCAAGAGATATGGCTAATAATATAGCTCGAGAGCCTCCTGAGAGAGACAATGACTATGATTTCGTAAAGGATATGTTATTAAAGCGTTACAAGCTAAATCCCGAAAAGTTGAGGCAATTATTTTTCCGGCATCAAAAGGGACCAGAAGAGTCTTGGAGAAGCTGCAGTCATGCATTGAACACTTATTTCAATGAATGGATAAACGAATTAAAAGTTGAGAATTTCGACCAATTAAAGAAATTATTGGTAGCGGATCAACTCAAACGCAGAGTACCAAACGAAGTGAAAGAACACTTCTTGCATCAATGGAATAAATTGATCGACCCTCTAGAAGTTGCAGAAAAAGTTGATGAATACGAAAGTTTGAGAGATGGGTTCAAGAAAAGCCCAGTCCATACTAAGCCAAAGGATGTTCCTCGATGGCAACTGGAAGAGAAAAATAAGTACAAATCTAAGGAAAGTTTCGAAAATACCAAAAACAGCCATTTGGTGGGAACGACTAAATATGGAGGAAATGACAAACACTTTGACAAAACAAAATATCAAGGGACTTGTCAAAAGTATAGGGATTCCAGGGCGTTTAAGCCTACATGTTTTGCATGCGGAGATTCAACTCATTTTGCACGGGTTTGTCCTGAAAATAATAGTCAGAGAACACGAAGCAGAATTGAAAGTGCTATTAGTAATTTGGCTACTACAGAAAGAACTGTAGAAAATAAAGAGGTGTTATCTGCTCGAATCACAGGGCCGGTATTCTCACCGATTAAAACAAATTCGGTAAAGTGTGATGAACTGGAAAAACTAGACATAAGGAATACCAACATTTTACTCAAAACGAATTCAGAAGTTTCTGAAACTACTACAATTGCTTCTCATCAAACTGAATCTGAAGCGAAGAATGAAATTGAGAATCTGAAAAGAGTTCACCGAAAAGAAATAAATAAATTAAGTGATTCTCTTGAAAGGTATAAATGTGATGCTAATGAGGCTAAAGAAACATTAAAATATGCTAATGAGGTCCTTGAAAATTCAAAAGAAGTTATCGAAAAACAGAAGAAAGAAATCAATTCAGTAGAGGAAGAATGCATGTTTCTGAAAGAAGAATTATCAAAAGTGCAGTCCGAAAAGAAAGACTTACAAACAAAACTGCAATCTTTAACAGAAAACCTTGAAATTCAGAAACAGAAAGGATACGAATTTACTAATGAATTGGGCAAAGTCAAAGAACAAGTTGAAAAGTTCGATTTATTACAAGCAGATTATTTAGCCTGCAAGAATGAAGTGGTTATGTTGGAAAAGACTAACCGTGATTTAGAAGAAAAACTTTGGCTTGCTTATAAAAAGTCTGAATGTGAGATGAATTTTAAGGAACAATTCGAGAGCCGAAAGTTAGAAGACGTTCTTAGGACTATAAATTCACAAAAAGATGAATTGGAAAAACTGAGATGTGAGAAAGGGAAATGTTATCATGAATTAAATAATCTCAAATATGTGAAGAAAAATTTCAAGAACAAGTTTGACAAAATTTCTTTTGAAATTGAACCTGAAATGAGTTTTAAAGAACGATTAGAATGTGAGTGCAAAAGATTAGAAGAAGATGTTAATACCATCATTTTTCAAAAGAATGAAATAGGGAAATATAGGTCCAAGAGCAGAAAGTGTAATGATGAATTAGTCAAGTTTAAAAAAAATTAACAATGATCTTCAAAACAAGCTGAATGTTACCATTTCTCAAAATGAGGATGTCGATGAGTTTGTGCAAGTACTTGAAAAATGTGAGTTTAAAGAGACTTATAAAATTGAAGAAATGCAGTCTAATTTGAAACAGTTGAAGGAGAACTTTACAGTCAGTCCTGTTAATCGAGAAACGGAAAACACAGTCTTGCAGCAGTTGATTGCTATCTTAGAAAAATATGAAGCGGTATCTAGAACCAAATTAAAACAATGTCATACGACCAACTTTAAGTATAGTGAGCAGATTATAGATTCAGAAAGTAAGCTCAAAGCAAAGGAAAAAATTATTTGTGTCCTGAATAATGATATTAATGGTCTACATAAACCATACAAGTACTTAAAAACATTTTCAAAGGAGCAACAAGCAGGAATACAGAAATTTATGTCTGCAAGTGAGAAAATGAAAATAAGACTGGCAAAGTATAAAAATTTAAATGATTCATTAAAGTATGATCTTATTAAGATTGAAGCGGAAAAAAATAAACTTGAAAATGAGTATAAAAATTTGAAAGTTAAGGAAGAAACATCTAAAAGAGTTGTTGATAAAGAACATCACCTGATAAACGAAACGCTTGAAAGAATTTCGAGAAAAAGAAAAGAAGAGACTGTTTCAGACGAAAAGTCACCAGATTTCACAGTGCTGAAAGAAGTTGAAAATCTAGAAGATAAAGGAAAAATTAGAAGGGCTGCTGAGCAGTCAGAAAAAGATACCAAAAATAAGAAAAAAACAACAGAAATAATTGAAATTCAGGATGATAAAAGAAGAAACAGAAAAACTCCTGAGCAGCCAAAAGTTAGTATAGAAAATAGGAAGCAAAAACCAAAAATATTTGACACTCGCAAAGGCAAAAGAAGAAATAGAAAGGAAAGTGAGAAAAAAGATATTGCTACTGACAGCAAGAAATATATAGGTGAAGTTTTACAGGCCTTTCGTGAAATAGGTCTTACAGTAATTCTGGAAAAGTGTGATTTCGGAAAAAGAGAAGTAAAATTTTTAGGGCATATAGTTGGATCAAGAAGACATGCCTCAGACCCAGAAAAGGTGGAAGCTATGAAGAAACTAGTGGCGCCTACCAACAAGAAAGAATTGAGAACAGTTCTGGGGATAGTAAGTTATTATACAGACTGTATCCCGAACATTGCAAACATCGTACTACCTTTAACCAACATGACAAAGCAGAGAGTTCCAAAAGAGATCCCATGGGGAAAGTTGGAAGAAGCCTTTCAAAGCTTGAAGGAACACTTAGTCAAAATGCCATCCTTATATACCTCACAATTTGACAAACCTTTTCAACTTTATACTGATGCTTCTGCTGCTGCAGTCGGGGCGTGTTTATCACAGCTCGATGAAAATGGAAAAGAGCATCCCATAGCTTTCTACAGTAAAAAGCTTACCCCATGCCAGACCAGATGGTCTACTATAGAAAGAGAGGCTTACAGTGTTTTAGCTGCACTTCAGAAGTTCGACACCTGGATTTTCGGATCTCTAATAGAAGTGATTTCGGATCACAATCCCCTTGTTTACCTCACCCAGGGATTGCCCCACGGGGCCAAGCTAGCTCGCTGGGCATTAGCCCTTCAAAGATATAATCTAAAAATTACCTATAGGAAGATGCCCTTTCCAGATTCCCTTAGGGAAAGATATAAACTTATCGTATAATGATTGTATTATTAAATATTCTGATATTTTATGTTATGTTTAATTAAGACTGCTGTTTACATTATTATTATATATATACATATTTTTTTTTTTATTTATGTGTTTAAAAAGTTTGGGCTAGCGAACAGGCTCTTTCCTTTAACATTGTGTTTGTGAAACTAACTGTACTTTCCTTAGCAGCATAGTCTCTAAGGAGAACTATGTGCTCCTTAAGGAGGGACGTGTAAGATTCGCATTAACTTTAATATTTGCGAAGCACGGATATTGGCGGTCGCCAAACAGTGAACTCTCGCCAAGGCAGAACGGTTCGAACTGGAACAGGAGGCAGTCGCGGCGGAGATCGTGGAGTGAAAAGGTTGGAGTGAAAATCAGTGGTGTGTCGCCCTGATTGTGTTTTGATAACATCGGCATCTTAATGTCTTTGTGAAATAGTGTAAAATAACCAGAAGTTAATGTTATAATATTCGTTGTGTGTGTGTTGTTTGTCCTGTAAATAAAAAAGTGTTCGTCAAGCCAGCAGTTCATTCTTTTATGAGTGTGTCTTAGCAGTGTTTTTGCATCTGAAGTATATCTTAATGAAATAAATACTTAACCTTTTTCTAAGGTTAAGGAGATATAGATGAGAAACATTCCATAGTAAAGAAAGGTAATAAAGAAATAGAGGAGAAAAAGTTGTATTAAATAACTTAAGTGATAAGAACAATGAACTCTGCTGATGCTGGAGCTGTACACTGCACATTTACGAAATCAATTACAATCTAAGTAAATATAATTATAATGGTATTCCGATAGAAAGCAATCGAGCAGTGTTTCCACTTTTCCTATAAAAGCATCAGAGCTTTCAAATTCTTAATTTAAGCTTATTTTCATGGTCATGTCAATCACTAAAGATTGTTATGAGGAAAGGATCGATTATAGTTAAAGATGTACACCTTTACAGAAAATTGAAAAACGTTTTTATGTTCTTCGGCATATAAATAGTAATTTCTGCAAATTTCATTCATTTATTCATTAAACACACTTTGTAAACGAGTCCATAAAATGTGTTTCTTAAAGTAGAAAAAATATGGGAATCTTCGTAAGTATTTTTATTAGATACAAAACATCTCTTTTTATAATATTGATTTCAAAAAAGCTATTTCTATGTAAGAAATTGTTTTAAAATGATATATTACTTTTGAAACAATTTTTAAATATCATGCAATTTCTTTTTCTATTGTACAATTTTTGATATTGGGCTCCGGCGGGCTCCGACTCTGATGACACAAAATATTTCGGGCTCGGGTGTAAAATCGCCGGGCTCCGAAAAAAAAGCCCCACCTAAAGTCTACCACACCCATAACTGAAGTAGGTGCTCTAATTTTCGAATGTAATTATACAGGTGGTATCAAAGAAAAGAGTACGCTCTGTATATTTTAATCGCAAAATTGCCTCAAAGAAAAATGAATATAGCCGGTCGATTGGAATTTATGTCTTCTTTCAATTTTATGTTACAAAATAAGATTAGAGGCTGTCTTTATATTGAAATTACGGCGAAGTTCTCAACATGAACACCCAAATTTTATATCATATTTAGAGTTTTCGATAAATTTTAAATTTGAATACCAGACAAGAAGCCATTCAGTGAAGTAGTCTAGAAATTATGCAGATATAAATTTTCGTACTCCTGATTTAAAATTCCTTTTTAGCTCACAGGCTATCAAAGCCTGAGAGCGTATGTGCCCGCCGTATGTATGTACGTACGTATGTATGTACGTAACGCGATAACTCTTGATAGAAATATCCGATTTGTTTCATTTTTTTTTCTAGGTTCATTCTGATAAGGCGATTCCCTGATTAGTTATGGGGGTTCATTGGTTAAGTATAAAGGGTGGCTAATCTCTCCCCCCCCCCTAACTTAGATAAATGGTTTTTTCATGCAGAATTATCAGATTTTCTTCAAATTTCGGTATACCGGTTAATTTTGATAACGAGCTTCCCTGATTAGATTTGAAGGTTCATTGTTTAAGTCTAAAGGGGGTGAACGAGTGGTTAATACCCCTTAATTTAGATAAATGGTCTTTTCTATTCGATTTGCTTCAATTTGGTATACCGGTTTATTCTGATAAGGCGCTTCCCAGATTAGATTGCGAAGTTCATTGGTTAAATATAAAAGGAGGAACGGGGGGGGGGGGCTAATACCTCCCTTAATTTAGATGAAAGTGTTTCTCTATCCAATTTGCTTCAAATTTGGTGTATCTGTTGATTTTGATAAAGGGCTTTCCTGATGACATTTGGAGGCTCATTGATTAAGTATAAAGAGGGGAGACGGGGGTGGGTGCCACCCCACCCCCCCTTTATTTATTTTTCGATGGGCATTATTCATTGTAATAATAGTATAATATGCAATTAGTGTGAATAGACTGTGAGCTCAGCGCCATCAGTTTAACTAGGCACTTTTTTTTTTTTAATTAATAGTATCAAAACAAACTGCAATGCAGATAATTTTTTAAGCGAAATCCCCAAAATAATTCAGGGGAATAATGAACTGTTCGTTTCGATTCGTACATTTAAAGCCTTTAACTGACGATAACTGTGAAATTTTTCTAGGTTGCAGTAAATATTGTTTTCGAGTATCAGTTTCAAAATATATAAATAATCATTAGTCTTTGAGTTACAGACGAATGAATATTATATGCGTATAAATACAGCACATAAAGTGATGTCCGTGTGTTTTGTATTTAAAAAATAAATAAATACTTCATTAAAAAAATCAATTGAGAATATTTTACATAAGTAAAAATTGTAGTATACTTCTGTTGACGAAATAGCGTATTGAAACAAACTAGAAAGAATGCAATAAAAAATAATATTATCTTCTTTTTCAGCTGTGATTTTTATTTTTTTTTAAATTTAATTTTTATTTTTTTTACAAAATGAAAGGGAATTAATATCTAATTCAATGCGTTCACTTCCTATGCAAATCATTTTAGTCTTTATTGCTATGAGCTGTTTCTTTTATTTATTTAATGACTGAGTTTAAACATATACAGAAATATTTATTACCATATGAAGTGCATTTTACGCATACACCGATAATTAGGAAATTTTAGACAAACTGATAGAACATTTAGAAATTGCTTTCAAGATTAGTAAAATGAATTTTCGTAAGTATTAGTAAAATGAATTTTCGAAAATTTTCGTAAGTACAGTTGTTAAATACTACATGTGTGTTTAAAAGAAAAAAACTTGAAAATACACCGAGGGAAAAAGTATCTTTTCATCAGCTGCTCTCTTTTTTTGCTTGTAAGATGAAAGATAATTATTTTTTTCTCTGTTAAATCCGCTTCGTATGTAAATGGTTTGAATGCTCCGTTTTTTTTTTCTTTTTTGATTAAAAGAATCTTGTTGAATTCATACGAAACTATTTATTCCTAGTCTAGAATTCTTTTTCATTCGCATTTAGAAATTCTTCCAATCATATTTTATTTCAGAAAAATGGAATTAAATAAAATATTTCTATGCTTTAAAGGACAGTTTAAAAAAACTGTCACTTAAAAAATAGTCTTTCATTGTAACTGTTGAATCAATATTGCATATATGTATAGATAGGGTGTTGAAAAGTTAAACTTAAAAGTGTGGTACAGCGTTCTACAATAAACATTTTTTGTACAGGAAACAAGGGTCGTAATTCATTTATTTAATCAAAAATAGACGGTGTCGGATTCCAAAGTCAATCGAAATAAAGAGTTTTGTTCTTAACTTTAACAATAATCAAGATATTTTACCAAAATTTGAAGCAAACTGGCATTTTTTTTTTGTATGAAATTTAACGGTATGACGATAACTGGTATAACTGGCCACCGTCTAACATCTGAACTAGCGGTACCACATTTCCCAATGTAACTGACATAATATAAGGTATCAGTGAGCAACATGCTGCACAGATTCACCACGTTTCATAATGACAATGCATTCACACAATATAAGGCAAATCTATTGAAAATTTCGTTAAAATGTCTGTAAAGAATTTGAAGAAAGAAATCCTTGAATTTTTCTTATTTTATTTCACAACACACACACACACACACACAAAAAAAAAAAAAAAAAAAAAAAAAAAAAAAAAAAAAAACAAATCTTGACATTCACAAAAACTTCACACACAATGAAACATACAGTTCTGGTTTCAGAATCAAATTTCTCTAGTTAAAATTAACACTCTAATTAGTATGCTTTCATCAAATGAAAGCCTTAAACTACATTATAAAATATATCCCCTGCCTAAATTGGGTGCAGATAAATTGAATAGAATAAAAAAGACAATAATGCAACAGGAGCAGCATGCTCCATACCACACTCTCAGACAACCAAAAATCAACTAACTGATGATGTCATAATTAAGGTTTCACAACAGCAAAGAATGCAAAGTGCTGCCATCTGTCAACAAACAGAATAACTAAAATCTTAAATTTCATTCCTAATCAGTTTAGCACTGAACATAGTCTTTATTTTTTTAATTTTATAAATAATATGTTTATGTTTTTTATAGTTATGTTCATATTGGATCGAGATAACCTGCCTTTTTGCCTTGAATGGGGAGATTTTTGACTTCGGATTTCTAATCAAAAAAATTTTGTTGTCTCTAGGAACTTTTAAAGTTTGTCCTACACTGAAAAAATTCTGCCACTGGCATCTAGAAAATAAATTGTGCCTCTAGAAAAAATAGTTCCATGTCATCCTTATAAATTCTAGTTCCTTTTTCTAGAGAGTTCTAGTTATCCCTATTAAAATTCAAGGGCGTTTTCCTATATTATCGTGGCCAAACTTATTTAAAAATCTCTTCAAATAAATGCGAGCACAAGAAGTGATATTTAATAACTGAGGACGTGAGTTTCAAAACTCGCCTTATCCAAAAAATCAAATTTTGGAAAATCGCGAAAAACCTGTAACTGCGACCCCGTGCATCAAATACCTCAAATTTTTTGTATACTTATAGCTAGTTGCTCTATGATATCATTGTGTTAAGTTGGAAAATCTACTTTAATTCATTTAATTAATTGAAAAAAGTTTTGGATAATAAGAGTTTTGTTGCCAACCTATGGATAATAAGAGTTTTGTTACCAACCTATGAATAAGAAATTTTGATATAAATTTCTAAAAAAAAAAAAAAAACCATCATTTATCATATTTGCTGAAAGAAATTAATAGTTTCTATAGTAGTAGTATATAGTTTCAAATAGTTTCTATAATAGTTTTGTATTCAAAAATAATCCTTATGACAGCAATAAGTATGATTAAAATTTAGTATTGCGTTTTATTATAAAAAAGCAACCTTATCATAACTAGCTTATGATTAAAATAATTTTTTAAAAATGTGATATAATATAATCTATATAACATATAATATTAAATATATACATACATATATAATGTACTTACAGAATATCCAAAAATAAATTAAACAATTAACTCATTGAGTTTTTCTTCTGGAATATCATCGTAATCCTCCTCGACCATCTCCTTCTGTTCTGATTCCTTAGAAATGATATTTTTATAGAAAGTAAGCACCTCTATTTCTGACCAGTTTCCATCAAAATGTTTTTTTAACAATGCGTGGACATCCTTAAGTTTATCTTCCTTCACGGGGACACCCTCCCCCTTCTTTTTAAAAAGAAAGTCCAGTTTTTACATGCCTCTAGCACACAGTTTACACTCTGAATTTTGATATTCCAAGAATCTTCTGAAATACACTTCTACAAATTTGAAGATGGAGTATGTCAGTCTTTATTTAGTACCTTATGGAAAACGTACGAACCTTCGAAAACGTACTGAGATGCACTTAAAAAACTTTCGAGGTGAAAATTTTACTTTTCTGGATTTTTCATGGAAGGAAAGAAACCTGGACGGTTTCTTGAAGGAGATGTTTGAGATGTGAACTTGAAAACAATCTTATGCATCTTTGTCCTTTCTTGACAAGAAAAAAAAAAAAAAAAAAAAAAAAAAAAAAGCTTGGTGGAAGCGTCATACATTCTTGCATTAACAGGGTTTAATACTCGAAGTTCTCTTTCTGGTAAGTGCACTTTGAGAAGATCGGAAATGCCTTATGTTTATGCCTGAGAATAAAAATTAAATCTTTTAACACACTCTGACAATAAGACATATAGAAAGTGATTCTCCATTTTGAACTTACATTTTAATTTTCTTTAGCGTGTATTCTTTACTAGCCCATGTGTTCGCATTTCTTTTTATATTTCCGCCCCCCCCCCCTTTTACCATAAAATGCAAGAGTTTATTCACTGTCCGTTATACATAAGACTTGCTGTAAAACTTAATTTAATTAGTTTATACGAATAGAACAGCTAAAAACTTTTAAATAAAAATAGCAACAGGTCGCAGAGAAATGAAGGAAAATTACTCGGATAGTAGCTGATAAGCTAGCCGTCCGTTGGTCTACGCATGCGCAGGAATGAAGCTAGTTTTGTTGCTAATTTCCTAGTGGATAAGGCGAGTTTTGAAACCAAACCAATATTTTAAGAAACCAAAAATAACGGAAAAAAATATTTTTTTTTACAGATTATTGTGTTTTTTCTGTGCAGGTTTACCAATAGAATAGATTGGTAGAGAAAACTCGATTTTTTAAATTTTGGATAAGGCGAGTTTTGAAATTCACGTCCTCAACTATAACTCTAGTTTATGAATTAATTCTAGAAATCAAGCAATAATTTCTCGCAATTCAAACGATTCATAATATAATGAGGCGTGTCCAACCTTTCACTAATCAGGGGCAATCAATGCAACTGGCAATCAATGCGGTGTGCCATGAAGGGCGCGACTAGAAACATATACTATCTCACGAATTGAATATTTCCGACTGAGCGAAAAAATGCCCAGGCCGGGCATCGAACCCCGATCCTTCGCTTACAGGGCCAATGCTCTAATTTCGCTCAGATAACCTTTTTGGTAATAACATCTGGTCTGTCATGAAGACAGCTCAACAGAATAAACCGTAGGTAAAGGAGCTCCATATAAACGACGGGTACGTAGATAAACTATTATTTTAACACAACTGATTGGTAAAGTTATCATACGAATTGAATATTTCGAACTGAACGAAAAAATACCCGATCCTTGGCTTATAGGGCCAATGCTCTACCGTTTAAGATAATTGGGCCGACAACCGGTGAGCATATTTCGCTCAGATAACCTTTTTCGTAATAACATCTGGTCTGTCATGTAGACAGCTCAACAGAATAAACCGCAGGTAAAGGGACTTCGGCTTAGATGCATTATATTCCCGGATGGCTGATATCTTAGATGTTTTGAGATTTCTTGGCGATTTTATGTTGGCGATGTTTATCGATATGTGGAACCCCGTGTGACGTGTGCGTTTGGCGTGTCGTATTCTGGCAACCCCTGAGAAGGTCATTTTCGGCTGTGGATGAGGTTTAATTTCGTGTTGTATTGTTCTGTCTTTTTGTTTTTATGTTAAATTTATTGGATTTATTTGACTGACTATGGTTTCTGTAGTCCGTTTAAACGATTTTGCTGAAGTAATTAAGAAATTTGAGGAAATTTTGATGAAAAAAGGAGGTTTGTTTACAGAGTGTCAATGCGTATTCATAAGCCTATTTTTGAAAATGACGGTGATGCTATGACAGTATTTTGTGCTTGAGCTTTGAAGAAAGCAAATGTCTGTTAAGGTATGTTAATAATTTTATGTATATTTGTTTGCTTTTCGAGTTTTTTACATTTTGAGATGGCTACACAGCGAGAATTGCTGAATACAGTGATGTGTTTTTTTTTTCAGTTAATGAGCGCGTAGAGCTCATACAACGATTACTGATTGTCACTTTAGCGAGTTTTGTTTATTATTTACGTTTTATTTTCGTTAAGCCTAACATGCGTACAAACCGGTGTTTGGCGACATTTACTACTTGGCGGAAAAGGGGTTTTCACGCCAAGAAGAATTCCAAGATGGTGGCCCCGGGAATTTATGACATCTGTTCCGGGACTCCATATAAACGACGGGTACGTAGATAAACTATTATTTTAACACAACCGATTGCTAAAGTTAACATACAAATTGGATATTTCCAACTGAACGAAAAAATGCTCAAGCCGGGAATCGAACCCAGATCCTTGGCTTACAGGGCCAATGCTTTACCGTTCAAGCTAACTCACTTCGGTAGTGCTAGCAATACATACTTGTTTTTTGCTGTGCACATACACCTCACAGTAATAACTATTTCCATGTAAAAATGAAATGCGGAGAAAATATAAATCATAGTAAAATTAGAATTAAATTTCTTTGAGCGGAGCTCATCTCAAAAGCATTTGCAGGACCAAAGTTTTAATACTACCAATAACATAAAAATCTGCAAATGTTAAAATAGTTTATAAAGTAAAACTTTTTTAAATAGATTTTTATCTTGAAAAAAAAAAAAAAAACTGGAAACATGAAACATTTGAAAGGTATAAATACATCTTATACAATGCATGTACATCTCATAGGGATGGTCATGTCCATATAAAAATAGACTGCAGATCGCAAATTCAGAATTATAGTTCCCTGAAAGGGATTCATTTCAAAAACTTAGGTAGGGTAAAGAATCATAAACCTTGAAGCTGCTTACAATATAAAATGCATGCGAGCATTAATGATTTAAAAATTTTAAGTTTTTTATTGGATTTTATATTTAAGAAAACTAGTAACATTCAAAAGGGCACCAAGAAATCCTTCAAAAGGCGCCATGGCGTCCGCGAGCGCCGAGTTGGACAGCCCTGTTTTAATGTATCTTTTCCTCTCCTAGAACACTATAGACTAGAAATTCTCGATCATTTCGTGTATTCAATTTATTTGTTTACCTTATTCACATAACTCGGAAGTCTATATTTCTAGTTTAGGGATTTAGAAAAGGATACCTATTAGTTCTAGATGAAAGCGGTATATTTTTTCCTTAAGCGTAGGAGTATCGAACCACCCTGTATATCTATCTATGAATCTATCTATCTATATAAGCTGAAAGGGTTTCAAAAAGAAAAAAAGTGTTTTCCATATCAGCAAATCTTAAATAACAAGAATGGGAATGTCAGCGTTTGCATTGTATGCAAATTATTAAAATGTTTGTCTTTCCAAATTGTTTAGATTGTTCATTAAATTAATATCATCAAATTTCTACAAAAATATTTAATGGTGTACACTAAAAGAATACGCACGCTGTCAAATAAAAAAAAAGATGCATAATAGGACATCTACCAAACAGAAACAAAATAAGTTTGTTTAGAGACAGCGACAGACAGGATTTGAACATCTATCGATTTTTTTTAAAAAAATGACATGTCTCCACTTTCCGAACATTTTATAAAATCCAGAAAATTGAAATAAAATTCTGACACAAAAAAATCAGTTGGATTCGAACACTGGACCTCCCGTTTCGAATATTGGAACGTTGCCTCTAAGCTACTAATGCTTGACTTCATCGCCTTAATACTCGCCGCTAACATACTGTCACATTTTCTTTGAGATTTTCCTTATAAAATAGGTTGCAAAAATTATTTAAGGGGAGGTTCCACTTCTTTGGTCTGAAATTTACGTGATTTTTACTATTCTTTTCGGTTGCAAATATAATAGATACTACCTTCGAACTTTTTATATTACGTTTATTGACATTTCACATATATATTTCATGTATATTTAATTTTTTGTGTGTAAAAAAGAAGAAGAATCCGCCTTGAACGACGAAGAGTCGTCAGTTTCGCTCCGTGAACTTCCAATCGGGCGACCGCTTTTTATTTTGTCACAAGCATAACAGGCATGAGCTGCATGTAAGTATGATCATGAACACACGATATGCATGGAAAAAGCGCACGATCTACAAATGAGGAGTTTTATAGATTTTACCCAACCGTGTTGGTAGGTTTTCTTCTGTGCAAGGCTTAATCTTACAGAGATGTTTTTTATCGAATAGGCAAAATGCCATTATGTTTCCTTAATGCTCATCTACTTAAAAATCTGTTTAATTACTATCTGTTTATTTAATTGTATTGTTAAACTTTTGTGTTTATCTTTGTATTTAAATGTAATCCTTGTTGTGGTATTGTACTCAATGTAATCTCACATAAATGTATACCTTTGTACATTTGGTAACTGTCTCAGCTGCGTTATCGAGATAAATTGTACTAATTATGATGTTCACCTATCAATCGTATTCAGTATATCTACAATGTGTCAAATTGTAAAACTACGTGATAATTATGTAATAATTGTGATTATCAAAAACCTTTTAATGCTTACATTTTTATTTCCTACAAAACAACAATTGCTGCAAAAATCGATACAGATTCCATTAAATCCATAATATCAGATAATGCAGTGTTCTAGCACACCTTAATAGGATACTCCTCAATAATTCAAAGACAGCATAATAGAAATAACAAAATAAATCTTTTGCCTAAGATATTTAACAACCTTATTCTTCAGTTTTCATCCGGAGGATAATTATGAAAGGAAACTAGTTCTCATTAGAATTGAGGCTATTCTTTGAGTGTAATAAATGAAGACTGTTTAACTTTAGTTCTGCAGTTTATTTAAATAATTAATCTATTTCCGTTAAACATAGTAAAACATATTTTATGGAACCAGACACATTATGAAAACAAAAGATCAATTTTGTATTATTACAGAACGTAAATAATTACAAAAGATCAAATTTTCAAAATACTGTTAAATATTAAATTATTTTTGAATAGAAAAATGTGTTTTTGAACGTTTCACTTAATATTGTAATATAGAATATATTTTAATGAATCTTTACAGAAATACTTTTAAAGCGATTTTGATAAACACATCTTTTGATAAGTAATTGTAAGAGTCTCGCGACGGCTTCTCATTAAAAATTAAATTTTCATAATCACAATAGCTCCCAAAACATTACTCGCATTAAGACCAAAATGTAACGGAAGTCAATAGTTTCAAGATCTCACCGGTAACTGTAAATCATTCATCAATCTAAACGCTGTTGGAATTGCCAATCCAAAATGTTCGTAGAACTCCATGCATTACGAACGTCAAAATCAGAAAAAAAATCGATTTAGATCGATCAAAAAATTATTTTTGACAATTTAACAGTCCATTAAATTGGGAACAAAGATATTTAGAATAATTTAAATGCTTACATTATTATCTACTATGTATAAATAATTTCTGCAAAACTCATTATATATAATTCATTTTAAATTCTTTCTTTTAAGGTTTTCTTTCTTTTTTCATATTCACGTGCAAATAGATTTTTTATGACGTAATTTTTCCAATTTCTTGATCCTTTAATTTATTTTAAAACTTTCTATCTGTTTTTAGCAGTCATGTGAAAATACATATTTTAACTGAAAGGAAATATCCTTTGTGCTGTTTTACGACTTGACAACAATTTAAACAAATGACCTTTTCTAAATAGGAAATAAATCTTCATTGAAACAATGAAAAATGTTTAATAAAAAATTAAAAAAAAGCCCCAAAATTATTCCAATTAAAACAATAATTGTACGCTGCACACCATAAGCTTGTCAAGCCTGTCCTTGTAAAAGATAATTAAACTGCTATGCATAGTTTTTATTAATATAAACTATTTTTATTGAAGTATTTTGTCGGACTTCAGCATTAAATTGCTCTTAAAGTAATTCTTCGATTTAAGAACTGTCTGCATCAGCTTGCTTATCGGACATTGCTCTATAAAGCTACCAATTTTCACATTTTTAAATGTAGTAGTTTTCTTAATACGAGGGATATTTTTTCCAACCTCCGATGGGGCATAAAGTTAAAAATCAAAGTTACTTTTCGACATAGTCACTGTGAAGACTGAGACATTTCTCATGCAGGTGCTCGAGGTTTCCAGTACACTCTTCATAGAAGTTGCTGCCAGCGTGTTGAGGTAGGTCTTCACTGTATCTTGAAGACTTTCGTTGGGATAGAGGTGCTATCCTCCCAGACTTGTCTTCACTTCTCGAAGAACATGAAAGCCAGTCGGTGCCAGTTATGGGCTGTACACCAGGCGACCGAACACTTCCAATCGAAATTGTGAAAGAAGCTTTTGAGCCATCATTTAGGCGTGGCACCGAATGATTGTCACCTTTTCCAAGAGAAGACAGATCTGGGCGGACAGCAGCGCCAAAGAAATTACAGCGTTCCTCTACATTCTTTGGCAGTGCTTCCATCCCAACGAAAATCTTCAAGTCGCCGTGGACGCAATAAGCTGGGGCAACCTTCTATGAAGAGGGTTATAGGAAAACTCGTCCACTGTTATGACAAATCTCTCAATCTTCAAAGTGACTATGTGTCGAAAAGTAACTTTGATTGCACTTGACTCCTAGTTATAAAACCATTTTGTTATTCACATTTGTCTTTCTTTTATGCCGCATCGGAGGTTGAAGAAAAAAATACCCCTCGTATTAGCCTAATAAGACCTCCGGTCACAAAAATTTCATTTAGGTCGGCAGTGTTATCTACTTTTTTTTAGAATAGGGAGAAAACAACAATTGCTACAAAAATAGATACAGATTATGTCATTAAATCCATAATGCCATATAATTCAGTCTTCCAGTACACCACAATATGATTATTCTCAATAAATCGAAGACAGCGTAAAAGGAGTAACAAAACAAAGATCTTTTGTTTAAGCTATTTATCAAACTTAATCTTTAGCTTTCATAGGAAGGATAATTATAAAAGGAAACTATCACATTGGCATTGCGACTATTCGCTGAGCATAAAATATAAATGAAGTCGGTTTAATTTAGTTCTGCAGTTTGTTTAAATAATTATTTGTTTCCGTTAAAGATTGTAAAAGATATTTTATGAAACTTGATATATTCGAAAAATAAAAGATCGATTTTGTATTAATACAAATGATACAATAATTACAAAAGATGTAATTTTCAGGTATTGTCAATTATGAAATTCTTGTGGAAAAGCAAGATGCATGAAGCACTTTAAAAATAATTTTGCTAAATATAAGTTGTGATAAATAATCTTGAGAAACAAATGTAAAGATCATTTACAATTATGTTAAGATACATATTTGTCTTAGAAACTGTTTTGTTATTTGCCTTTTTCAAAATCTTTGTTTATTCAAAAATGAATTATGTATCTTCAAAAACATTTTTCTAAAGCAGGTATATTAAAAAAATCTTAAACCGGATAAAAATAAAATATTTTATCTTATTTTGTTTTATTTTATTATTTTTGTTTTATTATATTTATTTATTTTTTTTACTCGCCAAAAAACTTAGGATTAAAAAAATGAATTTTTGAGTTTGCTTAACATTTAGTGCTCCATACATACATGGTGTGTTCACAAAGTTTCAAGACTGGTCCTTGAATACAAAAGTTATTAAACAGTTTTGTACAGCGAGCTAAAATTCTTCGAAATATGGCCCTTGGGCAACAACACACCGCTGTCAGCGTTTTTTCCATTGTTCACAGGCTTCCAGGAAGTCTTCGCGCGCAAGGCTATTAAGGGACCTCGTCGAAGTTGGAATCGTGTCGAATCGCTCACCTTTCAGATCTTTCTTGACCCGGAGGAATAAAGAAAGTCGCTGGGAGCGAGGTCTCGGCTGTAGGGAGGCTTGTGGCATTATTGCCAAGTTAAACTTAGCCAAAACTTTGGCGACTGCGAGTGACGTGTGAGAGGGCGCATTGTCGTGCTGAAAATCCAATCGTCCCTGATGTCCGGGCGGACGCGCCGGTTTATGTCGGTTTTACGCTGGAATGCGCCAACATTTGAAAGACAGAGTCCGGGGCGTCCGCCCAGACATCAGAGACTATTGTATTGTTAATCACGACAATGCCCCCTCTCACACGCCGCTCGCCGCTGCTGAAGTTTTGGCTAAGTTTAACATGGCATTACTGTCGCAAGCCCCCCTACAACCGCGACCTTGCTCCCACCGACATTTTTGTTCCCCCGGTTTAAGAAAGACCTGAAAGAGAAGCGATTCTACACGATTCCAGCGATCCAGGCAGTTTCGACGAGGTCCCTGAACAGCCTTGCGCGCGAAGACTTTCAGGGAGCCCATGAACAATGGGAAAAACGTTGGCGGCGGTGTGTTGATGCCCAAGGGTCATATTTGGAGGAATTTTAGTTCGCTGTACAAAAAGGTTTAATAACTTTTGTATTCTCAGATCAGTCTTGAAACTTTGTGAACACACCCAGCAATACATGATCTTTCTTCTCTCATACATTCTGCCTTTTATCTGTATGTTTATTCATTTAGCATACTTACATCCCTCTTATATACGTAATATATATAGTAACATTGAAGAATTCTTACATACATTAATTTACAATGCATACAATAGATATAAAAAGTGTTTTTTCAACAAATGAAATTAATTGTGACTAATTTAAAATAATACATAATGAAGGTTTAGACAAAACTAAATAAAGTAATCAACATTAGGATATGTAAAAGTTAGTAGCATTTTTAATCTTTATTTATGATTAATAGCATGGAAAAATGATATGCTAATATATTCTTAAAATACATTAGTCTATTTAAATGAAACAAAAATAACTTTGAAATAGAGAGAAATTTTCTTCTCTGATGTTTAACTTTGTAGACGCTCAACTTGTTTAGAAAGTAAAGAAGATCAGCTTCCAGAGAAAACCAACACCATTGAACGCGCAGAAATGGTGGTGTCAATAAATTGACTTTGCTCCATTAATGAGCATTTAAGTGACTATTTGACAGCGAACAATGTTTTGCTATTAGGACTTTGTGTATGGAATTTCAAATCATATTATAAATAAGCATAACTTCGTTTCATCGTAATGATTACTATCCGAAATTTCAAATTAGATTTTATCAAACATGTAATCTTCATTATTCAAGCGTTTTTATACATAGAAATTTTATTTTTAACTTTTTTGTTAGATAAAACTTCTTAAGAATGAATTGATATAATAATAATTTAGCTCAACATTTTTCCGGATAGGTTACAATTCTTCATTTTTGTTGAGTCCAGCTAACATTAAATATAAGAACAAAATTTCAAAACGTAAACTAATGTACATTACATCATTTTTAATAATTAATACATTTTATACTTTAATAATTGTATATTTTTATATTGCTGCAGATAAATATTTCATTCAAATTATATATTGTCATTTTAGAAGATTTTTTTTTACCTATCTACCTATTAAATTCCGTGCGCGTATTTATGTAACCTCAAAAACTCGGAATCTACAGGGCGCAGGGCTACGAAATTTGGCACACGGGTTGCTGGTAGGGAGCCCTCGAACGATTGGAACAAAAAATTCAAAAATTTTAAATAGATTTTTATTTTTCCTTTTATAAAAAAATTTTGCCTTTTTTATGTTCAAGCCGTAATCGCGAGAGCTCTAACCAGTTGTAAATGTTTACTGAAATGCGAGATATACACATTACGTACACCACGTTAGAATACTAAGAAGCTGTAGCGGGTATTATGGTAAGTCTTTTACCTCACATGCAAATAATTAGAGATATTATTTAATTGCGCTTAATTATTGCCTTAAAAAAATAAATGCAAACATTTTATCACAAATATCAACACAATTTTTCATTCTATTTATTCCCTTATTCCAAAGATATCGTTTTATCGTCTGCTGCCATAGCAACATGATAAATTAAATTTCATTTAAAAAATGCACAGAGTAGAAAAATATTTTTAGAAATCCGACCGTTATTGAACAACTCAACACTTTAACAGGTGGAGTTCTCATTCTCTTCCGCGCGTAGGACGGGTTAAACAGCTAGTAATAGCAATAATAATAATAATAATAAAATACGCATAGGTATCTTATGCTCACTAATCAATTTAAAAATGCAAAATTCCCTTTAATGGCACAGAGAACTGAGTTTTTAATGTGCGTATGTATTTTAAAGATTTATTCTCATTTATGCGGATAAAATGTCTTACAAGTAATCTGCAAATAAAATTTTCTTTTAACAAATCCGTTTATGATTAATTGATAATTAACGCTCCGAAAATGTATATAATATATATTTTTTCTTTTAAATCCAGTTAAGTCATAAACGAGTACATGGCACAAAATTCTCAAAAAGTAAGGGTTTGAATATAAATCATTTTCTCGAATTCAGAGTTTTGTAAAACATTTACTTCATACATGCTAATTATATATTAACTTTAATTAATTAAGCATTACATTAGTTATTATACATTAAATTACACTTACTAAATCTTAATTGACGCTATCTGCATATAAAAAATATTTGTAACGTAAGCCATCTGTTAATCAGGAGGAGAAAAATACAGTTATCGTTTAAACTTTTTAACAAAAACTAGCCCAAATAGTTATGTGTGCATTCAGTTAATTAAATGTCATATGTGGAAGTGATAGTTCACTTTTCTTTGAAAATTTGCTTACATAACTGGTAAAATAATTTTCTAGTCATTAGTCTCATGAAAACGAATAAAACAAAAGCAAAACTGAAACTAGACAAGAAAATCGGAACAGTACCATTAATAAATGATTAATTTTAATGGACAATATTCTTCCTCCCGATTCGAGCTATAAAAAAGCCAGCTGTTTGGGAAAACATTGAAAAATCGTTCCATTTGAAAGCATCCTTCTCTTGAAGAGTTCACTTTTTTTTTTTATTCTTCTACGAAAACTATAGAAATGTATGCAATAGAATTGAATAATATAAAGAATGATCATTCAATTTCAGATTAATTTTGACTTAATTATCGAATTTATTATAAATATAACGTTAAAATAAATTAGGTTATAGCTGATGTCTATAAAAGTGAGTGAAATTTCAAGTAGTTAAATTGAGGTTCGTTTATGAATTATGTAAATTTAACATATTTTTCTTAAATCTGCTTTTATTTTACGATTTCATAGTTAATTTTTGGTATTAGAAAATGTTTCATTTAACTTTTGCAAATCATGATTTTATCAATTTTTTCATTATTTAATAATTAAATAATGAAAGAATATTCTTTTGTTTTCATTGTGTAAACTCGTTTTCTGAGCTCTTAAGTATCACAATAAAACAAAGTAACTAATAGAAATAGTGAAAATTTATTGATGAATGCAAAGCGTAAACAAATGATCATACCACGATTTTACCTATTCAGACGTCACGTGAGTACTCTCTATTAGTATAATAATATATACCAATAATAGATTTTCATCAAATGCTAAAGAAAAAATGAAAAAAAAAATTATCTTTATGAATTTTTCCGTAATAATGTACACTGTAAAAAAAACGACATTTTTACAGTACAAAGTACTGTTCATCTCGCGCACAAACTCGATCACAGTGAATGTGCTGTATCTTTCTTTGGTTTCCTGACTATATTAACATGGAAAATTCAGTAGTTGAGTAAAATTAACAGCACAATGTGCTGGCAATTTGGACACCAGCAGTTTGTGCTGTAAAAAATGCGTCCAAATTGCCAGCACATTGTGCTGTTAATTTTACGCAACTACTGTATTTTCCATGTTAATATAGACAGGAAACCAAAGAAAGATACAGCACATTCAATGTGATCGAGTTTGTTCTGCCAAATCTACAGTGGTTTTTTTACAGTGTAGTACGCAATCTACTACTGCGAGTGTATTTTTTAGATCATTACACAACGAAATTGCTACATCTAGTGATTTTTTTTTAATGGGTGCAAAGCGCTCATACATATGTTATACTGACTGCGACAGAGCCGAGTTTCGTGTACTTTTTGAGTTTCCTACTCAACGAGGTGGCTACAATCAGTGACTTTTTTCTTTAGTTTTCATGATCTTGAAGTCCTCATATACGCATTACTGTGATTGTCGAATATTTGATACGACTACCAGAAATAAATTACATACTACAGCGATACAAAATTTTTAATTTTTTTTTCTGAAAAATTAATGTTCTTGATGTTAGCTTTTTTTTTTTAATTTTACAAGAAAACAAAACAAAACACATGAATGGAAGAGTGACGCCCCAAAACCACCCATGTTCACGGCCTTGCATTATATGTTATAATATAAGCAACTATGTGCATGTTCTTAAAAATAACCTTGCCCACAAATGTAGATATTATCTCAAATTCTGACACGCGCAATCCGAAGTCCTTATTAAACCATTTAAACGTTTGAATGGTTTAAAATAATCAGCTATGACAGTTAACTGCGAAATTAGAAAGTAAATAGATTGCCAACTTTAAACCTATGTGAATAAAAGTTCACGTAATTAAATTCAGATTTACGATCTCTCGGTCGTATTTCATCGCTTCAACTATTTTATATATAGGGGAGGGTAGTACCATTACTGTCACGATAATGGTAGTACACAGTGAGATAAAAATTATTATTTCTTACCGTATGGCGACTATTTTTATTCTTTTGAAAAAGTTTTTCTACATCTTAAAGAAACCAAAATACGCTATACATTAATGTAGAAATGGTTTTAAAAAAGTTATTTATAAAAGCATAGAAGCATGATAACGGAGTATCGGAAACTGTCTCACTGTGTACCACTTGTGTTACACAGTGAGACAATGTATATATCTGCATGAATCATGCATTTTTACACTCTATCCATAATTTTCTGCAGTGTAATAATGTCTTAACTACTACCTGAAATATTGTTTATCACTTGGAATTTAATCTGACATTTTTGGAGCCAAGTAGTTTTGATAAAGCCATAGTAAAAATGCAAAGAAAGTTTCAATAGTTACAGGTGCACATATTATTAACAATTCAACTACATTTTGAACTTAACTGAACACGTATGGTGGATTGTGGTAATTAAACTATAGTTATACCTCTAAAATAAAGGCTTAGAAGTATCCCTATCAATTGCAGCGTGTAGCTCAATGTAAATCCAAATTTCCGAAAGAAATCGGAAACCGGTGGTATCCTGACAGTTGCTTTGTTATCATAAATTGTAGTTCTGGCAGTAGCATTGAAATACCTGATTTATTAACAGACACCATATCTGGAACATGAGGCACGAAGCCTGCCGCTTTCACATTCTTCAAAGATAAATCACTTCAAAATCGCCATCTTCATCTTTACAGGTTAAGATTTTCCTACATAGAACACACTATATGGAAACCGCACAAGAACATAATCAAGAACGACAGGCTCCTATTCTAGTTCCTGAAACCTAAGTGATTCATCGTCGTCAGAAGAATCGTCTAGAACCATCTGTGAACACATCAGTGCACTGTGTACCACAACTGTGTGTCTCACTGCCTATCAAAACTGTGTGTCTAACTGCCTACCACAACTGTGTGTCTCACTGTGTACTTTCGTTACGTTGTTGCAAAATGGATGCCAGATCTGTTTCATCAATTTCATCGCTTTAAAAATTTTGTGTCATTTTGCGAAATAGTCTATTATTAGATACTAGTTGCGTAGCAACCCGTTGTGTTGCTTTTGAATTGCATGAGACAATCGATATTTTTGCGAAAAATGAAATCTTAACTTTATTGTAAATTTAGAAAGCCATTACAATATTAATTTTATTAAACCCAATATTTCAAATAATAAGTTGCATTTACAATTTAAGTCAAAAGCTTTCCCAATAAAAATGCACATATATTATAACTTTATTTGCCTAGAGCTTTTTGCTTTTCCAAGATTTTGCTTCGAATTTAGGAGTTGCTAGAAATGATGTCATTTGGGTCATCTTATGCAAAAATGATTTTGTTTGGACGAATTTATTCAGAAGCATTTTATATTTATGAATTAAAATAAATATTTAGAGAATTATTTTTTTTCTCGCTAAAATATTTTATTTTTAATGTCCGCTTCTGAAATGTTTTATTAGCCATCTTAAGGGAATAGTTGAAAATCTACTTTTCAACTTTAAATTAAATGAAAATAACGTACGATGTTTTTTTTTCTTTTGACGTCAACAGAATTTATCTCAATATTCCAGTCGAGAGTCGAATTTGTGTTTCTAAAATAAACGGATTCCCGAAGCTTGAATATGTGTCAGTTTGTATTTCGTGAAATTTTCTTGAAAACTACAATAATGTTTTCACTATTTAGTCAAATAAACGTTAATTTCAATTCATTTTTAATTTCAAATTAAAAATGATTTCAAACAATGATACCTAATAATCCTTGTCATTTTCCCTTTTTTTTCTTTTATCCACAAAAATGGAGCAATTTTATTTTCCATCATTACAGAAATGTCATTAAAGATAACGTAAATTTTTTATCTCGAAAACTAATCAAATTTTAAAATTTTACGGCCACTTTTCACATCCTCAGACCCACGTGGATACCTGGCCTTAATTTGATCACCCAACATACCATATTCTAGGAGGAACAGCTGTGAAATACAAACGGATAGTCACTTTTTAATATAATAGATTGATGAAGTTTTAATTTCGCTATAAAAATTAGTCAGGGACAAATGCTGAATTATTTATATTATTTTAACTGCAAATGGCTTATTTCGTAATGGAGCCTGTACGCAATGGATATAGATTAAAACACATTATACTTGAAAATTATTTAAAAAGACATAATAAATAAATAAATTAAGATAAACTTTTCAAGCAAATTGCATTTGAAAGTAAATTTTTTTTCCCTATATAACGGATGTAGAAATTGAAGATGCGCGATGTTTAGAAATTCAAAAAATTGCAATAGTAAAGATTGCAAAACCGACATTTAATCGTCAAGCGTTGCTATTCTCAAAATGACGTCAGCCTTACGCACAGACATATTTTTCCTTTATAATATAGATAGATTTTTAAACGTGAAGTATTCCGTTTGTTAGCTAAAACGTTGCATGTGAAAATGTATTTTTTGGCTTAAGGTTCTAATTTCAGTACCGCGAAGTACAAATTCCAGAAACTGATGTCTTTTAGATGTATTCGTGTAAAAATATATAGTTTTATCAAAGAAAAGGATTGTTTATTTTAAATATGGCACTTACTGAAGCATTACGCCAAGTGTCTCAAATTCGGTATCAGCCGAATGAAAATATATTGTGGCATTAGCTTTATGAGCGAAAATGTTTTTTAAATAGTGACGTCATTTTCTGTTCAGACTTAAAATAAAGTTATTTTTAATTGTAATGAGTAAATGGTATCATTAAGGATAAATAAACCCCAATATTTCTTTTTTTCTGCAACAGTGGAAATAATACGATTACTACCATTTTGATGAAATTAAAAAAAAAAAAAAAACTTTTCAAATTAAATTAAAAATACAAAAGTGGAAATATTTAGAAAAATAACTAATGCGAGGACATCTACAAATGCTTTCATTTAAAAAAAAGAATTATTAGCAAAATTGGTACAGTAGAAAGAAAGTTCAGGGAAGATGTCTAAAAAAGCTATCTTGTGTTTTCAATGTATAGATTATTTTTCTCTTTTACTTTAACAGTTGCCTAGCAACTCTATTTCATACAAATTATATTTAAAAGCACATATTTTTCCCAATTCGGTTCTAAAAATTTAAATTGTTCGATTACATATATGTTAAATACGTGCTTTTTTATACATTATTCTTTTATTTATTTATTGATGAAGCTTTAATTTCACTGTAGAAAATTAGAGGGAGAGAAATTCTGAACTTTTTTTATGTGCAAATTGTTTATTAATATTTCGCAATGGAGCTGGCACGATAAAATCATTTAATTGATAAATAAAAGCGAAATAAAGCCAAAACTCACTGAGTTTTATAACAGACGATATTCTTGACATAGCACGTATTTTAATTTCAATTTTTTTCGGTTTTTATGAGAAAATGGCAACAAAAAAGATACAGCAATCTACTATTTTCATTCCCCCCCCCCCTTTAGTTTCAACATGACTTTCAACAGAAATGGAGTACTTCAGCTGCCACAATTACAAAAAAAGTAATAAAAACTACAAAAAATCAATATCTTAAAATTAAATTGAGATACAGATTTCAAACAAATTGCCTTTAAAAGAACATTTTTTTCCTTATACGGCGGTGTAAAAATTTAAAATGTGAGATGTTTAGAAGTATAAAAATTTGCAGTAGAGAAAATTACAAAACCAAAATTTTATTTCAAATTTCAAAGTGTTGCCATTCGCAAAATGACGTATGCGTTACGCACAGATATGTTTGTCCTCTTTTATAATATAGATATCTAGGTTTGGTTAAGTAAATATATGCCATAATGACGGAAATAAACTCTAAAATAGACGTTTATGTAACTTTAACCACTATACAATAAAAAATTATTTACTATTTTGTCGGACGAGTGACCGAAGTGCCGCAACTACATCCACGTGAAGCAAGAGATGAGGTGGTTATGCGTGACTGCCAGCTACGAGAAAAAGTTATAACTATATCTCAAAATGACTTCTGTCTCACTGTGTACCACGTCTCACTAGTGTACTACTCTCCCCTATTCATCGATGCTGGAATAATTTCGACTCATGTGTTGTGCTGTATCAAGGGTTGTGCTGTATGAAGTTATCCCAGCTTGGTTGCGGTTGCAGCCTTACCATAGGGCTTAATTGCTAACAAAAAAAGTACCGGAGCCCTAATATACTGCAATACTAAAACCGTAGCGTGACTCCCCCCCCAACGCAATAACTTCATTCCGCATATTTATATTTCCTTAATTATTTGCAAAATTTAAAGTATCTTTTTTTCTTTAGCAAAATAAAAATTTTAAATATATCTAACTCCATATACTTAACAATTCCACTTTTTAGTTTACAATACTTTCAAATCGAAATCTTTGCTTAATTTCAACGTTAATTAATTGCAGAATTCTGCAATTAAATAAGGTAAGGATTATGATTCGGAAATAGTGTTAACACAAAAAAGGAATTGTTCGCAGCTATGCATATATATATATATAAAATGAATGTATAATTAGCAGAAATATTTAAAAGAAAATTGTTTTTAAAATCTTACGCGCCATTTCATCTCCATCTCTAATATGTGTGACACACTACCTCACATATAAGTGTTTTGATAGAAAAGAATGCAGAAACTTGGAGATTGGAAAAAAAAAAAAGGGACAGGGTTTTTTAAGCTTTGGTTTTCAGAATCGCTATTGCACTGGGTTCCGAAGCCCTGTCATTATGAGCTCCGGTGAATTCCGAGCAATATTTAAATATTCACTAAAAACACACAAATACCGGAGCTGAGCTCCAGTGGGCTCCGGCGCAAATTAAGCTCTGCTTACCAACATATATGAGTGAAGGGTATCAGATTAGGCGTGTCGTTACAGGTGGCTCAGTTGGCAGAGCGTTGATGCACTTAAGAAACGAACCAATTTCGAACCCTGGCCTGGTACTTTTTCATCGTTTGGTTTTACGACTTGTTAACAATGGGTGGAGGAAATATGAAGGAAAATTTGAAAAGTTAAATAACATTAAAAGGTTAAAATTTTACATCTTTATAGTTCCTAAATTTTTTCATTATATTTCTCAGGTGTTATGATCTAAAGTTAAAATTTATCCTTAAATTGTAAAATTTGTAAACATTATGCATTATCAGTAACTTTTCTTTAGGTGCGTTCGTAATTATATAAATACGTAGCACTTATAGCCGTCGTTCAGTCCGTCTGTTCGTCTGTCCGCATATAACAGAGCAAAAACTACCCAACCGAATGGTATGAAATTTTAAATATCTGATTATTGCAAAATTTTGTCGAGCCATTTCAAATTTTATGAAAATCGGATGTATAGTTTAATTACAGGGACAGTCAAATTTTTTCTTTACATTACGGCCAATGGGAAAAATTATTGCAAGCGCATTTTAATGATGTTACAGCCTTTCGAATGGGCTGAAATTTTAAATACATAATTGTTGCAATATTTTGCCAAGCCATTTGAAATTTTATGAAAATCGGATGTATAGTTTAATTACAGGGACAGTCAAAAGTTTTCCGTTACATTACGGCCAATGGGAAAAATTATTGCAAGCGCATTTTAATGATGTTACAGACTTCCGAATCGTCTGAAATTTTAAATACATAATTGTTGCAATATTTTGTCGAGCCATTTGAAATTTTATGAAAATCGGATGCATAGTTTAATTGCAGCGGCAGTCTAAAGTTTTCAGTTACATTACGGCCAATGGGAAAAAAATATTGCAAGTGCATTTTGATGATGTTAAAGCCTCCCGAATGGTCTCAAATTTTAAATCTATAATTGTTGCAAAATTTTGTCGAGCCATTTCAAATTTTATGAAAATCGGATGCATAGTTTAATTACAGGAACAGTCAAAAGTGTTCCGTTACATTACGGGGAATGTGGAAAAGTTATTGCAAGTGCATTTTAATGATGTTACTGACTATGCACTTGTGAAGTGCAAAAAAATATACATTCAGTACAATATGGGGTTCAAAAAATAATTATAAAACTAGTTATAGTACGAACGCACCACATTTGCCACGTTTGACGAGCAATTTCCAACTTGTTAAAATTTGCATTTATTTTAATGTGAATAGTATGACCGTCAAGTTTGTTTTATTCACAAGAAATTACAAACTTAGAAACAAGATAAATTCGCAGTTCAATTTAACATTATTTTCCAACAACTCTCTGTGATAATTCGGAATTTTAAAAAGTATTGAATGATCTCTCTCTCTATTTCCTCTTATTGTTCTCTTTTTATAGACTGTACTATTACGTTTCTACATTTTCGTAAAAGTTATCATATTATATATCATCTCATGTAATATTAAATAAATGTTTTATAGTTTTTTTAAAAAAACAGTTATTTTTGTGGAAATATTCCATTAATCCATTTTTAGAACATTTTATCTGTGAAACTTTCATATCGCTAAAGGAAATCTCAGAGGTTATTAACTTTTTACCCCAGGAAACATATGTTCTGGCTATCAATTTATGATCAAGAGAAGTTTCTTCCCCGATGACCGATTTTAGTTTCTTTGGATCGGAAAAACCATTAAAGTAGCAAGAAGAAAACAGAAAATTTCTTATTAATTGGAAATTTAATGTACTGGGTATCTCTGAAATAAAAACAAAGTCATAATAAAAATCTAGAAAATAAATCAAACGATTAATATGTGTGAAAGAATAATAAAACTATTAATTATAACTTTAATCAAATACAAAAGAAAAAACAACCGACATTTTAATCTGAAACTTGTCTGAATTAGCGGGTACACCCTCCCCCCCTCAAAAAGTGAGTACTTACTTTATTATCTATATTATATCATCCGCATATGGTAACTATAATGGTAATCTGTATTATATAGCAACAAGAAATAAATATTATACGACAAGCACAAAATTATGAAACACTTTCCAATACTTCCAGTCTACTTTAACAAAACTTCGCTGACAGTGCTTGTAGTTGGAAAAAAATATTGTGGGAACTCACCTTTTCATAGATTATATGTTGATGCTACTGGATGTTTACTAAGCGAAAAGGCAATTTAAAACATTTAGCCAAAAGGCGACTTTCTTTAATTAACAGTTATAATTATTATATTCTAGTTTTAATTCTATTGTATTTGTATAGCATTAATCTAAAAGCAATATTTAATCAATCTCATAGTAACATTTTACATCATGAATTGAAATTTAATTGAAATAACAGAAATAAATCTATATATTACTTACTGGCACATCTATCCTAGAAGTTTCCATAATGAAAAATAATGAGATTCTTCTAAGGGAGGTCCTACACGGCTTATGAATATAAGTGAACTGATTTTTTAATAAGGAATGAATTTCTCGCATAGGTCATGATATTATTCATACAACTGAATACTCTTTTGCATTCAACCGTTGAAATGGATATAGTTTTTATAGTCTGGAGTAAAGGATTTAACCCCCTAAGCTCATCTCCAGTATAAATAAACTTGATAATTATCGTTATAATAAAAAACAAAAATTATCATTTCGCTTGAAAAAAAAAGAAAAGTTTGTACTCGTGAGCGATATATCGTTATATATATATATATCTTTCTTTTTTTACAGTAACAAACCAAGTACTTCTGGGAACGGCGTTCCCACGCGTTCCCACCCAAATACAGTACTGTTCACTGCTTAATAAGGTAAATAAGATACCTAAATAAATATTTAGAAAATGCATAACACATTTGAAAAACAGATTTCAGCAATTACCGTCCATAACCGGAAAAGTACTCCAATTCTTTTGTGCAGCCCTGTATGTGATCTATAGATTTATATATATGCTACATATGCTACATAGTACGCTAAAATTTAATTTAGTATGAGATAACTCATCACATTTTTTAAAGTTATTCTTCAGAAATTTCTACCCATAGACGGAAACATACATAATTCTTTTGTATAACCCTATATATTTTATACACGACACATATTAAGCTAAAATTTAATTCAGACAAAAACACGGTTAAAACTACTGAAATTGCACTTACAGAAATTATTCCCCTTAAGCGGCCATGGATCCATTCTTTGCGTGGTCCTGTACGTGATTTTATGTATAGTCTACAAACATCTTCTGTATACTAAATTTAGTCCTGCTTGAAAATGCACAGCTAAATTAAAAATGACCTTTGAGAAATTCTCATTCATACTCAGTAATTTTTACGAATTCTTTTGTGTAGCGCTATATATGGTCTAGAGAATTTATACACGACACGCAATAGGGAAAAATTTAGTTTAAATTAAAAACGCATACCATAGCTGAAAACTCACTTATAGCTATTGTCTCTAATAGGCAGTACTTCGATACAGTACTGTATCCGAAATCCTTTGTGTATCCTTATAAATAAACAATAAATGCTATGTCGATCATATTCTACCTGAAATATTTTGTGTGTCATGAACGATAAATGTTATGTGCATCATATTCTACAACAAGTATCTTTGTATCTTCAATAATGTACACCGATTTCATTATATTTGAAATGGTGTAACATAATAAAAATAATTTAGAAACAGTTTTTTCCGTAGACCATCCCGTAGTTGAATTCTTGTTTGTGTGGCCCTGCAAATACGTGCTTTATGCTGCGTATTCTACAGAAAGCGTGTTTCAGTGCACCTCAGAAAGGCATATCAATTTCATTATGCTTGGAAAAGTATAACGTCATTAAAATACACCTTAAACAACTTTTCCCATAGACCATAATATAACAGGGTTCTTTTGAGTGCGTCTGTAAATCAGCTACTAATGCTACACATACCATATTCTTTAGTAAGCATGTTATAGTGCGCTTCAGTGATGTATATAAATTTCAATATGTTTGAAAAAATGTAACAGCATTAAAATACACTGCAAAGGCTTTTTCTGCCATAGAACGTAATGTAAAGGCAGTTTTCTAGTGCACCTGTAAATGATCTAGAAATTCTATCCTCTTTATTTTCGATACCAAACATCCCATGATAAACCTCAATAACATATACGAATTAGCAAATCGAGAATATTTACGCACGTTAGAGCGTGGGCAAGACGGCCAGAGAAACCTAATGCTTAAGCATTTTCCACCTATGTTTGAACGCCTTAGAAAGATGTTCGTGAACAGCACTGACGTTATATTGAGCACGGTAATAATCCAAGAAATTTATTTCCATTTTCTTTGTAAATACTCCTAAACCTCAAAAAACTTAAACTGTTGCACCCTCAAATAGGGGAAAACATGTACTTTCAAAAGCAATTCATTTGAAAACTGTATCTCAAAGTACTGCTTTTTTGTGCCTGAAGCATGATTTTATAAAAATCTACCTATATCGAGTCTCGCTTGATAACGGAAAACTAACCCGCTTGCACCGAAAACAATATAAATAGTTCAGTCTCATCGATAAATAAATAAAATAATATAAATAAAACATAAATGTAACAAATATGTAATCGAAATACGTGCTTAAACACTAAAATAATCAGAATCAAAAAGGCTGCTGTAAGTAATAATATCTTCGGTGATTGTTTTCAGCTATTGACCTCTGGGATGCTGTTACTACGATAGCACTTTCCAACACAGTTGAAAAGTTTAAGGTATATATAAATATTTTACAGACATACATACAATAAATACAATAAACCCAACTGGAGTGAAAATTAGCCAGAGCCAGGAATCGAACCCGGGACCACAGTATACAAGATTGCTGCTCTAACCACTGAGCTACTCCGGCCGATATCTGAGTCTGCAATTTCTCACTAATAAACCATGTTGGGGAAGTCATCAGCCATCTATACGACAGCCTTGGATAGTAGAAAAGTGTTTACGAATTCGCTTTGTCTGTCCGTCTGGTTGTTTGTCTGCCATCTACCGGTGCTCTAGCTCACGTAAGTATAGTGAGATTGCCATGAAACTGATATATGTTATTGGGGTTTACTATGCCATTTTCGATATTGAAAATGAAATGCGTAGCATTTGCGATTCGTTTACAGGTACACTCAAAAGAATTCCATTACATTCAGGTATGTGGGGGAAAATCGTTTGCGGTGTATTTTAATAGTGTTACACTATTTTAAACATGATGAAATTGATATCATACAGCACGATAGTGCTGTATAGTAGAGCTCAGTCGCATCTTTTACGTTTTGTAACATGATGAAAAGACAACAACTCAATTACAATCCAAACCAGAAAACATTCTGTGATGAATGATGGCTTGTTGGAAAGCTCTTAATTTAGGGATGTGCCTTTCGAAGGTCGGGTCAAAAAATATCCAATATTAAGGGAATGGCACCCATTCAAACTTTAGATAGCGTTCCATAATTTAACAATATAGAAATATCTCCTTCAATCTTTCTTTCTGTTGCCACATCCTAAAAAGCGGCACAATAATTTTAAAAAAGTGATAACACGCGTATTTTGTTTTTAATAAAAACCAGATTTTCTCGCTATATTTTTGCATTTTTCAAATCGACGTCATTCTAATCACAAAATGAAAAATTTTCCTATATATATGTAAAAACTTTAACTCACGTGTTAAAATGATGTAGTATCTTCATTCTATTTTAATACAGGAGTTTAATTTCAAGAAAACAATTTAGGAAAAGATGATAATAAAAAAAAAAATCGTTTGCTAGGTATGACGTCAATTTCTGTTTAACTGACATAACTTTGTAATGATGCTTTATTCTGAAAAGAGACTCCTGATATTCTGAAATTAATCTTTATTATTATCATCCATAAAGTGAAAGATTTATTTTTAGGTCATACGAAAGAAATTTTCGATAAATGCTAGTTCATTTGGTTGTATTTATTGCATTTTCCTCGCATTGTCAAGGAAATCGTATACTCCTATTGCACGTGCCAAAGAAAACATGCATTTTAATTTTAAAAGCTGAAACATTTTACTATAATTACGTCATTATAACGCCAAATGAAATTCAATTTCGCGAGTTTAAAAAAAATAATATTGTTGGACCGAAAGTAATTTTCTAAGACAGGGACGGCGAACCTATGGCATGCGTGCCATGAGTGGCACGCTGCAGATTATTTTTGGCACGGCATAGATTTAAGTTTTACATCAAAATAAAGTAGAATTTCACAAAATGCATTAATTAATATAGATGTTGTCTGTGGTACTTGAATCCGATTAGTTCGGTTGGTTGTGATTGCCACACAGATTGAAGAAATTGAAATTTAACTTTTGAAATTGAAATTTATCCGAATCCAGCTCAATATTGGCTCAGAAAATTTTGAGAATTAGAAGATTATCGCTAAAAAAAAATTAAAAGTGTAATAAGCAAAAATGCTCACAACTTGGAATTCAATTCCAGACACTAAAAGCTGTAGTTTCTGGCGATTGCTATTTTGCAATTTTTTCTGCAAGATATTCTCTTCGTAAAATTAAAAAAAAATGAAAAAGTCAACTAAAAACGTCTTGTCAAGTGAGTGCAATTAAACTTGCATTCTATCGAAAATAACTAAGGACGAAGTGGGTATAAATTATTTGGCATTTAAGACGAGACAACAGAAATAATATTTTTAAAATAAATTTCTACAGTATAACATCAAATATTACCTGTATTTTTTTTTATGCTAAAAACAAAATTTTAAGTAGTTTTGATTCCTTATTATTTGATCCATTAATTTTTTTTATTGTTGGCACGCCATGATCACGTATAAAGTATATTTTTGTGGAAATTTGGCATGTGGACGTGAAAAGGTTCGCCATCCATGGTCTAAGAGCTAGAAACGTTTTCATCACTTGATTTTAGCAAGGCTCATTTTTATATATGCTCTTCCGTTTTATGGTGTAGTACGTATGCGGACGGTCTGGCTGGCGGTAGACGTTACGTTTACCTGCGGGAGAAGGGGTTATGCAGGTGAAAAAAATTCAAAATTACGTCATTTTAGCAAGGCTCATGTTTCTATATGCTCTCTCCGTTTTATGATGTAGTACGTATGCGGACGGTTTGGCTTTCGGGAGACGTTGCGTTTACCTGCGGGAGAAGGGGTTATGCTAGGGCTCCTATAATACAGGCCGAATCGTCAAGCATTTTGTTTCCCACTTTGACCAATGAGCGATTGTTGCCCACGCGGCGTGGCCAATCGTTCTTCTCCTACTGGCAATTAAATGGCGGCGTGTGTCAGCCTGTATTATAGGAGCTTTAGGTTATGCAAGTGAAAAAAACTTCAAAAATTCGTCATTTTTGCAAAGTTCATTTTTCTGTATGCTCTTCCGTTTTATGGTGTAGTATGTATGGGGATGGTCTGGCTTTCGGGAAACGTTGCGTTTACCTGCGGGAAAAGGGTTTATGCAAGTGAAAAAACTTCAAAATTACGTCATGAGACACTTCTGATATTCCTTGTACCTTTCAAGGCCAAGGTTGAGAAAAGTTGTATGAAGGAATGTCTTTACTTTGTTGGCTAGAAAAGTAGAAATATGGCTTTTGGGATTAAATAATCCCGCGCGTGTACAAACGTTGCATTTCGATGTGCTCATTCGATACGGGATAACACGCACTAAAATAATTTTACTGAAAGAGTGAAATAAAAGCTACCTGCATATGTTGATGAAAGTGCATTAAATGTAATTACTGTAAATTTTACAAAATAATTTATGTTTTAAGAGATAAAACAAATCGTTGCATAATTTCTAATGAAAAAAACGCCATTTTTACATAAACTGTTATAAAATCGGAAAATAAATATGAAGGCATTTAGCCAAAAAAATACACTGTAAAAAAAATTCGACCAGTTTTCCTGTAGGAATCGGAAAAAAAAATTGTGCCTTATCGTACCGGAAAATTTTCTGACCCAGCTTGTAATAAAATCCGTAAAATCGGAATAAAATCCGTAAAATACTGTTTTGTTGACTATTTCCTTTTTTTTTTACAGATTTTATTCCGAGCTGGGTCGGAAAATTTTCCGGTACGATAAGGGCAACTATTTTTCCGATTCCTACAGGAAAACTGGTCGGATTTTTTTTTACAGTGTAATGGGAGACAAAATGAGGTGATTTACCCCACGCGTGTGTTAACGTTACAAAACAGGTGCGTGCGCTTACGGTTCAGTTAATTATACCCTAAGCGACGCCCGGTAACATGCGCCAATTGTCTGTAGGCTCAATTATATAACTTATCCGTACCAAATACGTCAATTGTCAATAGACTCGTTTACGTAATTTATCTCCTTAATTAATGCATACTTTACAAAGGACACCTACTTTCCAATTTTCCTGATTTTTTGATCAATGGTTACAGTAAGATGTAAATATGCTAGTCACTATCGCGATATTTTAGTTTGACCTCCAAAATATTATTATAAATACCGTCGAACGGGTGCTACTTTGGGCCACTTTTTCCTGGTTCTACCCACTTTCCATTATTAAAAAATATTATATATGATTTTTCAACGTTGAACTTGAATTGTAATCAATTAACAGGAAACAATGAAGCAAACTGTATGGTTTTAAAAAGGCAATTTTCTATTTTTTTTATTTTTTAACTATTTTTAATGTTTTGGAACAAAGTAGCCCCGTCTGGTTCTTCTTTGGTCCATTCACTTATTTTCATATAAAATGAATACAATTCGTATGTTGGAATATTGAAACCAATTAGCAATTGATTGCAATAGGATCTGATAATGTATTAACACCGCAAACTTGATAAACAAATGTATTTTTTTAACATTTAAACACAATAAACCAAATGCTAATATTAAAGACACGAGAAACAGTTTTCATCATGTTATCCTCAGCAACTGGACCAAAAATAATTACTGTAAGATTTTTCTAAGAAATTTTTGTAAAAAATGTTACGTAATACATTTTTTAAGAGATTTGATTGTATAAAAGGCATTTCTGAGTAACTGGGGCAATTTCCGGGCCAAAAAAGGCCTGGCACAAAGTAGCCCCGAAAAACTAGTTTTCATGCTAGCTTTATAAAAACGTAAACATTTTCTGTCAAAATAAAAAAGTTAAAAGAAAAACTATGATCACACATGTGTTACAGGTTACTAAAGGTAATATTTTGACACTTACATTATTTATATCTCTTATCCAGATTGTCTCACTATAGAAAGTTTGGGGAGTAACACACGAAAACAGTTGTTTACAAACACATCTTGTGTTGCCGCTAAAAAAAAATTAATTACTCCTAAACTATTCAAATACCGCATAATAGGGTCTAAAATATTTTTCAAGCGCAAAAACTTCGAATTATCTTGTATTGTTTGTTCAATACAAAGAATAAAACCTTTTTTTATGGGCTGGACCAAAGTAACCCCGCAAGAACCAAAGTAGCCCCGATCGACGGTATCCAATATTAGTAATATTTCTGATATTATTCACAGGTGTATTGTATAATATTTTCAATCACTTTTGATCATTTTCCTGCATTCAGTCGTTTTCAGACTTTTTTTAATTTTAAGTTCCCATTAAGTCCCCAAAACATAAATTTTCCCTTTTTATAGTTTCTTCGCAGTTTTAATTCGTTTCTTATGACTGTTTCTTACCCTAGATTTTTGTGTATTTGAGGGGTTGGCCTAGCATACTGCATAGTCCCTTAAACCAGAGGAGCGTAGGTACATAGCATAAAAATTCAAGAGATCACACTATGTATAAAACTTAGTCTAAGGACTAGTCTGGCGATCAGTCCTGAGTAAAGTATAGGTCAATATCCCAATATGGGGTTTAGCAATAAGTATGGGGTCATCAGAGCTCTTGAAATACACTGGTGAACCAATGTTTCTGTTAGTTTTTGATTGGGACAATTGGTTGGGCCGGTTAATTAGGATCATTGGTTGGTTAGTTGGGGCGGTTTTTTGGTTAGTTGAAGTTGGTTGATTAAGTTCCTGAAAGGATCTAAAAAAGATGTGAAATGATATAAAAAACTGGTGGAAGCAGAAAGGAAAAGTAAAGCTCTATCTAAAAAAGTTAGAGTAAAAAATTGTCAAATAGTTTCAGTTTAAAAAAGTAAGTAGTGCGTAGAAAAGTAATGGAATCAGTTTATCTGTAAAGCTCATGAAATTACCCAAATTTTTGTTGATAGCTGAAAATGTGGATTGAGCTTTACTGGTGCCTTATATTCAAAATCATATTATCCACTCAAAATGAGCAGTGGGTATAGTAAACAGTATGTGTAGTTATGTGCAAAACAATTTCTCTCAAGCCCAGAATTGTAAACATTATTGCATTAAACCAAGCTAAACTCCACAAAGCTAAAAGAATGTAAACCATGAAGTAATATTTTAAGTATAACATTAATATAGTCAAGTTGTTGAGGAATTGTTGTTATTAACATTTCTGACATAACACATGTAGCGTAATAATTTTTATTTCATGTAATTACTGTGAAAAGGGAACCTTATGTCAATGGACTTAAGCCAGACAAGTAGTTAGCATATGGTTGAATCGTACATGCTTAGGGTTTATGGCTTACTTTGGACTTTGATCTTCCAGCCTTATCAGTGACCCCTGGAATGGAATTTGGTCCATACTTCGTACTGAACGATCTCTCATGTTCCCGAGACCTCTAATGCTCTCTCTCATTTCCAAATCAACCTCTAACCTATTCTTATGAACCCAAATTTTTAAACCGGTTATGAATGATTGGAATTCAGAATGAGTTAAAAATGCCTTTACTTCCCTGATTAATTTTAAGGTACCAATAAAGCTCAGTCCACATTTTCAGCTATCAACAAAAATTTGGGTAATTTCATGAGCTTTACAGATAATCTGATTCCATTACTTTTCTACGCACTACTTACTTTTTTAAAGTGAAACTATTTGACAATTTTTTACTGTAACTTTTTTAGATAGAGCTTTACTTTTCCTTTCTGGTTCCACCAGTTTTTTATATCATACATTATTGAGGTGCTCTAGAAGATGGTTACTACAGAATATATTATGTGTAGCCTTACATGTTTTAGTTCCACTTTACCGCCAGGGGGCGCCTACCTATCTCGGGTGCTATGGGCTCGATCCCCTCGACTAATATATCTAAAGATTGGTTGTAAAACGGATTTTCGTTCGGATAGAGGTTTGTTTAGAATGGACTGAGCCCCTTGGTTGTGAAATGTGGAACTAACAGATTTTGCAAAAGGATAAAGTGTTTTGAAAGGAATGTTAAATGAAACCCTCTATGCGATCTGTGATCACACTTACCCACTTGTTAATCTTATTCCTGATATACTAGAATTATTTAAAAAAAATGCATTCAGAGGTGTGTTTTCGATGACAATAGGTCATTTTAATATTTTAAAAACTTCATTATAAATCAATATATTAATTTTAAATCATTTTTAAGTTAGCGCGTCATAGATGACCAATCACTAAAAATTCTCTCTAATTCAAAGCTTTGCATACGAGTTGAAACAAGAATGGATTTAAGAACCAAAAGAACTTCTCAAAAAACCATAAAATATATATAAGTGCGCTAGGCCTTTTGAAAGAACTTAGTGTTTCTTCATCAGGCGCGAAGACGTGCTTCTACTTTGGAAGTAGGAGAAAGACTGAAATGAAAGATAAGGGAAAAGGAACTCGTTGAAGAAACAGCTAATAGAAAGGCAAGAAGAAACAGCTAATCACACCAGAGCACAGCTCAATCAGGAGAACACAGAGTAGAAGGAGAATAATGAAGCAATTTGAATAAAGGCATAGTAAAAAAATAAAGGAAAACACACAGAAATATTCATTTATTTTTTAGTTACATTTATTTTATATTTTTTCTGTTATTATTATTACCTATTTCATATTTCCGTGAATTTTTCTTTAATGTCTTTATTCGGTTTGCTTCAATAATTCTCATTGGTCTCTTCTGATTGGGTTAAGCTTTTGTGTGATCGTCTGTTTCTTCCTGCCTTTCTATTGACTGTTTCTTCAACTAGTTCCTTTTGCCTTATCTTTCATTTTAGTCTTTCTCTTGCTTCCAAAGTAGAACCACGTCTTCTTTGAGCCTAATGAAGAAAGAGTAAGTTCTTTCGAAAGGCCTAGCGCATTTATATATTTTTTATAGTGTTTTAAGAAGTTCTTTTGGTTCGTACTGTTTCACACCAGTTTTTACTTAGAATAATTTAAGAATGGATTTAACGATGTACCAATAAACACTTACCAAAATGGGCTAAATGGCTGTAAAACTGAAACAATGAAATATTTTAAAGTCTTAAAATTAGAAAATAAATTATAAATGAAAGATATAAAGTAATAATTAAAACAATTATACACTTTTATCAAGTAATAATTTAAGATCAATTAATTTACAAAGATACATTATAAAATCAATTTAGAAACAGTAAGAGGATATATAATTATTTTAAACGATGAATTACGACCGAGAGATGTAAATTTAATTACGTGAATTCACATTGGTAACAAGGCGTAAAACCAACAGACTGGAAAAGTATCCAGGCCAGGGTTCGAACCTGGGTTTTTGGTTCAGCGCACCAACGTGTGTCGATCCAGGTGGCTCCGATGGAAGAGCGTTGGTGCGCTGAACCAAAGACCCAGTTTCGAATCCTGACCTGGATACTTCTCCTCTCTGTTGGTTTTACGCCTTGTTAGCAACGTGAATAAAAATTCATGTAATTAAATTTAGTAAGAGAATAGTTTAATTTTTGTTCTTTTTCCTTTCCGGATACCCAATTTTTAAAAAGAAATGGGACAAAAATTGTATATTTTTTAATAAATTCACTTGCTTGCGCTTTCTATCAATCGTAAAAAAACAATGAATTTTTCATAATTGAGTTTGGTGCCAACGCCAAATGAATGTATTGTAACGGAAATTTTTACGAAGAAAAAAGTAATTGCATTAAAAAGAAAAAGAAAAGCGCCCAGTTAAACTGATGGCATTGAGCTCACAGGCTATTCCCACTAATTGTATGTTATACTCTTATTTTAAAGAATAATGCCCCTCAAAAAATAAATGAAAGGGGATTACCCCCCCCCCACCCCCTTATACTTAAACAATGAACCTCCAAATCTAATCAGGGAAGCTACTTAACTTAATAAACCGGTTTACCAAATTTGAAGCAAATCAGATAATTCTGCATAAAAAACCATATCACTAAATTAAGGGGGGGGGGTCTAACTACCTTTTCCCCCCTTATACTTAACTAATAAACCCCCAGATCTAATCAGGAAAGCTTCTTATCAGAATGAACATAGAAAAAATTTAAAGTAAATTGGATAATTCTGCATGAAAATCCATTTATCCAAAATTAACGGGAGAGGACTTGCCCCCCTTTCCACCTTTTATACTTAACCAATGAACCTCCAAACCTGATGAAGCAAGCGCCCTATCGGAATAAACCGGTATATCAAATTTGAAGCAAATCGAATAACTCTGCATAAAAAAACCATTTATCTCAATTAAGGGGGGGAAATAACAACCTTTTATACTTAACCAATAAACCTCCAAACTTAACCAAGGCAGCTCCTTAACATATTAAACCGGTATACCAAATTTGGAGCAAATCGAATAACTCTGCATGAAAAACCCATTTATCTAAATTAAGGGGTGGGGGTCTAGCCCCTTTCCCTCCCTTTATACTTAACCAATGATCCCCCAAAACTAATCAGGGAAGCGCCTTATCAGAAAGAACCTATAAAAGAAATTTGCAGCAAATCGGATGTTTCTATCAAGAGTTATCGCGTTACGTACATACATACGTATGTACGTACATACATACATACAGAACCGGTGGGCACATTAGCTCTCAGGCTTTGATAGCTTGTGAGCTAAAAATTAGGCATGGCTTTCAATACAAACATTGAATGATTATAAAATGGGGTTTTTTAATATTTTTACCTTTATACTTACTCTTTTCATTATTCTATTCTTTTCACCACCAAAGCATTTTTTTTTAATTATGAAATAACGAATTTTTATTCTATAAATAAGTTTAGCTTTCATATCCTGAAAATTAACATTTTTAAGTATGATAAACAACTTTTTCCTTAAGAAAAACAACAAGCACCAAACTAAATAAATTTTAAGTCTCTTCTTATAAATTGTTATCTCTTTAGGAATTCCTTTAGCTCTTTCGTAAAAAACCTTCGTAATGTATTTTGGTCATTTTCATTTATCTCTGTAATTAAGGAAGGCATTTTAAGTCATCTTTTTATCTTAATGAATCCAATTCTTTTAGTTCTTCAGAGACAAACGAATAAATTTAGTTTAAAAACCATTAAAATAATAGTGTTTCCTTTTTAATGATTTCATTTATCTGGATTAGAGTTGATTGTTATCAGTGGTTGAAATTACTTCTTTTTTCTTTTTTGTACCGAACTACATCTACTTTATAAAAAATTTAATTAATTACAACTATAATTGCTTGTTTTAAGAAGAGGTGATTTGAGACTACTTTTTCAAAAGCAGTTATTACTTCACTACTATTAAAAGACTAACTGTATCAACGGATTCAGTCTACATTCAAAGTTGGGTAAGAAATAGTACTCATAGATATTAATACATATGCATGTACTAATTAATTTTTATTTACTGTCCTTGCAACACTTACTGTATCCGGACATAAAATCACTGATCACTCATGTATTTAACACCCATTTTGGTAATCTACAATTAAGTGTTTTATTTATCTGTGTAAATCTCCAACACATTCTTAAGGAGTCTTGCTAATAGAACAATACGCAGTTGCAGTTAAACAATTTTAGATGCAATAACTATGTAAGCAAAAATAGTTTTTTTAAACACTCTTTTTTAAGCGTTCAATGTTTATCGTAAAAATCACACCTAATTTTATTAGTGCATGTCATGTTCGTCCAGACTTTTTTTTTTCTCACAATACGTTAATTTGAATTGCGTTTTGATTAGGAAAAATGCACCGCTATCATTTACGCTTTGTTGAAAACGCAAGAGAAGCGTTAAAAGAGTTGGAATAAAAAATATAAAACTGATTTTTTTTTTATTGTCATTAATTTTGTAGGTTAATAATAAATTTAATGTAAATGTTGCTTTTTTTCTCTTTCGTCAAAATTCGACGGATTTCATCTCGTTTATTTATTTTAGAAAATGTAATTTTTGTTTTATATATTTTTAGCACATGACAACAGGCGAAAAAATGTATTATTAAAACTATCTGTACAGGATTTCTAAAGACTTTTAAAAACGTGTAATCATAATATAATATAAAATTGTTGATTCTTTAAAGCGCGTTTAAAAAATATATTATTCTTAATTTTTACGATATTTTCTAATTTTTAATGCTTTAAATATTTCATTGTTGTAGTTCCACAACTGGTATATTTGGCGAGCGTAGTGTGGCGCATTTCGAGTTCCCTTGTTTTTGTTATTCGTATATAATTGTAACTCAAGAGAATATTTGAGGATTTATCACCAGCGCCGATTAACTGCAAAATGCGTTAAAATTAATTTATTAATTTATAATTAATTTCTACAAATACTAAATGATTCATTGTCATCACAAACACACCTGTATACATATTTTTTTAGAATTCTAGTATATCAGGAGGTCGGTGAAAAATCGATATCAAAATTCTATCTTCACATACAAAAAAAAAAAAAAAAAAAAAAAAAAAAAAAAAAAAAAAGTTGTGTTTAATAAAAGAATGTAAAAAAATCCTTTAGTTAACACTATGATTCATGATTATTTTTGAATGTTATAAAGTAGTTATTGATAGTCAGGAATCCCACTGAGTAGTTAAGATGAGAAATGAGAGTAATAGTAAAATAGGCCGGGGAAAAATGATGTTGACGGATATAATCTTTAACAAGTGAAAAATAAATTTCTAAACCCATCTGCTAGCTGTTTATGATGCTGATATTTGCCTAATTTTGTTGTTAAATTTGTAGTATAGTACAAAAAATATTAATTTTATAGTCAGTTTTCTCTGCATTCTCAAAAAAATATTTCCTCAAAAAACGCAAAAAGCACAGGTACCAATTTGCCGGAGCACACCTGCGTTTGGTGTTTTTCTCTTATTTGAAGAAATTTCCGTCTTTTGACTGGGGAATTTCGGAAAATTTTGAACTTGTGTTCGCGAATGTTCTGTATTTTGAGTGAAAAGGGGATTTTAAAATACCATAGTTTATTCACAGCAAAGAAACTCAGAGAGAAATATTTCCCACGGTGGAGCCTCCTGCAGAGATCGGTAGATCCGAAAGCAAATCATCAGTTGCCTTTTAGACAGTTTTTAGACAGCGCATAATACAGCTTCGACGTTAAAAAATAGCTTGGGTACGCCTTAATTAATCACCTTATAGACGCCTCCTGGCCAGGCAGCATCGGTGCCGAAGAAAGTTCTCAGACGTTTGGTGGCAAAAGTGTTGTTCCTAAGATATAAAGGCCCAGCCAATGAGAAACCGAAGAGAAGAGAAGTCTCCAAGAGCACAACAGAGAAGTGAGAAAATGAACTCCTACATCCCCCCTCTCTCTCTACGTGTACGAGGGGGAAGGAAGGAAAAGAAAAGCTTATTCATTCATTCAGTGGATCACACAGAGTAAAGTTCGCAGGTTATCAGAGTGGTAGGGCAATTACAGAGGACCCTGAGCGAATCTTTCTGATAGAGTATCTGGGTGGAAAAATGCAAGCCCTTGGATCCTTAGCATTTCTCTGATTTAGAGAATAACAGTGAAGGTCAGCCCTTGGTCTGTGAAAGCCTTATGCCCAATAGGAAATGAGAAGTGTGGCAGCACTTAACCTTATCTTCTTTTGTATTGAACTGTATTTGAATAGAGACATTTTACTAGAGACTTACAATTCACACGAACTTTAATCTCTGTTTGTCCAGGTCTGGTATATCAGCTGTAATTGTTAACGTATTCACGTTCTATTTCTTTTCTTTTAATTTATTGGCGAAATCCTTTATATATGTTTTGCTTGAATAAAAGTATTTATCCTAAAATCTGTAATAGAGTGCTTCCATGCTACCTTTCATTTATCCTACATGCAAACGAGTCGTTATAGGACTTACATAAAAAATTCCATGCCTAATACGAAAAATCACTACGCTGCAGCGTAGTTTTCGGAACACCCATGTGATTAGACGAATCTGTAGCTTTAGATTGCATAATTTTAGATAATTTTTACGTTATATTTCTGTTTTTTTGGGGAAATGAGCAAATTAAACAGAAAATTTTCGTATTTTAAAAAAATGTAGTTCAATTCACAATTTGTTTTGAGAGTGTGACACTGAAGATGATTTTGGTTAATATTCCTAAAATTTAAATGAGTAATTGGCTAACACAATTTTTTTTCAGTGTGATCAGCTGAAAACCCAATTGTTTTATTCCTTTCTTAAACACTCACACAAAAAATAAAACAAATAGTTTGGAAAGTTACAATCCAAAATAAACAAGAACGTTTTCGACATACAGTGGTCTTTGAATAATTTGCTGAATGCTGAAACTAGGATTTAATATTCGTATGAGCAAATTGTGGTTCAAACACAACATTTTGCTCAAAAGGAGCAAAAATGACCATGTGATTTGTAAAGTGACGCTTTTATCTGTTTCTGAAAGTTGTTAAAAGTAACTTCGATGCTCGTTAAAAACTAGTGATTTTTTGCATCGCATTACTTTTTACAATACAATTTTTAAAAAGTAACATTTATTACAGATTATGATGAAAAGTAGCGACTACTGTAGTTTCTGTAATTCCGATCATTATTGTCATAAGTAGGAGTTTTACAGAAAAGTATACAACCTTACTTATTTTCTCCATTTTAATAATTGATCTATATTATAGGAGTTTTTGTTTTTAAAAGTTTTATTTGAGAATTGCAGTCCAAAATAAACAAGAACGTTTTCGACATATGTTGGTCTTTGAATAATTTGATGGATGCTGAAACTAGAATTTATTATTGACATAAGCAGATTGCGTGTCAAGCACAACATTTTTCCCAAATAGAGCAAGAAACCATATGCTTTGTAAAATGACACTTTTATCTGTATCTGGAAGCAACGTAAAAAGTAACTTCAAAGCTCGCTAAAAAGTAGTGATTTTTACTTTCTTCTATCTTTACAAGAAGAAAATATGGATTCGTGAAAAATTTCGACTTCCGGTTTTTAACGGATTTATACGTTTTAGAATGCCCAGAACACGATTTGATGGTTTTTAGAAAATGTCTGTCTGTGAGTCTGTCTGTCACTCTGTCACTCCGTCACTCTGTCACTCTGTCTGTGAGTCTGTATGTGACAAAAATTTTGTGGGCGCTCTAGCTCAAGAAATAATGCACGGAATTTCACAAAACTTCATATTTAGTTAGACCTTGATATAAACTGGACCTGATTAGTTTTTGGTGAAAATCGCCCAACAGGTGGCGCTGCTATGCGGCATTTTTCACGATTTCTGCAATAGCTATATCTCAAGAACTACTGCACGGATTTTGATAAAACTTCAGATTCAGTTAGTCCAAGATATAGTTTGGTGCTGATTACTTTTTTGTGAAAATCGCCCAACAGGTGGCTCTGGTATGCTGCATTGTTCATGATTATTGCAATAGCTCTAACTCAAGAAAAAATGCACGAATTTTCATCAAACTTCAGATTCAGTTAGTCCCTGATATAAATTAGTGCTGTTTAATTTTTGGTGTAAATCGCCCAATAGGTGGCGCTGCTCTGCTGCATTTTTCACGATTTCCACAAGAGCTGTATCTCAAGAACTATTGCACGGATTTTCATCAAACTTCAGATTTAGTTAGTCCTTGACATGAATTGACGTATAAATTAGTGCTGTTTAATTTTTGGTGTAAATCGCTTTACAGGTGACGCTGCTATGCTGTATTTTTTGCGATTTCCGCAATAGCTTTTTCTCAAGAACTAATGCTTGGATTTTCAACAAACTTCAGATTCAGGTATACCTTAGTATAGTTTAGTGCTGTTTACTTTTAGTGTAAATCGCTCAACAGGTGGCGCTGCTATGCTACATTTTTTCAGAATTTCCGCTATAGCTCTATCTCAAGAACTAATGCACGAATTTTCATCCAACTTCAAATTCAGATATACTTTGATATGAATTGGTGCTAAATCGTTGTTATTTCTTGTACTATTTAAAGGATTTAATTGACGTGATTTATATAGAAGAAAGTTTTGTGATGACCACAACATACTAGTTTGTATTGCATTAATCTTATACATTACAATTTTGAAAAAAAGTAACGCATTTCAGTATTAACAATCATAAAAGTTTAAGACTACTGTAGTTTCACTAACTCCGATAACTTATTATCAAAAGTACGACTTTTCCTGAAAAGTAAAGCCTTACTTATTTTTTTCCATTTTAATAATTCATCTATATTATAAGCATTTTTGCTTTTGTGTTTTGTTAGAAAAAACTAAATAAGATACGCAACACATTCTGAAACTTTTTGAAGATAAACACATGTAAATAAATGTATAATAATATTATTTTTATGAAAGAAAATACCAATGGACTAAGTAAACAACGCCAAATATGACGCGCGAAAAAAATATTTGAAAGTAAGGTGAACAAGAAAAAAAATTCATCATTAGATTTACTGAAAGGCCTTAAAATGTAATACTTGTACAGACAGTTTCTTTAAAAAAAGGGTACACCCACCTTTATTCGCAAATCGTTTATAATAAAATCACAACAAAAGAATCACTATTGCGAATAATGTCTTCTTTTCAAATATTAATGAATTTATAATAACATTAAAATAACATATAATGCATTATTATACGGGGTGTGCATGATTAAACGTCCCTATTTTAAAGTTATCTATAGACAAAACTATTGTTCATGAAGTTGTAAAATTTGGTGAAAGACGTAATAAGGAGATGGTAATTTGTTTACGCAAAAAAAAAAAAAAAAAAAAAAAAAAAAAAAAGGTTCAAAATTTCGTCCCCAGATGGCTATTTTTAATAAATTACACATTTAACATTACGGTAGTTTAGAAATTTTGTTTATTAACTTAACCTGATTCTAAAGACAGCATTTCACGACATGTTCCTGGCATTTACAAGAACACACTGCGGATAACTGTGGAACGCGATCTTACGATTCCAGATGGAATGTGAAAATTATGACCGTCATGCGGAACATGTTTCGTTATAATTTTTTTAAACTATCGTATATGTATGCTAAATGTGTAATTCTTTAAAAAACGGCCTCCTATTTTTTTCGCTCAAACAAATTCCCATACCTTTATTATATCCTCCAAAAGATTTCACAACATTCTGAACAATAGTTTCGTCTGTAGGCAACTTTAAAATAGGGTTGTTTAATTATGTACACACTGTACATTACTGTATAAATACACTTGTAATAGTACACAGTTACACACTATCTCATTGTGTACCACGTCATTTGTCAAAAAAAAAAAAAATGGTTACGTACCTCTTCCTTTAAATTTCTTTGAGCTAAACCCCTGGTATAATAAGGAGAAGTATACAGCATGTGTATGATATTTGAATTAAAATACTGTATACAATTAGACTCAATATTTATGATTTGTAACAGATGCAAATGAGTAACTTTCGGGTACTAAAAAAATATTTCCTTTCCCAACTCCTCACATTCCAAACGAAATAACATTCATATTTGAAATGTAGCCAACTACATCTAGTGGTACAACTATACAATAGTGGTACAATATTTATGATTTGTAACAGATGAAAATGAGTAACTTTCGGTTACTAAAAAAATATTTCCTTTCCCAACTCCTCACATTCCAAACGAAATAACATCCATATTTGAAATGTAGCCAACTACATCTAGTGGTACAACTATACAATAGTGGTACAATATTTATGATTTGTAACAGATGAAAATGAGTAACTTTCGAGTACTAAAAAAATATTTCCTTTCCCAACTCCTCACATTCCAAACGAAATAATATCCATATTTGAAATGTAGCCAACTACATCTAGTGGTACAAATATACAATAGTGGTACAATATTTATGATTTGTAACATATGCAAATGAGTAACTTTCGGGTACTAAAAAAATAATATCCATATTTGAAATGTAGCCAACTACATCTAGTGGTACAGTCGTGTAAAAAAAAATAAACAACCCTTACTAACTCTGCAAAAAACTATCGTAGAAGAAAGTTACTGATACCACACGATAGGTAATAAAGTCTACTTTTAAATAATGCATGTAAAATTTGCTTAGGGGGCATCTACATATTAAAACGAACCATAACCTGTTTTTTTTCAATAGCAATACACAATTCTGACTACATACATGAACTCTACACCCTTCAATTAGCCTAAAAGCAAATTTTTTATACAATTCGTACAATAAGATTACGAGAAATTAATTATTTTAAAACGAGCGTATTTTAGGGACTGTATCCAAATTGAAGTTGGTTCTCGATTGTTGACCGAGAGAGCCCACTTCTTGATGAAGGCATCTTAAGCACCACTCCAGCAGCCTTTGAAGACTGCTAGATTACAGGATAGCCTAAGAAATTTCAGAATATCTAGTCACTTCTATCATAGACAGGGCCCCTTAAACCATAATTTTGCCGTTTTTTAAGCATAATTTGAAAACTACTTGGAAGAAAAATGTGAAATTTTGGGTTTCCATAAAGCAGGACTTAATAAATCTAAATTCATCAAAAAAATTGTAGGTTGCAATTCATAATTTTTTCGAATATTAATTTCATAATTCGTAATTCATATCATAAAGTTATAAAAATTGCGAATTCAACATATTTATGTTTGGGTATTTTAATATTATTGCTACACAAAAAATTAGCATATTAGGAGTATAATTTCACGAGATATTAATAAAAATATGAAAATATAATTAGAAGCACTAAATTTTGAAAAACTTATCATTCAAATGACTTGAAATTTGGTAATGTTAAAATGTATAACTTACATTAACAAAACTTTCTTACATTTATAAAAACATGAACTTCCCAATCCTTTCATGTGGAAGAGTACATATCAAGAGTAAGAGTTTTATAGGTTGTTAATATTCTCTTCACATTTAACCCCAGGAAACACATTTCAAGCAATATATTTTTGATGAAAAATATTTTCCGCCCAGAGGTCAAGTTTTTACTGTTATGATTCTGATAACCATTCCCTTGAGTGACGATAAAGTAGGAATATTTTTTATCGTAACTTTCGAAATTCTACACCTTCTGGAAAAAGTTCTTTTATATAATCAGGATATGATAGAAATCAAGATTTGAATATAATTTTTAGAAATGGATGTACAGTATAGGTTAAAATCCTAGCCAGTCTCGGTTTTAAAAAAGTTTAATTGATTTAAAGTGCGAGTAATAATGAATTTAATGAAGTAAATTTCGCGATATAATGTTGATTGCTTTGCAGTTTTACCTATTTTGAGGGCAAATTTAAAATTGCCCCTATTATGTTTTTATGCGAACGCAAAATAGTCTACTAATAATGACTGGAATAATTATAATAATAATATTTAAATAAATAATAAAATAAACAATATTTCAAATGAAAAACAAGTTTCAAAGTAATATCTTAAAAGTCGCAAAGGCCAACCTAGTGAAAAAGATTCCATGCCGGGACACGAATCCGGGACTTCAGTATAGCGCACTGACCTTCTACCGACTAAACCACATGGAACGATACTCAGCCTGGAACTTCTCACTATTATCAATGTGTTTCTCTCTGGAAAAATTTACAAATATTAATATAAAATAAACAAGAAAGAAAATCATGCTTCAAACATAGATTGTCAAACACTTTCCAATACTTCCAGCAGAGTTGGGCAAATTTGTAATTACAATTATCTGTAACGTAATTACAATTTAATTGTATGTAATTTATTATAGTTATACAGATTCAGACACGAAAATTTCGTCAAATAATAGGATGGGTAGTGGTTCCAGCTACAGTGTTGCAAGTATTTTTTTACGGCATATAATTGTAACTATTATTAATTACATACAATTAAATTATAATTAGAATGCAGATAATTGCAATTGCAAATTTCCCATACTCTGGCTTCCAGAATGTTTTAACGAAACTCCGCTTTTTAATAAGATAAAATAAAATGTTTAAGTAAACATTTTAGAAAAGGCATAAAACATTTGAAAACCAGATTTCAGCAGTTACCGTCTATAACCAAAAAAGTAGTCCAACTTTTTTTTGAAGCCCTGTATTTAATCTACTGATTTGTATATATTCTGCTTAGCATTCTAAAGCTTAGTTTAGTAAGAAAATGCAAAATAGTTTGAAAATTAATCTTCAGCAATTTCTATCAATATACGGAAAAATACTTGAATTCTTTTATAAAGCCCTGTATATTACCAATATATTTTTATATTCCTCACCTATTAAGCTAAAGCTTAATCCGGGCTAAAACAAGGTTAAAACTACTGACATCACACTTCCAGACATTATCATCCTTAGAGCCATGTATCCAGTTCCTTGCGTTCGCCTGTATATGATTTTGTTTATATTATACAAAAATCTTTTAGTATACTAAATATAGTTCATCTTGAAAATACATGACTCAGTCAAAAACCGCTTTTAAGCCATCGCCGCTGACACTTCGCAATGCTTACGAATTCATTTGTGCAATCCTATGATCTATAACATTTATATCCACCACATAGTAAGCAAAAATTTAGTTAAACTTAAACACGCATGCCATAAATGAAATCGCATTTTAAGCAATTATCGCTAATAGACATAGTACTTAAGATGCAGTACTGCATGTGAATCTTTTGTGTGACCCCGTAAATGAACAATAAATGATATGCATATCATGTTATACATCAAAGACACTGTATGGCCAATGATGATTGGTCACTTGCGATTTTAGACGTTTTATTAAATATCTAGAAACATGCATGAGGAATTATCCTGAAACTTCACGTGTGTAAATAGAATAGTATAAGTTATATATTTCCGTGAAGATTTTTTTTCCGAAACCCCATAGGGGATCGTCAACAAATTGAAAAAGAATATCTTTTGGATAACCCTGTAAAAACTAATGTAGCAAAAGCCTTCAAACTGTAAAACATGATTAAGAGGCTTATTGTAATAAACTGTATTCATTTTTATGAGGATAGCATGTATACTAGTAGAGAAATTAAGGTTTTTATAAAAACAGTCCCAAATTTTGCCAAGTTTTTGTCTTATAATTTGCAGAGTTCTTAATATAAAAAAATATGTTCTTTTCAGAAAATATGACAAACAACTAGAAAGCAAAAAGATGAGGAGCTATATCCAAATATCTGTTAATTAGTGCCATGGTAAAGTACGCAATATTACACGTACTACTATATTTGGATACAACCCCTCATCTTTTTGCCTGGAACAACAGATTTCGAGCTTATTCTATCAACGATAATATTCAGAATTTTCAAACTATATTTTTGAGTCATTCACAAAAGTGGCTGTATACACTTAGCTAATACATTATGCACATTACATTTTGATTGCATTCGCGCATGCTCAGTGAAGCCTTTCTTAGTAAACCCTGCTCATTTTTCATCCAATTTTTATTATTTTTTAATTCTGATTGCAGGTGTTTGTGTACAATGCTGTTTGTCATTTTTTCTGAAAAGAACATGTTTTTATATTAAAAACTCCGTAAATTATAAGCAAAAAAACTTGGCAAAATTTGGGACTGTTACCTTAATTTCTCTACCAGTATACGTGCTATCCTCATAAAAATCAATACAGTTTATTACAATAAGCCTTTTAATCATGTTCTACAGTTTGAACGTTTTTGCTACATTAGTTTTTACAGGGTTATCCAAAAGATATTCGTTCTTTTTCAATTTGTTGACGGTCCCCTATGGGGTTTCGTGAAAAAATCTTCGCGGAAAAATATGACCTATGCTATTTTGTTTACACACTTGGAGTTTCAGGATAATTCCTCATGTATTTTTCTAGATATTTAACAAAACGTCTAAAATCGCAAGTGACCAATCATCATTGGCCAATATAGTGTATCTTGTAGTGAGTCTCAGTAATGTATATCAATTTAATTATATTTGAAATAATGTGACAAATACGCTGCAAACAGTTTCCCCGTAGACCATTATGTAACATAATTATTTTGACTGGCTCTGTAAATGAATAATAAATACTTTGCGCCCCATATTCTACAGAATGCACGTTTTAGTGCACTTTATAAGTAAATATAAACTTCATTACATTTTAAATGGTCCAACATCATTAAAATGAACTTGAAACGATTTTTTACAATTAACCGTAATGTAACGTAATACTTTCGACAGTCCTTGTAAATGAACTATAAATGCTACACATTTCATTTTCAATAGCGATTGTGCTGCAGTAAACATCAGTAACATACAAACGATTCAGGATGATACGAATATACTTACGAGAGTTGGTGCTCGGCGTCATAAGCTTTGCAACTATAAATATGTATAATAATCACTTATAAACAAATTAAGTTAAATAATGCTATAAAAAGTGATATAATATCTTTATTAAGACTTACGATCGTTTCATCGCACAATCGGCGACATTTTCAAAATCAATCATAATAGAAAAAAAAAAAATTATATATATATATATATATATATATATATATATTTTTCTATTATGATTGATTTTGAAAATGTCGCCGATTGTGCGATGAAACGATCGTAAGTCTTAATAAAGATATTATATCACTTTTTATAGCATTATTTAACTTACTTTGCAACTATGTTGGAAAGTGTTAAAAAAATAATTTTATGCCGTCTAAAATTTCTTTATACGCAATCTAAAAGAAAAAAATCTAAAGTTTCCTGTTTAGCCTATATTGTAGAAAAATTCGACACACCAAAATATATGTTGTAATTCATTTGCATACACAGCATGCATGTAATGTATATGTGTAGGAAGTAAGCAGCATTTGAATATTTTAATAATATTTCCTCATTATCTATATTTACATAAGTTTCATGATTCGAAAATAAATAAAAAATTCAGATATAAAATCGATTATAGAAGCATTAACTACTATTTATCCAAATATCAAAATAGGTCTTTTTATAATTAAAAAATGTAAGAAAAATGTTGACAAAGAATAAACAAAAATAAACTTTAAATATCGCTATTACAAATACAACAAAATAATTCAAAATTAAACTACAAAAACCAATTTCAATAACATAAACTAATGTTTATGAATATATCAAAATATGTCTTTAATAAGAAAAATATATCCTTTGAAAGGCAAAAAAAATACTATAAGAGAACCGAAAAATATAAATTTCAAATTTCCCTATTACTACAAAACGAATTAAAATTTAAGTGCAAGATTCACGCTTAAAAGCATAAGCTATTGTTTTAAAAATAAAAAGCATTCTTTCTCGACAAATATTTTGAAAGAGCTGAATAAATGAACGTATAATTTTACTACAATTTCTCCTCTCCTCTCCCTCCGCCACCCCAATAATAAATAAAAATATATTAGAAATTAAGTAGTAAAATTCATTTCGAAAAGTATAAACTAATGCTTATGCAATTATCAAAATAGATCTTTAATAAGAAAAATATATTTGATGTATAATAAAAATTATAAAAAACAGAAAAACTGAATTTTAAAAAGTTACATTCCAAAAGAAATTAAAAATTAAGTGCAAAATCCACTTAAAAAGCATAAGCTAATGCTTATTCAAATAACAAATTACATTTTTAATACGAAAAATATATGCTAAGTGATGCAAAGATTAAAGCAAAGAAAAAATAATGTGCGATTTAGAAAAAGAAATATAGAAATATGCTAAATTTCACATAACTTGAAAAGCTAGTGAAATTTATAATTAAATAATGATAAAAGTACATTATTACTGATTTAAGTATGTTATATATTTAGGCCTTCTAATCTCTCTATTCTAAAAAAAAGTAACTACCGCTGTCACCGCCGCCGCCGCCGCCGCCGCCGGTTTTGAATTTTTTGTGACCGGAGGTCTTTCTTCGTTAATATTAAAAAAACTGTTGCATACAAAAGTATGAAAATCGGTAGAATTATAGAAAAATGTTTGATAAACACGCTGATGCAGACAGTTTTCAAATCGAAGAATTATTTTAAGAGATATTTAATGCCAAAGTTGGACAAAATCGTTCCATTAAAAAAGTTTTATAGGAGCAAAAACTGTACATAGGAATTTAATCATTTTATGCGTCAGAATTTCCCGGTGTGCAGATTGCAGTTAGTTTTTTAATTTGAATAATTTTTCGAGGTTTTATTTCTATTTTAAATTCAAATTTTCAGCATTTCGAGAGATATTTTTTACAAATTTTAGAAAATTGTATTAATTTAAACTGTTGCCAGCTGTATAAACAGTGCAAGCAGTAATGTTTGCTTCAAATTAAAAATTTATTTTACACGTGACTATTATAAACAAAAAATATAAAAAGCAGAAACTCATTGAAAATTACGTCATAAAAACTATAGTTACACGTGAATTTTAAATAAGAAAGAATATTGTAAAATAATAAATTCAGTAACATGCGTTAGAAGTTCTAAATAGGAGAATTTACGTCATATTACACTTATTACGTAAAATGAACAAAAAATAATATTGAAAAACAGTTTTAATTTAAAAATTGCGCGAGACATTTACTTGACATTTTAAGATGATCATAATATTTCATTTCTAACAAAAGTATTTTGACGTGAATATTAAAAAGAGAAAGAAAGGTTTGGTGAAAATTACGTCAGATTATAATTGTCAGATTCAAATTATAATTCAATCTCCGAAATCTTTTTAAAGGCGATCAAATTAGCGTGCTATTAGAGTCTGCGGTGTCTGAACGGGGGTTGACGAGCGTAGCTCGTAGGGGGCTCTGCCCCCTAGTAATTGAAAAATTAGAAGGTAAAAATGCATCACTTGAAAATTTAAAGTATAAACCAACAATGTTATTCATTATTAAATAATTATTAAGATGCTACTTGGCGCAGAATAATATAAATTTAAAAACAACGTTAAAAACGCCAGAATATGCAAACTTTGAGCGGACTAGTTTCGGTAGCCTTTACCGTACCGTCCTCAGTGCAAAGAATAACGGAAACTGGGTGAATTATATAGGGGAGAAGGAGGTTCAAGTGAGAAGTGACGAAGTGTTTCGTTTCCCTATTGGTTAATGAACTTCTCACTTGAATCTGCTTCTTACCTATGTAATTGAGTCACTTTTCGTTATTCTTTGCGCTGAGGACGGTACGGTAAAGGCTACCGAAAGTAGTCTGCTCAAAGTTTGCATATTCTGGCCGTTTTAATGTTGTTTTTAAATTTATACAACAATGTTATTATTGTCTTTGATACAGAAAAGAGTAAAACTTTTCTAAAAAATTTTTATGGTATTTCAACTTGTTAATTATTTCAATAGAAATAATAGTTTGAAAACTTCCATTGCGCTAAATTATTTAGTTCTTTTTTCTGTTTTGGAAGATGTACAACAGATTAATAGTTGGGTATTTTCTTTTTCTTCGTAAATAGCTGCGTATTTTAATAAGATTTTGAGCAAAGAAATAGAGATGTGTCATTTGTTGAGGAACGATTCCAAAGGAACGATTCCGGCAGTGAAACTGAAGGAACGATTCCAAAGGAACGATTCCGGCAGTGAAACTGAAGGAACGATTCCAGTCTGTAAAAAGGAATCGGTCCTTTTCGGAACGATTCCGAAAAGGAACGACTCCTCGGATTCGGTCCTTATCGGAACGATTCCTCGGAATCAGTCCGAAATGTACCGACTCCGAAAAGGACGGATTACTCGGAGTCGTTCCGAAATGTACCGATTCCGTGGAGTCGTTCCGAAAAGGACCGATTCCTCAGAGTCGATCCGAAATGTACAGACTCCGAAAAGGACCGATTCCTTGGGAATCTTTTTCTTGTTCTTGTCGACTGGCCAGTTTTAATAAATTAAAATACGCTATTTTATTTCAAAATAACAGATTTTGATTCTATTAAAGCTGACTTTATTGCCAAAATATCCTTATAATGTGTATGCCATTCCCCCTCCCCGCAAAAAAAGAAAAGAAATGAAGAATGAAAAAAGAAATTGAAGTGCGGGGCGCAGGAGGGCGTTTAATAAACTACAACTGTGTATTATATTATCTTAAACTTGATGTTTAGATAAATAGAAGTATACTGTTTTACTTCAATTAAAATATTGTCTATTATAAATTATTTACTTATCATCTGTTACTTAATAACATTACTAATGGATCTTCTTGTGCTGAAAGAAATTATGAAAGAAATAATTAAAAAAAATATTTTATACGAATTGGATTTTTTCCACCTGAGTGAAAAAGTGCCCGAGATGGAATTCGAACCCAGAAACTTTACGTGCTTTACCAATTGAGTACCTGGACCCAGAAGGTAATTTTAACACCATGTGTACTTAAATACACTAATACATTTTCTAATTGGTAAATGTATTATACGAAATGAATTTTTTCTAAATGAATTCTTAAGGCTGTCCTCAAATCCAAAAGGTTAACTTTGAGACAAAAGTTTTATTATTATTTTTTTTTCGGAAATGCATGAAACTAGCAGATGTGTTCAGAAACTACGTAATCAAGCTGTTTTTTCCGTCTTTTTTGAAAACGCAATAGATCTTTCAGAAAATAGTGTCAAAGTGGGCGTTTTGAACCGAATTTCCGCGCGAAAGAGGCATAATCGCTCAAAAATGGGTGAAAAACGTGTTTGTCAAGTGATAAAAATCGCTTATAACTCAATAGGTAATTTACTAATCAAAAAATGGAAAACACAGTTCGATTTCAAATCGCTTCCATAGTCAAACTTTCCAATTTTATATCTTTCCGTTAAAAAATGAATTTGTAAATGTGTCAAAACGTTTTGCGTTTGTTGAGCAGATCACTTAAGAACAGCCTTAAGAAAAACAAATAAAATGCTTGTTTAAATAATAGTGAAAAATATTTTTTTAAATTTGATTAGAAACGTTTTGAATAATATAAGAAATATATCATTATGCCATAAAAATTGCATTTTAATAGGATAATAATAACTGATTTTCAATTATTTTAATAATTGTAGAGTTGCGCACTTTCATGTATATTTCACTGTTTCATGTCTTTTCCTCAAGCATAATTTCAATTTGAGAATCCTCTTTGTCAAAAGAAAAATATGACCAGCTACGATCGCACGAGTACCACTTTATTTCCACAGTTTGGTGTCTTGTTTTCTCTCCTGAAGAAGATGATTAAAAAAATCTCGAAACTCTTGAAGATTGTTGTTTTAATCAACTTACATTGAGGTTTATTACATAGAGTAAAATCTGTTCGAACAAGAAATTTTTGTAAAACGTTTCTTTCTTTCTTAAAATAATGAATATTTCAGAAAACATAATATCTAATAATAATAATAATATAACAGCAAGAGTGGTGGGTGGGATTCAGATAATTCAACCGCGGGTCGCTCTCTTAATGGCCGTTTTGAATATAAAAATGGGAAAGAAAGGACTTTCTCCAACACTGCGACATATATGTAAAGCTGCATATTTTATGCTTGTTTCGGTTTAATAGATTTATGTTAACCCTCCGCCTACCAGAGGGGCTCAATGGACCCGATAGGCACATTTATAATGACATTTCTCATTTTTTTTTTTTTTTAAACTGAAATTTCTGTAAATATGTGATTTTTTTTTCTGGGTATTCTATTCTTTATGGCGTTCTATTCTTTTGAGTAGAACATTCCAGAAAAAGTCACATATTTACAAAATTTTCATTTTTTTAAATGTGAAAAATCAATTTGAATGTACCTATCGGGTCTGTTGCACCGGTCTGGTATGCTGAAGGTTAATACTGCATTAAAAAAGTTTTACAATATAAGAATTTAATTATTGGTTTCCAAAGAATGCAAGTTGTGATTTTGTACAGTTTTTTCATGTGTTATTTCATTTCTATTTCTTGCTAAAGAATTATAATTTAAATAACTGTGACTTTGTTTTAACACAACGTAAAATAAAACCAAAAAAAAAAAAAGTCGTTTATCGTAATAATTTCTTATAATAATTCAGATTTCTCGATCGGGATTAATACTCGCAAATCCCGAAAACAATACCACGATTAATGCCTGTTACTGTGATGATGGATAATACATACCTGAGTTTAATTTCGATCCGAGCAGGCTCCTTTCATGCCAAACTAAATTTAGTGTTTTAAGCCTAATACCAAACTTCCGTTTTTATTGAGGTAAAACTTACTGCAAATACGATACTAAATTTTATGTATTTTCCTTTCTTATTGTTATTCTTTTCACTTAAAACATTTATTTATTTATTTGTTCTTTATTTTTATTTTTTAATTACATTAAGTTTTCTAAAAAGTTCGAATTTAACAAGATGTTTTTTCTATTTTAAATAGTTTTGACAATAAAAAGTTTAACTCCGAATAAAAAATAGTCGAATTCTCAAAACATTAAGGTTGGTATTATCTATAACACGTTTTACAACAGATGTCTTTCATTCAACGGCCGAAACATCGTCAAAAGGATGTTAACAAAAGGATATTTCTTTATATAATACTACACTCTGTAATAATAATGGACATACTTTTAATTTGTTTAATTTAATTAAACCAATCAACAGTTTTTCAGTTAAAAATTTAGCAAATTTCAAATTTAAAGAAATAGAACTTTGAAATTTAGTGAATCCCTATATCTTTTGGCGGAGATGATACCGGGTGTCCCAAAAAGGACTGACTGATTTTAAAATTCAATAACTTGCAAACGGTGACAGATATTTAAAAAATTCTTGCAGGAGGGTTATGCATAAGGTCAAAAGTTTTATTACAGTGATTTTCGATTTTAGTTCGAATTACAAACAATAGATGGCGCTGCGATCAATAGACGCTGAATTCAGGCTCGATTTTTGGCACTTCGTGGCCCGGATAATACATTTCCATCTCCTTTTTCAGCATGGAACAAGATAAAGGACCAGAAATCGAGCCTGTATTTAGCGACTATTGCTTACAGCGCCATCTATTGTTTGTAATTCGAACTAAAATCGAAAATCACTGTAATAAAACTTTTGACCTTATGCATAACCCTCCTGCAAGAATTTTTTAAATATCTGTCACCGTTTGCAAGTTATTGAATTTTAAAATCAGTCAGTCCTTTTTGGGACACCCGGTATGTACTATATATGTATAAAATCATATGTATTACTATATATATATATATATAATATTAATATATATAATATTATCTTATATATATCACTAGCCATGCTGCTAATGAATCTGTTTACAAATCATCTGAAGGAACTTTTACCCTTTCGTGTGACACAAGTCTTCCATGACTACATGAGTTATGACATTCCAAAGATCCCAATCCAAACAAATATATTAGCATCGCAATGCACTCACACCGAACTGAGGTTCAATATGATAAAAGTGGAGAGAGGGTGACGGCGGATGAGGGTGTGAAATTAGAAAAACTCCAGTAGGTTCTCGTGAAATTGAAGATTCAAAATGAGTTGCAAGTTTATTGAAATTCTACGTAGTTAACAACAGTTCACAAATAGCGATGTTAGGGTATAAGACAAGACATACATCAGTTTACTCGGGAAGGACAGGGTGCAAAAACGTGCTTTACTTTTTAACACTTTCCAAGTTAGTGTTTATGAATGCTGTCCGTCAGTCCGTCTGTTCACGCTCTAAGGCAAGTCACACACTAAGGCGACACATGAGACATGTCGCTTGAATTCGCCAGAAAAACTGATTTAAAACAAGTTTCAAACAACTTCACTCTTTGTCTCGACCGGTTTTTGCACTTCATGTTGCGCTTCATGTCGCTTTGTCGTCTCAGTGTGTGATGTACCTAACTCCCGTAAATATACTCGGATTCCCATGCAGTTGATATATGTTAGTGATGTTTACCATGGAATGTTTGGTATTCAATATGAAGAGTGTAGTGTTAATAGTTCATTTACAGGGGCACTCAAAAGTATTCCGTTACATTATGGTCAACGGGGAAAAATTGTTTGCAGTGTATTTTAATGAAATTAAGCTATTTCAAAAGCATTAAAATTGATATATAATTATATATCACTGAATTGCACTACAAGATGATTGCTATAAAATAGGGTGTTCCACTTCTGAACCAGATCCTAAAGGCAGTGATAATAATGTTGATGAATTATGCGAAATATCCTCTGTGTGTAAAGTTAGGGGACTGAGGAGAAAGACGATAATGGGGATAAAGTTATTGAAGGTACGGACACTGGAACAAAACGAACAAAAATGCAATCTTCTTTAACAAGTTACATATCCAAATCAGTAGGGCCATCCAAATGAAAAATGAGATTCAGAATGAAAAATGAAATTAAGATTACCTAGAGGTAGATTTTGAAGAGGAATCTATGACACTCAAAATTCCTAGACCCTGCTGACAAATATCAGAACAATAATAAAATTTCCTATACAGGATGTCCACTCTCAACGATGTCCAATGGCTAATTCCTAAACCGTTAGTCATAGCCATATAGTTCCAATTACAAAAAATGTTTTAAATGAGGTAAAAAAGTATTTTAAAAGTGATTTGGGTCAATAAAATTATTTCTTGAAAAATTACGAAATTTTTTACTCTCAACGATGTCCAATGTCTAATTCCTAAACCGCTAGTCATAGACCTATAGTTCCGCTTACAAAAATGTTTTAAATAAGGTAAAAAATTATTCTGAAAGTCGTTTGGATCAATAAAAATATTTCTATAAAAGTTACGAAATTTAATTTTTTATACGGTCCCCCGGACCTATGGGTGATATTTAGTAAAAATTTCCTGTTCCCTTAAAAGAAAGACAAAAAAAAAAATTCCATTCATCTAATACTAAACTTGACGAAGTTATATGAAACTTTGAAATGCAAGACTTATGCCATTTTTCTGCATCTGAACACACATAAGTTTAGCCATGCTTCGAGGGGTCGTAAGCAAAGTGCTTAAAGTATTTGAAGGATTTATTTCATGTGTATCTGCGCTTTGAAAGAAATCGTATTACGACAGATTTTTGTAAGGATTTGAAGCTGTTTCTTTTCATGATTTTTTAAACAAAAATTATGCTATTTTTATAAGCTTTTATTTAACTTGAAACGATCGTATGTAGGTCTTTCCAGTTCAAAATTTATACTCGAAATTCAACTCACTTTAAAATACCCGATCGAGGTTAAATTTTACATACTGACGTAAATCCGATGACAATATATTATTATGATTTTCAGTGCTTACCATTTGGACTTATTTTACAGGGTAACACAAAAAATTTCGGATAGATTACTGCCAACAAGTTTACGAAAAAGTTTTATATTAGATAACACAAGACTGTGATGGTTGTGTTTTTTTATTTTTAAAAATGATTTTTATGTATTTTTTAGCCTTGAATCGGAAAATTATCTTCATTTTTAACCATCATATGTCAGGACTTTTCGCAAATAGTAAATTTCAAAATTGAAAAAATAGCTGATTCTATAAAATAATGGTTGTATTTTTTAAATTTTACGATTTATTTGTATGTGCTTTTTAGCACTGAATGTGAAAATTACCTTCATATTTAACCATCATGTTAGACTTTTTGCAAAATGGTAAATTTCAAAGTTAAAAAATAGCGAAAATCTGATACTATAAAATGTATGTAAAACTTCTTATATTCAATTTAATTCTACTTAATTCAACAATTTATTCAATTTTTGGCTTATACTGGGATTCTTACAGCTAAACAGCTCAGGGATCCGATGATGTGGGAGGGGAAGAGGTTCAATTAAGATTTTGAAATTTACAATTTGCTAAAAATCCTGACGTGATGGTTAAAAATGTAGGTCCTTTTCGGATTCAATAGAAAAAAATACATAAAAATCAATTATCGAAAGTTAAAGAAATAACAATCACATCTATTTTATACTATCAGATTTTCGTTAATTTTTCACTTTTTAGCTTTCAAATTTACGATTTTCAAAAAAATTTGTACTTTGTGATAAAAAAATGAAGGCCAGTTTTGGATTCAGTGCTACAAAATACGTAATAACTAATTATCAAAAGCTAAAACACATGACACAATACAAATTTGCATCCTAGTGTAATCTAATAACATTTCAAAATATGTGTCATTTTGTAAAGAATCGAGGTTGTTGCTTTTCAACATTATATTTAACGAAAATTGCATTACTTTTTTCCTATTATGTGTTTAGTACAAGCTGTATATTTTGCATTAATATTTCAGAATGATTATAGATTTCAAATTTATAATGCAATGTTAATTTTACTATCAACTATTTTTGTTATATATCTGATGATTATTTATATTTCTAGTAAATTTGTAAATTACCCCTATTTCGCAGCAAAAAATATGCTTCAACTTTAAACAGCCATTACTTCGGTCAGTTAGGTAGATTTCGTATGAAATACTACCTATTGGGATCGTTCCTATGTTGGAATTTCTGAAAAATTTTTGCAGATCTACACCGATCATGACCCCTAGAACCCAAAACCACCCTCAGTAAAAAACTTTACACACACACACACACACACATATATATATATATATATATATATATATATATATATATATATATATATATATCACTTTTTTCTGGACACGATAACTTTCGTAATTCTGCACCAATCTCTTTCAAACTGATACATAAAATCAATGGGCATAAAATCTAGGTCAAGTTCGTTAATGGGCAAAATCGGACCAAGGGGATGGAAATGGGGAGAAGATTTGTGAAAACAGAAAACCCCCCATAACTTCTTAATTTTTGTACATATCAAATCAGTTTAAAGTTTTTATTACTTCTAAAGATAGGGCCAAAAATTTATGTATCACAGATTTTTGATAAAGTTAAAAATGGGCTCAAGGGGCGCAAAAAATAGGGTTTTTGGGAGAAAAAAATTCATAATTTTGTCAATTCTCAAGATATCGAATCCAATTAATTTTATTATAAATCTCCTTAACATTATCTACAACTTTTATATTCACAAGTTTTTGATAGGACCAATTCGTACCGCAAAAAAAAAAAATTAAAAAACGAAAACAAAAAAGGGGTTTGAAGAAGAAAAAAATCCATAACTCCGTCAATTCACAAGATATAAAATCACCATGAATTTATCATATATCTTCTTAATATTGTCTTTTGATAGGACCAATTCTTACAGCAAAAACAAATTAAAAATACATAGCGGTTGAAGAAAAAAAATCATCTTAGTAAGGGTGTATTCAAATCCAAACTGCTTATTTTCTAACTCATTTTACAATTCATTTTTGCTCTCAAAGGCTTCCAATTGGTACGTTTTCTTACTCAGAAACTATATAATGTACCGTAATGGTCGAGGTTTTGATAGAGGCAGAATATATTTTTTAAAATGCTGTTAAAAAGGGCATTTTGAACCGAATTTACCGAAACGGATTGTGTTGGAAAAATCACCGTATTAAGGATGCACTCAAATCCAAACTGCTTATTTTCTGACTCATTTTCAAATTCATTTTTGCTTTCAAACGCATTTAATTGATAGATTCGCTTATTCAGAAACTATATAATGTACCGTAATGATCGATTTTTTGATAGAGACAGAACATATTTCAAAAAATGATGTCAAAGTGGGCATTTTGAACGGAATTTCCCGAAGCGATTGTGTTAGGAACGAAAAATATTGCCCTTCTGAGAAAATAATTCTTTACATATCAAGTTTTCATTAATTGAACAAAAAATAAAAACACAGGTCGCTTATAAATCTCTTCAAAATTTACGTCAGCAAGTTTCATATTTTTTTTAAATTAACCCTCTAAGTGTTTGGGGCGTAATATTCCGTTCACTAAGCTCCAGGTTTCACAGCAATACAAGCAATATTTAAGATAATATAATTCTACAGATTTAATGAATTTTAAATACATTTAAGAATGATTAATACTCTCAAGGGTTACATTCATATCTGTAATTGAGTTTTTTTTACAATGTTGAAAGAATCATATTTTCTTAGCATTTAAAACAAAATGCAAAGAAAACAACATTACAATTTTACCCTTTTGTAAGACGCTCGGAGGGTTGAAAATGAATCTGGAATTATGCCAGAAAATTTCGAGTTGTTGAGCATGGAAAAGTATTTTTTTGAATACCGCCCTAACATGATTCTGATAAAACCAGCTATTATATAAAAATGAAATAAAAACTCGTCAAAAGCGGCCAGATAAAATTGCTAAAGTGGATTTATCTCTAATCATGATTTAGTTTTTGTTTGTGAAATTAGTATATTTGACTTCGAAATCTACCTCTGCCTGTAGGCCGGGCCGGCAGGGATTTTTTTTAAATCGTAGAATAATAAGACTTTTTTTTGTCTTACCGAAGCTACAGTAAAATTTCCTCGATAAAGTACAGCGGTAAATGAAAGATCAACCAGGAACCAGGAGTAACTTTTCAAGAGGAATTGTGCTTTATGCCATAAATCATAAAGTTAGAAATAACTGCAAATTAATTGCGCACACTGATCAATGAAATGAACTCTTAAAAACAAAATCATCTGCCCAAAACATTACAAAATTAAGGCGACGGGATGCGCAAGAAAATGGATGGATGCATAAGAAAATAAATTAGTAATAAATATTATGGATTGCATGTGGTTCTCTTTATCTCGGAAGTATTTTTTTCCCTTGGAATCCATTATTTTTCAAAATCATTCCTTTTTTCTCGGAATCGTTCCTTTTTCGCGGAATCGTTCCTTTTTTCGGAACGATTCCAATAGGAACGACTCCAAAGAACTCGTTCCTTTCGGTGAACGATTCCGGCTGGAACGATTCCTTAAAAGGAACGATATTGCCCACCTCTACTAAGAAATATAATTAAAGTTACGATTCTAACAATTTTCCCAAAATATCCATAAAATGAAAATTTACTAAGAATAAGTAAATTAAAAACATTATCAAATGCGTTTTTTAGTTACAGTGTTAGAGATTTTGTATTAATATTATACAGGTTGCCCATTAAAGTCATATTGATCGATTCCCATTAATTTCAGAATGGCTGCATTTACAGTCATGTAGGTGCATCTTCATGACTGTAGCTGATTTAAAAATTGTGAGAGGGATTCAAACAATCTCTTTAAAAATGCTTAAAGAATTGGAATCATTATAAGTTATTAAATATTCACAAGGATATTTAATTCTACAAAATCATCATTATTAGTAACTTTAATATAATATCGATATTTTATCTAACATTAAATTAAATAAAACTTTAAATTTAGAATTTAGTAAGTAAAAGCAGAAGATTCTCATTCAAATAGCTCATGTGAATTTTGCATTAAAAAATTGTCTGGAACCGACAGAACTTGAATCTCATGAGCCGCTTCCTTTCTTACGCCCATGTATCGCGAGGAAAACAAGAACTTTTTTCTCGAGAGTCCCTGTTCCCTGTTATTACTACAGTCGGATTGGAAAGGCGTCGTACACTATAAAACTTATGCAAAAAAGAGATGATACGAACCCAAGTGTAGAGATTGTCCCACTTTTGTACTTAATATAAAGGGTTTCAACTCTCAATTGTATCCAATGGCTAATTTCTAAACCGTTTGTCATATATATACAGTTCCAGTAACAAACTGTTTTAAATGAGATAAAAAATTATTTTAAAAGCCGGTTTGATCAATTAAAATTTTTCTTAAAAAGTTAAGAAATTAAAATTTTTATACGGACATTTTCTGTTTTACGTCTTAGTGTAATAGGATATTTTTACTAAATATAACGTATAGGACGGAAGGCCCGTATAAAATTTTAATTTAGTCATTTTTTAAGAAATGATTTTATTGACCCAAATCGCTTAAAAAAAAAAAAAACTTATTTACTTCATTTAAATAGGAATTAGCCATTGGACACCGTTTAGAGTGGGCACCCTGTACACACACACACACACACACATACCGTCCTACCCGCCCTCGTCAATAACTAAACTTTTTACCGACGTTTGGAATACCCACCGAAATTTTATTAATAGCATTTAAATATTGTTATAGAATGTTAAGATATGCAAAATATACATATGAACACCAAAAAAATTTCATTCGAAGAAAATTTGTATTTTTTAGAACGAAAAGTTTGTGGGAGTAAAGTACAATTATTTAGAGTAACTCGAGTGTTACTCGTTTTGAAATTTTACACACTCAACCCGAGTAACTTAATCTCGAACTAAGATATCCTGGGTGGTTACTCTATTATTCAATGAATTACCTGACAAAGTGTATAATGTTATTGAAGCGTTTGAAGGACAATGACAATTTTTCGAAAGGATGTTTTAAGCAATAGGGATGAAATCGTTATGATTTCGAGATATTCATGCTTAATCACCTGCTATTGTTAATTAAAATAGTACTTAATTGACGCTATTATTAGTTATGGGTAGTAATTAATGATTATTATTGACAAGTAGTAAATAATTGACTTATTGACTGCGGTTAGTTAATGATTGATTAATACGATTTAATTAATGTCGTCTTTAAAAGAAAATGGGCTCTTTTTTTTATCAATTTTGTGAACAAATATTAAACTTTGTTTAAAATATTAAAATATATGTCATTGGCTGTAACAAATTCTTTAGGTAAGTCTTTTGAATACGGTTGTTTGTTTAATTCGGTGCAATAATTGTAGAATGGTGTCTTTTTTATGCGACATGAAAGGATGTTTCATACGGGGGGGGGGGGGGGGTGGCTTTGCTGGTTGATGAAAATATATCGAAAATATAATATTTGCAATGGAGACGAAAGTGTTATGATATAAAGATATTCATGCTTAATAATTTACTTACATTTGATTAAAATGGTACTTAATTGACGCTATTGGTACGTAGATAAATGTAAGTAATTGGTGAATATTTTTATTTGACAAATGTTAATCTGTAGTAGTTAACTACTGATTAATATTATTTAAATTATGTTACCTATAAATAAAAAAAAATAAAGTAACTTATGTAAAAAATATTCTTTCGTTTTTAAATTAGTAAAATATATGTCATTAACTCGAACAGAATTTTAGCCAGATCTTTTGTTTACAGTTGCTTGCTTAATTTGCTTACCCGTAAGGCATGGTGACGTCACGTCGACGTCGTTGTGAAGTCACGCTGTGACATTGTGACCGTCGATGTGACGTCACGTGACGTCGATGTGAAGTCACTGTGACTAGAATGTGAGGTCGTTATGGCCGTTTTAGAGCTCTTTTGTGACGTCACATTGTGACGACTTTGTGAAGTCACGGTGTGACAAATTTGTGAAGAGTGTGTCATTTGTGACTATTTTGGTATTAACTTTGTGACGAATTTGTGACGAATGTGACAATGCTTCAAAGTTACATTGAGATCAATTTGTGAAATATGTGTCATTTGTGGCGAAATTGTCTTTAACACTGTGATGATTCTGTGACGACAGCGACACTGCTTTGAAGTCACATTGTGACAATTTTGTGAAAATTGTGTGATTTGTGACAATTTTGTCATTAACGTTGTGACGAATATGTGACTAGCGGCAATGTTGTGAAGTCACACTATGACATACTTGTACAGTTGTAAACACGTATGCATGTCACACATAGTCATAATTATGCATGTTGTAAAATCATTTACATCTATAACGTTAATATACTTCGGCGATACATCGCAGTTAAAACTTGGGGGCCGCTATAACAAGGGTATACCAAAAGAATTTTATTGAATCAAAATGCAATGCCCCGCAGACTTCAATTTTTGTTACACCTTTCTTTTCTATTGCAATAAATGAGAATATTGAAGACAACTGAATGATTGATCTATCACATTTTTTTTTTCAAAATTAGCTATTTGTTAAAAGCATTAAAATTACCAAAGAAACAATTTGTTTAAATTTTCAAATCTTTATCAAAATAAAATTTGTGTTGAAAGTATAATATTTTATAATATATACAGTACTTTTTATATTCTTTAAACTATAGAAAATACTGAATGAAAATAATTTATTTCATTTAATACGCATTACAAACTCGAAGTCACTGGTGAAGTTGAATTTTTTTCGATTACACAACATTTATAATAAAAAAAATGAAAGATAAAAAGAAATGCCGATATTAAGTAATTAAATTTTATATGTTTTATGATATTAATTACCATAAAATATATATATATATATGATTGTAATTCAAACAAGTTGGGGCTGAGAAAATAGGAAACTTCTTTGTTATAGAGCCCCCTATAAATTTGATTATGCAAAAATTGCAGTAACGACATTGCTAAGATCATTGTGAAGTTTATGCATGCGTTATATACACATATACACTCGAAACGCTCATCATGTGCCATATAGTCGTTATATACGTATTGTTTACGTCTTTTATGCCACATACATGCATTACAAAATTTCCGAAGTACATTTTAGCAATAATCATTTGAAACTACTCAAATGAAAAATACAGCTTTGGCATAGAAAATTAACTGAGTATCACCAGTATCATTATGTTGAGAATTCTAAGAACAATTTCGGCAATAATCGTTATGTTGGAAGATAGCAGCAATAAATAAAATCGTATTTTTAAGCTCACTGTAAAAGTAAGTAAAACTTTTGGATATGCATAGAACGGTGATACAAAGGGTTAATTTATTTTACATCAGGGTTTGCTTGAAGTAAAATCCATATATAAAACAACTTTTTGATTATTAAAAAATAACTTTAATAATTGATTGCCAAAATTACATTTTTATTTATGAAATTATATATTATAAAAATAACTCTTACTACCTATGATTTTTTAAAACAATAATACCTTATTGTTTATAAAACACAGCACCGCAGCTACTCTATTTTGCGTCTAATGTGAAAGTTTTTATGTTTTGCCAAAGATCTATCTGGCTGGATATATGTTGCCATGACATCTATAACCAGGGCTGCGGAGTCGGTAGGAAAAGTGACCGACTCCGACTCCTAGATTTTTTAAACAATCGACTCCGACTCCGACATACACATAGGGTTTCTCAAAAAGATTGAAATGCGCTTTAGTTTTTTACCTGTTGGAGATATAAAGATAGATTTAATTGAAAAAGTATTCAAAATAAAATAGTAATTAAGATGATTAAGGATCGACCGAAACCGAAACAGAAACCGAATTTCGGTAATATTAATAATTTTCGGCCAAAATTGAAAATTTCCAAAAAAAATGTTTAAGTAATTAACACATAACAAATATACATAGTTATTAATTAATTGTTGGTGTAATTATATCTTGGCCCAAGTTGACTCGCTGTGACTCTGACCAAAAAATTTTATTTTCATATAAAATAAAATGTAATTAGTAATTCATCAATGATGGGAAATGATTTTCTAATTATGAATTGCATTTAATTAAAAAATCTTTTACGTATTCATACCTCGATTTATCTTTTATAAGGAATTTTGTAAAGGATCATCTCTTCTACTGGAACTGTCTCAAAGAATATTTGAAACACTTCTGTTTCAAACTAAAAAGTTTCTATTAAAGTTAAATCTGCGGCTTTTCATGAGCAAGTGAAAAGCGTCTTCAAATTTTAGTCATATATGCATTTCCTGTTTTTTAATTTGCACTCACATCTTGAGTCAGTCGTGCTTGATAATTATAAACAGTGACGTTCATAGAAATGAATAAAGAGTGTCTCATACGAGCTAATACAGCTCGAATAAATGAATCATATTGAAAATTTCCTAAGGAAAATAAGAGAATTTTGGAATACAGATAGTTTCGGTCAATATATTTCAGTTGATCTCTAATTAAGATTATATTCCTTAAACGTTTTTATTAAGTTAGAGTAAGATTGTACCGAGTTCGGCCACTAATTTTTAAAAAAACTGTCCTTTTAAACAATTTTTTTATACAGTCCTGAATCCTAATAATCCTGTTTCTAATATTTTATTTTTATAACCACCGTATAACAGACGTTTATAAATTTCGATTCGAAATATGCAATGCATTAAATAAAAATAGTGATTATTTTACAATTTAAAAGATTCATTTACCTAAATATAATTTGAAGTTACAGATACCAACAAAAGATCTCTTTCTTGTCAGCTGCAAATTAAAACCAAATTACGCGAAAAGAACACATGTCTGCTTAAGAAACAAAGATATTTTCAATTTTAACTTTGAACGGAATGAGTAAAAGAAAATTGTGCTTCGACCGCACTTCATGTGAAAGATTAGCAAGTTGTCATTGCCTTTCATTCATAGACGTAAATGCTGTTATCTACATCTACACTGTACTAATAAAATCTTAAATAAATTAATGCCGATTTCGGTGGATTGGGGGGGGGGGTTAAATAAAGAATAATCATGAAAAAAAGTGAGAAAATAGAAAAATCTTAAAAAACATACATTACAAAAGACAAAAAAAGAAAAAAAGCAGCCATTCTGAGGCATGAAATGACTTTCTTCACTTTCCTCTCAAAATTCATGAAATATTTTTTTTTTTCTTACAGTAGGTTAGAATTACGGTCCTCCATCGGATAGGATAACCAAATTTAGCCGGAACCGGATAGACTTTAAATGCTTTGTGTCAGGTTTTGACACTTTTAATATGACCTGATTTAAAAAAATAAATAAATAAATAAATAAATAAATATGTACTGAATATTTTTCAAATGAAAATATGTACTGAATATTTTTCAAATGAAAAATCTATATATTTGAATATTAATGAGTGTATTTAAGTTCATTTTAATACAAAAAAGATAAAATTGTAGACTTTTTTTCATAATTGTGAATTCTATAAAATATGAACTAATTTTCTTTCGTCTCGAATTAGGGTCGAATTGAAGATTTTTTTTTCATTTTCGGATTTGGTTGACGAATTCCTTTTTGTCGGGTTTCGGGTTGACTTTCAGCTGAAATTTCGGATTCGGGTCGGGTGCAACCCGGCCCTTGTAAAGACTCTGGTTGGGGCTTAGAAATAGAAGGACATCTAAGTTTTTGGTAAGAAATATTTAAGAACACTGCAGGTTTTTGTTTTAATGAGAAAAATTCTGTATGAGTTCAGTTGTCCGATATTGTAGTGATAGCGGCATTAATCAAATTCATATTTTTCACACATTCTCTTTTATCTGAAATACTGTAAAATAAGGTAGTATAAGTTGGACAAAGGATCCATTGTTATCTGAAGTAGATTGTTGCATTCGTTAGGGTCCGATTCGAACGGTGGTTCGGATTGAGTTGGCGCTAAATGTTTTTCATTGTGGGCCATTCTGATAATTATTATTGCGGGTTCGGGTCGGGTTGGCCCGATTTTCAAAAGGAAGTCCACAATATTGTTTAACTTATAAGTCGAATACATAAATATATATTCCTTTTCCTACACAGAAGATAAAAGTGCTGTTAAAGATGACTATTTTTCATGATTCCAATAAAATTTTAATTTTATTTAATTTCGGATCGGGTTCAGGGTTCAGGTTTCTTTCCGGTTCGCTTCGAATTGACTTAAAGTATAAATTTCAGGACCCGACACGAACACGGATGGACAGAGGTTAAGTTGAAACATCTATATTTTTGCCTGAGATAGATTCCTTCATTGGGTTGGGTAATCGGACCGACACGGGTTTCGGGTTGAGTTGGACTTAATGTACAAAAAACAATAAAAAGAACAAAACAAAACAAAAAAACTTTCAAAACTCACTTTAATTTAATTATTGTGCAATAGTGTCGTCTATGAGCTGAAGAAGTAAGTAAATGAATCAATTTAATGACAATTTAATGATGTTGGAAAAATATCGCATCCGCCCTTTTGCCTTATATTTACTCATTAACATGTCAATAAACTGAAAAATAACTAAATATTTATTAATGTATAGAGTTAAAAAATAAAATAATAATCCAGTTCACAAATTTAAAATTAAGCATAATTGGTTTTATTTTTTATTTCACTTCAAAATTTTCAACAAAAAGTTTGGAGTCGGAGTCGGAGTCGGCATATTTTTAGCGACTCCGACTCCGACTCTTTTCACCGAAATATCACACCGACTCCGACTCCGACTCCACGACGCCGACTCCGACTCCGCAGCCCTGTCTATAACTCTGATATTATCATAAATAGTACAAACAGATTAGAATCTACAACGAAATTTTTAGAATAAAGTCCGGTGAAAGTTTTATAAATACAGTAGAACGCCGATTATCGGAACTCCAATTAACCGAACTTCCATTATCCGAACAGCATATTTCTCTCAAAGAATTCTTTTTAACCGAATTTCCAATTATCCAAATATTTCTCTCTCTAAAAAAGAAAAAAAACACCTAACTTCCAATTTATTTTTTGCTTAAATTATAATCTCTGAAGTTTAGAAAATGATAAAAAGAAAAAAAAAGAAAAAAAGAAAAAAGTAAACAAAAAACAATTAAAAAAAAAAAACAATTTTTAAGCACTCCAGTACTAACTGGTGCTGTCAGTCCTAAACCTAGATAAAGTGTGAAGGTTTTAGAATAGTCAGGAGCATCCCTTAAACTGTCTGCCCATTTATCCGAACTTTTGTTTATCCGAACTAGGGTCGGTCCCGACTTATTCGGACAATCGGCGCTCTACTGTATATATTGTATTAGAAATACAAATAATCATATTTATTTTTATATGACACAATAAAACAAAATAATGAACACAGTATCAAATGGTTAACTACTTTTTAATGTAAATAAAGTATAAAAATTGAGCCCATAAACACAAAATAGAGCCACACATAGGTTCATTATTATTACTAATATTTTATTTACAAGATTATGGTAATTATAAATAAGAAATCCATTTTAATCACGCTGTTTATAAAGAGTGTATAATATCGATACTTTGAAATTTATCTCGATAAAATCATTCAGGAGATAAAATGATAAAATTATCCAGAAAAAAAAGTAAATAATAAAAGATGATTGTTACATTTTAGATTCATACCGTTCAAGTATTTGCGTTATTTTAAAAGTAAAATCATATTTAAACACTTACTGATTTATCAGCGTATTTATTATACTATTTAACTTCTATTTATTGCGTATTTAACTTCTATATTTTCATTTGCCAACAGACTTCTAGTTCACTTTGAAAACATTTCAGTAAGAATGTTTAACAACTGAAAAGCTTTCACCCGCTATGACTATTTCTTTATAGATTTTAAAACATTCCTCAGGTTGAATAATACATTAAATAATCATTTTTTTTCTTAACATTACATATCTACGATCTCTTTTAATAGTATACGTTTCCGTTGTGTCTTATTTTTTCTAAATTCCTCTTCTGAGCAGATGCAATTTTTTAAAATAAAAACATGCAATGCAAATTGTTTAAGACCATCACTTAATACAAAATTTAAAAATTATGTTTGCCAATAATTTTATTACATAAAAAGACTTTTTCTTTAAATAATTTAATTATCTTTAAATGTTTATTAATTATATTAATGACTGATTATAATACTTGTCCATATACTTTCATATTTATGACACCATGTGGTTTTAACCAAATATTTAAATAAGAAAATAAAGCAGATTAAAATGCAATTTAAATCACTACTTTTAATAATCTGATCAAAGCTGTTGAAAAGGAAGTTAGCTATTTTAATAAAATAAAAAATAAATGTAATGAAATAGTTGTGTTCTATAACATGTTTATTAGAAGCTAACTAAAATCATTGTAATTTAAAAAAAAAAGCAAACAGGGAAAATAATATTTTAGATATTTCAACAAAATAAAAAATAAATGTAGTGAAATATTTGTGCTCTACAGCATGTTTATGAGAAGCTAACTAAAATTGTTGCGGTTAAAAAAAAGCAAACAGGGAAAATAGTATTTTTACATACCTAATTTCATTGACGTTGTACGTGATACTTTGATTTTGGGGAACCAATTAAATCCGATAATAAGTACCATAGCAATGACTTTAATCATCTTCAACAAGTCAAAGCTACCGTAATTTTCTCGGGTTTATATTTTATTAGCTGAACTAACTTGGATCCTGAAAACGTTCTTGTTTCACTTTTTAAATCCGTGTCAACACGTCTATGCTGTCCAGTGTCCACAGAACTTCCCGCGTTTATTCTAAAAAGCTTCACTGTTACTTTTATCCGTTATTCTGCGGTGAGTCCTAACAACTGAAATAGTGCAGATGCAGACGATTTTTAAGTTTCGAAGTTCGAAGCAGATGTTTTTTCGGTTTTATTTGTTTTTCTATACAACAGTTTCAGAAGGAAATTAAATGCGTAACAATCTTATCAAATTGTCCCTAATTCAATTTCCTGTTTGAAAATGTTTTATTTTATTTCACCTTTTATTTTTATCAGTTTTATTGAATTGTAAAGTTTCAGTTACGTAAATTATAATAATAATATTATCCATAATTAGAGTTTACTAGATAAAATATTGCTTAATTTTCCAAAATGTGTATAAATTAATTTAATGGTAATAATGATGACCCCCTCCTTTTTTTAAAAGTAAAATTTGTATCACAGGTAATATATACAAAATATCTTCTTAAAAAATACAACAAGATTATTTAGAAGAGATGAGTTTTTCTTTGTCAATCTGTCATTATCTTAATATTAATTTTCTGTAGAATAAGGCATCTTGTAAAATAATTTTTAAAGATATATTTTGAAAACAAAAAATAAAATATGAATAATTAATTATGTCATGGGCTTTGCCTAAATTTTGTACATTAATTTTATATTCGGAAAATGTCAATTTTATTTTAAACGTCTGAAAGAAGTAGAATTAAAAAAAAAAAAAAAGTTATTTAAAATAGTGAAACACTAAGAGGAAAAAAAAATGACTTCAATGAAAATTATAAAGCAAGAATGCATATATGACTAAACTTTGAAGACGCTTTCTGCGTGCTCATTAAAAGCTGCAGACTTAACTGTAATAGAAAGTTTTTAGTTTGAAACCACAGAAATGTTTCGACTACTCTTTTAGAAACTTCTAGTATAACAGATGATCATTTACAAAAATCTTTATAAAAGATAAGTCGAGGTCTGTTTACCTAAAACGTTTTTTAATAATATGAAATTCGCATAATTAGGAAATCTTTTTGTGTCGCTGATGAATTAATTACATTTTATGTTATATGAAAATAAAAAGTTTTGGTTAGAGGCACAGAGGCAACTTGGACCACGGTTTAAAAAAATTTTAAATCCGGCAGAAAAATATTTTTTACAGTAAATAACATGTTTTTAATAATTTTTGTAATTTTTTTAAGTTTTCTAAGAAGTTCACATTTCAGTCACAATGTGACATCACTGAGTGGTGGCATTTTGGTCACAGATGTGATGTGACCACAGTGACTTACAGTGACGTCACAATGACGTCACTGTGACCATGCATGCTATGAGGGTAATTTCATCATGCAAGGATTTTTCGGAAATCGTAAATTTCAATGCGAAAAATCTGATACTATAAAATAGATGTAAGACTTTTTTATTGAGTTTAATTTTATTTAATTCAATAATTTATTCAATTTTTTGGCTTATACTGTGTTTTTTACAGCTAAACAGCTCAGGGGTCCGATGAGGTTGGGAGGGGAGGTGAGACCAATTTTAACTTTGAGCTTTTTAACTTTGAAAGTTGCAATTTAAGAAAAATCCTGACGTGATGGTTTAAAATGAAGGTCATTTTCGTATTCAGCGCTAACAAATACATAAGAATCAATTTTTAAAAGCTAAAAAACATGGCACAACCCAAAATTTGAAAGACAGTGTAATCTAGCGGCATTTAAAAATAACTATATTTTTTAAAGAATTGAGGCTGTTGTTTTTCGTCCGTTTATTTAACAAAAATTATATTATTTTTATCCTCTTATATGTTCAGTACAAATTGTATATTTTGCAGTAATATGTCAGAATGATTAAAGATTTCAAATTTATATTGCAATGCTAATTTTACTTTCAACCATTTCTTTAATATATCTGACGAAATTATATTTCTAGTAAATTTATGAATTACCCCTAATTTGCAGCAAAAAATATTCTCCAACTTTAAACAGGTATTACTCGGTCAATTTTAATCGTACAATAACCGGACTCTTTTTTATTTACTAGTCAATGTAACAGGAAAATTTTACTAAATATAACTTATAGAACCGGGGGACCGTATAAAATTTTAGATTCTGTAATTCTTCACTAAATTGTTTTTTCGCTTCAAACTTTTTTTATCTTAACTCTGAACCTAATTTTGACCACTTTTGTAATAGGAAGTATGCATCTAGGACCAACGGTTGCAAAAATAAAGGTCGGTTAGGTTATACGTGGACACCCTGTATATATATAACGGCTTCTGTAAAGATTTCTGCTTAAGTTTCACCCATAGGTTTAACATTTTCTTTCGAGTTTCTCTGTGTGACTCGTATAAGCTCTAAAGAAAATTATTGTTAAACTCTTTATTATTTAATTGGGTTTTTTTTCTAGTAAAATTTTATTAAAATAATACATGATTGTATTATATATTCAGATAAATTTCAACTTTAAAAATAAATATTAGAAAATCGACAGTTTTTTCTTGTTCTTGTCGACATGCATCGATTATCTAACGAATGTTTAAATATGTGTAACAGATAAAGCGAAACATTATGATAAAGGAATACGACATTTTAAATTATTATTATTTTTATTAATACAATTAAAGTGTTTATTTATTTTCTTTCAAAAAAAAAAATGTAAGAATATTTTCAGCTTTATCATATTCTCAGTAAAAAGTTCAGAAATAAAAGGATTATCAGAAATAGAACCGATGCATTAGGAGGCTACTTCAGTCAAGCGAAAAGACCCGCTCGCTAATGCTAATCCTATGAGCGAAATTTATAAAGGTATCTCGTTCGCATTTCAATATTTTTAAATGATTTTTTTTTTTTCATTGGATAGCACAAATCGATCTGTACAAAGACAGTTTTTCACTTTTTCAATTTTGTTTACAGGTATTTTTAATAAGGACACTTTCACTTTCGGAACCAGTTTTGAAAATGAAAGCATCCTCATAAAAAAAAAAGAAAAAGAAAAGTGCCCAGTTAAACTGATGGCATTGAGCTCACAGGCTATTCACACTAATTGTTATTATACTCTTATTTCAAAGAATAATGCCCCTCAAAAAATAAATGAAGAGGGATTAGACCAGTTTCCCCCCTTTATACTTAACCAATGAGCCTGCAAATCAAATGAAGGAAGCGCCATATCGGAATAAACTGGTATATCAAATTTGAAGTAAATTGAATAATTCTGCATGAAAAACCCATTTATCTAAATTAAGGGGTGACTAAGCCTCCGTCCCCTTTTATACTTAATCAATAATCCTCCACATCTAATCAAGGCACCTCCTTAACATAATATACCGGTATACCAACTTTGGAGCAAGTCGAATAACTGCATAAAAAACCCATTTATCTAAATAAAGGGGGGGGGGATCTTGACCCCCTTTTCTCCCTTTATACTTAACTAATGAACCTCTAAATCTAATCAGGGAAGCTCCTTAATATAATAAACCGGCATACCAAATTTGGAGTAAATCGAACAATTCTACATAAATCCATTTATCTAAATTAAGGGGGGCTAGCCCCCTTTTCCCCCTTTATACTTCAGTAATGAACTCCCAAATCTAATCAGGGAAGTTCCTTAACATAATAAATCGGTATACCAAATTTGTAGCAAATCGAATATTTCTGCATGAAAAAGCCATTTATTTAAATTAGGTGGGGGATCAGCCCCCCTTTTCCCCCTTTATCCTTAAGCAATGAACCCCCAAATCTAATCAAGGCATCTCCTTAACATAATAAACTGGTACAGCAAATTTGGTGCAAATTGAACAATTCTATATGAAAAACCCATTTATCTAAATCAAGGGGGCTAGGCCCTCCTTTCCCCCTTTATACTTAAGTCCAAATCTAATAAGCGAAGCTCCTCAAAATAATAAACCGATATACCAAATTTGGAGAAAATCGAATATTTCTGCATGAAAAACCCATTTATCTAAATTAAGGGGGTGACTAACCCCCCTTTTCCCACTTTGTCCTTAAACAATGAACCCCCAAAACTAATCAGGGAAGCGCCTTATCAAAATGAACTGGTATACCAAATTTGGAGCAAATCGAACAATTCTACATGAAAAACCCATTTATACAAATTAAGAGGGGTTAGCTAACCTACCCCCCTTTATACTTAAGTAATGGATTTCCATATCTAATCAGGGAAGCTCCTTATCAGAATAAACCGGTATACCAAATTTGAAGCAAATCATATATTTCTGCATGAAAAACCCATTTATCTAAATTAAGGGGGGACTAACCCCCTTTTCCCCTTTATCCTTAAACAATGAACCCCCAAAACTAATCAGGGAAGCGCCTTATGAAAATGAACCTAGAAAATAAAAGTGAAGCAAATCGGATATTTATATCAAGAGTTATCGCGTTACGTACGTACATACGTACATACAGAACAGGCGGGCACATAAACTCTCAGGCTTTGATAGCCTGTGAGCTAAAAATAAATAAAAAGATAATAAAAAATAAAAAAAGGCCTTTGTACAGATCGATTTCAGCTATTTAATGCAAGAAAAAAAAATCATTTAACAAATATTGAAATGCAAACAAGATACCTTTATAAATTTCTTCCATTGGATTAGCCGTAGCAAGAGGGTCATTTCGTGTGAATGAAGTAGCCCTCCCACATGTTTATGTGAGTATGAATGATATCGATTTCATTAAGCATTAATTATCAAAGCTTATTTAAAATGTTTATTTAGATTTCTATAAAGAATAGATATCTTTCTATAAAGAAAGAATAGAAGATATTACCTTTAAGGTTTTTGAAATGCTCAATGCAATACCATCATAGTTAAGTCTTAAGGCTGTTCTCAAATCCAAAAGGGCAAGTTTATGACATAAGTTTTAATTTATTTTTGTTCGGAAATGCATGAAACTAGCAATTTTTGTTGATCAGAAACTATATAATCGAACTGTTTTTTCCGTTTTTTTGCAAACGCAATAGATCTTTCAGAAAATAGTGTGAAAGTGGTCGTTTTGAACCGAAGTTCCCGAAGAAAGCAAAAAAACCAGTCAGCGAAGGGAGAAATACGTCTTTGTTACGTGATCAAAATCGCTTATAACTCAATAGGTAATTTATTTATCAAAAAATGGAAAACACAGTTCGTTTCCAAATCGCTTCCATAGTCGGGCCTTCCAATTTTATATCTTTCCGTTAAAAAATGAACTTGTAAATGTGTCAAAACGTTTGCGCTTGTTGAGCAGAGCAGTTGAGAGCCTTAATAAAATAACGACACGACCCTCGTCCAAATGAAAAAATGTAGAACCAAAAAGATAAATTTTTCAACCCCATATAAACATTCCTGACCGATGTTCAATCCGAAATATTTACTTTTTTTTTTCTTTCTTTCTTTTTTTTTTTTTTTTTTTGTCAGTTATTATCATTATGCGCCAATGGTATGTAACAAGCTCTTCCGCCCCGGGCGCCAAATGGAGTTCCTGTGGTGCTGGGAGAGAGACACCCTGTATTTTTGACAAAAGAAAATGTTATTCGACCTTGGCTTCCTATATAAAAAATAGTTTGTTGTGCTGTGGTCTACCATTTCTTAAAGTTTGCCAGATCTTATTTTATTTTTTTTTTTTATCACTCTATATTGTTTAATTTTTAAGGCGTTTGTGTCATTATTCATTAATATTATAAAATTACGATCAAAATCTTCTTTCCTAAAATCAAATTTGGAGTTATTTGTATTTCGGAATTTCATATTTTAATATTACCCCATATATGTGTTATTAAAACAAAATGCTAATTAAACTTTTTATTGTTTAATTTTATTTTTCTGGTATTGACTAAATAAACATCGTCGGTTTAATACTGATGCTTTCAAAAGTTTAACATTGAATTTTTTACCAACACAATACGAACTCATATGGCATTTTTAAGATAAGAAATTATATTAGAAGTATTTTTTAATTTGCTATTAAAAATATATTTAAAAGGTTTCGTATTTTTTTTTTTTTCATTAGAAAAATCGCGTTTTTTAAAGTAAATATTTTATAATGTATATATATATCAGACCTTTATTATGAAACTTTGTCTAATTTTAATTATTTGCTTAAATTTTAATACAGAATGTTATAAAATCAACATTTACAATTGTTATTGGGGCATATTTTTAAAAAAGGAAGCTTATTCTGAAACCAATTATACGTACTGCAATAGAATATGTGCATTCTTAGCGAGAGAAAAATACGTTAATACATAATGTTACAATATAAAGAATGTTATAAAATCAACACTTACAATTGTTTTGGGGGCATATTTTTAAAAAAGGAAGCGTATTCTGAAATCAATTATACGTATTGCAATAGAAGATGTGCATTCTTTGCGAGGGAAAAATACGTTAATACATAACAAAAACATTAATGTATTAACTCATAATACAATACATTACATTGAATGTTACTTTTCCCCTATCTGAAACACGGACCGGAGTAAGATACAACTCTTATCATGGCTATTTATGTTTCCTGCCCATTTCTAGGAAATTTTAAGTCTGGCATTCCAGTTCCAGTGTGAGTGACCACGGCCAGATGTCGTCAAGGTATGGGGTGAAATCCCTTTAGGCAAAAGAGCGGTTAGTTTTAGCCCGAAGACATATTTTTTGAAAAGGGTTTTAGTCAGGAGAAAATAATATTTTGCCTTTTTCTACCTTTACAAAAGATGTTCTTCGAAATTCTTTTAAAGAAAGAAAAATAAAATAGGAATCATAACCCTTTATTTTTTATAAAATGCATATAAATTTTACTATAATTACTCAGATTTTAAAATAATATTAATAATTTTACATAACTTTTTTTTTTTTAATAGCCTACATCAGCAATTTTGCATATATATGCATTTATCATTTTATTTTTCATTTAAAATCTCGAAATATTTTCAACACAATCATAAAAATTCCATGAATTTTAATTAAGATTCCATACAACTGATGATTTGTTATTAATAATATCTATAACAGTAATTATCTATCATAAAAAACGCGTTACATATCCCTTAAATTAGCTGTTCACACATATATAATCAGATATATATCTAATATATAAACAAGGAGGAAAAATCGATATGAATTAAAGGTTGGTTGGTTGTGTTTATGACGGCCAATTATCAACACGAGGGATATATGCCTTAAGGGGGGGGGGGGTGCCCTTCGTGGGGGTGTCTTTCTAAGGGAACCTAACCCGTATTAATGCTTGGAAATCCAAGGCTCGAAGAAAACCACGAAAACTCCGAACGATTAAGCCGACGGGCGCGATTGGGTTCGAATCCAGCACTTCCCGTCTACCAGCTTGCTATAATTTACCGTTTTAATATAATTACCGACGGGCGCGATTGGGTTCGAATCCAGCACTTCCCGTCTACCAGCTTCGAGATCAGAACATCTCGGCCACTAGTGGGGCCCGATACAAATTAAAATACATCAATGTTTTACTATATACCTATTAATACTGAGATTTTCAAGAGCGTGGGCCCAAAAAGCTTTTTCAGATGAAAGAAAATGAAAAAAAAAAAAATAATAGGTTTTCGTGAAACACACAATTTTTAGCAATTGTTTTATTTTTATTCTGTTGAAAGTTATCGTGGTAAAAACTTTTTTACACGTGCAGAACAAAGTAAAATTTGCGAAATTATTACATTTTATCAAGGAATTTCGAATCGATCTTAAGCGAAATATAAATTCATTACTATTTTCAAGTAACCGTAATGTAAAAGCAAATTAGTATTAATTTATTATATCGCACTTTTAATCCTATCAACATAAGGTAGACCAATTAAACTGTGATTTAAGCGTACACAGGGCCAGTATTATGAATCGGCAAACGGGACATTTTTCCATGATCCCATAAGCTTAAAGGGGGGGGGGGGGATGTCAGTTGGCAGAATTGAAAGAAATTAGCTGTTGAGTTCCATTGTTTACATACTTTTATATCGTACAATAAACTGGATTTACCTTCAAATTCTGACAATATTGATCGTAGCTGTGAGGCATTTTTCTAGATTGTGTGTGTGTGGGGGGGGGGGGGGGGATTCTTGATTTTTTATGCGATTCTTAAATATTCGAAAATCAGTAGCAAATGTACTGTATTCATCGAAGAACCATAATTTTTTGTCTGAGATGCATGACGGCTACCCAACAAGTGTACAAGAATTAGAAAAGAATCTTTCATTTAAGTCGCTTGTTCATTCCACATAAAATCCATTTTCTCTTACCCCTATACCTAGATTCATGGAATTCGGATTAGAGCAAGAATTGATCTTTCGTAAAAGTTTATTATCAATAAGAATTAAAATATTTTTTCTAATAACTCTTCCCTCCCCCCCCCCCCTGAGTCTATAATTAAAAAGGAACTGCATATTAGAGTAAGATTTTAAATAGTTACCTTGTTTTAATGTTAGGAATTTTGAAAAAAATAGGAATCATAATCTTTTATTTATTTTTCAAAATTCATGTAAATTTTACTACAATTACTCAGATAAATAATAATAATAATAAATAATACCTTATAACGCTTTCTGTTTAATCGCTAATAACAACAACATTGCATATGTATGCATTAATTATTGATAAATAATTCTTAAATTTTCAGTCACAATAACAAAATTTTCAAACACTGATATAAAAATTTCAGATATTTAATTCAGATTCTTTGAGAACGGAGGGATTTTTTTATTATTCTTATTTATATATACAAGAATTATCTGTTTTATAAAATACACTATATATCACTTAAATCAGTCGTCAAACGAGCCATAAAAAAGAATATGCTAACCATCAGCTAGCTGTATAATCAAAGATATATCTAATTTATAAACAGGAAAAAAAAAACTGAATAAAAATACATGTATTAAAATACTGCAGTTTTCAAAAGTGTCGTCAAATACGTTTTTTTAAGATAATACAAAATGAATAATTAAAAAAAATCCAGAACTATATAGTATTTTTAACAACTGATAAAAATCTTTTAAAATCAGATTCTTAAAACTCTCATGGTGTGGAAAATTTAGTTCAGCAAAATCTTTTTTACAGGTACAAAGTAAAGTTTGCAAAAGTATTACATTTGTTATAGAAATTCAGAGTCCACTGATAATCGAAATATAAATATCTAATGACATTTTCAAAAACATATGATGTAAAAACAGAAAGGTATTAATTTGTTGCCTCGCACTTTTAAGGGACTACACTGTAAAAAAAAAAAAAAAAAAAAAAAAAAAAAAAAAAAAAAATATGACCAGTTTTCCTGCAGGAATCGGAAAAATAGTTGCCCTTATCGTACCAGAAAAATTTCCGACCCAGCTCGGAATAAAATCCGTAAAATCGGAATAAAGTCCGTAAAATGCTGTTTTATTGACTATTTGCTTTTTTATTTGGATTTTATTCCGAGCTGGGTCGGAAAAGTTTCCGGTACGATAAGGGCAGCTATTTTTCCGATTCCTATAGGAAAACTGGTCTGTTTTTTTTTTTTTTTTTTTACAGTGTACTTCACTCACGCGGAACCACACGCTCGCTAATGTTATCCCTATAAGAGAATTTTTTTTAAATATCTTTTTTTGCTTGCATTTCAGTATTTGTACATTATTATTATTATTATTATTATTATTATTTTGCATTGGATAGCTGCATAACTTTGTACAGCACTGGAGAATTTATTTAGAATACATTTACTTTTCAAACTAGTTCCGAAAGTGAAAGTATGCAAACAAAATCGAAAAAGTAAAAAACGGGCTTTCTAGAGATTGACTTCAGTTATTCAATGTAAAAAAAAGAAATCTTTTTAAAATATTGAAATGCAAACGAGATATTAAAAAAAAAAATCTCTCATAAGAATAACGTTAGCGAGCTTGTGTTTTCGCTTGAGTGAATAGCCTCGTAACGCTATCAATGTAGTTTAGGAAAATTAAACTGATTATAAGTATTCACCGGTAGAGCTAGATTGAGACCTAGGTAATCGGGGCCCTGGTCAAAGTATTCATAAACTTGAGGTCTCTGAAATCTATACACTGTAAAAAAAAAAAAAAAAAAAAAAAAAAAAAAAAAAAATGCGACCAGTTTTTCAGTAGGAATCGGAAAAATAGTTGCCCTTCCTTATCGAACCGGAAAATTTTCCGACCCAGCTCGGAATAAAATCCGTAAAATACCGTTTTATTGACTATTTCTTTTTTTTTACGGATTTTATTCCGAGTTAGGTCGGAAAAGTTTCCGGTACGATAAGCGCAGCTATTTTTCCGATTCCTACAGGAAAACTGGTCGGATTTTATTTTTTTTTTACAGTGTATGCTTTAACACTATCAAAATAGGCTATTGAACTGGATCTGAATTATCAGGGGTAGAGATTAAGGCATGTCCTATAATCCAACAAGTTAGAAGGAGAGGAATCAATAGACAAAATTTTTAAAAAATTTGTTGATTAGTTTCATTATTTACATAGCTTTATTATATCGTACAATACAAAGACAATTAATCAGTAATTAGCGTTGTTAGGCCTCAAGAACGCATATGCCTATATGTATTTCATAAAAAAAAAAAAAAAAAAAAAAGACAGCTCGACTTACGGTTTAATGCTGGATCATGAAAATTATATCTAAAAGAATACCCTATCATATGTGCATTAAAAGTTATATAAAGGTGTTATCGTGATTTTTCTTCTTTTTTTCTGCAATCGGCAACTCTCATCTTTCTAGCAGATAAGGCATTTGTACAATGTTTTAGGTACTAAACAGTGTTTCCCCCCTAATTTGTAATCCTGAGTTAATGCCCTACCAAAAACAACATTTTTGCCACTACGCTGTCGCAAAAATTTTGCCAACTATGAGAACATATTTTTTCGCACATCATTTTACACACATCATATTCTACTGAAAAATATTTTGTAGTAAACCTCAGTAATGCATAACAAATTCATCCCGTTTGTAATAGTGCAAGATAATTTACATACGCTGCGAACAGTATTTCCCCGGAGACCATTATATAATCGGACCCTGTAAATGAATGATAAATGCTTTGCACTCCATATTCTACAGAAAGCATGCATTTGTGCATTTCATAAATTCATATCAATAAAATGCGTCGCAAACGATTTTTCTTCATAGATCATAATATAACGAAATACTTTACAGCTCTCAGTACACGTACTGTAATTATATAGTAACCATCTTCAAGTGCGCCTTAATAATGTATATAAATTTCATTATGTTTAGCACATTGTAGCACTATTAAAATACACCGCAAATGATTTTTCTCCATAGACCTTAATGTAGCGGAATATTTTTGAGTGCCCCTGTAAATGAAATATGAATGGTACATACTTCATTTTCAATACCGAACATGCCATAATGAGCATCAATAACGTATATCAATTACATGGCAATCCGAGTATATTTACACGCGTTACAGCACTGACAGAGAGACAAACCCAATTCATAAACACTTTTCAACCATGTGGAAAGTGGTGGAAAGCGTTAAAAAGTAAATCTTTTACAAAAATAAATGTTATAAGACGTTAATTAGAAAAGTTTAAGAATAATTTATTCATCTGTTTAAATTTTAATGCAGAATGATATTAAATCAACATTTAAAACTGCTATTGATGCATATTTAAAATAATAAAGAAAACATATTCTGAAATCATTTATACGTACTGCAATGAAACATGTGTATTTGTTATTAAAGGGAAAAAAAATTATGCCTAACAGAAATTTTAATGCTTTTTACTCATAATAAAATACATTAATGTTATTAAAAAGTTTTTTTTAATTTAATCTGTTTTAAAAACTGCATTTTAAACTCAGAGTAAGGATACTACAACAGTGCAGTCATTATAGCTAGTTATCATTTCCACGAAATTTCAAGTCACACCTTTTAGCACATAACTGCTGACCAGATGTACATGTACAAAGGAGGGGGAAATTCGCTAAGAGCGATTAGGGACTGGCACAGATGCTTGTTAAAAAAGTTTCTGGAATGAAGAAAATGATATTGTGCCCCTTTTCGTCTGTGTTTTACCTTTAGAGAAGATATTCTTTTAAAGAAAGTAAAATAAAATAGAATTCATACTATTGTATATTTTTTTTTTATAAAATGCATATAATTTTTTCTATAATTATTCAAATTTTAAAATAATACCGATAAACCCACGTAACGTTTCTTTGTTTAATAGTCAACATCAACAATATTGCATGCATATGCATTGAAAATTTAAATTTTAACTTAAAATCACGAAATAATTTATTATAATTATTTATCTGTATCATTAATTATCTATCATAAAAAAGGCACTAGATATTTCTTAAATAAGTTGTCACTATACATAATCAGAAATGCATCGAATACATAAACAAGAGGAAAAATCGATATGAATAAGAATACATTAATATACACTTATGAATAAGCATAATGAATACATATTATGTAATCGAAATTTTTTCGACGGATTTATACATTTAAGGTATCAGAGATCCCAAAAACATGTTTATAGAAAATGTCTGTCTGTCCGTGTGCCCGTATGTTCGTGTGTCTGTTGTCATTTTACCATCAAATAGTGTATGAAGTTATGCATAGAATTGAACCAAAAATTTTTTAAAAAGTTTTTGGCTATGACAAGTACGTCCTCCCTTAATTTGAAAAAAAAAAACCCTGTTTCTGAAATTCAAAATTTTTTAATGAACAGTAACTGGAGGAAATAACGACACTTTCACTTTCGGAACCCGTTCCGAAAATAGAAGTAACTTTATAAAAAAAAAAGCACCCAAAATAAAATAAAACGGGCGAATGTAAATGCCTAAGCTATTCAATTAAAAATAATAATAATAAAGTCGAAATACACACGATATACTTGAAAAGAACACCCCACCCCCACCCCCCACCCCCAGAGCTTTAGCATTAGCTCGTGAGTGTCTTCGTCTGAAGAGACGGAAAACTGAATAATAAATAGAACTTATTTTCTCATTTATATTTTTTATGTGAAATGTAATGGCGGTGCAAAAAGTTCTGGAAGTGAGCGGTAATTCAGTCAGTGACACCGTATGCAATGCGAACTATACTTCCAATTACGGAGCATCTAGTTCAATACTGTTTAAGGGTAGATAAGGGCAACTTCCACAAATTCGCATTTTACATTTACATTTCACACAATGCAAGTCAAATCTGGTGAAAATTGACTGTAATATGGCTCTTTCAGTGATAAACGTTTTGGAAAACTTATGTTCTGTCAGGAATGAGACACCCTGTATTTTTCTCAGAAGAATGTGTTTTTCGATCCTTATTTCATATTAAAAAAAATTGTTTGTTATAGTATGCTATATAATTTCTTAAAGCTCTCAATTTTTTTTTTTTTTTTTTTTTTTTTCAATCTCACTTTGTATTGTTTGAATTTATAAAGGCCTTTATGTCGTTGTTCTATGAGAAAATTGTGTATCAAAACTTTCTGTCCTAAAATAAAATTTGAAGTTATATGAATTTCAGAATTTCATTTTTTTAACCACTCATTCATGTATTATTAGAACAAAAATTTTATTATACAATTAATTATTGGTTTTATTTTTATTGTGTACTAGTAAACCTCGATTTAATGCTGGGATGCTTTTAAAAATTTATCGCTGGACTTTTTATCGTTTCAGTATATTTAAGAAAGTCTATCTCAGGTATAAATAATTAATATTAAAATACTCAATATATCAATATATTGAAAAAACAAAACATTAAAATTATTATAAATTAGATAAGAGTTTTTGAACATTTATTTATAACAAACTACAGTTTTTTAAATACAAAAGGCGGCCTTTTTTCGGGAGAATGAAACATTCTTCGCCCCAATACCAAGAGATTAGATGCGAGCAGTTGTATGTCTCAGAATTTTTACAGTGACAGTAAGTTGATTTAGCCTTTGTCTGAATCAAAAATTCAATTCTTTTTTCCTATTAATTTTCATTATTGGGGAACTTAATTTTATTGGTTATTTTTGAAGCTATGTTAGCAAAATCGTATATTATGGTACAATACAAGCTCGTATGAAATTTTTCGTTCAAATAAATAATCACATTATGTTCCTTTTTTTTTTTTTTTTTTTTTTTTTTTTTTTTTTTTTTTTATGGGAGGGGAGGGGTAATTAAATACGTATTTATATGTTTTCATATTGTTATTATTTTCATCAAGGAAAATCATATTTTTCTCTGTGTATTCTAAAATATGTAATTTTATTGCAATTAAAATATTACTGTTTTTTAACTGCAATAATTTTTATTATAATTAAAAATTAAATGATTTTTAAAAATGGATGTTCTAAGACGTTTGTTAAAAAAACTTAACTATATTTTTGTATGGTTTCATAAAAATACATTTATATCTTCGTAAAGTTATGTACTATATTAACTTCATAAAATCAAGTTTTCTTCTTGATATTGCCAAAAGACATTAAAGAAATTCACTTAGAAGTGTATAACACAGGAAACGAAATATTATTACGATATATAATAAGGAACTTTTTTAAAAACAAAAACACCTATCAATTTATCAAAATCTGATTTACTAAAATTGTTTTTCATAGTATGAAAAAAAATTTCTTCGTCAATAAGTCTGATCTGAATGGAATCTTATTGAAATTACGGATTTGTTCTCGAGATTGGCATACCAGACACTAGTTTTAATACCTAACTGATCCAAGAACGGAAAAAAGAAAGAATGTATATAGTATTTTGGCAATTGGAAACCTGCTTTCGCCTGCCCTTTTATCTAATATAAGCAGACATAGGGAGAATGTCCCACTGAAAGCCATTAATTAAGCCTCTGACAGGAACAAACATGTACAACGCGGAATGCAAGTGAGTAAAAAGCGCTACAGTATAAACTTTTGAATCGTTTTGCGTTCAAGAAGCTGAAATGATCATAAATGGATTTTCGAATCCAACTAGAATAGAACAGCAAATCAAAATAAGAATTCATATTTTAAAGAAACATTTTTCAAAATAATACAGGATTTTAGTGTATATTCAGATAAATTTCAACTTAATAAAATGTATATATATTATACAGTATTAGAAAATCGACAGTTTTTTTCTTGCTTCTTTTTTTCTGCATCTTAAAATTTGTGAAAAAACATGCATCAGTTATCAAACGAATGTTTAAATATGTGTTACAGGTAAAGCGAAACATTATGACAAAGGAACAAAACTCTTTTAAAAAACTATTATTGGTAACAAAATTAATGAGTTCTTGTTATTTTCTTTGAAAAAAAAATATTTAATAATATTTCTAGCTTTATAGTACTCTCAGTAAAAATTTTAGAAAGTAAAAGATTATCAAAATAAAACATACGAATTACTGCCACTCTACTTGTTTATGTGAGTATCAACCAGATCAGTTACATTAAGAATTAATTATCAAAGTTTATTTAAACAGTTCATTTAGTTTTCTATACAGAATATTACCTAAGATTTTTGAAATGCTTAAGCTAATATCGGCGGGGTATAGTTAAGCTTTAATAAAATATCCAAACTCTCCCACCCCCTCCCCCATAGGAAGAAAAGTCGAACAAACTAAATTTTTCAACATCCTATAAATATTCTGTTCCGTTGTTTAATCTGAAATTTCTACGTAGTCTTTTCCCCCCTTTTTGGGAGGAGGGGGATTGAAATTACTACCTATTTTATGTTGATCTCAAATCAAAACTGTTTAATTTAGGACAAATTCTTGAATTCCGTTTTATTTGTAAAAGAGGATATTGGCAAGCATTCTTATACAGAAACTATTAAATAGATTTTTTTACCCTTTTTTATAAAATGGCAGAGAATCTTTCAAAGTTTTACCATGCATTTTGAGCTATATTTCCAGAAGTGACAGTCGCGGATGAAAGTCGCCATGATCAAACAATCGTTTATAACTCAAGGTATAATTCACTTATCGAAAAAAAAAACCTGTTCGATTCCATATCACTTCAATAAATATACCTACCCGGGTCAAGCTTTAATGTTTAAAAATAAATCTGTAAATTTGTCAAATGAGGTGGGGGTGGGGGGATTTCTAGAACACTATTGCACCGAAAAAACTGAAAGAGTCAGACACACACATGCACAGAAACAAATAAATAAAATCGTAGAAAAGTGAAAATCGTGAGGTATTTTCTGTTTGTGGTGCAGGCTTTCGGCCTTTTCAAAAATTAATGTAACTTTAGAGAATCTGTAATTGTTTACACAGGAATAAAAATATATAAATAAATAAAATTAAAATCTAACAAATTTGAAAAGTATGAAACTTAAATTAGAATTCTATAAAACAGCAGTTTGTTTCATTGCGTAAAGTTTTTTTTTTTTTTTTTTTTTTTTTTTTTAAATCTTTCTATAGTTTTGACATTACTAACCAGAATTTTCAATTGTTTTATAGTCGTTATCTCTAAAGTCCATTAATAACATTCATTACAAAATAACAAAATAATCGTTAACAAAACAGAATTGGAATTATAATTCGATTTTTTAAAATAGCAAGTCATGCTCAAATACAATTGATTTAAGTGTATTAAATTGGTGATTTTGTTCTTTAAAAAAGGATTTTTTTTTTTTTTTTAAGGTTTCTATTACAAATTAAAAAGAGAAAAGCTGCGACGAGCAAGAAAGGTGTCTCTCCGCCTACCGATTTATCAAATATCTTAAAACCTCTCAATCTTCAAATTTAACATAGCCCTTTTTCTTCAATGGCTGCATTGAAGAGATCCTTTAAGAGGCTACTTCAGTCAGGCGAAAACACCCGTTCGCTAATGTTAATCCAATGGGTGAATTTTTTTAAGTTAAGATCATTTCGTTTACATTTTAATATTTTTAAGTGTTTTTTCAATAGATAATGTCGATCTGTACAAAGGTGGTCGATCTGTACAAAGACCATTTTTTACTTTTTCAATTTTCTTAGCTTTTTTTTTTTTTTTTTTTTTTCTTTGTGGATGCTTTTACTTTCGAAGCCAGTTTCGAAAGTGAAAGGGTCCTAATTAAAAATACATGAAAACAAAAACGAAAAAGTAAAAAACGCCGATGTAGAGAACGAGATATATTAAAAAATATCTCCGATTGGATTAACATAGCTAATGGTTGTTTTGCTTTACTGAAGTAGCCTATTGCAGGGTTTAATTTCCGTCGGAGCCAACCGGAGCCCCAGCTCCGGCACTTCTCTGTTTTCAGTAATTATTTAAACATTGGTCGGAATTCACCAGAGATCATAAATACAAGGTTCCTGAGCGCATTTTCCCCCCAACCATGATTTGCCATCTCGTAATTCCGAAAAACCGAAACCCTTTCCTTACCTTCCAATCTCGAAGTTTTTTGCATTATTTTTTATCAAAACACTTTTGTGTGACGTTAACAGATGAAGATAAAACGTACTCAATTTTTATAACAGTTTTTGGGCTTAGAGCTCAATCTGTCTTATATTCGAAATTTTATTTATTCATGTATAGAAAAAAAAATCATCCTTCAAAATTACGTATTATATTCTATTTCGAATCATTTTGATCTGAATGAAAGAAAAACAGAAATCGTGTTTTTCTATTCTGGTAATATTTGCAAGTTCATGTCGTCAACGCATTGATACGGTTCCACTCAAGAGAAAGAAAAATGAATTTGCTTTCAGTTCGATTTTCTTTTATGACAGTAGGATAAATTTTAATTGGTTGGGTTTTTTCTTAATTATCATTTATTATTATTATTATTATTATTTAGATATCTAACCTGAAAAGAATATTTTCTGTTTTTACCCAACTAGCATCAGATTTTTGTTTGTTTGAGGTTTTTTGTCTCCTATTACGTACGAGTATAAAAATTACGTTAGTGATTTTTCTATTTACTTTGTATCATAGACGCTGCCCATGCTAGGGCTCTGCTCTGCATATTTTACGAAATCACTTTCATTTGTAAGTAGATATAAATGCCATGCATTGTTATTCTATCAGAAAGCAGTTGAGCAGTGTTTCCCCTTTTTCTATAAAAGCTTCTAATCTTTCCGATAATGGTGTCAATTTGTTAGTTTATTCTGATTTTCAGGAACTCACCACAAAAGATTGTTATGCGGAAGTAATCGATTATAGTTTAAGGAATGCACCTTTTATAGGAAATTGAAAAACATTGTTTCATTCTTCAGCATATAAATATTAATTTCTGTAAAGTTCATTAATTTTTTCATAAAAATGCACAGCTACGAACTATGCCTTTTTTATGTGTTAACACCATTTCCGAATCATAATCCTTACCATATTTAATCGTAGAATTAACAAAAAGTCCCAATTAACATTATAATTCGGCAAAGATTGCTATTCGGAAGGACTGATAACTAAAAAGTGGAATAGTGGACAGCTAAAGTATATGCTGACAGGTATATTTAAAATTTTTATTTTGTTAAAGAAAAAAAATGCTTTAAATTTTGCAAATAATGTACAAAATATAAATATGCAGATTGGAGTAAAATTTTTATTTTGCTAAAGAAAAAAATGCTTTAAATTTTCTAAATAATGCACCAAATATAAATATGCAGATTGGAGTGACAGGAGGAGGGGAGGGAGAGGGAACGGTACAGTTGTTATTACCGGCACCACAAAATATAAGGGCTCCCAGGGCCGAAAGTAAGGTGGGGGGGGGGGCAGAGGGGGCATGTGCCCCGGGCGCCAGATCGAAGGGGTGCCAAATGAAGGATTATATTTTTGGAATGGATTATTTTCTTCTGATGGACTGATGGCTTCTATTATTATGAAACAACCATTATAAATGAAGTGTTAGGTGAAGATGAAAGAGCAGTCGTAAAAAGTTAGAACTCTGATTTTCTGGTCAGAATGGGAAGAAAAAAAATGGCGGCCATTTTTTTTCTTCCCATTCTGACCAGAAAATCAGAGTTCTAACTTTTTACGACTGTTCTTTCATCTTCACCTAACACTTCATTTATAATGTCTGTTTCATAATAATAGAAGCCATCAGTCCATCAGAAGAAAATAACTCTGTGAAAGCGGAAACTCGGTTAAACAGGACTCGGATAATCGGGACTCTAACTGTATATTTCATTTTAAAAATGATCTTTAGAATATTTTTGTTGGTGTTCAGAGGGGAGTCATGGCCACCGTGACCTCCCCCTTGGATCCGCCATTGTAGATTACGTAGTTCAGTATTACATATTTTAAATTTAAAAATAAGTCGGCTATTAGAAAATTAGTAAAATTCTCTTTGTAAATGTACTTTGCGGAAGATGGAGGGGGGGGGGGGGGGGCGCCAAAATCCATGCTTGCCACGGGGGCAAAAAAGGCTAGTTTCGGACCTGAGGGCTCCGATACTTTTTTTGTTAGAAATTAAGCCCTGCTCTTAAGAGGCTACTTCACTCGTGCGAAAACACCCGATCGCTAATGTTAATTCTGTGTAACAATTTTTTTAAAGTATCTCATTTGCATTTCAATATTTTAAAATGTTTCTTGTGTTGTATTGCTGAGGTCGATCTTTACAAAGAACTTTTTTCACTTTTGTATTATGTGTAGAGGTTTTTAAAAAGTATTATTAGGATACTTTCACTTTCGAAACCGGTTCCGTAAATCCAAGTATCCTAATTTAGTTAGATTTTAACAAATAGTAAATTGACTGATTTAAATAAGCACTTCATACTTTAAAAAGTAGAATTTCTGAATGCGTCTTATGCAAATTTCTCTGCATAAAACAACATATAATTTAATCAATCTCAGTGCTATTTTTTAAAGGAAAAGAAAAATATTTAGAGTTCAAAATAGATTTTAAAAAAAGCGGTCAAGTGCGAGTATTACTCGCGCACAGAGGGTTTCCGTACAATAAATATAACTGGTAATTGTATTAAAAAAAATAACCTTTGCTAAAAGAATACTAAGAATTTGTAAAAAACTATGCAAAGTATGTGTATAACAGAATATACTAGAAAAATGTAAATGGATATACCATGAAAGTTCAGAAAGATGTGAACCAAAGTAATAACAATTATACCTATTCTGTATAACTCATTTTTACTTTCTTCTATCTTTACAAGAAGAAAGTATTGGATTCGTGAAAATTTTTGAATTCCGGTTTTCGATGGATTTATACGTTTTAGGGGACAGAGATAATGAAAAACATGTTTTTACAAAATTTCTGTCTATGATTCTGTCTGTGTGTGACAAAAATTTTGTGGGCGCTCTATCGTAAGAACTATTGAACAAAATTTAATAAAATTTTAGATTCAGTTAGTCCCTGATATAAATTGGTGCTGATTACGTTTTGGTGTAAATCGCCCAACAGCTGGCGCTGCGATGCTTCATTAATCATGATTTCCACAATAGCTATATCTGAAGATCTAAAGCACGGATTTTCAGAAAACTTCAGATTCAGTTAGTCTTGATATAATTCAGTGCTGATAACCTTTTGGTGTAAATCGCTCAATAGGTGCTGCTGTTAAGCTGCATTATTCATGATTATCGCAATAGCTCTATCTCAGAAACAATGCACGAATTTTCACCAACCTTCAGATTCAATTATCCCGACTTATATATATTAGTGCAGTTTAGTTTTTGGTTTAAATCGTCCAACAGGTGGCGCTACTATGCTGCAATTTTCACGATTTCCGCAATAGCTGTATCTCTAGAACCAGTATATGAATTTTCATCAAATTTTAGATTCAGTTAGTCCCTGATATAAATTTTTCCTAATAAGTTTTTGGTGTAAATTGCCCAAGTTGCCCGCTGCTATGCAGAACTTTTCACGATTTCCGCAATAGCTCTATCTCAAAAACTAACACACGGATAAACTTCAAATTCAATTAGAAGTTCACGTAAATTGTCCTTGATTAGATTTTGGTATAAATCATCTAACCGGTGGCACTGCTGTGCTGCATTTATCAAAAGTATTAACATGTATGAGATAAAAGAAAGTTTTGGGATTGACACATCCGACTAGTTTAAAATTAACTTAATCTGTTTATAATGAACTTAATTCGGTACTGACAATATAAGCAGTGCATATTTAAACTTCATTTGGCATTTCATAAAACTAAATTTAGCATAGTAATAACCATTCTTTCTACAGTGTAGCTAAAATAAAACATTTTTTCAAAGTTTACATTTGGCATTTTGCTAAGCGCGCTTCGAAAGAAAGTCACAAATTTGCAATGCCGCCTTAGTTCTTGCCGCGTTTTTCCAGATAGGTTTATAATTAAATTTAAAGTCACTCGAGGCGTATTGAAAGATACATTCAATGCAAAATAGTCGCGAATCCCATACTATTTATGTAATTCACTCTAATTAAGGGGTCTCAGGGCTCTCAAAATTGGAAAAAATGAAAAAAAAAAAGACATTTTCAACATTTAATATATTAAAATGCATATGATTTAAAAACACAATTTTCATTGGGATGAAAGATTTAAGTATTTTCTGTTATTTAATGTATTTTTAAAAAATGCAAGATGCATAATTAGCATTTAAAGAGAGCTCCAAACTGTCAGACATTTGACGAGCAAAAAATTGTTATAACAGTTTAAGCGCAGGATTTCAAAATAAATTGCAATTAGAATGAAATTCTTGGTACCTACTTATACTTCAGATAATTATCCTGAACCTAAATAAATTTATATTTGAAGCATTTTTATATTTTTAATACAAAGGTGTATTTAGCTAATACAAAATTTTCAAAATTTCAACAACATAATCACTCAAACAAATTTTTTTTGAACAATAAAAAGGACCTTTTAGGTTCAGTTTATACAGATTAACATGGAACGCATGTTTTGAAAATTTCATGAAAATAAATATTCATAAGTTTGAGATATAAGTGTGCGTTTTGCCCAAAAAAGTGATTTGGAGAAAAATGACTTAAAAGTTTCGAAAATGCCACTTCAGCTATTGAGCGGGTATAATTCTAAAAGCCATAACTTATCTTCTAATGAGAATTTGAAGGAAACAATTATATTAAAATGTTCAGAAAAAGTAGAAGGTTAACATCTAAAAAATTTAAAATTAAAAAATTTTTGAAGCATTAAGAGTCCCGGGACCCCTTGCATTAGTCTGTTTTTTTAACAATTTGACGTTTATTGCTTTTATACTGTTACTGGCCATTGCATTACACATATATAACATTAAAAGTTGTTAACTAGGCTTTAAAAGCCGATGGTACATAGGGTACGCCGCCTCTGTCATTATGTATGTCCAAACCGCCCATATCTTTAACTGTTAATATCTCGGCTAATTACTGCCGATTTTTTTCGAAAATCATGACCAACAATGCTTTTATACTTCTGCTACGATAGGTACCTCCAGCGCTGCTCAACACTTTTGCTGAATGCCTGTAAATGGAAATTTGTGTATAACGGATGAATGAGATTTTCTCAGAAACTATGTGACCTAGAGTAATCGCTATAATTTTCCTGTAAGGTTTAAATTAACATCTACTACCTCTAATTTTTTCATAATTTTAGTTTCAGTAGATTCGGAATTAGAATGGGGGGGGGGGCATATTTCTGCGCTACATTTTCGACGATATCTTTAAGAATATAATACCTAAAATTAAAAGAAATGTATTTTTGAATTCAACGTTACGAAAGCTTTCAGGCGATATCCCGCAAGACATACAAAGAAAATATTTTTTTTTTTTCAAAATAACATAATTTGCCCCCCACCCCCACATTTTTATTAAATATATTTATAAATGTGTAATAATCTGAAAATATGTGGGTCAGTAGTCTTTATTATTTCTTCCAATTTGAACTTTCCATGTTCCATAGTTTACGAGTAAAATGGCTGTGACAGACAGACACAGGAGTGATCTTATAATGGTTCAGTTTTTACTTTTTAAGTACAGAACCCTAAAAGTGTGCGTAAATATTTCTTTTAAAAAAGTTTCTGATTTAAGCAATGTGTTAAGGCTTTTTCTTTTCTTCTTTGAGTATTTAATTTAGTTTATTTATTGTAATGACATATTTTTTAAGCATTCAAATTTTAAATAAAACTATTCATTTCTCGAAAATTATTCTCTTTATTACTGAGAGAGTGTAAATTAAAGTTTTATCGTAAACAAGTCGAATTCAGGAATTCAAAAAATTTAATTTGATAATGAGAGCGTACATACATAAATTGAGTAATTCAACACAAAATCTACGCACATTTTTTGAATCATAATAATACAAAATTACTTGCAACGCAATTAATTTAAATTTGGAAGTGAGATCAGGATATTATTAATAATAATAATAATAAAAGTCATTTATCGCTTTATTTTCCAAATTTAAAGTACTTTCTTATTTTTTTATTGCAAGTCTTGCGAGATAATTATAATGAAATGAAAATGTCATTGGAATAAATTTAAAAGATCATATAAGGAAGAGATGCAACTTTGGGATTATTACATACATATTGACTCTATGAGTTATATCTCTTTTTAAATATCATTGTAAGTATTTCTTTGAAGGAACCAATATTAAACAATCTTGATAGTCTTAATTTTTAAAAGAAGAATCCTTTAAAATCTAGGATTCTCTCTATAGAACTTCCCCCAAGTTTCCAATACGCGCATGCACTTTCTTTAGTAGAATCCATTCCATTTATAATGATTTACACTTTGCACATGTCTTACCAACCCGCCCCGAAACATAATAGACAACAGATCTCTGCACGAATTTCAAGATAAGCAAACTTGTATCAAAGTTGTATATCCAGTTGATTCAACTGAAAAGGCATGCTGAGTAAAACACCTCATAATATAAGAAAGCATCCGTTATTTTATTATAAGAGCAAAGGTTCCTTTTATTTTGATCTTCACAGTTATTATAGGGGAACTACAACAGTGAAATATTTCAAAAGCTAAAATGTAGAAATATAAATAAAAGTAAAAAATAAAGAGTGTTAAATACCCTATTAAATTTTGCGGTTTAAATCTATTAAATTACGGTTAAACGTTGAGAAAACAATTTAGATGACAAAACAATTAGGGGAGGCAGGGGTAATTAGGATGAATTTTTTTGACGATTTGAACTTTGACAATTAATTGCCAGAGAATGAAGTGGAGTATATACTAATGTTATGTATAAGTTTACTCAGTGCGTACTTGTCTCTTGAAATGTGTAACCTCTCGGCCACTGGTGTTTTTTTTTTTTTTTTTTTTTTTTTTTCTTTGATTTAAATTTCAGTTTTCATTATTTCATTTCTAGTTTTCCTTTTCTTTTTTTTAAACTTGTAATCGCAAACTTTATTTAAAAGATGTATCAATTTCAATTATAAAGGGCAATATAGATAAAACGAAACATCATGATAAAGAGACATTTTATATCTATTTTTAGTTACAAAATTAAAGGTTCATATTATTTTCTAGAATAAAAAAGTATTTATGTATGTGAGCACGAATCAGAACGACTCTGTTATAAATTAATTGTCAGAGTTTAGCGAAATAAGTCATCCAGATTTTAGTAAAGAATATTACCTTAAGATTTTTGAAATCTTTAATCTAATACTGGGGCGGTGGGGGGGGGGGGGATTAGAGAACATATCCATTGTTTTTTTCTTTTTCATATGATAAATTTAATGCATATAGAGATTCCCGACCGATAAGAAACATTTTTTAACTCAATACAAAACTTCTGAAACGACATTTATTCATGCATTTCTCGACGGATTTTTATGAGGATTAAAATTACCCTCTATTTAAGGATAACATTAATATCTTTTTATGTATGTTTTAAACATGATAATTGAATAGGTGAAGTTTTTAAAACCTAATTATATATGAGGAAATTATTTTATGTAAATTTTATGCACATGTTTAGTAAATTATTGTTTTATCAAAATGAATGTGATATTCCGCTTTAACCCTTTATGTACTGAATTATGAATCCATGAAAATTTTATCTTCTAAAGCATTTTTCGTGAATTGTTTAAACTACATTAGAAGTTTTACATAATCATTTAATAAATTTTAGAAGGATTTTAGAAGTATTGAAAGATTTAGAAGGATTAATTAAATTTGAATTTAAAGGGGTTTTGTGCAATATTTATAACCCCACTCAAATATTTCATTTTAAATATTTTGTTAGTATTTTGTAGAATTAGGAAATGTAAAAATATAATATTCTTGCAACATACAAATATTTCCGAATTAACCAACCCCTTCCCCTTCCCCCAACGCCAAGAAAGCTCAAAAGATGCAAAGGCAAAAGAAATCCTCCTTTTAAAAATACTTTTGTTTTGTGTAACAAATAATACTTTTGTAACAAGATAAAGTAATGTATCTATAACTCATTCTAAAGTGCATTACAACTAATTGATGTACTATTAAAGGAATTTTAAAACGAGTGACTTTAATGGTACTTATAAGTACCATCAGTAGATAAAGGGTTAAACTCTTTTTGAATCTCTCCATTTGATAATATTAATATTCTCAAATAAATCTGGCAGTTTTATGACGCATTCATCAATTCAATTTTTTACGTAAACGCGTGAAATTGGCACGTGCTCTTATTTCGAAGCTGAATAAATATTGTTATCTTCCATTTTCCGGTAAAAAAATGGGATTATTAAGAAAATGCTGTTAAAATTGCCAGTTTGAACAAAAGTTTTTTGATAGGACAGCCCTATAAATGTCGTTATGAAACAAAAGTAGTTTAAATCAAAATGTAATTCATTTATCGGAAAATAAAAATAATAAATGTTCCTTTCATATCAATATTCCTTAAATTTGTTTAATTAAGAAAATAATCTTTTCTTTCTTAAATACTTTTTAAGCTTGACTGTGGGTAGAACTATGTAATAATTTTTTGGCAAAATTTATCAATCAATTTATAGATTATATATATAGTATTTTGAAATTTTCGGAAGCTTTTATGTTTTCGAAATTGTCTAGTTTTTTCCCTTTTTTATGAAAAATAATCGAGAGAAATGTATGCATAAGTATACTCTGTTATATTGATAGAACAATTATATAAACAAATTGCGCTGTTCTTTCCGATTACAAAAGATTTGCCCATTTACACACGAAACAGTATAAATAGTCTAGCATTTATTTCCGGCTGGTTTTCTATAATGAAGAAACTTTATTAATAAATAATAAAAATTGCATTAATAACATTAATATAACACAAATTTAACAGGTAAGTAGTCTACATAATCGTTAAAACCACTGAAATGTTCAGAATCGAAAACGGTGCTGTAAGTAGCGAAACCTTTGTCCATTGCTTTGGCTATTAACTTCAGCTATGCCCATAATTATTATTATTATTATTATTATTATTATTATTATAGATATTTGCCTTTATATGAAAGTTGAGTATATCACATGGCAGGACGATTTAATATTTTTATATAATTCCAAATTATTCGCTGAATGTTACTGATAATACCTTTCAACAAAACACAAAATTGAAAACATCAAGTATATTGGGGAGGGGAGGGAGGGGACATACTTCCGAAACATATATAAGTCTTCAGAACAATGCTGCTTCACGAATAATATTTTGTAACAATGTCCAGAAATTTGAACACAGCATTTATATTTATTACATATGAAGAAAAAAATAATAATTGAATATTTTAAATTTTAGTAAGTAGCCGTTAGATTCAAAATATATATAACGCATTGACTGTTATGAAAAAACTTAAAGTTTGTTACTTAATTATGCGTATCCCCAGAGATAAAACGGAAAGTATGTTAAATTTGATAATATATATGCACTATACCAGGCAGTCAAAGAAGTAAAACCTTTTTATGCGATTGAGATATGATAGGGAAAAGAGCAAAAGAACACTGTTTTGAATGCACCTATTTTATGTACTAGTATTTATGGTTTCATTTAACTTTTTAAAAGAGCTTAATTTTATTGTTATTATACATTTTTCCTTAAGAGGGTATTTCCTTTTTTCGGTTCAAAAAATCAATTTTTCTTTTTTTTTTCTTTTTTCTATTCCCTATAGTCTGTAGATTACCATTGTAAAATTATTTGGCCGAATTCGAAGACCTTTCGTAGTTATTGATTGCTTTAGCAGAACGCGCTCGTAGGTTTTTACTGCTTTGGAGCACTAAAAATGCATTTTATGTAAAATAAGTTTTGTCAAACTGGGCGGGATCAGAACGCAAAAAAATTATTAAACCGATCTTGTAATTTATTTTTAATTAAAGGAGACATAATTTATTAAGTTTTGAACCACTTTCAGCCATTTTTATAAAAAAAAAAAAAAAAAAAAAAAAAAATCATTTAATTTAAAATTACGCAAAGTGCGAAAAAGGGAGCCAAAAAGAAACTTTTTTTGAAATGACCACCATTTTGTTATTTTCGATTTCTTGACCTCAAAATACTTGAAGTCCCAGACAATCTTATCTATTTTCATAATCTTTAACAAAACTCGACTGCAGACGACTACGGTAATCTATCGGATCCCACACAGTTGGAAGTGCACGACGCGCATCACCTACGCAACACAATTCATATAATCAATTTTTGATTTAAAAAAAAAATGCAATATCCTTCGAACGATAATGAATAACATGCAAAAATTTCGGAACACAACTTTTCATTCCTATTCTAAAAAAAAAAAAAAAAAAAAAAAAAAAAAAAAAGCTAACAACAGCCTTTTTTCAGTATCTAGAGGCAAAGCCGGCTGCTTAAGCTATGACCAACTACAATTAAAATATTTAAAATATTATATCGGTTATGTATGTAGTTCATATTTGCTTTATCCTTTAATTTCGATTTAAAACATTAATCGACGTACGTCTGCAGACCATGCAAAAATTTCACAAAACAATTGACTGAATTCTTGCGAGTCCCACTTCCTCTCACTTTATCTTTTCCCTTTTTAGCTCACAGGCTATCAAAGCCTGAGAGCTAATGTGCCCGCCCGTTCTGTATGTATGTACGTATGTATGTATGCTTGTATGTATGTATGTATGTATGTATGTATGTACGTACATAACGCGATAACTCTTGATAGAAACATCCGATTTGCTTCAAAATTTTTTTCTGGGTTCATTGTGATAAGGCGCTTCCCTGATTAGATTTGGGAGTTCATTAGTTAAGGAAAAAGGGGGAAAACGGGGTTAGTCCAACCCCTTAATTCAGATAAATGGGTTTTTCATGCAGAATCATTCGATTTGCTCCGAATTTGGTATCCGGTTTATTATGTTAAGGAAATTCCCTGATTAGTTTTGGGGGTTCATTGGTTAACGATAAAGGGGGAAAAGGGGGGTTACTCCACCCCCTTTATTCAGATAAATGGTTTTTTCATGCAGAATCATTCGATTTGCTCCGAATTTGGTATACCGGTTTATTAAGTTAAGGAACTTCCCTGATTAGATTTGGGGGTTCATTGGTTAAGGATAAAGGGGGGAAAGGGGGTTTAGTCCACCTCCTTAATTCAGATAAATGGGTTTTTCATGCAGAATCATTCGATTTGCTCCGAATTTGGTATCCGGTTTATTATGTTAAGGAACTTCCCTGATTAGTTTTGGGGGTTCATTGGTTAACGATAAAGGGGGAAAAGGGGGGTTACTCCACCCCCTTTATTCAGATAAATGGTTTTTTCATGCAGAATCATTCGATTTGCTCCGAATTTGGTATACCGGTTTATTATGTTAAGGAACTTCCCTGATTAGATTTGGGGGTTCATTGGTTAAGGATAAAGGGGGAAAGGGGGGGTTAGTCCACCCCCTTAATTCAGATAAATGGGTTTTTCATGCAGAATCATTCGATTTGCCCCGAATTTGGTATACCGGTTTATTATGTTAAGGAGCTTCCCTGATTAGTTTTGGGAATTCATTGGTTAAGGATAAAGGGGGGAAACGGGGTTATTCCACCCCCCCCCCTTAATTCAGATAAATGGGTTTTTCTTGCAGAATCATTCGATTTGCTCCGTATTTGGTATACCGGTCTATTATGTTAAGGAACTTCCCTGATTAGTTTTGGGGGTTCATTGGTTAAGGATAAAGGGGGAAAAGGGGGGGTTAGTCCACCCCCTTAATTCAGATAAATGGGTTTTTCATGCAAAATGATTCAATTTGCTCCGAATTTGGTATACCGGTTTATTATGTTAAGGAACTTCAGTGATTAGTTAGTTAATTCAGATAAATGGGTTTTTCATGCAGAATGATTCGATTTGCGCCGAATTTGGTATCCCGGTTTATTATGTTAAGGAACTTCTCTGATTAGTTTTGGGGGTTCATTGGTTAAGAATAAAGGAGGAAAAGGGGCGCTAGTCCACCCCCTTAATTCAGATAAATGGGTTTTTCTTGCAAAATGATTCGATTTACTCCGAATTTGGTATACCGGTTTATTATGTTAAGGAACTTCCCTGATTAGTTTTGGGGGCTCATTGGTTAAGGATAAAGGAGGAAAAGGGAGGTTAGCCCGCCCTCTTAAATTAGATAAATGGGTTTTTCATGCAGAATGATTCGATTTGCGCCGAAGTTGGTATACCGGTTTATTATGTTAAGGAACTTCCCTTATTAGTTTTGGGGGTTCATTGGTTAAGGATAAAGTTGGAAAGGGAGGTTAGCCCGCCCCTCTTAAATTTGATAAATTAGTTTTTCATGCAGAATGATTCGATTTGCTCCGAAGTTGGTATACCGGTTTATTATGTTAAGGGACTTCCCTGATTAGTTTTGGGGGTTCATTGGTTAAGGATAAAGGGGGAAAACGGAGGTTAGCCCGCCCCCCTTAATTTAGATAAATGGGGTTTTTTTGCAGGATTATTCGATTTGCTCCAAATTTGGTATACCGGTTTATTATGATAAGGAGCTTCCCTGATTAGATTTGGAGTTTCACTGCTTAAGTATAAAGGGGGAAACGAGGGCTAATTCCCCTTCACTTATTTTTTTGAGGGCATTATTCTTTAAAATAAGAGTATGATATACAAATTGTGTGAATAGCCTGTGAGCTCAATGCCATCAGTTTAGCTGGGCACTTTTTTTTTATTAGCTCACAAGCTATCAAAGCCTGAGAGCTAATGTGCCCGCCCATTCTGTATGTATGTATGTATGTATGTACGTATGTACGTACGTAACGCTATAACTCTTGATAAAAACATCCGATTTGCTTCAAATTTTTTTTTCTAGGTTCATTTTGATAAGGCGCTTCCCTGATTAGTTTTGGAAGTTCATTGGTTAAGTATAAAACGGGAAAAGGGGGTTAGTCCACCCCCCTTAATTCAGATAAATGGGTTTTTCATGCAGAATTATTCGATTTGCTCCGAATTTGGTATACCGGTTTATTATGTCAAGGAACTTCCCTGATTAGTTTTGGGGGTTCATTGGTTAAGGATAAAGGGGGAAAAGAGGATTTATCCCACCCCTCTTAATTCAGATAAATGGGTTTTCATGCAGAATTTTCGATTTCTCCGAATTTGGTGTACCATTTTATTATGTTAAGGAGCTTCACTGATTAATTCTGTAGGTTCATTGGTTAAGGATAAAGGGGGGAAAAGGGGGCTAGTTACCCCGCCCCCCCCCCTTAATTCAGATAAATGGGTTTTTCATGCAGAATAATTCGATTTGCTCCGAAATTGGTATACCGGTTTATTATGTTAAGGAACTTCCCTGATTAGTTTTAGGGGTTCATCGGTTAAGGATAAAGGGGGAAAAGGGGGGGGGGGTAGCCCACCCCTCTTAATTTAGATAAATGTGTTTTTCATGCAGAATTATTCGATTTGCTCCGAATTTGGTATACCGGTTTATTATGTTAAGGAACTTCCCTGATTAGTTTTAGGGGTTCATTGGTTAAGAATAAAGGGGGGAAAGGGGGGCTAGTCCATCCCCCTTAATTCAGATAAATTGGTTTTTCATGCAGAATTATTCGATTTGCTCCGAATTTGGTATACCGGTTTATTATGTTAAGGAAATTCTTGATTAGTTTTGGGGGTTCATTGGTTAAGGATTAACGGGGAAAGGGGGCTAGTCCACACCCCTTAATTTAGATAAACGGGTTTTTCGTGCAGAATTATTCGATTTGCTCCAAATTTGGTATACCGGTTTATTATGTTAAGGAGCTTCCCTGATTCGTTTTGGGGATTCATTGGTTAAGGATAAAAGGGGACTAGTCCACCTCCTTAATTTAGATAAATGGGGTTTTTTGCAGGATTATTCGATTTGCTCCAAATTTGGTATACCGGTTTATTATTTTAAGGAGCTTCCCTGATTAGATTTGGAGGTTCATTGGTTAAGTATAAAGGGGGGTAAACGGGGGCTAATCCCCTTCACTTATTTTTTGGGGGGCATTATTCTTTAAAATAAGAGTATAATATACAATTAGTGTGAATAGCCTGTGAGTTCAATGCCATCAGTTTAGCTGGGCACTTTTCTTTTTTATTATGATATTATCACAGTGCTATTATGACGAGATAAACGACAATATATTCGAATAACTTTGCTTAATGTGTGAAAAGAAGGGCAGAAGCTAGCATTGTCGAGTAAATGAATAGTTGAGTGTAAGAATTGGTAAAATACCTTATCATGGAGTAACTTAGATGAGTTTATGTTATAGATGGGCAGAAGGTCGCGTTATCGAGTAACTGAGATAGTTGTGTATAGGAATTATAAAAATACGGTACCATCGAATACCTTTTAGATTCTGTGTAGAAATGGGCAGAAGATCGCATTATCAAGTAAATGAGATAGTTGTGTGTAGTAATTTGCAAAATAACGTATAGTTGAGTAACTTAAATTGCTGTGGTGGTAGAACGGCGTCAGGTAGATAAGGACGGCAGTAGATTGCATTATCGAGTAACTTAGATAGTGTGTGTAGGAATAGAAAAAAAACGTATCATTGAGTAACTTACTAGATCACTGTGTGTATAAATCGACAGAAGATCGCATTATCGAGTAACTGAGATAGTTGTGTATAGTAATTGGTAAAATACCGTGTCACCGAGTAATTATATTGCTGCGTAACACATGGCAGAAGATTCCATCATCGAGTAACTTAAAGAGCTGTGTGTAGGAATTGGTAAAATATTGCATCATCGAGTAACCATAGCTTACTTGACAGAAAATCATTGCATCTGGTGAAAGATTGGGGATTTATAATACCTACTATATATATAAAATGAAACTGGAAATTTCGTTCCGGCTGTTGATAACGTGAATTCTGCTAAATGGATTTTGATGGACTTGTACTGTTAATTAGGTAATTTTAGGGGAGATTTTAGCATTTTGCATATCATTCTATATCAAATCTACAATAAATGATCAACGATCCTTAACAGAAGAAATTTCACTTAACACATTAGATAATATAATAACGCAATGACATTCATATCGTTTACAGCAATACAGAAAGACAAATAACGTTCCATATTACTTTAAAACACATGGTCAAATTCACTGAAATTTTTCATTTGTTTCAAAGTTAGTTTAGCGAAACCGATCAGCGTAACGGGCAGAGCCTTCTAGTAATATATAAATGAAAAATAATCTTTTTTTGGTAAAATGCGTTCTTATGCACATTGCGCTGCATTAAATGTAGGATTTTATTCGATCTCGTCTTTGGCCGATTTTCGTAGACCACAATACAGAAAAGGAAAAGTGTCGTCCAAATACTGCAATCGTTTATAACTAAAGAAGTGATTCATTTATTGAAAAAAAAATGTCTATTACAAATTACTGCCATAACTATGTCTGTAAGTAGCATGCTTTTATATTTAAAAGTTAGTCTAAAAATGTGTCAGAAAGTTTCAGACTATTATTGAATTTTTTTTTAAAGAACCGCCTTAAATATAACTTTTTATTTTCTTCTAAATTTTTACTTATAATGAATTTGCATAGCACCCACAGGATATTCAAATAAGAAATTTAAAAAAAATGTAGTACTTTTAATACAGAATTTTTGTATAACATTGTCTTAAAGGGGTGTTAAAGAAGGGACGGTAAGGTAAAAAAAGGGGGCGGTATAGAAAAAAGGGGACGAAATGGGACAAAAAGGGACGGTAAGGAAAATTACCACCTATTTTTAGGCAAATCATGTTAAGACTAAGTGATAGCCACAATGTTCCTTGATTTTTAGAAACAGTCGTTAACATTGGATTAAATATTTTCTTTTATTATTTATCTCGGAAAGTGCAGGAGTAAACCTAGAAAGACAGCTTAAAACATAAAAATCAGCATCAGAGACACGGGACGGTATAGGAGTTTCCTGATATTTAGACCCCCAACGTCGTCCAAAACTTATTTATCTGGTTAATATTATTATGCAATCATGCAATGGGTTGTTCCCCAGTATATGAAATAAAAAAAACACAAGAATATGTACTAAAATAAAAATTATTCAGGGACATAAAAGTCAAAAGATTGTGAGAATGCCCCATATATATATATATATATATATATATTGAGGTGGGAATGCTGAGACTGTGGAAGTTTGTTGATGAATTTCCTTTCATTTTTAGCTCACAGACTATCAATGCCTGAGAGCTAATGTGCTCGCAGGTTCTGTATGTATGTACAGTCGTGGAAAAAATGTAAACACTCCCTAGTAACTACTCAACAAATTATCGTAGAAGAAAGTTACTGGTACGAACGATTGGAAATAAAGTCTACTTTTAAATTATGTACATAAAATTTGCTTAGGGGCCATCTACGTATTAAAACGAACCCAAACTTCATTTTTTTCAATGACAATACCCAATTTTAACAAGATATTTCAAATCTTCGGTTCAAACTATGCCTAGACACCAAATTGCAAGTTATTTGAACGATAAGTTTTTGAATTATAAACATTCAAAACTGAGTGCTACTAATGTTAAATTACGTTCTCATATTTTTATTAATATCTCCTGAAATTATAATCTTAATGTGCTAATTTTTTGTGTAGCAATAATACTAAAATACCCAAACATAAATACGTTGAATTCTGAATTTTTATAAGTTTATGATATGAATTATGAATTATTAAATTAATATTCGAAAAAAGTATGAATTGCAACCTACAATTTTTTTTATGGATTTAGATTTATTGAGTCCTGCTTTATGAAAATCCAAAATTTCACATTTTTCTTCCAAGTACTTTTCGAATTATGCTTAAAAAACGACAAAATGATAGTTTAAGGGGCCCTCTGTGATAGAAGTGACTAGATATTTTGAAATTTCTTATGCTATCCTGTAATCTAGCAGTCTTGAACTACTGCTTGGGTGGCGCTTAAAGTGCCTTGATCAAGAAGGGGGCTCTATCGGTCAACAATCGAGTACTGAACCTCAGTTTAGATACAGACCCTAAAATACGCTAGCTTTAAAATAATTAATTTCTCTGAAATTTATCGTACGAATTGCATAAAAATTTGTTTTTAGGCTAATTGAAGGGTGTAGGGTTCATTTATGCTGCAAAATTGTGCACTGCTATTGAAAAAAAACAAAGTTATGGTTCATTTTAATATGTAGATGGCCCCCAAAGCAAATACTATATATATCATTTAAAAGTAAACTTTATTGCCAATCATGTGGTGCCAGTAACTTTCTTCTACGATAATTTGTTGAGGAGTTAGTAGAGGGTGTTTACTTTTTTTTCCACGACTGTACGTACGTAAAGTGATAACTCTTGATAGAAATATCCGATTTTCTTCAAATTTTGTAAATAGGTTCATTCTGATAAGGCGCTTCCCTGATTAGTTAGATTAACATTAGAATAAAATAGATTTAAAATATCAGCTTCATTAATGTTGCATACTAAATTTCAGAGCTCCAAAAGTCGGAGACCATAGGGTAACGGTCCAGTTGGGCAGTGCTTTAATCACACCCATTTACTGCCGTATTTTACAACATGTTTTCTGTAAAATGTAGAGCATGTAGTGGTAGTATTTATAAATATTTTACAAGGATACACTAAAAGATGTCAACATTAACTCGTTTAGAGCCTTAGACAGTAATTAGGTTTCATTATTGCTTATGAGCGATACTTACATAACTAAAAGTGCATTTTTATGTATTGTATGTGTTTTTAATATTAGCTACACTCATTTTAATTGCATAGTATTTATAAATTCTGCTGACAATTTACGTAGCTTTAGAAAAGTGTTCTTAAGAATTATCGTTATGAGCCTGACTAATGCACGGTCATACATAGCCACCTCATTTGAACGAGTTCACCATGGCAGGAATTCGGATGCCATTATGAGTAAAATTGGCCAAAAATTACAAATATTATCTTTCACCAAAAAGACTTTCAAATATCAAGGAAGAGCGTTACCTCTCCTTGAATCATGCTCCCCCCCCCCCCCCCGAAAAAAAGAATGAGCTACATTCTCAAAAAACTAATGATTAAAATTTTATTCTATAAACATAGTACATAGTTTTCAAGTGAAATTATTGGTGTTTTCCTCTTAACGAGGCAAGTTAAAACAATTTATGATGATCAATGCGGGGGGTGGGGGGTTCTTTTAGACATTTTATTACATTCATAAATAAAAAAAATGAAGTTTGCAAACCTTTATCTCATAAACCAATCCATCAATTTTTCTATTAGTTTCCTATTAGTTTTTCTACTAGATATTTTCTTAAAATTGTGACTATCTTTGTTGTGATATCCCATAGGCCTACCCAAGGGAAAGGGCTGATGGGACTACAGCCCCCCCCCCCCCTCCGCCCCAAAATTTTCGAAAGTGATATGAAAAAAGAGCTAATTTTTTGCTGCTTCTTTTTTGGAAAACAAATTAACTTTTTTCTGTCATGCAGCGGATTAGTCATTCTCATTAGACCCATATTAGTCCACATGGTCACCAAAAAAGAGAAAGCGGGCTGATGGGGTTATAGGCCCTCTCCTCCCGAAAAAGTCTTAAATTAAATAAAAAAGTGTTTCTTCCTTACTTTTTTAAATAAATATGATTTTTTTCTGTCATACAACGAAATAGCCATTCTCTCGTTAACCCCTATATTACTCCACATTGATATCACAGCATTCCCAAAGATGGGGAGGGGGATGTACGAATTACAGCCCCCTCCTCTCGAAATAGTTGAAAATAAAATGAAAAAAGTGCTGATATTTTTTTCTTTCTATTTGAGATAAATTTGTATTTTTTCCCCGTTCATTTAACAGACTAGTCGCTCTCTTCCCTTTAGTTCCTAATTAGTGTACAGTGACACCACATTATACTCAAAAAGGTGGAAGTGGGGCTAATGGGGTTACAGCCCCCTCACAAAATAGCCGACAATGAAATGAAAGAAATGCTGATTTTTATCTTTTTTTTGAGATAGATTTGTAATTTTGTTTTCTGAAATTCTTACTTTTTTAGATAAATCTAAATTTTTTTCTACTGTATTATATAATCATACAGCGAAATAGCCATTCTCGTTAGCTCCAAGTTAGTCCACATTGACATCGCAGCATACCGAAATGAGGGGAGGGGGCTGATGGGATTACAGCCCCTTCTTCCCTAAATAGTCAAAATGAAATGAAAAAATAGTGCTTTTTTTCTTTCTGTTTGAGATAAATGTGCATTTTCCTCTTTTCATTCAACAAACTAGCACTCTCTTCTCTTTAGTTCCATATTAGTGCAAAATCACATAGAATTATACCAAAGAAGTGAAATGGGCTAATGGAGTAACAGCCTCCTCCCAAAACAGCCGAAAATGATAAAAAAAAAAAAAAACAAAAAAAAAACGCTGACTTTTTTTTTTGTTTGTTTGAGATAAGTTTGTAACTTTGTTTTCTGCAATACAACAAACTAGCCATTCTGATTAGTCCTATATCAGAGCGCGGTTACACCACAGTATACCCAACGAGGGGAAGGGGCCTGATTACAAGCCCTCTTTCGAAATAGTGGAAAATGAAGAAAAATGTGCTGATTTGTTTTCTTTCTGTTTAAGATGAGAGAAATTTGTAATTTTTTTCTTCCTATAATTCAACGGAACAGCCACTCTCTTCTCTTTAGTCTTATCAGTGCACAGTTGCCCAAAGAGGTTGAAAGGGGCTAATGGGTTACAGCTCTCTTCACGAAATAGCCGAAAATAAAATGAAAAAGGTGCTGATTTTCTTTTTGTTTGTTTGTTTGAGATAAATTTGTAATTTAATTTTCTGTTATACAGAGGATTAACAATTTTCGTTAGTCCTTATTAGTCCACGTTGGCACTACAGCATATTCAAAAATGGGGAAGGAGACTGTTGGGGTTACAGGACCCGCCCTTCAAAAAATGTTGAAAATGAAAAAAAAGTGCTGATTTGTTAACCTTTCTGCTTGAGGGAAATTTGCAATTTTCCCTCCTATCATTCAACTACAACATACTCTTTAGCCCCATATTAGTGCACAGTGGTACCACAGTATAACCATATAGCTGGAATGGGGCTAATGGGGTTACAGCTCCCTCTCGAATTAGTCCCTTATTCATATGAAACATGAGAAATGTTCGGGCTGTTTAAATCTGCGGGTTCTAGGAAAATGCCCCACGTGTCTTCAAATAGAAAACAAGTGGGTATGTGTGATCGCAGATCGACACAAAGGGTTTCGTTTAATATTCCTTTCAAAACGCCTAGTACATTTATCGCCATGGAACCCCTTTTAAATTATGGTAAACCCTCCCTAAACTATCTTAAAGTTTCAAACAGATCGCCTTGTTCTATTTCCTAATTGTGTTTGCGACCCTCTTACCCACACCGAAATGTGACGCGCCATTCTTTTTGATAATTTTTTTTTACCATGTGCTATAAACTATCTTAAAATATAACACAGATCGCGGTGTTAGGTTTCCTAATTTTCACAGAATCGCGTTCTGTTAGTTCCACATTCCACCACTAGGGAGCGCACTCTATTCTTAACAAAACTGTATCTGAACGAAACTCTGTTTAAACAACCTATCAGTAGGTATACTACTTGAGGGAGGGGGCGGTTTTCGACGGAGCCCTCGTTCACCTCCCCCCCCCCTCAACAGAAATTCAACTTACCTTAAATTTATAAAGTTCTTATTATGTGTTATAAACTATGTCAAAGTTTAAAAGCGATCGGTTATTCAGTTTTCCTAATTTAAAAAAATTCCCATCAATTGTCTGCGCGAAAAAGCATCTCTTTTATAAGTTTAAAAATCGATTTTTTCATAAATCGGAAAATTGTGGTCCGATTTTTTTAAAATTGAGATTTTATGAATCAGCGCACGAAATAACATTCGGATGCGAAAGAACCAAATTTGTAAAATCAAAAGTTAAAAAAATTTGTACTTCGATTATCAAACCCTAGTGTAAAAATGTATCCCTTTTTCTTTCCGCGTTACGTAGCCTGCCGTGCAAAAAATGCACTTCTGGAATTAATTACCAAAAAATTCATTTTCGCTTCCAACTCTCGAAATTAAGAAATAAAGACAGATTCTGAAAGAGAATGAAATTTTACGTCTGATGGCATAAAAATCGTCGCTAAAAGAAAAAAAAAATGGTCTTTTATAAAAATTCTGAGTCCGTTTTTAAACCGCAAGACACACCTGTTTTATATTTTCTCATTCTCTCCGAAAATTCAATGTCATCAGGCATTGACAAAATTGATATTTTTTTCGGGGACCATTTGTCAAAAATCGGGATATATTTAAGTCCGAATTCACGAAACCTCAAGCCATGTCGTTAAATTTTGGAAAATTCGGAACATAATCATCCTTTCCCCCTCTGGCTACGGCCCTATTGCCAAAAATGATTTTTGTTTACAACACTATTCAACGTGTTTTGTAAGATTTAGAACATTAGGGAAATTTAAGTCACCCCCCCCCCCCCCCCGAAATAAAATCCTGTGTACGACGCCACTCAGATATCCCATATACTACAGTGAATACTACATGGTGTAAAATTTATCTATATGTACAAAAGGCATGAAGATTAGTAGTAGTTGCTTAAGCATAATATTTATGAACAATTTCTATGGACAGACAGAAGATTGGTCCTCAAAATGATATTTGACCCGCTGCTCTACAAGGAATTATTACAATATACAAGTTGTATTTGCTCAGGCGGAAAAGGAAAATATATTTTTTCTCTTTTTTTAAAGTAAATTATATTGGGTGCGTTCATTAATTAAAAAAATTCGAAAATTTGTTTGAAAATAACGACCCTTTGAAAATCTAAATGACAAACACTGTGGTAAATGAATAATTGTGTTCAGTTTTTAGAAATACATGCTAAATTTCTAACGATTTCATTAAAATAATTGGGAGTTGTTTACTTTGGTGACAGACATACTAAAATAATTTTATTGTTATTCATTGCATGGTTTGTGTTCGAACCTCATTTGTATCATAATTGTATTATATTTTAGTATCATTATATGTTGCTTAGTATCATCATATAACCTTGCGTTGTCACAAGAACGTCCAAAAAAAAAAAAAAAAAAAAAAAAAAAAAAAAAAAAAAAAAAAAAAAGACTAGAGCGAAATTTGGGGATTTCAATTTGAAAATATTGGTCATTTGAAAATTCGAACAACTTTACAGTTGTAGGAACTATATTTTCAATCCTCCAACTCAATATTAGATTATGTTAAAATCATTTGATTTCAATAAAAGTTGCTTATTTTGCTAGACGAGAGATTTAAAAATTTTGATGGCTTTCATTGAATGATTTGTGTTCGGACCTTGTATGAAATAGGAAATATATTATAGCCAGTCTGTATTTTTATTCGTCAATTTCAATAATTGCTTAACAAATTTGCTACAGCTATCTCAAATGCATCTAATTGCATTCGGTAAAGAAATTTAAAATTTTGCTTCTAATTAACTTCAACAAAATAATGAATTTAGGAGGAATAACACCAATTTGTTTAATTTTTATTAAATCTGATACATTATATCTTTAAAAGAATAAAAAGGAAAAAGAAGAAGAAATAACCTATTGTTCCGACTGGTGCCGAGAGGGGATGTTTAAAATGAATTTAACTGAAATATTGACAATTTACGTTATTAATATTAGGTCCATTTTTTCCATTCACTGAATATTTTAAGTTATTTCAGATCTTTATTTCGTGAGAAATTCACGCTCTAAAGCTACGTTTAATAAAATCGTGAATTTTTATCTGATTTTTTCGTTATATTTCAAAAACTATATAGACAGATATTCTTCTATCAAAAATGTAGTTAAATGGAGAGGAAAAACTTACATAGCCAATCTGAATTACCGAAGAAAATAAACACACAAGAGCTGCCATTCTTGGATTATTGCCGCTTTCGTGAGTAACCGCGAAATAGAGAGGAAGATCTTATATAGCAAACCTGTATTACCAATGAAACCAAACACACAAGGGTTGCCATTATTGGACTATTACCGTTTTACCGAGTAATCGTTAGAAAACTCCCTGGGTTTGAGGCTGCATTTTTACACACCGCCAGATGCGTTATACAGATTTTAGATTTTACATAACACACGGTGTGTATGAATGACTGTGGAATAACGCTTTTCTGAGTAACTTCGGAAAAAGTGGTGCAATGCATAGAAAAATGCCTCAGGAACGTCATGGTATGCTTAAACAAATCGAGTAACCGGCAAAAGTTACTCGAATTGAAATTGGTTACTCCTTACGTTGGTGTTTAAACCACTTTAGGTACTCAAAAGGGAGGGTAGGAGAGTGCACACACACACACACACACACACATATATAATTTTGCTTATTGAACTCCAATGTTTGTTACAAAGATATTGTCAATGTCTAGGAAAAATCCTTTGCGCGCAAGATGAGTATAGCTTGATTAGAGAAAATGGACTGGCCAGTTTGATCTCCGGACCTTAGTCCCATAGATAAACCTCATGATGATTTCGGTAGACAAGTAGTTGCTTTAAGTTCTCTTCTAGGGTCATTAAAGGAGCTGGAAATGATTTTCTCCACGCATGGTCTTTGCTTCTTATTCCAGTATCCGACAACTTTGATTATTAGCTATTAAAATTCATTAATTAAATTATTTTCCACAAATGCCTTTCATTTATTTTTTTCTTCAACATTGAACTTTTGTAAATGTGTAATAGTAAATTATACTTGATATTAAAATTATATCAAATGCAATACATAATTGTTTAACATATGTTTCTTCCAAATTTCATATGTTTATGTTCATTTATTTGCTAACTAGATACAAAAACCGGTTGCACCGTCGGTGACAATATGCAGCCTTCTATAGTTTTACTTTAATTAAAATAATGTCTTTTAATTTTTTTTAAATAAATTCTTTGGACGAACATTTAAAATTATTGAATATCATTGTATCTGCATTGTACGAAATCATAAGATTTAATAATCTATGATTTCACAATACGATATCATTCGCATATTTTCTTTTCAGGTTGAAATTGCCTTTTTTTTGTTTTAATTAATGTAGTAAAAATGTACTGATTAACAGTTACACGAAAAAAGATTTGATTGCGTTTAATTATTCCTTCTTAATTAGCACCCAAAACATCTTGTAACAACTTAATTGCATATTTTTATCTGTAAAAATTAACATTGTTGCAATCATTTCTTCATATTCGTTACAAATACGAGATTTGGAAATTAATCACAAAGATAATCAGCATCCTTTATTCGGGAACACTATTTGAAACAGAACCGCCTTCTTGTTCTCTGCAATTATTTTTCATGCTTGAACAGCTTTTAATTAGTTTAAGATGCTTTGTATATTTGCACGTTATGCTTAATTTTAAGGCTAAATTTATACATTGTTTCTATAATTAATGATCTGTGTTTTTGTTTTAAATGTTTTACACCAGGAAAATATTTCTGCTTAGTAGTTATAAATAATCATATGTATGTAGTAGAATGTTTCATCCGATATATTATGACGAGCATTTACTTCGTAATTAAGGAATAAACTAGGATATAGTCATATAATTAATCAAACTAGTCATATAATTAATCATGCAACCTAAAAGTATATGTAGACAAACATTTTATATGATGTAAAATGACGAGTATTTTTGTCACTAAAAATGCGTTTTTCCGTACCGGAAAACACAGGGGAATAACAAAAATCAAAGTATCGTAACTCAGTAAGTTTTGGCCACATAAGAATTGATTTTTTGCTTTTTATTTTTTAGAGCATGGAAAAGGGTTTTCTAACTATATCTTAAAGGCTTCAGAAAAAAACGCATGAATGTAAATTTTGTAATTTTTATAAAACGTGCATTCCATCGTTGCGGTGTGACATCATACATCAAATCTTTCTTTGTATGTAAAGGATTTTAAGTACCAACATTTACTTAAAACTTATCATATGGCAACATCAAAACTGTCATATAGAAGAAACCTTTATCGGCCTGAATACAAAAAAATATTTTTTATAAATCTTAATTTTATTTTAATGTTTGTTTAGTTTTTAACTTTATAACATTTTGTGTATACCATTTAGTAAACTTGTGATTTTTTATTTTCACGTTAATACTGAAATTTTTTATGGTGTAAGTGTCCAGCTATTTTATTATTTATTATTTTTTCTATTTAAAAATGATTAGCTCTTATGCTTTACGCGTGTGACATAAAAACGACATGCATTTCCATTTTGGGTCATTCCATGTCAATTCAACCAATTTTTTTATGGTTTGTAACCCGACCGACAGGGATTTGGGTAAAACTTTGTGTACATACTAATTCTATCTTGATATGAATTCTTCAGAAATTTTTCCTTCCTAGACCTCATAGTTTGTGAGATATGGGGCATCCAACTTTTGGATTTTTTTCAAATCGCACATTTCTGAGTTGTTTTTTTGAGACTGCAGTTCCTGTCAGAGTTGTGAAACCAGCGGACAAGCTTAAATGCCTAGAATGCACCTTTTTCTTTAACTCACAGTCTGCCGCCAAACTTTAGACCAATGTCAGACGGGCGTCTTTTTTGCTGCTTTTTTGCTTAGGTATTATCCATTCACCATTCACAAAGCATTGTGAATGGATAATACCTAAGCAAAAAAGCAGCAAAAAAGACGCCCGTCTGACATTGGTCTTAGGTAACACAACTGGCAACGAGACGAGACCAAGGATCGTGAGGGCCGATGCAGAAAGGTTGGAGATGCCAGAAGGTGGAAGAGAGTTTTATGTAATTTCTGAATTATTGTTTTTCATTTTAAAAGATATGTGATATTTTTAGAGATTAAACGTGTTAAGTTTTAATGCTGTGTGATTCTCAAGTTTATACGAGTGGTGTGGAATTTATTCAATGGCTCCTTGTATGGACTCGGTTGTGAGTTTGATTGTTAAAGAAGCGACGTACCACAAAAACATTACTGGCGTAGCCGGATTGAATGGACATACGGAAAAAAAAAGCAAGATGAGAAATTTTTTCTGTAAGTGGCTTCCCATTTAAAATGTATTATCAGTTACAGTCGGACCTCTATTTAACGAACCTCTATTTTGCGAATTTCTCCATTTTACGAACTTTTCCTTGGAACCAAGAACATTTTGCGAATTTCTTCGTAAAATAACCTCCAGATAGCGAAGTGCATTCTCTATTTAACGAACTTTTTCTTATCTAATTTTTTTTCTCTCCATTTCTCAAAATATTTCTATGCATTACAAACTTATTCTTTCTTTAAACATATTTTATGATGTTCAATGGCCTTGAACTGGTTTTATCAGGCACCTTCTTTATCAGCAGTGAGATTTCGATAAGTACGGAGGACGAAGACGATAATCCCTAGAGTAACTTAAAAAAATGTGGATACAGATGAGAAAAAAGAAGAAATTAACAATGATGTGCTGATTGATTATTGTATTTCACATAATTCTGAAATTGAGACCTCGGAAACACTATCCGAATTGGATATTTTCGACAGTGTGAAAAATAAAAACAATACAGCAATGAATTGCAATGAAAACGAATATGAAGATGATGGAAATGATCATGATGCAGGAATTAACAAAACTTCGTATGATGAAATGCTAAAATCATTTGAAACCGGATTATAGTTAGAAGAAAATACGCATGAAAGGGATTTTGGTGCATTGCAAAGATGCGAGACGTATTATGAGAAAAAGTACTTTTTAAAAGAAAAAACTCAGATAAAATTAACAGAGGTTTTCATAAACTAAATTAAAGGTAATTAAAATTCGTTAATTTTAATGTAAAACTATTTACTAATAGAAAATGCAGTGTATTCCCGGACAATGTTTTGTTTCCCTTGCAGATTTCAAAGATTTAAACACATAGAAAAATGAATTGATGATGAATATTAGTGGGTAAAATAAATAAAACAAATCTTTATAATTTATAAGAAAAATGTGATTAATTACTTTTATTAAAAATATTTGCTGTTCATGAATTTAAAATCTGTTTTATGTAGTTTAAAGTGTTTTAAAAGGTGAATCTCTATTTAACGAATTTTCCATATAACGAACTTTTTTTCGGGATTTAGCGACTTCGTTAAATAGAGGTTCGACTGTATTTAAATGTGTTATTTTGAATTATATAGTTTACTCAGTACAAAAAATATTGGGTATAATGATTGAATATATAAAGTATATTTTGGAGGGGGTGTACGTCAGTACAAAAGGTATTGTGTATAATGATTGAATATATAAAGTGTATTTTGGAGGGGGGGGGGGGGGTACGTCAGTACAAAAGATATTGTGTGTAACGATTGAATATATAGAGTATATTTTGGAAGGAGGTACGTCAGTACAGAAAAGATATATTGTGTATAATGATTGAGAATATAAAGTGTATTTTGGAAGGGTGTACGTCAGTACAAAAACTTTGATTGAAGTTGGTTCAGTAAGACATTATTGACTGGATATATAGTGTATAACGGTTGGAAATATAAAGTAAATTTTGGAGGGGGCGTACGTCAGTACGAAAGAAAAAAAAAGAGAAAGAAAAATTAAATGGGTAGTTATTCAGAATAATGATTGTTAGTTTTGTTTGTAAAATACACGTCAATATAGGAAGGGGAGATATAACTGTTCAGACATATTTATTTATGATCTGTTTAATTCTGTTATATATGTTCAGATAAGGTTGCTTTGTATAAATTATTATGCATTTGACAATAAGTGTGAAATATGGTATAGCTGACTTGTATATATACTCCTTGTGTATATCTGTGTTATGGTTGGTAGGTTTAAATACTGAGGTCAATGATTTATGAAAATCTTCGGAATTGCTGTGAATTGATTTTATTTGAAATGATGTATATTGGGATATAAAATTGAGATATTTTGATGTATGTTTTGATAAAGTTTATGAACTGATTATATGTATGCAGTGTACAGTAATATTTGAGTTTATAATTTTGCATAATTGAGTGGTGGATTGTTGATACCGAGTTGAACTGGGGCTTTGCACGATTTGGGTGGACAATTTTGAGATTCTTTGTCAGGCTGGTTAAGAGAAGGGAAGGAGGAGAAATGGCGTTTTTTGGGAAAGGCCGCAAGGAGGATTTGCGATCTGTGGCAGAGGAGTTGGGAGAACAGCCTGCTCCGGATGCAAGAATAATTGATTTAAAAGAGTTGATTATGACAAGTGAGAAGTATGAGGCTGAATTCGTGAAGGGATTATTAGAAACAATTGTAGAAGCGAGATTGGAAAGAGAAAAACTGGTGTTAGAGAGAGAGGAGAGAGAGTTTGAACTGGAAAAATTAAGGTTAGGAAAGAGTAATGAAAGTAAGGAATCTAAGATTGGATTGGATGTGGAAGGGTATAGTTACGGAATAGAGGTTACAAAGCTGATGCCGAAATTTAATGTTAGGGAAGATGACATTGTTTTGTATTTGTCCATTTTCGAACGGCAGGTGAAGAGGATTTGTTTGAATCCGAAACATTGGGTGTCAAGTTTGTTGGTGTAGTTGCCGTCGGTAATTGTTCAGGTTCTTGCACGTGAGGCAGAGGAAAAATTTGAAGACTATGATTATATAAAAAATATTTTGTTAAAGCGATTTAAGTTGAGTCCCGAAAAATTTCGTAAGAAGTTTATGGACCATCAACGAAACCCCGAACGGACATGGCGAGAATTTGTGTTCGAAATAAACGGTTATTTTCAGGAATGGATTGATGGGCTGAAAATTGTCGATTTTGACTTCCTGAAAGAGTTGATGGTAACTGATCAAATAAAAAGAAGAGTACCGTATGAAATGGCAATTATATGGCAATGGAATTACAGGCAATTTTGTAGTGGACAACAGCGCGTTTTTGGAAGATGATCGGGTGACCAGTGTCGGTCCTAAAGAATTACGGCCATGGTTGCTTTTTTCATATTGCGAAATGGGACTGGAACTATTTCTGAACCATTTAAATTAACTTATTAATTATGGAACTATTTAAAGTAATTTATTTTCCTCCCGTTCAAGCAGAGCAACCACGTGAGGTACAAATACTGGCTAACCGGTATTTAGACCACTCTAGGTAGCCGGTATTCGGACCACTGCTATGTTTAAGTTAAAACCGGTATTACTCATTCATATAATAAAATACCAATAATGTGCGTGTGGCAATTTAGAGCTAAATATGTCTAGAAAATAACTGAATCAACAATTCAAGTCAATATACGATCAGTATATTTTAAAAAATGAGAAACACATATCTGAAAAACTTTAGATGTACCAGATTACATAGATTCGACACTTTTGCATTTACTATTTGTAAATGACTTCAGCAACAGACTTCTGTAACAGACTTCAGCGACGTACTTTTCGTAACTTTCTTCTCTCAATTAAAGTTACAAACTCTGCCTATCACCGCTAGGCTGTACTGCGCTCAGTTCTCAAAACACCTAGTAGCCGGTATTTGGACCTTCTCCTCTATAATTAATGCACAATATTAAAATTTTTAATTGATTTTATTAAATTATAATTACAAGTATATTTATAAAACAACAAATGTGAAAATCAAATGCAGCATGTTCCGGCATCGAACCCAAGTTCTCGTAACAGTGAACAGTCGCCGTACCGACCGAGCTATGAGCAACGCAGTAACTTTGTTACAAAGTAAGTATTTCAGTTATGTTGTAATATTAGACCACCTGTTTCTCGAGAACTAAGGAGCGTTGTATAAAATCCGTCGAATCTGAGACTAAGGGGCCTCTACCGTACAACATATATAAAAATAATCAAAATCTGTGATTACCAGGGTTGTCCCTCTCCTTGTGAGATTTAAAATATTCAACATAAATGAATTGTTTTTCGTATCTTTTGATCTCATGGTTAAATATTTAAATAAACTTTAAATGGATTATCAGTTGGTAGACTTGGATGCTTTAATGAAACATATATAGAAACTTTCTTGATATTTATTACTTAAAAGAGAAAAAATAAAACAATATAAATTCTTTGGTATATTTATTGTTTGTTGTTAACACTTTCCAACATAATTGTAAAGCGTTTATGAATTCGGCCCGCCAGTCTGTCAATCTGCCTGCTCGAGTTCTAACTCTCGTACATGTACTAAGATTTCTAAGCTATTTATATATGTCACTGACATTTATCATTGCATGTACCCTATTGAAAACGAAGTATGTAGCATTTATAATTCGTTTACAGAGATATTCAAGTTAGTTCCGTTACATTATAGTCTATGGGGGGAAATCGCTCGCAGTGTATTTTAGTGATACTGTATTATTTCAAACATAATGAAATTAATTTGCATTTATGAGGGGCACTAACACTATAGAATAATTAACAAGATAGGACACTATCATAGAGCGTAATGGTAGCTCGATGACGATCGCAGCGGCACTAGTACAGGGGCGGCGAACCTCTTATATATGGAATATTTCTGCTAAATTATTTTTTTCTTTGGTTGCCATTCAAGAAGATATAAGCAATCATTTTCTATACATTTAGTTTCTCTATCTCCCACTGGGTAGCTCTAACAGCGTAAAAAGCAGTTGAGTTGAATCTGTCCTAATTATTATTTATTTTGCACAAAGACCGCTATTCGTGAAGCCATAAAAAAACAATATTTATTAAATTTAATTGCTCTGTTTCACGATAGTAAGAATAGCAATCGGTCAGAAAATCAAGTAAAGTTATTTAACTTTACTACCAGTTCTAGATAAATAACACTTGACGTTTTTAATGATTAAGATTAATTATTTAGATTGAGAATAGATTTAATCGTTAATCAAAGAGAGTGACTGAAATCAAATTAAATATTAATCATTATTCTATGAGTAGGATAATAATGATCAGACTTTAATCGGTCAATCTTTTGTCATGATTGTAAATTATAACCGTTAGCTTTTAATCGTTAACCACTTCACCGGCAGTAGGTGTAGGTATGACTCGGGACCCCAGACATATCTCGGGTCTTTAAATGTTGCATCATGCTCATGGGAATAATATTTAGCGGTTTATCACCTTCGCCCGGCTAACATAAAAGTACCGAAATCACCTTTATGCAAATTCATCTTTAAAAATATCTTCATATTTATTCTTAAACGTAATGTATTTTAAAGAAAATAATAATAAATTCATCTTTAAAAATATCTTCATATTTATTCTTAAACATAATGTATTTTAAAGAAAATAATAATAATAAAACAATGTAATACCTTATTTTAAAATACTTACGGTAAAGAATATTTATTTTAATATTTCACCACGTTACATCATGATTGTGTCCTATCTTCTCGAGTTTTATTTAAATTTGTGCTGGAGAGTAAAATAAATAGTACAATATTTATTTCATTAAAAGATATTACGAATGATTTTTATTTACATAAGCTCTTGTTTTCAAGAACATATGCATCTAAATTTAGTACACTGAAACATATATACATAAAGAGATTAAGTTAAATATTAAATATTTTCTTTATAAAAGATTTAAATTTCTAAGTCCATGTATATTTATTATTTCTATTTGGTTTATCGAAGGATTTGGTAGATTTTGTAAATTCAAATTAATAATAAACAGAAAAAATAAAGTTTAATGCACCTTGTAAATAAAATAAAATAAAATAATAAAATTTTAGTGCACGAAAATAAATATTAGGGGTTTACGACACTAAGGGATTTCTGTAATATACTCTATTTTAGAAGATTTCTTATAATCAAGTAATTGAAACAGAAGGGAATTTACATAGTAGCAAAATCCAAAAGTTTTATTAGGTAATTCGGGCAATGTACAGTACAGTCGTGGAAAAAAAGAATCGTAGAAGAAAGTTACTGGTACCGAACGATTGGAAATAAAGTCTACTTTTAAATGATGTATATAGAATTGGCTTAGGGGGCCATCTACATATTAAAACGAAACCAAACTTCAATTTTTTCAATAGCAATACCCAATTTTAACAAGATATTTCAAATCTTCGGTTCAAACTATGCCTAGACACCAAATTTCAATTCATTTGAACGATAAGTTTTTGAAATATAAACATTCAAAATTTAGTGCTTCTAATGTTAAATTACATTTTCATATTTTTATTTATATCTCCTGAAATTATGCTCCTAATGTACTAATTTTTTTAGCAATAATACTAATATACCCAAACATAAATATGCTGAATTTGCAATTTTTATAATTTTATGATATGAATTATGAATTATGAAATTAATATTCGAAAAAATTATGAATTGCAACCTACAATTTTTTTGATGGATTTAGATTTATTAAGTCCTGCTTTATCGAAAACCAAAATTTCACATTTTTCTTCCAAGTAGTTTTCAAATTATGCTTAATAAACGGCAAAATGATGGTTTAAGGGGCCATCTATGATGGAAGTGAGTAGACATTTTGAAATTTATTCTGCTGTGCTTAAGGTGCCTTGATCAAGAAGGGGGCTCTCTTGGTTAACAATCGAGTACCGAACTTCAATTTGGAAACAGCCCTTAAAATACGCTTGTTTTAAGATAATTAATTTCTCGGAAACTTATGATACGAATTGCATAAAAATTCGTTTTTAGGCTAATGGAAGGGTGTAGAGTTCATTTATCCTGTCAGAATTGTGTACTGCTATTGAAAAAAACAAAGTTCGGGTTCGTTTTAATATGTAAATGGCACCCTAAGCAAATTTTATATACATCACTTAAAAGTAGACTTTATTTCCAATCGTTCGGTACCAGTAAATTTCTTCTACGATAATTTGTTGAAGAGTTGGTAGGGGGTGTTTACTTTTTTTTTTTTCCACGACTGTACCTCAGAATACAAATATAACTCCAATGGTTAAATCGTTTTTTTTAAAAATAATGAATCAACAATAATCCTTTAATATATTCAACATATATTTACATTTCTTGAAAAATCATTAAAAACTACAGGGTGTCCATAAAAGAATATCCCAGTTATAAATTTTAATAGTATCAATTGTAAGTGTTGTAGAGTGTTGGTTCAAGGTTCCAAATAAAGATAAATTCAAACAGTTTTAGATAAGCGCATGCGCGAGTACTGCTTTGTTATTCACTCAGTGTTTGTTATTCACTCACATCATTTATTCACCGTCAGTGCCACATACGCAACATGGTGACTCCTGGGCGTAAAGCGTTCTTGCCGGGCTGCAGATTAAAAAACTGTTAGTGCCATGCGATTTTTTCCTTTGGGTTTTTATAAAAGATCGTGTCTATGTTCCGCCGCTACCTAATGATTCGTCAGAGTTGAAATACAGAACTGAAGAGGCTATTGATTAGTTAAAATTATATGTATATATGTAGTAATAAAAATTTTTGCCTAAGTTACTAAGTTTTTACTAACTTGTATGAACTAAGTTTTACCTTAGTTAATTTATTTTAAATTATTATGTCTACCTTTTTTTACCTGCCTTTAATAATACCTTAAATATCCTTTATATTTTAATCTTATGACTTTAGTTCAGCGCATTCATGCTGGATCCAGTTGCCCCAATGGATATAAATAATTTTTTTGACTTACTCTTACTACGGGAAATAAATTTCTCCATTGTTTTTTGCTCACAATAAAGAAAATTATAGAATACCTTATTAAAATTACGTAATAAAATAATAAAAAAAAGCATATTGGGTGGTATCGAACCAAATTTCTTGACCCCTTGAGAGGTGGTGATGCCGTTATCGCATCACATAATTTTAATCCCTAATTGCCACATTGACACCGGAATTTTATAATGAAAATTTCACCTTTATTAAGCACGCGAAAATATACTTTTACTTGTTTACAAATAGATTCTCTTGTAAATACTGGTGACATTAAATTATTTCAACATTTTACGAATGCAAGTACCTTGCCTCTGAAAGCGAGATAGCCAAACCTTGAAATTGTACGATACACAGGGGTCGCATTCTATAGGGAAACTTTTTATTGTTCCTACCACTATTTCGAGAATAATATCTTCATAGCACCTTTCTTTAGAATATGTTAAATAAAATGATCATGAAGGTAACTCATTAAGGGTTCTGGTAGGAACAGTAAAAATTTTCCTATATAATGCGACTCCTGGATACAGATAAATTACTTGAGTACTTACGTAGCCATTTTTTCACCTTGCTATTTTTTTCCTTAAAATACCCCTGTGACTTTTATACTTATTACCTGTACTAAAGTACATAATTACTTACTTAATTTTTATATTTTTGGTATAAATAAATCTAATATTTTCACTTTAGTGCTTTTTTCAGACACATTGACAACAAAGGTTTCCCTTACAACGATCTTTAGTTTATATATAATTTACTTGATCTGCATGGTTTAAATTTTTTTAAGTTGTTTACGCTTTTTCAAACAGGACCTGATATCCGATATGAAAAAAATAAACGCGCGTGGAACATAGACCCTCCTGGTCCACTTACCCATTTTTATGGGGCAACTGGACCCATGAGGAAAGACAGATGAAATATGCATATTTTTATATTTTTAAATATTAAAATGTAATTTTGAGCATTTCTGTCTGATAGAGGGAACCTAACTGAACACATTTACAGAAGTTCAGACTTTAATTCAAATGAACATTAGCTTTTTGGAGCTAAATTATCAGAAGCTCCAGAGTCACATTGTAAAATCATGACCCAGTTGCCCTAACTAACCTTAATACTGGCAGACGCAATGCTCCACTTTCTTTTTTCATGTATTGAGGATAAACATCACATCTTGCAATCATAACAAAATCATTCCTATACAACATTTCGTTGTGTTCTGTTTCAAAACAAAAAGGTGTTCTGGGAAAGAAAGTGGAAGTAGAAGTATACAGCGCGTAGTTCAAATCTTACTGTAGTTCACTTTTCCTCTTCCTATACCTTCCCCAGTTAGATCACTTTCAAGTTAGATAGGATTTTCTTTTAAAAAGTCCGGTCAACCCGACCCCCACTCGAAAAAATTAAAACTGAACTCAAAACAGACCAACACGAAATTTTTAAAGTCAATCTGCCACAAAACGGAAAAACCCCCGCCAAACCGACGTTGTATCGGGTCGCGTAAAATCGTGTTACACAACCTGATGCAAGATTCTAATTTGTATTAACAAGTGAGATATCAAGTGATGGTCTATATACTTTTTAATTTAAAATATGCAAAGTGGTTGTAATTAAAGTTGAAATGTTTAGAGCTGTAAAAAAAATAAATAAAAAATGTAAAAATACCCGACTAAACGCAACAAAACACGGTATAAAATAAGAAATATATATTTAATTTATTTGAATTTTGCTGTTTTATTATTTTTGTCATACATGTATTTTAAATAGTTTCCTTATGATTTTAATGATGCAGAAATCACTGAAGCTCATAAATCTAAAACAAACACTCTTTTTAAAGTATAACTAAAATATTTTCTAGAACACAATTTTTTAAGAACAGAATTCATTTTAGACGTATGTTATGTGTCAATTGAAGATGAATAATTTGAAAACTTTTATGTCATTGAGTAAATAATTCATCTTATTCTTCCTTTTGTTGTCAAGAAACATTTTATGCAGTATCAAGAAGCAGTTATATAAGAATGTTAAAAGGAATTTTTAAACATTTTTACGGCCTTTAAAATAAATTCAAGATCTTTCATGCTATTTCTTTGATTGAAATGTTTTTTATATTGTTGAAAATATTCCGGAATTATATTTGAATTTGTTTTAGTTTTTGATGATTTCGCTTTTCATGTTAGAAAAGAAATTGTCGTTTGATGACAAAATTGTATTGAGAGCGGAAAAGAAAATCTTTATAAATCTTTTGCAGTGTTTAATTATGAAAATACTTTGGAACGGTTGCGTTAAACAAACATCAGTCGTAATTTTGCGCTAAAGTGCCAAATGTGGTAATTTGTTTTTCTTTTTTAAGTGTATTAATCCGATTTTTAAACTAACATAGAAATAATCTTATTTTAAATGTAGATGTTTCATTATTTTTCTTGAAAAAAGTTGTATTACTTCAGCTCTTCAGCAGTGCTTATAACATAAACGAAATAAGCAACTTTTATGTGGGTCAAGTAGCAAAAATATTAATTATTTTTCTCTGCTCAAATTTTCTCTGTATTTTGTATTTAATAACATAGTTATACTTTTAATCTATAAGCATATCATTAAGATTACTATTCCTATGTGTTACTTCATCTAGCTCCCGTACACACTTTTCGTAATTATTTGCGAATGACATCTTTCTTAGTTTTCTCGCCAGAATTTGCACTTGGCCTAAAGTGGTGTTCGTCTAACGGAAAAATATAATTTATTGCAATTTTAAATTTACTTTCCATTGCTTTAAAACTATTGTTACGTATATAGGGTTCTTCCAATATTATGGCGTATCACCTCAAATGAACCACAGTCTTTCAAGAGCGAAGCAATTTATTCACAACTATTTACAGCAATAGAATCCTTGTAACTCACCAAATAACAGTGAAACTAGGGAAAACAGTCTAATAACTGAACAAAATACAGCCGAAATATCTCACAGAGACTCTGTACACAACCTCTCAACGCAGTAACAGATGCAAAAACGTAAATAAGTCTCTATGTCAAGTAAACCCGCTCTGAACGCATCGCATCAAGCGTTTAGCTAACTACTGACTGATGCTCTGCTCCGCTCCCATATATATAGGAGCGAGAGAATGTTCCAGACATTTCCACAACTTCCTACCTAGAAGTTTCTGGAATCCCCTCGAAAAAAACGAAACAACATTTAATGCATCTTCGTACTTATAAGGGGGATTACCAAGGGGGTGGGGATCCGGCTGTGTCGCCAAATGTCGCCAACTTTACGATATATCGCCAAATTTGGAGATCAAAATAAGTCGTCAGAAGTGACGGCAACTCGATGCTATTTCCAGTATTTCGCCAAATTACCATAGACTCCCATTGAAATCCAATAGGGTTTGCTTGCTTGCAGAAAATCAACAAATTGAGATATTAGAATGCGACAAAAACTAACATTAGCTTATGAATAGAGCTTAATTGAACTATTTACATTATTTTTAAGCACAAACACTAACTATTTAGAAAATTCGTAACAGTATAAATACTTTCCGTTATTAAATTAAAGAGTGTGTTAGTTTTGTTTTCACTTTGATAAACAACAATCTAAAAATTGAAAATGTAGAAAAAAATTTGTTAAGAAGCATTAAAATTGTTTTTTTTTTCCTCAGTTTAAAGATCCGGGTATATTTATTGCTACTAAAATAGTCTTAAGAAGATAAATGCTTCTTACATTAAAGAATGAATAAGAGCTAGTAAAAAAATTTTGAATTCCTTTAAAATGGTGTACTACAAGTTATTAATTTAATTCTTTTATCATTTTGTAGTTTTTTAATTATATGATAAATAATGCCACGTGTGAACTCTAAAAAAAATTCTTGAATTGAAGGTTTTTCTTTTTGTTAAAAACCGAAAAAGTCCATTTCGCGCATTTCCCCCCAAAATACAGAAAAGCCAGCTATCTATTGAAAAAATTACCTGAAATCCTCCGATCTAAATCTGTATTTTCGCCAAATCACAGGGTTGTTCCGGTAACTGTGTTTTTTTAACACTTTCAAACATAGTTAAAAAGTGTTAGTTTATTTGTCAGCCGTCTCTATCCGCGCTTTAGTTATTGTAAATATATTGGGATTGCCATCTAACTTATATATGTTAATGAGTTTTATTGTGGCGTGTTCGCTATTAAAAATGGAGTGTGTAACATTTGTAATTCGTTTACAGGGACACTCAAAAGAATCCCGTTATATTACGGTCAGTAGGGAAAAATCGTTTATTATATTTTTAATAATATACACTATTTCAGCAATGAAATTGATATGTATTTATGAATTGCACTGAAACATGCTTTTTAAAATTATATTTCGATATACCCCTTCATTGTATGAAAAAGATCAAAATTTTCTTCACAATATGCCCAGTAATGTTGGAAAGTAGGTAATGGAAGTCCAGAAAACGCTGGATACGTAATTACACTAGATTAATTTTAACACAATTATTCAAATTGCTGAATAAATCATATGAGGTGTAAATTACCAATTGGGCGAAAAATGTCCGGACCATTTATTCTGTTGAGCTGATTCGGATATCAGACCTGATGCTATAATCAATAAGCTTATTTGGGTTAGATCCACCAGATTTGTCTGGGATAGTTCAGATGGCAGAGCATTGGCTCGAATCCTGGTTCGGATATTTTTCGCCCAGTTGTAAATTTGCATCTCATATGATTTATTTACCAATATTGAATAATTAATTAATCTAGTGTTGGAAAATGTTTCACATTCTTTCTCTTGTTGCATGATTTTTTGTTCTTTTTTTTATTATTAGAAACGGAATTTTTACGTATGAACTTTTCGCCTCCAACCGCGAAAAATTCCTAAACCGAAGCTTAAAATCATAGTTCATCACTCAAAAGACGGAAATTTCTTCAAGTATCTTCTAATTACAGGGATGTTTGCTGCTGACAACTTACTGCGAGTATTTTTTATGTTTTTTGATGAATTTTCTTTTTAGAATGTTTTCAAATTGCGGTCTTTAAAGAGAAAAAAAAATCAGGAAAAGGTAAATCACTGAAAGTTTCTAAGGTTGTTTAGAATTTATTTGTGTAAAATACCCAAAACAAACTGTTTTTAGTCAGAATTATGTTTCAAAGTGAATTCAAGTTGAGCAAGATTCTCGCTGACTTTTGATCAACGTTAGCAATTGGCTAATGAGAAATAACAAAAAATAGTCAAATGGAAAAAAAAAATTAGTAAAATATATTTACCGTGAAACACTGAAAAATATATCTTTAACTCCTCAAAATAACCTTTTTTCCAATATGTTCTAAAATAACCTATTTTTTTGTAACTGCTTATAGATCAGTTATTCATCTAAATTCGACATCCTATTAAAACAAGTCGGAAATTGTACGCCAAACGTGGCAAATGAGGTGCGTTTGTACTATAACTAATTTTTATAAATATTCAGATCTAGGTGTAATAACTGTTGCACTCTTATGCAAAAATGCATGAATACAAAATTTTTTGCTATTATATACATTTAAATCAGTAATACGGAAATAATATGACTCCATCTTAAATAGGACGTAATCACCATGGCAACCTAGAATTATTACCTATCATGGGATACAAATGAGTTAATTACATGTGATAGGATTTAATTGTCGGAACACAGCTCCGGCTTCCCTGCAAAAATTACACTTATTGTTAACACAATAGCGTCCAAAATATTTGTCGTATCGACACAAAAAATTAAATGGACGTTGGTAGTGCCAAAATCTCGGTGCATATTGAAAATTATAAATATTCGTCAACCCTAACGGCATGAAATGTCTGCTCAAAATTTTCCCATAGAGATAACATTGCGGGCTTAAATCTATATATTTGAAAGATAAGGCTTTTTTTTTTAGACTTGAGCTTTTTTCTGAACCAATTTTAATAATTCTTTTTTTAAATGAAAGCTGTTTCTTTGTAGATTTGCGGCGATAGCTACTTTTTTTTTTAAATATTCCCATTTTTATATTTAAATTCAAAAATTTTCTATGATTTTTTTTTCCAAAATGGTAGCAATTGGATTACTTCCTTTTGGATTACTACCCTTATCATATTATCAATTTTATCATATTATCAATTTTTTATCATATTATCAATTTTATTTTATCCCTTATCATATTATCATATTATCAATTTGACAATATGGTAAAGGAGTCTTGGTTGTAAAGAAAAGAAAATTAATAAAGTATGTTTATCTTTATTGATGCCAATTTCTAATAAAATTCAAAATTAACTTTGTAAAAAAAGGAACAGAAAATGACGTCACGCTTTAAAAAAACACTAAATTTTTCCTCAAAAAGTTATTACAATTCAATACTTTTTCATTCCACTGAGTTTGGGACACTGTGTGGAATGCTTCAATGAGGCAAACTGACATCATATTTAAATGAAAACCACCATTTTCTCTGATAAAAAGAAATATTTTACTACGAACTCCTCTAAAAGATATAAATTTCTGGAATTTCACTCGCCGATACAGAGATTAGAATCACAAGTCAAGAGTGCGAATGTTCACATGAAAAGTCGTAGTTAACAAACTTAATTTCAAGTTTGGAAATATATGTATTAATAACTTATTGCGTACTGCGATATTTTTGAAATGGTGAATGTAAATTTGAGTGATGCGTATGCAAATTTTGAGACGATGAAAATAACGTTAAGTTTAGATTTCACGCGAAAAATAATTCTATGATTGGCTTATGGTGAAATCATTTTTGCTAATTTTCAATCGGTAATTTCAAACATAAGATCCCCAGTGGGTAATTTCATCATAATTACTTATCTTGGTTAGGTATACTAATACATTTTAATTTAATACGTTGAACAGTCGAAGTTTATGGAATTAGTATTTTGGTAACTTTAAATTAAAAATAATATTTGTTGAGAATAAGTATTAACTAATGTATGAGTTCCTTTTTAAAGAACTAGCAACTACGGGAGCTCTGCGCCCCCCACCCCCTGCTCGCTACGCTCACTAACAATCGCGAAGCCATCCCTATTTTCTAGCAGACCCCAGAAGTAATTATTTCGCGTTTCCATTCTGGATCGATTCGCGATTCCTCATTTTCTATGCTTTCAATTTTTAGATTCCACTTTATAAAAACGCGCTCTTCCTCAACTCCTGACAATTTTATTTCCTCATCTACAAGCACTTACTCATTAGACCTTACAGAGTTTTATAGTTATAAGAATTATTAAATATAAAATCATTAAAAAAGGTAAAATTTATAATTTATTTGAATAATTAGTAATTAAATAAAAATTATATATATATAGTGTTACGAATATTGTAAATAGTTAGTGTTTGTACTTAAAAATAATGTGAATAGTTCAATTAAGCTGCATTCATAAGCTAATATTAGTTTTTGTTGCGTTGAAATATCTCAATTTGTTGATTTCCTGCAAGCAAGTAAACTCTATTTTATTTCAATGGGAGTCTATGGAAATTTGGCGAAATACTAGAAACAGCGCCAAGTTAGCGGCACTTTTGGCAAATAGTTTAGGTCGCCAAATTTGGCGACAGAGCCGGGTCCCACCCCCAATCGTAACCACCTTATAGCGTCAGAAAGCTCTGACCAATCACATGTGTTTCGCGGTATCTATGCAGATTTTCATTGGTCCATTTCCAAAGCGTTACTTTTTTTTATATATGGAAGGATTTCTTTCGTCAAAATACGGCGGGTTTCATCTCGTTATTAAAAAAAAACATTAGCTCCATTGTTGTAAATTATGCATTTTAACCTAATCCGAATCGTTATGGCGTCGTCAATATTTGTGACCTGAGATATAGATTGACTTTCAGAAGTTTTACTTTCTACGTCCGTAACGACAACTTTTTCTTTTTTTTCAGTGCGAACCTTTTATTCTCCATAACCTACCAAATCGATGCAATTCATTTTGAATTTTAAATTAAGAGAAATGAAAAGAAATCGAATACGGGGAATACGATTTTGGGTCTTAGCCACATGGGTACGAGTGATAAATCAAAGAAACTGAGAAAAATGTAACAGGGTTTTGCACGGATCAGGGTATCTTCCAGGAGAGTTTCCAGTATTTTTTTATAGAAAAAGAAATCTAGGCTAAACTGGTGAAATTTCGCATTCTTATAAGGAGAGATTTTCTGTAAGAAAACAGCGGCAGAATTTCCAGGTAAGAATTTCCTGGTCGCAAAATTCCAGGAGTCGTACGAACCGTGATATAATGTCATATATGTATTACTTATATGTATGTATTCTTATGTGTGTATGTTTATATTCAGACGTATGCATGTTTGTATTGGGAAATTTCCGCAACCGGGTTTGTAGACAATTTCATAATTTGGCGAGCGTTGTTTGATGCGCAAATTTAACCATTTGGTGGCGGTCCCAATTACTAAAGGCTACTCATTTTTTTTTTTTATTCACTGTAAGTGAATGTGCTGCAACTGAAATGCACATGGACATTCTCCGTAACCTTCCAAATCGGTGCAATTCATTTTTAATTTAAAATTAAGAGAAATGAAAAGAAATCGAATACGGAGAATACGATTTCGTTTATTAGCCGCATGGTAACGATTTCAGTATTAGCCGCATGGCTTCGAATGATAATCAAAGAAATTGAGAAAAATATAATGTCATGTATTTATTACTTATATGTATGTATTCTTATGTATGTACGGTTGTATTAAAACGTATATATGTTTGTATTGGGAAATTTCCGTAACCGGGTTTGTAGACGATTTCATAATTTAGCGAGCGTTGTTTGATGCGCAAATTTAACTACTTGGTAGCGGCCCCAATTTCAGAAGGTTATTAATTTTTCTTTTTAATTCACCGTAAGTGAATGTGCTGTAACTGAAATGCAAGTGAACATTTTCCGTAACCTACCAAATCGATACGATTCACTTTTAATTTTAAATTAAGAGAAATAAAAAGAAATCGAATACTGAGAATATGATTTTGGATGTTAGTTGCATGATAACAGATTCAGTATTAACCGCATGGCAACGAATGATAATAAAAGAAGTCGAGAAAAATATAATGTTATGTATGTATTACTTATATTGTATGTATTCTTATGTATGCTTTTATTCAGAGGTATGTATGTTTGTATTAGGAAATTTCCGTAATCGGGTAGGTAGAAAATTTCATAATTTAGGGAGCGCTGTTTTATGCGCAAATATAACCATTTCGTAGTGGTCCCAATTACAGAAGGTTACTCATTTTTTTAAATTCACCGTAAGTGAATTTGTTGCAACTGAAATGCGAGTGAACATTCTGAAGTGAATGAGATAAGCATTTTTGGCCTAGATGTACACTTGAAAACAGAAATATGTAGATAACAAAATAAAAAAGTCCTAAAAGCGTAAAGAAAAGGTAGCTTACTTATTTCTTGATTTTAAGATTTTAGCTAATTTTACGGTAAAACACTAGGCTAAAGTGCGAAGAACCCGATTAGAGAAGAATCATCAGTGCTGAATTTCAGTGGAAATTTCGCCAAATTTGGCAGCTACAGCCAAAGTCGCTGCATTTATATCAACATATTTTTGGTCGCCAAATTTGGCGAAATTTTGCGAAATGTCTCCAAGCTTGGCGAAAATTTTGACGTTAATGTATATGACTATATAGTTTTATGCTTATAATCGGAAAATGGATACAACAATGAAAGATAAATCGTGAGAAATCAACTTCACTAAAAGTCATAAATCATTCCGTGATTTTTTTTAACCTGTTACCTAGATGTAGTGTACATTTTAAGAAATGTACATATTTTTATATGTGTAACATTACACACAGAAGTTTCGAAAATGCCGATTAAAAGAAAGCAATTGAGATGAAAAGAGTTATTCAGCATAATTCTAAGTGGAAAAGTCACATAAAAATAATCCAGCTGCCTACGAGTAATTGCGCGAATAACGATATAACAATAACTCAGATGAACAAAAGTATCAAGTTTGATAGAGTGGTATAGCAGATTACCCATGTGTGCGTGTTACAAACTTTCCCCTTATACCATATTAAATAAGTCTGGGCTATGCCAGACATGCAAGTCTTTGAAGTTTTCTGCCGTTAGCTCGATGGATCCAGTTCCGATTTTCGATTGTCTCAAAGATCGGAGCTACATTAAACGCTCAACACATCCCCGGTGGTTATTCTTTCTCTTTACCGTAGACTCTCTTATTCAATGAATTCTCTTTACTTCGAACATTTCTGAATTATTTTAAAGAACAACAAATCACGCAATGCACACACAGCAATTCTGAGGGGTTGTATCCAAATTACAACCCCCAAAAGTGCTATCCAAAAGATATTGGTTCTTTTTCAATTTGTTGACGGTCCCCTGTGGGGTTTCGGGAAAAACTCTTCGCGGAAATGCATGACCTATACTATACTGTTTACACACCTGCAGTTTCAAGTTAATTCCTAATGTATTTTTCTAGATATTAAACAATAATAATTACCAAAGTGAAACATAATTTCTGTAGATTTTACAAAACTTTAAAATTAAATAGTCAACGAGTTAATTTTTTTTAAATGTATATATTACTTTTATAAAGTTATGGATATTTTGAAATTTGGCGTACGTGCAATATTGTGTACGCTATCTTGGCACTAATCAATATTTGATTCGACCCCTCATCTTTTTGTTTCTTTTTGGGAACAACGGATTTAGAGCTTATTCTATCGACAATAATTTTCAGAATTTTCAAGCTATGGTTTTGAGACTTTCACAAAAGTTGCTCTATATACTTAGCTAATACATTATGCATATTATACTTTGATTGCATTCCCGCATGCGCAGTGAAACATCTTTTAGTAAACCTGCTCATTTTCCCTCCAATTATTATTATTTTTTAATTCTGGTTGCAGAGTATTATGTACAATGTTGTTTGTCATATTTTCTGAAAAGAACTTTTTTTTAATATTAAGAACTCTGCAAATTATAAGCAAAATACTTGGCGAAATTTGGGACTGTTTTTATAAAAACCTTAATTTCTCTACGGGAATACATGCTATCATCATAAAAATGAACACAGTGTATTACAAAAAACCTATTTATTAATAATCTCGAGTTTGAACGCTTTTGCTACATTAGTTTTTACAAGGCTATCCAAAAGATATTCGTTCTTTTTCAATTTGTTGACGGTCCCCTATGGGATTTCGGGATAAACTCTTTGCGGAAATACATGACCTATACTATACTGTTTACACACCTGCAGTTTCAAGTTAATTCCTGGTGTATTTTTCTAGATATTTAACAAAACGCCTAAAATCGCAAATGACCGGTCACCTTTGGCCATATTGTGTATCAAAGCAGTAGAGCATTATACATTAATTATAAAAAAAATAAAGAATTTCTTAACAATGGCCAAGATCATATACTTACAATACGTATTTACAGGGTATCCTCAAAGGGATTGAACGTTTTAAAATTCAATAATAAGTAAACGGTGACAGCTAATGAATTTATTTTTGCAGGAGATTATGGGAATGTGAAGTCGGGAATTCCCACATTACTCTTTACTACGCTTCCTTGATTTTGCTTCACATATCCCCGATAGAGGACGTTGCGGTGGCGAAAACTGTTATAACAATCAAAATAGCATATAAAAATAGATCAAACTTCACCTTGCTTTTAATATCCATTCCGTTTAACGATAGAAATGTCACAAAAAAAATTAAATTTTCAAAATTATTTTTAAAAGTATTACAGTTTGGTGCAGTGCAAGCTCCATCCGTCGGTGATATTCGAAATTAAAACAACGAATCAAGTAAATAAATTCCTGAATTCACATATTACTTTTTTAGAAAAATAACTTTAATAGCTGCCACTGTTTACTTGGCAGTGGATTTTAAAAACGATATTATTTTTTTTTTGACACCCTGCATACAAACATTGTATCTATAGTTATTGGTATTGAACATTCAAATTAAATAACATTTCAAATTGATCGTTAATATTTAACTTTATATTTTATGCGTGAAAATTAAGTTAAACATGATTCTTATATTAAATACATGACAGTAAGAAGTCTCAAGAAAAATGAATTACTTACATAGCGCATTCAAAACATAAAATTTATGTTTTTTAATTGATGCGTTAATTTGCTTACACTGTAAAAAAAAATCCGACTAGCTTTCCTGTAGGAATCGGAAAAATAGTTGCCCTTATCGTACCGGAAAATTTTCCTACCCAGCTTGGAATAAAATCCGTAAAATCGGAATAAAATCCAAAAATACCATTTTAATGAATGTTTCCTTTTTCTTACGGATTTTATTCCGAGCTGGGTCGGAAAATTTTCCGGTACGATAAGGGTAACTATTCGTACAGGAAATCTCCTCGGATTTTTTTACAGTGTAGAAAGTCCATTAGCTAAAAGATTATGTATCTGACTTCATAAATTTTATAAAATTCCTAAAACTTTTGGGAATTTGCATAGTTTGCCTACGAAATTTCCATAAAAAAAAAATAAATAAACGCGTAAAATTTATTTATTAAGTTAATTTAAACATTCTAAAGTATCTAAGTAAAATATTACAATGACATTACATTTATCTACTTATTATGAATAACATTTATCTAAGTAAAAGATTACAATGAACATATAACTAAGCTAATTGCCAAATTCATCCCATTCTAAATTACCAATTTATTCATATAATTATTTTGAAATATCACATGTTTTAACAGAAAATAAAAATACTATCTGTTTTTTTTTATGACTTTGCGGTTCGGCTTTTAGTATAATTCACTATTTTTATTTTTTTTTAATAAAAAAAGACGATCATTAAAAGATATAAATATACTTGAAATTTAGAATTTAGCACAAACTTGGGGATCCAACTTAGCCTAACTGGGTTACAGAATATAGGATAAACACATTTTTTTTATTGTTGAAATTTCTAATAATTTTTTTTACATTTATTTATTTTTATTATTTTATTTTGTGCACTAACAATACCAAAAATATTTTTTTTATGCGAAAACTATCATTAAGGCATATATATAAAGTTAAGAAAGTTATTAAAAGTGATACTTTCGTATTGGTCTCGTGCCATGAGTTAATAAGCAACGAAATCACCAAAGATCACCACTTAGCAATTATTATTCTGATAATTTTAGTTCCTTAAGCGCGTATTTGAATTATGTGTCTTAAATTTGTGTTTTGTTTATTTTTCATTATTTTATTCATTTATCGATGAAGTTTTAATTTCGTCACGGAATATAGGCTGGAAACAGATGCCGAACTATTTGTATTATTTTAAGTGTAAACGGGGTTCTGTTTCCTAACTGTCTTCCACGACAGAGATAAATTAAAACAAATCGGAAATTGTACATCAAATGTGGCAAATGAGGTGCATTCGTACTATAACTAGTTTTATACATATTATGATCTTGGTGCAAGAGCTGCTCCACTCTTATGCAAAAATGCATGAATACAAAATTTAGTCGATCATATATATTAAATTCAGTAATACGGAAATAATCTGACTACATCTTAAATAAGACGTAATCACCATGACAACCTAGAATCCTCACCTATCATAGGCTAACATTGAATTAATTACGTATGATAGAATTTAATGGAATAAAGGAAGCTTTTATTATTTTTTTTCCTAAAGTTTTGATTCGATTTTCATAAAATTTGAAATGACGTGACAAAATTTTGCAACGATTATACGAGGGTTACTCTGAAATTATTGAGATACGCGCAGGCGAGAATTTACAAAATAAAAATAACGGTTTAATTTTAAAATGCAAAGTATTTTAACAGAGCAGACGATTTTTTACTGACTTACTTCAACTTGTTTAGCGTAGAATAAATTTTAAACAGAAGAGAAAATGGAGTAGACGCGAGAACATTTCGCGCTATGATTTTCTACGATTTTAAAGCAGGATTAAATCAATAAGAATACGTTCAACGGTTGAAATTAGCATTTGGTGATGAATCTCCAGCTCGTGCTACTGTATTCAGATGGTTTAAAGAATTTAGCAGAGGTCGCAATTTTCTTCAGGATGAAGAACACACAGGAAGGCCGCCGTCGGCAGTAATCCCGGATAGTGTGTCTGCCATACGAAAAATGTTAATAGATGATAATCGCTGTACCTATCAAATGATACAGAAGGAATTTAACATTAGATCCGCAGCCATACACAAAATTATTCATGAAGAATTGCATATGAAACTAGTATGTTGTGGCCATCACAAAACTTTCTTCTATATAAATCACGTCAATTAAATCCTTTAAATAGTACAAAAAATAACAACAATTTAGCACCAATTCATATCAAAGTATATCTGAATTTGAAGTTGGATGAAAATTCGTGCATTAGTTCTTGAGATAGAGCTATAGCGGAAATTCTGAAAAAAATCTAGCATAGCAGCGCCACTTGTTGAGCAATTTACAGTAAAAGCAAACAGCACTAAACGATATCAAGGTATACCTGAATCTGAAGTTTGTTGAAAATCCAAGCATTAGTTCTTGAGATAAAGCTATTGCGGAAATCGCAAAAAATACAGCATAGCAGCGCCAGCTGTTGAGCGATTTACACCAAACATTAAACAGCACTAATTTATACATCAATTCATGTCAAGGACTAACTAAATATGAAGTTTGATGAAAATCCGTGCAATAGTTCTTGAGATACAGCTCATGTGAAAATCGTTAAAAATGCAGCACTGCAGCGCCATCTGTTGGGCGATTTACACAAAAAATTAAACAGCACTAATTTTAATCAGTGACTAACTGAATCTGAAGTTTGATGAAAATTCGTGTGTTTTTTCTTGAGTTAGAGCTATTGCGATAATCATGAACAATGCGGCATACCAGCGCCACCTGTTGGGCGATTTTCACAAAAAAGTAATCAGCACCAAACTATATCTTGGACTAACTGAATCTGAAGTTTTATGAAAATCCGTGCAGTAGTTCTTGAGATATAGTTGTTGCAGAAATCGTGAAAAATGCCGCATAGCAGCTCCGCCTTTTGGGCGATTTTCACCAAAAACTAATCAGGTCCAGTTTATATCAAGTTCTAACTAAATATGAAGTTTTGTGAAATTCCGTGCACTAGTTCTTGAGATAGAGCGCCCACAAAATTTTTGTCACATACAGACTCACAGACAGAGTGACAGAGTGACAGAGTGACAGAGTGACGGAGTGACAGAGTGACAGACAGACTCACAGACAGACATTTTCTAAAAACCATCAAATCGTGTTCTGGACATTCTAAAACGTATAAATCCGTCGAAAACCGTAAGTCGAATTTTTTCACGAATCCAATACTTTCTTCTTGTAAAGATAGAAGAAAGTAAAAAGTAGTTTGCCGTTGGGTTCCCCATAATCTAACTGAGCACCAAAAAGAGGAGCGTGTCAGAATCAGTAAAGAAACTCTTAAATTGCTAAATGATGGTGGCTACCGCATCATTTCTAAAATTGTAACGGGTGATGAAACGTACATACCGTTTTTTGACGTTGCAACAGGTCTAGAAAGCAAAGTATGGGTCTTTGAAGACGATCCCACGCCGACAATGGTGAAAAGATAACGCGCACTGAAAAACGTGATGTATGCCGTTTTCTTCAGAAGTACGGGATTGGTCAAAGCCATCAAGTTGGAAAGACAGAAGACAGTAACAGCAAACTGGTATACCACTAAATGTCTTCCAGAAATTCTACAAGAAGTGAATGTTAGGGAACTAATGTTTCACCATGGCAATGCATCTTCACATACAGCCGGATTAACAGTTGAGTTTCTTAAACAAAAACGAATTAAAGTGATAGAACATCCGCCGTATTCACCTGATCTAGCTATGTGTGACTTTTGGTTATTCTTTAATCTGAAAAAGAACTTACGTGGACGTCTTTTTCATTCAGAAGAAGAGATTGATGTGGCTATAAATGCATTTTTTTCATCTATTCCAAGAAATGAATGGCTTGAGGCATTTAATCTGTGGAAAATTCGTCTACAAAAGTGCATTGATGCTGGAGGAGACTACTTTGAACACACCTAAAATTTTGTAAGTATAGCTTTAAAAACCTAGTTGTATCTCAAAAATTTCAGAGTGACCCTCGTATATATTAAATTTCAAACTATTTGGTTGGGTAGTTTTTGCGCTGTTATATGCGGACAGATGGATGGACCACACGACGACTGTAGGTGAATTTATATTATTATGAACGCACCTAAAAACGTTCATGCTTGAAAATTGTTTAAAACTCACAAAAAATTGGTAAACTGAGATACAGTTTTCAAATGAATTGCGATAGAGATTTTAAACGAATTCAATTTGAAGGAACATTTTCCCCCTATTTGGCGGTGTAAAGATTGAAAATGTGCGCAGTTTGGAGGTTAAAATGTTTTCAGTAAAAGCGAAATTTAATCGTCTGCTGTTGACGAAATGAAAATAATGTCAGCGTTACGCACGGACACGTTTTTTCTTTATAATATAGACCTGTATATACCCTGTCAAAAATTACGGAGCGTTTCATTTTCAAAAGACTTCACATAAACAAACAGAATGAAGATTTTATTATTAAATTTTTGTAATTTTTATTGTTTGTGTTGTAGAAAAGTACATTTTAAAAATGACAAATGATTTCTACATATACAACAATTGGACGAAACAAACAGCACTATTTATTGCAACAATAATAATTACCAATGTGAAACACAATTTCTGTAGATTTTACAAAACATTAAAATTAAATAGTCAACGAGTTAAATTTTTTTAAATATATATATATTACTTTTATAAAAAGAATGAATCTTAATAATGAATGGTTCAATCAACCGCTTTGCATTAGCGGTGGAACAAGGCATAGAATTAACAGATAATGTATTAGAACTCTGTGGGATCACAACAGCGGTTTTAGTCATTAATGGAGCTTTGCGTTTCATTTCTAAATATGGATTTGGCGCCATTTATCGTCAAATAATATAAACAAAGAAACTTTTTGTTAATTTTTTTAATAGAAAGTATGCAGTATTTAATTCAAGATAAATTTTTAAAGTCTTTAGTTACATAAATTTAAAATTTCATTCGGTATAAATAAAACAAAAATTACCAATTATCATTATTTCTTTCGTAAAATTTTAATTTAATTTTATCATTTTTAAAAAACTTACCTTATATCCACATAAAATTGTCTTGAATTGCAAATAAAATTTATATTTCATATCAAATGTAGTTAAAATATAAGGGATATATAATATCATATTATGTACTACATATATTAATTATATCAATGAGTTAAAATTTCGATTTTTAACATAATAACATTTGAACATAACTTTGGAGTGAAAAAAAATTGTAATTTAATCGTGAAAAATTATTTTTCAGCCATACTAATGCAATCATGATAACATCTTATATTTCAAATACATCTAGGAAAAAAGGAAAAACTCATTTATAATACAATCAAAATTAAAAAAAATTAAGCGGATAAATGTTAAGCTCTTGAAAAATAATAAAAATAAATTAAAATTCTATCAAAGAAATCATAATAATAATAATGTTCATTTTATTTATATTGAATGAAGAATCTTTTAAAAAATGATCTCTATACATTATTTACATTGTTGAATTACATCATTACATCATTACGTCCTGCATTTTTTTTTAATAAGAAACTCTAATTTCAATCAAAAATTCTTTCATTTATATTGATTGTCGATAGATGGCACCAAAATAATATTTAAAAATAGACGGACTTTTCTGTATCGTTCAGGCCGAGGGTGCTAGTGTAGCGAATACAGTTTGTACTTCCGGACAACTTACTCAAATTTTCACAAAATCATGAGTTGGTATGAAAAAGTGAAAAACTCATTTCAAAATATTTAAGGGCTTTAATAATATACTTTCCCAAATATTTTAATAGCAGAATCAGATGTTAACCTGTATTTTTTTCTTCTTTTTTTAATGAAATGATGTAAGAGTTGTTCATTTGTATCTAGATTTGGAATTTGTAGTTGTAAAAGGGCAACAGTCTTCGTTTATTTATACCTGGTTATCCGTTATTTTTAATTTATAATTTAAAATATTATAATTGGATAGTTTTTGAAGGTTTTGGAGAAAATAAAGATGAATAGATGTGATACAAAATAAATTATGTGTATATTTTGATAAGTTGAACAATCGGTAATCTTACGGCCTGTTGAAAACTTAAGCCTAACATGACTTTACAACGATAAGCTTTTTATGAGGATGGGTGCGCCCCGGATTCGTTACACTGTGTTTTATTATATAGAGATACAAAAAATTGATTTTATAATATTGATTTAATAATATTTTCTTTAGTACACGAAATATACTAAATTGAATATAATAGCCATAAATGCTTCTATCTGATGACTATGTGAATCAGTCTGTGTTTGACCAAAGTGAATTCATGTTTTGTAACTTTAATTTTACAACAGGAAACAGAAACACCTTAATAAAAGCATTACTGATTTTACCAGATCCCCTTTTAAAGGGATCCTAGCTGTATGGTGATCTTGCTCCACTTAGGCATAAATAAATAAATAAAAGGCCTTAATTTGTTAATAAATTAATCTATATTTTTTTAATTGATTTTTTTTTTTTTTTCAAAATCGAACAATTTAATTTTTTCTTCTTCTGTTCCAATTTTGGTATTTCAAACTAGATTTTTTCCCCCTTATACTCAGAGTAATTTGTTATACAAACTTAAGTATCGGATTTTTGATAGAAAGATTAGATCAGAATAAAAAACTTAATAATTGGAAATTATATGAAATAAAGTTATCAAAATCGCGTATATTTAAGATCAGATTTCTTTTAAAAGAAAAATTTCAAAGGTATCGAAAAGTCTATGCTTACAAGGAAGGTCTCGATACCGGGCATACTCGAATATTTCGAAAAAAATACCAATTAAACTACTTATGCATGTAATAAAGGATCATTCAAATTGACCGGCGGAATTACAGTAGAAAGACTGTAAAAAAAAAGTCCTTTCGGCCAGTGCCGGGAGGAAGAGGTAGCTTTCATATTCCTTATTTTAAGAAAGCCAACTTATATTATTCAAACACAAGAAGCTCAATTTAGTGGAAACCGAATATAGGAGATTCAATACTAATTTTTATCAATACTAAATCATTATGAATGAGAATTTCGCGAAATTAGTCAACTTTATCCAAGCTGCTTTTATTTAAAGTAACTTATATTTGACTGCCAAATTCGGCGATTTCTTAAAGTGCCTGCCATTTTAAGACAACATGGTGGATGAAACTAACCAGTGAACTTGTTCGAGACCTTAGTCGTAATTGCTGTGCACATGCTCACTCACATCGGAATCGGTTAATATATAGGAGTGCTGTCGCATGCAAAAAATCAGATTTTTCAAAATGTCACCCACAATAGAAATTGAAACTGCTATATCTGAGCCATTTTTTAAGGTAAAGACAAACAAAAAATGCTCCTGAATCCTTATATCAAGATCAAATACTTAAGAAAGAAACCTTTTTCAATTTCTAATTTTTTTGCACCTCACTTTAAATATATATATATATTTTAATTTAATGGCCGCCATTTTGAAACAAGATAGCTGATGAATCTGGCCAGCGAACTTGGTCGAGGTGTTGATGTATACTATCCACATGCCTTCTTACATCGAAATAGGCGAATACGTGTGTTATCGCGTGACAAATACAAGATCGTTTCAAAATGTTAGCCATGCTAGAAATTCAAAGTGCTATAAATCAACCATTTTTTAAGATATCAACAAAAGAACAAATTTTCAAAAACAAAAACTGCTCCGGAATCTTTGTATCAAGGCCAAACACATAAAAAAAATCTTTTTCATTTTCCAATTTTTTAATACCTCATTTTGAATTTTAAATTTAAATTTTTTTAATGGCAACCCTTTTGAAACAAGATGGCGAATAAAGCTGGCCAACGAACTCGGTCGAGACATTGGTATGTACTATGTACAGACCAAATTACATCCAAATAGGTTCATAAATACGCCTGTTATCGCGTGACAAAATCAGGTCGTTTTAAAATGTCAACCACAAGAGAAATTCAAAATGCTATTATTCAGCCATTTTTTTTTAGATATAGACGAAAGAAAAACTGTTCCGGAATCTTTGTATTAAGGTCAAACACATACAAAAAAAATCTTTTTCATTTTCCAATTTTTTGGTATCTCATTTAAATTTTTTTATTTTTTTATTTTTTTAAATGGCCGCCATTTTGAAACAAGATGGCGGATGAAGCTGGCCAACGAACTCGGTCGAGATATTTGTATGTACTATGTACACACCAAGGTACATCCAAGTCGGTTCATAAATACGCCTGTTATTACGTGAGAAAAATCAGGACGTTTCAAAATGTCAGCCACGCTAGAAATTCAAAATGCTATAACTCAGCCATTTCTTAAGATATAGACGAAACAAAAACTGCTCCCGAATCTTTTTATCAAGGTCAAACACATAAGAAGAAAATATTTTTTCAATTTTCAATTTTTGGTACCACATTTCAAATTTAAATTTTTCTTAAAAATTTAAATGGCCGCCATTTTTAAACAAGATGGCGGGTGAAGCTGGCCAACGAACCCGGTCGAGACATTTGTATGTACTATGTATAAACGAAGTTACATCCAAATCGGTTCATAAATACGCCTTTTATCGCGTGACAAAATTCAGGACGTTTCAAAATGTCAGCCACGCTAGAAATTCAAAATGCTATAACTCAGCCATTTTTTGAGATATAGACGAAACAAAAACTGCTCCCGAATCTTTGTATAAAGGTCAAATACATAAGAAAAAAATATTTTTCCATTTTCAATTTTTTGGTACCACATTTCAAATTTTAAATTAAAAAAAAAATTTAAATGGCCGCCATTTTGAAACAAAATGGCGGATGAAGCTGGCCAACGAACTCGGTCGAGAGATTAGTATGTACTATGTACACACCGAATTACATACAAATCGGTTCATAAATACGCCTTTTATCGCGTGACAAAATTCAGGACGTTTCAAAATGTCAGCCACGCTAGAAATTCAAAATGCTATAACTCAGCCATTTTTTAAGATATAGACGAAACAAAAACTGCTCCGGAATCTTTGTATAAAGGTCAAATACATAAGAAAAAAATATTTTTCCATTTTCAATTTTTTGGTACCACATTTCAAATTTTAAATTAAAAAAAAAATTTTAAATGGCCGCCATTTTGAAACAAAATGGCGGATGAAGCTGGCCAACGAACTCGGTCGAGAGATTAGTATGTACTATGTACACACCGAATTACATACAAATCGGTTCATAAATACGCCTTTTATCGCGTGACAAAATTCAGGACGTTTCAAAATGTCAGCCACGCTAGAAATTCAAAATGCTATAACTCAGCCATTTTTTAAGATATAGACGAAACAAGAACTGCTCCGGAATCTTTGTATAAAGGTCAAATACATAAGAAAAAAATATTTTTCCATTTTTAATTTTTTGGTACCACATTTCAAGTTTAAAATTTTTTTTTAAATTTTAAATGGTCGCCATTTTGAAACAAAACGGCGGATGAAGCTGGCCAACGAACTCGGTCGAGACATTGGTATGTACTATGTACACACCGAATTACATCGAAATCGGTTCATAATTACGAGAGTTACAGTGTGACATAGGTCAGATATATATATATATATATATATATATATATCAATTTTGAACGGAGGGTGGTTTCGGGGTCTGGGGGTCATGATCGATGAAAATATACCAAAATTTTTTGAAATCGCTTTCCCCCGAACGGCTGCAATAGGTAGCTTTTTTGTAAAGAAAGCTACCTAAAAATACTTTCAAGTATTTGGAGAGCAGCACTTTTCCTCGCTATAGCACACGATTTTAATGCATCTGAAAATTCCTTCTTAACTGATTTTAAGAATGCGTGCAAATACTATTTAATGAATTTAAACTTAAGCAATGAGAGAGTTTAACACATATTTTTTGTATTACATATTTATGTTGCTTGTTGCTGCAGTTATTTAAGTTTATCACTGCAAAAATAATTTCATATATAAAAAAATATTTTCATATTGAAAAATGCATTTTAATATAATTAGGCGTATTCCAAAATAAAGGCCAGATGAAGAATTCTGCAGTTTTCCATTTCAACATCGGAGAAGTTTTTGTTTCCATAGCAACAAAATTGAATCGACAGTGCGTAATTGGACTTAGTTTTGGGATTGAAACAATTTTAATTAATTTAAATTTTGTTTTAATTCATAAAATTTCATAGTTAACTTTCATTATAAACATATATATGACAAAATTAGAATTAAAACAAACTGACAAAACTAAAGCTATTTAAATTAAATTTATTTAAACAAGTTCAACATCAAACATTTTTACCTTAAAGAGTATTTCAGATAAAAAAATATTTTTTTTTAAATTTTATTCCATCTCCAACCGGTGATAAATCGCCAAATAACAAAATTTTCATTATTTTTTCACGGACACTCTATCGAGTTTCCGCCGAAAATTTTTTCATAAATATATCTATCCTCATGAGAAGAATGTTCTCTAATTTTTTCAGATTTTTTGGAATATGCCCGTATGGAGACCTTCCTTGTTAGTTAACCATCATATAATCTAAAGTTACATTTAAAAAAAAAAAAAAAAAAAAAAAAAATCAGAAAATTTGCTTGAGTATTGCTGAAGCAGCATTTTGAAATAGAAGAATTTATTCATAGCGAATATGAAAAATTAGGAACCGAGGAAAAATGGGTTTGAACATTTCATTCACAAAAAGAGATATTAAATTTAATATAAATGTATTAACCGTATCTTCTTTACTTTTTATCAGATCTTCAAGAAATTTGAGGACATTTTAAGGTTGATTTCAAGATAAAAGATTCGAAATTCGACGTTTTTGCCTTTTTTAACAAACTGGGAGGTTTCCCTTTTAAATCTAAAGCGATTTCTTGAACATTAACTTTTTTACTTTAAAAGTTTAAGGAAAAGCATTTATTATTTTTAAAGAAAATACACTTGAAACAAAATATTTGCTGTTGGTGTGCAATCTGAACCAAGATCAACATTTTAAGGTTATGAAATCCAAGCAATATTTTTGCAATATTTTAATATAATAATGGCGATTTACATAATTTAATATAATTTATAACGAAAAAAAAAAAAATAAAAATAAATCCTTTGTGTATTTCACGACATCTGACTGACAAATTGTTTTAAAAATTTACTTTGAGGTAACTTTTCATTCGTTTTCTTTTTTTTTGGGGGGGGGGGGGGGGATGTAAAGGGGAAAGGCGGTCAAATAACTCTTATACAATAAGAAAAAGAAGTTGAATTACACAAAATAATAGGAATAAAATAAACACAGTTAAAAAAAAAAAACACTTTTTAGTAAGAACACAATATTTATCTTACAAATCACGCCTACTTATTCATGTACAGTGAAACCTCCTTGTGAGACCACCTCCATTAAGTGACCACCTCCCTGAACGACCATTTTTAATGAAACGAAATTTATTCCCATGGTTCAATACTAATTTTACCTCCATTCAGAGACCATCCATGTTGAACTCCCTGCATGAGCGACCGAAAATGAAACAAATTCCGTTTTTTCCTGGTCGCTTGAAGAAGGTTTTATTAGAAAAATAATTCCGGACAGCGCATTATTCATCAAACTTCTAAACTAAGTTTAGATTTTTTAAAATTATTATTGGGGTAACTTTTATGTGTTTAACCCTCTTTGTGCATTTTTAGGCAATGAATTTAACTCTGATGCTAATTAAGAATGACCGTCAATAAACTCCCCTGCCGTAGTCTGTCAGGAAACTCTCAAAGAAATAGATAAATGAATGAAATCGTCATTATTTGTTTCGTCCAAAAAAATATTGCATTCATTTACTGAACTTGGAAAGGACTTGGAAATAAAAGCTATGAAAGATAAAACTGTAAAAGCAAACGTCAATTTATTCATTTTTTTTAAAACTCTGCAGTTATTTACTTATGTAATTAACTTTAGTTTTGGTATTAAATTTTCATATTTTTTCCTAATGTGAAAAATAAATTTTAGTAACATTAATTGTTACCTTTTGTCAACAGTTAAGATCTAGATTTAAACATGACTCCATGAAGAGACCACCTCCCGGAGCGACCAATTTTTATTGGAACGGAACGTGGTCGCTTTAGGGAGGTTTTACTGTAGTTCCAAAAAATGGTTACAATACATTAATTTGACATTGTCCCCAATTATCGAAAATTCAACCATTGATTTATGTGTGATAGGAAGAACTAGTTTGGGAGTTTATTAAAAAAATTATAATTTTTGGTCCATTTCTTTTTTAAGATGTGGCAACAGGAAAGACGCGTTGTTTAAACTATTCGGATTTCGAAATTGTTTATCCGGACGTAGAATTATAATTTAACTAATTAATATTAAACTACGAAATGATAAGTATTTTTGAAGAATTTTTTTATTTTTCATTTATATTTTCTACTTTTCAGTGTTTAAAATATTACGTTATTGTAGTTTCACAGCCATTTCACATATTTTGGGTAGACAGTGTTGGCACATAATTAATTGCATTGTTTTTGTTACTCGTAAACAGTGAACAGTTGAAACACTAATGAGGTCGTCTCTGTGGCCGAGTGGTCAAAGCACCACGCTGCTAATCGCTTGCGAGAGATTGTGGGTTCGATTCCCGCTGGTTCCATTGCACACACTCCTTGTGTGGAACTCCCAGGATGTATTTCTCTTGTGTTGTAATATTTCCTCGTGCTATCTTGTCTCTGACTTATAAGCGGGCTCTCATGTCAAGCACACAAGTCATATGTTTGTTGTTTAATAAATAAATAAATAAATAACACCCCAATGAGTATTTTGCGATAAATCAACTGTGTCCGGCTAATGGAAAAATGACTTAAAGTTAATTTATGAATTTATAATTAAATCCTAATAATATTAAATGTTGTCATTAAAAACACACCTGTGTATCTATTTTATTTTATTATTTTAATATATAATTCTACTTTATCAGGAATGAAGTGAAAAATCAATTACAAAATTCCATCTTTATATGAGGAATTCTCACAAAATTTTAACTTTCTGAGATAAAAATCTGGTGAAATTAAATTTAATAAAATAACATTTTTAACTGATAGACGAATGTCTTAATGATTCAAAATAAAGAAAAAATGGTCAGCAGCAAAATTTTTTTTATTTAACTAAGGTTTAAGTTAAACTTGCGAGTTTAATTTACCTTACCATTTTACCACTATAACTTTTTATTTTCTTCTAAATTTTTACTTATAATGAGTTTGCATAGTATCCACAGGGCATTAAAATAAGAAATAAGAACATTGTAGTATTTTGAGTACAAAATTTTGGTATAACATTTTCTTAAAGGGGTATTAAAGAAGGTACGGTAAGGGAAAAAAGGAGACGGTATAGGAGAAAAGGGACGGTAAGAGAAAAAAAGGGACGGTAAAGAAAATTACCACCTATTTTTAGGCAAATCATGTTAAGATTAAGTGATAGCCACAATGTTCATTGATTTTTAGAAACAGTTATTTACATTGGATTAAAAAAAAAGAATTAATTTACGTCGTAAAGTGCAGGAATAAACCTTGGGGGCGGTAAAACTACAATAAAGCCACGATGCTTGAAATTGATAGTTAAATTCTGATTTAAATTCTGCAGTAAATTTCCTGTCAAAGAATTTTAGCCATTCTTTCTCTAGCATACTTCTGCATGAGAAAAAAGTTGAAAAAAATTCTGTGGCTGCATCTGAAGTGATTTTCTGTATAATTTTAGCAAGATGGGCGGTAAGGAATCTAAAACCCAGGTACAGAGATTAAAAATATAATAACAACAGTAAAAGTGTGTGCAGGTTAATTTTTTGCTACATATTTATATAAAACATTAGTCTCAATTTTGGAAAAAATTACATTAAATTACTTTTATTGAAACAATTTTATACACATAGCTCCAAACTTAAAAATCAGCATCATAGACACGGGACGGTATAGGAATTTCGTGGTATATTTGGGCCTCCAGCATCGTCCAAAACTTATCTATCTCGTTAATATTGTTATGCAGCCATAGTTGTCATTTAATTAGTGACATTTGCTATTAGTTTTGATTAAAAATCAGCCAAAGTTGTCAGCAAAATTAATAGAATTTTGATTTCTGCATAAAAAGAAAAAAATTATAGAAAATGTTTAAGTTTTAATAGCTATACCATAAGTATATAAAAACAATGTATCAGCGTCATTTAATTTATTGAAAATCCCAATTCAACCAAATAATTACATCATTAATAACGATGCTTATTATACAACAACCGCTGTTGTAAAACCATCTTCGTTCGTAGTAGCTTTGAATAAATGAACATTTGCTTGAAATCGTACACTTATAATGCTCATTCTTATTTTTCTATTTGTTGTTGCAGATAAATTTTGCACTGTTTATGCAAATAATGATTTTTATGTAAATTTAGAAACCCCTTTTCATTCATGCTTGCTTACATGAAATGGATTCTAATTAAAATGTTAAAAGTACCTGTTTTGTTTTACTTAATGTAAAGAATGTTTATTTTAATATTTTGTCATGCTATATCAATATTCTGTAATCCATTCTTGAATGTTATTTGCATTTGTTCACGCGAGTAAAATAAATAAGACAATGTTTGTTTCATTAAAGACGTTATGGAAAATATATATTTACTCAAACTTTTGTTTGTAAGAATGTAAGTAGCCAAAATTAGAGTGTTAGAAGCATTAGACAACCAAAAGATTAAGTTAAATATGCCATTGTTGTACGCTGTAAAAGTTGGACTTAAAAAATAAATCTCCGCATGTGTATTTTTTTTTTTTTTAGTATGCATATGTTTTTACTTGATTTGGTAGATTTTGTAAAATGAATGCTGCGATTATGACTATAGAAATTATAATGGTATTATTTATTGTGTATTATTGTTATTAATTAGTAGAGGAAAAGGTCCAAATACCGGCTACCACTTTTGTTTTCAATCTAGATCATAAAATTTTCAAAATTAATAAAGTAAAAAGTGACAGCCGGGTACCTTGACACGTCTTACATCTGTTTAGAGAAAATAAATCACTTTAAAAGGCGTTTTCTGAGCAGTTCTCAGAGTTGAGCTCAGTTCTGAGAATACCTAGTAGCCGGTTTTTGGACCCTAGCCGGTATTTGAACCTTCTCCTCTATTACCAGAATAATACTAATGATAAAAAAGCAATCAAATTAATGGAAAAGATACTAAATATTACATATAAGCACAATCTTATAGTGCTTATCAGATAATTCAATTAGTATAACTTAGAACGCAAAACTAAATTCAATAAAATAACTATTACTGTATATTTCGACATATAAAGAGCTCCGACGCATAAAATCTAGAGGTGGAAGTGGATTTTTGTCTGATACCGGATACCCGAGCAAAATTTTACCGAATATTTGGTATCTGGCCGAATACTTTCCCATTTTTAAATTTAAATAGTAATATTTATATTTTATACTTGCTTTGTGGAGAAAAACTTTAAATTATTATAATTTTATGTCATTCAAATATTAATAAAAGATTTACATTCATTTATTAAATTTAAGTTACTTAAAAACAAACGCTTTGTAGTAATTTAATATTGAAATTTAATGATGTTTTGTCTTTCTATTCTATTATGCATAGCCATAGATTATCAGCCTATTCTATTACACACAGTAGTTTTTTTTAGCCCCCGGTACGGTATGCTATTTCTTTCTCCCAGCTTATTTTGTCTAGTCTCCAAAAAATAACGTTACCTTACAGAAGCCAGCCGTAAAACAAAGCAGTACGATTTAATACTCTATAGCAATTTTTCAAACTTCTAAACATCGCACATTTTCGATTTTTATACCGTCGTATTCGGAAGAAAAAGTACTTTTTAATGCAATTTGTTTGAAAACTGCATCTCTATTTATTTTTGAGATATTCATTTTTTGTGGTTTTTAGAGCCATTTGCTTAATATTGGCAACGGAAGAACTCCATTTCTGTAGAAAGTGAAAGAAAAATAGCAATTATATCTTTTTGTTGCCATTTTTCCATAAAAACTGAAAAAAAATAATTGTGTTATTATCAAAAAATATAAATGAAGGATTTCTGATAAAACATGGAGATATTAGAAACTAAATTTAATTTTAAATATCTTTATAAATAATACAAACAAATGAAGGCCTGTGAATCTTTAGATAGCCGATTTTTTTGTTGAGTTTCTTGAATGACGAAATCTCTTTTCTTTTTATTTGTGTATTATTCAGCTATAGTGACGTCCTAAGCGTACCTAAGCCTACAGTAGAGTGCCGATTATCGGAGTTTCCGCTTTCACAGAGTTATTTTCTTTTGATGGACTGATGGCTTCCATTATTATGAAACAGTCGTTATAAATGAAGTGTTAGGTGAAGATGAAAGAGCAGTCGTAAAAAGTTAGAACTCTGATTTTCTGGTCAGAATGGGGAAAAATGGCTATATATATATATATATATATATATATATATATATTTAATTAGGGCCATTTTTTTTCAGCAGAAAATCAGAGTTCTAACTTTTTACGGCTGCTCTATCATCTTCACCTAACACTTTATTTATAATGACTGTTTCATAATAATGGAAGCCATCAGTCCATCAGAAGAAAATGATCCATTCCAAAGCTATAAGTTCGATTAACTCGGATAATCGGGAGTCTACTGTATCTATATTTATATACATATAATTTTTTGTCATCGGAGGCGACACTAAATTAAAAAAAAGCAGAATTCCTGTTTTCTAGTCTTTTATTTAGGGTCATTCTAGATAAAAAGATAAATACCTATTCCTTTGTTTTTCTTACTGTTAATTCTATTTTATTTACTAATTACTAAACATCTTATTGAAATAGCTTTTTCTTTTCCGACATACAGGGTGGGCATAACAAAACTTCCCCGATACATTCATAGATTAAAATACAAGATGGGACATTTGCGGCAAAATCTATAATGGCAACTGCAATGCCCACACGTCGCTACCGACAATGGGAGAAGAATTAACAAGTTTCCGAAATTTACCTATGTTGATGAAATGTGTTTACTCTCTATGTTTTGAATATCTCTTCTTTCCTATAAGCGAACCAGAGGCAGACGATATTTTATTTATGTTTGATTTATTTAGCTGGGTCGCTGGGTTTTTTTTTTTTCTTTTTACTTGTTCGTTCAGCCTTAACTTACAAAATAATAATAATAATAATAATATAAAAGAAAACCCCCCAGGAAATACTTTTGAAAACGTAAATATGTAAGTTAATCAGATAAAATTGTAAGAAATTAAATTTGGGTATTGTGTTAATTTGTTCACATCGAATGCAATTTCATCAGTATCGCTATGTTTTGCTTAATTTAACGTTTAGATTTATGTAATTCTAAAAATTTGTAAAAAGGAATTTTTCGCTATCTCTAATTTTTTTATTATTTCCTATATGTTAATAACATAAATATTATTGAACTGATTGTATGTTATTTACATTAAAAACAATCATTTTATTTTATCTGTGAGAAAGTGAAAATGCGTAAATTAAAAAAAAAAAAATATTGTAACGATTGTTTATTGTAAGTGCAATATTTCGTATATTTTTACATTACATCATCGCTTTATGTAGCTTGAAATCCAATTATATCATATTTATTTGACATATAATATTCAAGATGAAATTTTTAGCTTGTTTTTCGTTGCTCTAAAATCGTTCACCCATCATGTACGAAAAAAATACAGTACAGCCCCGATTATCCGCGGAATTGGGTGGCAAGGGCACCGCGAATAACAAAAATCGCGGATAACCCGAAAAAGACAGAAAATGGGGTGCAAGTTCGAAAAAAAGAAAATGCAACATGAAAACTATGTTTTAGTGTACAAAAAACATAATAAAATGTTTAAAATACATACATATGCACAATACAGCCGAAACCTTTGCTTTATGTCTAAATCACTAAAATAAAGAACAGTAAACAAGAAACAATGCCATATACATACTGTACAAAAAGTATTGAGTTACACCTTTTTTTTAAAAAAATCAGTCACTTGTTTTTGCTTCTTGCTTTAGAAACACCTTTTCTATCTCAAAAATGCAGCTATTCTTTATATGCTCCCCTGGAATTTATCATAATACTCTTACTTAATTGTTAAATATTTTAATTCCCCTGCTTACGTTTAGTTAATAAAATCAAGAAAAGACATCAAGACTTTATAACTGATATTTTAAACATAGCAACCGAATCAAGAAATATTCTTCTACTGCTTTCGAATACATGAACTTTTCTGTTTATATTTATTAGTAGGGCTTACTGTATTTTCCTTGCTTAAATTAAAAAATTTGGCTTAAATTTAAAAAAAAAAAAAAAAAAATATTTCGCTTCGCGGATAAACCGCACCGCGGATCATCCGCTCGCGGATAATCGGACTCTACTGTATATATATCAGTGCGTGAACATAGAATAGATATTATATATATAGAATAGAATATCTATTCTATGTTCATGTATCGGTGTAACATTCTGTTGAAAATGTAAACATGCAACATTAAAAAAGAAAGATCACAATAAGGTAGCCGCTCAATAACAAAAATATTACTAGAATGGGAAGTTTCTTCCCCATTGTCACTAAAGGCGCTGTGATCGCAATCTCATTACCATTACCCTCTATGGAAATGTCCTATCTTATATGTTAATCTATGGATACATGTACCCCTAGCGACCTAACCGCTCAATTAATCGAAAGGAAATTTCGGATTTAGTTATTTGAAGTTATGTGCTCGAGATCGTGATGATTTAAAACAATAGAGCTCTCACGGTTACGGTTACAGCGAAAAAAATTCGAAAATTTCGAAAGGCAACATGCTTTTTTTCATGCGCAAATTCATCAGCGCATTGAAAAACCATAAAGGGCGTTGGGTCGATACACGTATGACTAAAATTGCCGGTGTAATATCGTGGCACTCAATCCTAATCAGTTTCTATGCAACGTAATATTCAGCATTCTAAAACAAATGATTATATTTTTATTTTCACTATGTGTACACAAACACAACTCAAAAATACATTTTAAAACAAATTTTACAACATTACTCAGTTCACAAGTGAAAACAAAATCGGCTACTGAAAAACATGTTTTGTAGCCACTCCTTCTTTCCTCGCATATCGAAAACTTGCTCCTTCAGTACGATAGTGAAATCAGCCAGACGCAAGTTAAAAGTCCTGCTTTTGTATCTCATGGTGTATCCAGAGTTTATTTTGGGTTTCGCATCTTACGAAAAATCACGCATTCTAAGTGATATTTAGAGTCGTTACACCAGCATAAAATATTTTCAAAAAAGATCTTTGTAAAGAACCAATGAAAATTCAAAGACGAGGTGAACTGACGCACGCCCCACCAGTGGCTGAGAGGTTCTGCTCTCGAAGCTGGTAGACGGGAGGTGCTGGGTTCGAACCCAATCGCGCCCGTCGGCCTAACCGTTTCGGAGTTTTCGTGGTTTTCTTCGAAACCGTGGTTTCCCATGTGTAAATACGGGTTAGGTTCCCTTAGAAAGACCCCCACGAAGGGCACTCCCCCCAGGGCCTATATCCCACGTGTTGATAATCGGCCGTCATAAACACCAATCAATCAACCAATGTGAACTGACGCACTTTGCATAATTCACAGGAATCGATAGTTGAAGCACCAATCGCTGAAATCATTGCGTGTAGAAAATTTTTAATAAACAGTGTGGGAATATTGTTTCCAAAGTGCTGTAAGTAAGCGTACAAAGTTAATGCTGGAAGCTGCCGTAAATTGACACAGCTGCGCCATCTTGTGGATGGAGTGAATAACGCAAATACGCGGGTTTTTTGTATGACGTCATATATGACAGAATATCTACCATCTGCGCATCTCGTGCGCAGGCCTATTTGAAGATATTTACAATTTAAGAGTTATAGGCCAAAAAGCAGACAAAGCTATTTTACAGAATACCTGTTAAAATTTTAATCATGAATTTCAAATATTTACTCACTCATGGAAGTTAACCTTGTTTACCAGATTTATTGCAAAATATTTTTGTTACAGTTTGTTTTTATGAAAATATGTGTATTTAAAAAAAAAAAAAATCGCAATGTCATTTTAATTTCGGGAGAAAAAGCACTAATGCTACGTAAACAGTATTGCCTTTTGCCCCGAAACTAAACTGACATTGCAACTATTTTTTAAATACATATATTTTTATCAAAACAAGCTGTAACAAAAATATTTTGCAATAAATCTGGTAAACAAGGTTAATCTTCCATGAGTGAGTAAATATTTGAAATTCACGATTAAACTTTTAACAGGTATTCTCTAAAATGGCTTTGTCTGCTTTTCCGCCTATATCTCTTAAATTGTAAATATCTTCAAACAGACCTGAATTTTATGCAAGCTATTCAGGCTAAAACAAAACCATTTTTGTTAATAAAAGTTATAGGCGTAACTTTTAATTCCATGGTTTTTTCCAGGTTTTTTTCCACATTGGAAGAAACTTGCCCACCTTGGGTTTATGTTATTATTTATTAGAAAAAAAAATGTATTTTAAATATAATGAGCGAAAGCATGTGTTTAAATTGATGTAATATACCAATATGTATGTATTTCAAATAAAGTTATGTTTTTCAAATGACAAGTATATTTTTTAAATGATGATTTTATATTTTGAATGAAATGAATGCAACATAAACGCTGGTGATGGGGAAAATATTTGAAGGTTTATGAACTGCGGCCGGCTAACATAAAAGTACTTTTTCACACTGTTTATTTAATCTAACCCTGTTCATATATATGAAAAGATAAAAAAAATTAATCGATTTTTCCCTCCCAGGTATGCTAGAAAAATAAAAATTATGTACATGGATGTGTTTCTAGTAACAATACAACATTTTAGTATTTTTATAACTTGATTATAAATTAGAAAATTAATTTTACGTTATCTAAAAGCAGCTGAAAATCCTTAAACATTGTTTATGGTTGTTACAACTGTATATACAAGTACAACAATTGAGTAAGTTATGTAACAAACTACGATTTCTAAAATATACCAGCTGGTTGGGAAATTGCAAAAGAGAAATATTTAAAACATTTAAGCATCTTAAACGTGATTATCAGCCATATAATTTTTTATAAAAAAGTTAAAATATTATTTAATATATATTATTAAATGTAAGTGATTTTAATACTTTCAATTGGCCCATCTCCGTCCGCAGCCCTTTTTTCTACTATTTATTCCGACTCTTTTGCGGAAGCCAGATTAAAAAAAAAAAAAAAAAAAAAAAAAAAAAAATTCAAAAATTGAAACCGGACAAAATTAAAAGGGAGTCAACCCTGAGTCTACCGACCAACAACTGCTACGTCGAGCTTATTATTAGTCTATTGTTTTCAGTTATTGGCAATTGTTGTGTGTTTCATAAGCCTTTTTCAAATTTAGAGAATGTTTCGCAATTGGGTTATTTCGATAAAAGTTACTTTCATTTTCTAACCATTATTTAACTTTTATACAGTTACAATCGTATGCTGTTTTCTCATTTGACGCCAATCATGGCTATCGGCCCGATTACGGAAAGTTATCCATTTTACCCCTGCGAAGAACAGGTGTAAGATAATAAATGTTTAATTGAGCATACCACGTACTATTTGTAAATATTTTATATTTTATTCCAATTTTTGAAGTTTCTTCCATACTTTGTATGCTTTCTGTAATGTTATTCACCTGTGCGAAGTGCAGGTATCCCACGAAAACTATTTTTTCCGAATATGACACAATGACCGACATATTTCTAGATTTAAAAGAAAGTAATTTGTCGATTTTAGAAATTTTTTTAAAGCTGTTGTCTAAAATTCTCAAAATATTTAAAACTATAAATAATCAATTATTGCTGGTTTAATAGTATAAGAATTACTGCTTGCATTTTAAATTAAAGTGGATCCTAATGTAAAATTAAATGAGTTTTAAATGGAATGATTGAAATGCTTCTATTTTAAATATTATAAATACAATTTGATCAAGAGAATATTTGGCAATTTATCGCCTGCGCCCGGTAAATAAAAAATATTCCTTAAAATTAATTAAATAATTTATACTTAAACTCTAAGCGTAATAAAACGTTTAATTCTCATTGGAAATACATATGTTTATATAATTTTTATAACTTTATCTTATCAGGAATTGAATTAAAAACGTTGCTGTAAAATTCTATCTTAACATACATTAACTAATATTAATATGTCCTTGTTCATTGCATTACAAAAACATAATTCAAATAGAACGTATTAAAATCACTGACATTGAATAATACATATTAAATAATATTTTAACTTTTTTATAAATTATAATAAATCACAAAACTAACCTGTTTTTCTATTTTGAGAAGCGAAAAAAAAATGTTCTCTCAGATAGAGAGTTATTTTTGCGGTTTTGAAAACTGCAATGATTAGAACGCCAACGTGGCATTTTCCCAAATAATATAAATTCTTAAAAGAACTGATTTTGTTTAAATAACTAACTTCAATTAATAAATTAAATAATGGCGAATAAATAAATCGAATTATATCTATTCTTCCAACAATTAAGTACTGCAGACGACAAACGAATAAAATCACGGCTGCGCGTGCGCATAGTTTTTTCATAGATATCGAACTTATAGATCATCCACAAAGGGGGAAGAAGTTAATAATCCTCTTGTAGTTCACTCCGTCCGCTGGGTGGCGTATGACCTTGATTGACGTGACCTCGCCTTTAATCTTGTGGTTACCTGTCCCATTTAAGATAGGACGCTTACTTATATCGCTTTGTATTGTTTCTTTCATACGTGCCAACAAGATAACACTTACAATGAAACAAGGAGGTGAACTGATAAAGCTGTTTTATCTGAACGGGAAAAAAGCAGCTGAAGCAGTGCGAGTTTATCGCCGAAATTATAAGTTACGAGGAGGCCCATGTTCCGTAAAAACTGTATGTTATTTGGTGAAAAATGTGAAGAAGCTGGATGCACGCTTCTCTCTTGTGTTGTCATTGACCCTTTACAATGATCTTTTTTGCAAGTGTTTTACGCCGGTTATTTTCGTCTTACGTGTTTCATGCCTACGCCATTTATGGTTTTTCAATGCGCTGATAAATTTGCGCATGAAAAAAAAAGGGTGTTGCTATTCGAAATTTTCGAAATATTTTTACTGCAACCGTAACAGCGAGAGATCTATTGTTTTAAATCATCACAATCTCGAGCGCATACCTTCATATACGTATATCTAAATTTTCTTTTCGATTGGTTGAGCGGTTAGGCCGCCAAGGACTCAGATATCGGAAAAGTTTTTTTATGGCCACTTTGTACATATTAACACTTAATTTTTTATGACAAATGTTTTCTAACTGCATTTAAATAGATAAGCTCTCCATTGGAAATATCTTGTTTTGTAGAACAAAGGGTGTAAGAAAGTGTCACAATTCTTTTCATATTCAGTATCAGTATTATTTTAACACAGCTGGTCTTACATCCACAAAATTAAGTAGTGAAAAAAGATTCAATAAAATCATTTTTACTTTGTAAATGTTGAAAAAAGAAGAAAAACAGGCCACCAGAGGAGTCAACACTTATTCTCAGCAGCAGGAAATATTTGTGTTAAAAAAACGTAAAAGATTAGAGTAGGTGGGGGCAAAGATACGCACTTTCCATACATTTTCATTTTTAACACACACATTGGTCTAAACTTATGTAATGAGTGATTAAAATGTTAGATTAGAACCTTAGGCAAGTGCTACCATCAACCGACATTTTGTCAAATTATAATTCTGTGAGAAATTGCAATTTGAAACAAAACATTGCTCTGCGAACCCCCATCGGTTGGGGTAAAAGTACGCAGTGGTGGGGCAAAGATACGCAGTGCGAATTTTTGCCCCATTACTGTGGGTTTTTGCTAAAACGAATGTGTTATGCAAAAGCATTAGTAAATTTTACAAGTATTTATAGTTAAACTGAAAATTGTAAGTTAAACCATGAAAAAAACAGGGGGTCTGTGAGACTGAAAATAGCAGTTAACCTCAAACTACTGTGACAAAAATTGTTGCATAAATGCTGTGAGCGGTATTAAAGACCCCTTGATCGTAGAATGAATAAAAGGGTTGGCTGACTCATAAGATACTGTTTTTGAGCTGAACTTTATGTAAAGGCCTATTATAATAAAAGTTCTCCTCATTTAGAAGTCTTTAGCGATACTATTAAGTTTCCAAACGAATCAAAATCAAACTAACGTCAATAGTTAAATTGAAAATTACAAGTTCAACTGTGAAAAATGAATATAGCAGCAGTCTGTGAGACCGTTAACAGGAGTTAAGGGTTACGACTTTAAAACAAAGTCGTTTTATAAAACACGAATATTGATTTTTAAAAGTAGGTAGGTAGATACCTACGTTCTATATTTAAAAAAAAAAAAAAACTTAACTAGAAAAAGGAAAATGTAGTTAACTATCTTATATTAAGTAGCTATTATATTTTATACAATATAAAAAATAAAACTTACCACAACGTAATGGTGGAAAGCTTTGCATCTAGCTAAAACGATAACGCCCCGAATCTTGAACTTGTGCGTATCTTTGCCCCAAGACGGATGCGTACTTTTACCCCATTCTGCAGTATTTTGCTTAACCGGCTACCTACAAGTTTAAACAAATGCGATCGAGATAAACTACACGGCTATAGAAGCTATAGAGCAACCGGTCTCCACTGAATTTTGGGATTTGTAAAAATTCGAAGTATTGTTAGCTAAACAATAAAGTGAAATTTTAAAAATATTAGATCGAAATAAAATTCAAAAATTTAAACTTACCTCCTTTTCTCGCCACGGAGTGCTGCTTTTTTCATAAGGTTTGAACACATAACTACTACACATGAGACCAAACTACTACCTAGCGGTCATGATTGTAGAAATGTTTCTTCATATTAAATCAGGCAGTGCGTATCTTTGCCACCACCTACTCTATAGTTTGAAAATATTGAGCGCCTAATGCTCCTACATCATAGCTCTCTTTAATAAATTGAATTATAAATAATTTATTAACGTAGTTTAAATATTATATTTTCCTTTATATATAACCATATAATTTCATTTTTGTGAAAATAAATATTTCTGTGATCATTGCATTTAATGGGAAAATGTTGGTAAGGAGCAAATTAATTTTGCACCAACTATTTCTGATAATGTTAAAAATATAATTTAAAAAATGAGTCACTATCCAGAAACCGAATATTAAAGTATTCGGCGGGACCGATTATTTGGTTTTAGTGCCGAATAAGCAGGATATCCGGCAGAAGCCGGATATTCGGTCCATCCCTAATAACATCCATGTACAATTTCAGACAATATGTTTCTGTTTTTAATGATATTCGCCGTTTGGCGCACATTCTCTTTTTTTTTCTAAAGAAACATTTCTGAGATATGTACCATGAAAATACAATAAAGATTATTAAAAAGTATAATAACTAGTATAAGCATGTACGAATAAGAAAATGAGAAGTGAGGACATAAGCTACTCACAAGCCTATCTGCTTGAATTCGAGTTTTTTTCAGTATTGTGTGTGCAAGTACTTTCAGAAGCTTCATTTCAAAAGAGTCAAAAAATTATTTTTTATGCATCTCATTATCTTGCGGAAGTACTATGAATTTCATGCTAACAATAGTAATATAGGCGATTTCCGTTGTGCTTTATGTCAGCGAATCTAAAACCGAAGAAATTTCGTATATGAAATACTTGAAGTAAATGACTAGTTTGTCTTTCTTAAAACAGTCTTGTGCTTTCTCGTTATATTATGAAATATACAAATAATAATAAAAAATGATTTTAAGGGATTGTTTTTTACTTTCGTGCTTTTGTGGAATCTCTATACTTTTTTCCACATTAGAGTTTGCGGGTCGTGTTGTACCGATCCGAATACGAAATTTCTATTTGTAGCCAATCCGAAATCCGACACAACTCCAACACACATCGATATGAAACCGACCCGAAACAAGAAATACATGAAAACTAATCCATAATTTAATGCAATTTTCCTAAATGTTCTGTTATTATATTTCTAGTATCATTTTTTGTGTAGAAAAATAAATATATATACTCATTATACAAATCTATACATTTTCATCTTAAACAGTATTGTGGGCTTCTTTTTGTCAAAGACTAGTTTACCAAACCCTACCAACAGAAGCCAAAACACAATCCCAAACCAACCTTTCCTTTCTTTCCGTTCGTTGCAAAAAATCATTAAAAAAACTTTTCATATCTGCATAATACCTATACAGATATGCAGTATATGTATAAAATATCTTTAAAATTGAAGGAGTTTTGCTTCATTAGAATTTTATGGGAATCATATGACATACTACAAAAGTAAATGTTTGAGATCGTGAAAGAAAAAAAGAGAAAGGCGATAACATATATGAGGACCCCAGAAGCCAAGGGGTATAAGTGACAAAATTAAAAAAATTGAGTTAAGTGCACAGACTATCTGGAAATAAGTCTATTTGTTTTTAGGTAAAGAGATATAAGCGATTTTTTAATTATGCGCTGCGTTCTAGGGGTCAATTACTTAACCTCTTTCACGAAACCGTAAAACGCGTGGAGCCCAAGGTGTACAAGTGCACTTGTATCCGTTGACGCCCACATAGCTGAACCGCGACCAACGAAATACAAGGCCAGTTGATGACTTTTAAAATGCCACTCGAATTTAATCATCTTTAAACGGCGATTGGCCCAAAAAGAAACAGTTTCTGGCATACCATCTCACGATGAAAGAGGAAGAAAGTAACCGTTTAATAAAATTCCACAAGACGATCTTGATGTCATCAAAGAACACTTAAACACTTTTCCAAGATACACAAGCCATTGTACTAGAGAAAAGACCTCTAACCGTAAATACCGGAATCCAGAACTCAAGTTAAAGGAGATGTACAAACTCTATGTTCCCTTTTGCCTTGAAGAAAAGCGTGTAGAGCCCATCAAGGAAAGTTCCTATAGACACATTTTTAACACCCATTTTAATCTCAGTTTTCTCCGACCGGGGAGTGATACATGTGTTATGTATGAAAAGCTCCAATTGAAAATAGACCATAGAAATGCATATGAGAAACAACAAGCAGAAACTCAAAAGGAACTACATATTCGCGAAGCACAAGCTGCCAGATTAGCCAAAGACGCATTCCACAATTTAAAAGATAATTCAAAGATCGCGATATGCTTTGACGTGTAAAAAATCATGCCAATTCCACGTGTAACCAATTCAAAAGCTTACATACGTCATCTTTGGACGTACAACTTGAAAATTCATAACCTTGAAAGCGGAACTGCCCACATGTACATGTGTCATGAATCCGGGCTTTTCGTGGTTGCCAAGAGATCGCATCCTGTCTCTTGAAGTTCATAAAGACTCTTTCCTTTCAACTCAGGCATATTACATTTTTTAGTGACAATTGTGGAGGGCAAAATAAAAGCCACTTGATTGTGAAATTCTGGCTGTACATCTTAAAAAATACACACATGGAAACAGTCGGTCATCGCTTTTTGATTTCAGGACACTCTTACCGTGAATGTGATCAAGCCTTTGGCTCATAGAAATCAGAAAGAAGAGGACTAAAAGGGATCTGTATGTTCCAGAGCACTGGACTCAACTTTTAAATGATTCCAGCAAAAACTTCACTGTAGAAGTGCTAAAAGATGAAGATTTTATTAATAGAATCACTTGCACCATTCTTTATAAAGTCAGAAAAAGGTATCCGAAATATGCAGTGGCTGCATTTTGAGAAAAAAAACCAATCTCATTATTCTACAAAGAAACTGCTGGTGGTGAATTAGGACCTTTCCACGAGCTGAATGTGAAGTCCTGTCGTGCCGGAAGATGCCCTAGAGTTCTGCCTGAGCTTCCCATAGCACAAGAAAAACCAAAACTCAAATACCTTAAGATTAAAAATCTCATTGAATTATTGAAGTTTGTACCGCGTTTTTTACTGAGATCGTCCTCACCAAGTGGAACCAGGACACACACATGCCCTGCACTCTTCTGAAGATCAGGCTGGTGAACCTAATCGTGCTTATGAAAAAGACAAGGATGAGATAATGTAGATGTGTTGTTCCCATGTTATCACTAGAAGAATATTGTTCCATATTTTCAAACTGTTTTGTGTCATTTTTTCCCTTTTAGAATTTACTTTCTTATACGTTAAATAAATGCATTTTAACGGTTAAAAAATTATAAAGTTTCAATGTTTCAAATCTTATAATAAAATTTTAAAACTTATATTAGAACAAAATTTTGTCCTTGCATTCATTTGTATAGACATTGTTCTTAAATTTTTCATCATTTTTTTCTATTTCATGATCTTTCATTTTTAAAACTTATATTAAAAGAAAAGTTTGTCCTTTCATTCATTTGTATAAACATTCTTCTTAAATTATTCATAAATTCATTTTTTTATTTCATAATTTTTCATTTCTTGTGTACCGCTTGGAAGCCAAAGGGTACAAGTGCCGAATGCTGATCAATATTGCTTAATTATAAATTAAAAAAAATACTCCAATTTTTCCTTCACAGTTATTGAAATAAGAGTTCAAAGACCTCTAAGAAATAAGCAACAGTTTCATATTCCAATTCAGTCAATTACAATTGATATTTAACTTTGAACTCAATTTACTCGAAATCTAAATTTTGTCACTTGTATCCCTTTCTGGGGTCCTCATATGTAGTTGACCTTAGACAACTGATAATCCCTGCTTACAAAAATATTAGTGACGAAAAACTCAAAAACAATTGCTGAAGCTTTTATAAAAGAGCTCAGTTTAGCATTGGAGATGGAACTTTGGATAAAACATTTTGAAAACACGCAATTCACATTTTATCTCGAAAATAAATAATAATAATGTAAAATCAATACATATTTTCGAAATGAATTAAAAAAAAATAGGAAAAAAAGTCCTGAATGTAAATTGTATTTTTTTTAAACAGGACGTTTTAAGTGTGAATTTAAAATTATAGCGTATTCCGTCATACAGCTTTCGAGTTATGCTTAAAAAACTGCCCATGCAATTTGTTTTGAAACAATTAAAGGTGAATTTAGCATTAGAAGTTCCGAGTTTTAAACCTTCATAATGTCTAAATTACTTGATATAAAAATTTCCCGTTAAATTTGCAGAAAAAGCCAAAAATGATGTCATAATTATGTGTTCGTTTTAAAAAGTTGAGAATTTGATATACAATTTTAATGTGAAGACGACTCCCTAAGCTTATTTAAAAATAAATAAATAAATAAATAAAAGACAGAATATCCGGTCGAATGGCTGTTTTTGTACCTGGAACAATTTGGTGATTAAAATGTATGGGGTGTTTGTTGTACCGCTTGTACAATCGCTTGTAAAAACAGATAACTTTTGCCCGGTAAATTTTAAAATAATAAGGTAATAATATTCTTGATAATACGAGAATAATAAGAAATAATAAGATAATAACATTATTCTTTTTTGAATGATCATAAAAAAAAGTTTCGAAATTTTGTGACTTAAAATTTAAAATATTTTATTTTTACAATCTGAATTTTTCTGTTAATAAAGCAAGGCAATCACTATTTTAATTAACATATCTACCCTATATATATAAAATCCTAATGAAACGAATTTATGAAACGGAAGTATGAATCGACTGATTAAACAAATGATTATGTTTCACGGCGATTTCTCCTAAAATATGGAATACTTTGCGATGAAATTAACACAAAAAATCAATATTGATCAGCAGATTTCAAAACTGGTATTAGAATTTTTAAATTCGAATTAGTTTTCGAAATATTAATTTTTTTTCTAATTTTATATACATTTTTCTAATGATGGCAACTCAAATTTTAATCAAACATATATATATATATTTTTAAATTTCAGAAAAGATTGACATGTTAACCCGGCTATTGTTGTTTATTTGATAATAAATGTTTATTTATTTTCATTTTGTTTTACAAATTATATAAATTATTTTGTTCCATCATTATTAATTATTTTTTTGTAGTTTCCTTTAGAAAATAATAGAAAATAATTAAGAAATACAGTACTACTTAGTTATTCCGTCGACCAATTTCGACAAATTATATAAATCGCTAAAACACTCGCCAAATTATACAAATTAACATACTTTTATTTTAAATAAGGAAAGAACAAATAAATTAGTATAACATTAATAAATATACGAATAAAGCGTCGAAATAAAAGTCACTTGATGACGTAAACACGTGTAACTTGCTTAAAGTCAAGTGAATGTGACATTTACGATCAACCATTATTGGCATTTAATCTTATAGTTTGGCGCCAATATAAAACGTATATGACATCTTTGCCAAACTTTCATATGAACGACGAATGGATCAGACAGTATTTGTTTATGGCAGTTGATGACTTGAACTATTATAATATAGATGAAATGATGGCGATAGAATAATATTTGGCGATTTATCACCTGTGCCTGGCTAACATTAATGTACCAAAATGGCACCTAGAGTATAAAAAGCGAAGTGCTCCGCCTGGAACTGTTGATGATAATCACATGACTTAGGCTATCGTTATAGAGATTGTTTTAAAATACCGGGAGACAAAGACTCTTATACTTAATTTATTTTATTTTAGCTTCTTTTCAAATGTTTAACTGATCCTCTTTAATCAAAAACGAAAACAACTATTGGATGTCTTAACAGCAACTGATTCGCAATCAAAGGGCTGATGCAATCAAAGGGAATTGAATGGAAACCCGTTTACAGGGAGATCGGGACAGCTTTTTTCAGTATAATTCAATCTTCTGTAATATTTTTAAAACCGATCAGATTAGCGTGTTTTTAGATTCTGCGGTGTCTGAACGGGGGTTGTCGAGCGTATCTTGCAGGTGGCAGAGCGCCCTAGTAGACATATAAAAACTTTTCAAAATGAAATTAGTATAAAAATGGACTTTCTGTGTTTTTAAGTACTTTATTTGTTTGTCTCTTGAAGAAAAAATACTTTCGTAGGATAATTTTTTGTAGGATAAAGAAAAACATTTTTCAAGGTATTTAAAGGAAATATATCACAATAATTTTAATAGTATGTGAATATCAATCAAAAGAAATACTTTACAAGCAACTACAGATATCAACTGCCTACAATAATTAAAAAGCTTGATATTAATCATTTCATATCGATATTTAAATTAGCTTCTTTAAGACACCTATTAATTCCAGAAAAAAAAAACAAATTAAGTTTAAATTTTTTTAAATGATTCAGAGTTCACAATTTAAAATAAAACATATTTGTTATCTTTAAAAAAAAACAAGTGGGTAAGTGTGATCACAGATCGCACAGAGGGTTTCGTTTAATATTCCTTTCAAAACACTTTATCCTTTTGAAAAATCTGTTAGTTCCATATTTCAAAACCAGGGGGCGCACTTGATTCTAAACAAACCTGTATCCGAACGAAAATCCGTTTTACTTACTATCCGTAGATATATTAGTCGAGGGGATTGGGCCCATAGCACCCGAGATAAGTAGACGCACCTGGCGGGAAAAAATGGAACTAAAATATGTAAGGCTATGGTGCATAATATGAAAGAATGGTCAAAGGGGTGTCGGCAAAAGTTGGAAAATTTCTCCCTGGGTTAAAAGGGCGCAGGTTAGAAAAATTGCTTAAAATACACAAGTTAGAGCCCAGAGGGGTAAATAATAAAAGACTTTTTGAAAATTTTATGATTTGTCGTGTGGTCTGAGGCATTCAGCTATACGTATGCAAAATTTCATGTCACGAACTTAATTAGGGACTCTCTTAGAAAGAATTGCTTCAAATATATGTGTGGTAGTTCAAAGGGTTAAACGTAAGACTTTTTCAAGATTTTATGATTTGTCGCCTGGCCTCAGGTGTTCTGCAATAAGCATGCAAAATTTCAAATCTCAAATTTAATTAGGGGATCAGTTAGAAAGAATGGCTTAAAATACACAAGCTTACACTTAGTACACTTACAATACACTTAGAAAGAATTGTTTAAAATGCACATGTGGGAGCACAAAGGGTTAAATGTACGACTTTTTCAAAAATTTTATGATTTGTCGTTTGATGTGAGGTGTTCAGCTATAAGTATGCAAAATTTCACGTCTCCAAACTAATTAGGAGGCTCACTTAGAAAGAATTGTTTAAAATACACATGCGCGACTCCAAAGGGTTAAATGTACGACTTTTCCAAAATTTTATCATTTGTCGTATGATGTGAGGTGATCAGCTATAAGTACCCAAAATTTCATGTCTCCAACATAATTAGGGGCTCACTTAGAAAAAATTGTTTAAAATACACGTGTGGGACCCCAAAGGGTTAAATGCACGACTTTTTCAAAATTTTATGATTTGTCGTTGGATGTGAGGTGTTCAGATATAAGTATGCAAAATTTCACAAGGGGCTCACTTAGAAAGAATTGTTTCAAATACACATGTGGGACCCCAAAGAGTTAAAGTACGACTTTTTCAAAATTTTATGATTTGTCGTTTGATGTGAGGTGTTCAGCTATAAGTATGCAAATTTTCACGTCTCCAAACTAATTAGGAGCTCACTTAGAAATAATTGTTTAAAATACACATGCGGGAACCCGAAGGGTTAAATGTACGACTTTTTCAAAATTTTATCATTTGTCATATGATGTGAGGTGTTCAGCTATAAGTACCCAAAATTTCATGTCTCCAACATAATTAGAAGCTCACTTAGAAAGAATTGTGTAAAATACACATGCGGGATCCCAAAGGGTTAAATGTACGACTTTTTCTAAATTTTATGATTTGTCGTATGATGTGAGGTGTTCAGCTATAAGTACCCAAAATTTCATGTGTCCAACATGTATAGTTTCTGAGAACGGGCTCTGTGACGGACAGACAGACGGACAGACAGACAGACAGACAGACAGAGGAGCGAGAGGAATAGGGTTTCGTCAGATGAACGAAACCCTAAAAAGAGCATGAAAGTAGTAAATAAACAAATTTCCAGTATCTGTAAAATCTTCTTCTTCTTCTTTTTTTTTTTTTTTAAATTGTAAAACACAGACAAAAAAATAAAAGAAAAACGAAAAAGAAAAATGTCATTAATTTAAAAACAGCAATTCATTTTTTGCACGGAGTAAACGTGATCGCGAGACATTTTGAGGATATTTTGATGGCATAAAATCCCACGTGTTTTAAAATGATAATAAAAATAAAGAAATCCATATATCTGTTGAATATTTTGTTTTTCCAAATCACGTTATTTGAAATAGGCTCCTCATCTTAAAACGAAAGAAAGAACGAAAAAACGAAAATATGGCAGTGGTATTCTTGTCACATGCAACCAATAAAAATGCATGTAGCAAGGATGAATTTCCGGTCGAGTGAATCATTTTAAGATTCTGGAATATTTGTCGTTTGAAAATATTTGGAACAAAAAGGAACTGATAATAAAACGTAAAGCTAAAAAATATTTAATAAAAATGTTTACATTTTAATAAAATACAATATTTTCTTCAAAGATAGTAATAATTGTAAAATAAACAACACATATAACGATAAAATGAAATTATATAGCTTTTATTTCATATTAAATATGCACTTTTAAAATTTATTTTACTATAGCAACTCTAAAGGTCTACTTAAAAAATGAGCGAAGATGTATAAATTCTTGAAAACAAGAATATTTAACAGTCAACAGACAAAAAAATTTTCATGCCAGTATCCATGTATATTTTTGATTGAGAATTTATATAGCAGCACTTGTTATTATTATTATTTTTATATTAGTACAATGTTGAACGGCAGTTTAATATAAAATCTGAGTTTTGAAACAATAGATGTCCAGCCCTTTTCTAAAAGTTTTTGGTACATTGGTTGTTTAGAATTGATTTTCAATATTATGTATCCGAAAATATCTTAGAACTTATGAATGGAATACATAATTTATTACCGTCTAATAAATAGGGCAAAATACTTATAAATTCCGATCAAAACATTTTACGGAAGCAAAGTTACACAGATGGAACTAAAAATTCCGAATACGCTCATTATTTACATTTTAGTAGATTTTATTTCTTGAGATACTATCTACCAGCATTTGGAAATTCTTGTATATATATATCTAACAAAAACATAGCTGTGAAAAAAGGGAGCCAAGTTCTGTAAAGACAATGGCAAGAAAAGAAGTGATATCTAAGTGGGTGCCAAGTTCAAATAAAATTCACTCAAACTTACCTACTGAAGTATTATAGCATTTTTAAAATTGTTTAGAAATAAAAATTATTGATAGCATATTAATAATAAATCTAGAACTTGGCAAGTTTTTACTTACGAGTCATTTATTTTTAATAATGACATTATCATATCAAATCTTGTTATTTCATGATTGGAAGCCTTAATTTGAGTGAGCTTCTTCACCTTGAAGGGCGGTGGGATAAAATATATCCCACCTAATTTAACTGCAAAATTCCACATTGATACTAGAATTCAGGACTAAAAAGTTTAATTTTATTAAATACGTGAAAAGAAGCTTTTACCCATTTTGAAATAAATTTATTTTGTAAATTCTGGTGTGATTCAATCATTTCAGCATTTCCCGAATAAAAGTTATTTGCCTCTGAAAGGGTTAAAGGGGTGCAGCCTCTAGAGTGATGACCAAGAACAAGCGTAAGTATATCTGTCTCTTTGTCAGGCATCTTTGCATTGAGGTTTCTGGAGGTGGGTGCTAGAGTGATAACCAAAGACGAGCGGGAGTGTATCTGTGTATTTATTGGTTTATCAAATCTTTAACATGAGTCATTTTATTATAATAATATCTATATTAATTTTTTTTTTGTAATGTCATTGAAATTAATATTAACATCACCATTTTATTAAGACATGAAATTGATAGGCATAACATTTATCAAAAACTTGCCAAGTTCTAGATTTATTATTAATATGCTATCAATAATTTTTATTTCTAAACAATTTAAAAAATGCTATAATACTTCAGTAGGTAAGTTTGAGTGAATTTTATTTGAACTTGGCACCCACTTAGATATCACTTCTTTTCTTGCCATTGTCTTTACAGAACTTGGCTCCCTTTTTTCACAGCTATGTTTTTGTTAGATATCATTACTTTTTGTAAAGTTACAATATATTTAGACACTTTACTTAATGCTTTTTAATGTGTTTACATGTGACTATTTTATTCACCAAGCAACATTCAATTATAAATTAAATTTCCTGCAACAAACTATTTAGCTGTCAGTTTGCGGCAGAAATCTATATTTTAATACTGCTACATTGAATGCATGTTTTGAGACGAAATGTATTGATTCGAAAATTTTATTGTTTCTGAAACAACAATTCCTATTAAATTCCTATATTAAATTTTCCTATTAAATTTTCCAATTAAATATCCTATAGCTGGGCCTGCTTTTTTGTACTGAAAGTGAAAAATAAAGTTATGTATTTATGCCACACTATGTATCATTCATCCATGCGTGCCGGCAAAGAGGCAGTGCAGAGGAAGGATATTGCCCCTCCCTAGATTTTCAAATTTAATTAACTAAATATCCTTTTCTCTGAAGATTTTGAAAATAACAAGTGGGTAAGTGTGATCGCAGATCGCACAGAGGGTTTCGTTTAATATTCCTTTCAAAGCACTTTATCCTTTTGAAAAATCTTAGTTCCACGTTTCGCAACCAGGGGCGCACTCTATTCTAAACAAACCTTTATCCGAACGAAACTCTGTTTTACATACTATCCGTAGATATATTAGTCGAGGGGATTGAGCCCATAGCACCGAGATAAGTAGGCGCACCTGGCGGTAAAAAGTGGAACTAAAATATGTAAGGCTATGGTGCATAATATGAAAGAATGGTCAAAGGGGTGTCGGCAAAAGTTAGAAAAGTGCTCCCCGGGTGAAAAGGGTGGAGGTTAGAAAAATTGCTTAAAATACACAAGTTAGAGCCCGGAAGAGTAAATAATATAAGACGTTTTGAAAATTTTATGATTTGTCGTGTGGTCCGAGTTATTCAGCTATACGTATGCAAAAAGTCATGTCTCCAACTTAATTAGGGCTCCCTTAGATAGAATTGCTTAAAATACATATGTGGTAGCTCAAAGGGTTAAGCGTAAGACTTTTTCAAGATTTTATGATTTGTCGCCTGGCCTCAAGTGTTCTGCTAAAAGTATGCAAAATTTCAAGTCTGCAGTTAAATAAGGGGCTCAGTTAGAAAGAATTGCTTAAAATACGCATGTGGAAGCCCAAAGGGTTAAATGTACGACTTTTTCAAAATTTTATGATTTGTCGCATGATGGTGTTCAGCTATAAGTATGCAAATTTTCACGCCTACAACCTAATTAGGTGCTCACTTAGAAAATATTGTTTAAAATACACATGTGAGAGCCCGAAGGGCTAAATGTACGACTTTTTGAAAATTTTATGATTTGTCGCTTGATGTGAGGTGTTCAGCTATAAGTATACAAAATTTCACGTCTCCAACCTAATTAGAGGCTCACTTTGAAAGAATTGTTTAAAATGCACATGGGGGAGCCCAAAGGGTTAAATGCTCGACTTTTTCAAAATTTTATGATTTCTCGTTTGTTGTGAGGTGTTCAGCTATAAGAATGCAAAATTTCACCCCTCCAACCTAATTTGGGCTCACTTAGAAAGAATTGTATAAAATACACATGTGGGAGCGCAAAGGGTTAAATGTACGACTTTTTCAAAATTTTATAGACTGTTATTTGATGTGAGGTGTTCAGCTATAAGTATGCCAAATTTCACGCCTCCAACCTAGTTAGAGGCTCACACAGAAAGAATTGTTTAAAATACACATGTGGAAGTCCAAAGGGTTAAATGTACGACTTTTTCAAAATTTTATAATTTTTCGTATGATGTGTGGTGTTCAGCTATAAGTATGCAAAATTTCAAGTCTCCAACAAGTATAGTTTCTGAGAACAGGCTCTGTGACAGACAGGATATCTCAATTTGTTGATTTTCTGTAAGCAAGTAAACCTAGATAAACCCCCAATAAGTAGATAGGTTTACAATGGAAGTCTATGGGAATTTGGCGAAATATTAGAGATATCGCCAAGGTGGCGTCACTTTTGGCGACTAATTTTGGTCGCCAAATTTGGCGATATATCGCCATGTTGGCGAGAAACTTGGCGGTATTTGGCGACAGAACAGCGTCCCCTCCTACGGCAAATTAAAATTTCGCCCAATAGACGTAATGTTAAAGTAAAAATGGGCACCCCCAGGTGGGTAATTCATCGATTTTCACAATTTTTTTATTTTTTTCCTTAGTTTTATAGTGTAAACGAACTTCGCACCAAATTTGAAGTATGTCGCTGCAGTAGATATACGAGATCTTTTTGATGAGTGAGTCAGTCAGTCAGTCAGTCAGTGGTAAAATTATCGATTATCAGACATTTTCAAATGTCATTATCTCGGAAACTAATTATGCGTTATTTATAAAATTTTGGATTTTAGGTAATTAGGGTGGCCTTACTACACATTTCGTATAACAAGTATGTAGGTCTCATAGATTTTCAGTAGTAGAGCATTGAAATTTGACGAAAACAGCTTGAAATGGTTCATGTAAATAACACACGGCTATGTCAGGCGAACTTGGCTGACACACTGCCGTGTGTCTAGATATGGCTGAAAAATCCTCTAAATTATAAACTGAATACACCGTTTACCGTTTGACGGGGCTTATGCATCATATACATGTTATATAAAAATTTTACTTTTATTATTCATTTAAATTATTCTAAATTGCCGGCGTATTCATTATTTCCCTATTTCTTAATACTCTCTATTATTTATTTCTAGTTAAATTCCTATAAAATTAAAACGCGTATCATAATAATAGTCTTTTTCAAAAACTTTATCTAAAATTTTAATCCCTTCATTAATTTTTATTAGCTACTGTTGGTATGTTGCCGCTAGAAGCGCCATCTATGTGGTTTGTTTGGAAACGTGTGAGTTGGGTTCGAGACGCCGATCAGAGGAGTAGTGTAAATATCGGCTCTTGATCCATTTATTGTTTGTGAATTAAACTTTAATTAGTAATACAGTCCGCTAGTTTTATGTTATTGTGAGTTGTGTGCAGTGATTATTTGTGATTGAGTTATTGGCGGGAACACCTTTTTTTGGTCCATCGAGCCGGAGAAAAGAACAAGCATTTAATTACGTATTTAAAGTGTTTCGATTTTAGAGTCAACGAGATAAGTGTACCGAAACGAATTAAGTGTTTTCCTTTTATGAGAATTTGTGCATTTTAATACGTTATTATAATATTGCTTTAATAGTGTGGCGTTAAAAAAATATACTTTATTACGAGGAGTTTATATCAAGCAGTTGTTTTGATTCAAGAACAAAAAGAATTATGTTCTTTCAGTGCACTGTTGCGCAATCATAGGTAATCATTTAACTCTGAGTAGAAACGAAGTTGCAAAATGTTTATTTGAGAAGACAAAATAAATAAAGAAAAAATATTATTCTGCCGTCATTCAGCAATTTGGAAAAAGTGATTCATCTTTATTTTTGGAGGTATGTGAGATTTATTTATTTATTTATTGTGAACTATATTTATTAAAATGTTCAAAAGCGCGAAAAAAGAAGATTACCAAAGGGTAGCTTTTGAATTAGGGATTGATATTTCTGACACAAAATTAACTAATTATGATTTAATGAATTTAATAAAGGAAAGTGATAAATATAAAGCAGATTCTAAATTGGTCGAAGAAATGGCCAATAATATTATAGAGGAGAGAAAAAATGAGGAAGCGAAGGTATTAGAACTTGAAAAATTAAAAATTGAACGTACAAAATTAGAGCTTGAGTTGGCCAAGGCCCGTGCAGAAACCAAAAGTGAAAAATTAAATGATTTCGAGAAGGGAGAAAGCATAGAATCTTTAGAGTCTCTCATTAAAAGCATAAGAACGCTTACAATCAAAATACCGTCTAGACCGGAAGGTTGGGGGTATTTTTTCTCGTCTTTAGAAAGGGCCTTCATTTCAAAAAATGTCCCAGAAAAGTATAAATCGGAAATTCTTCTAAATCTGTTAGGGGAAAGGGCAATAAATGTTATTACGTACATTAAGGATGGGGAATTAGAAGATTATTCAAAGGTGAAAGCTATAGTACTTAGAGAATTTGAGCCAACTCCCCAAACTTGTTTAGAACATTTTAGAAAAGCACAACGTCAACCCAATGAAACGTATGTACAATTTGCATCTCGATTAATAACGAGTTGGGATTATTATTTAAAATTGAGAAATGTGACCGATTTTGAAACTTTAAAAAAGTTAGTGATTTCTGATAAAATTTGTCAGACGCTTGATAAGGATGTTACTTGTTTTATAAATGTTAGACAAGGAGATTCTTGGTTTCACCCAATTGAGTTATCTAGGGAGATAGATTTATATTACACATCAAAGGGAAAACCTGTGGTTGATAATTCTAGGTCGAATAATAAAAATAATTATTCCAGGCCAGTTTCTAAAGTTTTTCTAACTGATGTAAAAAATTCTAAATGTATATTGTCATGTAATGAAAATCATCCTTTGCATAAATGTCCTGTTTATAAAAATATGTCAGTGAGTGATAGAGTTGAGCTGGTAAAGGCAAAAAATCTTTGTTTTAACTGTCTTATGAATCATAAAGTAGTCGATTGTAAATCTAAATTCTCGTGTATTATTTGTAGGAAAAAGCACAATGTAACTTTGCATTTTCCTCGCGAACAAAAAATAAATAAAGTTGAAAACCAAGAGGTAATTTCACAGGAAATGAGTCATATAAACAAAGGAGGTAATAAATCTAATTTGGATGTTTCGGCTCCAGTATTTCAGCCTTTCCCAGCTAATAATCAAAACAGTTTATTTTCAACGACATGTAATTTGGCTAATGATTTAAAAGCTGTGTTACTTAGCACATTTGTTTGTTTAATAAAAGATGAATTAGGTAATTTTCATGAGGTACGAGGTCTATTAGACGTTGGAGCAAACTCTAACTTTATGAGTAAAAAGTTAGTAGATAAACTTAATTTGAAAAGAGAAAAGACTAACATTTCTATTTCAGGCATAAATAATTTATCGTTGAATGTTAGATCTAGGGTTAACACAACTGTTTCAAATAGAGATAAGGATTTTCATTTAAAATTAGACTTTTTAGTCGTTCCGAAAATTACAGAATTTACGCCGTCTAGGCCGCTTGAGACTTCTATCCCATTATTAATTAACATCAAATTAGCCGATGAAATGTTTAATGTACCAGGCCCGATTGATTTGCTTTTAGGTGCAGAAAATTTCTATGAAAATTTAAGACCAGGTCAAATTTATCCGCAAACATTAAATACTAAAATTGTGTTACAAAACAGTGTATTCGGGTATATTGTCAGTGGAAGCCTTCCGGCTAGGGGTGAAAGTAGTATACATTGTGGGTTAATTACAGATAATTTGGAATTAGAAAAAATAATTAAAGAGTTTCGGGAAATAGAAAACATAGAGAGAGAGTCTGAGATTTCTAAAACTAAGGAAGCAGAAATTTGTGAAGAACATTTTCTGAAAAATTATTCTAGAACTGAAAATGGACAATATATGGTGAAAATGCCGCTAAATGAAGATCCATCTTGTCTTGGCGAATCAAAACAAAAGGCAATGAATATTTTAAATTCATTATGGAAGCGCTTAGTTAGAGAACCTAAAGTTAATGATCTTTATAAAGCATTTATGGAAGAATATCTAAATATGGGTCACATGGAAGAAGTGATAGAATCTGAAGAGCCAGAAGTCACTTATTATATTCCACATCATTGCGTATCCCGTACAGAATCAAGTAGTACACCATTACGAGTCGTGTATAATGCCAGTTCCTTAACTTCTACAGGGGAATCATTAAACAGTTTGCAGTTTAACGGAGGAACAGTCCAAAATGAGTTATTTTCTATAATGTTGCGATTTCGAAAGCATCAGTTTGTTTTTGTAGCTGATATTAAAAAAATGTATCGTATGATATTAATACATCCGAGTCGACGTGATTTATTACGAATAGTATTTAAACCTGAGATGAATGAGCCAGTAAAAGTATACAAGTTATGCACTGTGACTTATGGCACAACTAGTGCCCCCTTTTTAGCTACAAGAACCTTAATGCAATTATCCAGAGACGAAGGAAATGAATTTCCTTTAGCTGCGAATGTGTTGCTGCAGGATGTGTACATGGATGACATCCTAACAGGATCAGATGATTTAGACACAGAGAAGGAGATTCAGCAACAACTGATATCCTTGTTAAATAGAGGAGGCATGGATCTCCATAAATGGGCAGTAAATAATTTTGCTCTTTTATGTAACACTTCAGAATCTGAATATTCTTTTTCTAACGAGACAAAAACTTTGGGAATATTGGTATAAGCCTCAACCAGATTGTTTTGGGTTTAACTTAATTATCGAGCAAAGTGAATTATACACTAAACGATCAGTCTTATCACAAATTGCTAGAATATTTGACCGTTTGGGTTTGATAGGTCCAATAATTACAAGGGCCAAGGTGTTTCTGCAAAAATTATGGTTGCTGAAAATAGATTGGTGTGATTATCTCCCAATGAAGGAAAATAAGGAGTGGAATGACTTTCTTACTTCCTTAAAGAGTGTAAATCTGATCAATATCCCTAGATGTATTCTTATAGCTCAAGCTATTTGTGTAGAACTACATGGATTTTCCGACGCATCTGAAATTGCTTATGGAGCGGTCATTTACGTGAAATCTACTAATTCTTATGGTGATTCTGCTGTTAAGCTACTCACTAGTAAATCCAGAGTAGCTCCTCTAAAGCATGTCACTATCCCGCGTCTTGAACTTTCTGCTGCAGTCCTGCTATCTAAGTTAATGAAGAAGGTGTTAAGTGCCTTAAAACTAGAAGTTTCTAAAACTTATTTTTGGACAGACAGCACCATTGTACTTGCATGGTTAAAAAAAGAATCCAATGATCTTAAGACATTCGTAGCAAACAGGATATCAATTATACAAAATTTAACTTCGGTTGAACAGTGGCATTACGTACCTTCCAAGCAAAATCCTGCAGACCTTATTTCTAGAGGTATAGATCCCATCAAGATTCAACAGTGTGATCTGTGGTGGTTCGGTCCAGCATTCCTACAACAGCCTGAGGTGGTCGAGTGTCCTAATAGCAATCCTGCTGAAGCCAATGAGCTGTTTTTGCGCGAATTGAAATCACCATCAGTGACTCAAGTATGTGCCTTAGTTAACACTTTTGAACCTTTAGACATAATTAATAACTGTTCTTCGTTCATCAAACTACAAAGAGTAGTAGCATGGTGTAAAAGATTCATATATAACTGTAGAAACCCTTTATATCCTACAGCTGGAACTTTATCTAGCAGTGAACTCTCTCAGTCCTTATTGTGCATTGTAAAAAACATTCAAAGGACTTCATTCGTGAAAGAAATCCAGTGTTTAGAAAGGGGTACTGCTATCCCTAACAATAGCAAACTGATAAACTTGTGTCCATTTTTAGATATTGATGGCTGCATTCGTGTTGGTGGTAGACTGAAAAACAGTAACTTATCCGATCACCAAAAATTTCCTATGATTATTCCTGCAAAACATAATTTTACATTTTGTGTTATTAATTATTTTCATGTTTTATATTTTCATGCAGGTTCAGAAACCACAATGTCTCTCATAAGAACTAAATTTTGGATTTTAGCTGGCAGAAATGTAGTTAGAAAAATCATTTTTAATTGTATTGTTTGTAAGAAAATTAATTCTAAAAATTCGCAGCAACAGATGGCTGATTTGCCAGCAACAAGAGTAACGGTATCCAGAGTATTTACGCGCACTGGATTAGACTACTGCGGTCCTTTTGAGGTAAAAAATTCCACAGGTAGGAGTAAACAGGTAAAAAAGGTTTTTATTTGTATTTTTGTATGTTTTACTACAAAGGCCTTGCACTTTGAAATTGTCAGTGATTTAACAAGTGCAGCGTTTTTAGTAGCACTTAAACGCTTTATTGCGAGGCGAGGCAAACCTTCTGATATCTTTAGTGATAATGGCCGAAATTTTGTTGGTGCCAATAAAGAATTAAGAGCAATTCTCAGATCTTTATTTAAGGATAAAGGTGAGGAGGAAATTCAAAATTATTTAGCTAATGAAGGGATTAAGTGGCATTTTAATCCCCCTTCAACCCCTTACTTTGGAGGTTTATGGGAGGCAAGTGTTAAATCACTTAAATATCATTTAAAGCGTGTTGTAGGTAAAACTATTTTAAGTTATGAAGAACTCTTGACTCTCATTATTCAAATCGAAGCTGTTCTTAATTCTCGTCCACTCTGCCCTCTTTCAAATTATCCAAATGATCTTGAAGCTTTGACACCTGCTCATTTTCTTATTGGCTCATCTTTAATGGCCTTACCTGAACCGAATTATACTGAAATCCCTATGAATAGGTTGAGCAGGTGGCAATTAGTTCAAAAATTGACACAACATCTTTGGAAAAAATGGTCACCAGACTATTTAAATAAGCTCTTAAATAGGCCCAAATGGCATAAAGGAAGAGTAGAGATAAAAGAGGGAGATTTAGTTTTGGTAAAAAATCCTGATAATTATAGCCCTTTAAAATGGCATTTAGCAAGAATTGTTAAAATTCATCCAGGCCAAGATGGTATAGTTAGAGTTGTAACCTTAAGGGATAAAAATAGCACATATAAAAGGCCAGTGGCCAAATTTGTTGTTTTGCCTCATGTGAATGATACCACATTAACTACTTGAATTCATACATTTTATTTAATTAAGCAAAATTTTTGTAGTGTAGTGTATTATTATATTCGTAAATTTAACATTTCATTTAGTGTATATGCTGAAAAAAAATTGTATTATTGAGATTGTATTCTAAATTGATATTGTATTTTTAGTATTGAATGTTTGAAACATTCAAGGCCCGGCGGTATGTTGCCGCTAGAAGCGCCATCTATGTGGTTTGTTTGGAAACGTGTGAGTTGGGTTCGAGACGCCGATCAGAGGAGTAGTGTAAATATCGGCTCTTGATCCATTTATTGTTTGTGAATTAAACTTTAATTAGTAATACAGTCCGCTAGTTTTATGTTATTGTGAGTTGTGTGCAGTGATTATTTGTGATTGAGTTATTGGCGGGAACAGCTACTAAACTGTAAAATTCAAAGCGCAGTTACTTTATTTTTCGAATGTTTATAAAAGCTATTTTTACATTTTTATTTTATTTCATCTCAATTTCCCCCCAGCCTGGCTAGCGTCAGCCGTATCACATCGGAATCCCTCCGTGAGCAGAGCCGGAACTCATTTCTATGACGCTCCTCGCTCGCTCTTCATTGGTTGAGTGACGGATCGCAGTTTCTTTCGTGTCTCGCTCATGAAAGAAATCTCGCTGTCGTGTTTCGCTTATTTGTTTGGTTAGACTGAAGTTTACATTTCAATCGGTATTCCTCCGCATATTCTAATAAAACGCTCGAGCGTGAGCTCAGAAGGAAGATTTTTGTGCTGTTTGATTGTTTATCTAAGCTGTTACCTGGTGTCCAAAGTTACGTAGAATATTTAAATCGTTCTTTAAAATCCTTTTCGCATGAATAATTAGTTCATGCTCAAGCATGATCGCCCTGATAAATTCTCACCCTGTGGAAATTGTTTACGTTGATATGTTGTGATGAAATAAACAGTTTCCAATGACTTCAGCCTATGTTTTATTGGGAAAACTCTGGTTTTCTTCATCCTTTATTCACCACTCATTCGACGTAATCTGCTTTGACTGTATAATGAATCAATGGTTGTTCGACTGAACTTCGCCAATCGCATTACTATCAACAATCGATAGAGTTGATTAAATAAGCCAACGGGAGTATTCTATCTGTCCATAGCTGCTAAAATCCCACAGTGTTGATACCTCCAATAGCGATGTTTGCACTAAGTGGTACGACTGTTATGCAACCTCACCAATGGCTGATTAATATATAGTACTAATCCAGCAATATGTCGTAAAAGGCACGGCGTGATTGTTCGACTTAACCCATTTATTTGCTACGTAATATACATAACAATAGACTTTTCTTTTTATTCCATTCGTACCTCTTAAAAAAAAAATAAATAAAACAAAATTCTGCACTCACTTATACACTTGTACTGATATTTTCAAGAGAAATCTACAACATTAGGTTATTTAAACATGAGTATATTCTCGATTCATATAATTCCATAAACTTTTGCAATAAAATATAACAAACCGATGTTTCTTATTTATGTTAGAATCGTGTTTCGAAATCTATTTATATAAAATCCAAGTCTCTGTGTGTCCCTCACGATTCCGGTAGGACCACCTCATTGAAATGAGTAATTGTTAAAAAATACTAATGCAGGGTTACCACAGTAGCGCCAAATGTTAGCCAACTTTGTGACAGCTGGCTAATTTGGCAAAATTCCCATTTAAAACCATTAATCTTTCATAAAGGAGGTCTCCGAAGTTTAATTTAAACTCCGCTCTTTTAAGATATTTTTTCAAAATCTATGAGTAAGAATTTAAAGTACATCTTTACATCTTCCACCCGATGCTACTAATAAAATAACCGCCAATAGGCGACGCTGTACTATGAGAGCTCATAACTGTGCGATTTTAATATGCTTTAGGTACTTTTCCAGTATAGGTGCCTTGGCGAAAAAGGGAATTTGGCAACATATTTTCCGGAATCTATCCACTGTTTCATTTTATATACTCACGCAGTTTTTTCGATATTTATGCGATTTATTTAACATAAAAAAGCCGTTTCTCTAATTTTATACAGAAACAGATATAATTTGTACATAAAAACATCAATAATATACATAACTAACATAAAATAAACATATAAAACAAACAAAAACGCTCATCAAGTTTGTTTTCATAGCTGTTTATATGATTTGACAACAAATCTCGATGTTTTCCCGTTATACGGACACCATGCCAAAATGTATGCTAATGCGCCAATTATTTCAAAATGCTAAAGGATATTTGTAATTTTATGCTACCAGTTTAATATGAGTTTTATTTTATTGCTTTATTTTATAACGCTTATTTGTTCACTTATTTTAAATATATATTTGTGATTTAATGAAATAGTTCGTAAAAGTCTGGAACTTTCAGATTTTATATTTTTTAAATGCTTACTTTAGTATCGACATGTTTTTCTTTTATTTTTCAAATGCTTCAATTCAAGTGATTTTCATTTTGTGCCCACTATTACGCTTGGCGACAATGGTATGCGTATAACGGAAAAGTACCCAAATCTCACTTTCTGATGCCCAAATTACACCAAGCTTTAAAAAAAAAGACCGCCAAAGCCCCTACCAAAAAAAACCTAGAAAAGTACCAAACTGTCTATTATTTTGCGCTAGCTGTGTTATAGTTTGTACTATATGCAAGGGGGTTGAAGCGAAGAGTTTAAACATTAAATATTAAAGTTTCGGCACAGATGTCATATACGTCCCATATTTGCGCGATTTTTTTCTGACGCCAATGCCATATACACAACGGGTACTTAACTGGCGCTAAAGTGTCGTTATTTTGCTTGATATGGTAACCCGGATGTTGTTGTTTATGCTGTTGATGTTTTCGCCGAATTAGCGTATATGACAACTGTGCCAAAGTTTCTATAAAGCAGTATAAGACTAAAAAATTAAGAATAAAATAAATTCAAAATAAGACTAAAGAAGAAAGAAAAATCATGCGTTAAGCATAGAATATGAAACACTTTCCAACACATCCTGAATGCTTTAACAAAACTTCGTTCTCTATAACTTCGTCGGGGAAAATAAGGTAAATAAGATAACTAAGTAAACATTTTAGAAGACGCATAAAAAATTTTAAAGATTGATCCCAGCAGTTACCGTTCATAGCTAATAGTATCGTTATTACATGCCACTATTTAGCCAAAATTTAATTTAAACTACTCTTAAAACTACTGAAATCACATTTCAAGATATTATCATCCATAGACGGTTATGTATCCAATTCTTTGCGTGACACTGTATATCATTTTATCTACATTTTACAAACATTTCTTAGTAAACTAAATGCAGTTCAGCGTAAAAATGCATAACTCCTTTAAAAACCACCTTTAAGCAATTTACTCTCATACTCAGTAACCCATACGAATTCTTTTGTGTAGCCCTGCATATGAACTGTAGCATTTATACACACAGTATAGTATGCATAAATGTAGTGAAACATAAAAGCGCATATCATAATTAACTAGTATGTTGTGGCCATCACAAAACTTTCTTCTATCTCATACTTGTCAATACTTCAAAATTCATTATCACAGTGCATCTATGCTCATCATGAGGATTCTAAAAAGATGAAATTCCGTGCATTAGTTCTTGAGATATTACTGTCCATGAAATCGTGTAAATCCATCAAAATGCAGCATAGCAGCGTCACCTAATGGGTGATTTACACCAGACCCTAATTATCATCCACATGCGTCAATGTCTAACTGAATATGAAGTTCGGGGAAAATCCGTGCATTAGTTCCTAAGATAGAGCTATTGCGCAAATCATGACAAATGCAGCATAACAGCGCCACCTGTTGAGCGATTTACACAACCACATAATCAGTATCAACATTTATCAAGGTGTACTTGAATCTGAAGTTTAATGAAAATTCGTGCATTAGTTCTTGAGATAGAGCTATTGAGGAAATAGTGCAAAATGCAGCATAGCAGCGCCACCTATTGGGTGATATTCACCAACACGTAGTCAGCATCATTTCATATCAAAGAGTAACTGAATCTGAAGTTTGATGAAAATATGTCCATCAGTTCTTGAGATACAGCGATTGAAGAAATCGTGAAAAATGCTGTATAGCAGCGCCACCTGTTGAGCGATTTACACCAAAATGTCAATTCATATCAAGGATTAACTGATTCTGAAGTTTAGTGAAAATTGTTGCATTAGTTCTTCAGATACCGCTATAATGGAAATTCTGAAAAGTGCAGCATAGCAGCGCCACCTGTTGAGCGATTTGCACCAAAACACAAACAGCACTAATTCATATCAAAGTATACATGAATCTGAAGTTTGTTGAAAATCCAAGCATTAGTTGTTGAGATAGAGCTATTGCGGAAATTGTAAAAAATGCAGTATAGCAGCGCCACCTGTTGAGCGATTTACACCAAATTGTACAAAACTTCAATTCATGTCAAGGATTAACTGAATCTGAAGTTTGATGAAAATCCGTGCATTAATTCTTGAGATAGAGCCACTGCGAGAATTGTAAAAAATGCAGCATAGCAGCGCCACCTGTTGAGCGATTTGCACCAACATGTAATCAGCATCAAGTCATATCAAGGACTAACATAATCTGAAGTTTTATGAAAATCCGTGCATTAGTTCTTGAGATAGAGCCATTTCGGAAATCATACAAAATGCAGCATAGCAGCGCCATCTGTTGAGCGATTTGCACCAAAAACTAATCAGCATCAATTTGTATTAGGGACTAACTGAATATCAATTTTTATTAAATTCCGTGCATTAGTTCTTGAGATAGAGCGCCCACAAAATTTGTGTCACATACACACAGACAGACCGACAGACAGACAGACAGAAAGACAGACAGACAGACTCACAGAGTCACAGACAGACATTTTGTAAAAACATGTTTTTGGGGTTATCTGACCTCTAAAACGTGTAAATCCGTCGAAAACCGGAATTCGAAAATTTTCATGAATCCAATACTTTCTTCTTGTAAAGATAGAAGAAAGTAAAAATGCATTTCTAGCAATCATTGCTTATCTACAATACTTCGGAGAAAAGTTTCTTGACGAGAAAGAAGTTTGCCAACGTATTTTCTGACAACCTATTTACTCCTTCATACTCACAAGCAATTTTTTCCATATGTATGCGATTTATATAATATAAAAAAAGCTATTTACCCATTCTTATAAAGAAACAGAAGTACTTTTTGCACAGATGTCATATACGCATCCGGGTTGGCATGTTTTTTCTCTGACGCCAATTTGGCAGAAATCTCGCTTTCGAATACGTTACTTATATATTTTTTAATTATTTGCTATCATTTTGAAAAGGAAATAACTATAAATAAATAATAGTTTGAATAATAACTATAGAACAAAACAGTTTATATAATTAAAAACAGAAAATAAAAGTAAATAAACAATTTGTTAATAAATAAAAAAACAATAGCCGGGTTACCATAGCAAGCAAAATAACACCATATTGGCGCCAGTTAGGTATCCTGGTTCATATCTGAAATCTGTGCCGTAATTTGTATATAAAAAAATATTATATATATTTAGAAACGATTTTCTCTATGTACATAAATGCATATATAAACAAAAATAAAAGTTCATTAGATTTGTTTTCATAGCTGTTTATATATTTTGGCAACATATCTCACTTTCTGATGCCCGAATTGCGTCAAGCTTTTTTTAAAAATGCTCTATAATGGGAAAGTACCTAAATAAATAATTAACAGAAATAACCAATTATACAAACTAAAACTTTTTATTTCGAGATCAAAGCATTGTTTTTAATTTCAATTAAAAATGCATATATCCTTGGATAATTTCAGTTGAAATTAGGTTCACAGCTTAATATCTCATTCCATAAACCTACATAAACACAAATGATTCATTCATCATGAAACGTAAAAAAATATTAAATCATTGAGGTAATCATACACGACGTAAGTTCTCCAACAATCAATGGACAATATTCTAATGACGTCATAGTAGGTAAAATGGTGGCGGTATCGTTTGTTTATGGTTTGTAGTCAAAGATTTAATTTTGCAATGTCTCTTAGTTACATTATTTTATTGTCATATTTATGATCTCAGAACAAAAGCCTATTTTTTCATTATTTAGTTTTTAAAGACGGAAAAAATTCATAAATGCATGATTTGAAAATTTTAAATAATTTTCTTTCTTAATACTAAAAAATAACATCGGGAAGTAACAGCGGGTTTAAGTTAAATAAGTTTAACTGTTTATTCTGTTGTAATATTCAAAATAACTGTATTTATTAGATTTCAGTACTCAACATCAGGGCCCGATTAAACTTTGAAGTTAGAGGAATTACAATGTCATTTCAGGACCTTCCTTTTGGAGAAGCTTTTCTAAATTCCATATATACATGGAAAATCTTCAGTGTTAGAAATATTATTCCTAGGTATCGTTTATTTATGGTTTGAAATCACAAAGATTTAATTTTGCAATGTCTCTTAGTTACATTATTTTATTGTCATATTTATGAGCTCAGAACAAGAGCATATTTTTTCATTATTTAGTTATTAAAGACGGAAAAAAATTATAAATGCATGATTTGAAAAATCTAAATAATTTTCGGTACTTCTTATGGTGTTATTACACGTAGAATCCCAAGCGACTAAAGACGCCGCGTCAAACTCCTCCCACAAGTTCTTGATGCGAGGGTTGCCAAAATAAATTCCGAACCCGTTCCCGTACTCGCATATTCATCGCTCTAAACAGGCAGCCAAGCGAGCGACCGTGCCAAGCGGATTGTTTTCAACCTGTTTAAAGAAATGTGACTTTTTTTTAGACGGTTTTTCGGCAGAATTGTAATCGCGGACTGTATAAAACGGACGTTTTTTTTTTTAAATTTTATTAAAAATATAGGAAAGTTTAAAGATACGATTGAGAAGTCAGATGGTTGAACTTAATGTTAAAAATAGTGGTATATAGATATTTAGGAATTAGATACCTTTAAAACATGGAGTTTTTGACATTCATAAAAGGAATCCGGTATAAATTTTCTAGCGCAGTATAAAAAAAAAAATTCTTTCTTTTTTTAATAAAGTTTAATCGGAATTCATATAGGGCTTTTTGAATTTTTCACAAAATTTTTTATCGACATTTAGTGTTTTTGTAGAATTTTTTCGACTTCGTAAAAGAGTCCTATTTCAAAGTGTTAGCTCAGTATAACAAATTTTGTCTTCTAAAATTTTTACCGATACTGGCGAATTTCAAATAAAAAATTTGATTGATATATATATATTTCAACAATTTTTATAATATTCATACATATATAAATAGCCCTACATGCAAAAATTTTTATGAATGGGATTTTAAAACACTCCATAAAGCAGATAAGGGATATAATTTAGCATCTTTTTTCCAAATCATCGAGGAAAATACCCTTTAACCCTTTATGTACTGAATTATGAAAATTTTATATTCTAAAGCATTTTTCGTGAATTGTTTAAACTACATTAGAAGATTTTTTAACAAATTTTAGAAGGATTTGGAAGGATTAATTAAATTTGAATTTATAGGGATTTTGAGCATTATTTATAACCCCACTCAAATCTTTTATTTTTAATATTTTTCTTAGTATTTTGTTGAATTAGGAAATGTACAAATATAATGTTCTTACAATAAAAATATTTCCGAATTAAAAAATTCCTACCCCCCACCCCCCAAGAAAGCTGAAAAGATGCAAAGGCAAAAGAAATCATCCTTTTAAAAATATTTTTGTTTTGTGTAACCCATAAGGCTTTATGAACAGGATAAAGAAGTATATCAATAACTCATTCTAAACTGTATTTCAACTAATCGATGCATTAAATGAATTTTATAACAAGTTATTTTAATGGTACTTATAAGTACCGCCAGTAGATAAAGGGTTAAAGAAGCATAAATAGTATTAATTTAATACGGTTAAACCTGAATAAGAGAGAAACTTTTATTAATGCTATTTCTTCTGAAACTGCATTTTAAAAATTAAAAATCTTTGTTAGCGAGACCACAAAATCTCTAATTGAAATTGCTTTATTTGTCTTGATACTTACCTTCATAATTGAGACAATTTTCACTTGTTACCAAAGTTCAACATGAATGACCTCCTGAAACTAAGAACACAAATATGTCACCTCTACCAGTATAACAGTTATTACTGTCACTTTGAGAGCCTTTTTTAGTAAAAGAAGCACTTGTTGATCTTATATAGGGGAGGTAGGGTAATTAGGATCAGGGGCACTTCAAGGGCAACTTGCAACAGATAAAAAAATTGACCATGTTAATTATGAAGTCTGACTAATATTCCGCGTGTGCAATTTTTTTGGAGTGAAAATGTATGTTCCTGTACAAGTAATTACTGTTTTTCCCAGAACACAAAGAAAACGTTGTCTGTCAAAGTGAGAATGTTTTAGTTAAAAAGGTCCTGTTTAAAAAGTTGTAGGAATATTGCAATATAGCTATGGATAGCTAGCTGGGTTTGTTTGCGTCTCATGTTACGCCGCTAGGAATGTGGGCTCATGAAGACTTCTCCATCTTGTGCTGCGGTTGCAGCCTTACCGACTTATAAGTGAGAAATGCCAGGCTGGACATCGTCCTTGTGGTTTAGTGGTAGAGCACTGGAGATCTATTCCAGAGACCCGGGTTCGATTCCCGGCCTGGACATTTTTCACTAAGTTGGTTTACGCTTTGTTAGCAATGTGATAATTCACAACATTAATATTCAATAATTTCAAGCGTAATTTCACTGCTGAAATGTAGTTGAAAAACTAATTAAAATTGTATGGATTTAAATTTGGAAAAAATTTGTTTTTAAGAGGAAATGGTTACGTTTTGCAACAGACGAAGCATAATGTTAATAAACTGCATGATTATAATTATCCCAGAAATAGCATTTTCGGGTTAAGAGTAAATTGGGATCGCAAATTTTATTTTCTATTTAAATCAAATTGTGGTTTAGAATGCATTTTTTAATCTTTCAGTTTTCAGATACTGTGAAATATCACCTAGTTCGGTTTACTTTACTGCACATTTTCTGTTAGCAAAACATTTATTTTACAATTTTGCCTTGCATTTATTCCAAATTTTAGCCTTGACGGCATATTTTAAGCCTAATTAGGCTTCAACACATTTAATATAAATGAAATTTTCCTCCTTCACAACATATGAGTTCTGACTGGTCCTTTTCTCCCTGTTATTTTGTTCCCCATTTCATGTTATTTTGAAGAAATTTTTTTTTTTTTTTTTAACTTAAAAAATTATATTTTTAGTAATAAAACAAGGCTATTAATTTACAATAGAAAATTTTGCATTTGATTTTGTTTTGTAGGCAGAGTGTAAAATATATGAATATTAAAAATCCCTTAAAAAACTTTTTTCCAGCGTACTTATCTTTCCAATATTGTATCTCTGAGAATAGTTGTAGTTGTAAAACCAAAAATATCTTTCTGTAACGCCCAAACTGAGATCTTTTAATCCCATTTACTCATGACTGTGTATATTGCAAGGCATGGGAGAAAATACCATTGATCACAATTACCCCATTTTATGAGGTAATTGGTATCAAAGAGGCATTTTTTGAAAAAGACACTTGTATCAGGTAACATGGTACATTAAAAATAACTCTTTACACATTTCAAGAGACAACTACCTACTGAGTAAAATTATACATAACAGTAGTATGTAGTCCACCACTTCATTCTATGGCAATTGTCAAAAAGTGATACTAATTACCCCCAACTCCACTAACAAAGACACCACTTTAAGACTGAGTTGGTCGTTCCTTCAGTTCCAACTTGTCCAATCTTAATTTTATTTATACTCGTATATTCTTAAATAAAACAAATCAAAAATTTCACATGTTAACTTGTCCCACCTAGGAAGTTCTAACAAGATAGATCTCTGATAAGATTAACTCGCACATCCCCCTTTAAAAAACTGATATTCAAAATAATTTATAAGGCGATGTAAATATTTATAACACAGGCCACTATATCATTTCTTTTCAAAAATGATAAAAATTATTCTACAAGAATTAATTCAATACTTATCAATTCACAGCATCATTAAAAGAACATTTTTATCCTACTAAACTTTACATGTTTTTCATGATTATTTTAACTTTAAATTGAGTACTACACTTCTTAATAAAAGTAGTTTATCTGAAATTGGGTTTCAGTTCTTTTACAATGGTAAGGATTACATCATTTGACTCATCACTAGTAAATAGATTTTCTTACAGGCTAAGGGATTTTTAGGAAGTCCTTTAAAAACTGTGCAGTTACGAATCTAAAAAGCATCCTTTCCACACCAACCACATCCTGTCCTGATTTAAACCTGGGGGGAACTCTGCTGTAATAAACCGCCCTCTGTTGTATATAATTCTTAACTGTATAGAAAAATTCACAAAAATGCAATGTAGCAATAATATTGAAGTCGCGTTATAAATATTCAGTCGCGTAAATCTTGTCATAACAATTTTCAACTGTACTTTGAATATTGCTGGCTGTTAAGATTTCTGAAAATCCCCCACTCTTGAAAATTTAAACATGAGCAGTGGTTCCCAACATTTTTAGACCACACATCACTTAAGCATTTCTAAAATAAATCCAGATGCTTCATCTTCCACTGTATCTTGCAATTCCTATTGTTTGAAAAGTGAATCCATATTCACATGAGGGAAGAATAAAAAGGCAGTAAAATAAATCCCCATTCAATAAATACTAGTAGAAAAAGTTTTATGCAAAAAAAAAAAAAAAAGTTACGTAAAAAAGGCATTTAAGCATCACAAAATTTTTGCCATTTTATCTACCCTATATATATAAAATCCTAATGAAACAAATATATGAAACGGCTGAAATGTATCGATTCTTTGAATCGACTGATTAAACAACTGATTTTGTTTCACGCCGATTTCTCCTAAAATATGAAATACTTTGAGATGAAATTAACACCAAAAATCCGTGCTGATCCATAGATCTCAAAACTGGTATTAGAATTTTTGAATTCGAATTAGTTTTCGAAATATTTATTTTTTTCTAATTTTAAATACATTTTTAATGATGGCAACTCAAATTTTAATCATAACAGAATTTTTTTTTTCATAATTCAGAAAAGGTTACTATTTTAAATTAATTTGGCGACCAGTTTGGCCTCCTTTAAATCTATGCTAAGAACAACGCTTTTTTTGTATTTCGTTAACATTATTAAATACAAAACTGTCATTTAAAAATGAAACATTTAAATTGATGGATTTTACTTCTTTTTTTAAAAGAAAACAAAACGAAAAGAAAAATATTAGGCACAGATGTCATATACACACCGGGTTTCCTAATTGGCGCACAAATGGCATTATTTTGATAGACATGGTAACCCGGCTATTGTTGTTTATTTACTTTTATTTCTTTTTTAAATTTATATAAATTATTTTGTTCTATAGTTATTAATTATTTTTTTGCTATTTCCTTTTGAAAATAATAGAAAATAATTAAAAAATACGGTACAATGTAGTAGTTATTCCGTCAACCAATTTCGCAAATTATATAAATCGCCAAATTGTACAGATTGACAAAATTTTTATTTTAAATAACGAAAGAACAAATAAATTAGTATAACATTAATAAATATAAAAATAAAACGTCGAAATAAAAATCTCTTGATGACGTAAACACGTGTAACTTGCTAAAATTCAAGTGAATGTGACATTTACGATCAAGCATTATTGGCATTTAATCTTATAGTTTGCGATAGATTTCTTGTTAACTAAGTAGTACCAAAAATACATATGTAACTGGAATTAAAAAACGAGGTTTTCGCAAAATTTTCGTAAAAAAAAAAAAAAAAAAAAAAAAAAATCATGCCAAACATGCGGTGCGACATGTGGCGAAATATTAAATTATGTAACAAACCATGACATTTAATTTCAACTTCAAATCAATGTTTTAATTTACCACTCGAGCAATAAAAAAATGCTAACTGGCAAGTTGAAAAAAAGATATTGGCGAGATTTGCACCCGGCTTTTTTTTTCTTTCGACACAGATGTCATATTTGCGCGATTTTTTTCTGACGCCAATGTCATATACGCAACGGGTACTTAACTGGCGCCAAAGTATCATTATTTTGCTTGATATGGTAAGCCGGATGTTGTTGTTTATGCTGTTGATGCGTTCCCCAAATTGGCGTTGGAAAAAAATTGTGCCAATATGTGGTGTATATGACATTTGTTCCAAACCTTCATATGAAAGGCGAAGGGATCAGATCGTATTTGTTTATGGCATTTGATGACTTCAACTATTATAATATAGATGAAATGATGGGGATAGAATAATATTTGGCGACTTATCACCTGTGCCTGGATAACATTAAAGTATCAAAATGGCACCTAGAGTATAAAAAGCAAAGTGTTCCGCCCGGAACTGTTCATGATAGTCACATGATTTAGGTTATTGTTATAGAGATTGTTTTAAAATATCGGTTGACAATACTTAATTAATTTTATTTTAGCTTCTTTTCAAATGTTTAACTGATCCTCTTTAATCAAAAACGAAAACAACCATTGGATGTCTTAACAGCAACTGATTCTCAGTTAAATTTTTGCAATCAAAGGGAATTGAATGGAAACCCGTTTACAGGGAGATCTGCACAGCTTTTTCAGTATAATTTAATCTTCTCTAATATTTTTAAAACCCATTAGATTAGCATGTTTTTAGATTCTGCGGTGTCTGAACGGGGATTGGCGAGCGTAGCTTGCAGGGGGCAGAGCCCCCTAGTATACATATATATTTCAGTTATTGCTGTATTTTGAAATTTTGTGAGAGAGCTTTTTGAAAAAGATAACTTACTTTATGTTTAAACTGCACCACATTACAAAAAAAAAAAAAAAAAAAAAGAATAAAAGAGCTGATAGGGAATCAGTTTAATAACAAATATCAAGCCCCTGCCCCCTCCCCCTGCCATGTGGGATGTATGCATAAGCATACCATTTGGAACCACTGTTTTAGAGAATGGCTGTAGATTAATACAGATTGTTTTGAATTCATTCAATATTCTGAATTTCAGAATGTTTAACATCCCACAGAATGACACGACGCTGTGATCTGAAATGCATACTTGCAGAAGAAAAGCTTGCATTAAATCTACAGTTTATTTTTTAACAAAACCAACTTATTGGTAAATAAATGATATGAGTAGTAATTTATTTTTCCAACTGAGTGAAAATGTGTCTAGGCCAGGACTTGAGCTCGGAATCTTGGACTTTAACTGTGAATGCTCTTCGAATTGAGCTATTTGGATGACATCCCAGACAACAAAAAAATTACTATTTGCATCACTTATTTACAAATAAAATAATTGTTAAAAAATAAAGTGTGATACGCATTCAATAGTTTATTCGAGTTTCATTTTCTTGTGATTTATTCTGTCGAGCTTTTTCAAATAACACATCAGATGTTGAAAATGGTTGTTTTGAGTAATATTGTGTAGGTTTGGATGTTGTCCAGGTAGCTCAGTTGGAAGAGCATTCACAATTAAAGCCAAAGGTTCTGGGTCGAGCCTTAGGCTGGACACATTTTCACTCAATTAGAAAAATTGCTACTTGTAAACTACAGTTTCTTGCAACATATATTTATATGCATATACACACAGATTAAATGTCAAATTTATCTAAAATTTTCTTTTGTTTATAATAATCAAAAGGAAACAACAACAAAAAAAAATCTTTTAAACTTGACAGTTTATTTCAAATGCCTTTCTCTTTATGCTAAAGTTATGTAGATTAAAATAATAACCAGCCTAAATAATAATAAACTCAATTTATCAGATTTATCCTTGTAGCTAAATTACTGACGATAAGATGGTTATATTCAAAGAAAGAAAATTATGCCCTTTTTCAACAACATTTTTTGGCCATCTATTTTATTTTTACATAGACAGTTGACGATAATGTAGTATTCAAACATTTTGCACATTCTTGTGCTAAAAGTTCTACATGACACGGTAGCTACCTGCAAAAGGAGAAAATGCTTTAGTAGGAGATTCTATTTCTTTATCTTAAAATTCACATTATTATGATTTTTCTTTTTTGCAATTACAAAGAAATGAGACGCCTTCGGACTTTTTGCATCACATTTATATATTTAGATTTTTTTTGTGTCAAGACAAAAACAATATCCGTTGTGCACCAGAAAGTACTTGCAGGTGTTGGCAGATGTTTCATGAACTCCCAATTGGATATGAAGGATGTAAAAAATAAACAGTCGAAAATTTTGTCCAAAATCAATACAACCCTATCTTAAAAGAAATTTATTAATGATTGGCCTAGTTTGATGAGAGCTACAGACTGGAAAGACGATAAAGTAAACAACACAATAAATATTTCATAATAAAACGTACAATAAGGTCCAACCGCAAATGAGCAATACATTTCTTTAAAGGAAAAAAAAAAGTGGGAATGTTAAAAGTTGTTTGTAAATTTTATGTATAAGTAATTCAGAATCAAAATGGATCAGGTTCATAAAACATTATACAGAGATATTTGTAGATAAAATTTATTTGCTCATTGCAATTTTAATTCAAATTTGTAGGAATTTAGCACCATTTACAGCTTCCATTTTCAACTTACTACTTACTTATTTTGTATTAAATTGATGAAATTACTGGATATAGAACAAGAATCCAGATTTAATGAGAAAATGGACTTTATATTCTTTGGTTCTGAATGACTTATATTCAACAAAGTGTGTTTAATTTCATGTCTGTTAAAAATTGTGCATCTATTATAGCCCTCTCTTTCCCATCTAACTTTCTGATTTTTTATTTATTTTTTTTTTCCTTTTCATGAATGATATAAAAATGAAACAAGAGTTTACAATAAAATTCATTTCTTGCACATTAAATAATACTGATCATTGTAATAATACAAGAGAAATTTATTAAAACAAGATATGGCATTCACAACAATTTTAATAAATATTGGTTAAAATGAATTTTAATATGATTTACAGAGAGTAATATCAATTTCTCTTATAAAAAATATAATTTTTTGCATTTTTCTTATATTTATATACTCTTACAAAATATTTATTAAAATATTTAAAAATAATTATTTTTCAAGTAGTTTTCAATTAAATTCAAATTCAGAGTTGTGCAAAGCAACATCTCTGTAATTGTCTCTGTGTACAGAGCTCTTTTGCTGAGAACTAGATGCATGTACTTCTTCAGAGACAAAGCAGAAAACTAAATTTTTAATTTTTCACTGAGCATTTGAGCTCTGGATAGAAAATATGTACAGATTATACCACCACCAGTATGATCTAGATCACATTCTTAAATTTCAAAGGCACATTCAGTATAACTTTAGTTGCTCTTGTAAATGGTCAATTTAAATTTTATACATGAAGATGTATAGACCAATGTAAACGTTTAGTGACAGTGGTGTGTCGGAAAAGAGTTACCTTAAAAATACTTAGATTAAAATGTTTCAAATATACCTCAGACCAATTAATTGTCAAGAACCAATATAAACGTTCCTTACATAATTGTAGTCGATGATTCATTCTCATTAATACTAAAAATCATGAAGTCTTTCTCTGGAAAAATAACAAATCTTTTTTATTAACATTTCCTTTTGAGACAAAGACGAATGTAGCTAAAAATGCCCGACTTTTTCAATAATCGTTTCAGAATATATATAAATTTAAAATGTTAGCTGCTCCAATAACAGCCTGGACACATTCTAGCAACATGCATTCTATATAATTATGAGATCCTAAAGCTTGGCTACAAAGCCATTTGAAAGATTATTCAGATTTGACAATCAATAGTCATGGAGCAAGGTATTCACATCTTCAAAAATACACACCAGGAATGCAAGGAATATAAGCAGGACTTGTTCTTAATTCTTTCATTATTGGACTCTGTTGATTGGCCAAAGTCATGCACACAGGACTGCAAAATTAAAGATTTATTACCCCGCCCATTTGTTCCTTGCAGAAGAAGCTAAAAAAATTTGGCTTTTCCCTAATTAACATATACAAGATACAGCAGCAGAATTTTTTCAGTTCGTTGTCTTCTCTGCACTGTGACTTAGCTTGTTTGGGCATAATTAGAATACAAGTCATTTCTTCTAACTGACCGACTCCCAGGGTTATTATCTGCTACTGAGTTTTCTTGGGTCTAAAATGAAAATGAATTATGAGTAATTAGATTGAAATATCAGTATTAAATCAAGTAAATGTTATCACCATTGTTTATAATAAATAAAAGTTACATTATAAATATAGAATAATGTGATTTGAGTATGAAGTTTTAATGATAAGTTTTATCAAGCTTGACACTAGACATGCTAAGGGGCTGTACTTATACAGTAGCCTTCCTCTTAACCTGAACTATGCTTTAATCGGCCGACTTTTTTTCCCAACATCAGGCAAAATTCAGAAAGGAAAATTTCGGCTCTCATTTCTTTATGGTTAATTAACACAAATTTACGTAATGTAGAATAATTTCAACTTCTTATAAAGGTATGTGACTAGATTTTCAACTATTTAATTTGTATTTAAAACTTTTCATTATTTGTTATTAGTGATAATTTTTATTTCAATTCAGTTAATTACAACTAGTATTCATTTCACAAAATATAGAAAATATGTACATTTTTAAAACTACACAAATTAAAAAACTAAATGCATCCTACGCATTTAATTAATTAAATATGCAGTTACTTATTTAACACTTTTATTACATCTCCGGTTTAACTGGTTTTTTGCTTAACTGGCTAACCCCCGGTCCCGTTTAGGCCGGTTAAGGGGGAGGCTATTGTTAAACTTTTATCAATCTTTTTGGATCTTCCCCCCCCCCCCCCCCGTTAATCATATTATTATCAATGTCTAAAAATTCCTTTGATTTTTGGAGTGATATACAAATATGGTTACATTTATTTTTTCCATACTTTATTGATTCGGAATGAAGAGAAGTCAATAAAATATCATTTTATATATGAAATAACTTTATATCAAATTAAATAACACTTAAAAGAAATAGTTACTATTTAAAAGAATTTAATAATAGCTTTTTTTTTACATAATGCATGCAACAGTAATAATGTCTTCTTCTACTTGACCACACAGGGGGAGTGGGGGGCAAACAGAACTTCTTATCAACAAAACAGATGGACAAAATTCTTTCTCCTTTATTTACTAGTAAACACAAAGTATCATTTGAAACGTACTTCACATATGGTTTCTCAAACAGTGGTTTATAGATGCATATGACAGAAGAATAGGAATGGCAAACATTGGGGTATTACATATTTTGTAATTAAATAATCTTATAATCATTCAAAGATTTTGATAATAACTTTGTATTCTCATAAAAATAGATAATAGACTAAAAAAAGATAACATACAACTTTGATGTAAAGACCAAGTTACAAATAAAAAAAGAAAATGTTGGTAGTGTGAAAAATGATAACGATATCAAAAAACAAATCCCCCCCTCCCCCTAGTGATATCTTACGATATCATGTGCCAGACCCACCCTCCCCCCTAAAATGATAACGTTATATATGCACAGCCCCCTAATGCGAAACTGACATTGACAATGTAACTGGAAACCATTTTACACAGCGCTGTTTGTGGGTGATATTTGGAACTTTTGTTAGCCAGAAGACCACCAAATATTTCTCCAATCCCCATTAATGACATTGTTATTGACTAACTTAATTCATAATTTGCTCTGATTATGGATGATCAATGTTATTTCTACTGATATACTCTTATTCCCATATTTAATCATGATTTTTGTATAAATTTAACAGAGTTTTGCCTTTAAATTTTGGGTTTAAAAAAGCACATAACGTGTTCATAGAATAATTGGTATATTTTTAGGGACAACTATTGAAGTTTCTATGGTGAGCATTTAAAAATATACATAACTAATCTATATAATAACGACATTGTTAAGGGTAACTTTTTTTTAATGACATAATGGATATTTTTGATCATATGACCACAAATCTCAATTTCTGTCAAAGGCTCTTTAATTTATCCATTTTATAAATATTTAGAGCAGGGCCGAAACTAAGATGGGGCAGAGGGGCATGTGTCCCGAGCGCTAAAACGAAGGATTATACCTTTGGAATGGATCTTTTTCTGCTGATGGACTGGTGGCTTCCATTATTATGAAACAGCCATTATAAATGAAGTGTTAGGTGAAGATGAAAGAGCAGCCGTAAAAAGTTAGAATTCTGATTTTCTGGTCAGAATGGGAGAAAAAAAATGGCTATAATTTTTTTCCAATTCTGACCAGAAAAACAGAGTTCTAACTTTTTACGACGCTCTTTCATCTTTACCTAACACTTCATTTATAATGGCTGTTTCATAATAATGGAAGCTATCAGTCCATCATAAGAAAATAACTCGGTTAAAGCAGAAACTCACAGTCGGTTAAGCGGGACTCTACTGTATATTTCATTTTAAAAATGATCTTTAGAATATTTTTGTTGGTTTTCAGAGGGGGGTCATGACCCCCGTGACCACCCCCTTGGATCCGCCATTGTAGATCACATAGTTTAGTATTACATATTTGATGATTACATATATTAAATTTTAAAATAAGTCGACTATTAGAAAATTAGTAAAATTCTCTCTGTAAATATACTTTACGGAAGAGGAAGTGGCAAAATCCATGTTTGCACCGGATGCAAAAAAGGATAGTTTCGGTTTCGGCCCTGATTTAGAAATCTTACCATTAAATACTTTTGACTGTAAAAGAAGACAAAAGTGAGTAACTGAAAAAAAAAAAAACAACAACAACAAAAAAAAAACAGTAGTTTTAGTCTCTGTGTTTGAATATTATAAACAATGTAGATGTTGAAATAAAATGTTTGTGATTTAAAGTATATTTCCTATCAAAACATTGTTTCACATTTTGAGTTAAGGATTAAAACTCATTTGGTTTATTTTTTTGATTGTGCAGGGATTTTTCCTTCCAACGTAGGAGTTTACATTCTTTTAAGCAAGAATGAAATTGTGTGTCACCCCCACTCAAAAAAAGAAAATAAATAAATAAATTATACAAAATAAAATAAATTGCAGTTGGCGAAATTTGGACCTAGCTAACGGAGAATCACCTGATATTGTGAGTTGTGACGTAGCTTAATAATTTTCTACTACTGAATGGATCAAACTTTTTTATTTGTTTGTTTTATTCTTTTTAACTGTGCATAGTTAATACTATATATTAGTTTCATGGTAAAGGCAGCCAGAGCTGTTCTTTGCGAAAGCGAGGCCGAAAGCAAAAAAATTGCAAGCCCCTCCCTTTTCAAACTACCTAATCTCACAGTCTCGCCAATGTTGTCAATTTAGCTAACAATTTTTATTCGTCTACCAGAAATTTAAATTAGTAATTTTTGCTTTATTGAAAGGCAAACACTCTGTGATTAAATATAGTGAAAATAATTATTTTGAAATTTTGGTAGGTATTTTTCAATTTAAAAAATCTGCTAAATTGAGAACCCTAGGTACCTCCTACAACATAATCTATAGCCCGCATGATATACACAGGGCGCAACCAAGATTGCGCTTTCTGCAGGGTTGGCAAGTTTCTGCTGAGGTGGTTAAAATCGGCATAGCAGAAACTAGTTTCTGCCAGTAAGTGGCAAAAACTGGCAGAAACTAAGAAATAATACTAATAAGAACTTTAATCTGCAATGATTCATAATTCACACATGTATTTGATATGTATACAATTAAGTTAAAAATTAAAACTAAAGATTATGAATGTTATTCAAAGTAGCAAAAAGTTTCAAAATTATCCTTAATAAAATGTACTTAAGGAATTTAATACTACTAAAAAAGTATCACATTATGTCACGAAATATGTTTATGCCAGTTTCTGCCAGTTAAAACCACTTTCTGCCGGCAAAAAACCAGCCCTGGCTTTCTGGGGATCGGGGGGGGAGAGGGAGTACTATGTTTTAGTAGAGGTTTTACAGACTCTGGCCAAATTTCCTTTCATAATATTCGAACTAGAGGCGCTAATGCACGGGCCGGAATTGCCACGCCCAGGCACGGCCCGAAGGAAAGCTATTTTGGCCCGGCCCGACTCAATTTCTACAAAAAATTCCGTTCTCTCTCGACATACAATTAATATTCTTTTAATGAATATTACATGCATATTTGTGGGAACATTTTACAGTATATTTTTAATTACTATGCGTTCGCAAAATAGAAAACACACAATAGTAAACATTAACGATTACTTACAGTGTTTTAGTCAACATTTCTACAGACGCTTCAAAATTTAAATAAGGGTTCATTAAAAGATTAATGTAGTTTAGAATAAAGGGTTAAAAAACAGGATAACTTTCGAAGCTTATAATAAAAAGTAGATTTGTGAAAATATTTCTGTCATTTTTAAGGCTTTTCTCAAATACAAAGGAGCAACATTTTGACCCATTTATGAATTCATTTCTTTTCGGAAATGGATGAGATTGGCAGGTATTATTCAGAAACCATGTAAATGCCGTTTTTTTCTTAGATAAAAGTAATATATCTTTCAGAAAATACTGCCAAAGTTAGCGTTTCGAATCGAATTTCTGGAAGCGATAGCACAGGAAAGGAGAAAAATGCACGGTCACGTGACAAGAGTCTCTGTTATCACTGTACTTAATTTATCAAAAATGGAAACACTATTCGATTCCAAATCCCTTCAATACTCAGGCCTGTCAATTTTATGCCTTTATAGTTAAAAATGAGTCAGAAAATGTGTCTGAAAGTTTCGCATTGTTGAGCAGTAAATATGAGAACCACCTTAAGGTGCATTTCCAAAGATACCGTTAACAGAAGTTCATTATCGCTATTAATATTTTTACAAAACATAATGCCTGAGAACACACATCCTGAAAACGATTAAGACCAGTTCCGTCCCGGCACAAGTCTGCCAAAAAAATTAAACTCGGGATCAGGCATCATATTAACTGTACGATGCCGATCTCTACGATGGACATGTTACATTTCTGCATTGATGTTGTTAAACTCACATAGGCTCGTAACGCACATTTATACTTCTCGAAAAAGTCATATTCATTGAAAATGGCCTCGTATTTTATCTGCTTCTATGAAATTCTTATATCGGGCTGATAGGCCCGATTAATTTTTTTTATCGGCCCGGCCCTGCAGGCCCGTTCAATTTTTTTGCCGGCCCTGCCCGTTGAAAAAATTGTCCTAATTCTGCCGGTCCGTCCCGACCCGTTTGAAAATTCTTCTCCATTCCGCCGGGCCGGGTACGGGCCAAGCCCGGGCAGACCTCTAATTCGAACTGGTGTTGAATAATTCGTCCTGTTTTTGCGAATTTGGGATAGGCCCGATTCATTCTTGCCGTGCAAATGCCGTAGCAGCATTTCTTTCTTTCTCTCTTTTTCATTTTTTTTTATTAATGATATTGTACAGTTAAAATAAGCGAGAGCATCTCCATATATTTTAATCTCTAAATTGGCATAGAGAGATGTGAAAGGTACTGTTCGACTGGGAATTGTGTCTACTTTTCAAATTTGAATACAAATTTTGAAATATAAGTAATCTACATAAGAAAAAATGTATATTGACTTTCAATTTTTTTAATGGTAACACCCACTTTTGAAACATTTTATTTCTTTCAACAAGGTAGCCCGAAAAATAGGCACAGACCTATTGCATATTTTTTCCTAAATCTTCATACAGAGTTAGATAAAGTTTGATGATGGTAATGTTAATTCAATGAAAAATTTTATATATTATCTTCCCAAAAAAATCATTCAAATCATTTTTTAATATGATACAATACATAGACTCAAAGATATTTTAGGCATTTTTTTCCAATTGAAAAACAAATTTTTGATTATGAAAATTGTTAATAAATTCATGTTAAAAAAATTCTGAAATAAGATCGACATTGATTTTCACAGAAAATGAACTATAATTGTCAAAAAAAAAAAAAAAAGTAAATAAAATAAAATAAAATAAAAGGTATGTTTTATAACCTAGAAAGTTATAGAAAAACAACTCTAAATAAAGCAATTCCAAATAATAATAAACCCAGCATTAAAACATAAAAAATTAACGAGTAAAAATGTGTTGCCAGAAAAAAATTATTTTGATGATTTAGTACTACTTGATTTTAGCAGGAAGTGTCAAAGGGGAAAAAATTACTTCAATCAATGTGTTGCTATTACACTGAAGTTGAGATTTACTGCTGGCAGATGATATTAGCAAATTACAGCCAAGTAATTTGGAATGGCACACATTTTCTTCCTTAAGTAGCATTAAAAGTAACATAGTTTCATGCTACAAGTTATTATTTTTAATCATCACACTATCTGCTACACTACATTGTTCAAAACAGAGCAGAAATTAGGGGTGGGTGGGTGCAGAGGGGATATGTGCCCCAGGCACCAGAACGAAAGGCATGCAAAATTAAGATTTTGTATGTCATTTCATACAAAAATGTATATGTATGTGAAATACAAAGAAACTCACAAGCTAATGTTAAACCTACGGGAGCGTTCATTTAAAATTTCTCGTTTGCATTTTAAAATGATTTTTCTTTTCTTAGGAACGTTTAGAATGATCTTTAGCATTGCTCTACTTTTAGGTTTCAGAACCGGTACTGAAAGTGAAAGTAACTTTATAAAAAAAAAGTCTCTGACATAAAATTGAAAAAGTAAACACTAACTCAATTACAATTCAATCTCAGCTACCCAGTAGCAGAATTTTCGGTGTCCATCTGCAGCAAACCAAAATTTATCTGCGATCCACCAATGCTGAACCAAGCTACTATCATACATAAATATTTATAGTAACCCATAAAATAAGCAAAATTTGTAATTTACAAAGAATATGTAATAAAAAACACAATAACTCTTAAAACAAAGTAAACTTTTTAAGCCTAGTATTTATTTTTAAGCTGGTTGATTAATCTGCAAGGTCTAAAATAATCTGCAGTGCCGCTGCCGTGCTGCACTGTTTCTGCTATAGGGCTCAGCTATTTTAAGAAAGAAAAAAAAAAGCATTTAAAACTAAATATGCAAGCGGAAAATTTTAAAAAGAGCGCACCCATAGGTTTAACATTGCGTTCCAGTTTCTTTGCGTGACTAGTGTAATCTCTTAATGCTCAAGCTAATGTTAATCCTATGGAAGCATTGTTTACATATTTCTTGCTCAAATTTTAATTATTATAAAATAATTTTTTTTTATTTTTTTGCATAAGGGTATCTGAGGTTGATAACTTTTCTTGTGCGTGAGGAAAAGGGGGGGGGTGAAAATCCATGTTTTTCCCGGGTGCAAAAAAGGCTAGTTTCGGCCCTGGTACAAAATCTAGCATACTACAAACTACGATTAAAAGTAATGACTACTGTAGTTTCGTTACTTGTAGTGTGCTACTTCTGACCCCTGGGTACAATTGTATAACTAACTCCTTCTGCCACACCATAAAATTTTAGACAGATTTCCGGTTACATTTTTACAGATTTTACTGTATTACCTACACTTTCTGATTAAAAGCTCTGCGAAACACAGATAATTGACCGGGAAATTTTAAGCATCACCTCCCCCCCCCCCCCAAGAAAAATATGTCACAGCAATGGCTCTGATTGCATGCTGCACGAGAGATTTTGAAATACATGAATATTTCTTGAAATGAAGAATAAAACATGAAATAAGCAAACCTAAGAATTTTTACTCATAACCCTCGATAAAAGACAATTTTTAAACATATAAATATAAAATACCAAAACAGAAGTGTAACAAATATGAAATTGTAAATATTTACAAGTTTACATACTTTTTTTTTTTCTAAATAGATAATTGAAACAGTTTTTGCATCTGTTATGTGTTGTTAATTTTAGACAATTTTTAAACACATTAACATAAAAAAAACTAAAGTGTATATTATACAACCGGTTAAGTGGGGTTTCATGAAAAATCCTTGCTTCTTTTCTGTTATGTTTAGAATAAATTATCCATTTTTTTCTTTTATTAAAAACTCAGAGGGAAAATAGAGAAAAATTTGAAGTTAATAATTAATAAGCACTCCTCGTTTTTAAAATAAGAAAATTATGTATTTAAATCACAATTTGCTATATAACTAATTTTAAATGTTTTTAGTTTACACTTAAATTCTAATACTTCATAAAATAAACAATAAATTGCTAGTTGATGAGATGCATATGCAGAGATAAGAAGAAACAGGATCCTTTAAAGGAACTTTCATAAAATATTTAATCTCAAACAGGATTTTCATAAACTTTTCAATTTTAAAACAGGACCCTTTACTATATTTTTTGACTTAAAAATAGACCTTTCATAAACCTTTTCCATCATCAAACTGAAACTTTTACAAATTTAATTATTTAAAAGTGGGATCTGTCCTGTCACTTTTACATATATGTAAAGTGAAAATATAGATGTTACATGCATATACTTTCTTAAAGATGTATAAACAAAAACCTGAATATAACGATCATTTCAAATTCACAAAATTATGATTTTAAAACTGACATTTGGATAACTCAGAAAATTTATTTGCAGAAATTGTTTTTATTTTACGTTTAAGATCAGAAAATACACCACATTTAAAAGTAATTTTAATACCGTGAAATAAAACTTTATAGATACAGAATATTTTATTTTTAATCTAGCAAGAAAACTGCGACATTCAATTTTTTGCATTACACTAACATACAGCGCTGAAAACGTAAACAGTTTGGCGAAAAAGTTTTGAAACAGCGCCAAAATAACATATGTGAAATATTATTAATAACAGCAAAGAAATACTTTCAATAAACGCAAAAATGAATTAAAGAAATTAACAGTCATTGAATTTAGTTTTGAATACAAGATAGTTCAGAATAAAAGGTGGGAAAATATATAAAAACAAAACATTGCACTTACCAGCAGTAAAGGGGGAAGCAGATTTGTCTCTTTTAATTATAATTAGGCTGTTATATCAAGAGAATTTGTGATTTATCCATCCTCTTCAAAAAACTAGGCTGTCTTTGTTCTCCTAAAAAGTAATACTAATAGTAAAATAAATAAATTTATAATCATTCATGTTTCCGCAAGCGGCCATTTTGACAGAAATGTTGATCTTGAAATCCCCAGTCAAAAAGTGACGTCAACTTCCTTACGCATTTGATTGGCTGTTACTGGCGAGTCGCTTGGCTCTCAGGCGTCAAAGACGCCCCGAACAAGAGAGTCGCTCGCGCTCCAAGCGACTCCCCTAGCTCCATAGCATTAACATGGAGACGCCTGGGATCCAAGCGACTTTGACTCCTCGTGTAATAACACCATTAGTTATCCCGTCGACCAAATTACTGTCGCCAAATTGCAAGATTAATTGCCAATAATGGTTGCCATTAATTAATTAATTGTAAGATTAAATGCCAATAATGGCCAATAAAACCAATTCGACGTTTTATTTGTATTTTTATTAATGTTTTGTTAATTTATTTGTTCTTTCGTTATTTAAAATAAAAAATTATGTCAATGTGTATAATTTGGCGAGTGGTTTAGCGATTTATATAATTTGGCGAAATTGGTCGACGGGATAACTAAGAAGTACCTAATTTTCTTTCTTAATAATAAAAAATAACATCGGGAAGTAACAGCGGGTTTAAGTTAAATAAGTTCAACTGTTTAATTCTGTTGTAATTTTCAAAATAACTGTATTTATTAGATTTCAGTAAACAACATCAGGGCCGATTAAACTTTGAAATTAGAGAAATTACAATGTCATTTCAGGACCTTTCTTTTGAAGAAGCTTTTCTAAATTCCACAAATACATGGAAACTCTTCAGTGTTAGAAATATTCTTAGGACTGACATAACATGAGAACGGCCTGCAATTTTACACAAGTTTTTGAAAACTACTTTATATCAGAAATTTTACTAAAAACTGGTTACTTTTTTGTTATAGCGGTCCACACTATTAGGATTATGACAAGTTGCATTCGATTTCGCCAACGTCGTTACCAAGATCGTGAAGCACACACATATAATACCATATAATACCATTTCAGGAAATCGTATACGATAATTTAATAGTTTTTACCTTACTTCAAGTGTATAATTAATTTTTTTTAAGCCTTAACAATCTAAATTGTCCAATATATGAATTAAAAAAAATTAAACAAAGATTGAATTGACGTGACCGCAAAAAGCCTCAAATCTGCATAACACTTGGAACCAAACTGTGCAGATTAGTGGTCTTCTACTGTACACAACTTTTCATAAATGTGTTTCGTTCTTAAAATGTGTTATTTTCATCTATCACTGCGGAACAAACGAGAAAACTCATATTCTTACACATGAGTTGTATATATCTTTATATCTAAATTTCCGTCATTTTTGACGGGCTACCTTTCTAGTATAAAATAAAAAGGTACTAATAACAGGTAGTGTTTGTAACATGAAAAACATTACTACGTTTTTTTCCCTCATATATCGATTATATATATGTTACGAAACAATTTAATGGGTGTAGTTGAAATATCACATCGTGCTTATTACGTATTACTGGAGTCATACCACATTTTAATCAGCCGTTGGTGATGTTGTAAGCAATCCTACCACTTAGCACAAGCATTGCTAGCGGAGGTATCAACTTTGCGAAAATATAGCAGCTGTAGAGCGATGATAATATTGGTATAGTCCAATCAAACACTTATTATTTCATTATGAAAACAAGGCAGCGTGAGTGGCGAAAATAGGCGTATGAAGAAATATGGGGTTTTCCCAATTAAACACATGGAAACGTAGTCATAGAACAACTGTTTATTCCATCAGAACATACCAACACTGAACAATTCCCGCAGATGAGAAATCAGAGCATTCCACTCGAGCATAAACTAGTTACTCATGCTAAATAGATGTTAATTTACGAAATGAATATTCTACATGGCTAAGGACACCGGGTAACAGGTTATGTAAACAATCACAGCACAAAAATCTCTCGTTCTGAGCTCATGCTCTCGCTATTTATATTCCGTCTGTAATGACGCATGAAAAGCAATAACAAGTTGGAAATTGCATGTCAAACGTGGGAAATGAGATGCGTTCGTACTACAACTAGATTTATAAATATTTTTTGCACCACATATTGTACTGAATGTATATTTTAGTGTACTTCATAAGTGCATATCACTTTCATTCTGTTCGAAAGGCTGTAACATCATTAAAATGCACTTCAAATCATTTTTTCCCATTGACCGTAATGTAACGGAAAACTTTTGACGGTCCCTGCAATTAAACTATTCATGCGATTTTCATAAAATTTGAAATGACGCGACGAAATTATGCAATAGTTATATACTTTAAATTCCAAACGATTAGGTTGGGTAGTTCTTGTGCTGTTATATGCGGACAGACGGACTGAACGACGACTATAGGTGTTACGTATTTATATAATTACGAACGCCTCTAAAAACAAGAAAATCAATTGCACAGTATTAGATTAATTTTTAACAGAATTATTTAATTGGCAAATAAATCTTAACAGACGGTCAAGATATCCCTGGTTCGAATCCTGGCCCGGACTTTTTTTCACCTACTTGGATATTTACTTTTGTTAAAATCACACAGTAGTTTGATACTTTCGCACTTTTATAATACTACAATACTACATTACATATATATACTACCTATATAGGCACTGAACGAGTATGGCAAATATGTGCATTTCAAATATGAACCTAATAAATCACAAAGAGTTTGAAATCTACGTAATTTGGAACTTCAAACTGGTCCGGGCGACATATTTTGGCCAATCTGTATACTTGAATTATATTTAAAAAAATTCTTGATCTGCAGTAAAAATTGTGTAGAAGCTTAAAATATAATTATAAAAGTTATATCTGTTGTCGTTAAAATACAAACTATGATCTAATTATTTAAATGAGAATTTATTTAATAAATATTTTAATGTTTATAAAAAATTATTTTTTAGATCCATTTTCTTTAGGCCAACAGCAAATTTAAATGCTTAATTCGAAATATTCGTATAATTCAAAATCATTTTTTAAATGATATTTTGTTTTCATTACTATTTATTGGGGGCATTTAATGGGGGCTATTTTTAGCTTAACACCCTGACCGCCGAGCAAAAGGGCAAAACTGTAATGTTGTTTTCTCTGTAATTTTTTTAATAAATGCTTAAAAAAATATTTCTTTCCAACATGATAATTTTTTTTTCATTACGTATAGGCATGTAAACCTAAATTTTATTAATCGCAACTTAATTTTTTAAAACTGGATTATATCTGTAGACACAATTTTAATGATTATCACAAAAAGATTGTTAAATGCGCTGAAATGATATAAATATCTCTGAATGATAATTTTTGAATTTAAATGAATAAATTATAATTAAGTGTATTGTACTTTATATAATAATAAGCCGCATTAAACAAAACTTTCTCTGTATTTCTGGACTCTAACAGTTGATATATTAAAAGTGATATGATATAATGGCTTATTCTCTACGCATTTTTCAACAAAAATACATCTTTAAATGGGACATTTTTTTTAAAAATGGCATCATCTGAAATGCTTCCAAAATATTCACAATATTCATATAATTCGAAATTATTTGTAAAAAATAAATTATATTTTGTTTTCATTACTATTTATTGTAAGATTTAATGAGAGCTATTTTTTGTGGGCTATTTTATTGTGTGTTATTTATTGTGGGATATGTTATTTTAAAATGCTTAGGTTAACAAATTTATTTATATTTGAGAAAATATATTTCATATGGCCAGAAGGCAAGTTTTCTACCACATTAACGCATTTTAAATTCAAAATTCAAAGATAGAAAATTTTGAAGCATTTATAGATATTTATATATGTATAATTTTATCATTTTATAGAAATGTATCTGATAAGAAATGAAAATTATAAATGTTTATATTATAAACGCGCATATATTTTTTCATTGTCTATTCATCCTTGTCTTTGTATGTGTCCACTCTTATCGATGTCCGACAGCTGATTTCTAAACCGTTAATTTTAGGGTTATAGTTCCAATTTCAAAAACGCGTTTTCCCGTTTTTAAGGATTTAGGAATTGGCTCTTCTGTAACGTAAAGATCCGGCACCTTATATATATGTTATGATTTTACCGGCTTTTGAAGTAGATCCTGCCGGCTTTAGAAGTTGTCATGATTTATGGTGTGATTAAAGACGTGAATTAGGAAAGTAAATCATTTACGTGCAGTCGAACTAGTTCAGAGCAGTCGAATCAATTACGTGCGGCGAATGGCGCGACAATGAAAATAAATCGACAGAGCGTTTTCCCAAAAAAGAGAACTCATTTTAGACAAAAAGAACTGTTCATTCTTAGATTTCACATCACTGGACCGCTTTCCACAATACACTCATATTCTGGAGACGCTACAGCTGCGCTGATAAGAAGTAGATGTTTAAATTGGATCCATTCATTTCAACACGTTGACACTTCTCCAAACAGCTAAAGTTTATTTTAACAATAAAAAATACGACAAAAATCTGCTCTCCGAAGTCATGCCAGCTAATTTAAGGAGGCAAAGCGCGGAAGGTTACCGCCGCATTGTCGTAAGATCCCGACAAATCAGAAATCGGCGACAGCTAAGAATCTAATCAGAGCGTTTAAGACTCAAATTTGAGAAGCGGACGAAAATTGTAATGAACTGTCGCGCCGATGAAAAGCGCGCGAAGCGAAAACTATAGAATAAAATAAAAAATAAAAAGAAAATGGTTAAAAGAATATTCGAAGTGATCCGGTGCCTCGGTTTTAGCATTAGGAAACGTAATAGCTTTAAAAAAGATTTTTATGGAGGGAAAATGCTTTTTAGATTAGAAATTGGAATAATAGTCCAGTCATTTTAGGAAAAATAGCGGAAAAAATTAGAACAAAGCTGGATTTTTGCACAGGTGCTAGTTAGGGTATGTAGTTAAACATACTAAAAGTCCCCATCGATCCGATGTGAGCTTTCGCCACCAGGGGGCGCTAATGAGTTTGAAAATCGGTTTTATGCGAATATCTCATGAACAATGGCATCTAGAAAAAAAAGTTCAATTATAAAGATGTAGATAATTCAATTTCCTACAAAAAGTGTTATTAACATTTGTTTGTCACACCAACCCTTCCCTGTCAAAATTTTAAAAAGTAATCATATTTGGAAGAACAGTTACAAAAATACGAAAAACCTACTGCTACTTTCAAAGAAATTATGTAAACAGGTCTAAATTTCTTACTTTTGAATGGAGAAGGTGAATATATAATATACATATATGCTTATTTCCACACCACCCTTGAGGGAAAGCATTTAGCGCGTTTTTTTTATTGTGGTTTCACCCGTAGGCATATTCCACTTATAGTGACTGGCCTAATCCAATTTCAATCTTTTACTGCTTTAGTAGTCGTTTGCACAGCTTCAATTTCTTCACTTGATTCAGTTTCGTCATTATCTCTATTTCTTTCTTTCATTGTTGTATTGCCTTCAGTATTTTCTTGTCGGCTTTCGATATCATCACTAAATTCAGGAGTAGCGATTCCCCCCTCCTTTGCAGTGGGCAGGTTACTGTCAATATCCTCCTCGTCTTCAATTTCAACTTTAATTGCATTGTGCCATGAAACTCCGCAACAATTTACGCAAATATCAAAACATTTCAATCCGATTTTTTCGGCATCCGAACGCTTTTCCACATCCTCTGGAGCAAGTACAAAAAATGGATTCAATAATATTTTTTGGTGCGGGCGGTAAAGTGGCTGGAATTGGAAAGAAATTAGGTGCATTTTGCCAGCCCCAGTTCTCAGGAAGTAGTTTATTGCCCAACCAGTATTGTATTTCATGATAAACGCGTAAACCGTGCAATCTAGGTGCATCCTCGGTAGGCGGCAACGATGAAAGGCTTTTTTTTACCAACAGCAACTCCTTTCTTGAAACATACATAACGGTGCTTGTTCAAAGAAATTTCTGCTTTACCACCGTATAAAGAAAGAAAACTAGTTTTTCCTGCCTCGGATATTTCAAATTGGGATATCTGACCACTTTTAAAAGTGCCGGATGCTTGTATGTTACGTTCTCCTTCCCTTTTCAAAATTTTTGCTAAAGAAATTTTGCCTTTCCGAAACATTGCTGACGTAGAGTCACAACCTGAAAAAGCATGAAGGAACAATATATGATCTTCCAGAACTGCATCATTGTTGAGACTGTGCGATGAGTACAAGGTTGTTGCAAGTCTTCCTCTTCCAGGCTTAATAAAAAATATCTCTGACTCTGGAGGTACTAAAGCAGTCAGCAATACGAGCAAGTCAACATCATCGCCAACAACAGCAGCAAGCGCGCCAGACTTTGTTACTTCAATAGCTGTGTTAACAATTAGTGTATCAGCATCATCTTCTGCCTGTTTCGCTTTGAAACCATTCTCCATAAATTTCTCCATGAGCATAGATATAAGATGCATTTTATTTTTATGATTAGATAAGAAAATTTCTTGATTAATTGACACATTCATTTCTTCGTTAAAATCAATGTCAGGACTTACAATTTTCGAACACCGACGAGTTCTTTCGGCCTTTTTTGTATTATAAACTTCGTCAGAGTAACCATCGAAAACGATTATACATTTACCACTGCAATTTCTTTGGACATAAGAAAATATAACTTTCTACGACACTCTTGTATGTTCCAAAGAAGGGCCAAAGAACAGGATGCAAAAGCCATCCTCCATCGATGATGTACGTAGACACACATTAACTTGGATTCTCCTTGTACGTTTTTTTTTTCAAATATTGAATATAATAATGCTTTGGTGGTTTTTCTCATACAATTTTCATTAAATAATGTTAAAGGATATGGAGATAGTTCATACTGAAAGTAAGTTTTCAAATCTTCTTGTTGTTCCATACAAACGGAAATACGTTGAAATAACAACAGTGGATCGCAGGTCACAGTATCGTCTTTAAATCTGAACGAAATATTCATCGTCTCTAATAATAGTAATCGATCTTTACGTGAAAGTTTCAAGTCACCAATTTTTCCCCCCGAAATCTTTTCAATGACTTTGCATCCGACGCTATATGCATCATGACAGTTTATTCTGTGATCTCCGACAATTCCGCTATAGATTGAGATGCACTTACTAATAATAGGAAAAGGTGGATGTTTTTCAAGCCATGCATCCTGTTTCCTGATGTCTGCATTATCACGTAGTGTACTAGAATCTCGATAGTCAAAGTGTTGATCGGATGATTGCGCACGTGCACCATACAACTCTTCTAGGGATTCAGATAATTGCATTAGAAAAGGACCGCCAAGTATCAATTTTTCCAATACTCTGTCTGTTATACCCCTCCCACGTGTTATTCCACCTGATGATTTCATACTTCTCATCAATGTCTGTTCGATCGTCATATCTGTCCAAACACCGGACCAAAATTTTTCACTTCTTCGAACAGTAAAATAGTCCGCTTTTATGAACCGTGAGCATTCTATTTCATGTAATTCTGTTTCAAGCAAAGTCATAATCTTGCAAGTATATTTGACAAGTCTTTGCATATAGGAAATGGCCACTAGCATGAAAAAAGGTAGCATGTTCCGAATCGTTTCAACCTGTAACTGCCAATTTCCACTGCGTTCTGCCATTATAAATTTATGCATTAATGTTACCATTCGAAAATATTGACACCAAAGTTTCGCTGTTGGCCCATTCTTTTCTAATGTTTCCATTTCACATTTAATTTTTGCTGTAAGAAAAACCAGTATAGCGTCGTCCAATATATTGTCATATACAGAAGTGTTTTCTTCAACATCTGCAACAAACTGTAAAAGGTGTCCTTTTTCAGCTTCATGGAGTGTGATATTTTTCATGATTATCTTCCCCAAAGCCAAACGCATTAAGGTGTGCCCTCTAACAGCACGCGCAAATGCGTGACCGGCTAGCATATTTTCAACGGTATTCTTCGCATATACCTGGCTCAGCAATTCTTTCAGACCACTTCCAGCCATTATGTATCCAATACAACCTAGATATGACATTAACAGATGAAATCCTCCAATCCTAATATAAACATTCTTGAAATTTGGCGTATTGCTTAGCGCCGCACATATGTCTCTCGCTTTCATAAAGTGGTTGGTCAAATGTCACAAAAATGCAATTTTGATTGGTTTCTTTACTTTTTTCGACCGCTGTGTAAAGACTTGAATATATTGTGTCGTAATGACTTGGTGGAAGATTAACAGAATTATTTCTTGTATAATTTTTCCTACACGTTGCGTGAACTATAAATTCACTATTGTTTTCAGCCTTTGCTTCAAATGTTTTCCACTTATGGTCACCTCTTTCCAAACTTGCTGTCACAACGGACTTCAGTCCCTTTTTTCCAATTTTCACATAATCATTCGAAACGCAGCCTTCACCATATACAAGACAAACTACTTTCACTAGATTAATTTTAACACAATTATTCTAATTGGTAAACAAATCATATTAGATGTAAATTTCCAACTGGGCGAAAAATGTCCGGACCAGGATACGAACCCGGGACCTCCCTGGCTGAAGCCGCCAGTGCTCTGCCATCTGAGCTATCCCGGACGATTCTGGTCGAACTTTTTCACCCAGCTAACCTTGAAGATTACAACATCTGGTCTGAAACCTGGTTCAGCTCAACAGAATAAATCTCAGGTAATGGAACTCCAGAAATCGCTGGATACGAAATTACACTAGATTAATTTTAACACAATTATTCTAATTGGTAAACAAATCATATTAGATGTAAATTTCCAACTGGGCGAAAAATGTCCGGACCAGGATACGAACCCGGGACCTCCCTGGCTGAAGCCGCCAGTGCTCTGCCATCTGAGCTATCCCGGACGATTCTGGTCGAACTTTTTCACCCAGCTAACCTTGAAGATTACAACATCTGGTCTGAAACCTGGTTCAGCTCAACAGAATAAATCTCAGGTAATGGAACTCCAGAAATCGCTGGATACGAAATTACACTAGATTAATTTTAACACAATTATTCTAATTGGTAAACAAATCATATTAGATGTAAATTTCCAACTGGGCGAAAAATGTCTGGACCAGGATACGAACCCGGGACCTCCCTGGCTGAAGCCGCCAGTGCTCTGCCATCTGAGCTATCCCGGACGATTCTGGTCGAACTTTTTCACCCAGCTAACCTTGAAGATTACAACATCTGGTCTGAAACCTGGTTCAGCTCAACAGAATAAATCTCAGGTAATGGAACTCCAGAAATCGCTGGATACGAAATTACACTAGATTAATTTTAACACAATTATTCTAATTGGTAAACAAATCATATTAGATGTAAATTTCCAACTGGGCGAAAAATGTCTGGACCAGGATACGAACCCGGGACCTCCCTGGCTGAAGCCGCCAGTGCTCTGCCATCTGAGCTATCCCGGACGATTCTGGTCGAACTTTTTCACCCAGCTAACCTTGAAGATTACAACATCTGGTCTGAAACCTGGTTCAGCTCAACAGAATAAATCTCAGATAATGGAACTCCAGAAATCGCTGGATACGAAATTACACTAGATTAATTAATCTAATACACTAGACTAGACTACTATGTCAATCTCCATTTTTCCGCTCTCAATCAGCAATCAAGAAAGAATAATTTTACATTGTCAAAACTATTTAAAACTTTCTTCATCACGCGTTGAAACTAAAATTATTCACTTTCTAAAAACTGACAAAGAATTACTTCGTTCAGTAAATTAAGGTGATTTAATACCAGCGAAATGCTCATCAATTGAAAATAAAACACTGCAAAGGTGAGCAAAAATAGGTAAGCAAAGAAAAAAGAAAGGTAAGCAAGGGGTGATAGGGTATTGGGCAATGACTATTGCACAAGCGTGCGAAAACAGCATACAGACAATGGAGGAGGGGCGGGGGAGGGATCAAAAGATTTGTTCTGCTTCTTGGGCGCATTCAATATGATTCTGTTTCCGCATTCTTTCCAGTAATGTTTACATTATTTCAATTTTTGACAGGGAAGGGTTGTTGTGATAAAAAAAGTGTTAATAACACTTTTTGTAGGAAATTAAATTATCTACATCTTTGTAATTGACCTTTTTTTACTAGATGCTATCATTCATGAGATATTAGCATAAAACCGATTTTCAAGCTCATTAGCGCCCCCTGGTGGCGAAAGCTCACATCGGATCGATGGGGACTTTCAGTATGTTAAACTACATACCCTAACTAGCATCTGTGCAAAAATCCAGCTTTGTTCTAATTTTTTCCGCTATTTGTAAAAAAAGCTGCTAAAATGACTGCACTATAAGATAAATATTAAAATACGCCCTTTAAAAGAAAAGGAGTTTAAATAGAAATAATAAATAAGATATTATTAAGAGGCAGGGAAATAGGGAATATACGGGAAGCTAATATAATAGAGTATTGGAATAAAACAGTTTCCCCCCAACACACTTAACATGGATTCCAAAAACATAGTAAAAACAGCAGAAATTGAATAACAGAAATGAATATATATATATATATACCGGCTGTTATGTATAAAGTATAGTCCCTTGTACTATCTTACGAGTATTAATATGGAAGAAAAGAAGAAAAATATGGATACCGATAAAAAAAAATTGAAAAGCTTATATATTGAATTACTTTATCAAGGGCACAGAATTCAAATATATAAGCAAAGTAGTCTTTTTCTGTAGAGAAAAAAAGCTAAAAGCTGAAAAATTTCCCCCCTGTACCCAAACGACCACATGACCAAAGAATAGATGCAAGATTAAAGCAGAATAATATTAAATGCCATGAAATAGAAAAATCAATACATCATATTAAATAATTTATATCAATGAAATATAGTAATAGTACACAGCTTACCCAATATAACCCCATTTTTACTTAATTCAAATACACACCTGCACATGTTATCCATTACCGCTATAAATTTAAGGTTATTTTTGCAGTTAAGTTAACAAGGATGTTAATACCTAATGGTTGCAGTTAATCCATTTTGAAATACCTTGATAAATGCAATTAATTAATATAAATAGAAATCATTACAATATTAGTAATTAAAATACCTATTAACACTTTAAAAATTACTTAACTAAACTAATAAATTCCCACATCTATTAATTTACATTATCGCCATTAACTAGCATTAGTGCCACCTAGTGTTGAAAGAAAAATGAAAGAATATTACACCAATAATAGCCATACACATAATATAAGTCAATTTTTGGTGCTGCCATCTATTATGCAAAAATAAAAGTATTTTCATCTAATTACATTAGCTTCGTTTTTCTTTTAAAATTTCAGATATTTAAAAGTGAATAAAAAATAGATAAAAAACATTCAAAAATTTCATTAATTGAATAAATAAGTCATTGCTTTCTTCCTTTCCCACCTCTATTCCATTCCTTTCCTCTTCATACTATTTTTAACATTCTTTAGCCAATTATATAATTACTAGAAGCCTTCGCCCGCTACGCTGGTCGGTTTTTCTGAAGAAATCTTGAATGAAACAAAATATTATCTGTGAATTTGATCGCGCGTTTTAAAGCAATATGGACATTTACCTGGTGTATCCAACCGAATTGCTGAAAGCAATATGAATGTCATTACGCTATTATATCTTTTATTGAGTCATACAAAATTTAGACTGTTAAGGACCAATTTCATTAGTTGATCTGTTAGTGTAGGATTCGGTAAAGAACAATAGAACAATATGTAATATACTAAAAGCGTTCATGAAAAATTATCAATGAAAGTCTGATCAGAATCTGTTAACTGGACTTATTGAAAAGGCTGAACGTTCATAATAATTGGGTTCGCCTGATTCTAGAACTTTCATCTATAATTCTACAATCAAGCAACCTAACAACCAAGCAACAGCAAATGATATGTGCTTTATACTAAAACATTCACTGAAAAATTAACTAACCGATCAAGTTGCATCGAAATCCACTTAGCAGAATCTTTTAAACTGGAAAATATACCGAAACCTTCCCTAAAAATGATCTAATTAACAGTTTTAATCCCATAAAAATTCATTCAGTGGAACCTTTAAACAAAGCAAATATTTCAAAATTGGGTTCATCTGATTTAGAACTTTCTCCATAATTATTTAACTAAGCAACGTAGAACGTTACGTTTTATACTAACATCTTTTCTGAAAAAATTATCTAACTAACAGTGTAAGTCCCGTCAAAGTCTATTCAGCAGAACTCAAGACATAAGCGGTCGGAATGAAATTTCTCTTTGCATTATATATATATTGAGATAGTTAAATATAACTTTCATAATCGCGTTAACCTGATTATAGAACTCTTTGGGAGGTAGGGGTAGGTATATACTGCATCACTTCTGAATTTTTTAAGGAACTCAGCTCAACTTCCATAACTATAGCATATATACTCTCTAGTATACCCTATCTCTGTAGCGTATATCTTCCAATTTTCTTTACTGTATCACTGAGAACTTTTTCCGCATACCTCCGTAACTAAACAACACAGAATGATATGATAAATATTGAAAAAATCCCTGAAATATTATCTAACTTACTGTGCATTTAATTAGTTGACTTTTCACCTAATTTTAGAACTCCCGTAGCAACTTAGAATGATGCTTTTTACATTAAGCCATTTATAAACCAAATTTACTTTAACAGTGTAAGTTCTACAAAATTCTGTTCAGTAGAATCTGAGTTATAGTCATATTTACAATATTTATTGATCATCAAAACTTTTTTTTTTTTACATTTGAAATAAAATCAGTAACTGTTTTGGTATTTCCCTGTTATGCCAATAGCATTGTCACCAAGCGTAATAGTTGGCACAAAAATGAAATGATACATTTGAAAAAAAAAATAATTTTGTTGATAAAAAAAATAATTCCTAACTTCTGAAATAATTTTATTGTATCTTCCTCATCATCAGATAACTGCGAAATGGTAAAATCTATATCAGTATCAGTAATAAATATTTTCTATTCAAAAAATAACAAATTAAAAAGTTTTGCGAGGTTATGATGGAATAAAATAAATTCCATCATTAAAAATTCCTGCATAAAAATATTCGCGTTCAATAATTAGCAAATGTTAATATGTGGCACGGTTTGCAATAAAAATCGTTTGCACGATTAGGGTTGAAATAAATGGCGCGATACCATACATTTTGGCATGGTATCGCGACTAAAATTAGAACGAAAAGTACAACAGTTTTTTTTAAATTTAGTTTTAGTTTTTGAGGCGCGTTTGATTTTTTTTTTCTAATTGACGAAGTTGTTTTTATTTAACCAAAAGAATTGGTTAAAAAAAATATTCAATTTGAATTTTTTCCCTTGCTATAGTAACAGAATAAAAAGAATGAGTCTTTGGAAATTATCACTTGAAAAATTCAGGTTTTGGCGCCAAAGATAGTGTCAAATTAGAAAAATATAAAATATCTCTCGAACTATTAGGCTTAAAAGAATTCAGTTAGTACCATTCGATTCAGCATACAAAAATACAACAAAGTATGTTATCAGTTGAAAAATAATTATAAAATCAGATTTTTAAGGAATTTTTTTAAAGTTCGTTCTCTTTTTTACCCCCCTTAGGGGTGGAATTTTGGAAAATCCTTTCTTAGCGGCACTCTGTATCATAAGAAGTTGATTTACTCCGATTTTCAAGATTTTAGTTTCAGTAGTTTTGGCTGCGCGTTGATTAATACAAAATCCAGACTTTCTTTTATATATATAGATTATTATTCATTTAACTGTCCATTTATATAATTATATTTAGTTGTAATGAAAATGGATATTATATCCCTAGTAATTAATCTTTCCATGTATTTAAATAAAGGTAGCAAAGTAACCGTATTGAACTAATGGTTTCAAATTTTACCATCTGCTTTACCCAACATAACCTAAGAAATAAATAATACCATAATATATATCATTATTCACAAAAATATTAAATAAATATAAATGTTATTAGATTAACCACAATTATTATTCTTAAGATACTATGTATCATAAAAACATAAATAAACATGTTTATAATGAAATTTAACTATAACAGATGTAATAACAAGTTATTAGAATATAAATAGCATATAATGAACACAATATATTCTGCTACCAAAGCCAATTAATCTATACGGAGAATTTAAATAATTTTATAACATTGATAATATTATATAGCAATGTGCTAAAACTTATAAAATAAATTGTATATAATAAATATATATAAATATGTCACTTAAAAAACATTACAAATTACCAGCAAACATAAAAAAAAAAATTAAATTAATAAAATGAACAGGAAAAGAAAAATGGATATTTGTAGAACTTAGACATAATCTTCAATTCCCAAATGCCTAAAGTTCACACATAAAATGTGTGGTTTATTTTCATATTAGCCATAAAAAAGCTAAATAATATGAATTTGGGACTACCAGACACAGAAAACCGAGAAATAATCATTGAACACTAATTAAGTTCAGAATGAAAGAAGATTAAAAAAGATAGATGAATAATAAAAAACAAATAACCAAATTTTAATACGTACTATCATAGCAATAGTTATATCAAATAAATTTATTATGCATTTTATTCTCTTTTAAGATGGTATACTATTAGAAATTAATATGATATTGTCCTGGGTAGACTAAAAAATAAATACAAGTTAATCGTTAACTTTATTAAATATTAATGAATATGAATAAATTTAATATGAATTGATAACTTCACCATTATACATATAAAAGTATCGAATCAACATACATTATAAAATGTGTATTAGCAACGTAGTTATAAATCAAATGCCCCATTTTTTAAAAATAAAAATTAACCATTGCGTATTATCCAGACAGTGCCACCCTCCTCCGTACTCTAACATCTACCCACCCAACCGTCCTATAATAATTTTTTATTATTATTTTACATTTTTTAATTTTTTATAATCATTTTCTTATTTTATATATTTTTTTGTAATTTTGTTTACGCGTGTGTTAATTTGTTTTTAAGATCATTTAAGTACTACAGTCAAACCCCGTTAATACGCGCCCTGCTTAATACGCGAACCCGCTTAATACGCGAATTTTCTTCGGTCCCTTGAAATACACCAGTCTTATGTATATAAAAAAACCCTCTTAATACGCGAACGGTTAATATGCGAACCCGTTTAATACGCGAAATTTTATCGGTCCCAGACAAGAAAAACCTACGTTTAATACGCGAATGATGTTATTCGAAACAGATGAGGTTTTAGAGGGAATATTTTTCCAATCTTTTTGTACGACAATTCTTTAAACTATGAATGTTTTTTTCTCTCAAAATTTAATGCAACCATATTTACTAAAATATCAATTTCAACCTCTTCTGGTTAAAGAAGAATTCTTTCCCGGCCTCGATTACTTCGTATAGTAAAACAAACCAGGAAGAGAAAAGAGAAATTTTTTACTGCTAATGAACGCGTTGTAAAATAAGCACTTCCCATTTGCTGTCTGGTCAGTGCTGTAGTATCTTACAAAGGAAGAGGGTCGCTTATCGCTCCTGGTAGGATCTATTCTATGATATCCAGCTGTGCTTTTAAAATTATAATCTAGTCTATACCATGGCGGAAGAAGCAAAACATATTAAAAGAAAGACTCTCTCCAGACTGAGTGGGTTGATGGATTTATTTTTGACGGCCAATTATCAACTCAAGGGATATAGGTCCAGGGGGGGGAGTTCCCTTCGTGGGGGTCTTTCTAAGGGAAGCTAACCTGTATTTACGCATGGAAATCCATGGTTCGAAGAAAACCACGAAAACTCCGAACGATTAGGCCGACGGGCACGATTGGGTTCGAACCCAGCACCTCCGGTCTACCAGCTTCGAGAGCAGTACGTCTAGGCCCTCCATCACTCCGAAGTTAAGAATTGTACATCAGTACGATGCCCAGAATGTCTCGAATAAGTCTGCGTTCGCCAAAGAAAGAGGCCTATGGGAGTCAACTTTAAGAACTTTGTTAAAGAAGAGGCATGCCATCGTTAACCAAGCTGTTGTTGGGGAAACAAAGAACAATAAAATAGAAACGAACAAGTTTAAGAACATGGGGAAGGCAGTATTCGAGTAGTTTATTCAAGCGCGCTCTACGAATATCCGAATAAGCGAAAATCCAAGAAGCTTCTGAAGTCGATGCAAAAATGGGGTTGCTAGATTTCAATGCTTCAAATGGATGGATGGATTGATTAATTTAAAGCTTTCCACGGAATAAAATTCAAGCAAGTGTGCGGTGAGTCAGCTGCTGTCAACAATAAAGACGTCGATTGTTGGAAAATAAATTTGCTTCCGTAGCTTGTAAAAAACTACTCAAGCCGCGATATTTAAAACGTGAACGAATTTGAACTTTTTTACAAAATGACACTAAAAAAAGAACAATGGCTATACATGAAAGGATAATCATAACATGAAGTAAACTATTGACCATCTTACTCTTCTGCTTGGTATCAACTCTGAAGGATCAGACAAGTTAAAGCTGTTGGTCATAGTGAAATCATGAAAACCGTGATGTTTTAAAAATGTCAAGAATCTTCCCTTTCTGTACGGAAGCCAGAGCAGACCGTAGATGACGGCAACCTTTTTCAACAGGGGTTCGTAATTTTGTCCGGCGTATGGGAAAAGAATCTCGCCATGTTTTATTGCTTACGGACAACTGCCCTGCTCATCCAAAAGATAACGAAGGCCTGAAGAATGTTCAAATAGAATTTCTACCTCCAAATATCGACCAGTGTCACTCAGCCTATGGGCCAAGGAATAATTAACAGTGCCAAAGTAAATTAAAAGACTAGTCTAGTACGGCAATACTTTCACCATATGGAACACGGCAGCAACCCGTCTTGCTATGAGTGTCGTCCTATTTAGCCCTCGACGCTATGCACATGGTTACCACATCATGGGAAAGTGTAACACCAACGACGCTTGCAAATGGTTTTTGCAAAGCGGGATTTGGAAGTAGTAAGGGCTGGTTTGGAGCTTATGGGTCCAGATTTAAAGCAGTTCTGTGATATATTTGTGACAGTGGATGAGATGTGGCTACATCACTGTGATCCTGAGTCCAAACGACAGTAGACACGTCTCATTCCCTGTCACCCCCAACTCCCCCTTTCAAGCTAGGTGCGGCCTCTCACACCAAAAACAAAAAAAATATGTTAATATATCAGCTGCAATTCTGAAATTAAGCATATAAACATCTAAGACATTAGGCTTCAATATTTCACATCAACCATTGCAGTACAAATATATTATACACACTCGGGAAAATAATTATTGAACCACCCTTGTACATAATAAATCTAAATTTGAATAGACTTATAGGATTTTTACCTAAGACAATAACACTTAATTTGAATTTCTAGCTTTTAAAAGGTCCTTGCATGTCCTTTGAGGGGCAAGCAATTGTGTTTCTGAAATGTCGAATTCACACCGGAATCTGCAAAAAGATTTATTGGTAAATAAGGAAAAGCAACTTTACCACTTTTTCCACTAAAGTTAGAAAAGTAAAATTTAATCAAAAATTTCTGGTGCAAATCTTGATTAATCGTAGGTGGGATAAAATATATCCCACCGCCCCTTAAGGGGTTAATAAGTACATAATGATTAAAAAAAATAAAATGTCATTTTATGTCTTAAAAACGCTAAAAATTGTCAAAAAGATGTGTTTTATACGGATATGTTGTTATTAGATTGACCACTGGTCGGAAATTCGCGACCCTTGGTTAATAGGCGAACCCGTTTAATAAGCGAATTTTGATCGGTCCCTTGATTCGCGTATTAACGGGGTTCGACTGTAATTATATATTAAAGAATATATGAATTTTTTTGGAAAACCATGATTTAATGCATCATAAATTAGTTTTTTAATATTTTGGTCAATTAGATGAGAAGAACATAAACATTTTATTCTGTATAAATGATTAAGTATTATATTTCGATATACAGAATGATGAAGACAAGATTTAAAATTTGTAAATGCATTAACTTTGAATTTAAATTCTTTACGTTTATCATATAGATCTGTTATTGTTTTGTTGTCTTTAATTGTAATTTTAAGATCTAAGAAGTTAATTGTATTGTTAGACAGGAGGTTTTCCGTTAATTCCAAATTAGTGGGATAATCTACTGGAAATTGAGAAACATTAGTTTGATCAGTGGCAATTAAAATTATGTCATCAATATAACTATATAAATGTAGATTATTATTAGTAAAAGAACGTTCATAGTGATATAAGTATAAGTCTGATAACAAACTGGATGTACAACCTCCTTGTGGAACACAGACGTGCTGTAAATATAATGTGTTATCTTGCAAGATATAATTATTATTGATAATGAAGTTTGTTAAAGATTTAAAATAAGCTATATCTATATTAAATGGTAAATCCAGTTTATGATGATACTTTTTAATTAATGCATATCTATATTATAAAAAGATCTCTGAAATCATATGTCGTTATATTATTTACACATTTAAGATTTTTCATAATACTGACCAGTTGATAGCTATTTTTTATACAATGTGTATTATCATTGGTTGTTGTCAGTATATATATTTGATTAAGAATTTTTAATAGAAATTTATTGGCTATATTATTATATGCATTGCATCCAATAGTTACAGTCCTAAAGGGTCTACCCGGATAAGCACAGCGAAATGGCCCCCACGGCCAATGTTTGAAATAACATGTGTGGTAATAAGGCTCACCATGTGAATACAATGTAAAGTGTTTAGCCTCTGACCTTGAACTGTCCTTGAGATAATGGTCGAAGTATGCCCAACACTACTATTTTTCAAATACGTTTTTCTCAAAAAGTATAAAGGTTAAAAAGATGAAATCATCGCCAATTATTGAAGAATATATTAGTTCACATTATATATTTTTTTCACATTTTTACACAAATTTTAACATAGAAAAATAAACAAAAATATATTTTTTAAATTATTAGTGTATTAATTTTATATTTACACCAACCAAAAAATTACAAAATAATCCGTAAAGTATGTACTTTTAAGAAAAAAAATTTCACTGAAATCGAAGATGCGCTTTTTGAGTTATAACAAAAATAATGTTAGAAACTTGCTAAAATATTCGTAACATTCCCTGTTTGTATTTGAAGAAAAACGCTACTATCAATGAATTGGTCGATTCATGTCATTTCCACTCGGGCAGGATGCGCAGTACGCCAAAATAAGATAATGTTTGCGTTTATACTACTTCCCTATAGGTTTGTTTCGTGTTTGTAAATATTTTGTCATATTGACGTACTCCGCATCCTTCTCGCGTAATAATATCAAGAATTGACAAATAAAATTTAACATTTGCCTACTATGATTTTCACATTGAAGAAGGCTATGGTGATGTACACGCACAGTGTACATATATAACGTATCACTTTAGGGGGGAGTGTGTGTGTGCGTGGGGGGGGGGTCCTGGCACTTGACATCGGAAGATATCTGTAGGAAGAGGGGGGGTTGTCATTTGATATCGTTATCATTTTTGAAAAAACCAAAATATACTTTTTTCGTATCTTTTACTTTACATCTGTCATCTTAATTATTTTAAGTCTGTTTTCTTCTGTTTATGAAAATACAAAGTTATTATTAAAACCATTGAATGATTATAAAATATTTCATTCCAAAATATGGAATAACCCAACGTTCACCATTAATATTCTCCTGCCATATGCGTATATAATTCGTTGTTAGAGAAACCAGATTCGAAATTATATTTGTTATTTTTGTTAGTAAAAGATGGAGAAGAATGTTGGCCCCCTGTTTTGTTTAAAAGAAGTTCTGTTTAGAACCGGCAAGAGCGAACTGCAAGGAGACAATATTCTGTCCAATGTATTATGTAACAAAGAGCTATTATTAAAAACTTTTAAATAATATGTATTTCTTTAAAATGTTATTTGATAATAAAGTTATTTCTTATATAATAGTGACATTTTATTAATTTCTTCTCTTCATTTAAATCAGTAAAATATGCAAATAAAAAATGTACAACAATATTTGTATATCATTTCAAACGCATAAAAAGAAAAAAAATGGAAAAAAATTGTAAAAATAAAAAGAATTTTTAGACACTGATTGTCAGGTTCTGAAAAACATCTGCTATTAGAACTATGGTTCTATATTATTTTTGTCTTATTATATTATATACTGTATGGTCTGTGTACTGGAAATTTCAATGTAACATTCTTTCCTTGTCTGAAACTGGATCCGAGCAGGTGAATTGTACAGCTTGTATGGAGGGATAAAGATGGATGGAGAGAGGTTTGCCCGACCTTTTGAAATGTCTGTTGGAGATGGGGAGACAAAAGAATTCCCCGAACGAGGGAGAGAGCTAAGAATGTGGTCAGGGTGGAAACCCCGGTTTTTACGTGGAGAAAAAAAGCAGAGGGTTGCTAGAGAGGCAGTCGCTTCTGCTGGGAGAAAGTTAGTTGAAGCACAGAGCGCAAGGCGGTAGGTTGTTCCTGTGTATAGCTCTTAGATAGAGCGTAGGGTTGAGTGAAGCTCGGGGCCCATGTGTTGGGAGATTAAGAGTAATCTCCGGTAACGCTAATTTAACGAGTGTAGATTGAGAGTGATATAACGTAGTTTAACAGTACACAGACAGCAAGTAGTGTATTTAATTTAATGTTGGACCGGATCACCTACATCCGAGTTTTTAAGTGTAAATAATGTTTTGTAAATAGTGTGTAAATAAACTGTTAATTTAGTTAATTGAAAGAGTTGGTTTTCATTTAAACAATTCTCTCAGAGCGTGACCGATATCACGTAATCATATCAGTGGTGACAGCATATAAATACCAAAGGATTTCTTCAAAGTTGTGCTGACTAAGAGGAAACTCTGACACTGATAACAATATTATTAGGGGAAGGGGGATTCGAGAAATGATAACGTAAGATGCCGGAAGGTTGGGAGGGGGGTTTGAAATTGTCAAAAAGTTGATAACCTTATATATTTACAGCTCCTATTCAACTTCACCTGCACAATCGACTTGATATTATTACGCGAGAAAGATGCGCAGTACGCCAAAATAACAGAATTGATTACCTATAGGGAAGTGGTAGATATGGAAACATTCTCGTATTTTGGCGTACTGCGCCTTCTGCCCGAGAGGAAATGTCAGGAATCGACCTATTCATTGATAGTAGCTTATTTCTACAAATGCAAACAGGGAAAGTTACGAATATTTTAGCAAGTTTCTAAGATTATTTTTGTTATAACTCAAAAAGCGCATATTCGATTTTAACGAAATTTTTTTTCTTAAAAATACATACTTTGAGCATTATTCCCTAATTTTTTGGTTGGTGTAAATATAAAATTACTACATTAATAATTTTTTTTAATATTTTTGTTTATTTTTCTATGTTAAAATTTGTGTAAAAATGTGAAAAAAATATATAATATGAACTAATATATCCTTCAATAATTGGCGTTGGTTTCATTTTTTTAACTTTTATACTGTTTGAGAAAAACGTAATTGAAAAATAGTACAGCCGGCGCATAATTCGCCGATTATCTCAAGGACAGTTCAAGGTCAGGCGCTAAAAACACTCTATATTGTATTCTCATGGTGAGCCTTATTACCACACATGTTATTTCAAACATCGGCTGTGGGGGCCATTTCGCTATGCTTATCCGGCTAGACCCTTTAATTGGTTTCTTATGAAATTTTGGAATAAGAACTAAATAAGGTTAATTAAAGTTAGTAGAGAGAATATTTCATAGTTTATAATAACTTTGAATTTTACGATTATTTACTATTACATTTTCATTAGTTTTTTGAAATGATTTATTAGAAGAAATACAGAATGTAAGAAGTTGGTGATAATAAGATTTACATATGATTGCATAATTATTAGGAGATTTGTCTACATATGTAATAACGTAGTTTTTTTTAGTAATTTAGTAATTTGTTGGAAAAGTGCTTTGTGTTAATAGTAACCAAATCGGAAATATTATATTTAAAAGCCCTAGTTAATTTTTCAGTAACTAGTATTTTCCATTGATTAAAGTATTCAATAGGTTTATTGTAAGAGATTGAAATTTTATATATAAAAATATCTATATCATATGTAAACTGTTTTATAATAGATTTTACATTAAATTTAGATGGAAGTCTATATTTAGTACCATAACCCATTAGTGTTTTCAATTTAAAATAATTAACAATGTTAAGATTTCCTGTGATTATATGTCCATGATCATTGTTTATGTATTTTTTTAGAGTTGGGACATTGCATTTACACGGAAAAGTACTTACTGCAGATGTATTGTTTGAAAATGTATTGTAGTTAAAAATCTTTCTACCAATTGTATTATGATATTTAAAGGTTTTTGATATTTGAAGATTATTAATAGGAAAATAACAGTTTTTATCATTAATTATAGAATTGATATTAATTTTATTAAATATTTGATTTGAAAAAGTTATTATCATTTGAGTATTCGTGTTTTGAATTTTATGTTTTTTTTTTGTTTTTTTTTTGTAAATTAATATTTAAAGGATTAACTCCAGTCATAATGAGATAAAAAAAAAATATCAGAGAAATGTTTAGAGAAAGATTTACTAAGAAATACATTTAAATGTTGTACAATCTGTGTCTTTTTAATAGTAAATATGTATTTTCGAATTAATAACCAGTTATAATTCTTTAAACAGTTACTTTGCAGATTATTTATTTGTTTAGTGATATATTTTTTGGAAACTACTACTGCTAAAGAACACTTTCCACGCTTGTTTCGTGTTATTTTATAATTTAAATTATGATTAAGAGTATGATAAATCGGAGAATAATCAATAGTATTATTTATAGATGAAAACACTTTAACAGGTCTATTAAATATTTCACTATTAAGTCCGTATGGATAAATGGTGTTGTAAAATTTCATATATGATGACTCCATATACAGACGCTCTGATTTAATTTTTAGAATTTGTGGGATTTCAATTGTCGTATTTTTAAATTGGTGTTTATGAAAATTTTGAATTTCATCTGTAGACTGTATATTTTTTGCTTTCTTTTTATTAAAGTCTGAACGATGTTAATTGATACGTTTATGTATTGAACCTGATGTTTCACCTATATATTTCAAATTATATAAGTTGCACTTTATACAATAAATTACATTAAAGGCGTTCAAAAATTTGAAAAATTAGAATCTGAGACAATTTGTGACTGAGAAGCGTATGGACAAGTCTTGCACATAGCATCTAGACACTTGCGAAAAAATAATGGACGAGGAGGAGAGTATAAATGGTCACTGGATGACGATCCAGCAACCATCCTATTATTGTTCCGGTACCGGGCACTATACTAGATAGATGCTGAGTGTATCTTGCCAGGATCGAGATTTTTACTAAGAACTGCCATTTTATATACATAAAAAATTTATATATAGAAAATGCAATAATTGCAAAAAATATATAAGTAAAATAAAATAAAAAGAAATAATAAAAGAAATTAAGTAATCTCGATTAATATAATTAATTTAATGATATTAAATGTCTTGAGTATGAAATATGAAAGTATATACAATTAAACAAAAACATAATTTGAAGAACAAATTAAAAAAAAAAAAAAATTATTTCCTACAATGTTTAAGCCCGAGAAGGGACAACTATTAAGATATTTCATTTAATTAGTTCTACATTTAAAGTTAATTTTTTGTAACAAATAAGTTAAGCCAATTGAAGATTAAAAAATCAAAATAAAATTCATACAATATGATACATAAAACACCCTAAAAAATTAGATTCGTTCAAATAAAATCGAAATAAATCTTGGACTTCCGCCATTTTTAATTGAAAATATTTGTACTCCTGATTTTGTATTATGTTTATGACGATTGTACATAAAATGATAAGATGCATGCAAAATACAAAATTAAAAAAAAAGTATAAGATTTATTTCGATTACATTTGAACGGAATCTAATTTTTAGGGTGTTTTAAGTATCATATTGTATGAATTTTATTTTTATTTTTTAATCTTCAATTGGCTTAACTTATTTGTTACAAAAAATAAACTTTAAATGTAGAACTAATTGAATGAAATATCTTAATATCTGTCCCTTCTCGGGCTTAAGCAATGTAGAAAATATTTTTTTTTGTTCTTCAAATTATGCTTTTGTTTAATATGTCAAGTTTTTTACGAACTACTGCATTCAGACGAACTCATATCGAAATTAATGGAGGGTATCATCATCAGGCTTTGAAGTATGCGATATTGCATCACAATGTGTGATGCAGTTTAACAATGTATAATTCAAAATATTTCACCACGGCAGTAATGCAGGTTGCTATAGTTTGGACAAAAACTTCCAATCTAAAAGTAAAATATCTGTAATCAAAACATAAGAAATTAATTTCACTTAAATTTAGATATCCTATTTCCCCTGAGGAACGCTATGAATACAAAAATAAGTTGTGTTGAATCCTTACTGCTAACATTTAACAATATTATAGCGTGGTACAGTAAACATTTAAAAAAAAAAGTTTTACTTAAATTTTGTTGCCTTATTTCCTCCCAAGGGGTGATGTAAACACAAGAGAAAATTATTACCTAAGTTTAACTCGGGATATAAATAGTTCCCGTCATAGAAAAAAAAAAAAAAAAAAAAAAAAAACATTTTAAAATTTAAGTTATGTAACTTCACATATGTGTCCTCGCTAGTTCGCTATCTGCGTAAAAATAGCTATCTTTTAAAAGTTTTTACTAAACCATAAACTTGACCAAAACAAAAACTTATTCTGAAAACATTCTTTTTATTTCCACTATGACGTCATATTCATCTTTTTAATTCCTAAATAAAAAGCATTTCAGATTTTTCACGTGGAAACTAAACTAACTAAAAAGAGATAAATCATTATTACGGCTTTTAAATTATTTGTAACAATGAAGAAAAAAAGTTAAATTTTAAAGGGAAAATGTCCCTCAATTCTCATTGAAAAAAGCGAAATTTCGAATTATTAAGAAAAATATTTGAGTAATGTTAATAAAGATTAGCCCACGTTACTCTTTGGGTTATAGTTCACCCATTTTTTTAGACATTTTATCATCTGTTTTGACCCTGACGTCAGGCAAACATTTTTACACTTTAAATTTATGATATCATTAGAATTAATAAAGAATAAAAAAAATTGTGGCTCCAAGGACAAAAAGGTGGGAAGAAAAAATGAAAAGTTATGAGCTCCATAGGATTTTCTATGTTAAATTAACATTGAGAAGTGACACTAGAAATAAATAAGTATTGCGCTGCCGCGCCATACTTAAATATGTACAAAATCAGAGAAGCAGTACTCAAAAACCTCCTTTAATAAATTCATAACCATAATAATGATAACCCGCAGTGCAAAAACTACAATAGCAAGAAACCAATGGACTTTTTAGTACAAAAAAGTCATAAATAACCACGTCTATAATTCAGAACCAAGAATGACAATCACCATGCAAAGACTGCCATAACGTTATCCCAATGGACTTGTCAGAACATAATAATATAAATTATACATGACTAAAGCATTACGATCCTTTAAACTATTATTATAAATTATTTTTTGCTAATATGAATTTCCAAAATGTGCAAGAGTTGAATTGCTAGAAAAATAATCATTAGCATAGTAATAGTTGAAATGTCTTAACTTTCCAACTAATTTAATAAATTGATTTCGAAAGATAATACAAATTAAGTTTTTCAACGAAATTCATCAGAATTATATAACTCTAAACAATGGAATGTTCATTATAAAGTTTGAAAGAATAAAATATGGAATATCTTAAGAAAAACAGTTATACACCACTTTTTACTTTTTGTTCCCACTACTGTACTCAGTATTGATGAATAATATATACAAGCGAATCACGTGAAAGTATTTTAACTTCATTAAAAAGGAATAAAACATGAATAAAAAGTTTATTCTACAGTATAGTGAAACAAATTTAAGAATTTGAATGGCACTATCATATATATGGTACTCGTCAGGAAAGGCGGCATGTATACGTCGCATATAAGCTACGTTTTTCCCCCCTTAGTACCAGTATATTTTATCAGAAATTTTGCGTTGTGTAATCGTAGAATTCTTTGGAAATAAGGCGAAAAACTTGGACGTTGGTTATACGCGGTATTGTTCTACCACTGAGCTATCCAAGTGATATGCCAGATGAAAATGTTAATTTTTATTATATAATAATTTTTTGGAGAAATAATAAAAATGTATGAATTTATTATAAATATAGAAATATTACAGCCTATTCCCCAGCCACAAAAAGAGAAAAGGACTTAAGTAAATGTCTTAAAAGTGTTAGCCTTTTGAAGTAAAAGTCTGAACTCTAAGAAATAGCGTAAACAATAAAATGATCCGATAATCAAGTTAAAGAGTGCAATAAAATTTTCTTTGAACACACTTGGGAATATTTGCATTAGGTTTAATAGCATTACAAAACATTATTGTAATATTATAGCTTTTCAATCTTTTATTTAAGTTTTTATTTTTTGCCATCTTGTCGAATTTAAAGGCTTGTATTTGGAGAGATATTTTCTTATTAAGGATTTTTTTATTTTTTTATTTTAAAGGAGACTTCTAAAAACTGTATGGAATAAAGTATTTCTTGTTTGGAGTAAGTACAGTATTAAATACAACATGTTTAGAATATTTAAAAAAAAAAAAAAACTGAAGAAATAGCGAGATAAAACAAACTATTAGTAGCCGGTCGAACCCGGGACCACAGTATACAAGACTGCTGCTCTAACCTTGCTTAATTCCTGGCTCTGGCTAATTTTTCACTCCAGTTGGGTTTATTGTATTTATTGTACGTATGTCTGTATAATATTTATATGTACCTTTAACTGTTGAATGCAGAAGTTATTTATGTGTGTATGTGTGTTTTAATATATATTGTAGTATGAGTGTTTTATTATATATTAATGCAGTGTTATATTTTTTGAAGCCATATTGTCTTTTATTGTAATTTAACCAGATTTAATGGGTTGTATTTAAAGGGATGTTCCCTTTGATGATATAATTTTTTTTAAAGCAGTGCCGATGATAAAAAAATGTATTTTTTGTAACATTTATATGTTTTAAAAAAACATCTATTTTACGCATTTGAAATTGTTGTAAGTACGTATATATATTACAAGATGGATGAATAAACATGTAAGATTTTTGAATGTAATCAAACGGAATATAAAATTTAAAAACGTTAGTAAATAAACTTATAGAAATTATAAAGTGTAATAGCTAGGGAGTCTTCAGAAATCAAGGTTTGAAGTTTATAATAGGATAATTTTCTGTCTTTGGCAAGCGGATGAACAAGCGTGTTGGCTTCATTATTTTTTCATCTAGGTTCAATACCTGATCAAAATCTAATTTTTATCAGAAAATGGAATCACCAATTGGTTTCGAACCTCAATTGAAAAAAAAAGTATAATTATTTAAATTAACAAGAAATATAAATAAAATATAGATGGTTTAGAACTTGTATATACAATTTTAACTAAGAAATTTTACATTTTTATATACATTTAATGAATGGTAAAAAGAAAACGAAATGTAAATTTTACTTTTTTAAATTATTTAAAATTATTTGCATGAATAAACTTTTACTTGTCACAATTAAATGAAGTGAAAATACGTTTCATAAAAATAAAAAGGCATGATTTCTTTTCATACCAATTTTTTAATGCAAATATATTAAAATAAACATGATGTTTTAAGAACTGGCTTTAAAATTTTGAGTTTTTGATTTATTTAATCTGGAAATTTGCGTTTGCAAATAGAGTAACTGTTTACGTACATAAAATAATATGAAGTAATATAAAGCAAACAAACTTGTTAAAATATTTAGAATTATAAAAATAGTTAGTAATAGGCAGTTATAGTAACTGCAAAATAAAAAGCTTGACATTAAAAAGAAATCGTATTAAAAGCATTTTATTTAAATCAGAAATTTTTGAAATGTTTGTATACCAGAAAAAAAATATTTTATATAAACTATTTTAAATTATTTCGCTGTGAAATATAAAAGTTTATATGTGGAAATAACTGTAAATAAATCTAAAACCAGTAAAATTTTGTCGTCTATAGAAATGAAATTGCGAACATTTTTTTTTCTTTTGACTTCTTTAAATGTGTAAAAATATAAAAATTCATAATTAAAACTGCATACGTATGTGCAAAACCATATATTTTATTTCTATTTTTCGTAAATTTAAGTAATTATACGTATATCTGTAATTATCTTTCGAAATTCAATAATAAATAGTTTTCTCAAAAAAAAAAAAAAAAAAAGAGTTTGATCTGTTGTCGAACACAAAAGAGAAAAATACAGAAAGCCAGAAGCGTGGTCCTCTGCCGAACACGCAGAAAATAAACTGTATTAAACTCTGAATGTAAACAATAATTAGTAACTGACGTTATAAACTGTAACGTCAATTTCTTGACTTATTTTTTAAATGGCTGTATAATGTCCATTGATACTACATCCCTTGCATTTTATGGCTTCCATCTGTTTAACTATTGTCTGAAACAGTGCTCCAAAAGACTAATATACGAAAAAAGTAGTTAACTACAACTACTTTACCAAAAATGTAGTTAGCTAAAACTATTTTACAAAAAATGTAGTTGACTACAACTACTCATTTTTAAAATAGCAACTAAAAACTACTTTTCAAAAATAGTCACTTCTTCACTTTTTTTAGGGTTTTCTTTCAGCAGGATTCAATCTACGCTCGAAATTATAGACACGGATTAAATAATATAGTGACCCTTCATTAAATCGCGTCAGCCGGAAGACAATAAAATAGGTGAGACATAAGTCTCCAACACACTCTTAATGTATTAATTGTATCCAGTTTTGTTGAAAATTAATTATATTCAGTTGTCTAATTTACTAATCTAGAAAAATACAGAAAAATAACTCTAAATGTAAACAATAAATAAATCTGTAAATAATACGATTGCATCTGAAGAAAACTGACATGAAAATGTAATAACAAATAAGTAGATAAGTGGTAGCAGCAAGAAAATTAATTCCTTTGGCAGACCAAAAACTTGTTTTATCTAGACCTAGGTTTTACCAGCACGTTTCAGTGGAAAAATCAATGATTTCATTCGATGCCTTGATAAACTTGACAGCTGAGATTTGCTTTTGAGATTTGCAAACTGTTGATCAGAACACATATTGCACAAAAGAAGCAAAGAAGTAAATTACGATAACGTGATTTCTAGAATGGCATATTTTTTTCTAAAGTAGATTTTAAAGTAGGGAGAAACTAGTGATTTTTTTGTTTATCGCGCTACGTTACATTCTTCAAAATGTAACGCACTACACTACAAAATACTAAAAAAATTAGCGATGATTGTTGATTCGCTACTTGTAGTGCTCTACTTCCCACTATTGTCTATATTATCTCGATACATGGAGGTACACGGCATTATCTGTTTCCCTCCTCGAAACATCCTCTTATAAGTCTGAACGCTCATGATCACGAGGTTTCGAATTTATTGAATTTCCTGACCCCCATGAAAATCATTTAGTCTTAAAGGATACAAAATATGAAAGAGGTAATTCAGAAAGAATGATTAAACACATTAAAAAGATTTTACGTTGTTTTAAAAAAGATTTTTCTTCCATTTCGAAAATCACCTCACCGCCCACAGGTCCTAAAGGCGAGACTTTTCGAACAAAAAATAAATTCATTGTATATTTACAATAATGTGATTTAAAAAAAACAGGATTTAGCATATCATATGACGTATATAAAAGGTTAGCATAAATGAATGACTGAATTTTAAAAATTTATATTTTCAAAACTATTACACACATAATAAGTGATATATGAAATTTAAATGAAACATTCCAAGTTTTTTTTTTTCAGTTCGAAATGTTCGATGTGTGAACTTTCCCCAACATCAAAAATCTGTAATCAAGTTCATTCCACACATTTTGCAGTTTTACACAGTCAACAGTTCTTAATGCAGCATTGATGCGATCTTAAATTCTTTGAGTGTTTTCGTTAATAGAGGTCCATAAACAAGATCTTTTATGTAATTCCACTAAAGAAATAACATGCCGTAGGATCCGGAGATCTTGTTGGCCATGTGAACAAAGGGAATCATTGTTACATCTCGTTCAATCCAAGGTTGAGTGACGTAAAAAAACCTTGCAATGTTTTTCTGTATTTTAATATATCACTTATGATAATAAATGTAATAGTTTTGAAAATATATATATTTTAAATCCAATCATTCATTTATACTAAATCTGTACTATAAACAAGAAAACTTGTGAAATTAGTTTTAATATAACAAAACGTGATACAAAGTTATTATAAAGCGTAATCAAATCGAAATTTAAGTATTTAAATAACATTTTTAAAGAAGTGTAAAAGTTATATTCGAAATGCAAATGTTAAATTGTAGGAAATTATATTAATTAAATAATATACATAATTATATTTTTAAGAAATTATATTTATTTGTAATGATATTTAAATAATAAAAATAGATCATCTTGATGTGAAAACATTACAGGACATTACAGGATATTCCCCAACCACAAAAGGAGAAAAAGTATACGATTATAGGTAATGTTCTTTCAACTGTTAGAATTATTGGAGTAAAAGACTGAATTCCAAGAAATAGCGCAAACTTTAAAATGATCAGATAATCAAAGAAAGAGTATCATAAAATTTTCCTTGAACACACTTGGGAAGATTGCATTAGGTTAATAGGTGTACGAAAGTTTAGTACATTGTTATAGCTTTTAAAGTTATAATATTATTTGCTGCTATTTTGTCGAATTTTAAGGCTTATATAATCCCTGACGAATTCTTTTTATTTATTTATTTTTAAAGATGTATTTATAAAAAAATAAAGTGAATAACCTGTTTATCATTTAGAATAAGCAGAGTTTGAAGTACAACATGAAGAAAGCTCCTTGAAATAATGAAATAAAACAAACTGTCAGTGCATTGTTATAGCTTTTAAAGTTATAATGTCATTTATTGCTATTTTGTCGAATTAACTAGACAGAGATATGATGAACTTTAGTTTAAATTGTAAGTTTAAATGTTTTAAAGCATGTGAAGTTCCCAGCAAAAAGCTGGATGTACATGTAAATGTTTTTTTATTGTCAAATTTAATGAATTAACATTAATGGATCAAGTAGAAATTTTGTCATGTGCATTTTTTGTCACATCGGAGGCCTAAGACAATGCGTTTAAAAACAAAGAGAGATCGCGGGGCACAGAGTCACCCCATTCATAGTAAAACATCAGTTCTGGGGGGGGGGGGGATGTTTATCTGTAATCAATCATCCTTTCAGTACCATCCTGTCTGACATTCCCCTTGGTAGGTGTAATGTTATTTTTACTTGCCTTTCCTTTCTTCACATTAAACAATCATTTTTCTGAATCTATGTAGTAACGGGGTGACTCAGTCTCCCACGTGACCGGTATTGCTTCGAAATTTCTCATTCTATGCAGTGTAGTTTTCTGTTTTGACATATATCTGTTGTTTTGCGCGCTTTTCTTAATTAATTAATGCACTTATTGCTTATAATTAAATGTTTTTTTTTTTAAGTTATAGCGCATTTTTGTATAAAACTGATTGGGGTGATCCAGACACCTCGCACGATCTCAATCGTCACAGTTGGTTGCGCGCCTTCTGCCAGGTTAAATACTTTGCTCAATTTTTATCGATATGCGAAGATTAAAGGAAAAGAGTTTCTTAGCCTCTTTATCTTCCATCTAATGATAGCAGCAGGTGAAAAAATAAGGCGAAAATGCTTGACTAAAACAGACTGGACTATCAACCAGCCAATGATATTAAATTGTTTTGATACGTTTGACTTTCTAGCAAGTATAAATTAGAGTGGGCCGAAAAAAATTCAAACTCAACTTTTTTCATAGGTATACCATAGGAAATTTTCGAATTGGAGAGACAAAATAAAATACAATAAACCTAAGAAATACAGGTTGATTATAAAAAAACTTTCCCGATATAGTAGACCCTAGCTATCATAACATTCAAAGAAACTGAATGAATTTTTGGTTTAAAGAATTTTGAGGTATGAGCCCAAGGATCATATAAAAAACACCAGTTATACTGTAACAGTTACCGTTACAGTAACAAAATTTCGAAAATTTCAAATGGCAACATCTACTTTTTTTGGTGGAATGTGATGTTCACAGTGAAAAAAAAATTGCTTGAAAGGTACATGTCGCAGGAAAATCGCCGTCGTTAGACAGACTAAGAAGAAAAGAGGAAACAACTGTCGCGTTCACCAGAGCACGACTTTATTTTCTAATGACGTTACATTTCACACTGTGTCTTCGGCTCTTATCGCAGCCTGCTGAATCTCAATCGAAACGAGAAAAAGAGACCAATATACGCAGGATTCCTGGTTCGGCGTCTGGTACCATCATGACTGATGTCGTCGCACTAAATGAAAGAAAAGGCACTGTGAAATACGTGCCGCGTATCCTTCTTTCTTGCACTCTGAATAACATCCCCCTTACAGGGAAATAACATGCGGAAATTGTAAAGATTTATTACACGGACAGAATGCCACAAAGGCATTGCGTGTCTACCGCAGAAACCATGAGCTACTTCGAGGCGCGTGTACTATAAAAGCAATACGTGACTTGATATGTAAATCTGAAGAAACTGGTTGCACGGGCGATCGGTATCGGTATGGAAGACCCTCCGTTCCTGTCGAGGATGTTGAAGAATTCGGTAAGCGAAGTTCCTCTTGCAAGTGTACGCGGAGTTTCACGCGTTCTGCAGTTGCCAAATTCTACGGTCCGCAAGGTTCTGCGCTCTGTTCTTCACATGTTTCCGTATCGATTCTAGCGTGTTCAGATATTGCAAACGGGTGATAAGCAACAACGGCTAGATTTTGCAAATAAATTCCTCATCCGGTATGATGACGAAGATGACAGCTAACCTTTACACATTCTGTGGACGGACGAGGGCTATTTCTCGTTGGTAGTAGGTCTTGCCATTTGAAAATTTTGAAATTTGTCACAGTAACCGCAATTGTTAGAGTTTAACAGTTGTTGTTCATATGAGGCTTGAGCGCATACCTCAAAATACTTTAAACCAAAAGTTCATTCCGTTTCTGTGAACGGTATGATAGCCAGAGGCTCATATAAGGAATAGTTTTGCTTTTATAATAACCCTGTATATTGATATCTTCTGATCACGCATAGACTTTAAACGTGTCATGCAAATGGAAAAAAATCCACTATATATGTTGGTTTTTATTATTATTAAACCTTGTGACATCTGAAAGCCATAGATCTGGCCGCTAAGTCCTGAAAACAACATGAAAAACTCATTATGAACAACAACAACAAAACAGACCATTAAGATCAACGATATTCGATAACGATGTCCGATCGCTCATGAACAGCTAATTTATGCAAAATATCCAGGAATGAAGTTCGCACGCGCCTTATTCCCTTCCTTTCCCTATGCGTTGTTTCGTTCTGTTGGCAGTCGGCAGATTATTTCATGCTGTTTCTGGCTTTTTGGGACATATTATAACCACATCGATGAAAAGATCCACATAATAGGTATTTGAATGTACTTGATATTCCAAAAGACGTTAGCTTTAATAAATTTACCATACATGAAAATAATCAATGATTCCCATGAATCAATTGGAAGTAATTTTGAAAATTTAGCAGGCTAGTTCAAAGTATATAATTGTTTTCGCGTAACCAAGCTCTGGATGATGCAAATACATGCCTGGAGAATTGTCCTGTTAAAAATCGCATCAGCCTCAATCCATAATTCCAAATAGGTTTATAACTGAATTTCCAATATACTTTTGTTATCGTTCTAAGTCAACAGTAACTTGGAATAAATATTTCGTTTAAGTTATCTAATTCTTTCTCTGTATTCGAAAAACATGTCAGGAATACAAAAAATTATCTCAGCCACCTAGATAAAATTTCTCGAGAATATGTTACATGCAGTTTTGTTAGTTATTTAGTAGCCTTTTTGTTGTTGTTATCCTCTTTTTATATTTTATATATTCCTTTTCCGAAATTAGTCTGGATGTTTTTCTTCTTGGTACACGTAATCTTAGTTAGCTTTTATCTACTCAAATTTTCATTCACAGAAAGCCTAAAATTTAAATATTTGTTCTTCTACATAATTTTTTACTTGCTACAGGATTTTTCTTCTCTAAACGATATTTTCCATGCAAAAAAATGTTATATAGTAGATATGTCTTGCAATACGAAGACCGATTTCAAAAACTCTTATATCCTCAGCAAATCCAAGCGTGAATTTTACCTTTTTCAAAATCTGAGAGACCATTCGATTTACCCTACCCATGTTATATCCAATACAGTCGAGCCTCTATTTAACGAAGTCGCAAATCCTGTAAAAAAGTTCGTTATATGGAAAATTCGTTAAATAGAGATTCATCTTTTAAAATACTTTAAACTACATAAAACAGATTTTAAATTCATAATCACTACATGTTTTTATTAAAAGTAATTAATCACATTTTTTTTAAATAAATTATATCGATTTGTTTTATTTATTTCACCCACCAATATCCATCATCAATTCATTTTTTCTATGTGTTAAAACTTTGAAATCTACAAGGAAAACAAAACATTGTCCAGGAATACACTGTATTTTCTGTTTAAAGTAAATAGTTTTACATTAAAACTAACGAATTTTAATGACATTATCGTATTTATTATTATTATAACAAATAATTTTAACCATACATTAACATATGCCTCCCTTAAATTTAATTTCTGATAAACTATGTTAATTTTGCCTGAGATTTTTCTTTTAAAAAGTGCTTTCTCTCATAATACATCTCGCATCTTTGCAATGCACCAAAAACCCATCATGCGTATTTTCTTCTAACTATAATCAGCGTCGGATTCTTTCAAATGATTTTAGCATTTCATCATACGAAGTTTTCTTAATTCTTGCATCATGTTCATTTCCATCATCATCATATTCGTCTTCATCGCAATTCATTGCTGTATTGTTTTTATTTTTCACACTGTCGAAAATATCCAATTCGGATAGTGTTTAAGAGGTCTCACTTTCAGAATTAAGAGAAATACAATCATCAATCAGCACATCATGATTAATTTCTTCTTTTTTTTTCTCATCTGTATCCACATTTTTGTAAGTTATTCTAAGGGATTATCGTCTCTGTCTTCCGTATTTACCGAATTATCACTGCTGACAAAGAAGGGGCACGGTAAAACCAGTTCAACGCCATTGAACATCATAAAATATGTTTAAACAAAGAATAAGTTAGAAATGTCCAGAAATATTTTAAGAAATGGGGAGAAAAAAAATTAGATCACAAGAATAAGTTCGTTAAATAGAGAATGCACTTCGCTATTGGGAGGTTATTTTACGAAGAAATTCGCAAAATGTTCTTGGTTCCAAGGAAAAGTTCGCAAAATAGAGAAATTCGCAAAATAGAGGTTCGTTAAATAGAGGTCCGACTGTATTTAAATAAAATTTAAACATCTAAATTTGCGTCAGATGAAAGATTGAAACGTTGCCAACGATTTTGTAAAAGTATTGCAGCCGTCAGTCAATAAAGTAAAATGAAGAAAGTAAAAAAGCAAATACCACATCCTAAAAACACAGAATCATAAACCATTAACACATCCAAATTAAAAATAGGTTAAAATAATTTTTAAAGCATTAATTTTAAGTAAAATAATATATATGGTAAAAATGATTATAATACATATAAAAAGTTAAAAAATCTATTTAATAAACAAATTAACTAGTTCCTTACACCCAATAGCGTTTCGTACTAGTTTTAATAACTATTTTATTGCACTCTATTATATCTTGTTGAAAGAAATGAGACATAAAGAAAGCATATGCGATAAATGAGCTGCTTTTGAATGAACAGGAATCTGGCGCGAGATGCTGCATAAGTTAAAAAAAGATAGTGTAAAATAAATGTTTGTGGAAGATCATTTTTTAAAAAGCACATTGACACTAGATGATGCCTACTGCTATCTCATGATGCTTGTTTATCATGCGTATGCGAACGGTATGATAACCACGGGCTCATATAAGGGATAGTTTTTTTTTTTTTTTTTTTTTTTTTTTTTACATAACCCTGTTTATTGATATCTTCTGATCACGCATAGGCTTTAAACGTGTGATGAAAATGTACAAAAATCCACTATTTATGTTGATTTTTTTTATTATTATTAAACTTTATGATATCTGAACGCCATAGATCTGGTTGCTAAATCCTAAAAACAACATGAAAAACTCTGATGCATTGTATGCGAAAAATGTTTATCATTTGTAGAATTTGAGAATGTCACTGTTATAGAATTGGTTAGAAATAATATTTCTTAAACAAGTCCAATATTTAGAAAAAATATGGTATTCAATGAAATCATGTGTGAATTTCTGAACGATTTTCTAAATCAATATGCAAATAAAATTTTTCAGATTCTTGACAGTCTAAAAAATGATTCAATGCAATCCTATATAAGTGAAAAACTATTTGACTACACGAGACAGGCTAGAGCAGAGTAATTTAGAGAAAATAGATATATATTTTTTATATTTTAAGTTTTTCCCCAATTTTATATTAATTAAAAGAAGTATATCTTAGAACCCAAATTAAACGAAGAATTTCATTTACTTTGAACTGATGCGCTGAAACTACAAAGGACCATTAAAAAATCATTAAAAGGGGTTATTCCCAGGAAAATATCCGACACCATAAAAGGATAGGAAGGTATTTATTTTGTACTAATGAACAAACTATTCTTTGCTTTCATCAAAAGAATAATTATGAAAGGAACGCATTTCTTGTTAATTAGAAATGCTACATTCTTTAAAGTATCAAAGTGGAAGGAAACAGCAAAAATCGATTTTCTTTATTCATGGAAGTTTAACGCCACCGTAATATTTGTTTACTAATCTGGAATAAATGAAATAGGAACTTAAGCATAAATATTGATTTTTGCTTCTATAAGTTTGCCAGATGGCAATGGAATTATATTTATAGAGATGAAACTGAAGTTATAAAATCCATTCGGTCAGATATTCTGTTACTGCCTGATGTACATAGTTGTTGTTTTAATACTTAAAAGAAATGTCTGATGTAACAAACGTATCTCAATATGTGACGTTATGTGCACTATTAATCGTTGGAGTAAAGCTAAGTTTATGAGAAGCATTGACTCTCCAATTAAACAAGTGATCGTGAGGTCATGTAGAAAGGTGAAAGCAGATGATTGCAGCTTCCGTAGCGGCTGCAATATGGATATACATTGAATAACACTTTTCAAAAATTTCCTCTAACATATATATCTAAATAGTGAATTTTAGTGATAGTTTGTAGCGCTTTTCTGTGGTTAAATCCAAATTACCATTGGAACAAAGCAACACGTTAAATGTGTGTCGTGTGATGTTTGTTTTGTGGAAAAGTACGTGAAATGATTATTGTGGCTATTTTGTCTTCTTATCAATAGACGGTGTACGAGTTACGGTGCCGCCTCAATCTCGCGAGCTTCGCATGCAAAATACTATTGAGTTGTGTAGCTACAACTTTTCGACTGGTTTTATTATGGGAGGATCAACGATTATTATGTATTCAGCTTTTCACGAACCTGACCCAATATCGATAGTAAACGTACTTAAACGTAACCTGGTTAGATTTTGTAATTATTTTATAGATGAAATTAACAACGCTAGATGCAAACTATAACTGATGTAATCAACTGATGTTTCAAATAACTGATGTAAAAACTTTTTAGGTAACTGTTATGCAGAGACTGATTTTACCACAGCCCAGATGGGGCAAGCGCTCCGGCTTTCATTTGAAAGGGTGCCCAACATTAACACCGTATTAACACTGAATTAACTAAACAAAATTATGATGTATATATTTAAAAGTCAAATAGGAAGATCAAAAAATTTTTACGGGACAAATTATCGATTTTACATAACTTGCGGCTCATCTACATATTCATGCCCATACTATCTAACAGCTAATATTTTTGGATCTTTCAAACTTGTATAGTGATGGGCGATAACGAGATATTTTTATTGATTTTCTCGATTGTATGAACATCTCGATATTTTTCGATTGTGCAAAAATTTTCTCGATGAATTCAGTTTGCCAATTGCTTTTATACATCATAAATTTATCAAGAATCGTCTTCAGGTGAACTGGAATGAGTCGGCGTTAATAAGGACTAAGTGGCTTTGCCCGCTAGCGAGCCCTTCCTTTAGTCGGGGCCTCTAATTTATATGTAATCTTGTAATATGAAATCTCGAACTGGCTCCCCGCTACATAAGGCACCGTATAGCAGGCGTGGTGTGCACGCACGGAAAAATCTTGTAAAAAAATAATCTCAGACCGGATCCCTGGGGAAGAGGGGTCAAATTGAGGGGAGGAGCACAGCAGCTGCATAATATGAATAAATCGTCATGGGGCATTAGGCCTTTCCAACTATATGTCACATGTCACATGAGGGATCTCGATCTGAATTCATAAAAATACCCTCCCTGTGTGGGCAAAGTGGGGGGAGGGGCGCGGGAGGTGCATAACGTGGGTAAGTGGTGGCAAGCCTTTCCGACAATATATTACAAGGGGGTCTCGGGTAAATTTAGAAAAGTCACATGAGAGGTCCCGGCTAAATTTATAAAAATGGCCCCCGTGGGACAAAGTTGGGGGGAGTGCCGCGGGAAGTGCATAACATCAATAAGTAGTCACAGATCTTTCCAACGATATATCACATGAAGGGTCTTGGTTAAATATAGAAAAGTACTCCCGTGGGGGCAAAGTGCGGGGCCGGATACCGGAGGTGCATAATATCAATAAGTAGTCACAGACCTTTCCAACGATATGACACAGGGGTGAGAGGTCTTGGCTAAATGTAGAAAAGCACCCCTGTGGGGGGGGGGGGGCAAAGTGGGGGTTCCATAACATGAATAAGTGGTCACAGGTCTTTCCAATATGTAACATGAGGAATGTCAGCAAAATTTAGAAAAATACCCCTGTGGCACAGTGGGGAAAGGGGCAGGTATATGCTTAATCTGAATAAGTGGATTTTCTAATAATATATCCCATGAGAAGTGTCGGTAAAAGTTAGGAAAGTGCCCCAAGGGGCCAACTACCGCACTCCCCGGAATACAACCCAACTTTTTGAAATTTCATATATTATAAATTATACCGGATGGCTCCATAAAAAAAATCCGATCTAAAATGATGAAAATGCAAAAAAATTTGAAAACTACCCCCGCCCCCCCCCCTACAGTGGGAGCAAAATTGGGGAGGGGGGGGACGAAAGTCTCATAATATGAAATAGTTATCCGAGAGCTTTCCGATGATATATCACATGACGGGTTCAAAAAATGTTTGAAAATTACTTCCCAGACACCTCTCCCCAGTGGGTCCACTCTTTCGCCTCGGAATTCACGCAGAACCCACTTTCACAATTTTTATGCTTAATAAATAATAATTACCGGAAGGCTCGATAAAAAAAAATCCATATCTAAAATTATATTTATTATAGAAATCGCTACGGTTTAAAAATTTGTTCGCCTCTCCCCACACCCAAAATTCAATTCTGGGGGAAAAAGGGGTTCATAATATGAAAGAGTGGTCAGAGAGATTTCCGAAGATATAACACATGAGGGGTTTCATAAAAATTTGAAAATTGCATCCCTGTGGGTCGGCTCTCACGCCCCTTGAATACTCCCGGAATTCCTCAACTCTTATTTTAATATTTTTATACTTAATAAATATTATTTTTCTGAGGGCTCCGACAGAAAACACATTTAAATGATAATTATTCTAGATATCGCTACAGGTTTAAAAATTTGTCCGCGCACACCTACTTTGGTACAAACATAAAAAATCATTTTGGAATCATTAGGAAGTGGAAACCGGTTTCTGTTTTAGATAGGTTCCTACTTAGCTGGTATATGAGTCCAGTTATCCTTCTGTGTTTCGGCAAAGTTCTTTTGTTTTCGATTAATGGTGAAATTCTCCACTATTAGGCACGCATTTACGAAAATTTGAACGAAATTACGAAAATTATCAAACATTTGCCTTTAGCGAAAAAATAAAAATTCTATTCGATTCTAGCTAATACGCTTGAGAATAAAAATAAGTTCGTTAATGTGTCAGAAAGTAACTATTTTTAATCGGAGTGCAAATTTAAAGAATCATTTTGACATTGATAGGGAGTGGTAACCAGTTTCCGGTTTAGACAGGTTCCCTTTTAGCAAGTATATTTGTCTGATTTTCCTTCCCCTTTTTCAATAAAGCTCTTTTTTTCGATCAACGGGATATCTCACAGCATTAGATATTTAGGGGAACTTTAACTTGTATCAAATTTTTGCCCTTATCGAAAATGTGAAAAAGCTATTCAATTAAATCGAGTGCGCCATAGTTACGCGATTTAGGCATCGCACTTTTATAAAAAAAAACTAGCAGAACTACCCGGCTTCGCCCGTGTCAATTATAAGAAGCCTTCCAGGTAAAATAAATTAAAACGAAATAATACGGCAATCACAATAACTGAAATTTGTGCATTCCCATCCACAAATCGTTATAAACACGATCAAAAAACATGGCGTTATTGTTTTGGAACCATAGTAAAATCCCTGAGCTTTAATACAGAATGCACGTTTTCTTTGGCGGGTGTAAGAGAAAAATATGTGATTTCCCTGATAATACGAAAAAAAAAAAAAATTCCTCCAAATCGCGCAGCACTTAGTGAAATTCTCGTTTGTATCGTATTATCTACATTATAAAGTAAAAACACTATGTCAGTGCCCATAAATTGTGCCCCATAAATTTGCAACCCATAAAATGTGCCTTTACTGCAATTTTTCTAACTTTTAAACACCACGCAATTTCATTTTTTACAATGTCGAATAGAAAAAAGTTCTCTCAAATGAAATTTGTTTGAAAATTGTACCTTAGTTTTCTGATTTTAATGGATTTTAAAGTAATTTTCAAGCATGGATATTTTTAAAGTTGAGTGCAACCCGATAACGAAAGATGAACCTGTTTACACTTAATGCAATAGTATAAAGAAAAAACATGTCTATGAGTAACGCTGGTATCACATTTTTGGTGGCAACAACCTAACACAACAAATTTCCCTTTTACTGCAGTTTAACGTCTAAACTTGTACATTTGATTGTTCCAACGTATTATAAAAAACAAAAGTACTTTCAGTAATATTTGTTTGTAATGTTTATCTCAATTTACGAATTTTTTATGGGTTTTAAAATAATTTTTAAGCATGCATATTTTTTAAATATATTTGCAACCCAAATACAAAATATTAATTCAATTGTTCAAAAACATTGCAAATAATTCAGAATTTGTTTGCTTTCGCGTAATATTCAATAACTAAATTGACAAACGAAATTAAAACGCCAAAAATAAAATAAAATAAAACACTAATTTAACAGATATCAAATCAAACTACTCAAAATAACCTGATAGGTATATAAAATTCAACTGTGAATTTCGTTCCGGATACATATAACTTGAATTCTTCAGAACGGATTTCCATGCGACTTGCACTATTAGTTTTTTAGGGAAGATTTTAGTGCGTAACATATTGTTTTCCGTTGATTAGTCATAGAATTATATAGGGGAAAGTTATATAATCATGTGAACCCAATTATGAAGGATTAGTCTTATTAGCTGAATGAAAAATGCAGAACTATTTTTATCTCTAAGTATATTGACAGGTTTATCTTCAGTAATGGGGCTGTGCGCTAGGGCATTCTTATTTTAATGAGTGTGCTTGACACCTATTATGGCATGCACCTTTGATTAAAACAATATAGAATGACTTATGTTTTAAGCGACTATCTGGCATGCATCATGATTACAAAATACTAACCTGCAATAATGCTTAAGGTGCTTCTCCAGTTCCCTGCTCAACAACGGAAAACTTTCTGACACATTTTCTGACTCATTAAACGTAAAGGCTTAAAATTTGTAGTCCTGACTATTAAAGGGATTTGGAATTGAAATGAGTTTTTCCTTTTTTCATAAATAAATTACTTATCGAGTTATGAGAAATTGTGGTTGCGTGACGGCCGGTTTTTATCCTTTATTCCACTGTTGCGTCCGAAATTCAGTTCAAAACACCAACTGAAAGATCTTATACCTTTACCAACATATGGAAACTATCTTTCGATTACATAGTTTCTAAATAAGAACTCCTGTCAATTTCATGCGTTTCCGCACAAAAATTAATTAAAAAATATATCAGAAAATAGCTCCTTTGGATTTGAGAACAGCCTTAACTTTATGAACAGCCGTAATCTGACATTTATGATAGTAGAAGAGCTGTTGAACATTTTTGAGTAGGTATTTGAGGCGCCCTGAAAATTTGTGCAACACTTCTTTTTTAATGCCTGAATACAAAATCGAATGTCTGGCTGAAGGATCGTGGCCCAAAAACTGTGCCAGACAAAAAATGGCACTTGACACGTGTCTGGCACAGTTTTTGTGCCGACTAAAGTGTCTGTCATTTTCGAAATATTTTTTTCTAAGCATAAATATTATTCTGTCTCAATCTCAGCGTGCCTCAAATACCTTTTTTGGGTAGTCAAAAAATGGCACTTGACACGTGTCTGGCACAGTTTTTGGGCCGACTAAAGTGTCTGTCGTTTTCAAAATATTTTTTTCTAAGTATAAATATTATTCTGTCTCAATCTCAGCGTGCCTCAAATACCTTTTTTGGGTAGTAAAAAAAAAATGGCACTTGACACGTGTCTGGCACAGTTTTTGGGCCACGATCCTTCAGCCAGACATTCGATTTTGTATTCAGCCATTACAAAAGAAGTGTTGCACAAATTTTCAGGGTGCCTCAAATACCTTCCCTAAAATGTTTAACAGCTCTTGGACTATGAAAAAACTCACATTCTTAGTTTTAATTTTGGAGCTCGCGAAATTTAAATTCAGAAAAAGGATTATCTTTTGACACATTGTGGTATTTTTTTCAATTTTAAAATTAAAATACATGTTTTCTTTGGCGCGCGTAACAGAAGTACACAATATCTTCCACAATACGGGGGAAAATGCAAAAAAATACATCCAAATGAGGTAGTAGTTACTAAAACTTTATTTGGAAAATTTGAAAATTTATTGAAATTAAATCTACAATGATAAGATGAAATGATGTCATTTTCCATAAATTTTAAATCAAGACATCTGTCAAGAATTTTTTTGAAAATGTAAATAACCGCTCTCTTTTTGCTATAAATCGCAGAAAATGTTAGCACTGAATCTAAACCAATACAACACTTAGCGATAATGTATAGCTATAAGATATGGCTGTAGTATACAATCGAAGTAGTAAGCAAAAAATAGGAGCCATAGGTTTACAATGAGTTTGATTACGCGATGAAAAGATTTGATAGAATGTGACGTCATATCTAGCCTTTTTTCTTTTTCTTAAAATGTTTTCATGAAATTTGACTGTTTGTATTAAAATAGATGTTTTAATTAAAAAAAACAAAAAAACATTCAAATTGAGGTGCTACGTTATTTTTCCCGCTAAAATAGTTAAAATTTTTATTTTATATACAAAAAAATGTAAATTTTCTGTTTAGAATGACGTCAGTATCAAACACGCAAAAATATAGCAAGAAAATCTGAATTTTTATTGGTAAATAGAAACAAAATACACGCGTTATCCTTATTTTTTTTCCACATTATCGTGTCATTTTTTAGGGTTTGACAACAGGAAAGAAACGTTTGAATTAAAAAAGATTTAAAAAGAGATATTTCTATAATGTTAAATTATGGAAGTTGTAGAAAAAAGGGATAAATAATGGTCTGATAATTTTTTTAAAGCAGACAGGGATCTATTCCACGTTCTAAAGCCTATGTACATGAAGTTTCGTGCAAATCGGTCAAAAATTAAAGATTTGTATAAAGGACATACACACAGAGAACGGCTTTTATATATATAGATAAAAGGGAACTTACTCCAAAACAAAATTAGCAAAAAGATATTACAATCCTTGAAAAAACTTAAAAAATGCTTTTAAAAGTAGATAAATGAACTGAAAGTATTTTTTTAAGTTATTTAGTGTTCTAAAATAGCGTTGTTCTTATCATTACTTTGAACATATTTCTTAATAATATATTGATCTTATATTTAAAAAAACTTGTTTGAAAATAGCGTTTTGAAAAATTCTGAGGGTTGGGGGTTACCGTGTTCAACTCATTTTGCTGGCATCTGGTTCATCTGTAGTACTCTCAATTTACTGGACTTGCATACATAATACAACTTAGCCATACATAAAATAAAATTTGATATAAAAATCCATGATACTTATCTATTCTATATCTATACTACTATTATAAAGAGGTAAAAATTGTTTATTTGTAGGAGGTAAGCTCTGGAACTGCCGAACCGATTCCAAAAATAATGGTATCAAAATGATGGTGTTAGTCTAACTTAGAACATAGGCTATATCTTATGTCTGTGCCACTGGCCAAAAGGGGGTGCAAGAGCAAATAAAGTTCTAAAAATGCGATTTTTTTGTTACTGAAGGCCCTAGAAACAGGAAATTTATAATGGTAGTTACTTATAAGATACCAATGATCTCTAAGGACATTTCTTTAAAAAATCGAAATTAAAAAAAGGGGGGGGGGGAAATGCGCGGAAAGCGTTTTGAAAAAAGTTCTAAATGGCGATTTTTACGCAATTTCAGGAAGTACCAAACCGATTTAAAAAATAATGGTGTCAAAATTATGGTGAGAGCAATTGTTCCAACATAGGCTACATTTTATGTCAGTGCCAGTACACTTAAAGGGGGTGCAGGAGCAAAAAAGTTCGAAATTGCAATGTTTGTGTTACTGAAGGGCCCAGATAAATGGAATATGGCATGGTAGTTACTTATTAGATATAGATGATCTCTAATAACATTTCTTAAAAAATTCGAAATTTAAAATCGGTCAAAATGCGCAAAAAGATTTCTTAAAACGTTCTAAACGGCGATTTTTACCAATCTCAAGAAGTACCAAACCGATTTAAAAAATAATGGTGTCAAAATGATGGTAACAACCCTTGCTCCAACATAGGCTACATTTTATGTTAATAGTATTACTCCCAATGGGGGTACAGGAGCAAAAAAACGTTCGAAAATGCAATTTTTGTGTTACTGAAGGGCCTAGAAACATAAAATTTGGAATGGTAGTTACTTATAAGATATAAACGATCTCTAACAACATTTCTTAAATAATTCGTAATTTAAAAGGGGTGAAAATGGACGAAAACCGTTCTAAAAAGCGTTCTAAATTGCGATTTCTGCGCAATCTCAGAAAGGTACCGAACCGATTTCAAAAGTAATGGTTGGAAATTCATGATGACAGCCCTTGCTCCAGTATAGGATCTATTTCATGTCGGAGTCACTACTACCTTGCGGTTGCATTTTAAAAAATCTTTCTAAATTGTGATTTTTGTGATACTGAAGGGGCTGGCAACTTGAAATATGGCATGGTAATTACTTATGAGATGTATATGCTGTTTGAGACGAGTTCCTTAAAAATTTGAAATTTAAAAGGTGTGAAAATGAACGAAAAGCGTTCTAAAAACGTTCTAAATAGCGATTTCTACGCAATCTAAGGAAGTATAAACCGATTTCAGAAGTAATGGTTTCAAATTGATGGTGACAGTCCCCGCTCCAACATAGCCTATATTTAACATTGTTGTCACTACCACCTGGGGGTTACAGGATCAAAAAGTGTTCTAAATTGCGTTTTTTGTGTTACTGAGAGGGACCAAACATTTTAAATTTGGAATGGCAATTACTTCAAAGATGCAAATGCTTTCTAAGAATTGTCGAAAGAAAATTCCAAATTTAAAAGGATGAAGTGAGCGAAAAGCGTTCTAAGCGTTCTAAATTACGATTTTTATGCAATTGTATGAAATATGAAACCGATTTCAAACATAATGATTGCAATTTGATGGTGATAGAACCTGCTCAAATATAAACTATATTTTAAATCGTTGCCACAACCCCTAGAGGGTTGCAGGAGCAAAAAACTTTACAAATTGCAATATCTGCTGTACTGAAGAGGCTAAAAACTTTAAATATAGCACAGTAGTTACTTATAAAATATAAATGTCCTCTAAGAACAGTCGAAAATAAATTCGAAATTAAAAATGGGTGAAGCGAAGAGAAGGAGCGAAAAGCATTCGAAAAGAGTCCTAAATTACGATTTTTATGGAATCTCAGGAAATAATAAACCGATTATAGAAATTATTGGTTGCGAATCAAAATTGATAGTCCTTGATCCTACACGGGCTATATTTTATGCCGGTGTCACTACCACCTGGTTGGCTGGAACAACAAGAAAGCCTTTAAAATAATCTAAATTCCGTTTTATATAGAATATTAGGAAATACCGACCAATTTCAAGATTAATGTTGGCATATTAATGGTGAGAGTCTCTGTTTCAACATTTTTCGAGACATTCTATTTCAACTCTGTTTCAGCATTTTATGTTTGTGCCTCTAACACCAGAGAGGTGGTAGACTGTTAGACAAGAAGCTTGGAATTTGACATGATGGTTAATTTTAAGATATAAATGTGTTAAGATGGTTTCTAAAAAATTCAAAACTTCAAATGAATACTGAAATGAGCATAAGTTTAGTCAAACTGTGGCTTAATTTGTAATTTTTGAATTATTCCAAAAAGTGTTCTTCTAATAAAAAATTGTCATGCAAATATCACTTTGTATATTTCAACTATTACGCGAGCAAAGCCACGGTGTTTGCTAGTTATTAATATGCTCAAACATTACTAACTTAAAATATTTTACTGTGTTTTATAGAAACATTAGTATGCACACTTCATTAAAGAAATTTATACGGAACATATCTTAAAGATATTAATCATTTAGAGTTTATTGGCTTGTATTAAAATAGAGAATGGCACATAATATTCGAAAGATAAATACTATAGCGGAGATGTTGTAATATTAAAGTTAATTTCTTAAACGCATTTCCAACAATTTGGTAATTGTCATAAACCATTAGTACAGAAAATGAGGTAGGTTTAGGGATTAACATTTCTTTCAGAAGGCTTAAAAACTGATAAGATGTATTACATAGCAAGTTGTATTAAGATTATTAACAAATGTTAGAATACAGCTTTTTAAAGGCTTCATGTCAGGTGCCCCTCCATCAAGTGAAGTTGAATGAAAGAGATAATGAAAACGATAGCAGCAAAATGCATTACTGCTTCTAATTTTCCACGACCTTTCATTTAGCTTCAAATGAAGATTAGATGAGGATCATTTTACAAAGTCATCTAGCATCTCAGTGTTAAACTTACATGGCTTTCTTGGTATGTTTTTTTGCTCCATCGATCTTTAGTTGCCACGTATTTACTAAAAACTGCAAAATTACTGTATAAGCCTGTAAAAACTATGATTTTAATAATCGATTGTAGATTTCGGGAAGTAAACGATGACTTTATCGATTGTATTTTTTTACGATGACGATTTTTCTCGATTGGTAAAATCTCGAGAATCGCTCATCACTAAACTTGTATATAAACACAAAGACAAATTAAAACTCCATTGGAAACATCTTCATTCAATGCACACTTTTTTTTTACGTTAAGGTCATATTTGACTCTGCCATCATCGAAATCTACAATTGAATTTTAAATATTTAGAGGGTAAATAGAAAGTGTTTATTAATCTATGAGGGTAAGTTGCATGTTTTTTAATGTGCGAGAGATAAGGGAAGTTGCCTAACACTTGCTTTCATCTTAATTTTTGGTCTGATGGCTACTCAATTATCTGGTGGTCGTGAAGGGTTTGCCACATCCTGTCATTGTTTCATTCTATTTATCATTTATTATTGAAAACTATTCAAATTGAATACTATGTCAAAATAATCCTGTGATCATAAAAGCAATTGAATATCCTAGTTTAAGATGGTTTTTCTAAGTTGAATGATTACGTGAAAATAATTAAATTTAAAAATTTACTTGAAAATTTTACGTGATTAAATTTACCTGAAAATAATTAAATTTAATTGTAGGCTTTGTTCAAAACCCTGTTTACAGCGTACAGGGCGAGTGCAGATTTATATTTTTCTGTGAAAGATATATAGAGGTTTTTTTGAGTACAACTGTTTACAGAATAAGGGGTGAGTGCAGATTTCAAATTTCGGAACGGCGAATTTTAGAAAAATTCAGGATTTCAAAATTTTAAAAATCCTTCTTGCCCAAAAAGCTTTAAATAGTGAGCATATTCTTTCCCAATAATTATCAAAGAAGAGAAAATTTTCATACAACACAGATTTTTTTTTAAATGTATAATGTACTATCTGATGTACCCGGCGTTGCCCAGAATTTTAAGAATGTTTGTTTTGAAAAATCAATTTCAAAATTAAAAATATGGGTTTTTAAATTCTAAACACAAATCAAATCAATAAAATGCCTGAAAATCGTTTCAAAGGAATAACCAATGTTAATGGTATAATGTTAATTTCTAAATCTAACGTAAAACACAGAACTGATCAGCTAACTTTCTTTCAAATGCAACTTTGAATATAAACAAAGAACATGTGTTGTCATTCTAAGAAAATAACGAATGCGTGTTAATTTACGTAATTTCACTCTTTTTTTCATTTAATCCGGACGACAGATTACTTACTTAGTAAATACAATCTGTGATCTGAATTGAGATCGAGATTAAAACGTTTTGATGAAAAGTTGTTTCCGAGTATTTTGTTATTTAAATATTGTTTTCATGATTAAAGAAAAATGGCAAGTATAAAAAATCTATGAATAAAAAAAAAAAATCTGAAATCTTTATTTCAGTTTTTCCCTAAGAATGGTCTCAGTGACCTAAAATTTTTGTTGAAATTCTAATATAAGCATATACACACACGTATAGCTATGGAACAGATTTAAAAATGGCGAAAACAAATTCAGAGCACCCCAAAATGTTAAAATATGCCAATATTTTCATAACGTGTTTTTATCATCTTTCAATACGTTTTTTCAAACTCATACGACATTATATATTCACCTGCTGACGTCCATTATATTTCCAATATGACGTAATATTCACATTTTTTCAAAATCCGTCGAACTATTTATTTCATTTTCATCGAACTATTTATTTCATTTTCAAATCTTACAATAGGAAAGTTATTGCGGTAAGAATTTTACTTTGGATTGTTTATTGTTGCCAACTGCTATAAGGAAAAATGTTTAAATTTGAAAGGAAATTGCTGTTAAATTGGTGGTTTTTTATTAATTAAAACTTAACTATAAATTATTTCGATTCCGGATTACTTTAGTTGCCTCGGTCGTGTTTTAATACACATGTACATAACATTTCACATTTCTGGCTTCCAAACTGTGGATTAGCATAGGAGAATTAGACACAGACAAATTTTCATTTTTATATATTAGATATATGTGTTTTTAACTCTTCATTAAAAATCTTTACTAAAACTAACAAAAAAGAATTAAATACATTTTATTCAGTTTTAAATTGATAGTACCTTTCTGAAAGAATTCTTCACGTTTCCTATTAAAAAAAGCTTACCTTTTGCCTGAAAAAGTATTTTTCATACTATTATATATTCCAGAGAAAAATTCAGCATCGAAATTTTATGCTCTAGGGAAATCATCTCCAACCTCTTTTAATAACACGTAATATGCATTCAACAAAAACTTTTAGAATCAACGCAATAGAGCAAAAAGAAATATTCAAAATTATTTTTGAGTATAACTTAAAATGCTGGAGAAAATCTAACTCTAGGATAAGAAAACGCTTGAAGAAAAAACCTGTTTCACCAAAGATTCAAATGCTTGAGGAAAAACCTTTACTATTTCGTGAAACGCTTGTTAGTGGAAATGTTTATTATATTTTTCTACAAAAATAAACAAATAAATAATAAAAATAAAATACAGCAAAAGAAATGTACAAGCCATTTATATGTTTCGCTTTAAATAAATGACATAGTTTGCATTTCTATTTATTTCATTAATATTTTCTCTTTCTGATTATTTTATATAACTGTATAATAACAAGGAGCATTACAGATTCCCCATTTACGAAGATAAGGAATTGGAGACTTAGTGGAGGGGGACTTAAACTTATTGACAGGTTTAAAGATAACATCAAGGTTTAAACTTTTTAAATCTTTGGCTGCAACATAATGGAGGATATAAAGGCAGAACAATCAAATTATCAGGTTTCTTTCTGACAGATTTTGAAAGAGCAGATTTACTAGGGGTCTATTGAATTTATTCACAGCATTATTATTTATCAAATTAAGTAAACAAACATAATTATATATCTATTGTTCTATATGTTCTATTGAATTTATAATTGTCTAATTATAAATAATAGTCTTCTTGTTCGAACATCAATCAAATGATTTCAAAAATGAGATTTATTAGGGAAAAGCCCTCAATGATTAAACAGTTATTTCAGTTCCTTGAAACGCTTGGAACTATTTTCACTGCGATGAAAATATGAATGAGAATTCCGCTTTTCCCTTCTCGATGCTTAACCTTTTCCGGCGCGGAGTAATTCTGTTTATAAACTGGTGAAATGATGGATTGACAACAGAATTCATAAACGAATTTATTAGAAAATACGAACTTGCTTATTTTCAAGTAAGTTATAAAAGTAAAATTTTAATTAAACAAATTAAACATTCTGGGTACCGGTAAAATAAAAAAATTAAGTGTCCTTTTTTAAGGACAACTCGTTTTTTTTGGGGATTTTTTGAGGCATCAGCCTCAGAGTTTTACTTGTAAAAATAGACAATATAGTTTAAATTTTTATCTAAACTAATGCATTTTCGTGGAAAAATATGTGCATGCTGCGATTTCTTCAAGGCTTTTTCAAATCCAAACTTGCTACTTTCTGACACATTCCTGAAGTCGTTTACGCGAAAACGTTGCAAGAGTTTTTATTAAGAAATTACGAAATCGGATAACATTTTGCCTTTTTCGATAAAGGCAAAGAATATTCGAATTTTAAATGAAAACTGGGGTTTTGAATCGAATTACTGGGCACGGCAGAGCGTGGGCCCTTCTCCATCAAATGTTATTTAATTAATCGAACTTTCCGGTAAGGTATTAATTCGGTAACAGGTTTTAACACAATAGCAATGTTATTTATCCTGTTCTGTTAAACAATGCTTTTCTCAGTAAGTAGCTTTTTCGTTCTAATTATTTTTAGCATTTCTTTTCATAGTTTTTGTTGAAGTAAAAATTTCGTTGGTTCTTTTCAAAAATATCATATGGATTACTTTCCATTTCGGGATAATATCTTCGAAATGATACCGCAGTTTAGCAGGAAACATGAAGTTGATGGTTAGCGTTTTACCGCAAATTCCACAGAGAGTACAATGTTAGATGAGGTGCGATATTCAATTTAGCAAACTTCCATTCAGAGGTAAATTTCTGTCGTTCTTCTTTTGAATCTACTTTTTGTTTCTCAAATTTTCGAAGTATCAACAGTTGTCATACAAACGTAAAATGAAATGTATTCTAAGTAGATTTCACTATTTCATGATATTTCTAAAAATTAAATTCATACACACCATTCAAAAATTTCCCGCTTTCAATGGGTTTATTTCATTCAACTTTTATTTATTTATCAAGAATGCCACGAACTCCTTAGAAAGTGCACGCAAAGACGTTCGGACCGAACAGTGGCTAGGAAAAGCGTAATTGAATATTGCATAGTTCGGATTATATTTGTGTACACTGTTAAAAATTTTGCAGCATTCTGGCAGGTCATTTGACCGTTTTTTGATAAAGCGGTTTCATAACCATAATTTAACTATATTCTGACCATAAAATGGCCAATAATATGGTCAGAATAGTGTTAAAATTACGGTTGTGTAACCGTTTTCGGAAAAAACGGTCAAATGACCTGCCAGAATGCTGCAAAATTTTAACAGTGTAGTATGAGAAACTTTTATATAAAATCAGTTTGAATCCAAAGATAGTTTCATAGTTGTATCCGTAATGGAGAAAAACATATGAAAATTTTTGGATGATGGCAGAAAGCATTTAACATAACTTATATATTTTTATATATAAAAAAATAATATTTCACATTTCAAGGGGATATTACAAGGTTAAGCACAAAAAATACACACTGCGAAATGGATGTATATATGAGGGCATTAAACTATAAAAATTGAAAAACTGGCTCTTTATGTCTAATAAACTAGGGGGCTCTGCCCCCTACGTGCTTCGTTCGCCAACCCCCGTTCAGACTCTAAAAATCCGTTAATTTGATCGACTTAAAAAAGATGATAGAAGATTCAATTATAATTATAAAACCAGTGGCGATATCCCTGTAAGCGGGTTTCCATTTGTTTCTCTTTTTATAAAGGATTTTAAGGCCAAAAAAGTTGCTGTGAATTGCTGTTTTTATGTTTGATTAAGTAAGATTAGTTAAATGTCTGAAAATTAGCTAATGTAAAATGAACTAAGTCAACAGTCTTTACTTCAAGGTATTTTTTAATACAGCTATAAAAAAAAAAAATTGTTTTAAATCTGACGTAATTTTAACCAAACTTTTCTTTTTGTACTATTTACCTGGACATATTTCAATTGTTAGAAAGGAAATATTATTATTAGCTCTGTCTTTGACAACAGTAGTTAAAAAGTTTATCTCGAAATATGAAATAAATCTCACGTGTACGTCTAAATATATATTTTAATTTAAACTGTTTGGCAATATTATTTGGCTATTTGAAATAGGACGCAATTCCAACCGCATTTACTGCTTTTAACACATATTAAATAATTGTTTTATAGTTTTTTTCTTTTTAAATATTCACGTGTATAGACAATTTTTATGACGTAATATTTAATATTTTCTTGCTTTTAACACGTAATCCTTTAATTCTAATTTCATAGGGGTTTTTTCTGTTTATAATAGTCACGTGTAAATAAATTTTCAGTTTAAAGAAAATATTATTATTTGAGAAATTTTTACAATTTTGGCAACAATTTAAAATAATAAGCTTTTCTAAAATATATAAACAATTTCTGGAAATGCTGAAAATTTGAATTTAAAATGGAAATAAACCCTAAAAAAATTAAGTCAAATTAAAAAAATGAATGCAGTTTGCAAACCGGGAAATTATAATGTATAAAATGGTCTAAAAATTATTAAATTCCTATGTATAGTTTTTGCTCCTATAAAACTTTTTTAATGGAACGATTTTTACAAACATTATCATTAAATATCTCTTTAAATATTTCTTCGATTTGAAAACTGTCTGCATCAGCGTGTTTAATGAACATTTCTCTGTAATACCACCGATTTTCGTATTTTTGTATGTAGTAGTTTTCTTAATATTAACGAAGAAAGACCCCAGGTCACAAAACATTCAAAACCGGCGGCGGCGGCGGCGGCGGCGACAGCATTAATTACTTTTTTTTAGAATAGAGAGATAATAAAAGACCACACCATGAAAAGTTCAATATTAACATGAAAATAAAAACTCACAAAGTGACTAAATGGTATATACAAAATGTTGTAAAGTAAAAAACTAAATAAACATTAAAATAAAATTATAAAAATCGACGTTTCTGTCATCATCTATGATCATCTTCAGGACAGAGTTGTTACATTTCTTTTTTCCGAAAGCACTGAAACAGCTCATTCCTAAGGATAATCATAGATGATGACAGAAACGTCGACTGTTATAATTTTATTTTAATGCTTGTTTAGTTTTTTACTTTACGATGTTTTGTATATACAATTTAGTAAATTTGTTATTTTTTAATTTCTTGTTAATATTGAACTTTATTTTTATATTGTCGGTTTAATTGGACATTACGTGATTTGATCAAGAAACTAGAGCAGGTGCGATAAAAAAAAAAATTACACCAGGCTGATACTTCCAACTATTTACATATTTGACGTGCTGCATAAAAATCGATGAAAAACAGAAATACTGACACATGGTGACCCTGTTTTGTTTTCTACTGAACGATCAGTCAAAAAATCGTATTTTTTACGTGAAAAACAGGAAAATGTTATTTTAAGTCTTCTTATAAAAATATATAAGATATTGAAAAGTGCTCTATGTTTAGAATGCTTTTGGAAACGTGCTCTTTTCATTTTCCTCAAGTGCACATAGTTTTTTTCATATTTTTCAAATAACCACTGACGTAGAATCTTTTGTTCCTCGTATTCTTAAAATCATTTGAAGAAATAAAAGGATTTATTGTTATGAAATGATGAAAAACTTTTCTTGGTAATGAAAAATTATATTTTTGTTTTTAACTAGGGGTCTCTGCCCCCTACGAGCTACGCTCGTCAACCCCCGTTCAGACACCGCAGACTCTAAAAGTACGCTAATTTGATCGGCTTTAAAAAGATTTCGGAAAATTGAATTATAATGTAAAAAACAGTGGCGATCTCCCTAAAAACGGATTTCTATTCATTTCTCTTTGAATGGGGAATTTTAAGGCCAAATCCGCTGCAATACTACTTGATGAACCCGTCGACCAATTTCGCCAAATTATATAAATCGCCAAAGTACTCGCCAATTATATAAATTGACATAATTTTTATTTTAAATAACGAAAGAACAAATAAATTAGTGCAACATTAATAAAAATACAAATAAAACGTCGAAATAAAAATAACTTGATGACATAGACACGTGTAACTTGCTTAAAGTCAAGTTAATGTGACATTTACGATCAACCATTATTGGCATTTAATCTTATAGTTTGGCGAATGATAGAGTTTTGGTCGACGGGATAACTAAGTAGTACCAAAAATACATATGTCAATCGCTGTTTTCGACTTTGACGTAGACACGTGTAACAACATTTCAAAATAAGCTAATATAAAAGGAATTAAGTAAACAGAGTCTTTGTCTCCCGGTATTTTTTAACAAAGCGAAAAGAAAGTTCTTTTAAATAAGACTTTTTAAATTAATCGTTTTTAATCTGACGTAATTTTGACCAAACTATTCTTTCTCTTTTTAATATTCACGTGAAAATGCTTGTTTTAGAAATGAAATATTATTTGCGCTTTCCCAACAAAAATAGTTGAAAAGTATCCGCTCAAAATATCAAAAAATGTCTAGCGCAATTTCTGAATTTAAACCTTTTTGCAATATTATTTTGTATTCATTTTATATAATAACTGTAATGTGATGTAAATATGACGTAATTTCTCCTATTTAAGACTTCTAACGCATGTTAATAAATTTATTATTTTACAAATTCCTTTATCTCTTAAAATTCACGTATAATTATAGTTTTTATGACGTAATTTTTAATAAGTTCCTGCTTTTTGTACATAATTATTTAATTCTAATTCCAAATGTTTTTTCTGTTTATAATAGTCACGTGTAAATAAATTTTTAATTTATTTACAAGTATAAATATTTTTTTTCATTATTATTTCCACTGTTTATACAGTTGGCAACAGTTTAATTTAATATCACTTTCTAAAATCTGTAAAAAATATCTCTAGAAATGCTGAAAATTTGAATTTAAAATAGAAATAAAACCTCAAAAAATTAGTCAAATAAAAAAAAGAAAAACAGTCTGCACACCGGGAACTTCAAACGTATAAAATGATCTAAAAATGATTAAATTCCTGTGAATAGTTTTTGCTCCTATAAAACTTTTTTAGTGGAACGATTTTGTCCAACTTTAGCATTAAATATCTCTTAAAATAATTCTTCGATTTGAAAACTGTCTGCCTCAGCGTGTTTATCAAACATTTCTGTATCATACTACCGATTTTCATATTTTTGTATGCATTATTTTTCTTAATATTAACGAAAAAAGACCTCCTGTCACAAAAAATTCAAAACCGGCGGCGGTGACAGCGGTAGTTACTTTTTTTTAGAATAGAGAGATATTTTATGCAATTACCGTGTCTATTAATAAACATTTTCGCTTCTGAGAATAAGATTTCATTTTGGAAATAACTTTTTAAATAAAAGCAAATAATCTACATTCTAAGAATATTTCAATATTTGGTTATATTTCTGAAAATTAAATTCATACACACTATTCAAAAACTTTCCGCTTGCAATGGGTTCATTTAATTTAATTTCTATTCATTTGCCAAGAATGCCACGGACTAATATTAAGTCTTCTTATAAAATATATAAGATATTGAGAAGTGCTCTAGGTTTAGAATGCTTTTGGCAATGTGTTCTTTCCATTTTCCTCAAGTGCACAATACTTCTTTCATATTTTTGAAATAATCACTAACGGTAGAAGCTTTTGTTCTTTGTATTCTTTGAATTGATTTGAAGAAATTTCAGGATTTTTTGTCATGGAGTGACGAATAACTTTATAAATTCGAAAAAAAAAAATATTTTTCTTGGTAATAAAAATTTCTATTTGTATTTTTGTTTTTTATATTTTATGGAATTACCATGTCTAGTGATAAACATTTTTGCTTTTGAGAATAAGATTTTATTTTGGAAATAACTTTTTAAAGAACACCGAGTAGGGTTCCATCATTTAACATTTTTAGTTTTTAGTTTTTCTATTTCAAACTAAATTCAGGACTATTAAAAGACAAATGCTTTTTGAGATTTCAATTTCATTTTAAAGATAAAAGTATTTTATAGTTTATTTTTTATTATTTTTCATTTATGTTTTAGGAGACCGTGTGTTCCTCAATAAACTTTTCAGATAATAAAATCTTATTTTAAGAGTAAATATTTTTTGGAAAAAGATACACATTTCTTTATTAAAACACTTTTCAGCGTAATTCATGCATACTGACCCATCTATAATCTACTTGTGGACAGGGATAACTTAGTAGATTAGAATAGACAATATTATTTTTCCTATATAAACCAGGAAAAGACAGAGGTATGATCAGAATTAGTGATGAGTAGTCGATTCGAGATCTTTTAATAATCGAAACTTTAGTTCTCAAGATTTCTCACAATCGAATGATTTATTCGAATATTTTGCACTCGAGTATCGTTAACACTGATACCGTCAACCGGCGCTACTTTGGTCTATCACATAAAAAAAGATTTTATTCTTTGTATTAAACAAACAATGCAATATAATTTGGAGTTTTTGCCCTTGAAAAATTTTTTATACCCTACTATAGGACATTTGAATAGTTTGGGGATAACTTAAATTTTTTAGTGGCAACACTGGATGTGTTTGTAAACAACTGTTTTCGTGTGTAAATTTTAACTCTCCAAACTTTCTCTAGTGAAACAATCTGGATAAGTGCTACAAATAAGGTAAGTGTCAAAATATTACCTTTAGTAACCTGTAACTTATGTGTGATCATAGTTTTTCCTTTAACTTTTTATTTAGAGAGGAAATGTTTGTGTTTTCATAAAGCTAAGATGAAAACTAGGATTTCGGGGCTAGTTTGTGCCAGGCCTTTTTTGGTCCGAAAATAACCTCAATTACTTTGCATTGCCTTTTATACAACCAAATCGCTTAAAACATGTTTTAAGTGACATTTTGTTTTTAAATGTTACTGTAGCAAAATGTTACATTAATTGTTTTTGTTCCAGTTGCTGAGGATAACAGACGAAAACTGTTTCTCGTTTCTTTTATATTAACAACTAGCAGCCTAACGCCCGCTACGCTGGTCAGTTTTTCTAAAGAAACCCTGAATCGAACGAAATATATCTGTGAATTTGATCATGCTTTTTAAAGCAATATGGACATTTGACTGGAATGCTCAATCTAATTGGGGAAAACAATATGAACGTTATTCGCTATTATATCTTTTGAGCCATACAAAATTTAGGCTGTTAAGGACCAACTTCTTTCGTTGATCATTTAGTGTAGTATTCGATGAAGAACGATAGAACAATATGTAATATATTAAAAAGGTTCATGAAAAATTATCAATGCAATTTTCAATCAGAATCTGTTAATTGGACATACTGAAAAGGCTAATCGTTCATAATTTGGTTCGCCTGATTCTAAAACATTCAGCCTTAATTCTATAATCAAGCAACCTGACAGCCAAGCTACACCAATCGAATGATATGCGCTTTATACTAAAACATTCACTGAAAAAAATAACTAACCGAGCAAGTTCCATCGAAATCCACTTAGCAGGATCTTTTAAACTGGAAAATGTACTGAAACATTTCATAAAAATAATCTAATTAACAGTTTTAATCCCGTGAAAATTCATTCAGCGGAACCTTAAAAAAAAGTCAATATTTCGAAATTGGGTTTATCTGATTTAGATCTTTACCCATAATTATTTAATTAAGCAAAGTAGAACATCATGTTTTGTCACATTCGGGTTCACCTAATTTTGGAACTTTCTCTTGTAATCTAATTTTCTGCAATCTGATTTGTTGCCAAGTTTGTGCTTCAGAAAAACAATAACCCAGAAGAAAACTTCGCTACAGAGAAGTACCATCTATGCAAGAAGTACCAACCATCCACAAAAAATAATCTAACTAACAGTATAAGTCTCATCAAAATACATCCAGCAAAATTCAAATTATAAACGGGTGGAAGGAAAAGCAAATTTACATTTTATATAATTACAGTAGATGTATCTTCAATAATTGCGTTCACTTTTCTATATAGCTTTTCCAATACCTCTATAACTAAAACTAAGCGACGTAGAACACTGTGTGTATACATAAAAACCGTTCCAAAAACATCACCTAACTAATAGTGGCATAGCCTATCAAAATATTATAAAGAATAGGAATAAAATGCAAATTTCCGTTTTAAATATATAGTAGATGATGATGATACGATTTTCTGTAATAGAATTCCTCATGAAGTTTTCGCTTCATACATAAACGATGCTTTCAACATTGTAATTAATACACCGATTGAAGACGTATCCGAGTACGGAAGATTAACCTGAAATTCCCTGAACAACTACCCAAAGAAAGTTGAATATATGGCTTTTGTGATACTTTTATGCTAGCCGGGCGCAAGTAATAAATCAACAAAGATTGTTTCCATATCTTATTCTTATTTTATTATTTTCATTCAAAATAAAAACATTTCACTCATTTCATTTATAATACATGCTTTACACTAATGTCATTGAAAAAGATGAAAAGTAAAACAATAGGAAATAATGCCATAACTTAAAACAAAGAACTGTTTTTAATTTACATACGCGAAATGTAACTACTGCTATTGGCAGTTTTAAAAATGCTAATGGCGATATTTACATACGGATACGGCTGACATAAAAGTACCCATTTTTTCTTCTTATCCAGGAGCAAGTGATAAATCGCGATGTATTATTTCAATTCCTATTTCTTCCATTGAAAAAAGTAATACTTAAGCATTATTCGGGCCATGAGATAGATCGCCAAAAATGGTTGACAATTGCCAATCTTGTTTATCGTTTGCCAATTACGTTCAAAAAAGTAATTTAATATTCTTAAATACATAACCTTGTTAAAAATGGCAAATTGTTTTAAGTAAATAAATAAATAAAATATATAACATAAAACTACATACTATAAAATATAATAAATAAAAATTATAATAATAAAATTAATTTAAAACTATACTAAATAAACTATCAAATGGACAAAAAATAAGGGTTGCTGTAATTAATGTAATTGCCATGCTTGGCGCAGTTGTATCTGACATGGTCCGGATGTAAGTACCACAAAATTTTTAAAGTCGTACAAACATTGCTTTCATTTTTTAAATATTTTCGTTTTATAATGTTGTTTTCTAAGTGGATCGCTTCCTTGTATTTTAAATAAATCCGATATATTTTTCTCTTTTTTCAAGGCGTTTGTACTTATTTATTTTTTTCAAACTCATATAGCCGGTTCAATTCTTTAATAAAAAGATTTAACAAAAAGATTTAATTTGAATTTCTTCCGTTGCTACAGTAACGGATGTATAAGATGAATGGATATGGATGAATTATCACTTATAATGTTAGGTATTTCGAGGTTTTGGCGCCAAAGACGTCGCCAAATTAGAAATATATGAAATATCTCGCGAACTATTGGACTTAAAAGAATTTAGTTAGTACCATTCGATTCAGCATACAAAAATACACCAAAATATGTTATCCGTTAAAAAATAGCTATAAAATCAGATTTTTAAGGAATTTTTTAAAAGTTCGTTCGATTTTTTACCCCCCTTAGGGGTGGAATTTTAGAAAATCCTTTCTTAGCTGCACTCTATGTCATAAGAAGAATTTTTACCCCAAATTTCAGGACTTTAGGTTCAGTAGTTTGGTCTGCGCGTTGATTAATACAAAATTCAGACTTTCTTTTATATATATAGACTAGCTGAGTACCCGCGCTTCGCTACGGTAAATTCTCCCTCTTTCATATCTTCCTATTTTGGTCGATTCCCTGTCTTTTTTACTATTTCTCAATCAGTAATTCTAATTTTGCACCTTTTTTTATTTAAGTCAACCTAGTTTTTATATGTAAAGACGGATTTTTGCAATCACTAATTGATTTTTAACTCACTTCTTGGTATGTTAGAATTATAAACATTATATTTACAGGTGTGTTTATAGGTCAATAATGACAATGCAACTCTTTAATATTAGAAAAAATTAATTATAAATTAATACATTAATTTTAAGGCATTTTACTGTTAGCCTATCCCAGGTGATAACTCACCAAATATTTTCTGTACCTCGTACAATTTTATGCGAGTTGGAACAACAATAGATTTAACTATGCGCCAATGAAAACTCGCCAAAATATGCCAAATGATTAAAACTGCAACAATGAAATATTTTAAAATAAAAAATATTGAAAATAAATTAAAAATGAAGAAAGTAATATTTTAAAAATGTATATTTTTATCAAAATTTAATAAATTAATTTAGGATTATATGCTAAGTAATACATTTAGAAATCCTAAAAAAAAAAGATTACATAATGTTTAAATTTTTTCTTTCCTGCTGTCCTTACTTTAAAAACAAACAGAGTAAAAATTATATATCATTTAATAAATTCATTTGCTTGCGTTTTTTACCAAGCATCAGAAAAAGCAGTGAATTAGTCATAATCGTGTTCTAAGGCCACGCTAGATTAATGTATCGTAACGGAAATAAATAATAATAATAAAAAAAAAACATGAGTTTCGGTCAAAAAATTGTGTGTGATTTTTAATATAAACATTGAATAGTTATAAAACAGTTTTAAAACAACCATTGTTTTCTTATTATTTTGACTTCTGTGTTTATCTCTTTTTGTATCTTAATTTTCTAGTCATTGAACAGCATTTAATGCATCTCCATACCTATAAAGGGGGTTACCATAAGGGGCACTTATTCTGTCGCCAAATGCCGCCAAGTTTGTCGCTACATTGGAGATATATCGGCAAAAGTGACGCCAACTTATCGATATCTCTAATATTTCGTCAAATTACCATAGACTTCCATTGTAAACCAATAGGGTTCACTTGTTTACAGAAAATCAACAAAATGAGATATTTTAATGCAACAAAAACTAATATTAGCTAAAGGGATTATATTAATTATATTTAAGGGAGTTCAACGTTCAAGTAAATTAAATTATGAATAAAAGTAACACGATACAATGCTTAGCATGCTTTCCCAAACATAAATTTTAAGGGAGATCAAACTGGTCGCCAAGGGCGGCTAGTTTCCAAGATTACAATTGTTAATTTCTTAAAATATATACGTTACTATAGCAATGGATAGTCCGTGCGGAAAAAACTGCTTGCGGGTGTACATTTCGTCACACTATATTATAACCATGAAAAAAAAAAAAAAATCCCTGCCGGCTCGGGCCTACAGGCGGAGGTAGATTTCGATGTTAAGTACTAAATTCTCCAACAAAACTTAAATCAAGATTAGACATAAAACCCAGTTTCTTCACAAAGAGCGAGCTGTAGGGAGCTAAACTTTTTGTGAAAATTGTAATATACACGAATACACACACACATATATATGGAATAGGTTTAAAAAATGGCTACAAAAAATTCAGATAACCTTAAAGTGTTAAAATACGTTAATATTTCCATAGTCGGGTTTTTATCCTGTTTTAATACGTTTCTTCAAACTTACATGGCGTTACATATTCACCTGCTGAGGTCCATTATATTTCCAATATGACGCAATATACATATTTTTTCAATTTGTCAAACTATTTAATTTTACACGTGAAAATTTTGCAAAAGAAAATTAATTGTTGTGGTGAGAATTTTATTATTTGTTTTTTTTTTAATTGTTGGCAACTGCTATAACGAAAAACTTTTATTTTTTTCCTGCCATTGTTGTGTAAGAGCTGGTTTTATCAGAATCATGTTAAGACAGTATTCAAAATTTTGAACCCTCCCCATTTCCACCCTCTTGGGCCGATTTCACCCATTTTCAATCCCCGCCGAGATATTAGCCATCTCAAAGTTGTTGGCGAGTTTGAAGATGATTCGTGCATAATTGCGACTTTTATCGTGCGGACAAAATTTAGTACATACATACATACATATATATATATATATATATATATATATATATATATATATATAAACTTTTTAGGTGGGGGTGGTTTTGGGTTCCTGGGGTCCTATAATGAAAAGTTATGAAGGAATTTTTCAAAAGTCGCACCATGGTAACGACTGCAATAGGTAGTATTTCTTACGAAATCTACCTAAAAAAACCTCTTGTTTTATCGACATCATTAATTCATACATGCCTTTTGCTCATTTCATTTAAAATACACACATTTAAAATATATGTCTAACTAATTTCATTTAAAATGATGAAAAGAAAAAATAATAAGAAGAAAAAATACCTTAAACCAAAAAAAATTATTTCAACAACAAAGAGTATCTTGTACTTTAAGCAGGCGAAATATAAATAATGTCATTGTCTATAAAATGAAATGAAACATTTGAAAAAAAAATAACTTTGTTGATAAAAAAATGAGCATTTAAAAGGTATAATTTTTGAAAATTACATGCTTTAACACACCAGTTTTTTAAATCAATAAAAATAAGTACTTAAAATAAAAGCATAAATAAATATTTTGCAAGTAATAGAATATAGTCAATTTAAACTGCAGTCTTCAAATTGTAAATATCTTTTAGCATGACGTACGTAATACGTATTTTTCACACTACAGTAAACATTTCATTCTTTGAATGAAGCCATTCATGGTTTTTTGAACAAACATTTTTATATGTATAATTCCTAACTTCTAAAATGATTTTATTGTAGCTTCATCCTCATCAGATAACTACCAAATAGTAAAATCTATGTCAGTAATCAGTAATAAATAAGTTATAATTAATAATAAATGTTTTCTATTCAAAAAATAACAAATTAAAAAGTTTTACGGGATTACGATGGAATAATACTCATAAAAAATATTCACGTTCAATAAATAGCAAGTGTTAATATTTGGCACAGTTTGCACTAAAAATCGTTTGCACAGTTAGGGTTGAAATAAATGGCGCGATATCATACATCTTGGCATGTTAGTCGAACGAAAAAGTACAACAGTTTTTTTTTTTCTTTCTTTTAGTTTTAGTTTTTGAGGCGTTTGTATTTTTTTTTCCCTAACTGACATAGTTGTTTTAATTATTAAACCAACAGAATTGATTAAGAAAATATTCAATTTGAATTTATTTCCTTGCTATAGTAGTAACAGAATAAAGAAAATGAGTTTTTAAAAATTATAACTTGAAAATTTGAGGTTTTGGCGCCAAAGATAGCGCCAAATTAGAAAAATATGAAATATCTCATGAACTATTAGACTTACAAGAATCTGGTTAGTACCATTCGATTCAACATACAAAAATACACTAAAATATGTTATCAGTTGAAAAATAACTATAAAATTAGATTTTTAAGGAATTTTTTAAAAGTTCGTTCTATTTTTTACCCCCCTTAGGGGTGGAGTTTTAGAAAATCCTTTCTTAGCGGCACTTTATGTCACAAGAAGTATTTTTACCCCAAATTTCAAGACTTTAGGTTCAGTAGTTTGGGCTGCGCGTTGATTAATACAAAATCCAGACTTTCTTTTATATATATAGATTGGTTTATTGTGTTTAAATGTTTAAAAAAAACCATTTGTTTATCGATTTTTCAGTGTTAGTTTATTAACAAATGCTATTGCAAGGGAGTTTCAATAAAAATTTATTCATTTACATATGAAATGTATTAATTTTATATGAAAATAAGTGAATGGACCAAAGAAGCCCCCCAGCAAGGGCTACTTTGTTCCAAAACATTTAAAAATAGTTTTAAAAAAATTCCTCTTTAAAACCATACAGTTTGCTTCATTGTTTCATATTAATTATTTACAACTCCATTTCGACGTTGAAAAATCACATATAATATTTTTTAATAATGGAAATATGAGTGGAACCAGAAAAAAGAGGCCCAAAGTAGCTGACGGTAATTACTTCAAATTTTAAACTTCGCGAGTGGCAATATTTCGTCTCTTTCACTCACCCCATGATTATTCTCGTTAAAAAAAAATTTATTTTATTTATTATAATCTATTTTTTAAATGCAACTTCATATGCTAATATTAACTGAAAGAAAATTTATGTACAGCTTAACTGCCTTCGTATCAAGCGTGAAAAATATAAACAAATGTAGAAAGTAAAATAGCGCCGATCATCCTACAGACGATAAATTTACGGAGAAAAGTACCTCGATCAGCACCAAATAGTCTATTATCTAATCTGAAATAAAAACAGTCAAAAATAATAATTTTCATAAAAAAAAATGAATGCCAGGTGGCTTGTATTCGAAAACTTCTGTCTGAAATCAAAATCACTCGAGAAATTGCCTGAATCGAGATATCGATCATTTTGCATTCGATTACTGTCATCAGTAGTCAGAACTAAATCACTTGTTCAGATTTGTTCTGTCCTAACTAAAGTTTATTAAGCTAACATATTAAAACTTTATTTACTCTTTATTTCACAAGTATTATTCCATTTTATAAACACTTATAATGAAAATCCTTACAAAATTAATCAAACTAATTTCTGAAGATCTAGTTTGACAACTATCAATCACTAAGAATCCATACAGGCTAGCTGATAGTTTTTCAAAATCACTTAGACGTAAAAGCACGTATACATTTACAAAATCCTCTCAAAAATACCGTTTACTCGATCACACTCAACATTACATTAACATATATAGAGTTCCACCCATGAAAATAATTGAAAAAGATTGCATGCTCTCAGATAGAAAATCATTTCCGTTGTAAATCTTTGTAATTATCAAAACCTTCTTTAAGTAAACCTGTATATAGAGCTATCATGTGTTATTCTTATTAAAGCCGAAAATTATGACGCAGTTTAGATCAAAGACAAATAAGAATCTTTCCACATAAGTCTTTTTCAAAATAATAGTTCCTATTTTCTAAGAATTTTAAATAATATTTTTATTTTTTGTACTTAATAGTTCTTTGTTGTATGTATTGTTTGCTCAATAAATTATAGTAAGGTGTTTGGAATTGTTGATTTAGCATTTCTATGCATTCTATTTTCTTTGTTAAAAATTGATTAAGTGCGAGTAGTACTCGTGCACAGACATTTCCGTACAATAAATATATTTATTATTAACTATAATATTACAAAATGTCATTGCTGAAAGAACATTAAGACTTTGTAAAACTATACAACGTAGAATTGGGTATACCTATATATACTAGAGAAAAGTTTAGATGAATATACCATGAAAGTTCAGAGAGATATAAAGCCTAAATAGTAAGTATCTAAATCTGATTATGATGACGAAACAATGAATGAATAAGTCTGGTTTTTATAATTTGATGTTTATTGTATTTATACTACTACTACTACTGGGCATTGCATTACACAAATATATAACTAAAAGTTGTTATCTAGCCTTTAAAAGCCGTTGGCGCATAGAGTACGCCGCTCGTGTCTTTAGGTAAGTCCAAACTGTCCGTGTACCTAAAGCAAAACTTTTGTTCAAAGTTTAAACTTGGCATTGTCCTAAACGCACTTCGTAAGAAGGTCGCAAAAGTTCAAAGCCGCCTTGGTTCGTGACATGTTTTTCCAGATTTTACTTAACCTATAAAGATACGGGTGGCGTATTGAGAGGTCCACTCAATGCAAACTAGCCGCGAATCCCATAGTAATTATGTGATTAATTATAATTAAATTAGTCTGTTTTTAACAGTTTGGAATTTATTGCTTTCATACTACTGCTGGCATTGCATTGTACAAATATATCATTAAAAGTTGTTATCTAGGCTTTAAAAGCCGATGACGCATAGAGTATGCCACCCGTGTCTTTTTGTATGTCCAAACTGTTCGAGTTTTTAAAGGTTAATATCTCGACTGATTACAGCCAATGTTTTTCAAAAATCATTATCAACAATCTTTCATACTTCCGCAACGATAGATACCTTGAGCGCCCCTCAACTACGCTGCTGAGCACCTGTAAACTGAAATTTGTGTGTAACGGGAAAATGCGGTTTTCTCAAAAACAATGTGACTAGGGTAATACCTGTAGATTTCCTGTTAGGTTTAAATAAATTTCTACTACCCTAAATTTTTTCATAATTTTAGTTTCAGTAGATTCGGAAGTAGAGGGTGATGGGACATACTGTTGCACTGCATTTTCGACGATATCTCTGAAAATATAATACCTAAAGTTAAAACAAGTGTACTTTTGAGTTTGGTGTCACGAAAGCTTTCACACGACATGTCTCACAATATATATATATATATATATATATATATATATATATATATATATATATATATATATATATATATATATATACATATATATAAAGATTTTTATTTTCAAGTAACTTAATTAGACCCTTTACATTTTCCCTAAATATATTTGTGAGTTGTTAATATTCTATAAATACATGGTGTGTTTACAAAGTTTCAAGACTGGGGCTGGAATACAAAAGTTATTAAAGATTTTTGTGCAGCGAACTAAAATTCTTCGAAATATGACCCTTGGGCATCAACACACCGCTGCTAGCATTTTTTCCATTATTCACAGGCTTGTGGCAGTATTGCCACGTTAAACCTAGCCAAAACTTTGGCGGCTGCGAGCGACGTGTGAGAGGGCGAATTGTCGTGGTGAACAATCCAGTCTTCTCTGGTGTCTGGGCGGAAGTGCCGGGTCAGGTCCTTTTTACTCTGGAATTCCCACTATATGAAGGATAGAGTCCGGCGCGCCCTCTCAGACATCAGAGACGAGTGGATTATTCACCCCGACAATACCCCCTCTTACACACCGCTCGCCACTGCCGATGTTTTGGCTCAGTTTAACGTGGCATTACTACCGCAAGCCCTATACAGCCCCGACTTTGCTCCCAGTGACTTTTTTGTTTCCCCGGATGAAGAAAATCCTGAATGGAAGGCGATTCGACACGATTTCAGCGATCTAAGCAGCTTCGACGAGGTCCCTTAACAGCCTTGCGCGCGAAGACTCCCAGGGAGCCTATGAATAATGGAAAAAACGATGGCAGCGGTATGTTGATGCCCAAGAGTCATATTTCGAAGAATTTTAGTTCGCTGTACAAAAATGTTTAATAACTTTTGTATTCTAGGACCAGTGTTGAAACTTTGTGAACACACCATGTATGTGGGTCAGTAGCCTTCATTACTTCTGCTAAACTTGAACTTTTCACGTTCCATAGTTTACGAGAAAAAAGTCTGTGACCGTCATACACATAGACAGACAGACACACGAGTGATCGTCTAATGGTTCTGTTTTTACTTTTTAAGTACGGAACTATAAAAATAAGAAAAAGCAGTAATTTGAAATGCATGAAGAAAATGTCTAATGAAGAATGCTTTTTATGGATTACAGATATCAAGTGACATTAGTTACAGATCACAAAATTTATGGCAATATTTCTTTTGATTAAATGTATACTGTCATTTTCCAGAATGAAGTTTTACAGATAATTTCACTGCAGATAAATGACTGCAGAAATAAGCAATGGAAATCTGAATGCTACATTAATTTTCGGAACAGAAATTTTTATGCTCCAAAGAGATTCATAACACTGTTTTACAAAAACTAAAATACATTTTTTTCATTTATTATAAAAAGCAGTATTATACAGTCTTTTGTTCTCATAACGCATACTGTCACAAATTTTGACAAAATATTTTTACACATGCAGATACACACCCACGTATATACACATACATATACAGAGTGTTTCAGCATAGCGGTTACAAACAGGAGAGATACAGTACACTTAGACGATGGAATATCTCATAGCAATGCACGGTCGGAAACGCCTTCCTGGAGCGGTAGTGACGACACACAGGGGTCACATTGTATTGGGAAAATTTTATTGTTCCTAACCCTTAATCAGTAATCTTCATGATCATTTTATTTAAAATATGCTATAGAAAGGTACGATGAAAATATTATTTTCAAAATAGTGGTAGGAAAAATAAATTCTTCCCTTTAGAATGCGACCTCTGGACACAAAACACAAGAAGGGAAGAACACTAACAGGGGAAGAAAACATGTTTATTATTCTTAGTGCCGCAAAAATGCTGGGACAATACTGAACAGTGCTGAGGAACTTGTTGCACGCATTGTGGCAGCTTCTGAGGAAGTCCGGGACACGTCGAGTACTTTCGAGAACTTCAGAACTTCCAGGCGCCAGAGATGTGAGGCCTGCATCACGGCTCTGGGTGGTAATTTTGAACAACTTCTTTGATGACGATCGTTGTCTCTCTTTTTCTACTTATTTCTTAGTTTCTTGCTATGCTGAGAATACTAAGCATGTTTCTTCACCCTGTTCGTGCCCTTCCTTTCATATGTTTTGTGTCGTCACTGGTGTTTTTAGGTGCCCAGTGTAAATAGCTTGGTTGGTTGGTTGATTTTTGACGGCCGATTATCTACTCGAGGGATATAGGCCCGAGGGGGGAGTGCCCTTCATGGGGGTCTTTCAAAGGGAACCTAACTCGTATTAACGCATGGAAATCCATGGTTCGAAGAAAACCACGAAAACTCCGAACGATTAGGCCGACGGGCATGATTGGTTTCGAACCCAGCACCACCCGTCTACCAGCTTCGAGAGCAGAACCTCTCGTCCACTGGTGGGGCCCAGTGTAAATCGGATCTCGAAATGTCTCGTGTCCAAAGACACTAGTATTTTACAGTAATTTTCTTCGGCATATCTAATGGCAGAATTATCGGCGATTAAAGATGGCGAAATAAACTGTAGGAAATTAGTGGTTTCAATAGCATTTAGAGGATTGATTTACGCAGGACACATGGCAACACTAGTCGTCAATATTGCGAAAGAAAAGGGTTTCCGACTATGCATAGCTATGCGATTTCTCATCGTCTAGGTATTCCCTATCTTTCCTGAAAGTTTGTAACCACTGTGCTTAAACACCTTGTATATTATAAAAGTCTTGCACTTGCATAATGTTTGAACGGAGTCTCCGATTTTGATTTTTTTTTGTCGCTGTTATAAAGGGCTCTCCTTGGTGGTCGCCCAGTATAATTTTTTTAGAATCCAAAAAGTATATACTTTTCTGCTTGGCTGCCTTTTTTGGACTTTTTAGATTCTAACTGACAGAAAAAAATGGCCAATCACCGCGATATTTGAATATGTTGCTAAGATAAACAATGCTATATTGCGTTGTAAAATTGTGTAATAATCGTGTATAGCCTTTTGTTTTCATATAAGAATCAAACATTTTAATATTGTATCGTCTATTAGGCGTTAAATCCGAGAACTGCAGGTATTGTGATTTTTAATAAAAGTGATAATAATGAAAGAATAAAATAAATAACCATGCTCCGCACTACTCAGGCACAAAGGTTCTCCAACACCTTGTTTTGTGGGTTCTACGCCAATGTTCTTGAAGACTAGTCACCAGAACAATTCGGGAAAAATTTCAGAATTGGAAATAATTTTGGAGCATTTCAAATGGCAATCTTTGTTCTTTGTAGTAATCTTTCAATTTTAATTCTTGATCAGATAGTAGCAATTTGTAAGACTCGACTGACTGGATTGTTATTGAAATTAGCCTTGTTATGATTCATAGAATAGCGACAGTGATATTCAATACTGACAAGTTTATTAAGGATTTGACAGGGTTTGGTAAAGGTAGCGTATTTATTCTTATTTAGTGTAAGTATTAAGTGTAATATTACAGACACATATGGCCGTTGTTCTGTAAATACATAAGTTTGTACATCTTTTTCATTCGTCTCATTGGAGTCATTTAACGACCTGTTTGCTGACATTCTATATTTTGTATATAAATCATACAACAACTTTAGGTTATAATTTTGTATAACTTCATGTAATATTAACTCATATGGCTTTCTTCTATTGTTTTGCGTTAAATGTTGATATAAGATAATTGTAATTTACCTTAATTTGAACATATAACCTTCATTATGTCCAATGAAACAATTTCCTGGTTTACATGTTTTTAATGATTTGAATCTGTTCGCTGGCGGTAATTGATTTATGATTTATAGCTTCAGAACTATGCATAGAGTTTTAACAAAAATGTCCGGTAGTCAGTTCTGTATCATTTTTTAGAGTATTGATTTGTTTCGAACTATACACTATTATGGGAATTTCAAATTTTATTTCCCAGCCATCTCTGTATGTATTTAAATATGACATTATTTGGTTAAAGGAAAAGATTTAAGAAATTGCTATCGATGCTACAGTAAAAATGTCAAATTTAGGAAACACAACAGAATTGAATCCAGAAACTCTTTTTAAGTTTTGGAAACTTGTGTACTTTTGTATCTAACTTACAACTAAATAAATAAATTATCTGAGTCAGCAACATCTTGTTGCACGAAAGTTAAGACTCTTACAGAATAATATAGCTACTATTATTTCACGGTTTAATTTGATAATTTATAACAGTGGTGACGTATCTACAGTAAAATTTGATTGGTTTACAGGATTTTGTGAGTTTGCCTCTATGGTTAAGCTAATGATTGTTTACTTGTCTAATCCAATTCGTTGAAATAAGTGTCGCCAAGTTCTTTAATGTGGGATGCCATAGCTTAGACAAAAGTGAACTCACACCTTGTTCGTACTTAACCACTTTTTTATAAGGGTACACTGCAATAGCCTTCCATGACACTGAACCCAAACAGCTCCGAAAAACTTTAATTTCATAGCAGATTTTCACGAACAGCGTCCATGTGACCTTCCCAAAAAGCACATGCCCAGATTCTAAGTTTTAGTTTGAAGTATGGCGACTCACGTTATAAAACTTAGCAGTGTTCTATTACACGAGTGCATTCGTGAAAGAGTATTAATTCTAGAACTACAAATTTTAAACATCAGCTTGGCGACAATAGCAAGCTTTATCGCAGTGCCAAATCAGTTTCTTCAAAGTCTTCTTGACTAATAAAATTTTATTGCCCATATGTGGCTCTTTTGCTCTAAAGGCATTCTAATTGGAGTTGAAAACCGAAAACACTACATTTAAACAAATCCGGTGTCTATGAAAGGGTTACAGTAGTCGTTCCCAACGTGGGGCGAAGGTCCCACCAGGGGGCAGTTTGACATTCTACGGGGGTGCAATTTGAAATTTGTTACCCACTCGTTCACTATTAGTTTCTTTTATCCTTAAATAAATATAATACAAGCAAAATTTAAAAAATGACTTCTGTTGTTGAATTGTTAATTTTTTTCTAATTAAAAGTGTAAAAAATTTTTCACACCATAATAATTAAACAAATAATATTTTAATATTATATATAAATATTATACAGACAGAGCAGCAGTCTTGTATACTGTGGTCCCGGGTTCGATTCCTGGCTCTGGCTAATTTTTCACTCCAGTTAGGTTTATTGTATTTATTGTTTGTATGTCTGTATAAAAATTTATATATACCTTTAACTGTTGAATGCAGGCGTTATTTATGTGTGTATGTGTGTTTTAATATATATTGTAGTATGAGTGTTTTATTATAATCTTTTAATATGTTTTGACATCTTTTTTCTAGTATTAAAATATCTTATGATTTTTCTGGTACTCAGTTTTACTATATTTCGTAACGCTTTTGCTTATTTGGGTCATTCTCTGGAAAGTGGCTGTTTAAAAAATAAAAAAATTGCGGCCCAATAAAATTGCCTCAGAAATCTCAAAAATTAGCCTACAAGTACCTTATTGCTGTATTTATCAAAACATAATATGAGCCAAACTGTATCTCATAGTTCTTTTTATATTTTAATTTCAAAGCACTTCTATTGCTAAAATGTTCAAATAAATGATTATCACCGGAATTTAAGAACAAATTTATTTGTAAATGAGAAAAATGCTATATTTCACATGCATGTTAAATAAATAAAAGTTTATAAAAAGTCTGGTGCCATTGTGGCGCTTGGGAATTAAAATTAAGTGGTTTCATAAACATATCACCGTCCTTGAAAGGGTTAAAAAAGAAAAGAAATTATAATTAGAAGTCATACTGTCAATAAATATTTTTTTAACTCTATGTCAATTGAAAAAATAAAGATAAAGCATTAACATTTAGAAGAGTTAATGTTTATTTGAATTAGTGCAAAACATTTATTTATTTATTTTTAATATATGCCTGTAAAATAATAAAAATTAAAAATGTATTATCTTTACTTACGGTAATTAAAAGTCTATAAGTTTTTAATGTGTATTTTATTGCATTAGATTTTCTTATTTTACTGTTTAATACATATATAAATGGATTCAGATCATCCCCTCACAATTTAAATCATTCCTTCATATTAAAATTATGAGGGAATGATTGTGAGGGAATGACGAAATACTCCTGAAAACCATGTTATACAAAAGTGATTAGTCTTAGGTATATTTACAGTTACTAAATATCTTTTGAAACACATTTCTAATAATATAACAACATAAAAAGACATTTCATTAGTTTTTATTAAATTTATAATAGATTAGGGAATGACGCGTAATAAAAATACATTGATCTAGTACTTCAAAGCCATATACGAGCTATTCAAGAACGTTTTAGAGCAAACAACAAGATGGATACTCCACTTTTCTCTTACTACGTACAAACTATCCTAGACATATGTAAAATATGTCCTGCTTTCTAATAAATAAATAATGATAAATTTATAGTTACGTGAGGGAATGACAAATGTTAGGGACATCATTAAAACGTGCCCTAAATCATTCATTATATAAAATATAAATATAATTAAATGGCTAAACATGTATTTAAGTGTGTTTAATGAATTGAGAAAAAATGAATTACACATATACGTGCTGCAATGGCAGAGAGCGCGTTTTCTTTCCTACATATGTGAATGAGAACATAGTGAGGGAATGATATTTGCATTAAAAAATGCATTAAATTTATCAAATTTCAATTTCAATAAGCAAATAATTACAGTTTACATGTATAATTGATTAATATTAATAGTTTAAATCACTTTTCCTTTTTGTAATTTTAAAAATATGTCTTCCAGACCCCTGGGACATAAAATTACCACTTTTCAGAGAGTCACTCATTTATTGAATGAGCTTTCTGCTTCTGATCGCCCTGCTATATGTCATACGAATAATCTTCAACGTATAAATTTCGTAAATGTATAAATAAATTTGACTGTCTTGAACCTATTTAACATAAAAAGCATTCGAAATATCTGAACGTGGTACTACCAACTTTATAAAACTTAAATAGCATTAGAAAAGAAAATGGTTAGAGAGTAAATATCTACGGCTTTAGTTCAGCTGTCCCACACAGTAAATAAATTTACAAGATGATACCGGGTGTCCAATATAAAATGTATATACCGGGTGTCCCAAAAATAGCTGATGGATTTTAAAATTCAATAACTTACAGATATAACAGATAGAACTAACAGATATTTACAAAATTTTTGCAGAAGGTTTATGCAAGTTGTCAGGAGTTTTTATGCTGCGATTCTCAGTTGTAGTTACAAACAGCATTGATAGATGGTGTTGCAAGCAATAGGCGCAAAATCCAGGCTCCATTTTTTCGACCTTTCTCATCTCCCATACGAAAAAAGGAGATTAAAATGTTTTGGATCCAGAGGTACTAAAAATCGGGTCTGGAATTAGCACCTATTTCTCGCAGCGCCATGTATTGTTTGAAATTCGAACTAAAATCAAGAATCACAGTAAAAAAACTGCTGACATCATACATAACCCTCCTGCAAGAATTTTTTAAATATCTGTCACCGTTTGCAAGTTATTGAATTTTAAAATCCATCAATCATTTTTGGGACACCCGGTTTATACATTTTATATTGGAAAAGAAAAGTGTTGTTGATGGGGAATAATGACTACTTAAATTTGATAAAAATGATAATCTTGAAATGCTTCTTGCATATTGTGTTGTCTATAGAAAGAAAATTTAGCGTCGAAAACTTTTCAACCAACCCTTAATAAGTTACAAAAATGAATTATAAAATGTGTGCATTTTATCCATTTTAACGTTAAATATAAGTCCCTTTTCAAAATATTTTGAGAAGATAAAAATGCAGACCGTATAACACTTTTCTTTAACAATGAGTAAAGTTGGAAAAGCACAACAAAACTCTTTTTGTACAAAGGCGATGATGTATAACCTCATTGCATTTATAAAATTATGTTAAAAACACATTTATGATAGAAGATTCGTCTGTTTCATAAGTTAAAAAATGATAAATGAATAGTTCTAAGGCTCTATTATGCTTTTTCCGTATTAATAGTTTAAATATATTTTTTAAATAATAGGAGACATAATTTACATATTAAGGAGGGGGGGGGGGGGTATAGTGACTTTACAGATGCTTTGGTGGGGCGCGACCAGTAAAAGGTTGCGAAACACTGGAGTAACTCTAATCAATATTTTATAAACATTAAAGCAATCTGAAATTAGCAAAACAAGCTGAAATTTTTGTCTTTTATTAAAAGTTGATACGTATTGAAATGCGTATTTGAATTATATTAGAGTTCATTATTTGGAAACAACGTTTAAACACACAATAAAAACAAGCAGATTTGACCATACGTATACATTTCGTGAGTACTAGGACTCACATCCTCAGTGTAAAAACTATAAAAACTTTAAAAACAATATCCCCCCCAAACTACATGTACGGTGAAAAACCCAAATGTCAAAACATGATACCAAAAGACCATCAAGTTCTAACAGCCAATGAAATTAATGCGGAAGTGAAGTGTCGTGACGCAACAAATCCATCCAGAAAGTTGAGATGTATGGTGTACTAGATAAATCATTAACCAAGGAGTCTTTAAATTTATGGATATGAATAGCCTCAAAAAAGTCTAAATCCAGAGGAGTAATGCATTTCTTGATAATGGTAGCTGAGTCAAAATTAAAATTATGTTTCTCCCCCCAGCAATGAGAGGCGATAGAGGATTTCTGTAATTCTTTTTTCTTTACATAGTTTCTGTGTTCATTGATTCTGTAACGGAGTTTACGTTTAGTTTGTCCAATGTAGGACAAACCACATTGGCATTGAATGTTGTAAATGCCCCAATAATTATGTGGAGGAATTTGGTCCTTAAGTTGCGAAAAAGATAATTTATTAACCGGCTTAAAAACCACATTAAAATCATAATGTCTTAAGATATTAGCCATCTTAAAGCTAATACTATTATAAAATGGTAAAATGATAAGGTTGGAAATGGAAACCGCAGTAACAGGAAAATCAAGATTATTAACATGTTTATTAAAACTGTGAGAAATTAAATTATTGATATAAGATAAACTAAAACCTCGATCAATAGCCACAGATCTAATTAGATCTGTGGCTTTTTTCTTGTGTAATTTTTTAAATAATAGGAGACATAATTTACATATTAAGGAGGGGGGGGGGGGGTATAGTGACTTTACAGATGCTTTGGTGGGGCGCGACCAATAAAAGGTTGCGAAACACTGAAGTAACTCTAATCAATATTTTTTAAACATTAAAGCAATCTGAAATTAGAAAAACAAGCTGAAATTTTTTGTCTTTTATTAAAAGTTGATGCGTATTGAAATGCGTATTTGAATTATATTAGAGTCAGGAGAGTTCATTGCATTGAGCAATTATTCAAATAATTTTTTTCTTCCATTAGCCTTAAAAAACGCATTATCATCATTTATACACAATTTAAGTTTAAAGAAGAATCTGATATTTAAGAAAAAGTATTGGAGACATAATTTACATATTAAGGAGGGGGGGGGGGGGTATAGTGACTTTACAGATGCTTTGGTGGAGCGCGACCAATAAAAGGTTGCGAAACACTGGAGTAACTCTAATCAATATTTTATAAACATTAAAGCAATCTGAAATTAGCAAAATAAGCTGAATTTTTTGTCTTTTATTAAAAGTTGATGCGTATTGAAATGCGTATTTGAATTATATTAGAGTCAGGAGAGTTCATTGCATTGAACAATTATTCAAATAATTTTTTTCTTCCATTAGCCTTAAAAAACGCATTATCATCATTTATACACAATTTAAGTTTAAAGAAGAATCTGATATTTAAGAAAAAGTATTGGAGACATAATTTACATATTAAGGAGGGGGGGGGGGGGTATAGTGACTTTACAGATGCTTTGGTGGGCCGCGACCAATAAAAGGTTGCGAAACACTGGAGTAACTCTAATCAATATTTTATAAACATTAAAGCAATCTGAAATTAGCAAAATAAGCTGAATTTTTTTGTCTTTTATTAAAAGTTGATGCGTATTGAAATGCGTATTTGAATTATATTAGAGTTCATTGCATTGAGCAATTATTCAAATAATTTTTTTCTTCCATTAGCCTTAAAAAACGCATTATCATCATTTATACACAATTTAAGTTTAAAGAAGAATCTGATATTTAAGAAAAAGTATTGGAGACATAATTTACATATTAAGGAGGGGGGGGGGGTAGTGACTTTACAGATGCTTTGGTGGGGCGCGACCAATAAAAGGTTGCGAAACACTGGAGTAACTCTAATCAATATTTTATAAACATTAAAGCAATCTGAAATTAGCAAAACAAGCTGAAATTTTTGTCTTTTATTAAAAGTTGATACGTATTGAAATGCGTATTTGAATTATATTAAAGTTCATTGCATTGAGCAATTATTCAAATAGTTTTTTTCTTCCATTAGCCTTAAAAAACGCATTATCATCATTTATACACAATTTAAGTTTAAAGAAGAATCTGATATTTAAGAAAAAGTATTGGAGACATAATTTACATATTAAGGAGGGGGGGTGGGGTATAGTGACTTTACAGATGCTTTGGTGGGGCGCGACCAATAAAAGGTTGCGAAACACTGGAGTAACTCTAATCAATATTTTATAAACATTAAAGAAATCTGAAATTAGCAAAACAAGCTGAAATTTTGTCTTTTATTAAAAGTTGATACGTATTGAAATGCGTATTTGAATTATATTAAAGTTCATTGCATTGAGCAATTATTCAAATAATTTTTTTCTTCCATTAGCCTTAAAAAACGCATTATCATCATTTATACACAATTTAAGTTTAAAGAAGAATCTGATATTTAAGAAAAAGTATTGGAAATTAGATTGATTGATTTTTCCCGAGTCTTGTTATAGAGAGCCTGAAAATAAATTAGCTATTAAAAGAATAGGTGTTGCGTCATTTTACAATTTTTTTTTTCTTTTTGCAGAGAACTAAAAAGTAAGAAACTAATTAGCTTAAACTAATTCCTTTACAGTAACCGTTTCTTTGTTGCACTAATTTTGTGTGTGTTCCGCTAATTAATCTAATGTTTATCGGCGAGATGTTAACTTGAAATCGATACTAGAGATTTTGCCTTTTCCTAGAAGTTTTAAAAAACGACGTTTTTAATTTAAAATTGTAATTTAAAATAAAGACCTTTCTACATTGTATTATGGATGAGATTTGGAAATAAAATCAAAATATTTTAGCAACTATTTAAAAAGTGATACATTTTAAAGTAACATAGCGTCAGTCTGTATGCTAAGTTACTGAATGAGAATATTAATTTATTAGCGGGGTAACTTGTTAGAAAAGTCAGTTAATTTACTTTTTCAAGCACGCAAAATTTCTTTTGTTCAGGTGCAAATTTACCTTTAGATATAAATAATCCTTGCACATCGGCAGCTTTTAATTGTATTTCGTAACGTGCATGTAAAAAGTGCCAAGCACAACAACAATTTTCAAATTAAATTTTTATATTCACTTCAGTTTAAATTCGTGATCATATGTGTTACAAATTATAGTTTTAAATATATATCCTTAACACAGATGTGCTTTAAGCTTTATTTAAACCATTTAACCCATCTTCTGTAAACCATCGAATTCGACAGTAGAAGAAATATTAGCGTGTTAAAAGTTTAACACAGTATAGTTATTTATTTTTCTCATTAAGGAGATAATAATACTTTAATATTTTATTATTGCTCCTTTACATAGAATTAGATTAATTACATTCTGTTCCATCAATAAAACTAGGTTCTGTTTCGTCTCCGGTTTAATTTGAAACCAGGCGTTCTCAATTTCCTATTTCAATTCTTTAACCTCTTGAATGGCGACGGGATATATTTTACCTCACGTAATTTTAATCAAGATTTGTATCATAATTTCGAATAAAATTTAATTTGGCGAAAAAAAGGCTGCTAAATTGAATTTTCTTATTTAAATTTTTTTTGTGAACTTTGATGCGAATTCAAAATTACGGAAATATAATTACTTGATTCTGAAACTTTTAACTGAAGAATATTTCTTATCATTTTGATAAACAGCGCGTTTAGAATACTCAATACCTTTTTTATGGGATTTAGGCCAGGTTAAGGGCTAGACAGTTCAAAACTCATACCATGTTCTATCTAAGCTACTATCACGTTCATTTGGAGATATGGATAAAAATATTGTCATGTTGAAAAATTCAGTGTTATCCTCCTATTATATATTTAACCAGAAGCAAATGATTGGCAAAAAGTCTCTTGATAGTTTTCAGATTTTTGACAACCACTGGAAGACTAGGAGCGTCTGACCATTGGAAAAAATCTCTCCCATACCATTACAAAACGGCCATCATAATCTCTATTAAACATACTCCTTTTTTACGGAGATCATGGAAATAGTATAAAAATCTATCAAAACCATCTTTTTTTAAAAAAAATCTATGATCAGAATTCCACTACTTGTCACCAAATGATATGTGTTGTTTCGCCCACTGTGATCGAGCTTTCTTATTGTGTGATTTTAAGCTAACTAATTGAGCTAACTAATTAGCAACTAATCGAGCCACTATATGGTTTTTGATGCACACAGATTCCAAAACTCTTCTACGAATAGTTTTTTTTTTAGCAGTTGTCCTCCAAATGTATTTTTAATTTGAGAAAGATAATTATTCCCTGTTAAAGACAACTTTCTGATGTGCTGCTCTTGTCGATAGCTGGTCATTCGTAGCATTCCTTAACGGGATTTTTGTTTAAAATCTTCCCCATGGTCCAAAAATTGATAAATTCTTCGTTTCGATTTTCTTAGTGCAATTGCAATTTCAGAAATAGACGTACAGTTTATTCGCATACTACCGAATATTTATATTCCTTAAAGCGACAATTTTTCGACTTTGTCATTTTGTCTGCACGTGAAAACAATAACATGATGCATCTTATGTAACCAGAAATCGTGTACGTGAGTAATTGTTAAAGTGATTTTGTAAAATTTTAATAAAAAGAATTTTGTTCTTAAACTTTTGACAGCTTTCTTTTTATTTTATTTTATTTTATTTTATTTTTTTTGGGGGGTGGGGGGTGGGGGGTGGGGGGGTCTATTCTTAAAATCAGTAGTTTAGGGTGCCATTTAAAACATGATTTTGTTAAATATGATTTTAGCATGCTATTAACATACATAAATGAGGTATTGAAATGGAGTGAATATTTAAAGACTTTAAATAATATATTGTTGTGCTTAATCTTTGCCACACATTATGTGCTTTCAAATAATTTGTCATAATTTTGATGTCATAAACGCACTTGTGCTTTTATAAGTGTTATTTCAAAAGCCGAATTAGTCAACCTTTAAAAATTTGCAGAATATAGGAAAATAACAACTAGCGTACTAACAACTGATAACCACAAAAAAATGATCGTTAAATAATGAAATTTGAACAAAGGTACTATAACTAAGATTGGTACCCATAAAAGGACGATTTAAAAGAATATTTAAAATGAAGATAACTTGAACATTATATATAAAATATTTATTAATTATAGCCATTTTAGCCTTAATTAAAATCTGCAATTATTTTTATTCTTCTGTATTTCTAGACAATAAGGATAAATATTAATTAAAACACACAGCACAATTCAGCATTTACAGTTAAAGCCGAATACGTACCTTTTTCGCTTAAAATTATTTGAGTAATTACCAAAATTGTAAAAACTGAAAAACAGCATAAGTTCATTAACAATCTAAATTTTAAAAATGCGATTGCGATATTTAATCTTAACAATCTCTATTTTTCTAGTTTAATGAACAATAAAACCACTAATTATAAGAGTAAATCAATTTAATTATGCGATAAATAAGTTTGTTACCAAGTCTAGTTATTTAATTTTCACGTTTGGGTGTTGTTTTTGTTGCGCTGGCACTGTTTGGTTTTTTCTCTTTTCATATTAAATTATAGTGCGTTGCAAAGGTCAGATTAAAAACAAAAAAAAAACAGTTTTAAATTAAAACAAATAAATACCGCTTTGTTAAAAATTTAATTAGTAAAGATTTTTTTTGTTTCCCTTAAAACTGATGAACAAACGGAATTAAACTTTTTATAAATCGTAACAAAATATTTACAATGCTTTTGTTTAAAATATAAACATATTTTATTATTACTGAATAATAATCATCTATATTTTTTCATCTATATTGATGAATTACTTTTGACATTCTAATATTTAAAAAATTCTATTAGTTTCGAATACTTTGTTTTATGTTTAATGGCTTCACTATTAAAATATTGTCTATTATATAAAATTATAAAAGCTAAATTAATAAATAAGTTTAAGATTTTATTTTAGAAAATAAGTTTGTTATGCTTCCCATCAATAAAATTTAATAGCTGGAGACCTACATTCCCTACTATGAAATTCGCTAATATCAAATGTGTGTTAAATATTGCAATGGTTAAGTTTATTAAGTTTCATAACTTAAAACTGAAACTATCTTGTGTTTGGTGGATAATTTTTTCCTTTTAATTTTTTATTCGTGTATTGGAACTTAATTATTTTTTATTCCAAGTTAGAGAATCTATTCTATGGTGTTTCCACAGTCAACATAAAAATATCTTTTGTACTGGGAAGTTTTAAATTCGTCTAACATAATACTAATATCTCTTATGCATACAATTTTTTTGTATATACCAGAAGATAGAGTATCTCTTTTACATATATTGTCCCAGTAGCCTTTGTGTACCAAACGTAGCACCACAACATTATGGTACTTGACTTTCTATCTTCTATGTTATTTTCAATGCTAAATACCTTGTGGTTATATGAATAACATAGATAAGATTCATCCTTTGAAATAATATAATTCCATTAAATCTATTTTGAAATATTACTGCTGTATATGTGATATTATTTGGTTGTGGAAATGACCAGAAACTACATACTCCATTTTCAAAAAAGAAGTATAGTATCATCTTTGAAAAATATTCAACTTTTGTATCCGATCGCGTTTTAAGAACCATAATCTAGGAAAATAATGAATTTTGGATTACGTTTTATATACACATAGCTGATAACAATAAATGATGAGATTTAAAAAAAAACATGTTCTGAAACCTTATTCTCATATGTTAAAAATGTAACTGATAAATTTATAAAGAATCAGATGTATTTAAATTGGCTAAAAATTCATTTTTGTATTATCTTAGATTGACCAGGTTTAGATTGGTCAGTTTCAAGCCTGTTATGCAATCCAGTTGAGAACATTTGAGTTATTTTAATCTGTGAAGTACACAAAAATAGAAAGCGATATGATTACAAAAAATAACTAAAAGTGACCATTCATAAAGCATGGCATCCTCTGCCATGAAATAATATTTAAAAAACTAATTGATTCAATGAAAACATTATTATCTGAAGTTATCGGAAACAGGAGAAATACTACTAATAAATAAAAAAGTTAAATGGTGTATTTCTTCTGGTTGTGCCTAAAGTTTTGAGATACTGCATATTTACAGACTTTTATGACTTTTTATCATAGTGATGATAATATTCCCATTTATTCACTTTGCTGTGATTTATTTGAAAAATAAGCAAATAGTAATTTCCTTTTGTTTAATTTTATACTGGGATTTTGTAAAAGACATTTTCTTGATGTGCTTAAACTTTTGAAATAGACTGTATGCGGTATATATACTAATTTATATATAAATTACAGATCAAATACCCGGCACAAACTTACACGAATAATATTCCAACTATGGACGGTAATTACGGAAATTGGGCTCTTAAATGTATTAGGAGTTTCCCAACTGAACTAAATTTTACATACTATGCGTTTAATTATTTATCTGTACTAATAAATGAAAGTTTCGCTCTATCTGTGTGTCTGTGTGTTTGCAATGGCTAGCAAAATCTACCGGACGTACAAAGCTAAAACATTTTGTGAAGGTAGCCCAAAGTCTCTCCTGATCACCTGAAACTCAGAATTTTAAAATTCTAATAATTAGCTGAGTTATTAATCAACATTCGCAACGCACTCTCATTAGAAACCAATCTCGGTCTTTGCGAGAGAGAAAAAAGCTTGCACATGCGTAATTAGCCTTAAAATTCTTATTTACGCATCGGTAGAAAATGAAGGACGAAAAGAAGCAATTTCGGGGGGATTTTCTCATTATTTATTAACTTACATCGACCAAACAGCTTAGTAAATTTAAAAACTAAAGACATATTCTGAAAGAACGTACTCTTACGTCTCAAATGCCATAATTAATTAGAAAAAAAATATTGCAGTTAACCCTTTCAAAACATTTTTCAAAAACGGTCGTTTTTCCGAAAAACGTTTTTCTCTCTTATTTCAACGCCCCTCCAGAGCGCAATTGTAAAAGTACCGACAAACGAAAAATATGTTCTTAAAGCTTAAAACTTTTTCTAATCGATAGTGTAATCGGTTTTAAAAAATATGAATTTTAACTCTTTTAAATATACCGTCGAACTCAGGTCACTTTACCCCCAGGGAGACGATATTTTGTTTATGCTAAAAAATGACTAAACGTCCGTATTTTAACACAATCTTTTTAGAGCATCCCAATAAACTAGATTTACATCACCTATAAAAATTCTGAAACGTTCGGACGGTTAGAAATATTTTTTACAACATAAAATGTGTGAAAACTTCGACTAGATCAGTAAAAACCTGATTGTTACGTCGCGGTTTCGCTCCCTTTCGGTACGCATAGACTCCACAAATCAAATTACGCAGAAAATAAAATACCAAATAGCATATATTTCAATTCAATATTTTTCATTTAAATATATAAATTCAGATAAAATGGAAATAAAGATATAAAATCACAGAAATTTCAGGTTCATTTAATCGTCATTGATCACGGACCCGGGCAACGCCTTCCGGGTCAGCTAGTTTACACATATTTTCCTCTTATTAACACTAGAACCACCATAGCGGTCGTTTTGACCGGTACCAAATAAAAATACGTCGATTCGAAACAGAAATTTCTTCCTAAAATAAGTTAAATATGTACCACGGAGAAATAAGTTAAATAAATAAGTTAGATAGTTTTTAATAAAAATTCTGGTGTAGGATATTTTTATAACACTTAAGTAAAATTTTCTGCGGTTCCAGTGTTAAACGGTAAAGTTTCGATACAGTATTCTGAAAGTGTTGCATAATCTATGCTTGATTCATTATTTTTCTTTCTATTTTGTATATTTTTTAAAAAGCTTCAAATATAGATTAATTATCTTGTATGTAAAGAGAAACAAAAAAGTCTTGATTAAGTTTCTGTATATTTATTTTTAAAGTACTTTTTGGATAAATATGTACTTTCTCTAAAAAGTTGCGTTAATTCTTTGCATGAAATTTTTAATTAATTTTACCGGAAAGTTTATTTTCCAGAGCACTCATTGTAAATAACAAAATTTTAATTTAACATCTTAATTGTTGCACTTTCGCAAATAAAATCTTCGCCTTGCTGATGTTTTCAAAAGTAATTTTTTTTCTCCTTTGCAAAACATTAAGCCATCCATTCTGATTATTTTTCTTTATACTTGCTGTGTTTAATTAGATCTTGAATTTTTTTTTTACTTTCTTAATGTTGAAAATGTATTTACTTAGAGAAGAAGCTACAAACAATTATGTTTCTTCTTGGACGTACTTATTAGCCCCCGATACGGTATGCTATTTCTTTCTCCCAGCTTATTTTGTGTATTTCAAAAAATAACGTTACCTTACAGAAGCCAGCCGTAAAACAAAGCAATACGATTAAATACTCTTTAGCAATTTTTTAAACTTCTAAGCATCGCACATTTTCGATTTTTAAACCGTCGTATTGGAAAAAAATGTTTTTTAAATGCATTTTGTTTGAAAACTGTATCTTCATTTATTTTTGAGCTATTATTATTATTTTTTTTTTTTTTTTGTAGTTTATAGCCATTTGCTTAATATTGACAACGGAAGAACACCATTTCTGTAGAAAGTGAAAGAAAAATAGCAATATCTTTTTGTTGCCATTTTCTCATAAAAACTGAAAAAAAAAAATTAATTCAAATACGTGCTATTTTGAAAAAAATATAAATGAAGGATTTCTGATAAAACATGGAGATATTAGAAACTAAATTTAAATTTAAATATCTATATTAATAATACAAACAAATGAAGGCCTGTGAATCTCTAGATAACTGATTTTTTTGTCAAGTTTTTTAAATGACGAAATCTTTTTTTTTTTTTTTTTTTTTTTTGTGTGTGTGTGTGTGTGTGTGTATTATTCAGCGATAGTGACGTCCTTTAGCGTGTTTTACTGTAGATATTGTTTAACTCTGTATCGCAAATGATGAATTCTTCAGCGGATGTGGATGACGTCACTTTATGTAAAATAAATCGCGTATTCCAGTAGAGTCCCGGTTATTGGAGTTTCCTCTATCACCGAGTTATTTTCTTCTGATGGACTGATGGCTTCCATTATTATAAAACAGTCATTATAAATGAAGTGTTAGGTGAAGATGAAAGAGCAGTCGTAAAAATTTAGAACTCTGATTTTCTGGACAGATTGGGGGAAAAAAATGGCTATAATTTTTTTTATGGCCATTTTTTTTCAGAGTTTTAACTTTTTACGGCTGCTCTTTCATCTTCACCTAACACTTCAATTATAATGACTGTTTCATAATAATGGGAGTCATCAGTCCATCAGAAGAAAATGAACCATTCCAAAGGTATAAGTTCGATTAACTCGGATAATGGGGACTCTACTGTATCTATATTTATATACATATATTTTTTTGTCATCGGGGGCGACACTAAATTCTGAAAAAGCAGAATTCCTGTTTTCTAGTTACTGAATTATTTCTTCTCCCATTTTACTTCAGAGCAAGATTTTTATTACTGAATTTTAAAAACGTTCCCAATCAAATGTTTAAAATATGATCGACACTAAAATAGTTATACGATTAATTATTTTTATTTTCATTTGAATTGGTTAAAATGTTTTGGCGGCTGAGTGGAGTTTGCCATCAATCGCCGAAAAAAGGAGTAGTGTCATTTATGACAAATGGACCGGTCGCAGACGATTAGCCGAAAACCAAATAGCCGACAAGACATTTAGCAGACAGCACTTAGACGACAGGACGTTTAGCCGACAAGTACATTTAGTCGACACGTACATTTAGCAGACAGGACATGTAGCCGACAAGTACATTTAGCCGACAGGACAAGTAGCCGAAACGTACATATAGCATACAAGACAATTAGCCGAAACGGACATTTAGCAGACAGACAATTGGACGACAGGCAATTGGCCGAACGTGACAATTAGCCGACAGGACAATAAGTCGACAAGACAATTAGCCGACATGACAATTAGCCGACATGACAATTAGCCGACATGACAATTAGCCGACAGGACAATTAGCCGACAAGACATTTAGCCGACAGGACAATTAGCCGACAAGACAATTAGCCGACAGGACATTTAGCCGACAGGACAATTAGCCGACAGGACGATTGGCCGACAGGACAATTAACCGACAGGACGATTAGCCGACAAGAAAATTAGACGACAGGATATTTAGTTGAGAGGACGATTTGCCTAGTTAGGTTACGGTTTAGATACTTTTAGGTTACGGATAGATTATAATTAGTTTACAGTTACGTTAAACTTAGGTTACAGTTACGTTACGGTTAGGTTACATTTAGATTAGGGTTACGTCACAGTTATGTTACTTTTAGGTAACAATTAGGTTACGTTTAAGTTACAGATAGGTTAAGGTTATGTTACGGATAGGTTACAGTTAGATTACGGTTAAGTTACGGATATGTTACAGTTAGATTACGGTTAAGTTACGGATAGGTTACAGTTAGATTACGTTTCTGCTACGATTAGGTTACGGATAGGATACATTTACGTAACTGTTTGGTTACAAATAGGATTACGGATAGGTTACAGTTAGATTACGGTTAGGTTCCGGATAGGTTACATTAGGTTACGGACAGATTACAATTAGGTTACGGTTAGGTTACCGCCAGGCTACAGTTAGGTTACGGTTAGGTTACAGTTAGGTTATAGTTACATCACAGTTAGGATACGGTTAGGTTATAATTAGGTTACCGTACCGTCATGTTACGTTTATTTTACAGATAGATTACTGTTAGGTTACAGTTATGTTACAGTTAGGTTTTGGTTAGGTTATAAGTAGGTTACGGTTACGTTACGGTTAGGTTACAGTTAGATTACGGTTAAGTTACGGATAGGTTACAGTTAGATTACCGTAGGTTACGGATAGATTACAATTAGATTATGGTTAGGTTACCGCCAGGCTACAGTTAGGTTACGGTTAGGTTACATTTAGGTTATAGTTACATCACAGTTAGGATACGGTTAGTTAATAATTAGGTTACGGTTAGCGTACCGTCATGTTACGTTTATTTTACAGATAGATTACTGTTAGGTTACAGTTATGCTACAGTTAGGTTATGGTTAGGCTATAAGTAGGTTACGGTTAGGTTACAGTTAGGTTATAGTTACATCACAGTTAGGATACGGTTAGATTATAATTAGGTTACCGTACCGTCATGTTACGTTTATTTTACAGATAGATTACTGTTAGGTTACAGTTATGTTACAGTAAGGTTTTGGTTAGGTTATAAGTAGGTTACGGTTACGTTACGGTTAGGTTACAGTTAGATTACGGTTAAGGTACGAATAGGTTACAGTTAGATAACGGTTAAGTTACGGATAGGTTACAGTTAGATTACGTTTCTGCTACGGTTAAGTTACGGATATAATACAGTTACGTTACAGTTTGGTTACAAATAGCATTACGGATAGGTTACAGTTAGATTACGGTTAGGTTACGGATAGGTTACCGTAGGTTACAGATAGATTACAATTAGATTACGGTTAGGTTACCGCCAGGCTACTGTTAGGTTACGGTTAGGCTACATTTAGGTTACAGTTAGGTTATAGTTACATCACAGTTAGGATACGGTAGTTAATAATTGGGTTACGGTTAGCGTACCGTCATGTTACGTTTATTTTACAGATATATTACTGTTAGGTTACAGTTATGCTACAGTTAGGTTATGGTTAGGTTATAAGTAGGTTACGGTTACGTTAGGGTTAGGTTACAATTAGGTTATGGTTAAGTTACGGTTATGTTCCATTTCCGTTACAGATAGGTTACGGTTACATTATGGATAAGTTACAGTTAGGTTACGGGGGTCTATGTCATTTAGCCAAAAACCAAATAGCCGACAAGACATTTAGCAGACACCAATTAGCCAACAGGACGTTTAGCCGAAACGTACATTTACCCGACTGGACATTTAGCCGACAGGACGTTTAGCCGACAGGACGTTTAGCCGACAAGACATTTAGCTGACATGACAAGTAGCCGACATGATAATTAGCCGACAAGACATTTAGTCGACATGACAATTAGCCGACAGGTCAAATAGCTGACATGACAATTAACCGACAGTTCAAATAGCCGACAGGTCAAATAACCGACAGGACATTTAGCAGACAGGTCAAATAGCCGACAGGACAATTAGCAGACATGACAATTAGCCGACAGGACAACTAGCAGACAGGTCAAATAGCCAACATGATATTTATCCGAAACATACATATTACCGAAAGTATTTAGAAGACACACTGATATGGGTCGGTGATATACCAACAATGTCAACCTCAATAACTCGTCACCATCATAATTCAACTTTTTAGCTCACAGGCTATCAAAGTCAGAGAGCTGATGTGCCCGCCGTTCTGTATGCATGTAAGTATGTACGTACGTATTCACGTAACGAGGTAACTCTTGATAGAAACATCCGATTTGCTTCAATTTTTTTTCTAGGTTCATTCTGGAAAGGTGCTTCCCTGATTAGTTTTGGGGGTTCATTGGTTAAAGATAAAAGGGGAAAAAAGGGCTAGTCCCTCCCCTTAATTTAGATAAATGAGTTTTTCATGCAGAATTATTCGATTTGCTCTAAATCTGATATACCGGTTTATTATGTTAAGGAGCTTCCCTGATTAGATTTGGAAGTTCATTAGTTAAGTATAAAGGGGGGAAAGAGGGCTACCCCCCTTAATTTAGATAAATGTTTTTTTCATTCAAAATTATTTGATTTGCTCCAAATTTGGTACACGGGTTTATTATGTTAAGGAGCTTCCCAGATTAGATTTGGAGGTTCATTAGTTAAGAATAAAGGGGGGATAGGGGAGCTACCCCCGCCCCTTCCATAGGGGCAACTTTATGACATAAGTTTTAATTCCTTTTTGTTCGGAAACGCATGAAATTGGAAGGTGTTGTTATACGGAAACTATGTAATTGAAAGACATTTTCCGTTTTTTTTTGTAAACACAATAGATGTTTCAGAAAATACTGTCACAGTTTGAACCAAATTTCCCAACAAAAGGAAAAAAAAAAAAAAAACACTGAACAAAGGGAGAAAAATCTCTTGTAGTAGGTCTGCCAATTTTAAACAATTACGTTAAAAAATCTGTACGTCATTGTGTCAGAAAATATCAACCTTGTTGAGCAGTGTAGTTGAGAACACAGCCTTAACATGATTCTGATAAAACCGGTTCAGAAAAATGAAATTAAAAACTCGTCAAAAGCGACCAGAAAAAATTGTCAAACTGTGTTTATCTCTAATCTTGATTTAGCCTTTTTGGTGAAATTAGTACTTAACTTCGAAATCTACCTGTGCCTGCAGGCCGAGCCGGGAGTGATTTTTTTCTCTTTCTTTTCTTTTTTTTAAAAATGATTTTCTCAAATCCAAATTGGCTATTTTCTAACGCATTCATATAGAACCATTTTTATTTCTTACAAGCACAAAATGTACAGCTATTTTCATTCAGATACTAAACAAATTCAATTTTTTAGTGTGAGACTATTTTAAGAATCCATAATCTGCCTATTTGTCATACATTTTTATAATGAGGCTCCTAAAACTTCGCTTATCGGTGAGAATTTTAACTATTTTTTTTTTTCATTTTGCACAAAAATATCATTATTTCATAAATTTTATAGTACAAATAATGTTCCGATACAACAGTTTGTTGAATTTTCATGATTTTTTTGAAAAATAAACGGATATGGGCAATTTGCATTTAAAAAAATATATATTTTATAAACTGACATAAGGATTACTACTGCAATTTGTTTATGTAGAAAAAGGTAAGTCATATAAACAAGGTTTTTTAACAAATAATAATCTCCTTGTGATGTTTCAACATATTATATTAAACGTATTAAACAGTTAGACATATGAATAACGAAATCTATATCGAATTAAAAATAAAAAACAAACTGTGCGGTATGAATTTTTTGCTTGCATTTTTTTAGTTTCCTACGTTACAACCAAATATTATACAATGCAATTTTATATCACACTAGCTGACCCACCCGGCGTTGCCCTGGCCCATCATAATAACCTTAAATAAAACTCAAGTTTCTATGATTTTATATCCTTTGAAAATCTTTTAAATGAACCTAGTTTCGGTTTTTCCATTGCATTCCACAGCGTCTCGTATATTTCCAACAAACGTCTTTCCGAACGAACCTGTAATCTGGGTCCCCGCTACCTAACACAGCATGTGCCGGAAGTGCTCCCCACATATCATAGACAATCGAAAACCAAGTCTAGTGAGTCAAACTTCGTAGTAATCAAGCCCATAGAACCGGAAAAGCGAATGCATCATTAATGTTCGAAAATGTCGTTAACTGAAGTCTAAGATAAACTTTCATAATCACAGAAAGTAGTATTTTCACAGAAAGTAGCTGAATTGTAATCTAAGTTAAATAAACCAATTCCCGTTGAAATTGGGCCCTTATAACCCGAGGAAACAATTTATCCTTACGCGGTGGAAAGTTGCCTCCCTCCTCCTCTATAAATTTCACGGTCTACTTTTAAAATTAACACGATATTATTTAATAAACGGGTGAAATCCCTTTTCTAAAGTTACCTTTAACCCTTTAGTGCGCTGGGACAAAGAACAGTCTTTTTTATGAAAAGAATAGTTTTTTTAATTTAATAGATTTTTTTTATTCGTATACACCTAATTCACACCAGGAGATAAAAATAGCAATATTTGTTTTAATTAATAACAGACATTCGTATTTAAATAAAGCGAAATTAACCATTGAAACTTTCTTGTGTAAAGTCAGATTCTCTGGAGTACGTAATTTCTAGAACGTATTCTATCATGGGAATTAAAGGGTTAAAAGTTAAGTTTTATAAAATAAATAATTATATAAAATAAGGTATTTGGAGACATAGGTATTAAAATATTTACTGATTTGCAATATTTTAGCGTAAAACAGCCACGCAACAGTAGTTATTATTTGTATTGCAGATGCGCAACAGAAGAAAAGATTGCCGTATTATATGTAAAATGTATCTCTGATTTTTTTTTCATTATTTTTCCTGTGTAATAAAACTTTCAGAGAATCATATATAATTTTTTCGAAGCAAAATAAAAAATCGCGCATTTAAGGGTTAACGTAACGCGATTTTTATTTTTAATTTACGGATGTAGTGAGTAAACGTAAGCTGTTGCCCAAAAAGGAGATTAATATTCGAAAAAGGTGGTAGCTTGGGTATAAAGAAGGACCGGGCCCAGGGGAGAGGATATTAACTGGAATGTAGTTAGGTAAAGGAAAAATTTTTAATAGTTTTAAAGTAGCTGTAAGACGCAAGAACTATGAAGTAGTAAATTGTAATAGAGTAAGATCGTTTTTAAAGAAGCTGCAACAAAGGCCCCAAGAAGGAGATTAATATTCAAAATTGGTGGTAGCTGAAGTGAGAAATTTTTTTGTCGTTCATGGAGTTGCTAGAAGACTTAATAAGTTGTTAGAAAAAAAAGCTAATGAATCGGGTCATTTGTAAGGGAGCTACAATAAAGGGCCCAAAAGAGGCCAACTGATAGTTAAGAGCAGGGCCCTAACATGAAAATATGTTAAAAGGTCTTAGATCTTCAATTATTCAAAATTAGCCATAGAGTTATGAATTATTCCTTAGAATAATAATTTAAAGAAATGCGCCAAAAATTGGGTAAATGCTTAAATGATTGTCCTAGCGCCCAAATAAAATATGAGGGTGTTGGTCCAGGGAGAAAAGTCCAATACTCAGTTTTAAAATTATGCACTGAGAAGGTGAGAAAATTAGAGGGTGAAAAATGCATGGCGCACAAAAAATTCAAGGGACCTACGGGACCCTAGGGGGGGGGGGGGAGAATGGAGCAAGGGTCTTAATTAGGGTGTAGAAATGGGAGAATAACTAAATGAAAAAAGATACCAAAAATGAAGATCGCACTCTAAATTAAAATGTCTGAAATTCAGACACTTAAGTGTCTGAAATGGAGTGTTCAATTTTCAGACATTTTAAAATGTCTGAATTTTTTCAGACACTTTTTGCGTCTGAATTTCAGACACTTCAAACGTCTGAATCGCATCCATTTTTTTGTAAGCATCATACGTAGCCATGTTTGACCACGTTGAATCCTGGAAAAATATTTGGCTGTGGTCCTGCCCCCCCCCCCCCCTTTCCCAATACAGCCTGATTTTTTTGGTGCTCTCAGTTTTGGTATACAATTTTCGTTACGTTGATAATTTAAATCTTTTATGACATTGTACTGATTATAATCAATATCTTGAACTTCAGGAGTAGAACAAGATTAAAAAACAAAAAATATTTATCTAAATATTAGATTTTTTTAAATTTATTTTGTTTTTAACCCTCTGTCTACCAGAAGGGTCCAATGGACCCGACATGTATATTCAAAATATTTATTCAAACCAGAAATTTCTTCAAAACAAACTAAATGTATAAATCAGACAATAATAAGTTAAATAAACAAATTAAATAGTTTTAAGTAAAAATTCTGGTGTAGAATGTTTTTATAAAACTTGAGTAAAATTTCCGGTTGTTCTAGGGTTAACCTTATTTTACTTTAAAAGTTCAAAATATTGATTATAATCAGTACAATTTCGAAACAGATTTAAAATATAAGCTTTACAAATATTGCACATCAAATTTGGGGGCACTACAGTCGTAGGGGGACGGGGCACTTCCCAGTTTGCCCTTCCTTTAATCAAGAAGTACTTTTGCAAAAAACGCAACCCTGCATTATAGTTGTCTAAATTGAGATGTCCGGTATTCGGGAGTATCCGTTGTGAAGGTTAATGGACATTCTCGAATAGCGAACACCTCTATTTAACGAATACTTTTTTAATCAGCAGACATACATATTTGTATATTTTTACCTCAAAAAAGTAGACATCTCCAATTATCGGACAAATTCCGCTGTCCCGAAGTGTTCGCTATTAAGGGCTTTTAAGGTACATAGATAAATATATCTATATATTTTATAATCTTGTCCTACTCTAAAAGTTCAAAATATTTATTATACTCGGTTGAATGTGGAAAAAGATTTAAAATATCAGATGTACGAAAATTGCAAAAATCCCCCCCCCCCCAAAAAAAATGAAAATATGAAAAAATATATTGCCACATAGGCAATTTTACATATACATCACTTGATAATCACAACAGCCATTTAACTATGAATAATGAAAATAAATAAATAAATATTCTACTTTAATAACATTGGGGAAAAAATGACTTTGGTATTTTGTTAAATATATTTGCGTTTTTAAACTTGTCCTACTCTAAAAGTTCAAAACTTTCATTATAATCAGTGCAAGATTTAAGATATCAGCTTTACAAAAATTCATGCAAAATCCCCCCCCTCCCCCCCCAAAAAAAAATGAAAATACTTATTTAAAAATTATGTTTTTAAAAAAATTATATTTCCACATGGGCAAGTTTTTATGTAGATCAGAGGGTACTCACAAAAGCTATTCAACTATCAATAAAAACAAATAAGTACATATTCTATATTAAAAACATGAGGAAAAAATAACTTATGATTTCCAAACTTCTTTCGTCTTAAATATATACAGTAACATCTGTCATTTTTGTATTTTTCGTATAAGTGCATATAAATAAAGTTACCACAATTTTAAATACGAAATCTAGTTAGAGGTTTTTACTTTTTCCCATTATAAATTTCAAATTACTTTTTTATTAAAAATAATAAAAAAATCAGTATTAGACAAATGTCAGACGAACGACTTTTTGAGCGCTTGTGGTTTCAACAAGAAAAATAAACACCTGCGGGATCGCAGTCACACGAGCGTTTTACGTATACCGTTCCCGCCACATACAGCAAGACGACATTATTATTTCAGTTCGATGCCTTCAATAAGCAAAATGGATATTATACAGGAAATTAATGATTCTGTAATTTTATATGAATTATTCAAAAAATTAGAAAAAAAAGTATACACAGGAGGTATTGGGTTCATCCAATAATAAGTGACAGATTAATTACCGGTCATTTTTATGTAAAACACCCAAAATTGGAGCAATTTCCCGAGAAATTCTTCAATTATTACCGGATGTCAAAACCTTCTTTTGAAGATTTATTATGGAAATTGACTCCAAGTCTGGTCAAACAAAATACTAATATGAGGTCATCTATTCCTCCAAAAGAAATGCTTGCACTAACACTGAGGTAAGTTACGCAGCACCACCTTTTTTTTCATTGTTATTATATGTTTTGATTGACGAATTTGACGAAACGGTCAGAGGCTAATTCATCTCACCAATTTCTCTTCTTTTTATTTTCTTTGCTTATCTAATTTATATGAAAAATTATAATATTCCAAGTCCACACAAAAAATTTAAAAATGTCATTTAAAGAAATATATGTTAAGCAATAACACCGCTTTTTTTTTTTTTTAGAACTGCGAAGCGTTTATAAAACTCCATTTATACTAATATGCTAAAGTAGAAAAGTGTTTTTAGTTTTTAATGTTTAAATTAAATATGCTGACTTGACAGATAATGGGACGGCAGGCTTCGAAAAAAGAGGGTACGTTAACTCATCGTAGACTAGACCTAGAACAACGAAACGAAAAAAATAAATTATTTCTCCAAAAAATATCAATATACGTAGCCATTAAAAAATACGTATATGCATTTTTAATAAAATGTTTTCAGTTTAAAATAAACTAACTTTTTAACCAAAAATTTCGCTAATTTTTATTTTATACTTAAAGTTAACAGAAAAGAGATATATCAATATTTCGGGGAGTTCTCTACAGCTCTCTACAGATAGCTTCAAAATTTACCTTTCATTTCGACGCAATTACCAACTGATAAAATATGATTTTTGTGAGAGTTCTTTATGCCAAAAAAAAAAAAAAAAAAATCAAATTCGAAATTTTGACCCAATCAAAGTGATGTTACCTTTATGAAGGTTTGAATCGCAGCAGATGGCATTTGCTTCAAAAATATAAAAGAACTTAGCTTTTCTGTTAACGAGGTTTCTACAAAATATTTATTTTAAAAAATTGCATTACTACATTTAGCGTAAAATAGTACGCTTAAAAGTTTACAGTGACACAATTTTCTGCTGAAGTGTAAAAAAACTTAAAATTTGTCCAAGGTCTAACCCAGATAGTTTATTTTAACGCAGTCCGGCCAAGCGCAAGAAAAAATCCTAAGCAAATAGCAAGACACAATTTTTACAAAAATGTCGATTCTTTTTAAACCATTATTTTCCTACAATTAAAAGTCTGTTTAAAGAATATTATATACCATAAATTTTAACTTTTACGCTTTTTCCATACCTCTATTTTTGATCAGGAAAATTGTATTTATTAAATATTAAATTTTCGATGATTAAATAAGGCAAATTTATATGTTAAAAAATAGTGGTGAGAAAAACTCGTAAAATTTAGCTGGTATGGTAATACATAATTATGCAAAATTATATGCTTGCAGTAAATGGAACCGGTACCGCGATATGATCACAGACGCTCAGTGGTCACATCTGCGTTTTGCTGTCCGCTTTTCCATAACAGATTTTTAAAAGTTTGTCTAACTTAACAATGATTTTAATTTCAAAGGTCGATTCAGGCAAAATCTGGGGTCTATTTAGAGCCCTTACACATAAACCCAGTTAATAAAACAGGCCCCTTCTCAAAAATCCAAATATTAAAACAGACCCTTTCACGAAATTCTATTCTATAAAAACATAGTAATTATTATTTATTTTAATATTGTTAGGTTTAAAAATCTGTAATTTGCAAAGAAAAATAGTTCCCCATAAGGAAAACTTTAGCAGAAGTACTTAAAGAAATTATTATTTAAAAATGCTTATTTCGAAGTCCAGTAACTGGATTTAATGTTCCGTTACAAATTTTTACTTTTTACAAACACAAAATAAATTTCACAAAAATATAATAAATGTCACAAAAATACTTTTTACCTTTTCGCAAAATGTCCCCCCCCCCCCGCAAAAAAACACCTGCTTCGACCCCTGAATTTTGTTCTCAAGCAACATAACTAATACAACATAGTGTTATTATTATTATTATTATTTGATAAAGATTACATTCAGTTTTTCCTTATAATACTTTACTGTTTTAATACTTTTCTTATAAAACGTAAATTCTAACATTCAAATACTTTTAAATGAATTTTTTTGTTTATATGAAACAAAATTAATTAAAATAATTTACCGATAACTTCCTGATCTTCTTCAGATTTTTCGGAAAATTTTTTATCAAGGATTCCACACACTTCAAACCAACTTGTTATTTTTTTATTTTTATCTTTATATAATTCACACGATGTATCCCACAAAACAGGACGCTCTTGTACTTCAAAAATTAGTTGCTCAACGTCTAAAAAATCCATTTTAATAAATTCTAGCGAGAAAATTCGACAAGCAAACACAACAAAAACTCTACAAATCACTGACAAAGAAAGTCAAATTCAGCGTTGAAATGAAAGTTCGTCTGAACAGCATAGAATAAACAAAAGCCACCAGTACGTCACCAGACATCCGCGACTTGGGGGAAACGCCAGCTGTCAGCGTAGAGATTTTCTGATTTTTTGCCGCTGCGGTTTTGCAACTCTCGTCTGAACAGACCAGAAGATTGCTATGCTCCCAAGAGAGAGCGACCATATTACTGCTTTTCAAAATCGTTCGTCTGACATCTGCCTTAGAGTTGATTGCAAATCAAATACATATGTATATTTTTACAGGCAGCTTCATATAATAGACCAGCCTCATTTACTTTATCTTTTTTTAATCTGCGGTTTTATGCCAGGAAGTAAGAAAGCATTAGGTCATCTTTCAAAGTTTTTTTTTTCTTTACTTCCTTGTGGCCGTCATTTACTGCGAGATAAAAATTATCCATTGAAACTAAGAACTGACATTGAATATATAATTCGTAATAAAAAAGAACGTCATAAGTTTAAAAATATATACTTCTAGAATTAGTGGGGTTTTTTGCGAACAAATTCAAAACTAATTAAATTTCATGCAGGATTTTGTTTAGTACAATAAATAAAATCATAAAATACACTAATTTTACTACTATAAAGAAACTTACTTGAGTTGCTGCAAGAGGTAAGAAATATTCCTCGATTTGAAATTTTAAAAACTACCACAACCACAGTGAGGGAGAAAGACTTTCATCAGTTTAAAAGGTAATCCCATAATACATCCGACTAGCCATATTTAAAGAATGAGATGTTTCATCCTAAAAACAGGACCCGCCAGACAAAAGTTTCTTTTTTTTTTGCCAGCTTCGACAGGACGAAGATGAATAACACAATATTATTGATATAAATTGATACGAGTTAACACTAAGCCCATTGCACACGCTTTGTAGAATTTCCGGGTGTAATCTTCAACCGTCGTCTACTTCTGTTCTGTGTCTATCCCGCCCTTGTATCAACGACAGCTTCTAAGAGACATTTGATGTCGAGCACACACGTCAGATGTATGTATTCAATAAATAAATAATCCAAGTTAATACGAATTAAAATCACTTCTTCACATTTCGCAAAAAACGAATTAAAATACACGCGTACATAAAAACAAACTTTGTTTGAATTACAACGTATACCACTTCGAACGAAGACATCTAAAACGCATGCGCAACTGGGAGTGCTAGTGCCCCCTGGTGGTTATTGCGTCGGAAGAATCAAAACGTCTTAAATTAAGACACGTTTAAAGCAATGAAGTGTCTTAAAATAAGACGTTTGCGGATATTTTAGACATTATTCTCAGTTCGTTTACACCATGGTCATAGTAAGACGCTTATGTATCTTAAATTAAGACATCTATAGTGTCTTAATTTTCAGATTAAGACACTTAAATGTCTAAAATTCTTTTTCAGTCACATATGTGTCTAAATTTAAGACGCTACTATTTGCAGTGCGGATTAAAAGGAAGCAATTTATTAACAATTTAGGGCGCAAAAACTTCAAGGGGTGCTGTACCGTGTCCCAGGCTGCCAGGGTCTTAACTGGAATGTAGAAATGAGGGAATAACTAAATAGAGTATTGGCCCTAAGAACGAAGAAGATCGGATATAAAGGGGGTAAGTTATTAACAATTTAGAGCATAAAAACTTAAAGAGGCACAGGGGCCCTGACCCTTAAAAAAGAAAAATCTTATTGTCAGGTGCATCAGGACATGTCTTGAACTGTTCTCACCTAAATATTCATACTTCTACGTGCGGTAGATTTTGCTAGTCATCAAACGCAGACACACAAACACTCACACACTCATATACACACAGACAGAGCGAAACTTTCTTTTATTGGTATACGTTTTATTAAATTTTCATCGCTAAAAACTGGGTTGTCGTTAAATCCGATCTCGCTGAAAACTTATTCTACAGTTAAATATAAACACACTCTTTGTAGCTGACGAGTTATTGAGGTTTTAATGCATATGTATAAAATACTCATGATGATTGAGTAAAAGCACTGATTTATGAAATCGATGAGCTATCGATATTACAGTGCCCCCATATCAGTAACAAATAAATATTACTTCTTTCAACAAAAACAAAGATTTATAAGGCTGGCGAATCACTGATCTTTTAATATATAAATTAAATAAATCGATGCGCAAAAAGACGAATTTGTGAGAATGCCGTTATCAAGATTGGATATATATAATTCATTAATGACATTCGACTTAATAAAATCACAGATGATTAAAGATGTCGACTTTTCGAGATTTTTTGGAAATCATACAGAATTTATATCAAACTGATTGAAATATAAATTTAAAGAGATGGCGAAGTAACTAGGTTTTTGCGTTTAGAGAGATCGTTTGGGGATAACTTGTTATTTTGATTTTATTGCGGATGTAAAGAAAATTAATTATATTCTATTGCATAGAAGCACTGCTTTATGAGGATATAGAGTTATCAAGGTTTTAACCACAATGACCAATGATAATTGTTTAAATAAAAACATAGATTTATAAGTTTGAGGATTCATCAAGGTTTAACCGTATAACTTGTATTCGATATATAATAAAACAGATTAATGAATCTTCAAGTTATCCAGTTTTTAGAGCAAATGTATAAATAATAATATTAACTAAATACACTTATTTATGAGGATGTCGAGTTATCGAGGCTTTAACATATAAGCGTGATAATAATAACATTTTATTAAACTAGCTGGCTTCGCCCTCTAGCGTGCTCATAATTATATCGGGGCCTCTAATTTGTGCTAACATCGAATAAAACGAATGTCGAATTCATATGAAAATTTTCGTTAGGTGCAGTAGCGTAGCTACGTTGTTTGCCGCCCGGGATTTCATCCGTTTATTAAATAATATTGCGTTAACTTTAAAAGTAGTCCGTGAAATTTACAGAGGGGGGGGGGGTGGAACCTTCCACCGCTTAGGCGTGTATTCTTTCCTCGGGTTCTAGGGGCCCGATTTCAACGGGAATAGGTTCATTTAAGTTAGATTACAATTCAGCTACTTTCTGTATTATGAAAGTTTATCTTAGACTTCAGTTACCAACATTTTCGAACATTAATGATGCATTCATTTTTCGGGTTCTATGGGCTTGATTGCAACGAAGTGTGGCTCACTCGACTTGGTTTTCGATTATCTGCGGCACGTGCGGAGCACTTCCGGTAGATACCGCTTTAGGTAGCGGGGACCCATATCACAGGTTTTTTCCGGAAAGAGATATGTTGGGAACACACGAGAGGCTGTGGAAGGTAATGGGACTTCCGAAACTAGGTTCATTTAAAAGATTTTCAAAGGATATAAAATCTTACAAACTTGAGTTTTATTTACGGTTATTATAATGGGCCTGGACAACGCCGGGTGGGTCAGCTAGTGTTATATAAAATTACACTGTATAAAATTCGGTTGTAACCAGGGCTTAATTTGCGCCGGAGCCCACCAGAGCCCGGCTCCGGTATTTCTCTGTTTTTAGTAAATATATAAATATTGTTCGGAATTCACCGGAGCTCATAAATACAGGGCTCCGGGAGCCCAGTGCAATAGCGCTTCCGAAAAACCGAAGCTTAAATTACCTTTTCCTTTCCATCCCATCTCCAAGCTTTTGCATTCTTTTTACCAAAACACTTATATGTGACGTAATGTGTCACACACGTAGGGGATGGAGATAAAACGTACTCAATTTTTATATCAGTTTTTAGGCTTAGACTGACTCAAGCTCAATCTGTATTACATTTAAAATTTTATTTATTCATGTATTGAAAAAAAATCCTCTTTTAAAATTACGTATTATATTCCACTTCAAATCATTTTAATGCTATTTTGATCAGAATGCAGGGGAAACAGAAATCGTGTTTTTCTATTTCAAATTTATATTGGCGACGTGTTGATACGGCGCCACTCAAGAGAGTGAACAATAAATTTGCTTTCAGTTCGATTTTCCTTTGTGACAGTAGGAGAATTTTTTATTGGCTGGGTTTTCTTTTTAGTATTTCGATATATAACCTGAAAAGAATATTTTCTGTTTTATCCAACAAGCATCAGCTTGACGTTTTGTCTGTTCGAGGTTTTTTGTCTTCTATTGCGTACGAGTATAAAAATCACGTTAGTGATTTTTCTAATTATTTTGTATCATGAACGGTACCCACGCTAAGGCTCTGTGCACCTATACGAAGTCACTTTCCTTTGTAAGTAGATATAATTACAATGTATTGTTATTCTGATAGAAAGCAATAGAGCAGTGTTTCCCCTTTTTCTATAAAAGCATAGATTCTTTCCGATAACGTTGTCAAATTTTTAATTTTATCTGATTTTCAGGGACTCACCGCAAAAGATTGTTATGCGGAAGGAAATGATTATAGTTTAAGATATGTACTTTTTACAGGAAACTGTAAAACATTCTTCCATTCTTCAGCATATAAATACTCATTTCTGTAAATGTCATTCATTTTTTCTTATGCATAGCTGCGAACTATCCCTTTTTGTGTTAACACCATTTCCTAATCATAATCGTTACCCTATTTAATCGCAGAATTCTGCAATTAATTAACATAAAAAATAGGCACGGATTTTTACTATTCAGAAGAAGTGATAACTAAAAAGTGGAATAGTTGACAGCTAAGTATATGCTGATTGATATATTTAAAATTTTTATTTTGCTAAAGAAAAAAAAAATGCTTTAAATTTTGCAATTAATGGACGAAATATAAATATGCAGATTACAGGGGCGGGGGGGAGGGGGTAGAACGGTACAGTTGTTGTACCGGTAGCGCAGAATATTAGGGCTCCGGAACTTTTTTGTTAGAATTTAAGCCCTGGGCGCAGTAATCTAATTGTAACGTAACCTTAATCTAACTCTCATATAAACATTACCTAACTGTACCCTATCTGTAATATGTTACCTAACCGTAACCTAACGGAAACCTAACAGTAACATACCTTCAACCTAACTATAAACAAATTATCACCTAACCGTAACCTAACTGTAACCTAATTGCAACCTAACCTTAATCTAATTATAACATAACCGTAACCTAACTGTAACGTAGCTATAAACTATTGGTAACTTAACCGTAACGTAAACTAATTTTAAGCTAAATGTAACGTGACTGTAACCTACCTGTAACCTATCCATAATCCAACCGTAAACTATCTGCAACGGAAATGGAACATAACCGTAACCTAACCGTAACCTATCTGTAACGGAAATGGAATATAACCGTAACCTAACCGTAATCTATCTGTAACGGAAATGGAACATAACCGTAACCTAACCATAACCTAATTATAACGTAACCGTAACCCACTTATAACCTAACCCTAACCCAACCATAACCTAACCGTAATCTATCTGTAAAATAAACGTATCATGACGGTACGCTAACCGTAAACTAATTACAACCTAACCGTTTCCTAACTGTGATGTAACTATAACCTAACTGTAACTTAAATGTAACCTAACTGTAGCCTGGCGGTAACCTAACCGTGACCTAATTGGAACCTATCCGTAACGTACTGTAACATATCCGTAACCTAACCGTAATCTAACTGTAACCTATCCGTAATCTTAATTGTAACCAAACTGTAACCTAACTGTATCCTATCTGTAACCTAATCGTAGCATAAACGTAATCTAACTGTAACCTAACTGTAACCTATCCATAACTTAACCCTAATCTAACTGTAACCTATCCGTAACCTAATCGTAACCTATTTGTAACTTAAATGTAACCTAATTGTTACCTACATTTAATCTAACTGTGACGTAACCGTAATCTAACTGTAACCTAACCGTAACCTAACTGTAGCATGGCGGTAACCTAACCGTAACCTAATTGGGACCTATCCGTAACGTACTGTAACCTATCCGTAACGTACTGTAACCTATCCGTAACCTAACCGTAATCTAACTATAACCTATCCGTAATCTTAATTGTAACCAAACTGTAATGTAACTGTATCCTATCTGTAACCTAATCGTAGCATAAACGTAATCTAACTGTAACCTAACTGTAACCTATCCGTAACTTAACCCTAATCTAACTGTAACCTATCCGTAACCTAACCTTAACCTATTTGTAACTTAAATGTAACCTAATTGTTACCTAAATTTAATCTAACTGTGACGTAACCGTAATCTAACTGTAACCTAACCGTAACCTAAGTTTAACGTAACCGTAAACTAATTATAACCTAACTGTATTCTAACTGCAACCTATCCGAAACCTAACTGGGCTAATCGTCCTGTCGGCTAATTGTCCTGTCGGCTAAATCTCCTGTCGGCTAAATGTCCTGTCGACTAATCGACCTGTCGGCTAATCGTCCTGCCGGCTAATTGTCTTGTCGGCTAAATGTCCTGTCGGCTAAATGTCCTGTCGGCTATTTGTCTTGTCGGCTAATTGTCCTGTCGGCTAAATGTCCTGTCGGCTAATTGTCCTGTCGGTTAATTTTCTTGTCGGCTAAATGTCCTGTCGGCTAATTGTCTTGTCGGCTAATTGTCCTGTCTGCTAATTGTCTTGTCGGCTAATTGTCCTGTCTGCTAAACGTCCTGTCGGCTAATTGTCCATGTCGACTAACTGTCCTATCGGCTAATTGTCCTGTCGACTAATTGTCTCTGTCGGCTATCTGTCTTGTCGGCTAACTGTCGCTGTCGGCTAATTGTCCTGTCGACTAAATGTACGTGTCGACTAAATGTACTTGTCGGCTAAACGTCCTGTCGTCTAATTGCTGTCTGCTAAATGTCTTGTCGGCTATTTGGTTGTCTGCTAAATGACATAGACCCCAAATGGACATCAATCATCCAAGTAAATAAATAAAATAAAGCTTATTGGAGCAATTGTTATTTTCATGTTTAAATTATGATATGTATTAGAACTATGCTTAGTCATTACACTGTAAAAAATGACAAATATTCTTAATCTTAATTTTATAACAATAATGTAACAAGAATGAAATTTCAATAACACCTTCCGAGTGACAGAATTCCTAAAAACCTTTTTTTTCGGTAGAAATCTCAGAAACTAATACATTTTCGATTTTAATTTACTATTTATAATTTTTTTTTTTTTTTTTTTTTTTTGCGGCCACTTATTTTCTGAAACGTCTCCGAGTAATTTCTATAGTGTATTAATCAGTTTTTTAAACGTAATATCTGTTTTTAAGATGCTATTAATGCTCAATTAAACATTTTCAGCTGCGTAATTGAATTTAACACCCAAGAGTAACAAATAGCATTAATATTAATGTTAAAATTAAAGCTGTTAATTTATCATGTTTGTCTGTAAAACATATTTGTTGAACAGGATAATGCATACTTGCACTTTACGAAACACCTATATTCTTTATTGAGAAAACAAATTAATACACAGTGAAAAGTACTCGAAAACACTTTCGAAAATTTGCAACATCAAAAGAAACTTTGTTTTAAAAAATGTTTATTAAAATCTAGAAAATATATTGGCTTCTGAAGTTTCTGATAATAAAGAACGCTTTTCGGAATAGCGGATAACTCATAAAATTTTGTAGTGTACTCAACTATCACTTTCATCTCTGGAAAAGAGATTGAAATATTTATCATACATATCGAAATTTGTATGTAAATACATACGTATGTTCTAAGATGTATGCATGTACCGGGTGATCCAGAAGTTCCGGGAGTTTTCATATGTTAATAATTAGAAAATTATGTACAATAGAAAGGTACGGGTTTCACATATATGCTCAGAAACGTGTGGCAGTTTTGTTTATAATGAAAAAAAAATTAAATAAATAGTTAAAATTTTTAGCAACAGATGGCGCTGCTGTATAACATTGAAAGTATCCGTACCATGTATCATATAAGCAGATGAGTTCATTGCGCAACATCTTTCCTAAGATATTACTCAGATTTCACTATAGGGTCCTTTATGTTGAAACTCTTTTTCGAAAGTTAATGAAACTGCTTTTAAAAGGAATTTTGATACAAAATCTGATGTGTAACTGCTATGTTTAGACATGCTTTCTTTGCGTGACAAAGGTTTGTTAGTTAAGCTGTTTTACAAAAAGGAAGAATCGGGAAGTTTAGCTTTGCTTTCTTATCGTACAATGCGTGGAGTTAAAACTGCAAAAGGAGCGATGACCGTTACAAATCTGAAGGCCATTGATAAAAGGGTTTTTAGGAAACGGGCTCATTGGATGATCGTCAAAGATGAGGGAAACCCCAAACATCCGTCGCAGTAGAACACGATGCCAATACTCAATTCGATATTATACCACAGCAAAACTATATTATCAATTGCAGCGCCACCTGTTGGCAAAAAGTGTAACTAATATAACGTATTTTTTTTCATAAAAAAAAACAAATCCCACATATTTCTAAGCATTTCTGTGACAACCGCCTCTTTCTATAATACAGTCCTCCCCACTTAATCGGGTCACGGATAATCGAATACCCCGCTTATTCGAATAGAATCCTCCGGAACCGAATTTATTCCTATTGGTTCTAGGTTATTTTTCCGCGCTTAAACCAAATACCTTTTACGAACGTCTCCGCTTAATCGAATAACAGCTGTGTGACCAATGTTTGAAAATAGGCACGAAAAGCACGTTTCAGCTGGAATTTCCTTCAACCTTTTGCAATTTTCGGTTCCTTTACACTGACATTTTTTTCAGTTCCTCCTGCAATGGTTTCGGCCGGCAGGTGTATAATGGACACGTCAAATGATTTCCCCACCATGAATCACTTTTGCCGTTAATCAGGCTTTAATGGCAATGTGCCGTCACTTCGAGACTCGAGATGGTAGCGAAAAATTTTGCACTCATTCGAAAAATAACTCGATATTTACTGCTTTAAAATTCCACTTAAACAAACAACTTTAAACGAATTTTTAAAGGCAGTATAAGTAGCATAAATTAGAAGTAGCAAAGTTTTGATCAAATTCAAACGAGTTGCATTAAGAGTGATGTAAACCATATAAATGTATGTACTGACATTAAATTAATACGTATTTACTTTATATTAGCATTCGTATTTATTTTAGTTTATATTATTTTATTAACGATTTATTATGCTGTTAATTAAATATACCGTAGATGGTTATTTTGCCTTTTGATTACGCATTAAATATTACAGTTGTGATATCCCGTTTAATCAAATACCACGCTTAATCGAATATTATTTTTGGAACCGTCAATATTCGTTTAAACGAGGACGACTGTATTAAGTTTACTAATTATTAACATTTCAACCCTCCCGGAACTTTTAGATCACCCGGTATATAAGTTATATTTAAGATGGATGTAAGCATGTAATGTTACTAAGCACATAAGTAAGGGAAATACGCAGATAATGTATGACGTATACAGTTTTTAGCATGAAGGTAATTAAAAAATTTATAAGAAGGTAATTTTTCCTCTTAATGATATTAGCGTGCAAATAAAATTTACCTTCAAAACATTTTTTTAAATTAGTATTATCTCTTTCTCTTGTTTTATTTGCCTTCGGCGCAAAAATTCATTGCGAAGCTTGATGTTGTGAAAGACTTAGGTTGAACTCTTGCCAATATAATTAAAAGCGGAAAAAAAAATTCATAATCGTATACATAGAAAAACTTTTGAAAACGTAAGGAATTCAGAATCATTTAAACTCAGTCAAAAAACCTAACCATTTTAAGTTGTAACCATATCATTACGTAATATTTTATATTTAGCTTTTGACTTAAACATCTTTGTTCATTATTATTTTGTGAATTTTCTAAAATTTATTATAAGACTTAAAAGCAATATATTGACTTTTTTTTAAAAAGTGATTCGTTACATTTAACAAAAATTTCCATACATGTAAACTAAGTACCTAATAATATGCTAGCTTTTTAAAACAATATTGGGGAAATTTTTTTACAAGTAATAACAAGCTTGATCTTGGCTGATGTGTTTACAAAAAGTTTAATAAAGCTCATAAAAACTAGCCGGACTTCGTCCATGCAGACGGCTGCATGGCGGAACACGGAGCTTTCGGCAACGCATAGCACGGGCGTACTGAAATCTATGCCCCCAAAGTACATTTTACATACAAGCAGAAAATTAATATAAAACACAAATAACGAACCAAAGTGAATCGGATTTTCTGACTCCGATTGGGCAGGGGACACAAGAACGAGAAAATCGACTACTGGAAACCTATCCATGCTGGGAAATAGTCCCATAGAGTGGTTTACGAAAAGGCAAAATTGCATTGCCTATTCATCGGCAGAAGCTGAATTCGTTGCTGCAGCTAATGCAGGACAGAAATTGCATGGCTGACAAAGCTGTTAGCAGACCTGGAACTAAAACAAAATTTACCAGTAATACTGTATGAAGAACGAAAAATTCTCAAAGCGAACCAAACATATCGATGTTCGCTATCACGCGATAAAAGAGATGAAAGAAGAAGGTATAGTAGATCTTCGTTATTGTCCAACACAAGATATGATAGCGGATTGTTTGACCAAACCACTGGCCAAACCTCAATTCCTGAAACACCGATAATCCATGCAACTATTACCGGATGCATCTGAGATGGTTAAGGAAGGGTGATGGATTTATAACCCTCTCAGATATGGACAGTAAACTGATGGACATAAATCAAGCTATTTAACTGTGCTAAAGATTATTTCCTCAGTTACATAAATAATGCGTCGTTTCAACTCAGCCATAAATCTATTCAAAAGAAATTAACCTTGGAAATCCTTTGATAAAGATAATGACTTGTTGAGTGACTCATAGACATTAAACTGATTTATTATTATTATTATGATATTGCTATTACAATTATTATTACTGATTTATTATCTTATAATGTAAATATTTTTTTCATTCTGAAAATGTAGTCATTCCAGAGAAGAGGCATGAAAATGCTCTCTCTTTTTTACAATTTAAACAATGTGAATTAAATAGCTTAAAGCGTTACCACTGCTTATTTATTTGATATAATAGTCTACAATTTCTCTTGTCAAAGGAGGTTATAAAGAGTGGTTGATTAAAAATATGACAACTAACACATACTGGATTAAACAAAGTGTGGATTTACACCGAAATAGATAAGTATCCTGAAGAACGGGTAAGTCCCAATTTTATCTAACTTACTCACGCCTTTTTCATTGGGATTCAAATCCTAACAAGATTATGAGACTGATCACTGAATAAAAATAAATAAATTAAATAGCCTCCACTGAAATCTGAAATATCAGATATTTGATAAATAAACTTTTAAACTTTCAAAAAGAAAAGCTGGAAGAACTTTTTACGGTAACACGTAAATAATCAAAAGTTAAGAAAATGGCAGCTTCTAAAGATAATTTAGCAATTGAAAAACTTACAGCTACGAACTATTCGGTTTGGAAATTTAAGGTAGAAATGATGTTAACTAAAGAAGACTTATTTCACGTAATTACAGAAGAACCGCCTAATCCAATTACGGACGCTTGGTCCAAAAGTGATAAGAAAGCCCGTGCACTAATTAATCTAACAATTGATGATAGTCAGATTACTCATGTTAAAATTTTACAGACAGCCAGACAAACTTGGCAAGCTTTGCGTGAAATCCATGAGCGACATAACTTTATCTCTTAAGAAAACTTTACGGGATTAAATTAGCGGAAGGTGGCAACGTTGTTAATCATATTACAAAAATAATGGAATTAGATAAATTAGCGGCCATAGGAGAAGTTATAAATGATAACCACATTTCTGCACTGTTATTATGCTCCCTACCCCAATCTTACGATACTCTTATTACTGCCCTTGAATCGAGAGAAGAAAATCAACTCACACCATCATTTATTAAGTCTAAACTTATTGACGAATATAACCGACGATATGATAATAATGAGAGAACAGAAAATCCTGCCAGAGCATTTAAAGCACAGAAAAATTACAACAACAAAACAAGTAATAAATACTGCTCCAATTGTCCGATGAGAAACCATTATACCCAGGAATGTTGGCATAATAAAGCCAAAACACAAAATACACCACAAAATCAACACATTAGACCAAACAAAAAACATTACTCTACATCACTAGTTTTTCAAAAGAGTGAAAACAATTTTAGAAGTGAACAAACACCAGAATCAAACCGTAGGTACAGTCACTCTGAAAAGGAAAACAATACATGGAGGGCGAGCGAAAATAAAAATTACGCCTTTATAACACAAAGAATAGAAAACAAAACATTTATAGTAGACAGTGGCAGCTCAAGCCATATTGTGTGTTCAGAATCAATGTTTACAGAAATAAAATCACGCGAAAAAACAAATGTAACCATCGCAAACGGGAAAAAACTTATCACTTACGGGTCAGGTGACGTAAATATAAACACGCGAACATCAGACAACAAAGTTCATGAAATAACACTTAAAGATGCATTACTAGTACCTGAAATCGAAACAAATTTATTATCGGTTAGCAAAGCGACACAAAATGGATGTAAAATTATATTCAGAAATGACAAATGTATGTACAAACTTAACGGAGAAATATGCTTAGAAGCGCGAAAAGTAAATAACCTATACGAAGTTCAGTTGGCATTCCAAAACTATGCAAACGTAGCACAAAGCTGCAACAACAAAAATTGCCTAGAATTATGGCATCGTAGGTTAGGACATAGAAATCTAACATCAATTAAAGAAATTACGCAAAAGGAATTAGCTACAGGAATCCAAATAAACAACTGTAAGCATAACATAGATTGCGAACCGTGCATTAAGGCAAAATTAACTGATGAACCCTATCCAAAAATTGCAGAGTATAGAGCAACTAAAAGACTCCAGCTCATTCACTCCGACGTGTGCGGATCTTTTCAAACACCGACAATAGGGGGGAAATCATACTTTTTGACTTTTATTGATGACTACTCACGATTTACGATCATATACCTATTGTCTAGAAAAAGTGAAGTTTACGAAAAACTTAAAGAATTCACGCGTTAATTAGCAACAAGTTTGGAGAAAAACCGAAAGCAATTAGAACAGATAACGGAGGGGAATTCACATCGGATGAAATAGAAAATTACCTCAGGGCTAATGGGATAAAACATCAACACACAGTTCGATATTGCGCAAGCCAGAACGGTGTGGCAGAGAGGGAAAATAGATCGTTAGTTGAAATGGCAAGGACGATGTTAAGTGAATCAAATTTACCATTAAAGTTCTGGGGGGAAGCAATTTGCACAGCAAATCATTTGCAAAACAGACTACCGACAAAAGCAAATGAAAAGACGCCATACGAGTTATGGACAAACAGACAGCCGAACTTAAGTTACGTTAGGATATTTGGCTGCAAAGCCTTCGCATATATCATTAAAGCCAGAAGACAAAAATTAGACGATAAAGCTATAGAGGTAATTTTCGTCGGATATGATAATGAATCCAAAGGATATAGAATATATGTAGGAGGAAATGAAATAAAGATCACGAGAACCGTTAAATTTCTCGAAAACAAATTTAAATATAGAAACGAGAAAGTAGAAAACAAACCAAAACAAGATGAAAATCGGGTTAACGAAAACTTTGTAGAAATAGAAATTTCAAATAGCAATGAGACACCATCCACGTCCAATCAACCAGTAGCAGAACTTAGACGATCAGAAAGAATTAATAAAGGTGTACCTGCTGATAGTTTAATATACATGGTTAAGAACGAAAACGCTACTGAACCAAAAATTATGAGGAAATCGAAAACATGGAAAATTTTAAGGATAAACAAAATTGGATAGATGCAATGAAAAGCGAAATGAACTCCCTTATGAAAAACAAAACTTGGTCAATTGTAGAACCTCCACCAAATAGGAGAATAATAGGTTGCAAATGGACCTACAAACTAAAACGCGACAACACAGGAAAAATCCAAAAATATAAAGCACGTTTAGTTGCAAAAGGATATTCACAAAAATTCGGGGAGGATTATGATGAAACTTAGGCACCAGTCGTGTCATATACAACAATAAGAGCATTATTAATAACAGCATTGCATCAAAATTTAAATGTAAAACATATTGATATTAACACCGCGTTCTTACATGGAGAGCTTGAGGAGGAGATATATATGTCACAACCAGAAGGTTTCGCTAAACCAAATGAGGAAAATAAAGTATGTAGGCTAAACAAAGCCATATACGGACTTAAACAAGCCGCGAGAGCGTGGCATAATAAAATCACAGAAACACTAAAAAAGATGAATTTCAGTCAGAGCAAATTTGACTCATGCCTTTTTACGCGAAAAAGGGGCGATACCACAACATACATAATAACATACGTAGACGACATTTTAATTGCTGGAAAAGACGAAATAATAGAGGAAGTAATCGCGAGCTTAAATAAAGAATACGAGCTAAAAGATTTAGGTGACATCAGTAACTACCTATCTATGAACATTAAAAAAGTAAATAAAAGCTACATGATAAATCAAATTCAGAAAATAGAAGAATTAATCAATAAATTTAATTTGCAAGACGCACAACCGTGTAGCACACCCATGGAAACAAATTACACACGCTTTAATGATGAGGATAACATCTTACCAAACAACACATATTACAGACAAGCCATAGGAGCACTTCTATATCTAGCAACTATAAGCGGACCTGACATCTGTGCAGCAGTAAACATTCTTAGCAGAAGAAATGAATCACCAAGAATGAAAGACTGGAATGCAGTAAAAAGAGTGATAAGATATTTAAAGACTACAAAAAATTATAGTCTAGTTCTGAGCGGAGAAAAGAAACCGATACTTGAAGTTTATGCGGATGCATATTGGGGAGGAGATGTAGATTCACGAAAATCAACGAGTGGGAACCTATACATGTTAGGAAGAAATCCCATACAATGGTTGACCAAGAAACAATCCTGCATTGCATTATCATCGGCAGAGGCCGAGTATGTGTTAGCAGCAAATGCAGCAATTGAAATAAAGTGGCTTGTCAATCTACTGGAAGAATTAAACCTAAAGCAAACCTTACCTATAGACCTATATGAAGACAACCATTCCACGATCAAGATGATAGAATTAGAAAAGCACTCAAGTAAGACTAAACATATTGAAATTAGGTTCCACCTGATAAAACAACTAAAGCAAGAAGGGACTATCAACCTAAAGTACTGCCCAACCAAATTGATGATAGCAGACCTGTTTACGAAACCAGTTCCCAAACTTGTTTTCCAAACCCATAGAAGGAACTTAAATTTGTGTGAGAATGAAACTTCAGAAATTAAGGAGGAATTGATGGACATAAATCAAGCTATTTAACTGTGCTAAAGATAATTTCCTCAGTTACATAAATAATGCGTCGTTTCAACTCAGCCATAAATCTATTCAAAAGAAATTAACCTTGGAAATCCTTTGATAAAGATAATGACTTGTTGAGTGACTCATAGACATTAAACTGATTTATTATTATTATTATGATATTGCTATTACAATTATTATTACTGATTTATTATCTTATAATGTAAATATTTTTTTCATTCTGAAAATGTAGTCATTCCAGAGAAGAGGCATGAAAATGCTCTCTCTTTTTTACAATTTAAACAATGTGAATTAAATAGCTTAAAGCGTTACCACTGCTTATTTATTTGATATAAATGTCTACAATTACTTTTGTCAAAGGAGGTTATAAAGAGTGGTTGATTAAAAATATGACAACTAACACATATTGGATTAAACAAAGTGTGGATTTACACCGAAATAGATAAGTATCCTGAAGAACGGGTAAGTCCCAATTTTATCTAACTTACTCACGCCTTTTTCATTGGGATTCAAATCCTAACAATACTTTCGAAACATTAAACAAGTAATAATTTTCAAGGACACAAAGACATTGATACTTAAATGAACTTATTTAGTAGCAGTAAATCAATTCGTAATCATCTCAAATATCATTAACGGATTTCAAAACAGGAAACCATTCAAGAATACAAACATTTGAACACGTAAATAAATACATTAAGTAATAATAAATCATTCCGTAATAAACAAACTTTTCTATTTTAGCTAAATTATCCTACTCAAGTTATACAATTACAAATAAATAATGATATTAATATGTGAAATATGTTTGTGAAATTTGTTCATATATCAACCCACGCATGATGCAGCTGTGTGACGTCAACATCATCGTCATCAAATAGAACTCTAAATGACTCAAGAAAAACTTTTTTATTATTAAGTTAGTTGCTCTGTTTCTCTCAATCAAAAGGGATGTAATATTAAAATTGTTGCTGCAAAAAGAAGCGTTATGTAAAGTGTTAGCCAAAATGTAAACTTAAAGTTATACTAATATAATTTCTTAAACCAAAGAAAAAGGTGTCAAGAGTGGAATCATTTATAAATAAGATAAAATATTAAATACCCACTTTTTTTTCCACTTTTCTACACTATAGGATTTAGTGCGATATGGATAACTCGTGCCCAATACATTTAAAATGTGTGTCAAGCTGCGATAAGAGGAATGCTGCTGCTGAAGAAAGATAAAGGTAAGAAATTACTTATATTATTATTATATTTAAATGTATTTTCACGGCCAAAAACAAAATAATATTTATTTATTTATCTTAGTATTAGCGCGCGTAACTTACTGTACAGAGCAGAGGTGGCTTTTTTGCCAACAACCACATCTTCGGTCCACTCAAAAAAACTCTGAAGGGACGGCGATTTGCGGGCGATAATGAGGTCCAAGCTGTGGTTGAAAATTGGTTGGCAAATTGCCGTCCTTTCAGAGTTCTCTTGAGTGGACCGAATATGTAGTGACATACACTCCGTGCCATAGACATTTTGCATTCGACGGTAGCTACTCGACACTAGCACTCACATTTTCTGCTGTTAGAAATTGCAAGACCGCGCGTTGACACCATTTGGAGGCATCTATGATTGAAAACGATGCCTTTTAATGTGCTCCCACGCTATCACACACGCATCTGGCGAGATCTGACGATATTGCATGCATTTCCAGCACTCTGCGCCCTCTATAGGAAAATGCGAAGTCATCTTTCTCTTCAAATGGCGGAGTTATTACATCAATGCCACTTTCATTTGGGCGACCCTTATAAATAGTTGAAATGACACGGTTCCCAAAAGGTATGGTTCGAACCGAACATCTTTAAAGGGAAAGAAGTTTTCATGTCCCTTGTAACATCTCATAATAAGTGTTAAGTGGGTAGCATGTAAACAGACTTTAAAATATTTAATTATTTGCTAATTAACACATACATTATTTAGAGGATTCGGTCATGATATCGACAAAAACTGTTAAGAGTATCTCTAACGAACACGTACCAAACGAACACCTTTCAGTAAGCTAAGTATAATGATAGTGCATTAAATTGGTGATAAGTGTGGACTATGTCATTGATAAAATGTGAGAGTTCTCAAATTGATCACAAGTGCAGTCTAGGCGCACTCCTCTGTTCAGGATTAAGTAACAGAACAATCTGGGCACTCAGAATACACGATAACAGCATTCTACGTTCTGAAAAAGCAATCCGAGACTTGGCAGATTAAAATAACTGACAGTGTCTCTGAAAAACAAATACAACCTGGGCACTAAGTTCTCGAAGAATGTCTTCACTAGGGCTCAGGAGAACCCATATCTTTCTCAATTCGAACCTAGGCTTAAAAAATCTCCATAGCAGGTGGGGATGCTATCAAGTTTCTTCTGTATCTCTCCCTTGAGAGAACTTACAAGAAAGATCAGCCGCTGACTATCTGCTGCTCATTTCTGATTCCTCCATTTATTCCTTCATCTATTTTGGTGACCTCAGGTAAAGGGATCTCTTCTGACCACTCTCCCCCCATGATGGAGTGCCCCAGGATTGCTAACCCAACGACTGGGATCTCGTGTTCGCGCTCTTACCTCCAGAAAGGTGTAGTGGAGAGGGGGCAGACGTAAACATGGAGCACACGTGAACAGTACGTATTTCACTCAATTAATATGAAATAAAAAAAAATTAAAAAATTAATAATAGATGTCAGTATTGGTACCATTTTTTGGCTGAACTTTCAGAACAATGAGCCATTTTAATTTCTGGTTGTTATAATTTTTTTTTTAGAAACAGTTAAGTAAAAAAGGGTCAATCTATTCCAAATCACCCAGGTGGTTGCTCTCGGCCTTTTTAATTTTCCTAATCTTTTAAACAATTTTTCTCTATAGTTGTATGAGTTTAAAACATGATTATTTTTTTTTATCGTTCTATGGGGGCGGGCATTGCTACACAGCCACTTTTAGGTGGGAAATGTGTTTTACGAAAAATGCTGTAACTGCTTTATTTTTCTACCTCAAGATGAAGCAAATAACCAAATGTTCAGAATAAAATTGTCGACAATTTATGTAATTGAAAGTTTTTCATTAGACTTAAGGATCTAGGCCAAAAACATGCTTAAAAACCGGAGAAATTAAAGGTCAAGCACCACATTTCGCTGCCATTACTTTTTATGAAGGAGATCAGGCTCACTTTAAATATTTTTTCTTACACAGATCTCTTATAGGACTACTTAGTTTTACAAATTTCAATCCTTAAAATCTTTGCCTTTTTTTTGCACACCTCATCAAAAACTGAGTTAAATCTATTTTTGGCAATTTTCACTAATTGAAATTTCAAAAGAGACTGATTAAAAAATTCTGAAAACGTAGGCAATAAACATCTCTGTAATATAAAGTTAAATTGTAACTTTTGTGATTGAGACTTAACTGGGTTTTGAATAGCAGTTCACTGAAAATGCACCCCCCCCCCCTTCCTTTTCCTTTTTGTTTTGTTCCAGATACATAGCATTACAGGTACTTTTTGATTAGGTACGTTAAATTGTACGTTAAAAACAAATTTTACGCATTATTGCTTAGTTAAATAGGGCAGTGTCACCTTTTCAATGGTTTCTTGAAAGGAAGGGTTTTTTTTTTAATTTACTGTGTGCAGCTGAGGAGCACTTGATACAGTTTTATTCTGGCATGTTTTTGAAATTAGCCTAAGTACTCGCTAAGAGGTTACTTCACTTACCCGAAAGCGAAAACATCAGCTCGCTAATGAATTTTATAAAATATCTCGTAAAAGGCAAGGATAAGTGGTAACGAGATGTCAAAAGAGATATTTCATATTGTGAAACGAGATATTTCATATTGTCAAATGAGATAATTATATAAGTTACATATATTAAGACATATATACACACATGTATAAATAGATACATATTAGAAGTGAATATATATATTAGATAGATTATTAGGCACTTTAAGTGCCAGAAATTGTACCGAAAATTAAAAAAAAACATGTATTTAAACAAATTTGTATACTTTTAAAAAGATGAGTATTTCTATTAGATATTATTTAAAGCAAAAAAATTGTAATTAATATAAATACAGATTTGGCACCACAATTAACAAGCGTCATTTATTATTAGTATTATTATACGATTTGTTTTAAAAATTATTAATAATTATTATAAGATTTGTAAAACAATATTGTTAACTATTTGATTATTTAGAATATTTAAGAACAAATGTACGTTTAAATCTGTCTTATATGAAAACTGTCATAGTTATAAAAATAATTAAAGAGTTAGTTCTTCTGAACTAGTGCACAGAACGGGAGCATAAAAAGAACTATTTCATAGGAACTAGTTCCGCTAAAGGATGTACATTGCCTATCCCTGTTAGCCCTACTAACTCCAACTGATCAAAATGACCGGCTCGCATATGTATGCATGCCACATACAAATTTCAGAAGAAATAGCATAAATAAACGGAATTATTTATAATAATTGTGAGTGACATTTAAACTAAAAATATGATTATACTAAAGGAGCTGAAAAAAATATTGTGAAATAAAGATTTTATGAGACAATGTATACTGTTTTACTAGTCATTTTGTTTTTAGAGTTAAAATGTTATAAAATAAATAACATTTAGTTTGTAAATTTATGATCAGCCGGGAAGCATATAAGGTATTACTCTTTGAATTTTTTCCCCCATAAAAGATTAGAAATTGACAGATTATACTGCCTTTGAATAACGATTTATCTTTTAAGTGTACTATTTAGGTAACAATTACTCTAGTCTTTAGGGAAGTAACTATTTTATTCTTTGAGAAATAAGAAAAATGTTTACGGATGGATAGTTTATCATGAGAAAAAATTACTTTGAGATAAGAAGAGATAATATCTTTTTATCTAGATTTAATTTGAATAAAAAAAATAACGTTATAGTTTTAAAACATTTATGTTTGACCTTTAAAGTCTCAAATTACGATAAAAAATAATTCCACATCAATAATTTATCCCCATATTATTTGAAGATGAGTTGAGAAATGTATTAATACTACTCTGAATTGTAATGAAGATTCTTTCATCAAAATTGAATCATCAAAATGATATTTTTACTTTTTTTTAATAATATGCCAGTTTTCAAAAGCAACAAAAACAAATATATATGATTCTATCTGTAAAGGTGGGATTTGTATGATTTGCAAAATTTTATGCTGCCCTTTTTTTCAATAATATAAAAGCTATGCATATTTAAATAGTTGTGTAAATATCTATTTTTAAAATTACTCTATATGGCCAAAAATTACCGGACACTTTCAATTTTAGACGTTTTGTCCAATATCTTCACGAATTTCGGGAGTATAATAACAAATTTGTTTTACATTATATTCCTCAATGACGAATTAATCACGAAGTCACTTAAGGGACCAACAAAAAATTGAACCAAAAATATTCTTTGCGACCATGCTGTAAAATAAAATGCTCGAATAGATTTATGGCCTCTACATGGTCCTCTACACCATTTGTGTTCATTTGTATATTAATATCACATTATATCCCAATTATTAATTTATATTTTAATTCATAGCACATTGAAATACAGAAGTTTCTTTAAGAAATTCAAATAAATTCCGGCTATATTTTGCTTACGGCATGCAGGATTAAAAAAATTAACGTCACATTCACGAAACTTGATAAAGTGCATTAAAAATTATATACTGTAATTCGAAAATAAATGCTGTAAGTATTTTGTGAAATATGGGAATGTGTACGAAACAATTTTTAACTGCGCACGTGAGGACGATAACAAAACTTTTTTTTTCAAGACTAGGGGATTCTGCCCCCTACGAGCTACGCTCGCCAACCCCCGTTTAGGCACACCAAAATCCAAAAAGCACATTAATTTGATCGGCTCTAAAAATATTAAATTAAAATTTATAAAAACAGTAGCGATCTCTCTGTAAACGGGTTTCCATTCGTTTTCCTTGGATCAGGGATTTTTAAGACCAAATCTGCTGCTGTTAAGAGATACAATGGCTGTTTTCGTCTTTAATCAAAAAAATTAGTTAAACATTTGAAAATAATGTAAAATGAATTAAGTAAACAGTCTCATTGTCTCCCGGTATTTTTTAACAGCGCTATAAGATAGTTCTTTTAAATAATTCATTTTAAATGTATCGTTTAAAATCTGACGTAATTTACACCAAAGTTTTATTTCTCTTATTAATATTCACGTGAAAATACTATTGTTGTTAGAAGGAAATATTAGTTGCGCTGTCTTCGAATTCACGATAATATTTGAAAAGATTATCTCAAAATATCTCGCGCTAATATATTTTTCAATTTAAATTGTTTTGCCATATTTTTTGGCCATTTTAAATATGACGTAATTTCCTCCAATTACACGTTTTAACGCATAATAATGATAAAATGCTCGTTTTGTTTCTTTTTTAAAATTCAAGTGTAAATATGGTTCCTATGACGTAATTTTCCTGCTTTTAACATGTAAATTCTAATTTTAAAGTTTTTTTTTCTGTTTGTAATAGTCACGTGTAAATAAATTTTTAATTTGAAGTAAACATTATTGTTTGCGCTGTCTATACAATTAGCAACAGTTTAAATTAATAACATTTTCTAAAATTTGTAAAAAATATCTCTCGAAATGCTGAAAATTTGAATTTAAAATAGAAATAAAACCCCAACAAATGAGTCAAAAAAGAAAAATAAACGAAATCTGCACACCGGGAACTTATAACGTATAAAATTATCTAAAACTGATTAAATTCTCATGTATAGTTTTTGCTCCAATAAAGCTTTTTTAATGGAATGATTTTGTCCAACTTTAGTATTAAATATCTCTTAAAATAATTCTTCCATTTGAAAACTGTCTGCATCAGCGTGTTTATTAAACATATCTCTATAATACCACCGATTTTCATATTTTTGTATGCAACAGTTTTTTTAATATTAACGATGAAAGGCCATGCTTAAGCATTCAAATTGGATGCCGATGTACCCGGAATATCTACGCAGATTTTCATTGGTCCATTTCCAAATCAAAACTTTTTTTTATATATAGAAGGATTTAGTAGCCAAATATAAAACAATAACTCATATAAAAATTGCAGTTGAGTGTTGTGAAAATTTAGAAATACATATAAGTGTTATAATTAGCTGATTTTCAGTTCCCTTCTAAAAGTAGACCGTAGTAGACCGTAGATAGTATGAGATTTTCCACAAACCGTCGTCTTTAGTTTATATATTTTCTTTCAAAGTAATTTTTTATGAATATTTTATTTTTCTTTGTAAAAACCAACAGAACGAGTCCATTCCAATAAAAAATAGTCGTATGTGCCAATCCCAAAACTTTCTTCTATCTCACACACGTTAATATTTCCAAAAGTGTAATTTTTTTTAATCATGCAGTTTAGAAACAAACAAGAGGCCGGTTTGTGTCGCTGCACTAGTATTCAATGCAAAGTACAACTACATCGACTTTGATTTTCATCTTAAATTTCTGCTTCATTTGATTATTAGAAGTAAATGCAAGTTAATCTTAATCATATTTTTCGTCATTCTGCGTCATTTCACTATTGTACGTCAACTGCTTGCGAATTGCCAGGTTATTGGATGAGAAGCACCATCGCTGCACGAACAACCGATGTGCAGCACAGCTATGAAAAATCGAGAAAATTGCACAAACGTGCTATCACAGCTTTCCCTCTTGGGGTAATATCCCAGTTTTCGACTGTGACCTGACGTCCGTAGTCAAAAAAGGTATATATGAAGTTTGGTTCAGTTCTATCCCTAACTTCATACACTTTCCGATGATACAAAAGAAAAATCGCATAAAAATTGCCATCACAGTCACCCCTTCCGTAGAAATATCTTTAATTTCAATTGAGACCTAACGCCCATAGTCAAAAACGTATATATATGAAGTTTGGTTCAATTCTATCCATAACATTCGAACACTTTCCGATGATACAATATCAAAAATGTCACAAAAATCGCTATCACAGCGCTCCTTTCCAGGGTAATATATTCAATTGGGACCTACTGGTCCTAGCCAAAAACATACGTATGAAGTTTCATTCAGTTATATACATAACTTCATACACTTTTCGATGATACAAAGAGGACACATGGATGGACAGACATTTTGTAAAAAACGTGATCTCTGAACGCTAAAACATGTAAATTCGTCGAAAACCGGAAGTCTTAAAAAATTTCGATTACAATACTTTCTTCTATCGAATAGATAAAATAAAATAAAAAATAATTATCAAAATCGAAGCATCCGTTCAAAGGCTACGTGTAGATCTAAGTATTCTTTTTTTTTTTGCTTAAATGGGCTTGGTCTGATTATTTTTCGAAAGTAAAGTAAAGCATGCATCAATAATAACAATAATAAAGAAATGTGAAAAATAATAACATGAGGGAAATCCTTATCATCTAGCTACTTTTAGAAAGGAACTGAAATTCAATTAACAATATTGCTGATATTTTTCTGATTTTGTCTGATATTATACTGGCTTTTTTTATATGAGTTGTCCTATATAGTTGAATATGAAGGTATGAAAAATAAAGATTTTTATTGTTCGCGCATGCGCTGTAAAAATAGCTCATACAAATGGTCATGTTTCATCAAATATATAATATAATTGCATTTTAATTGCAGTATACTGTTTCTACTGCACTTTGTCAAGTGTTTTGAAAATGGCTTTGAATTTGGTTCAAACCCTACGTGCCATACACAGAAAAAAAGCGCAAGATTTTTGAATTAAAAAAAAGTTTTATATTTCAATTAATATACGTTGCATTCGTTACAAAAATGAATCCAAATGCTGTACAAGACCCACGTAGTTATCTGCTACCGCTACAGGTAATTTCGAGCCTCTTATTTTACAGGATCATCGCAAATTTAATTTTCTATGCAGCTTATTTGTGGTCTCCCAATTTATCTTATGATTCAACCTTCGCTGAAATACATGAAATCAAACATATTCTTTACATTGCTGAAGTTTCAGAAGAATTCACCAAGTACTTTTTTAAATTATTCGAGAAAACATCTAAAATCGGAAATTTGCGGTGATTCTTCGTCGTATGGTGTAATCATAAAATATAGTAACTAAATAAAGTAAAACTACGGACTTTTCTAAAAATCTGAAACTCTCTATTATTAATTGTCGTATTACATACATTTTGTTTAAAATTTTCGTTGAGCTTTAAAATCTAATCGTGATATAAAAAGTTAAATAAACGACATGTTATCATTATTTCGTTTACTGTAACTTTCGTATTTAACACAAATGAAAGTGAACATTAAACCATCAATTGAGTAGCAAAATCCATATCGTACTTGAAATTTTATGAATATCACATACCTTTTAAAATGTTTTATTAAATATCATTTCAGACTTTAGACTTTCCTTAACACTAGATGTCTAATAATATAAACAAAATGCTCGTTTTATTTTTTTAAAAACAGTGATCAACCTGACAACATGTGAGATATTGCTCCGGAAATCCTTCTGCTCTAAGAGAGTGGAAATTGATAGAACTCCCTATTATTAATTGTCGTATTACATACATTTTGTTTAAAATTTTCATTGAGCTTTATCTAATTGTGATATAAAAGGTTAAATAAACGACATGTTATCATTATTTCGTGTACTGTAACTTTCGTATTTAACGCAAATGAAATTAAACATTAAACCATCAATTAAGTAGCAAAACCCATATCGTACTTGAAATTTTATCAATATCACATACCTTTTAAAATTTTTTATTAAATATCATTTCAGACTTAAGCCTTTCTTTATCACTAGATGTCTAATAATATAAATAAATGCTCGTTTTATTTTTTAAAAAACAATGATCAACCTGACAACATGTGAGATATTGCTCCGGAAATCCTTCTGCTCTAAGAGAGTGGAAATTGATAGAACTCTCTATTATTAATTGTCGTATTACATGCATTTTGTTTAAAATTTTCATTGATCTTTAAAATCTAATCGTGATATAAAAGGTTAAATAAACGACATGTTATTATTTTGTTTACTGTAACTTTCGTATTTAACACAAAGGAAATTAAACATTAAACCATCAATTAAGTAGCAAAATCCATATCGTACTTGAAATGTTATCAATATCACATACCTTTTAAAATGTTTTATTAAATATCATTTCAGACTTTAGACTTTCCTTAACACTAGATGTCTAATAATATAAACAAAATGCTCGTTTTATTTTTTAAAAAACAGTGATCAACCTGACAACATGTGAGATATTGCTCCGGAAATCCTTCTGCTCTAAGAGAGTGGAAATTGATAGAACTCCCTATTATTAATTGTCGTATTACATACATTTTGTTTAAAATTTTCATTGAGCTTTATCTAATTGTGATATAAAAGGTTAAATAAACGACATGTTATCATTATTTCGTGTACTGTAACTTTCGTATTTAACACAAATGAAATTAAACATTAAACCATCAATTAAGTAGCAAAACCCATATCGTACTTGAAATTTTATCAATATCACATACCTTTTAAAATTTTTTATTAAATATCATTTCAGACTTAAGCCTTTCTTTATCACTAGATGTCTAATAATATAAATAAATGCTCGTTTTATTTTTTAAAAAACAATGATCAACCTGACAACATGTGAGATATTGCTCCGGAAATCCTTCTGCTCTAAGAGAGTGGAAATTGATAGAACTCTCTATTATTAATTGTCGTATTACATGCATTTTGTTTAAAATTTTCATTGATCTTTAAAATCTAATCGTGATATAAAAGGTTAAATAAACGACATGTTATTATTTTGTTTACTGTAACTTTCGTATTTAACACAAAGGAAATTAAACATTAAACTATCAATTAAGTAGCAAAATCCATATCGTACTTGAAATGTTATCAATATCACATAGCTTTTAAAATGTTTTATTAAATATCATTTCAGACTTTAGACTTTCCTTAACACTAGATGTCTAATAATATAAACAAAATGCTCGTTTTATTCTTTAAAAAACAGTGATCAACCTGACAACATGTGAGATATTGCTCCGGAAATCCTTCTGCTCTAAGAGAGTGGAAATTGATAGATTCCAATCTCTTTGAATAACCATTTGTCTCTCAAGTTTTCCATTTAGGTATAATGATTCCAGTAGTCCTCGAGGGAAGCAACTCTAGACTTATTTGAGAAATGAGAAAACTATTTAGCTTAACTTACACTGTCATGGAAGAATTTTAGCCTTCATGAAACTTGGGAATCCAAACCAGGCTTACCAGGTTACAGGATATATGTGAAAAAATATTTTTTCTAATTGAAAACTCTAATAGATTTTTATGTTTAATATATTTTTCTAGATTGTCCAATACCATGACCAAAAAGGATTTTTATATGAAAAATACCAATAATGTGAAACAGCAACGAAAAACTGCTGATAATTCACAATTAAATAATAATTTTTTTTTATTTTGTTCTTTTATTAGCCCCAGGTAAGCTATTTCTTTTTCCCAGCTTATTTTGTGTCTTATCCAAAAAATAACGTTACCTTACAGAAGCTAGCCGTAAAACAAAGCAGTACGATTAAATTACTCTATAGCAATTTTAAAAACTTCTATGCATCGCACATTTTCGATTTTTATACCGTGTTATTTGGGGAAAAAAGTACTTTAAATGCAATTTGTTTGAAAACGGCATCTCCATTTATTTTTGGGATATTAATTTTTTTTTTTTTTTTTTTTTTTTTTGTAGTTTTTAGCGACATTTGTTTAATTTTGGCAACTCAAGTACTCCATTTCTGTAGAAGTAAATAAAAAATAGTTGAAAAGAGCAATTATATCTTTTTGTTGCCATTTTCTCATAAAAAGTGAAAAAAAACGTAATTAAACTAAGTGCTATTTTGAAAAAATATAAATGAATGATTTCTGATAAAACACGAAGCTATTATAAACTAAATTTAAGTATTTATATTAATATTACAAACAAATAAAGGCGTATGAATCATGAGATAGTCCATTTTTTTTTTTTCGAGTTTCTTGAATGACGAAATTTCTTTTTTTTGGACTTGTGTATTATTCAGAGATAGTAACGTCCTATGCGTACTTTACTGTACATATTGTTTAAGTCAGGATCGCAAATGTAGAATTCTTCAGCGGATGCGGATGACGTCATTTTATATAAAATAAAAGCGTGTGTTTTAAGTCTTAAAGCTGAAATATGTTTTGTACTACAGTAGAGTCCCGATTATCCGAGTCCCGCTTAACCGAGTTATTTTCTTCTGATGGACTGATGGCTTCCATTATTATGAAACAGCTATTATAAATGAAGTGTTTGGTGAAGATGAAAGAGCAGCCGCAAAATGTTTGAACTCTGATTTTTTGGTCAGAATGGGGCAAAAAAAGGGCCACATTTTTTTTTTAATTATGGCCATTTTTTTACATTTCATTTATAATAGCTGTTTCATAATAATGGAAGCCATCAGTCCATCAGAAGAAAATGATCCATTCCAAAGGTATAAGTTCTATTAACTCGGATAATCGGGATTCTGTTCTACTGTATCTATATCTATCTATCTATCTATCTATCTATCTATCTATCTATCTATCTATATATATATATATATATATATATATATATATTATTTCATCGGGGGCGACACTAAATTCTGAAAAAGCACAATTCCTGTTCTCTACTTTCATTTATTTATTTATTTATTTATTTCCTTTACTCTTTTCTTTTCTGTTCATTTCTTCTATCATTTTGGCAGCACTTTTCTCTTCTGCTCATCTTTGATTGGTGTTTTCCTTTCAGCTAGCGCCACCTGTCGCATTCATTGTAAGTTCTCCTCTCTGCCCTTATTCTTCATTCATTACCTTGTTCCCTTACGGACCGTGTTTACATTGGCTGACGGGCTATTAAAATTTCCATCTCGTTTCTCAACTTACGGCAGTCTTTTTTATTCTAATTATTTCAGTGGCTTAAATGCGTAGTTAGATTTCATGTCTGTTCAATTAATTTTTGTTTCGTCGATATATTTTTATTATGTTATTTATTTGTTGATGATGTTTTAACTTCGTTATGGAATAATAGCCAAAAACAAATTTTAAAATCTTTATATCGTTTTAAGTGCAATCGAGTTAATTTTTTACAATCTGGCTGAACAAAATAAAGTTAAATTTAAAAAAAAAATCATGCTTGAAAATAAATTTAAAAATCATAAGAAGTCAGTAAACTGATATACAATTTTCAAACAAATTCTAATTGAAAGAATATTTTGTTGGAGCGATGTTAAAAATGAAATTGTGCGATATTTAGAAGGTAAAAATATTGCCGTAAAAGCACCATTTATTATATAGGTTTTGCCAACATTGATATTACGTTAGCGTTACTAATTCACATGTTTATGCTTTATAAGTAGATCTATCCATAAAGCGGTGAACTAAATGTATGTTATCAGTTGATTCAACAATTTTTTACAATTAATTTCACTTAAATTTGGTGATGCTGCAATGCTAACATTGGACAGACTATGTTGTTCAAAAGAATTACAATATCATTTGGCAGCCATCTAAATTTATATTCTAAATTTATATTTATTATTTCTGACATTTGTTCCAGAAACTTTTGCGATTTATTTCGTTTTACATTAATGGTCCTGTGAAATGCTTTGAAAGAGCTGCAAAAATGCTGTGAAATCAACGGATCTCATAACAAGATGCCTACCTTCTCGAATTACTGTTCAGGTTTTCTGTTGTTTTGGGAATATTTTTTATAGATCTGAAGCATTGATGTTTTGCTTACCACTGTCATGTGTCATTGGTACTATAAGTAAAGGTTTATCTATCACTATTTTTTTAAATAGTAAATTAAAAAATAAACTGCATAATTAAAATAAAATTATTAGTTTTTAGTTAATGAAATTTAGCCGGATAATCTTATAATTACATTGCGCAAAATTATAAATGACTCGGTCACAAGAGATGGAAATAAATTCCGAAATGCAATAATATGTAAGTGTGTGGCTTTTATTATTAAAAAGACGGCAAATGCTTCATTGCCGCGGGCTGACCCCGATACCAGAAAAAAGTCTGCTCTACGCGGAGATAATAGGACGAATTAATATAGTTAGAAGATTATTTATTACAAATTTACCAAGCCAGATATGGAAGCCTGAACTATAATAACCCCTAAAGGATGACACGTTTAATATTGATTTTAAATTGCAATTTTGCCAGGCAGTTTATCAATTAGTGTTAATGAAATGTTTACGTACTTCAAAGATGTCAATCAACGTTGGTAAAAACCAAATTAACAAGTATGAGAAAACCTTTAAATTATACAATTATAAATAAGATGTGCATTATAAAGCAAACACAGATAGCAATATGAACGTGTTGTGCCAATTATCATAAACATGAAAAAACATCCTTAACCCTTAACAGGTTTGCCCGTACACCGTATGCGCAAAAAGAGTTGCTTGTTTCATTACTAAAATCTTTTAGAAAACTAATTTTAAAAGGCAATATTCACTTTGTTTAATGGCAGACATATTTCGATTATATCTGGCACATATTTTAGCACGGAAAAAGTGGTGTATGGCCCTTATTTTTAGTTTATTTTGTTAAAATTTTTAACCTCATAAGAGATTAAGAGCGAAATAATAACTTTTGAGCATTAATAAGTGTTTCTTAGATTATGGCTGGAATAATGTAAATGATCGAAAATATATTTTTATTTATTCGTCAACGGAAAGAAAAGCATGCAATTGCACTGTTAATGATATTTAGGATGAGAAAGTGATTTGATTTATTTTATTAACGGATGAAAATTTGGTAAATATTAAAAGAAGGATATTTATTAACTGGAAAAGAAATGAAGGGATTAACATATTTTAAAAAGGGGAGGAAGTTTTGATTAAATATATTTCTAAAAAGAGAATTTTACTTTTGATTGAGGGATAAAATGATATGTGAAGATTTTTTAACTACACCATCACGGGTACAACTATCATGTGACAAATACATAGATTTGTTTTATAGGGTTTAATGGCGCAAAGTCTGTGACGACTGGGATTTATGTAATTGCACTCATTTGCAAAATTGCATAATTTTACTACAACATGAAATTATAGTACTTAGCTCTGCATGCAGGGGTAAAAAAGTGCATAAAATCGCAAAGCCTTTAAGAATGAAGATGTAGGATGAGGTTTGGAGAGTTGCGTAATTTTACCTCCCCATACATTTCATCCTTATTCTCTGGTCACAAATTTCATCATTTGTAATTCGTTTACAGGGACACTTATAAGAATTCCATTGCATTATGTTTATGGGGAAAATCCCTTGCAATACATTTTAATGATGTTACACTATTTCAAAAATATTGAAAATTATACACATTACTGAGATGCAATACAAGATTCTTACTGTAGAATATGGCATTCATAGACTTTGAATACTAAAGGGCGGGAGGGGGGGGGGGGGGTTAGGAAGCGAACATTTGGAGGCTGGTCCTAAATTCAGGTATTTGATTATTATTTATTTATTAAAGCTACAAAATGACACGAGAACATAAATTAGTTTGTAAAAAAAACAAAAACAAAAAAAAACTTTTGTAGATTTTAAAAATGGAATGCTAAGAAAATATAATTCTAACATAACATTTTTTGATTAATGTAAACATATTTCCTTTTAATTAATGTAAGGAATGATTTTTTATTATTAGTATCCTCTAATAAGGAACGTAAAGAGAAGCTAATTAATTATTTTAAATTAATGAGTTTTATCCTTCGTGTTTTATACTTTCTTTGATTAACTCAAATCAGCTTATTTGTTTATTTGAAAAGGGTAACTTAAAACTTATTCTATTTTTTCAAAAAAGTTTCAATAGTTATATTTTCTATTAAAAAAGCTAGTATTTTAAGTAAAGCCTATTCAAACACATACACTTTTTTTTTCTTTATAAAACTACTTAGAACTTTTAACTTTTTAAAGAAACATGACAGTAGAGTCAAATTTCCGTTACTTAAGAAAAATAAGGCTACGCCGTGCCAATTAACCTTTTTTTTTTATCAAGAGTTAGTTTATTGATGACTTAACATTTACTTCTTAAGAGTATGTTAAAAATGAAAGTACGGGAATTCTTTATGTTTTTCTGTCTGCACAATCTTCGTAATTTAACAAATCCGAAAAATGATAACCTAGAAGAATTGCCATTGCTTTGAAAATACCTAAAAAATGCTACTAATTTCGAGAAAAATAATTTTTCGTCTGGTTTTCGACAGAAAAAGTAATATGTTTCAGTATATAAGTAACAAATTACATCAACTCTCTATTAAAAAAACACTCTATAAAATCTTTATTATATCCTGAACGCTAATAGCTTAGCTGATAACCTTCCGCTTTTACTCAAGTCAATTTGAACCAGTAATTTTTCTTAATGAATGAAATTAAATAAGTACTACATAGAAAAAAGACACATTTCGATAAATACATGGTGTGTTCACAAAGTTTCAAGACTGGTCTGATAATTCAAAATTTATTAAACATTTTTGAACCGCGAACTAAAATTCTTCGAAATATGACCCTTGGGCATCAACACACCGCTTCCAGCGTTTTTTCCGTGGTTCATAGGCCCCATAGAAGTCTTCGCATGAAAGGCTGTTAAGGGACCTCGTCGAAGCTACCTGGATCGCTGCAATTCCGACAAATCGCTTCCCTTTTTGATCCGGGGGAACAAAAAAACAATCCTGGGAGCGAGGTCGGGCCTGTAGGTGGTTCGCGGCAGTATTGCCACGTTAAAGGTAGCCAAAACCTCGGCGGCGGCGAGCAACATGTCAGAGGGTGCATTGTTGTGGGGAACAATCCAATCGTTTCTGATGTCTGGGCGGACGCGACGGGTCAGGTCAGTTTTCTCTAGAGTGCTTCATCGGTTTTGACTATATTTAACGTGGCAATACTGCTGCAAGCCCATTACAGCTCCGATCTTTTTCCCAATACTTTTTAAGTGAAAACTTCTTTAGGCGCGTTGAGCTTTTTTTGAGATGAAGAAAAACCACTGATTTGGAGACACTGTTACGTAACCGACATGCTAGCATTTTGGCACATAGACACTTGCGCGCCAAGCGGTGAATGACAAGAACTTTTCCCTCTTCAGCTCAATCCGCAAAAGAAGAACGAAGCTAAAACTCACTTTTTCTCCCGGCGTTCACACAGGAACACACACAAAATTTACATTTTCGTTGCAGTACGCTGTTGTGTTTATTGTTAAAGACAAATACTTGATACTTTCATTATTGAAGTGAAAGCTTCTTTGGGCGCGTTTGGCATTTTTTGAGAAGGGAAAAACCATTGAACTCGTGATACTGTTATTGTAACCGACACCTCTGCATATAAGTATGTACATGTATTGTGCATAGTTCGGTATGAGGAGGGCGGGCAATTAATTGTTATTGATTGCTTAATCAATAACAACAATTTACAGGTAAGCGCGCCGCATGCTTGCCTGTGCGCTATTGGTTCCCGAAATACATGTACAAGAGTTAGAAAAAGGAAATCTCATCAAAAATATCTCATGTAAAAATTAGCCAAGTCTCGTGACCCTTGCTAGAATAAAACTACCTTGCTCTAGCAAAATAAAATTATCTTTATTCAACAGTTGTTATTTATGTCAATCGTTGGCGGCAAAAGTGAACCATTCGATCAAATATCGAGTAAGTTTAGCAGAAAAACTCTCTTGTTTTTAAAATTCGTGTTATTTTTTCGTTATGGTGTATGTCTATGGTGTATGTTATTGTATAATAATGAATAAAAAGACACTACATTTAAAAGTATTTCCTGCACAATAAAACATTTCCTGACGATTAAAAAAACACACAGGTAATTGTTGAAGTTTTCACTTCTATTGGCACTCCCGGAGTGCCACTGTTTTTTTTTTGTTCCCCCGGGACAAGAAAGACCAGAAAGGGAAGCGATTCGACACGATTCCAGCGATCCAGGCAGCTTCGATGAGGTCCCTTTACAGCCTTTCGTGCGAAGACTTCTATGGGGCCTATGAACAATGAAAAAAAAACGCTGGCAGCGGTGTGTAGATGCCCAAGGGTCATATTTTGAAGAATTTTAGTTCGCGGTACAAAAATGTTTAATAAATTTTGAATTATCAGAGCAGTCTTGAAACTTTGAAACCTTTTACACCATGTATGTTTATTTGACATAAAAAGCGGAAGATTACCACAATACCTTTCGCTGCCAAGCATTCTTCAGCAGGACTTCACTTGACACCCAGCTTTTGAAATGATGCTTTATACAACCCATACATTTTGACGTTAACCCTCTAATACTCATTGCAGCCTTCAGGCTACTAATAGTGTTTCCGATTTAATTTATTTTTTTATTCACATATTCGAAATTCACACTAGCAATTTAAAATAGAAATTTTTGCTTTATTAAATAACAGCCATTTCGTCATTAAATAAACAGTAATTTACTATCTAGATTTGCTGGTAGGAATTCCGATTATCTGAATTACGCTATTTCTAGAACTAATTCTACCATGTGCATTAGAGGTTAAAAAAGTGGGACGGGAAGTTTGTGGTTGTAAATTACGAGAGCGGTACGAATATGTAGTAAAAATTTAAATAGTAAGGCACTTAATAGGTTCTGCATGAAAACGCAACGCTTTTATTTTATTTAATATAAATTGTGTAATTTAAATAAACCAAGATTCATTAAGACACCCTTTTTGATAGCAAAATTCTAGTTTAGTATTTATACACATGTTACTAAACTTCAGTACTAATTTGAGGACTATAATAAAGTTTGAATTAGCTTTTATAGAGTTACTTTAGAGTTGATATGTTTCACCTTTCCTTTAGGAAACACATCTTGGAATGTTGGTTTACATCCTGAATCATTCTGTGCATCAAAACTGTCTTTTCATTGAAAATTCGGAAAAAAAAGTTGTGATGCATAGATTATTTTAACCCCGGGAGAATGCGCGCATACCCAGGATAAGAATGTTTTTTACTTTATCACTAATAAATAGAAATAATAATCGTCACCTTATTTAGTCGGAGAAAATTGTTACAAATTCCAAATTAAAATAAGTTGAAGATTACTTTAAACAATAGTGGTGACAATTGTAAAAACCATACGCAGTTTGGGTCTGTCAGACTCGGCGCGAGTCCTTCCGGGTTAAAGATGTTAAGACTGTGAAAAATTGGTCCAAGAAAAATACATTTACAATATATTATGTGATATGTCATTTTCATTACTTAAATTGAGTGGCCAGGTTTAATAAATGAATGGAATAAGTCCAAAAATCAAATTTTTATGAAATCTAAAACTATCAGTTTCCTTTCAATAATCACCAAATATTTTCTGGAATTTCACAACCTTGTATAGACATAGAACTGTACTCTGAAGCAATATATATCTGTGCAAAATTTTTATAGTGGTGAAAAAAGTAGTTGGACTTATTTTCGTCTTAAACCTTATTACGTTTCTGCTGGATAAAATAGTGAAAAACTTTTAAATAAAAAAGGAAATATATTTTCAGTTAGTTTACAACTCAAAAGTGAAAAAGGAAGGTTTAAAACAGAATATTAAAATACAATGCAACTGAAACAACGAACAAATTCCTTCATCCACCGATTGATCTTCATCATAGTGAGAAGTTGTTGGCCAAGCCACCATGAGTCGTAGAATGGTTTCTTGTCGACCGGACTCTAAGGAAAAAGTTCGTCTAAGTTTTTTGCAAATCATTGATAGTTTGACATTCTAAGCTTCATTCGCGGGGTATGTTACAGCATATGTTGGTTTTTCAGAAGGAAAAATATCTTAACAAAACGATCAATAATTTCCCTAGTATTACGTAACCTGCAGTTTAAGAAGCTTACTGTAGATATCGCCATTTCAAAACTGAAATCTCAGTTTTATTAAAGGATATCGAGAGCTTTTTGAAATACTTATGTGACCGGTTTTTAAAGTCCAATTTTGATGCAAAATGTTTTTCACAAAGTCAACAGTATTTCTTCGCTATTCTGATCATCTCATTATATTTCTTAAGTGAGTATATTTTTCATTTTACAGTGCCAAAGCCTTGAACGGCGAAGTGCTAGAGGCGTACTAAAAGTAGGTGTACTAAAAGCGACCAGTTGATGCTAAAGCTTACAGGAAACGAACCAAAATCGATATTCTGATTTTTACACCGGATGCATCGCTAAAGACATGTAGGCCTTTCACAGTAGAGTTCATATGTTGAATTTTAAACCTTAAAAGACAACTTCAGCCTTAGAGATATGTGTAAAATTAAACTGAATCCGTTTTCATGTTGTGGACACAAAATACGTAGAATCACCAGATGTAACATTTCCTGCATTTGTTTTTGGATCTACAGAAAGTTCTGAATAGAGTCGAAAATAGTACATCTTTCTTTTTAGACAACGCCAATACCTCCCTTTTCTTGAATAAAATTGTTTTCGCGACGTACTTGGACTAATACCTCTGATCCATTTGCTTCTTTGTCGTTGTTGCTATTTTAGAGACGGGGTTACTTGATTTTTTTTCAGACGTCGATTTTTACGTCGATTTGAGGTATTCTAAATCGGTACCCATGATTTTAATTGTAGAAATTAAGGCAGAGATATTTTACGTGACAGAACAGTTTAGAATGTTTCGCACAGAGCAGTTCGTGCAATGTTTTAATAGCAAGGATTCTCAGAAATCGTATTTTCTTGGTGCTGTAATAGGATTCGTAAAGCGAGAATCTTTTAATGAGTTAATCAATGGCACAGAATACTTCGGCTTATTTTGTTGTACCCATGTACAAGTGTCCCATCCATGACACGGCGATTTTTCTTCAGAAACCAAGGAATTCACGCGACCTTGGACTTCATTGATGATGATATACAGTAAAGAAAATGCTTGCGCATGCAATTTAATGCGTTTTTTAAATTTGACAATATGAAAATAAAAAAGGTTGGCTCTTTTTAAAGGTTCCTAGATGTTGAATAATTGCGTTCTGGATCCTTGCAGATATTTAGGACCACGAGAAATGCATCTTTCTCATTTTTTGGACTTTCGTCATCAACAGATTTGATAAACGATTGCTTGTCAGCAAACGAGAAATTGTCCGTTGTACTACATTAACAAGAAACGTGTGAGACGGATTTTCCTGGTACATAAGCATCACAGATACTCACGTATCCTTCCCCGTGAAGTCATTTCGTCTTCTAAACAACATATTAGTAAATATGACGATTATTAGACCTTTTTTTTACGTTTTGAGAAACAAGCTACTTCCTTGGCCGATTCGTCAGATGGCGAAATTTTCATAATACAGAGATACGATTATAAGCACACACTTGAAAACATAAAAGATAAATTATTCAACAGGTTATTTATTTCTTCATATTTCATTATCTTCGAGTATAGATCGAGTTGCCATCTACCATAACACTAACAAAGACAAAGAAGAAAAATAGTCCAGAATCCATTTCCTTTTGAAGCCTTATGATGAATCCCAGGTCCTATATCTACCTCTAGGGGCTAGTTTTCGTTTTCTCCTAAACACGAAGTTATAGAACGAAACATAGGCATACTTTATAGTTTACTTTTAGAAACTGTAGCTTTCCCATTTTTTGTCTTAATTTCTTTCTAAAATGGTGTGATTTAATTTAAGAAGTATAAAAATACACTTTCTGTCAAATATATTGAAATATATTGATATGTTTTAAATGTTAACATAAAAACTAAAGTTCGTGTTATTAGTCAATTTTGCTCATTTCAAAACTAAATCCTACGTTTTCTATATTTCTCGGAACATCCATTTAAGATTTTATTAAAAAATATATCAAGTACATCTACATTATTACCCATATACAGTATGCAAAAGTTGGTAAAATGGCTTTTTATTTCCTAATGTTACCTTACTACACAAAGTTTTCTTTAAACAATAATCGTTTGCAGGGTTTCCAAAGGTAAAAATTTCTTTATTCTATTTCAAACAGTTCGTACTACTTTTTCAAAACTATAATTCATGCCATACTTCTACAACAACTGTTAAGTGGTATAAAATTTACAACGATTTATAGTTATTTTGAGTTTTTCTTTTTCCCGCGGAGCTCCAGATCCATAGGATCCTTATATCTTCTACTGCGATACGCATTTGTATGTTTGAATCACTACTAATTCTGTGAGATAATTTTGTTGCATGTTTTGATCCCTGTTAATAATAGCGCCCTTCATTGTTTACCAAGAGCTAAAATGCGCCCCTGCTAAGTGAAAGGTTGGACAGGCCTGCCTTTGACCGTCGAAAAGTAAGATTTCGCTACATCTGCAAAACTAATGATAGAGAAAAGTTGCAAAAATAACAAACAAAACAAAGCTATGCTTTCAACGTCGCTGATTCATTTTGTGTAGAAACTAATATAGTTCGTAATTCATAAATACTTTGAATATGAATTTTATCTGTCGGATGATTTTTTGGGAAGGTATTATTTAAAGTTTGTATCTTGTTACTTAAAATATGTTTTTCGAATTAAAAATAAATGTCTATATTGTGATTGGATCCATTCGATGTATTTTATTGTAAAAGAAATATTTCAGTCTGATATTTTATAGAAAAATATAATTTAAATTTTGTCACGTGCATTTAACGCACCGTCAAACTTTAATCCTTTAAAACTCCATGAAGACTTAAGAAAATATGCATAAACTATTATATTCTTTACCAGGCTGTTTTGATACAATAGAGTGTCAAAAATGGGTGTGAAAATTGATAGTTGATGCACTTGACATAAACCTAATTCAGATATACCTCTTATGACAAAACAAGTTAAATTCAAATATAAAAAAAATACCGAAAAAATAGTGCTTTTCTTTCTCTTTTGCATTATTTGGAACTGAAGTTGTAGCCATCGATATATATATATAGATTTTACTTACTGTAGATACTATGAAATTGCATGTGCAGACGACCATACGTGCAATATAAAACACCTTGAAATCTTGGTTAGAAATGAATTTAATCCTTAAATGCCCGACTTTTCAAAAATCATTGTAATAAGGTTTTTCGGCTTTCATTTTTTAAATAAATCATGGGAAAAATACTTTTAAAAATCATATTTTGTTTTAAGTATAGTTTACGGCTAAAAAACAGTTTGTTACTAATCGGCAATACTGGTGTTTAATAGAAAAAATAATTTCCGTTGATAAAATTCTATAATATTAAACACACAAGAATTTTAGGAACTATAATAAGAAATAAATTTTACTTGCTCACTGCAGGTCAAAATAGGGTATTTCGTAAGCTTCCAAACAAAACAAAAAGAACAGGTAGCAACAATTGAAAAAATAAATCTTTCTTTATTCTTAAACAGCACAAGTGTTGCCATCTACATGTTGAAAATCGATTTAATAATATCTTCAGAATGTATTTTATTGGCAACATTAGGCATTATAGTTTCAATATTATTCTAATAGTATTTTAGATTGTAAATTGGGTATGTTGCCAAAAAGCAACACCAGGCATTTAAGGATTAAAGCATTGTTAATATGGAACGAAAATGTTTGTACACTATCATAAAAGTTCATCTTTATAAAAGTGGACAAAATCCGCCTGATAAATCACATACGTCTAGTAACATATGCGGGGGATTCAGAAAAATAATATCCACATTTTACTCAAATAAATATATGGTGGTGTTTTCTGAAGTTAATCCTTGTCCATTTGTTTTGCTTAAGATTTATGTATACTCCTTTCAAGATGAGAGCGATATACAAAGAAAAGTTTTAGACTTTATGAGTTTCAAAATTTTTAAACAACGTAAATCTAGGATGTTTATTTTATTTTAATATCAAGATTTTGATTTTTGGAATATTCTTATGGCGTAAAATTTAAGAGATAATTTTAACATACAGACAAGTGCGTTTAGAATGATATTATATTTTTTCCAGGTGTAATAACTTTTATCAAGTTATTCTTTGACGCATGTATTGTTCATAGTTTTTATATAGAGCTAGGAATATGCTCAGAGTTTTCTGACATGGTCCTATTTTTGTGAAATCCTGAAAAGTAATTATTTTATTTATTTAAATTGCATGATTTTTTTTTTCATTGTTAACTAGGCGTAAAACCAAGAGAGTGAAAACTGTCAAATCCGGGACTTGAACCCGGTTTATTGGCATAGCGTACCAATGCTCTACCAACTGAGCTACTCGGACCCAGACTGACACTTCTTACTCTTATAGGACGGCAAGGCTGCATCCTATAAGAGCACAATATGGCACGTGTAGCACAATATGCATATCTACATGAGACAGAACTGTTTGGAAAACATGAGACGAAATTTATCCCAGCACTGGTGAAATGATATATTGGATAAAACTTTACAGTTACGAACTACGCACTAAAGATTGAATGTTTTAATTGCATAAATTTTTGTATTACTAACCAGACGTAAAATTAACAGAGTGAAAAAGTGTCCAAGCCAACGCTCGAGTAGCTCAGTTGGTAGAGCATTGGTGCGTTATGTCAAAAACCCGAGTTCGAGTTCTGGCTGTACTCGAGCCTCGGCTTGGGCACATTTTCACTCTGTTGGCTTTACGCCTAGTTAGCAATGCAAAAATTCGTGCAGTTTAAAAAATTCAGTATTTCGGGCGTAATTCATAACTATACAATTATATCTATATAAGTAATTTTATCTTTATAAAAAATCTCATCATAATTTTGTTAGTATTGAAATTGTTGTTACGGTCAGGTTTTTATCTAGACATTTTTAATAAAATCGTTTATTTTTATTGATATCTATACCAGAAGTTCTTTAGGTGCTTTAGGTGTTTTATGAAATGTCCTATTTTGTTTTAAAATGATTAAATTTTTGTAGAATTTGGTTTGAGGGAAAAATTTTGTTAAATTTCTGTTTATAAGATAATTTTATGTGATAGCATTAGCTGAGTTGGATGGTGATATCCAACACAAGTATCCGTTTCCAAATCTAATCATGGCGGGTATACCTGCTAGAACTTTTATTTTGTCAAAATTTCTTAAACTTTCCCTTAAAATTTTAAATTTTTATACCGTGATACCTGGGATAACAAAGATAATTCGTTCGTTGAAATCTTCGTTAACCGAAACATGATTTTCCAGGTGTTTCTTGAGAAAATCGTTAAATTCGTACTAGATACCTGCACACAATTTAAAAGTGAGTGTTATAAAATAGTGAAAATGGTATTTTAAAAGATCAAAAACTCACCAAAGCTTAAAATGAAGAGCTTTTTAGTTGTATAAAGGAGATCAGAAAATAGAATTAAAAAGTGACCATATTTATTTCTACGAGACGTTTTTACAATTCTTCTTCTAAATGTTCCAAGTTCATGCAGAGTAAGAGCCACGGTCCTCAGTAGTTGATCTATACCGCTTTGCTATCAGAGTAATATAAAAGCCTTATTTATATATATTCAATATGATTCAAACATGATGATGATATGATTCAATCATATCAAATTCAATGATATTCAATATGATTCAATATGATTCAACATGATTATATGTATTTATATATATTAAACCAGCCCAGAGATGGTTGAAATTTATTTTATTTCAGAATGTTTTTAAAGTGATTCAGAGACTTCTCTTTCAACCAAGGCATAATATTTCAGTTTTCTTGGGATACCGCTTTGTAACGAAAAACGGAATTTAAAAAAAAATCTCGCAGCTGTTTGAACATAACTTTTCTTCAAGCAACATTAAATCTTCTAACTGCCACTTTACCTATGATTTGGCAATGAATTGAATAGCAATTTTTTTTTATAATTATCCTTCTAAAATTAAATTAAAGTCAGCCTGAAAAAAGAATTTGCATAAAATATTTTTGAAAATGTCGAAGTTAAAAAAAGTTTCCAAATTGCAATGTTTCTGTGTTATGTTAAGTGCATGCATTTAATAAAATATTAGCTTGATGGGACATAAAAAGAACTTCATTAACTGGAGTATTCGAGAGCCAAGGAATCAATGCGTAGAGGAGACTAGGGTACAGTGGACCACTTTTGTAAATTTTGATTGTTTACTCTCAAAGTATTGGTTTTTTGTGTTTGAAAAAAGGCATGAATATTATCTAATATGTTAAAGTTGCACTCACACAAAGCCAATAATTATGCATACTTTTTTTAATATATGTTTTTAACAAAGAAGTGATAAAGTGGACCATTGTAACCCAAGGCCGCGGACCAATGATCCACAGCATTGAGTTCTATGGGCCACAAATAAATAAGATATATACTTTTATGTAGTGCATTTTTTTAAAGCAAAAAAAAAAAAAAATGTTTATCCATGGACTCAGTTCATATATTTACTGTAAGATTAATGATTATTAAAGTTAGCAAATACTAAAGTATTTTTGTGTCTGGTCTGTTTTCTTTTAAAACTATAAGTTCGGCGGATTCATTCCAACTTCTTGAACATTTACAAGAGATTTATGAACAATATTGGAAAAAATGAGCACATTTTGATTAGGTTTTCACCGCATGAATCTTACAAATATACTTTTTTTATCCTGTTACCAAACCATCCACAACAACAAAAGGAACATTGTCTTTTTTGTCATAAATTTTACGAAAGTATAATTACCAACTTTTATTTTGTTACCTAAATTTGCATTAACCTGTGAAATTATTTCCTGATTACTTCATTCTCGTATTCAACAAATTATACTACAGCTCATATTCAAAATATTAGAATAATTGAGAAAAAAGTAACAAGAAAAAATTATTTTTCATTTATTTATTTTTGATACTAAGTAAATGCAATTAAATTTCTTATAAATTAAATCTGGAATGTTTAGATAAGATTTTAACATTTACAAAATATAAAATACAGTACAATAAATTAGGTATACAGCTTTCTGAAACACATCAAAGTATTAGAATAAAATTTAGATTGGTTCAAAATATTAGAATATTTTATTTTACGCAACAATATTACCTGATGAATACCAAGTAAATGGTAGTTGATATTTTGTAGCATCCCCTTTAGCTTTCATAACAGCGTACAATCGATCCTGCATACTATATACAATAGGGTGGAGCGTAGAATAAAAATTTTTGAATTCAAAATCGGCCCGGTGTGCGAAAGTTGCGTATTGTATTGCTTATTATGTAAAAAAAATTTCGTCCCGCTGAATTGATATCTTCATGCGCCCCAAGGGGCGCGAAATCCCCGAATTTTATCTAAATTACGCTAATTTTTCTGAATTTTAATAGCTATTAAAAAAAATTAATTTGCTATTGGCCCATTGTGTATACAATGCTATTATGTCCCCTTACCATAAGTAAAAAGTTTTAAATCCCTTGAACATAATCTTCATGCGCCCCAAGGGGCACGAAATCCCAGAATTTTAGCTAAATTACGCTAATTTTCCTGAATTTTAATAGCTATTTAACAAAATTAATTTGTTATTGGCCCATTGTGGATACAATGTTATTATGTCCCCTTACCATATGTAAAAAGTTTCAAATCCCTTGAACATCATCTTCATGCGCCCCAACAGAGTTAAATCATTATGAAATCTGACAAATAGGACTTATTTCAGGTTTACTCGAAGATATTAAATAATAAAAATCAATATATACATAAATGTTTGACATTTTTATTAATTTCGACTACAATATGATATAATATATGTTCCTTTTCCATGTTTACAATTAACTCCTCAGTTTTAATAAGCAAATGATAATCATAATAGGTAAGAGTAATATGAGTTTTTAAATACTTTCAGTTTGTACTTTGTAATCGCGTTTTGTATCAAAAATCTTCATTCTGGAACATGATTCAATTTAAGTCCCAATTTATCTTTCCCTTCTTTCATATCTAGATACTAATTCAAAGGACTATGTTACTAATTTAACAGTTCTCTCAGTTAAATGTAATTGGAGTAAATTGGACCAGGTAATTGGAATCTCCATTTGTTTTTTTCACATCTCTCTCTAATCTCTCTCTAATCTATAAATTAAATTGACATAGTCTGCAGCTGCAAGATCTATTTTTGGAACCCTACATTTCCTTTTATTCCTGTTTTGTAGCGGTCTTCTCTGCTGGCTCTCCTTGTTTTCTACTTTTATGCGTCTAAATAGGAGTTCCCTACTGTGCTTTCTACCATCTACTAACATAGCAATCAGTTTTCCTCATGAGCGAAATAGTTGTTTCTCTGGATCAGAACGTCAATAATATTCCTCAAATCCGACTCCAGATACATGGAATTAATATAAACATAATATAAACAGAACTTCAATATAAACAGAAACGGCCGCTTGTAACAGTGATATGTGTTCTTCTTTTCTTAGGATGATTCGAAATAATTTCCTATTTTTTTTTTTGAAACAACGTATTGTCCTTACAGCCATAAAAAAACACTGCAGTTAATCAAAAATTCCACTGTGATGATGACATATCCTGCCTTAACGTCTCACGTTCCCATTTTACTTTATTTCAGAAGTATCAGCATCAGCATCGTGGATGATATCAAAGCTAGCAGCAAAGTCATCTCAAAACAGGAATTTCAGGAAAATTACGGTTTCAAAAATAAATTCTGAAGCAAAAGACTCTGTCAATTAAATTGATGGGAATAAAAAATTAGAGAGAGGTGTGAAAGAACGAATGGAGACTCAATTACTCAGAAATTGGGGACAGAAAAAATTGAAAAGTTCAAGTATGGTGCACTAGGTGCACCGATTAAACCTCTTTCAAACCCATTGAAATTGCCAAGTCACACTCAAGCAATTGAGAGAACTGTTAAATTTGTAACAGAGGCCTCCGAAGAAGTATGTGGGTATGAAAGAAGTGATGGATACATTCGGACTCAAATTAAGTCACGTTCCTGGAGAGAGACTTTTCATACAAAAAACGCGATTACAATATACAATCTCCAAATGTTTAAAAACTCATATTATTCTTACCTATTATAATTATTTGATGCTTATTAAAACTGAGGAGTTAAATGTAAATATAGAAAAGGAACATATATAGCCGAAATTAATAAAACTTTGCGAAAATCTTGATTTTTATTATGTAACAGTAGTATTTTCAAGCAAACCTAAAATAAGTCATATTTTGTCAAATTTCATAATGTTGAATGCATGAAGATGATGATGTAGGGATTTGAAACTTTTTACATATGGTAAGGGTACAGAATAGCATTGTATCCACAATGGACCAATAACAATTTTTTTTTAATAGCTATTAAAAGTCAGAAAAATTAGAGTAATTTAGCTAAATTCGAGGATTTCGCGCCCCTTGGGGCGCATGAAGATATCAATTCAGGGGGCGGAAATTTTTTTTACATAATAAGCAATACAATACGCAACTTTCGCTCACTGGGCGGATTTTGAATTCAAAAATTTTTATTCTACGCTCCACCCCCCGTAAGGCATGGTGACGTCACGGCGACGTCGTTGTGAAGTCACACTGTGATTTTGTGACCGTCGATGTGACGTCATAGTGACTAGAATGCGAGGTCGTTTTGGCCGTTTTAGAGGTCGTTTGTGACGTCACATTGTAACCACTCTGTGAAGTCACGGTGTGACAAATCTGTGAATAGTGTGTCATTTGTGACTATTTTGGCATTAACCTGTGACGACAGCGACAATGCTTTCACGTCACACTGTGACTAATTTGTGAAATATGTGTCATTTGTGACGAACTTGTCATAAACAATGTGATGATTTGAATGAAAATCAAATTTCAAATTAATTGCTTAAAAGGGCAAAGGCCAACATAGAGAAAAAGATTCCAAGCCGGGACTCGAATCCGGGCCATCAGTGTAGCGCACTGACATTCTACCGACTAAACCACATGGAACGAGACCCAGCCTGGAAAATTTCTTACTATTACATGTTGGCAAGGCTACAAACGCAGCACAAGATGGAATATTTATCGTGAGCCGCCAACATCGGGTAAACACGAAACTTAATTAAATCCAGCAGCGATTCAAACTATATGAATACTTGGAAATTTTTCCAGAGGGAAACATTCGCCTTGCATGCAATATTTCAAATGAAAATCAAATTTCAAATTAAAATTGCATTTTAAGCAATTAATTTGAAATTGTGTGATGAATTTTAAAATAAAGTTTTGTTTGAAATATACAATATTATCTTTTTACCGTACTTTTTAGTAATGTATCGCTATTTTGGAGTCCTATTCTTCTAAAATACTTTTAATTTTTACACTGAAAAACACAATGCTTATCAACTGGCATCCTTTTTTATTAAGTTCTAAGCTTGATCTTGAGTTCAAGCTTTATATTAAGAATGTGTAAGTTTTTATGTGTTGTGATTTGTTATTATTTTATTAAATACGAACAGGGAGTCTAGCGGATATTAATACATTTCCTATTTAAAGAAGAATAAGATAAGCCATATTTATTTAAATTTTTTATTCCCGTGTATATTGTATTTTGTTAATATGAGCTAAATAGATTTGGTATGATTTATAGGAAATGACTGATCTGGGAAATAGAAAAAACAAGTAAGAAAAATCATGCGTTAAGCATACATTATAAAGCACTTTCCAACGCTTCCTGAATGCTTTAACTAGACATCGTAATTTAAGAAAATAACGTAAATAAGATAACTAAGTAAATATTTTAGAAAACGTATAAAACATTTGAAAAACTGATTTCAGCAGTTACCGCCCATAGCCAAATATGTTTTCCAATTCTTTTGAATAGCCCTGTATTTAATCTGTAGGTTGATATATACTAGTATATAATGTGAAAATTTAGTTTAGCAAGAAAACGCATAACAGGTTGAAATTCTCATTCAGCAATTTATACTAATATATGAAAACATACCTGAATACTTTTGTACAACCCTGTAGTTTACCTAGAATCTTTATTACACGCCACTATTTAGTTAAAATTTAATTCAAATTAAAACACTCTTAAAACTGCTGAAATCACATTTCCAGAAATTATAATTTATAGACGGCCATATATCCATTTCCTTGCGTGACCCTGTGTATCATTTTATCCATATTATACAAACATTTCTTAGTAAATTAAATGCAGTTCAACATAAAAATCCATAACTCATCTAAAAAACACCTTTAAGCAATTTGCGCCCATACCCCTTAACTCTTACGTATACTTTTGTGTAGCCTTGTATATGAATTATAGCTTTTATATATACCGTATACTATGCATAAATATAGTGAATCATAAAAGCGCATATTATAATTAAAAATGCATTTTCAGCAATTATCGCTAATGAACAGTAAAATATCAACTTTTATAAATATCATAAATTATAAATATGTTTTTATAAATATTATAAATATCAAATTTTAAAAAGTATAGTAAAGCAGTTTAATCTATAAACTTGTTATCAGGCATGAAAAACACTTTATTTCAATTCTTAACTGTCATATTTTATTTTTTAATGCGAAGTATCGAACGTGTATCGAAAACGTAGAAAATGAGTTTACAATCGAAGAAAATTTAATAACTGATTCTGAATGTCTACAATTAAATGTTTGATTAAAAACACGAACAGCAAAAACGTGCTTACATACAATTAAAAAAAATAAATATACCAATTTGAAAAACACTATATAATTAGTATTTATAATTGTACTATTAAATAACAACAAAGTGCAATAGATGAATTAAATGTATTATTAGATTTAACAATTTCTCAAAAATCTCTCCATGTGTTACAAGGAATTCCTATTATTTTATAATTTTGGCAAATGTTAAATCTGAAAACATTGATATGAAAATTTAGGATTTTAAATAATAATTTAAAATATTATTAGCAATGAAAAAAATGTCTTTCAAAAGTTTCAGTACTATAGTATGTAAAACAGTATTTCCCATTTAGTATAATGTTAATTTCTAATCTGAAAAACAATCCCAGATCAGTCTCTTTCTATAGGTATAATATAAAACTATTTAACTCATCTCACCAAATATACAAAACAGGAATAAACAATTTAAATTAAATAAGACTTACTTTTTGAGATCCATAAATTAATTATTAATATCCGTGTGTATCCGAAAATGGCGACGTCTTTTTCTTCCATTAAAAAAAGCACTCGCAAAAGCTTACATTTTAGACTAGTAACTTACCGCATCTGTTAGAACAAAAAGTTCTCTGTTTACCCTGCGGTATCGTGGCAGACGATTTGGGGCAGGTGTTAATTTATTTGCTTTTATATAAACAGATATGGAACTTATTTGTGCAATCATTTTATGAGACTGTCTGTATTTAAATTTTTGTATTTGAAGAATTTTCCAATGTATTTTACCTTTTCTTTTTATCAGTTTTAACCCCCCCCCCTCCCTTTTTCTAAGTAAAGATTTTTTCACACATAATAAATACAAAATATCTTCCTAAAAAATAAAAAGATATAAATAAATATCGAGGATAAAAAAATTTTCTTTGTCAATCGTCATTATTTTCATGTTAATTTCCTGTAGAATAAAACAATTCGTAAAATAACTTTTTTTAGAGTCATATCTCTAAAACACAAATTTGAAATACGAATAATAAATTATATCATGGGTTTTGCATAAATTTTGTATATTTTTTTTTATTCGGAAAATGCTAATTTTATTTTAAAAGTCTGAAAGAAGTAGAATTTTTTTTTAAAATAGTTACTTAAAATAGGTACACTAACAGGAAATACACTGCTCAAAACAATTAAAGGATATTGCAGTTTTAGGTGGATTTTGTATCTGGTAAACTGTTTAGATGATTGATACATGGTCGACAGACATAGTAGGTTATATGAGAATAAATTACACATGTTTGGCAGAAAAAAATGCATTTTATTGCGCATTTGTGTACTAAAGGAAAAATACACAATTTGTGCATATGAGAAAAAAAGAATAAGAAAATGTGTTTTCTTCAAAGAAAATCATTTTCAGTAGGGGGTATGGTTTCCACGGGCGGCCAGCAACGTTGAACACCTTTGAGGCATGGACTCAATGAGGCTATTAATGACGAGTTGGGGTATTCTGCCCCACTCTTCCAGAAGAGCTCTTTCCAGTTCTTGGAGAGTTTGTGGGGGTTGTTGGCGGCCAGAAACTCGTCTTCCTAGAGCGTCCCAAACGAGCTCGATTGGATTCATGTCTGGAGAACACGCTGGCCATTCCATTCGAACGATTCCTTCCTCGAAAAGGAAATCCTCCACCAGGTTTGCACGATGTGGCCTGCAGTTATCGTCCATTAAAATGAAGTTATCTCCGATTGCTGCAGCGTAAGGGACTACAATAGGTCTGAGGATCTCATCCCTATATCGGCGACCAGTCAGAGCTCCATCTCGAATGATGTAGAGGTCAGTGCGCCCGTCAATGGAGATGCCACCATACACCAACACTCCTCCACCGCCAAATCTGACACTTTCGTGCACGAACGCAGGATTATTCCTACTGCCACGGTCCCTCCAGATGAAAATACGCCTATTATCCGGATGCACAGAAAACGGGACTCGTCAGAAAACAGAATATTGCTCCATTCATTTCTCCTCCAGTTGACATGCTCGGTTGCCCACTCCCTGCGGTTGCGACGATGCCTTGATGTTAATCTAACACATACCATCGGTCGGCGAGCATACAGACCTACAGCATGGAGCCGGTTTCGGACAGTCTGAGTTGAAATCGTGGTGCCTGTAGCCGAGCGAAGGTGTTGGTGGAGAAGAGTAGCGTTCATGATTCGGTGTCTCCGAGCTGTTAACGCTAAATACCGATCTTCATTGGGCGTTGTTGCCCATCTACGACCTTGCCCTGGTCTTCGGCCTGCACATCCACTCTCCAAAAAACTGTTCCAGATCCTGGAAATGACACTTTGTGACACTCCAATGGCTTGCGCTACTTCGGCTTGAGTTTGGCCCCTTCTAACCTACCAACAATTCTCAAAGCTTCTGAATCTGTCAAATGACTTCGCTGAGACATCGTACTCATCGAAACAAAGCAATCACTGAATGCCGATCATCCTTGTCTTCATTCTCTTTTATCCAGTTGAAAGTCAAATTTCATTCGCTGCCGCTGAAGCGACGTTTTTGACGTCGAACTCAAAATTTGCATACTCCACAGTTTGAAAACCAGAAAAATTTGCATTTGTGATTCTCTTCTTCTATTTTCGACAAAAAAAATTTCGTTTATATCTTTATTTTATATAAAACTTCAAATATCCTTTAATTGTTTTGAGCAGTGTAATATGACTTGAATGTAAATTATAAAGCAAGAAATGTATGTATGATTAAACTCTGAAGACTCTTTCTACGTGCTCATTAAAAGCTGCAGACTTAACTATAATAGAAATTTTTTAGTTTGAAGCCACAAAAGTGTTTCGAATACCAGTGGTCGGTAAAAATAAATTAAAAATTTTCCTTCCTGCAAACTAAATATGTAAAGTGTATATATTGAATATTCCTAATTCTAAATATGTTATCCAAATTGCACCAGTACGTACCATTTTTCCGAGAAACACTTTTATAATAATAAGAATAAGAGAAGGATTATTGGCACAGATGTCATATTCGCCCAATATTTGCGCGATTTTTTTCGGTTTCCAATTTGGCGAAAACATCAACAGCATAAACAACATAATCCGGGTTACCACATCAAGCAAAATAACGACACTTTGGCGCAAGTTAAGTACCTGTTGCCTATATGATATTGGCGACAAAAAAAAATCGCGCCAATATGGGGCGAATATGACATCTGTACCGAATTATTATATTAAATTGCAATACTAGATACAATTGAAATCAGGAAATAAGTATACTTTCACACTCTTAGATATCAAATTGATAAAATATAGCATGAAAATCTAGTTTGTTGATACTTGTACCGTGCAATTTTCCTTTATATGCCCCCCCCCCCCCCCACACTACCATCTTTTCGTGTCTGAATTTACAACTTGCTACCCACTAATATATTTTCATTCCTTATGCCGCTGTAACTCGGGCCTTTTTAAAACATTTCTCTTCATTTTCAAAGATTTTTGAAGTTCATATTTTTCTCACACTGTGACTTACAATATGGGAGGATTTTTTTTTTGTGTGTGTGTGAGTGCGACGTGACCTACGTTACATGCAGTGACATAACAATTCTTTTTTATTGCCAGAAAAATAAAATTTTACAGTAACAACATGTTTTGAAGAATTTTTGTAATTTTTTAAAGTTTTCTAAGAAGTTCACATCTCATTCACAATGTGACATCACTGAGTGGTGGCATTTCGGTCACAAATGTGACGTGACCACAGTGACTCACAGTGACGTCACAACGACGTCACTGTGACCATGCATGCTATGAGGGCCTAATATACAAGGTGTTTGCAAACATTTCTATCAATATCAGCTCAAATAGACTTTACACGTGCCACTAACTCGGTTTTACTTGAAGGAGGATTTTCTTGGAGTTTTTTTTTTCATTATTATACACCATAAGTTTTCGACGGGATTAAGGTCTGGTGAGTTTGGTGGCCAAGGAAGTACCTTAATGTTGCGTTGGCGGAACCAATTCTTAATTGACACCGACCTATGCGGTGACGCTAAATCTTGTTGAAAGATGAAACCATCTTCAAATATATCTTCTGATGATGGAATCATGTTATATTTCAAAATTTCTTGATATATCTGAGAGTTAACCTTTTCGTAGACGATGCATAACTTTCCAGGTCCTTCTGCACTCATGGAACCCCAAACCATGACGCTAGCAGCAAATCTTACGAAACATTTAAGGCATTCTTTATCAAATGCTTCTTGCTTCATTCTCCAAACTCGAATACCTTAATTACCATATGAAACACAAAACATACTTTCATCACTAAATAATATTTTTTTCCAATCTTCTTCGCTCCATAAACATCTTGATTTACACTAATTCAATCTTATACGCTTTTGTTTTGCAGTCATGAGAGGTTTGTTTCCGGTACGCAAGATTAAAACTTAAATTTATGGAGACGTCTTAATGTTGTCGATGTAGAAACTTCAACTCCTTCTTCTTTCCATTTTTGGTTCAAGAATCGCACACTTTTAAAACGGTTTTTCTTAATTATACGCTTCAGTTTCCTGTAATCTCTAGCAGATGTTTTTGGTTTTCGGCCGCCATTTCGGCGATTATTTTGAAATTTTCCATTTTTTGAATTTTTCGTTAGTATTTTACTAATGCTTGATAGCAAACAATGTAATTTAATTTGCTATATAACATTGATTTTTACCGTGCCGATACAAATCAACCATACGAAGTTTAACAGATTCAGGAATATCCCTCACACGACCTATTTTAAGACGAAAAAAGCAAACAAACTACAAAAAGAATACTGATTTTAAATAAAATCGTCTGAATTTAATCAATAATGCCACCAGTTATGAATTGGTGATAATTAATGTGAAATATTCTAATATTTTGAAACACTTGAATAAATATTCTAATATTTTGACTTTTCAAAATAATTTTTTTTCAATTAATCTTTTCAAAAATTATATTATTTGTATGATAGTAAATAAGTTTAATCAACAATAAGTTCTTAATAAAAATATCGTTTGCATATTTGCATTAAGACATTAAATTATCAAGCGATATTTTCAATTTGTAAAAAAAAAAAAAAAAAAAAGCATATTCTAATATTTTGAATATGAGCTGTATAAACAAACAGTCGTTCAAACTTCCTGATACATAAGTTTGCTTTTTATTTTCCCTGGAAACATGTGATGGCTCCTTCAGTTTTATTATCTTTATCTGTAACAGAAACCGACATTGTTTATAAATTCTTTTTATCTCCAACTAAAACGGCCTTTTTTAGCCCCCTATATGCTGTTTCTTTCTCCCAGAAATTTAAATGTCGTCTCCAAAAAATAAACAAAGTAGGACAACAAAGTATACGTATCGTTGTACTGTTAAATACTCTAATGCAATTTTTTTAACTTCTAAGCATCGCACATTTTTAATTTTTATACCGTCGTACCGGGAAAAAAGTACTTTTAATGCAATTTGTTTTAAAATTGCACCTCAATTTATTTTTTAAATATTAATTTTTTTGTAGTTTTTAGCGCCATTTTTTTAACTTTGGCAACTCATGTACTCCATTTCTGTAGAAAGTATAAAAAAGAAAAGTTGGAAAATAGTAATTATATCTTTTTGTTGCCATTTTTCCATAACTACTGAAAAAAAAAAATTAAAATACGTGCTATTTTGAAAAAAATATAAATGAATGATTTCTGATAAAACATGGAGTTATTCTAAACTATATTTATTTAATTATCTGTATTACAAACAAATGAGGGCATATGAATTATTAGATAACCGATTTTTTTTGTCGAGTTTCTTGAGTGACATCTGTTTTTTTTTTTTTTTTTTTTTTTTTTTTTTTTTTTTTTTTTGTATTATTCAGCGATAGTGACGTCATATGAATACTTTACTGCAAGATGTTGTTTAAGACTGGATCTTAATTGAGGAATTCTTCAGAGGATTCGAATAAACGTCATGTTATATAAAATAAAAGCGTGTTTTTTAAGTCTTAAAATTGAAATATATAATATATTATCTATATTTATATACATATATATTTCTTTTCATCGGGGATACGTTAAATTCTGAAAAAGCAGAATTCTAGATTGTTTTCTAGTTTTCAAGTTTTCCCTTCCTTCTGTTTAGCTTCTTCAATAATCTTTTTCATTGCTGTGTCAGTCAGAATTGTTAAAGCACTTTTCTTACGTTTAATTGTAGCCATGCAGAAACAAGCTTTTGATATGTAAAACGCAGTTCTAATGGTGACATGATTTTTAGCTGATGATTTTTCTAGTGATAGTTGATCAGTCATACATGCTGATTGACATTTGGCGTGTATTAAAGACATATTTCAATTTTCGGAATGTGATACAAAGAATGTATCATTGAATGGTCATATTGCTGTTACTCTAGGCCTTCCTTGACTTGTTTTTTGGCATAGATAAAAGAAACGTGAAAAAGTTATTATACTTTTTATGTAATAATGAAAACTAAAGTTAAACATATTTGGTCTAGGAATTAATTCGTGCGGTTTTTAATAAAAATTTAAAGCTTTATTTCAAAAGCAAAATACATTAATACGTTAACAAAAATATTGTCTATCGCTACCCACTACTTTTTTCCATTTTTCAGGTAATTTACGAATTCCGTGTCGAAAGAAGTCCTCACTTTTCGAAGCGATCCAATCCGAGATCCATTTTTCTATATTTTCTGAAGAAGTGAACCGCTGTCCAATCAAATCATTATTCATGCAACCAAACAAGTAGTAGTCTGAAGGAGCAATGTCTGGTGAATACGGCGGGTGGGGTAACACTTCCCATCCGACATTCTCCAAATACGTTTTGACCGGTTTTGCGACATGTGGTCGGACGTTATTATGTCTGTTATTCCATTCTGGTCGTTTTCTGACCAGAGCTTGTTTCAAACGCATCAACCGATGTCGATAACGTTCTCCATTAATAGTTTCACCAGGTTTCAGAAACTCATAGTACACCAGACCTTTCATATCCCACCATATACACAGCATAACCTTTGCACAGTGAATATTTCGTTTCGGTTGTGATGTACCTGGTTCACCTGGCATTACCCAGGAGTTTTTTCGTTTAGGATTCTCGTAATAAATCCATTTTTCATCACCAGTAACAATCCGATGCAAAAATCCCTTATTTTTCTGTCTTTGAAGCAGCATTTCGCAAACGGTTTTTCTTCTTTCAACGTCTCTTTCATTCAATTCATATGGAACTCAATGTGGCATCTTTTGAATCATTCCCATTGCTTTGGAAACTGTTGTTTGATCAACTTGTAATGATTTTGCAAGTTCTTTCTGCATTTGACACGAATTCTGATCGAGCAATGCTGTCAATTCTTCATCTTCAAATTTTTTTGACTGTCCAGGTCGACAATATTCCGCCTTAGGCAAATTTTACTCTATGTCTATGGATTCGCAGGTACTTGAAAATCTTTCCAAGTTAGACAGATTTCCGTCTTTCACAGAGTCCGCTTTACAGAGAGTTTACTGTAAAATCTTTGTTTACAATTCCTTGGTCTCCAATTCGGGTTAAGTTTATAATTTGAAAGTATAATATGTATATAGCACTACAAAAATTCAGACTATGTGAATCATGGGTTAATTTGCTCACTAAAAATAAAACAATTTATTGTTCTTAATTTAACATATAACGCCCAACTTACAAAATAATACAGAGACAAAACTGAGGTACAATGGACCACCCTATTGTACCTTTTAATTTATGGAACATTGTCCATTGTACCCCGGTTTTGGGTGGTCCATTGTAGACCATATGGAAGAGGTTGACAGAAAAAAATGTCGTATTCAATTATTTTAGCGACATTTAATATAATAATAGATTATCTATTCTTTTAATTGTGCTAAGCGATGTCTTTCAAACCACAATTCTTTAATAAAGAAAATAAGATATGTTTCACTGAAAATATTTACTTCTACTTGACACCAAATCACTTATCTAGAATAAAATGACTAAATTGTCAGTTAGACACATAACTTTACATTTTGATTCACCACTGTAGTGCTATCATCTATGTGCCAAAATATGAAGCATTCAAAAACAGAAATAATATTAATAATTGGAGGTGGTCCATTGTAGACCTAGGTCCATTGTACCCAGGGCTCGAAATGTACCGGAGAAAACCGGAACGAGGTTCCGGTTTGTGAAATTGTGACAAGTATTGCTCCGCTTCGTGAAATTATGGAAGTATTATTCCGGTTCGTGGAATTTTTAAAACATATTATTATAGTTTCACACATATAGCTTACTATGCTCTCTGTAATGTTTTTTTTTTCTGATTATTTACATTCTTGAATGCATTTTTTAAAATTGGTTTTTTTACGGTTAAATATAAATTTGCTATACAGTAAAGTCCCAATTATCCGAGTTAATATGGACCAAACTCACCTCGGATAAGCAAAGAACTCGTATAAACTGGATTGACACAAATCGTCACCAACTAAGGAAATGAAATATAAATTTTCACTGATTTCATTCATTTTTATGGTACCAGTAACATTTCTTTGATGTACATTTCCGTTACTTTTAAGAAAAACGGGGAATGAAATTGTTTATTTAAAAAAGCCCTTGATTTTTTTTTTGTTTGTTGAATATCAATTTTGCTGCAGCATTACGCTACTCCATAGTACCAATTTCTAAGCTTTTTTTTCTTACCTCTAAATCTTATCAGTAAATTTTGCCTCATTCAATCGCAGAAATCTAACAATTGTCAACGACTAAATAGGGCAAAAATTTGCATTCAATTTGAGAGATAACAAAACCCTACAAATTAGCAGCTATATGATTCTATTATTGTGATGAAAATTGCAGGTGTAGCCTCTTCTTTCTGCTCAAAGTATTAAATAGTTTATTTCAATCGAACTTATAACTTTGGAATGAATCATTTTCTTCTGATGGATTGATGGCTTCCACTATTATGAAACAGCCATTATGAATGAGGTGTTAGTTGAAGATGAAAGAGCAGTCGTAAAAAGAAAAGGCCTTAATTTTTTGTGGAAAAAAAATTATGCCCCCCCCCCCCATTCTGACCAGAAAATCAGAGTTCTAACTTTTTACGATTGCCCTTTCATTTTCACCTAACAACTGCTTGATAATTGCTGTTTCATAATAATGGAAGCTATCCGTCCATCAGAAGAAAATAACTCAGATAAAGCTGAAACTCGGTAAAGTGGGACTCGGATAATCGGGACTTTAAAGTACTTTAAAAAAAAGTCGACAATAATTTTGAACTAGCGTTCCAGTTCGTGGATTTTTCCATTTAGAGCCCTGATTGAACCCCAATCTTCCCTATTTCTAAAGAGATCTAATGCTTTCCCATTATTTTTTGTCTCAATTCATAAACGAACCAAGAAAAATTGAACGAGTTTTTAGTCTTACTTAATTAACACCAACATTTTGCACTGTTTTCTTTAATTATTACTGACGATAATTGTGTTTGAAACAAAACAGCATACAAAAAATACATTAAATTTTATAATCTACATTATTTGTATGTTAGAAAATGACAATATAATTAAATGAAAAATAATTATAGTGAAATAAAGAACTGTATTAGCAATTGAAAAATAATATTGTCCTTTGATTTATGAAGTTTAATCATTGGATCTGGAAAACAAAGAAACTTATTCTATAACGAAAATTAAAAGTAAATAATTAGAATAAATATTTTTGAAAGTTTAAATAAAACAACACCAATTAAAATATATTTGATTGCTATTATGATTTGATAAAAATTGCTGCTCTTTACGTAAATGGTTTCTTTTTGTTAGTAGTTATGTATTTATTTTTTAAGATAAATACTTCTTGTATATAATATTATAAGGAAGGGTTTTATTTTTTAAATAGCTGACCCAATCTTTTGAATCCATGCAGTGTTAAATTTTTCAAATTCATTAATCATAAATTTCATTAATTGAAATTAAGTATAGAAATGTATGACTTATACTACTTTTTTGCATATCAAAACAGATTATTTTGGCCATGCTTTCAGGGGTCGTATATAAAGTACTTAAACTTATTTCAAGGTATCAGCTCTTTGAAAGACATCGTTCAACTATTACAATTGAGTTAACTTTTACTAGTTAAGTTTCAGATTAGTCAAAATAATTGTATTTTAACATATGTTTTATTTTGTAAGGATTTGAGCCTATGATTTCTTTTAACAAAAATTATGTTATTTTCAGAGGTTTTATTTAACTTGCAACGATCGTCTTTCCAGTTTAAAATTTGTACTCGAACTTTAACTCTTTTTCAAATTTCCGATCGAAGTTAAATTTTACATACTGACTTAAATCCGATGACAATGTAATATTATTATGATTTTCGGCGCTTACCATCGCTTACTACGCTTACCATTATGTACAAACATATTTATATTTAAGGATAATACAAAACAATTTAGATAGATCACCAACAACAAGTTTAAGAAAGAGTTTTAGATTAGATAACATAAACCTGCGATGGTTGTGTTTTTAAACTTTGATTATTACGTTTTATGTATTTTTTAACGCTGGATAAAAACATTACCTTCACTTTTAACCATCATGTCAGGAGTTTTCGCAAATCGTAAATTTCAGGGTTAAAAAAAAGCGAAAAATGTGATACTGTAAAATAGATGTAAGACTTTTTTATTCAATTTAATTTAATTTAATTTAATAATTTATTCAATTTTTTGGCTTATACTGGGTTTCTCACAGCTAAACAGCTCAGGGATCCGATGAGGTTATAAGGGGATAGGGGATCAATTTTAACTTTGGGTTTTTAACTTTGAAATTTGCGATTTGAGAAAAATCCTGACGTGATGGTGTAAAATGAATGTCATTTTCGGATTCAACGCTAAAAAATACATAATAATCAATTTTCAAAAGCTAAAAAACATGGCACAACCCAAAATTTGAAAGATAGTATAATCTAACAGCATTTTAAAATATGTATCATTTTGTAAAGAATTGAGGCTGTTTTTTGTTATCCTTTTATTTAACAAAAATTCTGTTATTTTAACCTCTTATATGTTTAGTACAAATTGAATATTTTGCAATAATATGTAAGAATGGTTAAATATTTCAAATTTATATTGCAATGCTAATTTTACTCTTAGCCATTTATTTACTTTATCTGACAAAATTATATTTGTACTAAATTTGAGAATGACCCCTAATTTGCAGCAACTTTAAACAGCTATTACTCGGTCAATTTTAATCGTAGAATAACGGGACTTTTTTTGCCTTACTTGTCAGAGTAACAGGAAAATTTTACTAGATATAACTTATAAAACCTTGGGATCGTATAAAAATTTAGATTCTGCAATTCTTCACGAAATTGTTTTTTAGCTTCAAACTTTTTTTATCTTAACTCTGCACCTAATTTTGACCACTTTTGTAATTGGAAGTATGGACTAGGACCAACTAGGACCAACGGTTGCGAAAATAAAGGTGGGTCAGGTTATACGTGGACACCATGTATATTAATTAATTAATTAATTATAGTATTAATACATAATAAGATTAATATTGTATTATTAATATAAAAATTGCATATGGATCTTTGAAGTAAAAAATTTCATACATTTTAAAAAAATGTTTTTATTTTCATTATACATTGCATTCACTTGTGTAATTTTACTCTTTAATTACATAGTTTATTTTATTTATTTATTTATTTATTTATTTATTTATTTGGCAATGATGTCTGAAATATTAAATTTTTTAGTTGATAAAATTAAACGCCTTTCTCCTTGCAATTATATAATGGTTTCCTTAGATGTTAAATCCCTTTTCACTAACGTGCCTGTTCAAGGGGCAATTGATTGTTTGGAAAGAAGGTTGCGCGAATTTCATTACTCTTCCATTGAGATTGATGAAATCCTGCATTTAGTTAGTATTTGTGTCAGGCAAACTGCTTTTCAGTTTAACAATTCTTTCTATTCTCAAACTGAGGGTCTGGCCATGGGTAATCCATTGTCTCCTCTTTTATGTGATATTTATATGCATTTTGTTGAAGAAAAACTCTTCAGTTTATATAAATTTCCTTTCTGGTTTAGGTATGTTGATGACACTTTCATTTTAATTCCATCTGACCTTGATCTTTCTAATCTCCTTTCTCTTGTTAATTCTGTTGATCCTTGTATTCAATTTACTCTCGAAGTCGAAGAGAACAATTCTCTTCCTTTCCTTGACGTCTTGGTTTCAAAACTCCCAGATCGGTTCTCTACCTCCGTTTATAGAAAACCTTTCGCTGTCTCCCTTCCCCCTTATGCCCTTTCAAATCATCCTCCTCAACAAAAAGAGGCGTCCTTTTATACTTTTGTTTTTAGGGCGTTACGCATTTGTTCTGACTCTTCTGCTCTGAATAATGAAATTAATTATCTGAAATCTCTTGCCCTTGCTCGTGGTTATAATCCCTCTTTAATTGATAAAGCTTTGTATAAATTTAATAAGCCTAAACGTCCTTTTTCTGATTCAAATAATCCTCCTAATTTTAATTCTATAATAGTTCTGCCCTTTTATTCTCTTCTGTGTTTCAAAATTGCTAAAATACTTTCTCGTTTTAACTTTAAAGTTATCTTCAAACCTATGAATAAAATTAAATTCTCTTCTCTAAAAGATCCTGTTCCTACTGAGAACCGGTGGGGTGTTTATTTCATTCCTTGCTCTTGCAATTTAGGTTATATTGGTCAAACAAAGAGAGCTTTAAAATTCAGACTAGGCGAGCATCAGAGATATATTGCAAATCAAGAAATCTCTAAATCTTCGATTGCTTCTCACTGTTGGTCTTCCAGTCATTGTTTCAATTTCTCCATGGCCAAAATTATTTCTTCCCCTGCCTCTCCCTCTCACTTGGATTTTCATGAAGCATATTTTATTTCTAAAAATTCTGCTAATCTTGTCAATGATCTCCCATCATCTCCTTTCCTATCTCCAGCGTGGAAATTAATTTTGTAATTCTTTTCCCTTTTCTCTTGTTTCTTTTCTTTTTATTTTGTAAAAAAAAAAAAAAATAAAAAAAAAATAAATAATAATAATTTGGATTTTTTTCTTGTTCTTTTATAGCTCTTTATTTATTATTTTTATTTATATTTTTAATTTACTTCTTTTATTTTTATTTTTTCTTTTATTCCCATTTTTTCCATTTCATTTTCTCTTCTATCTTTTTTCAACACATTTCCCTTTTGCATATCCCTCTATCAGGTAGCGCCATCTGTCGCATTCTTCGCAACATTCTTTTTCTTCAGTTCATTTTTGAACTTGTTCGTTTTCGGACACGTGTATGCTTAGCTGATGACGAGCTGTTATGTTTTTAGCTCGAAACGCGTCCTGTGTTTTGTTTTAATTTTATGGTGATTTTTTACAAAGTTTTATTATTTTAATTGCTTCATATCGCCAGTTTTCGGTGCTGTTTCGCTACATATTGTTATTTTAAAATATTTTAAAAATCTATACAAATGTATATTATTATTTATATTTATATTTATATTTATAATTTATATAAATGATAATAAAAGATTCATCATAATTAGAAGCATTTTTGAGATAATTGTCCAAAAATGTTAAAATTTTGTTCAACTTTTACACTATTCTATTTAACTTAACTTAGTAGATGAAGTAATATGAAAATTCAGGATGTCAGGATGGAATAAAAATGGGATTTGGGTAAAGATGGATTTTTTGTAATCGATTTTACTGTAATTTCCTGATATGCTAAAATTAAAAACTTATATATACAGATGTGTTTCCGATAACAATATAATATTTTAATATTCTTAGAACTTAATTATAAATCGATAAAGTATATTTGGGGCATTTTTTTCGTTAACTGAGTGCATGTGAAAAATCGCCAAATAATATTTATGGTTACAACTTTTTACGAGTTGAAAAACAGTGGAGTTAATTATACGTCAAACCACACTCGCCAACATAATCCGTGAAACTGGAACAGCAAAATATTTTAAACACTAAAAATTAAAAAATGTAAATAAAAAATAAAAAGTGTAAAATTTTTAAGAAGCTGCTTTTATTATTAAATGTCATACCAAATGTATGTCTGTCTTTCAAATATCTTTATGTTAAAATCTTCATAGTATCTCTCAATTCTAAAAAAGAAACGCTGTCACCGCAGCAGTAATTGAATTTTTTGTGACCTGGGGTCTTTCTTCGCTAATATGAAGAAAACTGCTGCACACAAAAATATTAAAATTGGTAGTATTATAGAGAAATGTTTGATAAACAAGCTGAAGCAGACAGTTTTTGGATCAAAGTATTTAAAGAGATATTTAGTGTTAAAATTGGTCAAAAATATTACATTAAAAAAGTTTTATCGGAGCAAAAACTATGCATAGGAATTTAATATTTTTTTCTAAAGATATGCATTAGATGCCGCCGATGGGCAGACTGCATTTATTATTTTTTTTATTTGACTGATTTTAAAGGGTTTATTTCCATTTTAAATTCAAATTTTTTAGCGATATTAAAAAAAAAAAATTATTACTTTAAATTATTGTTAATTGGAAAAACAGCGCAAAGAATAATATTGCCCTCAAATTAAAGATTTATTTACACGTGACTGTTATACACAGGAAAAAAACAACAACTTTGAAATTAGAATTAAATGATTACGTATTAAAAGCAGGAAATTATTGAAAATTACTTCATAAAAATTACATTTATACGTAAATATTAAAAGAGAAAGAATTTTTTTTTTTTTTTTTTTTTTTTTTTTTTTAAATAATAAATTCCTTAATATGCGTTAAAAATCGTAAACGGAGGAAATTATGTCATTTTAAAATGGTCAAATGATATTATTGCCAAACAGTTATTATTATTGCCCAACATATTTACACGAGACATTTATTTCAAATTTCTAAATGATCTTTTAAACTATTGTTGCCAATTCTCAGGAAGCGCAAATAAAAATATTTCCTTTCTAGCAACTAAAGTATTTTCACGTGAATATTAAAAAGAGAAAGAAAACTATAAAATAATAACTTTTTTAATATGCGTTAAAAGCAGTAAATAGGATAAATTACATCATATTTAAAACGACCAAATAATAATAATATAGCAAAACACTTTAAATTAAAAAATATACTTATCAGAAATATTTATTTTATATTTTGATCTTTTTAACTATTAATAAATGCATACATATAATAAGACAGACTTTAAACACAATTAATACAATAAACTCAATTGGAGTGAAAAAGTAGCCAGGAACAGGACCCGAACCTGGGTACACAGCCTACCGTGCTGTTGCTCCCACCACTAAGCTAGGTAGCCCAAGCTTGGCAATTTCTCACTAATAAACCATGTTGGGGAACATCACCGCCCATCTATCAGATCGCAAAGCATGACGCGACAATGATGAATAAATTTCTTTTTCTAACGACCCACAATATAAATTTAAATTTAAATTAATATTGTTTATTTAAATATTATATTATATTTAAATAAATTTATATTGTAATTTTAAATTTATAATGAAGATTCTTGGAAAAAGAAATTTATTCATCGTTGTCGCGACATCCTGTGCTATCTGATAGATGGAAGAAGAAGAGAGAAATTAGTGAGAAATTGCCGAGTTAGGACTTGTCCAGGGTAGCTTAGTGGTTAGAGCAACAGCACGGTATGCTGCGGACCAATGTTCGAGCCCTGGTCCCAGCTAATTTTTCATTGCAGTTGGGTTTATCGTATTAATTGTTTTGTTATATGTGTACCTTTAATAATAAAAAATGGAATTCAGATGTTAATTTATAGTACAGGCAATAGGGAATTTTACCTAGAAAAATTAATGGTAGTTCTGGAAACCGACTTACTTTATGTTTTTTGGGTAGCTGAATCCGAATTTGTAACTTCTCACCAAAATTTCCCCCGGCAACCCCCCCCCCATATTTTGATAAAAAGTCACCCCCCCCCAAAAAAGAACGTTTTTATTTAAAAAAAAATCAATTTTTTTATTGTTTTAAGGGAAAAGTATCTAGAAATTCAGAAAGTAGACAAAATTTGCAACAAATTAGATATATGACATTAAGACTTAGGATGAAGGGGAAAGGGGGATCTGCCTCGGAACATGCGCCGCGGTGCTGCGTGAACTAAGTTGCGCAATTCCACTTAACCACTCACACGTTTACATTCGCCCTCCCATCTCCCCTCCGAACTTCCTCTATAAGGTTTGCTTTATGTTTTTTGGGTCGCTGAATTCGAATTTTTAACTTACCCCAAAAAATCCCCCCCCCCCGAAAACCCCCCAAAATAGTTGTTTTTTACTAAAATTTCTTATTGTTTTAGGGGGGAAAGCATTACGAAATTCGGAAACTAGACAAAATTTGCAACAAATAGGATATATGACATTATGACGTAGGATGAACGGGGAGAGAAGGGGCTGCCTCTGAACATTCCCCGCGCGCTTTTCCCAAAAACCTAAATTTTTCAAAAAATCTATTCTTTTTTTTTGTGGGGGGGGGGGGGGGGTTATGCCGGGTGAAATTTTGGTGGGAAGTTACAAATACGGATTCAGCGACCCAAAAAACATAAAGCGAGTCGAAATCCAGAACTAGTATTAATTTTGCCAGGTAAAATTCCCTATTGCCTGGACTTCATAACTTAGTGCATGTAGCGCCGCAGTGCATGTTCAGACGCAGCCCTCCCCCTCCCCGTTCATCCTACGTCATAATGTCATGTATCCTATTGGTTTCGAATTTTGTCTAGTTTCTGAATTTTGTAATGCTTTTCCCCTAAAACAATAAGAAATATAAGTTAAAAACAACTATTTTTTTTGGTGGGGGGGAGTTTCGGGGGGAAGTTGAAAATTCGGATTCAGCGACCCAAAAAACTTAAAGTAAACCTTATAGAGAAAGTTCGGAGGGGAGATGGGAGGGCGAATGTAAACGTGTGAGTGGTTAAGTGGAATTGCGCAACTTAGTTCACGCTGTACCGCGAGCATGTTCCGAGGCAGATCCCCCCTTCCCTTTCATCCTAAGTCATAATGTCATATATCTAATTTGTTGCAAATTTTGTCTATTTTCTGAATTTCTAGATACTTTTTTCCTAAAACAGTAAAAAATTGATTTTTTTAAATAAAAACCTTTTTTTTTTTGGGGGGGGGGGGCATTTTACCAAAATTTGGGGGGGGGGTGTTACCGGGTGAAATTTTGGTGGGAAGTTAAAAATTTGGATTCAGCGACCCAAAAAACATATAGTAAGCCTTTTTCCAGAATTACCATGTATTTTGCTAGGTAGAGCCCCCTATACGATCTTTATTGCCTGGACTATTATGTGCTTTTAAATTTTTAACAACTGTTATGAATTTGTTTTCTAACAACAAAAGTATTTTCACGTGATGAATATTAAAAAGGAGAAAGAAAACTTTGTTGGAAATTACATCAGACTTAAAACGATACATTTCAAATGTCTTATTTAAAACAATTTTCTGATAGCGTTGTTAAAAAAATACCAGGAGATAAAGACGCTATTTACATAGTTCATTTTGTATTAGCTTTTTTCAAATGTTTAACTGGTCTTATTTAATTAAACATGAAAATAGCCAGTAGATGTTTAACAGCAGCTTATACGGCCTTAAAATTCTCCAATCATGGGAAAATGGAAACCCGTTTACAGGGAGATCGCCAATGTTTTTTTTTTTTTTTTTAATTATATTAAATTTTCCGCAATCTTTTTAAAGCCGTTGAAATTGGCGTGTTTTTAGAGTTTGCGGTGTCTCAATGGGAATTTGTGAGCGTAGCTCGTAGGAGGCAGAACCCTAGAATATAAAATTTTCCTACACATGTTTACAAGTTTCGCGAATTTTTGCAGACATGCGGGGCAAAGCTTCAGGACGAAATGTAAAAGAAAATTTAAATTCAAGAATTCCCTTTATTTATACTCTCAACCTGTCTCTTAATGTATATGTTTTGGTAAGAAGAAGCCTTTTCAAAAGGAATTTCCGTCTTATTCCTAGGACACTAGCGTTACTGGCACCTGCATATTGATTCTGTGTTTATGAATAGTCCTGGTAAAAAAGAAAAACAAATGCACCACCCCTTACTAACTCTGCAGTAAATTATGGTATAAAAGAATAAAAGTACATCTGAACGAATTGATTAGTAATAACCTCTACTGATTAATGCTGTAATTAAACTTTGCTTACGAAGCCATCTACATATAGAAATGGTATCAAACCCGAAATTACCCTTAAATTTTTTAATATTAATCTTCACTTTATATTGAAATTCTTACGTAAATTTTACCTTTGGATACCGTCATTCCGTCAAATAGTCAGTTTAGAAAAGAAAAAGATTTCGACAAAATACGGAAATAGTACTGGCTTCACAATTTCCGTATTTTAACAAAATTTTATTTTACCGTGTATTTATTTAAATTATACAGGTTCTGTGCATAAATTGCGCATACAATTTTAAGGTACCGAAACAACTCTAACAGAGAGACAGCATGCAGTAAATATAATTTCAGACGATCCAGTTTCTTGTAAATTAATGGTACATTATTTTGTACTCTTAAAACAAATCTGCTGGAAAGAGAACAAGGAAACTTAATACACAAATTTCTTCTTCATGCTGATTTGAAGATTATACGGTAAAAGAACGTTAAACTTAAATACTTGAGAACGATAAATCCAGCGGCAACTACGCCTTTTTTTGTAATTTCAATAAAGATTTCACTTTTTCTGAATGAAAATCGAAGCATGATTTAAAATAGGACTACACATTCAACAAGAAACGTTTTTTGTACGGATTAACCCTTTTCTACAAAAAAAAAAACTATTCCACAGCATGAATCATGAATAAATCTGCAATTTTATTCATTTCAAACATCAAAGCGTTTAAATATTTAGCTTTTATAACACTATTTTACAAAAAAAATTCCTTTCCTAAATAAATATAGGCTTGATTAAAAAAAAAAACAGTAGAAGAGAATTAAAAATGTATGTTTTATAAATGTAAATGAACTTATGACGTCACGTTCTTATGTAAAAAGCACACATTATAAAGCTAAAATTTAATGAACCGTTATCGAAATTTTAATTTAATGAAAAAATGTGGTAAAAGGAAAGTAAAGGAAACGAATTCATATTTAAGATGTCAAATAATAACAATGTTAACAAGAAAGATAAGTCATGTGTCAAGCATAGATTAGGAAACACTCTCTAACACTTCCAGTATTTTTTAACAGTATTTTGCTGTTTAACACGTTAAGCGCCACGTCAGCCACGGTGGCTGACAGCGAACTTTCCGTTTAAAACGCGTCATTCACCGATGGCTGACGTCTAAAATATGATACAAAACTGAAAAAATATACATTGTTTTAAATAATTACTGAGCAAATATTTAAAATTTACCTACCTTTTATTTATTACAGTATTATACTTTCTTAAAAATTTCTTTAAGCATTGTAAATTTTCAGCACTTCAGTGTCAGTCATCGTGGCACTCAATGTGTTGATAAGGTAAGTAAGATACCAATGCAATAGTTTTAGAAAACGCAAAACACATTAAAAAACAACATTCAGCAATTACAGTCCGTAGCCGGAAAAGTGCTTAATTTTTTTTGTGGGAAAATACTTGAATTGTTTTCTACAGCCCTGTATATTACCTATAGATTTTTATGCACGCCGCGTATTAAGTTAAAATTTATTCCCGGCATAACCACGCTTAAGACTACTGAAATCATACTTTTAGAAATTATCATCCATAAGCGGTCATTTATCCAGTTCTTTGTGTGACTCTTTATATGATTTTATTTACGTTCTACAAACATCTTTTAGTATGCTAAATATAGTCCAGCTTGCAAATGCTTAACTCTATTAAAAACCACCTTTAATTCACATCATGTTCGGTAATGCTCACGAATTCTTTTGTGTAGCCCTATATATGATCCATGCCATTTATGCATACCCCGTAATATGCAAAATTTAGATAAACTTAAAAATGTATATCATATCTGAAAATGATTTCCCACAATTATCTCTGATAGACAGCACTTCGGATACAGTACTGTATCCGAAATCTTTTGAGTGTCCCTGTAAATGAACGATAAATGATGTGCGTATGATATTCCACAACAAGTATTTGACTGTTAGTAAACATCAGTAATGTATATCAATTTCGGTATATTTGAAAAAGTAACAAAGTTAGAATATCCATGCCATTTAGATCCATTAGATCCATGCCATTTATGCATACCCCGTAATATGCAAAATTTAGATAAACTTAAAAATGTATATCATATCTGAAAATGATTTCCCACAATTATCTCTGATAGACAGCACTTCGGATACAGTACTGTATCCGAAATCTTTTGAGTGTCCCTCTAAATGAACGATAAATGATGTGCGAATGATATTCAACAGCAAGTATTTGACTGTTAGTAAACATCAGTAATGTATATCAATTTCGGTACATTTGAAAAAGTAACAAAGTTAGAATACCGTGGAAACAGTTTAACTCCGTTGACAATTGTATATATTCCACAGAATGCACGTGTTAGTGCACTTCATAAATGCATATAAATTTTATTATGTTTATCAAATGATCAAAATGCACTTGAAAAGACTTTTTCCCATTGAATACTTTTGCCTATCCGTGCAAATGAACTATAAGTGCTATAGCTAGTCTTCAATTTCAATAGGGTTCATGTCACAGTAAATGTCAATAACGTATTAAAATTTCAGAGCATGAAAGAAATCATGAAAATATGATTAAAATCAATAGTATCTGTTTTTCATAGTATTACTTTTTGACAGTTGAAACTTCTCTGAATTTACTGATATTCATCCTCATGTATTATTAAAAATATGCACGTTTTATTTCAAATAAAATGTCACTTTTTTTTCCAAGCGAAATCTTTTTATAATAAGGTAATTCTTGTTATTTTCCCCCTGTTAACCATGATGCAATTTTTTACATAAAATTTTCCTCTATATGTAACTAATACTCATTCTCAATAATCAGTATGAGTAAAAAATATTATATTTTTCCTTTCAAATATGATGTCATACTCACCTGATTTCTACACTTATATACATCCATGCTTCTTGTAAAGTATTTTAAAGTATTGGAAAGCGTTCATTGCATTTCAAACATGACGTAATTTTTTTATAGAGTGAAATATTTTCTTGATACTATAACTTTTTTCCATTTTCTTTCCCTGTTAATCTCAGCGCCATTTTTGACAGAAGCCTCTTCTGTATGTTACTGATATTCATGTATCAGCAAAAGAATTTTTTTAATTTTTAGTTTCACATATGACGTCATATTCACCTGCTTTTTAATTGCTAAAAATGTTAATTTCTTTTCCATTAGTCAAATATAAAAGTGGCAGTTAAAAATTAATTGTTGTGGAAAAATTATTATTTCAGGTTCTAAAGATTTAACTGCAAAGGGAAAATGGCTAAATTTTATAAGAAAAAAGTCCATAGATTCTCTGTAAAAATAATGAAATTTCGAATTATTAAGAAACTAAATTGAATAAAGTAAATAAAAAATAGCCTAAAACCCCTTTTGTGTTATAGTCCACTTTTATTGAAATATATAAAGACATTAAATAACCCTTTTTGAATTTGACTTCTTCCAGCGATTCATTGACACGTTTACATTTATAATATTATTAAGAGAGAACTTTTTATAAATTCCTAATGTTGTTTTGTAAGCCGTCTAAGTAAAATTCAAAAGATGGAGTGAATGTTTTAAATTGAAATATCTTTTCATTTTAAAAGCTTCATTTATCTGTTTAATTTTTGTCATGGAACATAAAAACTACCATAAAATAATAAAACGGTTGGCTTTATGCCAAAAAAATGTTTTATGAGGTTCTATCAAAATGCCGTTAAAATTTTGTGCCTTTTTATTTTGTATTATAAGATTTTCTATTGTATTATACGATTTTTCCCATACTTTTTTTAATACCGTATAAAGAAGAAATTCCCCACTTATTAAATTCTGCTAAGATTTTCAAAAGTGGGGTGGTTAGATATTCTCCCACTTTTTTTTGGAGGTTCTGATTTTCTTTACAGTAATGCTCGTGGTATTTTTTTCCAACAATGTGAACAACAATAGACCACACTTAATTATACTTAACAATTCATGAGAATAATTTTCACTCGCGATTTTTTTTCAACAATGTGATAGGATGATAAAATACACTGTATTATTACTGATTAATTCATAACAATAATTTTTTACTCTCATTTTATGCAACAATGAAATTGTTAAATCCAAATAATACATTGTGTTCTATGAATGTCAATTTATGGACGAAAGTACTACAAATAAGCAATTAAAGATAGCCATATTTAATCAGGAATCCTTTTTAATTAATTAGGCGTAATTTAATTCTTAAAATCAAAATAGCATTGTCTTATTCAGTTTATTAAAAAAAGAAATAAATGAGAGTTCTTGTTTAATATCAATGTTGTGAATTAGCTACTTAGCTTACTTATAGCTAGAAAATAATTAAACTGTTGACTCTTAATAATAGTTTTTTTATACACAAATTTATTTTTTTACAAATTTTTAAAACAAGCCAGTAAAAATATGTATCCCCCTAATGTACGGATAAAGAAAATTTATGGAGCGTAACGACGGGAATATGAAAGATAACGGAAATGATCTCCAAACAAAAAAGTGTCGATGACAAGAACATCCAAGGTATGTATGACATAAATGGGAAAATGTCTGCATTATTTTAATGGTTTTATTCGTAACTTAACGAATTATTTCATTTCAGGCATGCCCATTTTTCTAAATATGTGGTAAAAATGAGTATTCCTCCGATGTGAAGGATATGAAAACTGTAGAGAATGACAATAGAAATGATCTTCAAACAAGAAACTGTCGATGCAAGTCATCAAAGGTATGTATGTCATAATGGGATAAATATCTACATTCGTCTAATGGTGTTAATAGAATGTAACGATGGAAACATGAAATATGATGAAAATGATGCCGATATTAAAAAAAGACGACGACCAGTATATCGGAGGTATGTATTATTCGATTTGATAATAATTTGCATTATACTTATGATTCAAACTATAATTTAATACAGGGTTTTGTTTCAGGTATACACATTTTTAAAACAAGCCTGTGAGAATGTGTATTTCTCCGATGTGCAGAGTATGAAATCCGTAGATTATGACGATGGAAATGGACTCCCAACAAGAGAGAGTCGATGACAAGAACATCTAAGGTATGTATGTCATAATTTTATAAGTATCTGCATTATTCTAATGGTTTTATTTGTAACTTAACAAATGACTCCATTTCAGGTATACCCATTTTTTAAATAAGTCCTAAAATCGTGTTTCCCTTTCACGCGAGGAAGATGAAAATCCATAGAATGTAACGATGGAAACATGAAATATGATGAAAATGATGCCGATATTAAAAAAAGACGGTGACCAGAATATCGAAGGTATGTGTTATTCGATTTGATAATAATTTGCATTATACTAATGATTCAATCTATAATTTAACAGAAGGTTGAGTTTCGGATATACACATTGTTAAAACAAGCCTGTAAGCATGTGTATTTCTCCGATGTGCAGAGTATGAAAACCGTAGAGTATGACGATAGAAATTGTATGCATACAAGAGACAGACAATGAAAAGAACATCTAATGTATGTATGTACTTCATAATTTGATAAGTATCTGCATTATTCCAATGGTTTAATTTGTAACTTAACATGTTATGCCATTTCAGGTATATCCATTTTAAAAATAAGTCCTAAAAATGTGTATCCCTTTGATGCGTGGAAGATGAAAATCCAGAGAATGTAACGACGGAAACATGAAAGATGATGGAAATGATGCCGATATTAAAAAAAGACGATGACCAGAACATCAGAGGTATGTATTATTCGATTTGATAATAATTTGCATTATACTAATGATTCAAACTATAATTTAACACAAGGTTTTGTTTCAGGTATACACATTTTTAAAACAAGCCTGTAAGAATGTGTAGTTCTCCGATGTGCAGAGTGTGAAAACAGTAGCTTATGACGATGGAAATTGTCTGGAAACAAAACAGAGTCGATGACAAGAACATCTAAGGTATGTATGTCATAATTTGATAAGTATCTGCATTATTCTAATGTTTTTATTTGTAACTTAAGAAATGATTCCATTTCAGGTATACCCATTTTTAAAATAAGTCCTAAAAATGTGTATCTCTTTGATGAGCGGAAGATGAAAATCCATAGAATGTAAAGATGGAAACATGAAAGATGACGGAAATTTTACCGATATTAAAATAAACGGTCAAGTGCGAGTATTACTCGCGCACAGAGGGTTCCGTACAATAATATATGAATTAGTAAGTGTATTATTAAAAAAATACCGCTGCTAAAAGAATACTAAGACTTCGTAAAAACTATACAACGTAGGGTTGAGTACAGCTGTATAGTATACAGGGTGCAAAGGAGAGTCCCTTTAACCTGAAAATACTTGCAAACGGATAGAACTACAGATATACAAGTGAGGTAACGGCATAGTAAAGCGATTACGGCCGTCCTAATGCAAACGACAGCAGCACCCCTAGTGGCGAAATTTGGAAGATAGCCATTGCAAATCGAAAACGAAAAGAGGTAGAGCAAATTTTCCAATTAGAAAGTTTTAGAGCATCAATTAATTAGTACGAAACGACATTTGGCTCACACGGATACGATAAATCTTCGCCTGCATACCCAAAAATGTCCGAAATCGATGAGCGACGGTTCTACTTTGCCTATTCAAATTCCGGAAATGTAGCAGTGCACAATTGCAGATTGTGACGTTGTACTGTGCTGTAATGTCTGTAAAGATTTAATTTCCAATGCATTTAAAATTTTAGAATAGCCCTTTCAGGGCCAGAAGAATTCTGTTCGTAAACTGATGAAATAATTGACTGACACCAGAATATTCAAACGAATTTCTCAGAAAACAAAAACCTGCTAATTTGCACTTTCATTACAAAAGCAAAATTTTATTAAAATATTCTTGGTGCCATTTGCCAGTTTTGGAATTAAAATTAGGTGGCTAGACAGTCTAGCCACCGCCCTTGAAAGGGTTAAATCTATGTCGCCGTATTGAAGAGGCTTGTAATAGACTTTCCATGCTCAGAAATGTGCATGCAGAATTACTCTCACGAATACAAACATGCATCGTGAGCAATGGTGAACTTTTCGAACATACGAAATATTAACTTTTTATCACTGTGAGACAGTTTTTTTTGTGTGTGTGTGCGATGTTATCAAAATGTATTGAGATAAGTAAGTATTTATAGCATAAATTGTGCGTATTTCTTCATACTTCGGATTATTTCATCCAAACGTTTACACAAAATGGAGTGCATCGATTTCGGACATTTTTGGGTAAACAGGCGAAGATTTATCTTATCCATGTAAACCAAATGTCGTATTCTACTAATTAATTGATGCTCTAAAACTCTCTAACTGGAAATTTGCTCTATCTCTTTTCGTTTTCGATTTGCAGTTGCTATCTTCCAAATTTCGCCACTAGGGGGCGCTGCTGTCGTTTTCATTAAATCGGGAGTAGTTGCTTTACTATACCTTTACCTCACTTGTATAGCTGTAGCTCTCTCTGTTCACAAGTATTTTCAGGTTAAAGGGACTTTACTTTGCACCCTGTATACTAGAAAAGTATAAATGGATATACTATGAAAGTTCAAATATATATGGAACCTAAATAATAGCAAATATAGCTATTTTGTATATTTGTTATTCCATATAGGTTTTTAGTTAACCTTTAAAGACATAGTAGGTGTATTGAGAGAGCCACTCAATGCAAACTAGTTGCGAATCCCATAGTATTTATGTGATTAATTCTCATTAAATTAGTCTATTTTTAACAATTTGACGTTTATTGCTTTTATACTGCTATTGGACATTGCATTACATAAATATATCCTTAAAATTTGTTATCTAGACTTTAACAGCCCATGGAGCATAGTGTACGCCGTCCCTGTCATTATGTATGTCCAAACCGTCCGTGTCTTTAAGGGTTAATATCTCGGCTAATTACCGACGATTTTTTTCGAAATTCATGATCACTCATAACGTAAATGTCGTGTTTCCAACATAAGGAATATTATAGTATAATACTAGTACCCTTACTAGAACAGATTTTTCCCCTGTCATGTCAAATTCCGTTTACGCAGGCTTTACTGCAATATATCTTAGTTTAAAATTGAATGTAGTATAGTATGAAAGTTGTAACTTTGAAAACTTAGTATGAAAGTTGATGGAGATGATGCCAATAGAAGAAAGTGTATATGACAAGAATATTAAGGTGTGTATTACTGTACTGTACATGAATCTACTTAATATGAATGATTCTATTTGTAAGCTGACAAATGATTTTAATTTCGGTATACGCATTTTTAAAACAATCCGTAAAAATGTATATCGCTCCGAAGAGCAGAATATGAAAAACCGTAGAGTGAAAACATAAAAGATGACGGAAATGATCTCCAAAGAAGAAAGGGTCGAGGACAATAACATCGATCGTAAGTACCGGGTGAGCAAAATGTTCGTTAAAACTTTAAAAACTCATAAAAAAGAAAGAAATTTTGATAAAGGAGTGCGGTTAGAACATTAAGGTGTGTATTGCTGTACTGTAAATGAATCTACTTAATACTAATGATTCTATTTGTAAGCTGACAAATGATTTTAATTTCGGTATACGCATTTTTAAAACAATCCATAAAAATGTGTAACGCGCCGAAGAGCAGAATATGAAAAACCGTAGAGTAAAACATAAAAGATGACGGAAATGATCTCCAAAGAAGCAAGCGTCGAGGACAATAACATCGATCGCAAGTACACTGTAAAAAAAAATCTGTGAAGTTACTAAAGTTTTTCTAGGAAACTGGGATTCCTAGAACTTTTCATGTAACGGCAACAACAAAATTTCATGTAACAGACACACTTTTGCGCCGAAAATAAAAAAATCTGTAAGGTTACTAAGAATTTTTTTGGAAACTGGGATTCCGAGAACTTTTCATGTAACTGCAGCCAGGGTTACAAATAAAAGTTTAGTAAGATTACTGAAATTTTAGCAGATTCATTTGTAAAGTTACAGATTTTTGTAGCTTTACAAAAACTAGTTTTGTAGATTTGCAGCTTTTTTCGTACAGTTACAGTTGAAAGTTTAGTAAGCATGTAACTTTACATCTGTAGACCTACAGATTTTTTTTTACAGTGTACCCGGTGAGTTACATGTTGATTGAAATTAAACTCGTAAAAAAGGAAGAAATTATGATAAAGGAGTGCGGTTTGCAAGAAACGGCTCACAGGATAGTCGGAATCTTTTAGCAGCAAAAAAAAGAAAAAAGTAACATGTAGAGGGCGTTGTTGGCCCGAAATGCAATGAACAAGACAACAATACGCTCCATTCATTCGTTCTGCCAATACAAACGTTCAACATGACCTCCAGAACATTCTACGACACAACTGCTGTCCTGTTCATTGTGTTTCAGGTCGTCAGTGCCATCTAGATGCGATTCTTCAACTAATTTTTTATTTTTTTGCTGCTAAAAAAATTCGACTACATTGTAAACCTTTTCTTGCCAACTGCACTATATCATAATTTCTTCCTTTCTTATGAGTTTTTAAAGTTTTAACGAACTTTTAGCTCACTCGGTATTATTCGATTAAGCAAAAATTACATTGAAATAATCTTACAATTTGTATCTTAACAAAGCATTTTATTTCAGGTATGCATTATTTATTAAAAGCCTTAAAAATACGTATCCTTCATACATGGTATGTTCACAAAGTTTGAAGACTGGTCCTAGAATACAAAAGTTATTATACATTTTTGTACCGCGAACTAAAATTCTTCGACATATGACCCTTGGGCATCAACACACCGCTGCTAGCGTTTTTTCCATTGTTCATAGGCTCCCTGGAAGTCTTCGCGCGCAAGGCTGTTAAGGGACCTCGTCGAAGCTGGAATCGTGGATAGCTGGAATCCTGTCGAATCACTTACCTTTCAGGTATTTCTTGTTTCAGAGGAATACAAAAAAGTAGCTGAGAGCGAGGTTGGGGCTGTAGGGAGACTTGTGGCAGGATTGACAAGTTTAACTTGGCCAAATCTTTGGCGGCTGAGAGCGACGTGTGAAAGGGCGCATTATCGTAATGAACAACCCAATCTTCACTGGTGTCTGAGCGGACGAACCAGGTCAGGTCTATTTTACGCTAGAATGCACCGCTATTTGAAAGATAGAGTCCAGCGGACCCGCCCAGACATCAGAGACGATTGGATTGTTCACCATGACAATGCGCCCTCTCACACGCCGCCCACTGCTGCCGAAGTTTTGGCTAAGTTTAACGTGGCAATACTGCCGAAAACCCCCTACAGCCCCGACATTGCTCCCAGCGACTTTATTTGTTCCCCGGATCAAGAAAAACCTGAAAGGGACGCGATTCCAGCGATCCAAGCAGCTTCGACGAGGTCCCTTAACAGCCTTGCTCGCGAAGACCTCCAGGGAGCCTATGAATAATGGAAAAGACGCTGGCAGCTGTATGTTGATGCCCAAGGGTCATATTTAGAAGAATTTTAGTTCGCTGGACAAAAATGTACAATAACTTTTGTATTCTAGGACCAGTCTTGAAATTTTGTGAACACACCATGTTATGCCTAAAGATACACATCTACAGCCTGTAACGATGGAAATATGAACAACGGTGAAAGAAAAAATCGATGACAATAACATTGGAGGTATAGATATGTAATTAGAAATTCAGTAACAATCGACATCATTGTTACGATTATTTTTCATAACTTAGCCTTTTTATTACGTTTCAGGACTGGAAAATATTTTTCCTATTCAGTCGTACCAAAATTTAAAAAAAAAAATCTTTATTGTAGATATCTCTTGAAAATATCATAGTAAAACGTATAGAAGAAATTGTTTTTAAAAAAGTGGTAGAATAAAAATATAGTCGCTGGGACATACGGTGTCCCAACCCTTGTAATCAAAGAAAATATTATAAAATAATTGTATTTGAGGTATAGACATTTGTAAAAGAAACCGTAAAATTGTGTTTCCCTGACCGGTCATTTTAAATTAAAGTATATTAAATGAAATTAATTTTTTATTAATAAATTACATAACACAGTGCCAAACCCGTTTCTGAATATGTATATTACAAAATTGAAAAATTTTCGCCAAGTTTAAAAGTACTTTATATAAATTTCCCTTTTTAGTGATATTCCGTAGATTATACCAGTTTATTAAGACAAAACCCTAGGTTATTAATCTCCATAAGATCTTAATCCATATAATAATATTTATTCCAAATTGCGTAAATCTAAAAATAATGACTCTAACTATTTATATTTATTAAATAAAACCTTTTTTTATTTAAATTCCTATTTAAATTCGCTATTAAATCCCAGTATATCATATTCCCCCAATTCTTTATTTAATTGCTAAAATATAGTAACTCATAACTTATCCCGTCTAAAAAACCTATTTCTTTTTAATTCATTCTTTTATTTAAATTTATCCAGGTGCCAAATGGAATATTTCAATGATTTAAAACTTACGCAGAAATAAATTCATTTTTCTTTTTATTAAAAATCGTCTATGGGGGGGAAGGGGGGAGTTAGTTTAGCTCGACAGCAGAGACTAAAATTTGTTTACACCTTGCGCGTCTGGTTGCAAGACTATGGAATATTCTGGAACAATATTTGGCGGTAGGAAACTCGTTTACGTCGAGATTAATACGACCGGAAGTAAGTGCGAATAGAACGTCTAAGCAGTGAATATGATTGGGGAAAAGGAATCAGATGACTTACTTTTTATCGTTGAGCGAGGTAGTATAAATACTGATTGTGGCAGCCAGATAGGTGGAGAAATGTGATAGAAGGTGGAGAAATGTGCTAGAAGAGTGCAGAAATGTGTAGAACAGAGTGTATCTACGTACGTAAAAAGGTGTAGCGTGTCAAAAGAGTAAATGTCGGAGATCACCGTTGAGATTGAAGGCCTTATACGACTTCGAAAGTGAATGTGAAGTTCATTTCTTACCTTCATAATTTTCACTTACCATCTGGCAGTAAATAACATGTTTCGCATTGACTGATTGGAGCATTTCCCTACAAAATTGTTCTTGAAAATGCTAAATAAAATTGGAATTTAGCCCAGTTCACTGTTTCTCCATTATTTATTCCATCTATGTTCGCCTTTATTAACCAGCCGGCGAAACACGCCTGTGTGCATAAAAATGGAAACCCAGGAAAATATGATTTTCGCCAACCTCTACTGTCGTTATGTCATATGTATTTGTAAAAAATAAATAAATAAATGAAAATAACATTATTTTAAAAATAATTTTATATATTTTTATAGTCGAAATTCGTTTTGTACGATATATTCTTAAAAATAAAGTTAATTCAAATTTAAATGTCAGAGTTCGTTTTTGTAAAATAATAATTTTAATTTCAAACAAAAAAAGTAATATTTTCTAATAATAATTTAAAAATAATAATTTTTTACGATTATTTTATATATCTACGATTTAAATTGTGTGATTAGTTACAACTGGCTGTAAAAATGAATACCTTAAATGTATCTACTTTTTATAATACTGAAAGAAAATAAAATTTTCTCCCGGACAAACATCTTAGTAAAAATTACATTTTTCATCAAAAAATTAAACAGAAAGTAGAAAATCAGACCAAAATCCTAAGCTTTTTTTTTCTCTCTCTCTCTCTCTCTGTTTTACGTAATTTTATAGAAAAACGGTTTTGTCGTCTACAATAAATCTTATATCTTGAATCTTAAAAATTGCCAAAAATGTATGTACTCAATAGATTTAACCTCCTCAGACCCGATGTATCCTATAGGATACACATCTTTGCAATTTCTTTTCTCGTGTATAAATAATGTTCAAAAAAGGGAAATTGGTGTGTATTGAGCCTTACAGATAGCAGAACTAAACGAAATAGCAATTTGTTTCTTATAGTGCTTTCTTAGCGAGATACGTGTTATATCAAAATGGCTTGCAGCAAAAATGCACGAAATATACAAAAACGAAAACGTAAATAGTTTTTCAGTACGTTAAGATATCATTTGTAGAGTCCAGTAGAAATAAAAAAATATTAAATGTATAATTATTTCACATTTTGCATTGTTTTTGCAATGCAATGCAAAAGAAAAGTAAAATAAAAAATCCTAAAAAATTGTCAAAAAATACACTTATTGGGTCCCCATGTAAAACATGTAAAACGCCATGTAAAACTAAAGTAAAACAAAATATAATAATAAACCCTGGGGTCTGAAGAGGTTTTAAAGTTACCATTAACTGATAGTTAATTATCTGAAATCAATCATGAAATATAACAAGTCTGATATTGTACGTCAAACGTGGCAAATGATGTGTCTTCGTACTATAACTAGTTTTATAAATATTCAGATCTTGGCTCAATAGCAATTGCACTCTTATGCAAAAATGCATGAATACAAAATTTCTTATTAAATTCAGTAATACGGAAATAATATGACTCCAGCTTAAATAGAACGTAATCGCCATGGCGACCTACAATCATTACCTAAAATGGGATATCAATTAATTACGCATGATAGGATTTCATACAAGGGAGGAAACTTTTATTAATATCTTTTTAAGTTTTGATTTGATTTTCATAAAATTTTAAATGGCTCGACAAAATTCTGCAACGATATATTAAATTTCAAATCATTCGGTTGGGTAGTTTTTGCTCTGTTGCATGTAGACAGACGAACAGACAGACAGACGGATGGACCAGACGACGACTATATGCGCTACGTATTTGTGTGATTACGAACGCACCTAATAATGTAACTTTCAACACGGAATCTTTTTTAATAAGAATAAAGAAATATAAACTTCTTTAGATACTTTTATGAAACTATGTATCGTTTAGGTTGAATCATTAATTACAGATATCTGTCAAAATGAATATGTTAAATATAACTAATTCTTCAAAGATTAAAAGAAAGCAACTTTTTTCCTCCATAAAATAGTATTTCAATTAATAAAAGTCGCATTTCTGTCAAGAACTTAAAAAGAAATGAGAAAATAACTGAAGGCGTAAACCGCAAAGTCTTTTTTTCTTTTATAAATGGTATAACACAGTTTTTTTTAATGAATGATACCACATACTTTTTTCCTTTGCAATAAATCTTTTATCAAAACAAATGAACTATCATGAATCAATAAGAAACAGCTGGCATAAAAAAATATGGAGTTATTCAGATAAGTTTCATTTTATGCACAGAAAAAAAAATCAGTTTCTTTTCCTGGGGAAAATTTGCCTTAGAGAAGAGAAAAATGCTAAATGAATCACATGATGATATTTATAAAAGGAAAAGTTTAAATAAGAGATATTTAACTTTATTAAACGGAGACGAAATATTTTGGTAAATAGTATGATATTTATTTTGTATCATCTTAATTTTTATAAAGCTTCATTTGCGTGTATAAATTTACCCAGATAGGTATGGTTCAGGCTTTAATCATGGATAATCGAAATATTTTATTTCATTTTTAATAGCTTAAAAACTATACAAAACATACTCATTTGAGGGCAAGACCAGCAGTTCCCAAACTCTATTTTTAAGGTAAATGCATCTATAGTGGGGCACGTGCCAGTAGTGGGCCACTGATTTTTAAAGTTTAAAAACAAGCCCAAAATGCATTTCTGAAAAACGACTGAATGAAATCTTATTGACTAACATCCTTAAATGTTAACTTTCCATAAGCTATTTGGAAATTTTTTTTTTCCTGCTGTTACATTACTTTATTTTCTGAAGTGTCTTCAAAAACAGATTTTTTATAAATTTTTGGGGATTTCATTAAGAGATAAATTTCTATTTTTCAAACTTTGTTTCTTTAATATTGTGTTTTATTTTAATTAAGCTGCTGTTGATATAATCTATTACATTTACAATAATGTGTTGCATAAGCCAAAAACTTAAAGATTCATACATGAGAAATTTACTAGATCCACAATTGAAGCATAGAGGAAGGTAGCATTTCTTATTTTTAATTATTTTTTTAAGAATATTTTTTGAAACTTTGAATGTTTATTGTGATACATGAAGGTTAGGACTGGGCTAAAATATATATATATGTTTTGAAATCACCTATTTAATAATAATTAGAAAAACGTCCATAAGCAGCCCAATACTGGTGCGTTTACCTTAAGGGCTGCGCATATATAACGTTATCATTTTAGGGGGGAGGGGGGGTCTGGAACATGATATCGTAAGATAGCTCTAGGGGGAGGGGGAATTTGTCTTTTGATATCGTTATCCTTTTTGATCCAACCAAAATTTTCTCTTATTATTCGTAACTTGTACTTTACATCAAAATAGTCTCTTATCTTTCTGTTATCTATTTTTACGAAAATAATAAGTTATTATTAAAATCATTAAATGATTATACAGTTACTTAATTCCAAAATGTGGAATACTCCAACGTTTGGCATTCCTATTTATCTGTCATATGTGTATGCACATATATAATCCGCTGATCGAGAAACTATTTCCGCAGTATGTTTGAAATTTTACTTGTGTTTACTAGTAAAGGAAACTGAAAGAATTTTGTCCACCTGTTTTGTTGATAAGGAGTTCTGTCCCCATTCCCTATTACCATTTGGTGCGGGGGCAAGTGCAAGAAGACACATTATTGTTGATTGCATTATGTAATAAAAAGGTATTATTAAATATTTTTAAATAGCAGTTATTTCTTTTAAGTGTTATTTCCTTTATAATGATGATATTTTATTGATTTCTCTTCATTTGAATCAATAAAGTATGCGAATAATGAATATATGGGGCATTCTCACAATCTTTTGACATTCATGTCCCTGAATAATAATTTTTATTTTAATACACTTTTTTGTGTTTTTTTTATATTTCATATACTGGGGCACATCCCATTGCATGATTGCACAACAATATTAACGAGATAAATAAGTTTTGGACGACGTTGGGGGTCCAAACACCTGGAAAACTCCTATACCGTCCCGTGTCCCTGACGCTGATTTTTAAGTTTGGAGCTGTCTGGATAAAATTGTTTCAATAAAAATAATTCGAAATAATTTTTTTCTGAACCTGGAACTATTGTTTTATATAAATATGTAGCTAAAAATTAACCTGAACACATTTTTAGGGTTGTTATTATTTTTAAAACTCTGTCCTTGGGTTTTATACCTTACCATCCCTCTTCTAAAATTATACAGAAAATCATTTCAGATGCAGCCACAGAATTGTTTTCAAGTTTTTCTCCTGCAGAAGTATGCTAGAGAAATAATGTCTAAAATTCTTTGGCAGGAAATTTAGTGTAGAATTTAAATCAGCATTTAAATATCAATTTCAAGCATAGTGGCTTTATGGGTAGTCCTCCGTCCCCAAGGTTTATTCCTGCACTTTTCGAGGTAAATAAAAAAAAAATTAAATTTAATCTAATGTTAACAACTGTTTCTAAAAATCAATGAACATTGTGACTATCACTTAGTCTTAACATGATTTTCCAAAAAATAGGTGGTAATTTTTCTTACCGTTCCATCCTTACCGTCCCATTTTTTACCATTTTGTCCCTTTTTTCCAATACCATTTCCCCTTTTTACCTTACCGTCCCTTCTTTAACACCCCTTTAAGGCAATGTTATACAAAAATTCTGTATTAAAAGTACTACATTGTTATTATTTAAGTATCGCGCGGCAGCGTAATACTTATTTATTTCTAGTGTTACTTCTCAATGTTAATTTAACATAGAAAAGCCTATGGTGATCATAACTTTTTCATTTTTTCTTCCCACCTTTTTGTCCCTGATGCCACTCATTTTTTATTCTTTACTAATTCTAATGATATTATAAATTTAAACTCTAAAAACGTTTCCCTGACGTCAGGGTCAAAACGAATGGTAAAATCCCTTTGTATATGGGTGAATTATAATCCAGGGAGAAACATGGGCCATTTTTTTTTTTTTTTTTTTTTTTTTTTGCATTATTCAAATATTTTTCTTAAAAATTCCAATTTTTGCTTATTTCATTGAAAATCAACGGATATTTTTCATAGAAAATATAACATTTTTACTTCATTGTTGCAAACATTTCAAAAGCCGTAATAACAATTTTTTCTTTTTAGTTGAAAGATTTTCACGTGAAATATTAAATTGAGCTAGTTTTTATTTTATTTTATTTTATTTTTTATTTTATTTATTTTTTTTTTCAAAAATTAAAAAGGTGAATATGGCGTCATAGTGGAAATAAAAAGGATATTTTCAGAATAAGTTTTTACTTTTATCAAGTTTATATTTTAGTAAAAATTTTCTAATGGTTAACTATTTTTACGCAGGTAGCGAACTTAGTGAGGAATTACATAACTTAAATTTTAAAATGTATTTTTTACGAGATGAGAACTATTTATACCCCAAGTGAAACTTAGGTAATAATTTTCTGATGTGTTTACATCACACCTTGGGAGAGAATAAGGTTTAAAAATTTAAGTAAAATTTTTATCTTTTATTTTTTACTGTATCACAGCTATAATATTGTTAAATATTAGCAGTAAGGATTAAACACAATTTACATTTACATTCATAGCGTTCCTGAGGGGGAAATATGGTATCTAAATTTAAGTGAAGTTAATTTTTTATGTTTTGATTATAGATTTTTTACGTTCAGATTGGAAGTTTTTGTCCAAACAACCGCAACCTGCATTACTACAGTGGCGAAACATTTTGAATTACACAATTTTAAACTGCATCCCACATTGTGATGCAATACCGCATATATCAAAGCCTGATGATGATACTCTCTATTAATTTGGAAATGCGTTCGTCTGAGTGCTGTAGTTATTAAAAAACTTGACATATTAAACAAAAACATAATTTGAAGAACAAATTAAAAAAACAAAATGTATTTCCTACATTGTTTAAGCCCGAGAAGGGACAGATATTAAGTTATTTCATTCAATTAGTTCTGCATTTAATGTTAAATTTTTGTAATACATTAGTTAAGCCAATTGAAGATTAAAAAATAAAAATAAAATTCATACAATATGATACTTAAAACACCCTAAAGTATTAGATTCCGTTCAAATGAAATCGAAATAAATCTTAGACTTTTTTTAAGTTTTGTATTTTGCATGCATCTTATCATTTTATGCACAATTATCATAAACACAATACAAAATCTGCAATACAAATATTTTCAATTAAAAATGGAAGAAGTCTAAGATTTATTTCGATTTGATTTGAACGGAATCTAATTTTTTAGGGTGTTTTAAGTATCATATTGTATGAATTTTATTTTTATTTTTTAATCTTCAATTGGCTTAAGTAATGTGTTACAAAAATTTAACATTAAATGTAGAACTAATTGAATGAAATAACTTAATATCTGTCCCTTCTCGGGCTTAAACAATGTAGGAAATAAATTTTGTTTTTTTAATTTGTTCTTAAAGTTATGTTTTTGTTTAATTTCTTATTTGACTGTCCTGTGGTTACTATGCAAATTCATTATAAGTAAAAATTTAGAAAAAAATAAAAAGTTATAGGGGTAAAATGGTAAGGAAAATTAAACTCGCAAGTTTAACTTAAACCCCAGTTAAATAAAAAAATTTTCGCTGCTGGCCATTTTTTCTTTATTTTGAATCATTAAGGCATTCGTCCATCAGATTAAAATGTTATTTTAGCAAGTTTAAGGGGGGGGGGGGGGGGGTTCGTGGTATTATAACGTATGATATCGTAAGGGGGGAAGAGGACCAAAATTACTAAAAAGTTAATAACGTTATATATGCACAGCCCCTTTCGCGGCCCACCTTAAAATATCCAAAAATTTACACGTGACACCTAATATACAGCTTACACAGAGCATTTTGCATAATTTATGTTATGGGAAAGGTGATATCACGGATTTATGGGGATCGTGATCGTTCGCATAATTTTGGTAAGTACAACACGCTGTAAACAAAGCAAACCCCAGTCTAGTACGATCCGTTTCCTGTAAAAATCTAGCTGTCAATAATTCAGAAAATATTTCCATGGAAAATTATTTTATTTTACAAAAGAAGAGGGAAATAGATGTAAAATAGTGGTGCCCCCCCCCCCCCCCATACTCAGCAAAACGTTTTAGCTGTTACCTGTAGCAAGATCAGAGGCGAAGTGTATCCGTCTGCGTACGTTAATAAAGCCAAGCATACATATGGGTTAAGCCAACATGCCAATCACAAAATATGTGCTAGGCTAAGAGCGATATTAAAATTTGAACGAGTAAAGCGCCAAGTAGGAGGGTCACATTTGGCTATCTAATGAAAAGTGAAATAAAAAACAACTCTATCATTGCATACAGAAAGTATAAAGGCCATGATAATTAATGAGAAATATCTATTCTACAGGCAGATATAAAAATAGAATTTATGTGTCTTTAATTTCAGAGCTTATGATATGTCAGGCCACGATCTGTCAGAGCTCAGATTTTCGCTAGTTCTGTTTTCTATAAAAATTAGGCATTTTCATGTCATTCTCCGGCAAATATGTTATTGGAATGACAAACTTTTTCCTGTGCAATCCTAATAAGTTCAATCGATTGGATTCTCATAAATAATTATCAAAACTGTTTGCCGATTTGAAAATGCCTTTTCTGGAACTAGAGCCTCTAAGTTATTTTCCATTATGATAAGAAGTATTTTAATAAAGCTGTTCGCTCTACAGAAACTGACTGCTTTTCCTGGGGGGGGGGGGGGGGTAGGAGCGGGTACTCTCTAATGCAGTGGTTCCCAACGTGGAGCAACTTGACTTTTTAGGGGGCAAATCCAAATTTGTTACTCACTCATTAGCTATCAGTTTCTTTTGCTTTTTTGTTGTTTTTTGAAAAGTAATGTTGTAGACTAAAATTAAATGGAATACAAACAAATATTTAAAAGTATTTTTTTATTATTAAATTTTAAAAATGTTACCAATCAAAAGTTTAAAATAAAATCAACACCAGAATAATTTTACAAATAATTATTTGAAATATCTCAACATATTTTTTTTTGTAGTATTAAAAATCTCTATAATTTTTCTGGTTATTATTACATTTTACAATTTTTCGTAACGCTTACGAATATATTTTGAATGAGCTTTCTACTTCTATTAGCTCTGCAATATGTCACATGATGAATCTTTTACACGTGAAACTGCTTAAAGGTATATATAAATCTGACTGTCTTGAACAAGTTTAACCTAAAAAATGTATGAAAAATCTTAACGAAGTACTATCAACTTTATAAAAGTTATAAATCTTAAATAGCATTAGTAAAGGAGATGGATAAATGGTATATATATCTATGGTTATAGTACTTGCATTCTGCAAAGTAAATAAATACTACTTAAAATTGAAAAAAAAAAATGAGAAGCTTGAAATGTTTCTTGTGTAATTGTGTTATCTGTAGAAAGAGAATTTAATGTCCAAAGCTTTTCCACCAACTCTTAATTTGTGAAGATACAAATGTAGACCTTATAACACTTTCCTTTAATATTGAGATAGTTTGGAAAAGTACAACAAAATTCCTTTTGATATTGTTATGGTGTATTTTAAGATGTGTATAGAAATTAGAAAATACATTAGAAAAGGAAATAAGAATAAACTTATTTGCAACAATATCCCGTAATTTTGTCTTTTTTGTGTGTTCGGAGTTTAGGCAACTGGGAGATCTGTAGCTTTGTTGCAGATTCTCATGTAGGGACATTTGGAATGTTTCTGCGGTGTGTATGGTAGATAGGTTTTTGTAGGCGTATGGGGGTGGGAAATTACCGAGTTTCTATATGTGATTAGTTTTACTACACGGCTTTTAACACTGGGAGCAATAAACTCAAAAGGTAGGATTAAGTTTGATGTTAGATAATCCCTACCAGATGTCGAAGCTGTAAATTTAACAACGGGTCAAGAATAATCCTGTGGATTATTTATTGTTAAAAGTGTCAGCTTTGCTTAAAAATTTAAGAGCGGTGTTTAAATATTCAAGTTTTATCAGTGCGTCAGAGGGGCGTGGAGAATTTTAGCCTATTAAAGCTGGGAAGAGTGCTGGCACACCCGTCTTGAATAATAATAATAAAAAAAATGGAGTGAGGTTAGAGTATAGATTTTCATCTAAGAGAGATATTCGCTTGTTGGAAGAAAGATGTCTTCTACGCATAAAAATGCGGTCCGTTTCACGAAGAGCGAAAATTAAAGAATCTATCTCCTGACTTAAGTTATTCTTGAGCTATGGTTTTCCAGGTGTGCAACGACCGGCGGCGGTTGATTCTGCGAGATACCTTAAAATAGCGGGAGTCCTCTCTCTATTTTTACGGGTAATGCAGATGCAGAATTGATGAATAGTGAGGCCGTGAAAATTAGATTATAGGAGGGTGAAGATCCGAGATGTGTCACTGCTGACGGAATAATAGGATGTTGACACCTTGAAACTAAGATTTGGCGGAACGGTGCATCTGAATATGAAAGGCTACTCAATCTCTCTCGCTCCCTTTTTCTTGTCATATGATGAATATGCTAGTTTTCTGGACGGAACAGCAGTGAAACAAGGATGAAGTGATGATGTTCCATAGATGTACATGACGGGATGCCAGTGCTTGAATGGTCTTGATTTTTGATGGTTCTTTCCTGAATTGTAATATTTTATGTTGTTGGGATGCTATGTTGTGGATAAGGAATGTCTGATGCTTACCAAGAGGTGGTTTACCGGGGGTACTGGCGAGTTGCGTAAATCTGTTGTAGACTGTTTCTCCTTGGCGATCTTGCTGTTTGACGAATGGTGTTATGATGATAACCGTAAAGTGTGAACAGATTTTAAAACGGGTGACAATCTGAATTTGTGTTTTGTGAATGACAACGTATGGTGTTTTAACGGACATATTTTGTGACTTTATATTTTGACATTACTTTGGATGTGTTATTCTTTTAGAAGCAAGTTGCTCAACAATGTGTAAGTGTTTTATTTTAAGCTTGAGCATTTAGTTATTAAATAGTTCTGTAAATTTAAGTGAATTTTCATTTGAATGAAAATCACGAGTTGGAGGGGTAATTGTTATTATTTTCATTCTGAATTATATTAACTATGTTGTAAGAATATTATATTTATAAAGTGGTAAACATTATAAAATACTAAGTTTCAATCAATAATTTTAATTGTAAAGTTTGTAAATAAAATTTATTAATCTTCTGAATTTTGTGGAGAATGATATTTAATTTTTGAGTGGTAATTTCTCATTCTTTAAAATAAATTATAAAGACTAATTTGTCTTAAACATGGGTACTTAATTATTTAAATATAATTATTATTCAATTTTGGGAATGACTTTTGAGCACCGTAAGGAACACAACGCGATTCATAACTTAAATTTGTAATTTAAATAAGAGGGTGAAGCTATATTTAAATTCTAATAAGAAGTTTAGGTAATTACAAAGTTTAAATATTAATAAGTAGCAAGGTCAATGTATTAGTATATCATTTAGTAAAATTATATATTTACGAAAAGATGCAATAATAAAAGTAAAACTTTTTCTTTATGAAAGAAAGAAAAATTAAAATAAAAGGAACAATATAACAAAGTACTTTTAAGTATTAGATATAAAAAAAAGAGGATGCAAAAAAACCAAAACATAACAAAAGCGACGATGTATAGCCTCATTGCATTTATAGAATTATGTTAAAAATGCATTTGTGACAGAAGATTCATCTCGTTGATGAGTTAAAAAATGTGAAATGAATAGATATTGTTAATGCTCTATTACGCTTCCAACCTGTGAACAGAGTTTACTTTTTAAATAATAAGAGACATAATTTACAAAGTGAGAGGTGGGGGCGGGGATAGTAACTTCACACATGCTTTGTTGTGGCATGGCCAATAAAAGATTGGAAATCACTGTTTTATAGAATTTGTAGAACTTGGTATAATTTTTGCCACGAAAGGACCTCTCCAAGTTATTTCTAGATTCTTCTAGTAGATGAAACTTATGCCAGCAACAATGAAATACTATGAGTTATACTGGTACCATCTTCTAAAGTGAATTAATTACATCACACACATAGGATAGTCCGACCAGTAAGTGAACAGCCCCCAGTGAATGAACATTTTTTATATATTTTAATAGAATAAGGTTTAAAAACATCCCCACTAGATGGGGTTACAACATTGCCTTAATTCTATTCAATAGGAAGCTATTGCATTCCTGTTTGGCCACTGAAGTCACATTAGTTTACTTTGGGAACATGTTGTATTTTTCATGCCTGAGAAACACATTGTTTCAATGCTGAAATAATAAGGTAAGTGTGATGTCATTTCATATGTTTGATAAGAATTTAGTGTTTTTATTTGTATTATGCACTAATTTTATTGTACATACATTAAATATATATATTATAGCCATATTTCTAATTGTTTTAACCATTATAGAATACGTACAATTTGAGAATAAAGATGTTTAATAACTGGTCAGGCAAATGGTAAAAATCCAATGAATGAACAGCTGTTCATTCACTGGAAGGAAAACATTAGGTTACTTTTCCTAGTAAATGAACAGTTTTGGGCTTTATGTTGTTGTAGCTTTTTTTATACCTATAGTTTGAATTAAGAAATTTTTCAACAACGGTAACAAAGGAAAAGTTAACAGATATAAAAACGTAACAAAAGAAAATATGCACACACATTTTTAAAGGTAATAATTATTCATGACATTCAAATCTCACTTTTTCTATGTTTTTAGATGATTGATAGAAATATTCTTACTGATGACCAAGAAGATTCCTCAAAAAGGAAATATGGGAGTTTCAAGTACTCTACAGAGGACCTTGAAAATGCTGTACAAGCTAGGGTCAGGTCAGATCAGTTTCAAGAAAGCATATCTTCATTTTAATATTCCAAAAACAACGTTGTCTATGAAACTGCAAGTGAAAATAATTGAAAGTAAGCGTATGGGACATCGTCTGTATTGTCCTTTGAAGAAGAAAAAATCCTCTGAACATTGGATAGTTGGAAAGGGAAAACTAGATTTACGATGCATAGGGATGTAGTAAAAGGTGATGTTTACAATGTCATGAAATAAACAGGAAGGAAAAATCCATTTATAGATGAACATCCAGGGGAGAAATAGATGACTCTTTTTTTTAAATAGCATCCCGGGTTGGAAATATGAAATAAGCACCATAACAATACGTGGACCACAAGTCCACATGTGGTGGAATTGGCAGTGGCCTGCAGTAAAGTATAATATCAGGTATTTTAAGGATAATATGAAAAGGCACAATAAAAACACCTGAACTTACTTCTGCAGCATCCACCCGTTCATTTGGAGTTATTACTGAAATAGAGAAGTACAGGGCCAATGGTTTCAGGAAATAGAATTACTTTTTTCTTTTTTTTAAATCTGTAATTTCAAAACTTAAAAGTGACAAATTTTCAAACTAATTAATTATCGTTCTGGGATTAAAAAAACCGTACTTCAGTAAAAACATGTTATAAGTTAATTGTATAAGTTGTAAAATAAATAAAGAACTATGAAATTTGGGTATTTTTTATTTTGATGCCTGTTCATTCACTGGAAATTTTTGCGTTCATTCACTGGTAACGACTGTTCATTTACTTGGGTTTTTTTATCGATTTTTATTAAGACATCTCTAGCATCCCAAGCAAATAAAATATAAATTTGCTTTTGTTATTTTTCAATAATTTGTAAACCAACAAAGGTATTTGCACTGTCAAACACCAATAAGTATTGTTTATTAAAATATAATGAATCAATTTCTTTTCAAATGTGCTTAAGTGTTCATTTACTGGTCGGATTGCCCTACATATAAATATAAGGTACACTCTGTTCTACTATCATTTTACAGATCTTTCATGTACAACATTTCAAAAAGCAAAAGACGAAAGAACATTACTATTAAATTACATAATAATATTTTTAATATTTTAGAAAATATTTAAGTTCATACTTTATTTGAGACACAAGAGACGTTTTTTCAAACAGCAAGAAATAGTCATTTTTATTTTCTAGACTTTCTAGTGCTCCTTCATAATAATCTTTTACTCATGTATAATGACGTTTCAATCCGAAATCCAATTACTTTAAAAATAACTTAAACTCGGTGATAAAATAAACAGTGGAGAAATTGACTTTTGCATTTACTTTTATCTTGGTTACCGAATTCTTAAAGAACATTAGGAAAAAGGTAATAACTTAGCAGAAAATAGGAAATCTCATTCGCCACGTTACTTTCTCCAGAAAATAACAAATTCTAATCCAATGTTAGTCGCTTCCAAGAAAAATAACAACAAAGAAGGATTTGAAATTAATTCTGTGCATCATCTCCGTAAGTAAAAGTGAAATTTTTTGCTTCATTTCGTGCGTTATTTCGTTTGCCTTATTTGCATCCTGGTCTTAATAGCTTTTTAAGAATACTTAGAGAATTTTGAGGAAAAGTCATTATCTAGAAATATAAGAAAAACAGTTATATTTTTAAAGATACCATTTTTTATTCATTTAAAAGTTTACTCATTGCGAGCTTATTTAAAAGAACACGGTTTTAAAAACATACACTTATATGGCCATTAATGACTTTCAATTTTAGACATTTTGTCAAATATTTAAAAATATATTTGTCAGATTCTTGTGGAATTTTAGGATTAAAAAAGAACAAATTTGACTTCATATTTATCAATGTCAAGTTGATAACGAGGGCAACTGTGCGGCCAACAAAAAATTAAAGAAAAAATAATGCTTGGGATCACCCTGTAAAATATAATGCACGAAATGATCTATCGCTACAGACTATACATAGGCAGACATTGTGCAATATGTGTATTCATTTGTGTCAGAATAGCATGTATATTAATAGAGTTATAGTATTTTTTTTTTTTAAATAAAAAAAATTCTTGCATGTTTTTCGCTTACAACATACAGGATTTTTAACCAAATTTAACGCCACTTTCAGAAAAATTGACAAAATGTAGTAAAAACAATATAGTGCAAATGGAATATAAATATATTAAATATTTAAGGAAATATGGGCAGTTGTATAAAATACTTTTTATCTGCGCATGCGCGAACAATAACAAGGAGCTTTTTGCATAATTTAATAGTCAACTCTGTAGAGCAACTTATTTAAAAAAAATCAGTCAAATATTGTAAAAATTCAGGGAGATATCGGCGTTAGAGTGAGCTGTTTTTTAGTTTCTCACTAAAAGTCGCTGAATGTTAAGGGATTGTCCACAAATTGTTACTTTTAAGTTATTTGACAGCGTTCGAGCAAGTTTTTTGAAAACGCTATTTAATTATAGTTCACGGTTATGTTTAGGAAGATTTTGACTCGAAACAACGATGAAAAGGAAAATAAAGTGCATACATTGATTACATTTAGGTAAATTGATGAGTTTATGATAAAAATTTGTGAAATTTAGCCCAATACGCAAAACACTCTACAGTAATTTCTATCGCACATATACCGGCACATTAAGAAAAAGACCTTGATCGATAAATACAGTAAATTTCCAATTCATATAACTGTTAAGTAAATGTTAAATAAAGTTTAAAATAGTTAAGTAAATGTTTCAGTTAAATAAATGTATTTTATGGAAAATGCACTTTTCTGAGAAAATTCCATACGCAAAAATTAATTTCTCAAAAAGCTATTGAAGCTATAAAAAGCTATAAAAATCAAATTGCAAGTTATTCTCATAACTCATGAAAAATGTATAATATATCTTATATTTTAGTTTATTATCTTCACCACTGTCATACAAATTACGCGTATACAGAAAATACATATATATGTATATACATATATATATATATATAGAATTTACTGTAGAGTGTTTTGTGTATTGGGCTAAATTTCACAAAATTTTACCACAAACTTCCTCAATTTATCTAAATGTAATTAGTGTATGCACTATATTTTCCTTTTCATCGTAGTTTAGAATCAAAATCTTCCTAAACATAACCGTAAATTATAATTAAATAGCGTTTTCAAAAAACTTGCTCCGAACACTGTCAAATAACTTAAAAATAACAATTTGCGGACAATCCCTTAACATTGAGCGACTTTTAGTGAGAAACTAAAAAACAGCTTACTCTAACGCCGTTATCTCCCAGACTATTTACGATATTTGACAGATTTTTTAAAAATAAGTTGCTCTATAGAGTTGACTATTAAATTATGCAAAAAGCTCCTTGTTATCCTTCGCGCATGCGCAGATAAAAAGTATTTTATACAACTGCCCATATTTCCATAAATATTTAATATATTTATATTCCAATTGCACTATATTGTTTCCGACTACATTTTGTCATTTTGTTCTGAAACTGGCGTTAAATTTGGTTAAAAACCCTGTATGCAAAACATGCAAAGCAAAAACATGCAAGAATTTTTTTAATTTTTTAAAAAGTTCGCTATATTTCTATTAATATGCATGCTATTCTTACACAAATGAATACACCTATTGCACAATGTCTGCCTATGTATAGTCTGTAGCGATAGATCATTTCGTGCATTTTATTTTACAGGGTGATCCCAAGTATTATTTTTTTCTTTAATTATTTTCTTCTATCTTCAATAGAAGAAAGTATTGTAATCGAAATTTTTTTCGACGGATTTACACGTTTTAGGGGTCAGAGATCCCCAAAAACATGTTTATAGAAAATGTCTGTCTGTCCGTCTGTTCGTGTGTCTGTCGCCATTGTACCATCAAAAAGTGTATGAAGTTATGCATAGAATTGAACCAAATTTTTATTTTAAGTTTTTGGCTATGGCAAGCAGGTCCTCCCTGAATTTTGAAAAAATTCGCTGGTAGAGGGCGCTGTAACAGCGAATTTTGTGCGATTTTGAATATTGTACCACCGAAAAGTGTATGAAGTTATGCATATAATTAAACCAAATTTTATTTTAAGTTTTTGGCTATGGCAAGCAGGTCCTCCCTGAATTTGGAAAAATTTCGCCGGTAGGGGACGCTGTAATAGTGATTTTTGTGCGATTTTCATTATTGTACCATCGAAAAGTGTATGAAGTTATGCATAGAATTGAACCAAAAAAATCTTTTAAGTTCTTGGCTATGGCAAGCAGGTCCGGCCTTATAGTGATTTTTGTGCCATTTTGAATATTGTACCATCGAAAAGTGTAGGAAGTTAGCCATAGAATTGAACCAATTTTTTTGTGTTTGTTTTTGGTCATGGCACGAAGGTCTTCCCTGAATTTGGAAAAATTCCGTCAGAAGGGGTCGCTATAATTGCGATGTCTTTACCATTTTCATTATTGTACCATCAAAAAGTGTATGAAGTTATGCATATAATTGAACCAAATTTTTTGGTAATGTTTCTGGCTATGGCAAGCAAATCCTCCCTGAACTTGAAAAAATTCCGCCCGAAGGGGGTGCTCTAATTGCAATCTCTGTGCCATTTTCATTACTGTATTATAGAAAAGTGTATGAAGTGTTGCATAGAATTGAACCAATTTTTTTTGCGTATGTTTCTGGCTATGGCAAGCAAGTTCTCCCTGAATTTGAAAAAAAATCTGCCGAAAGAGAGGCGCTGTAATAGCGATGTTTGTGCCATTTTCTTTATTGTAACACGAAAAGTGTATAAAGTTATGCATACAATTAAACCAAATTTTTTGTGCATGTTTTTGGCTTTGGCCAATAGGCCCTCCTTGAATTTGAAAAATACCTTGAATTTGCGCGGTAAAGGGGCTCTGTGATAACGATTTTGGTATACTTTTCTTGATTTTTCGTAGTTCTATTGTCCATCGGCGGCTCGTGCAGCGGAAAGGAACTCGCTTCCTGCTAAGCCGGCTATTCGCAAACAGCTGTTAACAACAGAATAAGGAAAACAATTCATTTTAACAAATATCATGATATAGATTAACTCGTTTTTAGTCCGTTTAATTGACTGAAGCAGAAATTTAAGATGAAAATCAAAGTTGGTACAAAAATTGATCTAATAATATTGAAATATTAACATGTGTAACTAGTTTTGGAATATTAAGATGTATAAGATAGAAGAAAGTTTTGGGATTGGCACATCCAACTAGTTTTTCGTTGCCCCCCTCCAAATGTCCTCGTTATCAAATCGACGCTGATAAATATGAAGTTAAACCTGTTCTTTTTAATCCTAAAATTCCAGAAGAATCTGACAATTATATTTTTAAATATTCCACAAAATGTCTAAAAATGAAAGTTGCTGGTTATTAATGGCCATATAATGTGTATATATATAGATTTTAAAAATATTTTTGATAATTATTTAGCTGTCTCAAAAGTTTTCCTTTATTTCTGAATAAATGCCTCATTTGTAAAATCCCATTTTTATTATGTTTTACTAAAAAGATATATACGATAAAAAATTTCGGTTAAGTCACATTTTTGACAATCACTATTTCCAAACAATAATTTTCTTGATTAGATTTCTCTTAAAAATCTACCAGAAAGATTATTCGTCTTACAAATTCAGAAATTTATCGCGAAGATTATTTTTACTGCAAATTTTATAGAAATCTATCACGAAGAATATCCATGGTTCGTGCGCTTCAAGGACTTTCAAGCACCTTTTACCAGAATTTTTGTAAAGTAATATTTGCTTTATTTACTGAAAAGAAAATTCTATCTTCAGATATAGCGACCAGTACTTCACGAAATTTCTGGTACTGAAATTTCTGTAACACGTAAAATCCCCTGAATCCCTTCATGCGTACGAACCCTGAATATCATTCGGAAATAACGGTATAAAAAAAGTAATTGTGCAGACTATCATACCGTGCCGAGATCATACCTGCAGCTGCGTTGTTTCTCTTCAAGCATCTGGAATCATTCTAAGATTAATTATTGCATTGTCTAAAAAGAGTCTGTCGTTTTTTTAGTAAATATAAATGCACAATTTGTTATAAGTTAAATGTAAACAAATAAAGCCAGGTTAAAGATTAAGATAAAAAAATCGTGTAAGCATTAACATTTTAAATATTGTTGATCCAACATTTATTCATATTTTTACAACATTAAATCGAACTTACTCTTGACCGTTTTTGTATTGTAGCCAGAAGAGTTCAAAATAAAAGACACTTTATGGTGGCTTTATTAGGAGTATGCGTTCTAAATAAGGTCATAATTTCCTAAGTGTATAGTTTAATTAACAGATATTTTACCGGTATTACACTAAAATGGAAGAAAATAAAGACAATGCATTTAAATTGCATATCTTAACACTTTAAAATGAAGTAAATATGTAAGCATATGAAAGTCAAAATAAAGTCATCATAATTATTTTAAGAAGAAATCCAAAAAAAGTTATTTACATTTTCGGTTAGAAAAAAGCCCCTGTGTCCATTCGAGTCTCTCCTACACAGTCTTCATGGACATACTTCTTGCACTTTGAACAAAAACGCATATCTAAGGCGCGGTGCTTTTGGCAAATGAAGCAATCCCTTACTAGTGGACCGTTTATTTTCCTTTTTTTTTCTTAGTTTTTTTTTTTTTTTACAAATTTTACTTTTAAACACAAACAGCATTAAAAATACATAATATTTCTATATACATTTTAAAAGATCGTTAATCTATTTTGTACATCTTTTAGATATTGTAAAATTCAATCAATAATTTAAACTGATTTCATATGAAAATTTACTTGCTGTTTTTAAAAACGATGTGGCGCAGGAATCAGTGGTCCGCAAATGACGACGAAACTGATATTGGATGTTGATGAAACTCTCCGCACGTGTCAAGGACATATAAATTGTCAGATATGGGCTGCCATATGTCGTGACCTTTTTCTACAAGATATGAGCTAATGGCCTTATTTAAGAGCATGGCCTTATTTAAGGGCATCGCCTTATTTGGTACAAGAACCTTATTCTATTACTAATATTTACACTATATGGCGAAAAGCCACTGGACACTTCCAATTTTAGACTTTGTGCCAACTATCTAAAGAAATACGAGGATGGATCCAAAAAACGGTTACAATGGTAATTAAAAAATATTTATTAACAAAAGACAGAAAATACAAAAGGGAATTACGAAGGATGATTGAAGATCAATAATCCACATAATCGCCAAATCTATTTAGGCATTTATCTGAATGCAGGACCAACTTGTTTAACCTGGCTTGGTAAAAATCACGTCCATGCCCTGCCCATTGAGCCAATTATGGGTAGCTGTTTTCACATCACTGTCTGAGAAGAACCTTATTCCAGATAGGTATTCCTTAAATTTTGAAAAAAAATAGTCATTGGGTTCCAAATCTGGGCTGTGTGCTTAGTGCTGGTGCCTCCACACTCTCCATTTTACCTTCTGCAGTAATTGTTTAGTTTGGGGAGCAGTATGCGGCCTACATTGTCATGCAGGAGATGGCATCCTCAATCAACATGCTAAGGCGTTTGCGTCGGATGGCTTCACGTAACAGTGTCAGAGAAGAGCAAGAGAGACCACTTTTTAGGTGCGTTCGTAATTATATAAATACGTAGCACCTATAGTCGTCGTTCAGTCCGTCCGTCCGTCTGTCCGTCCGTCCGTCTGTCCGCATGTAACAGAGCAAAAACTACCCAACCGAATGGTCTGAAATTTCAAATATATGATTGTTGCAAAATTTTGTCGAGCCATTTCAAATTTTATGAAAATCGGATGTATAGTTTAATTACAGGGACAGTCAAAAGTTTTTCTTTACATTACGGCCAATGGGAAAAATTATTGAAAGTGCATTTTAATGATATTAGAGCCTTCCGAATGATCTGAAATTTTAAAGATATAACTGTTGCAAAATTTTGTCGAGCCATTTCAAATTTTAGGAAAATCGGATGTATAGTTTAATTACAGGGACAGTCAAAAGTTTTTCTTTACATTACGGCCAATGGGGAAAATTATTGCAAGTACATTTTAATGATATTACAGCCTTCCGAATGATCTGAAATTTTAAAGATATAACTGTTGCAAAATTTTGTCGAGCCATTTCAAATTTTAGGAAAATCGGATGTATAGTTTAATTACAGGGACAGTCAAAAGTTTTTCTTTACATTACGGCCAATGGGGAAAATTATTGCAAGTGCATTTTAATGATATTAGAGCCTTCCGAATGATCTGAAATTTTAAAGATATAACTGTTGCAAAATTTTGTCGAGCCATTTCAAATTTTAGGAAAATCGGATGCATACTTTAATAACAGGGACAGTCAAAAGTTTTTCTTTACATTACGGCCAATGGGAAAAATTATTGCAAGTGCATTTTAATGATATTACAGCCTTCCGAATGGTCTGAAATTTTAAAGATATAATTGTTGCAAAGTTTTGTTGAGCTATTTCAAATTTTAGGAAAATCGGATGTATAGTTTAATTACAGGGACAGTCGAAAGTGTTCCGTTACATTACGGGGAATGGGAAAAATTATTGCAAGTGCATTTTAATGATATTACAGCCTTCCGAATGGTCTGAAATTTTAAAGATATAATTGTTGCAAAGTTTTGTTGAGCTATTTCAAATTTTAGGAAAATCGGATGTATAGTTTAATTACAGGGACAGTCAAAAGTGTTCCGTTACATTACGGGGAATGGGAAAAAATTATTGGAAGTGCATTTTAATGATGTATCAGACTATGCGCTTTATGAAGTGCAAAAAAGTATACATTCAGTACAATATGGGGTGCAAAAAATAATTATAAAACTAGTTATAGTACGAACGCACCTCATTTGCCACGTTTGACGAGCAATTTCCAACTTGTTTAAATGTCTTGCCATTTCAATCGCTCTGACGCATCTGCGAACTTACGCTACCTAACAACACAACTGCTGTAAGACAAACCATTTGAAAAAAAAAGAATGATCAAAATTGAAGTATCCGTTCAAAATCTACTCGTAGTGCATTGAATACAACCACCTTTGTTCGGTAATAAAAAACTGTCAATTTGTGAAAAATCCCTTAACATTCAGTTGCGGGTCATTCCACGTAAAATGAGCAAAAATTTAAAAAAAGTCGTGGCCACATACTAACCAATTTTAATAAAATTCTACGCACAGGTTCAATTCATATTCAAGTAATGCTCTGCAAAATATCTTGACAAAAAAATAATTTTTTTTTACAGTTTTGGACATTAAAAAAACTTGTGATATAGAATGGCATGTGCGCAATCGTCCAAAGTTGCAAGTTTGAAGTTCTGTATCTTGAAAACTATTTAACATAAAGGAATTTTTTTTTAATTTTGTAACCTCTGAAAAATTATTATCTTATTTACTGAGTAATAATAATCTAGTAACACCATGATTATTTATAAATTGGTTGTAAAAATTGAAAATTTGTGAATTTTGAGAAAATTAGAAACGTTATAAAAATCAAACGAATTAAAAAACTTCTGTGAAATTAATGCCTAATATAGTATGTCATATGGAGATCGAATTCCCCAAGTTTTAAAGCCGCCATTTATTTCCTTCATCCAAAAAAAAAACTTAGAAACTTAAAAAAAACTTAGAAACTTTAAAAAAATTACAAAATCATGATTTTTCCTCTTCTGTATAAGCAAAAAATAAATATAGGGCAGGTCCGACATTAACAATATTGCACAGACATAAAGATTAATAAGTCCATGATATGTTTAAAAAAAAATTCAAGATTGCCTTTTGATTCCTAACATAACAAAAATGGGTTTAAAATAGTAATGTTTGCTACATTCCATTCGCTATATCTCTTTAAATTCGCGCACACTTCTTAAAATATTGCACGATTTCATAGGAAAACAAATTTGCTGCCATCTAGTTTTTTTATTTGGATTTATAATTAATATATAGTTTTTGGTTGAACTCAATCTATTCTTTCTACTCTAATTTAAAATACTCTTGAGGCAAAAATAAACTGAAAGCAAGAATAAAAGTTTCTATATTTAAAATATACACTTTTATCTGTAATATCAAATAATTTAAAAGTTTAATAAAGCTTTCCTTCACTTAAAAAGAAGTGATAGAAATATTGCATTTTAACCTCAACATTTTTTACTATTTATTTTTTTCTCATTAAGGAATAAAAAGGCAAGAATGAAACTTTCGATATTTAAAATATATACTTTTAGCTATAAGGTCAAGAAATTTTAAACTTGTCTGAGCTGTCCTTCGTGTAAAAAAAGCAATAGAAATATTGCATTTTCCCCTCAAAAAATTTCAAAAATAATTTTTTCTCAATACGGAATAAAAATACAATTACTAACTTACGCAAATCTATTAATTATTATACATTCCTAATTATAAATAATTTTTAATATAGTCTTTCCATTCTTTAGGCTAATAATCGAAATTGAAATTTTAAGCAGGTAAACAAAACCTCGATTTTGCATTCACTTTTAATGTAAATTTTAATACTTAAATAAACAAGCCTGAAATCTATTATTTTACATTTACTCATAAATAGATATAATCTACATATAGACTGATTTTCATTAAAATCTGTGACATGTCTACCACAGCTGATTTGCTCATTTTGCATGCAATGACCCTTACTTAAAAAAAGCAATTGAAATTCAGCTCACTATGTCGCTGATATCTTTCTGAATTTTCCCGATATTCTTTTACTCTTTTTATATATATAAGTTGCTTTTTTATAGTTGACTATTAAATTATGCATAACAAGTTTTGATATTGCTTCTTCATGCGCAGTTAAAAATTATTTCATACAAATACTCATATGTCATCAAATATTTAATAGTTTTATATTCTAATTGCATCATATTGTCTCGAATTCCTTAAAAGTGGTATGATTGCCTTCGTGATTAAAGCTTCGCTGAAACATATGAGGTGAAATGTGTTTTCGTACTCCCGAAGTTTCAGTAGAATTCGCCAACTATTAATTAACTCATTAAAGCCGGTTGGCAAGAAAAGTTGCCATTTAAGTATTACGAAAATTTTAAATGTGAAAACCAGTATTTTAGTAAGGAAATTTTCATATTACCTATTCTCAAACTTTTCGAGATTAAATGTGTTAAAACTACCCATATATAAAAACTGGTGTCGAGGTATTAAAATAAATATAAAAGAAACCGTCCTTAATGGGTTAAGGTATTGGACAAAATATCTAAAATCGAAAGTGTTCAGTTACTTTTGGCCATATAGTGTATCTATATACATATATATATAGTTATATGATTCCTTTAGTTCTATTATGCTTCTTCATAAATCTTAAAATTACAGTTTTGATAAATAATTAAGCTTGCTCTCTTTGAAATGTGTCTAAGCTGAAAAACTACAAACGGATTTCATATATTTGAAAATGCGTTTTTTTTTTTTAAACTTGACAATTTGTTTCTTGTAATCTGAAAATACTTGCTTATAATTAAACCTTTTTAGCAAGTTCCAAATTAAGAAAAAAAATCTTTTATTGAATTTTCTTTAATTAATTCCTTTAAAATATCACGAAAGAATGTGGTTTAGTGATAACTTCAATAATAATATTTCAGCAAGTTTTTAATACAATACTTTTTTTGAGACAGAAAGCTCTCTATTCAAGAAGTATATATTTATGTGAAGAGCTCGGATGATAAAAGTGGTATGTGACAAAATGAAAAAAAATGAGTTCATCATACACTGGTGTCCAAAATTAAGGAGCAGTCACAAAATTCTGATTTTTAAGTAAGCGAATATTCAAAAGGAAATAATATGATTCGAATAATTACTATCTCTACAGTACAGCTAGTCCATATAGCATATCATTCATGTCACACATGTTCACAAGTGTCACAGTCACAACGATGAAACAAAAAATGGAAAATTCCACACGTCTCATTATGAGTCTCAAATGATCACTATATGTGACACCACTGACACGTCAATGTGACTACAGCTTTGTGACGAGTCACCGGGTGATTTTACAATGTAATTAAATTCTGATTATCATGTGTTTGTCATTTTTAGACTCAATTTCAAAGTCATCATGAACGTTACATTATGATAACTCATCAAATAATATCACATTATAGTCACATGGTGACTTTTCACAAAAGAGCACAATGATGATTTCACAGTAGTCTCTCTGTCACTTGAAAGCCATCATGTGACTTTAATGTGACATTATTTGGTTACTTATCACGATGCAACGTTCACGAGGATTTTGAAATTGAGTCTACAGATGACAGTCACATGAGAGTCACAATGTAACTACATTGTAAAGTCACACGATGAATCGTCACAAAGCAACAGTCACAATGACGTCTTAGTGCAGTCACATATAGTGATCATTTGAGACTCATAATGAAATGCATGGAATTTTCTATTTTTTTGTTTCACCGTAGTGACTGTGACACTTGTGATCACGTGTGACATGAATGAGATGTTATATGGACTAGCTGTGCTGTAGAGATAGTATTTATTCGAATTATATTATTTTCTTTTGAGTATTCGCGTACTTGAAAATTAGCATTTTGTGATTGGTCCTTAATTTTGGACACCAGTGTATGACTGAAGATAATCAGTGGGCCACTACTAGCTGTTAAATTACTATTTGAAAAACTAGGGGCTCGGCCCCCTACGAGCTACGCTCGCCAACCCCCGTCCAGACACCGCAGACTCTAAATGTACGCTAATTTCATCGGCTTTAAAAAGATTTCGAAAGATTGAATTATAATTTAAAAAACAGTGGCGATCTCCCTATAAACGAATTTCTATTCATTTCTCTTTGATTGGGGAATTTTAACGCCAAATCCGCTGCGGTACTACTTGATTATCCCGTCGACCAATTTCGCCAAATTATATAAATCGCCAAACCACTCGCCAAATTAAACAAATAGACATAATTTTTATTTTAAATAACGAAAGAACAAATAAATGAGTACAACATTAATAAAAATACAAATAAAACGTCGAAATAAAAATAACTTGATGACGTAGAGACGTGTAACAACATTTCAAAATAAGCTAATATAAAAGGAATTAAGTAAACAGAGTCTTTGCCTCACGGTATTTTTTAACAAAGCGAAAAGAAAGTTCTTTTAAATGAGACATTTTAAATTAATCGTTTTTAATCTGACGTAATTTTTACCAAGCTATTCTTTCTCTTTTAAATATTCACGTGAAAATACTTTTGTTAGAAATGAAATATTATTTGCGTTTTCCTAACAAAAATAGTTGAAAAGATCCTCTCAAAATATCAAATAAATGTCTAGCGCAATTTCTAAATTTAAACTGTTGTGCAATATTATTTTGTGTTCATTTTATATAATAACTATAATGTGACGTAAATATGACGCAATTTCTCCTATTTAAGACTTCTAACGCATGTTAATGAATTTATTATTTTACAATATCCTTTCTCTTTTAAAATTCACGTGTATACTTTTTATGACGTAATTTTTAATAAGTTCCTGCTTTTTGTACATAATTATTTAATTCTAATTCCAAATGATTTTTTCTGTTTATAATAGTCACGTGTAAATAAATTTTTAATTTGAAGCAAACATTATTGTTTGCGCTGTTTATACATTTGGCAACAGTATAAATTAATACCATTTTCTAAAATAATGTAAAAAATATCTCCAGAAATGCTGAAAATTTGAATTTAAAATAGAAATAAAACCTCAAAACATGAGTCAAAATGAAAAAATTAATGCAATCTGCACTCCGGAAAACTCTAATGCATAAAATGATCTAAAAATGATTACACTGCCACGTATAGTTTTTGCTCCTATAAAACTTTTTTAGTGGAACGATTTTGTCCAAATTTAGCATTAAGTATCTCTTAAAATAATTCTTCGATTTGAAAACTGTCTGCATCAGCGTGTTTATCAAACATTTCTGTATAAAACCACTGATTTTCATATTTTTGTATGCATTATTTTTCTTAATATTAACGAAGAAAGACCTCCGGTCACAAAAAATTCAAAACCAGCGGTGGCGGTGACAGCGGTAGTTACTTTTTTTTAGAATAGAGAGAAACTAATACTCACAGAGATTTTCATTGATAAAGGAGGCATTTCAATTGAAGCAATGCCAGAAGATTTGTTGGTTTTTTAATAAATAATTCGCTCTAATAGCTTACCTCTTACGTTCTGTTACGAAGATATATTCGAGGCATTCTGCATTTTTGTTTTCCTTTATCGTCCTGAAAACATTGCGTATTGCTTCAAAAGTACATTTCGTTTTGTTAGTAAATCACCTGTGTATCATATGCTTACTTTATTACTAGGATATATTATGTGCTATATCAGTTCAATTATATTACTTTTTTTTTCACATGTCAGAAAATAATATTTTGAAATATATTAAGTTATTTCAATTGTTTATTTCGATATACTAATAAATAATGCATGTGCTATGGAAAAAAGAAAAAAAAAGGATAAAATATTTAAAAGTGTAGTTAAATTTTCACCGTTGGATTCAAAATGAAGGTTCGCAAATATCATATGCATATAATGCAAATAAAGTAAAAAATTCGAATTTATTTAGCATTCATATATTTCATGTACATATACCAAAAAGGCTTTTCATTAAATTCTAGGGCTAATTTGTCGAAATCGTGATTCACGTCAGTGGCTTAGCATCAAACATGATCGACATCGGTTTATATTACTGATTTTGCATAGTAATAATATGAAAAGTTATAGACCATAAACTTGTAAAAAGATATAAGTGAAATTATAATACAGCGCAAAATTAAATATTTGCCACAAATTGCCACCTTTAGTTTCAGTAATGCAATTAACATTTGCATTTTGGCATTTATTTCAGGATTTTCTTTTAAATGCAGAAATTCGGAATCCATACCGGAAATTTAGAAAGAATTTTTATTTTATCATGAAACGTCTATCATCAAATGAAGCAAAAATTACTCTTTAGAACATCTGGATTAAATTTGGAATTTCTAAATAAAAAAGGAATTTCTGAATTTATGCATATAAGCGGTAATGGTGCAAATGGTTTAATTCCGTCAATTCGGTTCAAAAATTTACCAGCTAAAATATACAATTTTCCAAAGACTTCCTTATGTGAGATTCTTAGTTTTGGTCAAAATCGTATGTGAATGAATATTTTAATAGTACATTAAATTAACCAGTTGGCTTTATTTATTGTGTGAATTCGCCTACTTTCATCTAGTTAAGTTTCTCCCTTATATTTAATAGTAACTTTTCGATTTCCTTTATTCATATATTATTTGGAAGAAATGTTATTTAATAGAAGCTTCAAAAGTGTCTTTCGTTTTTTATTATATGTATTTCGTTCAATATATAAGATTCCCTGTATCACAAAACTTGTTTCAAAATAGGTTGACTGTATACTACATGCAAATATTATTGTACATACGTGTACATACGTACCACTATGAATGTATTTAACAGATTCCAAAGTTTGTCTCTTATGTTTAATATTCCTCTTGTGTTTCCTTTCTTCATTTTTTGAAAGAAATATTATTTACATATGAGAAATTCCAAAAGTGTCTTTCGTTGTTTATTATACGTAGGTCGTTCAACATACACCGAAGAGCCAAAACATTATGACCGCCCCCACAGTTTGCAATGAACTCGCTTTCTTGACGTGGAGGGCACGTAATCGGGTGGGAACGGTATTTAACTACTGCTAGGGAGTAAGAAGAATCATTTTTGAGCTTAATTCTGCCTGTGATGGGAAAGGTTGCTGATTTAAGCGACTTTGATAGAGGGCAGAATTCAATGGCGCAATGGCTCAGAACGCGTATCTCCGAAACTGTTCGACTCGTGGGTTGTTTGTGACATACCGTCGTTAGTACTTATGCAAGGTTCATGAATGACGATGAAACTATCAGCAGACGCGACGGCGTTGGACGTCGAGGCGTTGTCAAAGAAAAAGTACGTCGGAAGCTCTTCCACTTGGTAAAAAAAAAAAAAAAAAATCGGTAACAGACATTGGCTCAACTGACAGCCCAATACAATACAGGTCCAAGTAGAGTTATTTCAGAGAACACAGTTCAGCTGATACTGTTGTATATAAGGCTATGCAGCAAACACCTCATACATGTGCCTCTGTTCACCAAGCATCATCGCCAACTACTCCCACACTAGGTCCAATAACATCGTGACTCAACCATTGATCGTTGGGAGAGAACTGCCTTGTCAGATGAATCACGATTCATCCTTCAACCCATCGATGGCCAGTTCAAATTACGCCGCCTTCCATGAGAACTGTTGCTCCCCCTTATACAGCAGCCCATACAAAGGCCGGTTGTAGCGATATTAAGTTTTGGAAAACGTTCTAATGGGCATGTCTTGGACCTGTAGTTATAGTAGAACAGATCACGAAGGTCGCAGACTATCGGAACATCATTGGGGACCTCTTGCACCCTTACAAAGTTATCTCTCCTCCCAATTGGAAATGAAGTTTTCTAGCAAGACAACACTCCATGACACAGGGCTGGGATTGTGCTGGAGTGGTTCTAGGAACATAATACTGAATTCCAGTTAAGGTTCTAGCAGCCGAACTAAACGGATCGTAATATGATAGAGCAGATTTGGAGCATCATGTAACGGCAGCTCAGAGCTAAAAATCAACCATGCTGTAATATTCCGGATTTACATGACTGCAATTTGAACATCTGGTACAATCTTCCTTCAGCCATGTACCAAGGACGTGTGGCATCCATGCCAAGGCCGGTAAAGCTTTTTTGCAGACAGAAACTGAGACAATGCATTATTAGGTAGGTGGTCATAATGTTTTGGCTCTTCAGTGTATAAGATTCCCTATGCCATAAAACTTGTTTGAAAATTAATTGAGTAGCTATCGCGGACGTTGCAGACGAAAGCTAGTCATCGCATTAAAGAAGAATAGGATAAATGACTGTGTATGCGGAAATGAGAAGTAAAAGAGGAAACAGTGTGAAACGTTGGGTTCGTATCATTAGTAAATGGTTCAGTATGTAACTAACTCGTATGTAGGGCATCCGGTGTCTGTAAGAAGTACTAACCATAATGCGGTATAAATGGGCAAATGGCTTGATATCCACTTGCGGTGTTCTGGTCATATTGTAAAATCTGTGCAAATGTTTAAAAGATGATGCACCATGTTCGGAAAGGCTGGATAAGATTTATTAACACTATTTCTATGGTGTCAAATAACACTATTTTTTTTAAATTTTGATTTGTGTTTATTTTGCTGGTAGTTTTTGAATGTAATAAGCATAGTAAAGTCTTCCACGTATTAAAAATTATTTATAATTGTTTCAATTTAAAATTACAAATGAAAAACCATAATTGGAAATCTTTAAAAAGGTGTCATTTGGCACCGTAGAAATGGTATTAATGAAGTTCACCCGGTCGCCCACAATTCCAAATACAGATCGAAACATCTGAAGATCGGCGGTTTTAAAAAGATACTTATGTCCAGACCGTAAGAAGAGTGTTGCGAGGCCTAAGTTTGTAATGATTCTCATGGAGCTTAGATAAGTTGCTACAGCGAGCGTAAGTTCAGCGAGTTCAAATGACTCAATCTACTTCTCTATTACGCTGAAAAGTTGTACAGGATAGCATGCATAGTTTAAATGTATGTACTATCAAATAACTCTATAACAACGTAAATAAGTTATAATATAGTGTATAATGTAAAGAGAAAATATTTATAGAATTATCCATGCATAAAAATGCAAGATTAAAATTTTTCTTTCATTGGTAAAATATGTATGATGCGTTTTAATTTATTATGTACCTTTATCTTACCAAAATCTTTAAGCTTGGCGTTGGAATATCGCTCTAGGTGTGTTTCAGGACAATCTAGTTTACGAACGAAAATCCGAAAGAAGCAAATAAATATCTGATTAAAAACTTTACTTTCTGGAGAGCAATGTTATCGATGAAATAATCGTGAAATGCAACACATCACGAAGTTGTTGACTAATACAACAACTCTTCAAACGGTAAACTTAAGTCTGATATATGAGATAATGATAGCGACACTCAAATACATGTGTGTCGAGATATTATTAGGTATTGTGGGCTAGATAAAGATGAAATTTAGTCATGTTTATTTGTAGCAAAAATGAATTCAAAATAAAATAAAATATATTATACATAGAAAATAAAAGAAATATGATGAATGAAAAAAGCTTTTTTTACACTTTACGTATTTCTAAACATGAACAATTCAGCAAATTTTATGTACTTAAGATGATAATTTAATATACATGAAATAATATACATTTTTTAAATTGAGAAAAAGAAACAAAGAATAAGAGTTTTCAATTTCTATCAAACGTTAGAATCTTTAATATCTATTAAAAGTCAATTAATTATTTAACGCAATTTATGACGCTCTTTTAAAATAAGGTATTTTAAGCATTTTTATTTTGTCTGAATTTTAGGAACGGGTTTTTCTTTTTTATTTAATAGATTTCTTGCATTTGTAAATTTTAAACAAACAATTCTGAAATGCTGAAGATGTATGATATTCAGTTCTTTGCGTAGTTATGGTTGAACATAATGTGTTTTCTCTTGATTCTAAAATGTTTTTAGTAGCTTCTCGGGATATATTCATTTTTCGCACAACTTCGGAAGAATGACTATTCAATTATTATAGATTTTAATTATAAGTTTGAATTCGATTAATTTCTTTTCACGATTTTTGTTTCTTCATGTACTAATACATAGGCTTATTTTCTTCCATTCCAGCTTTCATTTTCTGAAATCTCTTCGTAAATATGATCCTTGAAAGTCTTTTTGTATCCCGATTGTTTATAATTATTATTTGTATGTTAAACTTAGTTCAGTATATTTCCATTGTCGTCTCGCGGGTCACCTGATGTCTCTTTCTGAGGCCCGTACCTGCAATTAAAAATTAAAAGAGATTTAACAATGATAAAATGAATTTTTTCAACTTTCCAACAAACTTTTTTCAATGACAAAAGTGAAAATACGTGAGCACCTTTTACACAGTTAAGTGAAGAAATTGAAACATTAAACGAAAGGATATAAGTGAAAAATAGCTTTGGGTGAAAGTACTGTTTTTACAGATATATACGCCAGCTATTAATTTTTGTAGGGACTTTTGACGATCCATTTTCCGCCAGAGAGGAACTTCTCTATTTAGTACCTCTCCGTATCAGTGCTAAAGGCACCGATATTTATAATTCTCTTGGAACGGCTCTAAAAAAATTTTGGTGACTTTCTAAATTCTCTTGCATAGTGATTGGTGTTGAAAAATGTATAACTAGAAAAAAACCCCATAGGTTTTGGGGGTTGCTATGGGAAAAACAACAACTATGCTAACAACCCTGTATTGTACTGTATTATTTATTAAGAAATTCTTGTTGGTAAATTCGTTAAAATGAACGAAGTGATGAAAGATTCTATCAAAATAGTTAATTTGATTAGATGTGGCAACTGAGCTCAAAGACACCGGAAATTGATGGAATTTCTTCAACGTTTGGCTACAGAATTTAATGATGTTTTTCTTCACTCAGATATTTGCTGGCTAAGTGCACGTAAAACTTTTAAACCATTTTTGCCGTAAGAAAGGAAATTTTTAAATTCTCTGAAGTTAACTTTGACATCCTTGAAATACTTCAAAATGAAGAATGTCTGTGCAAATTCGCTTTTCAGACATCATGAAACGTCTGAAGTACTTCAAATTAAAGCTAAAAAATTAAAAAATTAAAATATTTGTTAGTTGTTGAGCTATAATGAAGATTAAAAAAAAAAAAAAAAAACAGACAGTTTTTGAGAAAGATCTAAAAAAAGATTTAAAATCCTTCAAGTTTTCTGAAGAAATCAAATGTGACTTGAATTATATTGATTTCACAAAATTCATTTTATTTGTCACTATATTAAAGGAAGAATTTACTGAGAAGTTTACGGCCTTCCAGAGAGGCCCGTAGCTAGACCATACTTCCAGGTAGGGCAAAGGTTTTTCTAGGGGTGGCAGATTATTTCTTCATTCTTTTCTAGTCTCTTATTTGTAGTTCTTCAAAAATATGCACTGTGATTTTAGAGATTTTTTTTTAAATTTCAAATATAAGATATTTTTAAAATCAGTATGAAATGTTTAAAGTTTCTTCAGAGACCTAATAAAAATATATTAAAGTTAAATAAGATATTTGGCATAACCAAAGCCGTAGGAACCACCTCCATTTACGGGAGGGGCTAGAGCAAAGTCAGGGCCTCAGTAGTAAGTTATTGTACTTTTGAGCCAAATAATGTTTTTTAACTTTTATAATTATTTTTTAATATATTTTTAATAACATTTTAATTTGTTTTATCCAAATTCATTTTTTGTCAAAGGTCTTGGTCAGATTTAGAAAACAGATATGCGCTTTCCTTCTATATGCACTATCCTTTATAAAGGTGCACAGGTGGAAGAGCTTTTGAAGGCTGTAAATTCTATTTAAAAAATATAATGGTAGTTTAGTCTTTTTTGGGAGTTCCCTATAGTGGGAGAAAAAGGTGAAACGAAAGGTTCAAAAATTCATTAATACTATTACTTCTTTCAACCAAAACAGATATACACTTTCTTTCTACAGCCACCATTCTTTTCAAAGGTGTCCAGATGAAAGAAATTTTCTCTTAATTCTTTTCTGTCTTTTTTAGGGCCTTCTATAAAAGTGAGGAAAAGTTGGTTGGAACCCAAAATTCAAAACTTTTAGGCCAAATATTTTTATTCAAATGTTTAAAAAATATGCTTTTTAATCTCATTGGGGGCACCGATAAGTTTCAAAACTTCCTTAATACCATTACTTCCTTCAAAAAATTTGTGCTTTCTTTCTATAGTCACGGTTCTTTTTAAAGGTGAAAGAAATGGGCTCTAAATTCTTTTTGAATTGCATTTTTTGGGAAGCCTTATAAAAAGGAAGTTGGAACTCAAGATTCAAAACTTTTATGCCCCATATTTTGTTATTCAAATGTTTAAAAAATATTTTAGGTTCGTTGGGGGTCACAATAAGCTTCAAAACTCCCTTAAGGCTGTTCTCAAATCCAAAGGGTCAACTTTCTGACATAAGTTTTAATTCATTTTTATTCGGAAACGCCTGAAGCTAGAAGGTGTTATTCAGAAACTATCATATCCGTTAAAAAATAAATTTGTCAGTGTGTCAAAACGTTCTGCGCTTGTTGAGCAGAGCAGTTGAGAATAGCCTTAATACTATTACTTCCTTCAACGAAAACAGATAATGTGTTTTCTTTCTGTAGCCACCATTTTTTTTAAAGATGCGCAGATGAAAGAAATTGTGGTGAGAGGAAAAGGTGGAATTCATGATTCAAATCTTGTAGGCGCCATTTTTGTTATTCAAATGTTTAAAAATGTGCTTTTTAATCTCGTGGGGGGCCCCAATAAGGTTCAAAACTTCCTTAATACTATTACTTTCTTCAACCAAAACAGACGTGCGCTTCTTTCTATAGTAAGATGGATCATTCCATGGTAACTTTAACATTTGTACATGGTAACTATAACATTTAGAGCAATTTACTGCAGTAATTTTAGTAATATAACACCAAAAATTATCCAAATGTAAAGTTGACATAATTTTTTAATTAAACCTATCCAAAGTGTAATTTGAATGAAAGCTACCTAGGAAATGAGAATGAAAATTATACTTTTTATGTTCCTTTTTCAGTAATGTCAACTACATTCTAAATACAACTGCCAGAGTTCAATAAATAAAACAAAAGTTACATAAATTTCATCTAAACTGAGCTTTGAATAGGTTTAATTAACAAATTATGTCAACTTTATATTCTGAATTCTATTTTTGGTGCTATATTATTAAAATTGATGATATAAATTGTTCTAAATGTAACGTCCAGATGCTCAGATGAAAGAAATTTTGCAAGTTCTAAATACTTTTTTAAATGTCTTTTTTGGGGTCCATATTAAAAGTGAGGGAAAGTTGGAACCGAAGATTCAAAACTTTTAAGCCTCATTATTTTTATTCAAATGTTTAAAAAAATGTTCTTTTTAATCTCGTAGGGAGTCCCAATAAGCAGGAATCTATGTGCCATGCATTTGCCACCTACCCCCTTATGTTCGACCTATTTCTTTTTTAACGTTTCATTTCTCTTTTCTCGATAAATTACTAATGCTAATTATACATAAATTATATTCTGTAAATAAAATCACAAGACGAACCGCAATTTTTCACCTTCATTCAAACATAAAATATATAATACGAACTTTAAAAAGTTCACTGTTTTACTTAAAAGGCGACTAAAATAATGAAAAAATGAAAGAGATGTTACAAGTTAAAAATATACATTTTTTTTAAACTTCTTAGTACATTCAAGCTTTTCCAAAGCTCTTCATCAGAGAATATTTTAATAATTGTTGATTATCTATACAAATACGTTACTTCCGTAGCGGAAGTGACGTATTTGTATAAATAAACAACAATTAGTTATATTCTGTAATTATTTAATTTACTAGCGGAGCTTCGCTTGCTTTGCTGGTCGGTTTTTTTCAAAAAAGAACCTATTTTGGGAAGTTACCTCTTGGGGGGCGACACTGCTTTTTGCAGCATAACCCCCTTCGGGATATCCCCAATCTGAACTTGAATCAAACAATCCTTGAATTATTCTAATTTTTCTTTCGATAAAAGTGATAGTCTCCAGGTAAAAGTTAAATTTTCCAGCATCGACGTTCAAGTTGCTACATGAGCCAATTTGTTATTTTACCACCTTTAACTTAATCATGTCAGCTGCGAAATCTACTGGATAACTCTACGGTTTCAGAAAAACTTGTCAAAAGGTTTCCACAAAACGCGAAAAAAGGGGTATAAATTGCATAAAAATTTGGACAGAAATTCAAAAATCGCCGAGAGCAAAATTTGACAACATCGAGCAAGAAGACTGAAAGTGGAATGTTAAAAAATACGCTAAAAATTACATAAAATGTTCGTAAAAAAAAAAAAAAAAAAAAAAAAAAAACCACCACGGAAAGCGAATAAAATGACGCCGAGGGCAAAATTTACTATATTTGGATAAGAGATTGAAAACAGATTCTTTTTACATTTTCAAATACATAAATCAGTGAATTCAAAATTTTCCCCGTTGCTTTTTTTCCGTTCAATCACACGCCCCCCCCCCCCCCCCCAAAAAAAATGCTTTGATTTGCCCATTTTCGCAAAAATATTCTATATTTTTGCGATATATATATATGTCACCATTATTGCGATATATATATATACTAGCAGGCTATGCCCGCTGCGCTGGTCAATATTTCCAAATGAACCTTGGATTAAACTAAATGGTGAATATGAACTTGTATTTTAAACAATATGGATCTTCAGCTTGACCTTGCACATTACTGTAAACGATGCGAACGCCATTGCGATATAATGTTATCTTAAGCGTTGGACAAAATTTAGCAATTAAGAAGTAATTGTTTTAGTTGATTATAAACAGCGCACTTATGGTCGGGTAATGAGACCGTTATGACAACAGGAATTAATACCTCTGTAACTAATCAACATATAATGAAATCGTATATACTAACACCATTCCTAAAAGTCATGCAACAGGGCCACTTGTAACAAAATATGTTCTGTAGATTTTTTTAAAAAGGCTAAACTTTCATAATCAGGTTCACTTAATTTTTGAACTTTTACTGTTGCTCTATAACTAAGTACCCTTGAACAATATGTATACACTAAAACCTTTCCAAAATTATTACCTAACTAATTGTGGTATATCCTACGAAAGTATTATAAACAATCGGAATGAAATACAAATTTCCGTTGTAAATATATAGTAGATGATGATGATGCGATTTTGTGTAATAGAATTCATAGTAAAGTTTTCGCTTCAAACAAAAACGATGCTTTTAACATTAAAGTTAATACACCAATATGTGAAGTATCCGATTACGGAAGGTTAACTTGAATTCTCATGAGCAACTACTCAAAGAAAAGTGAATATGTAGCTTTTGTGATACTTTTATGTCAGCCGGGCGCAGGTAATAAATCAATAAAGATTGTTTTCATAGCATATTCTTATTTTATTATTTTCATTTAAAACACAAACCTTTCACTCACTTAATTTAAAATGCATGCCTTATACTAATTTCATTTAAAAAACTTAAAAGATAAACAATAACAGGAAATAATGCCATAATTAAAAGCAAAAAAATATTTTTAATTTACATACGCAAAATGTAACTACTGCTACTGGGAATTTTAAAAATGCTATCAGCGAGATGTGCGTACGGTTGTTATAAATGTACCCATTTTTTTCTTCTTATCGAGGGGCAATTTATAAATCGCACAATGTTATTCAAATTCCAATTTCTTTCATTGAGGAACCTATGACCGGAAAAAATGGAAAAAGACTCTTGTAGATTCTTCGGATGACGGCATCTGACGCCATAAACCGAGTTTATATATATGAAAATAATTTTTAAGTCGTTACAAACATTGGTTTCATACTTAAATATTTTCATTGGAACTACTTGTTATCCCGTCGACCAATTTCGCCAAATTATATAAATCGCCAAACCATTCGCCAAATTATATAAATTGACATAATCTTTATTTTAAATAACGAAATAACAAATAAATTAGTATAACATTAATAAAAATACAAATAAAACATCGAAATTAAAATCACTTGATGACGTAAACACGTGTAGTTTGTTTAAATTCAAGTGAATTTGGTATTTACGATCAACCATTATTGGCATTTAATCTTATAGTTTGACGATAGCTTTTTGGTCGACGGACTATCTAAGTAGTACCTCTTCCATTTTTGTTTTATAACGCTAAATTCTCAGTAATTTTTTCCCTTTTATTTTACATAAAATCACTATTTTTAAAAAAAATTAAGATGCTTGCATTTTTATTTCAAACTCATAGAGCCGTTTTTATTTTTTAGCCAAAAGGGTTGATTTGAATTTTTTCCGTTGCTAGAGTAACGGATGTAATGATAGATATTTTGAGGTTTAGATGCCAAAGACACCGCCAAATTAGAAAAATATGAAATGTGTCATGAACTGTTGGACTTATAAAAATTTATTTGGTAGCATTCGATATAGCATACAAAACTACATTAAAATATTCTATCATTTGACGCATAATTTTGATATTCGATTCTTTTCCACTCCCCGTGCAAAAACTATTAGGGGTGACACTTTAGAAAATCCTTTCTTAGCAGAAGTTTATGTCAAAAGAAGTATTTTTACCACGATTTTCAAGATTTTAGGTTCAGTAGTTTGCGCTGTGCGTTAATTAGTCCCCTAATCCAGACTTTATTTTATATACTATATTAGATATGCGATTTTGCGGTGAATCGATGATCGAAAATTAGTCCAATATCATTTGAAATATTACATAACAGAGGAGAAAGTACGAAGAAAGACGAAGAAGAAATGACGAATTACAAAATACTTGTAATTTTTTTTTTCAAAATGTTGAATTTTTCCATAGTAATAACGTATTAAAACATAAATTTCCTTAAAAATTATCTTTATTTCCTAGATTTCGAATCTGTGAATTTTCCTATAAATGAAATTGGCGCTATGACTTGAGAAAATAGATAATATTTGCTTAAATAAAATGGGTAATATTCGTTGATCTGAGTTCGAGTTTATAAATATCACATGCTTTCGGAATTACTGCGAAAAACATTTTAAAAAGTATGAAATTATTTTACAATATGTATGTGAGGCAAAAATTCACACTGAAATTTAAGTATTCGATTCCATTTTTAAAATATTAACTGATATCTATATAAGTTACAATTGAATATGAAAATGTACTCAAAAAATGATCTCTTTCACCTAAAAAAACACCATTTGTGAGAACATCCTCAAGCTAATGTCACGCTTACGCATTTTTGGATTAAAATCACATTGTTTGGCGACAAAAGAAAAATAAAAAATTGTAAAGAAACAAATAGTAATTACACATGTGACTCACAATTACATCTGCTTGTTTCTTCTATAAGTCACGTGATGGGACAATTAGATATAAAAAAATGAAAAGAACAGAACAGAAAGAAAATGTCGTTAAAATTTCATCTAATCAAATTTTCAGATTCGTTTCCATATCTAACGCAAGCGATAAAGAGCCAAATATTGCGTATCAAGTGTAATATTTCTTATTAAATTAATTTTTAAGCATTACAAATATTTCTTTCAGGTTTTGATTAAATGTTTTCGTTTTTTAATATTATCACTCATTAAAACGGATTTCTTCTTCTTTTTTTCTTTTTTTTTTTCATTTAAATAAAATTAGTAACAGTTTTTCTTTTATTTTTCGAGGTTTAATAGCCGTTTCAATTTTTTTTTTTTTATCAACGATGAATTTCGCCAAGAAATAAAATGGTAACCTTATCGCCCAAAATAACAGAATTTTCCGTCATAATTCTAAAACTAATATAGGTAGAATAATGTGTTATAGATTAAAACCTTCCCTGAAACAATACCTATCTAACGGTATAGGTTCTGTAAAAATCCATGCAGTAGAACTCGAAATCTAGGCGTTCGGAACGAAATTTCCGTTTGGATTTTATATATATAACTAGCAGGCTACGCCCGCTGCGCTGGTCAATATTTCCAAATGAACCTTGGATTAAACTAAATGGTGAAATTGAACTTGTATTTTAAACAATATGGATATTCAGCTTGACCTTGCACATTACTGAAAACGATGCGAACGCCCTTGCGATATAATGTTATCTTAAGCGTTGGACAAAATTTAGCAATTAAGAAGTAACTGTTTTAGCTGATTATAAACAGCGCACTTATGGTCGGGTAATGAGACCGTTATGACAACAGGAATTAATACCTCTGTAACTAATCAACATATAATGAAATCATGTATACTAACACCATTCCTAAAAGTCATGCAACAGGGCCACTTGTAACAAAATATGTTCTGTAGATTTTTTTAAAAAGCTAAACTTTCATAATCAGGTTCACTTAATTTTTGAACTTTTACTATTGCTCTATAACTAAGTACCCTTGAACAATATGTATATACTAAAACCTTTCCAAAATTATTACCTAACTATTGTGGTATATCCTACGAAAGTATTATAAACAATCGGAATGAAATACAAATTTCCGTTGTAAATATATAGTAGATGATGATGATGCGATTTTGTCTAATAGTAAAGTTTTCGCTTCAAACAAAAACGATGCTTTCAACATTAAAGCTAATACACCAATATGTGAAGTATCCGATTACGGAAGGTTAACTTGAATTCTCATGAGCAACTACTCAAAGAAAAGTGAATATGTGGCTTTTGTGATACTTTTATGTCAGCCGGGCGCAGGCAATCAATAAAGATTGTTTTCATAGCATATTCTTATTTTATTATTTTCATTTAAAACACAAACCTTTCACTCATTTCATTTAAAATGCATGCCTTATACTAATTTCATTTAAAAAACTGAAAAGATAAACAATAACAGGAAATAATGCCATAATTAAAAGCAAAAAAAATATTTTTAATTTACATACGCAAAATGTAACTACTGCTACTGGGAATTTTAAAAATGCTATCAGCGAGATGTGCGCACGGTTGTTATAACTGTACCCATTTTTTCTTCTTATCGAGGAGCAATTTATAAATCGCCCAATATTATTCCAATTCCAATTTCTTTCATTGAGGAACCTATGACCGGAAAAAAATGGAAAAAGACTCTTGTAGATGCTTCGGATGACGGCATTTGACGCCATAAACCGTTTATATGTATGAAAATAATTTTTAAGTCGTTACAAACATTGCTTTCATACTTAAATATTTTCATTGGTACTACTTGTTATCCCGTCGACCAATTTCGCCAAATTATATAAATTGACATAATCTTTATTTTAAATAACGAAATAACAAATAAATTAGTATAACATTAATAAAAATACAAATAAAACGTCGAAATTAAAATCACTTGATGACGTAAACACGTGTAGTTTGTTTAATTTCAAGTGAATTTGATATTTACGATCAACCATTATTGTAATTTAATCTTGTAGTTTGACGATAGATTTTTGGTCGACGGAATATCTAAGTAGTACCTTTTCCATTTTTGTTTTATAGCGCTAAATTCTCAGTAATTTTTTTTCCTTTTATTTTACATAAAATCACTATTTTAAAAAAAAATTAAGATGCTTGCATTTTTATTTCAAACTCATAGAGCCGTTTTTATTTTTTAGCCAAAAGGATTGATTTGAATTTTTTCCGTTGCTAGAGTAACGGATGTAATGATAGATATTTTGAGGTTTAGATGTCAAAGACACTGCCAAATTAGAAAAATATGAAATGTGTCATGAACTGTTGGACTTATAAAAATTTATTTAGTAGCATTCGATTCAGCATACAAAACTACATTAAAATATCCTATCATTTGACGCATAATTTTGATATTCGATTTTTTTCCCCTCCCCGTGCAAAAACCATTAGGGGTGACACTTTAGAAAATCCTTTCTTAGCAGAAGTTTATGTCATAAGAAGTATTTTTACCACGATTTTCAAGATTTTAGGTTCAGTAGTTTGCGCTGTGCGTTAATTAGTCCCCTAATCCAGACTTTATTTTATATACTATATTAGATATGCGATTTTGCGGTGAATCGATGATCGAAAATTAGTCCAATATCATTTGAAATATTACATAACAGAGGAGAAAGTACGAAGAAAGACGAAGAAGAAATGACGAATTACAAAAGACTTGTAATTTTTTTTTTTTCAAAATGTTGAATTTTTCCATAGTAATAACGTATTAAAACATAAATTTCCTAAAAAATTATCTTTATTTCCTAGATTTCGAATCTGTGAATTTTCCTATAAATGAAATTGGCGAAATGACTTGAGAAAATAGATAATATTTGCTTAAATAAAATGGGTAATATTCGTTGATCTGAGTTCGAGTTTATAAATATCACATGCTTTCGGAATTACGGCGAAAAACATTTTAAAAAGTATGAAATTATTTTACAATATGTATGCGTGGCAGAAATTCACACTGAAATTTAAGTATTCGATTCCATTTTTAAAATATTAACTGATATCTATATAAGTTACAATTGAATATGAAAATGTACTCAAAAAATGATCTCTTTCACCTAAAAAAACACCATTTGTGAGAACATCCTCAAGCTAATGTCACGCTTATGCATTTTTGGCTTAAAATCACATTGTTTGGCGACAAAAGAAAAATAAAAAATTGTAAAGAAACAAATAGTAATTACACATGTGACTCACAATTACATCTGCTTGTTTCTTCTGTAAGTCACGTGATGGGACAATTAGATATATATAAAAAAAGAAAAGAACAGAACAGAAAGAAAATGTCGTTAAAATTTCATCTAATCAAATTTTCAGATTCGTTTCCATATCTAACGCAAGCGATAAAGAGCCAAATATTGCGTATCAAGTGTAATATTTCTTATTAAATTAATTTTTAAGCATTACAAATATTTCTTTCAGGTTTTGATTAAATGTTTCCGTTTTTTAATATTATCACTCATTAAAACGGATTTTTTTCTTCTTTTTTTTCTTTTTTTTTTCATTTAAATAAAATTAGTAACAGTTTTTCTTTTATTTTTCGAGGTTTAATAGCCGTTTCAATTTTTTTTATCAACGATGAATTTCGCCAAGAAATAAAATGGTAACCTTATCGCCCAAAATAACAGAATTTTCCGTCATAATTCTAAAACTAATATAGGTAGAATAATGTGTTATAGCTTAAAACCTTCTCTGGAACGATACCTATCTAACGGTATAAGTTTCGTAAAAATCCATGCGGTAGAACTCGAAATCTCGGCGTTCGGAACGAAATTTCCGTTTGGATTATATATATATAATAGATAGATAATAGAATAGATAATAGATTATATATATATATAATAGAATAGATAATAGATTATGTGTTATGAACTATCTCAAAGTTTAAAACAGATCGCATTGTTAGATTTCCTAATTTTAACAATATCGCGTTATGTTAGTTCCACATTCCACCACCAGGGAGCGCACTCTATTCTTAACGAAAGCGTATCTGAACGAAACTCCTTCATGCAACCTTTCCGTAGATACATGAATCGGGAGGGTGGCGGTCTTAACCAATAATTTAAGATAATTGCTGAAATTACTACGAAAAATATTTTAAAGGGGCTCTACGCGGTCCCCTAATAGAGTTAGAGGAAATCGGAAGACGGCAAAATAATCGCGGGGAAAAGTTTGCTTGGGTGCTTTGGAGCTACTTTTGGCGGGAGATCTAAGCTCTACGACCAATAGGAGCCCAGATATTTAAGGAAATATGAAGTAACAAAGTCCAAAATAATAGAATTTTCCGTAATAATTCTATAACTAATCTAGGTAGAATGATGTGTTATAGCTTAAAACCTTCCCTGGAACGATACCTATCTAACGGTATAAGTTCCGTAAAAATCCATGCGGTAGAACTCGAAATCTAGGCGTTCGGAACGAAATTTCCATTTGGATTTTATATATATACTAGCAGGCTATGCCCGCTGCGCTGGTCAATATTTCCAAATGAACCTTGGATTAAACTAAATGGTGAATTTGAACTTGTATTTTAAACAATATGGATCTTTAGCTTGACCTTGAACATTACTGAAAACGATGCGAACGCCATTGCGATATAATGTTATCTTAAACGTTGGACAAAATTTAGCAATTAAGCAATTTTGCTAATAATTGCTAAATAATAATAATCAATTTTAAAATGAAACTAATTTCATTTAAAAAACTGAAAAGATAAACAATAACAGGAAATAATGCCATAATTAAAAGCAAAAAAATATTTTTAATTTACATACGCAAAATGTAACTACTGCTACTGGGAATTTTAAAAATGCTATCAGCGAGATGTGCGCACGGTTGTTATAAATGTACCCATTTTTTCTTCTTATCGAGGAGCAATTTTATAAATCGCACAATATTATTCCAATTCCAATTTCTTTCATTGAGGAACCTATGACCGGAAAAAATGGAAAAAGACTCTTGTAGATTCTTCGGATGACGGCATCTGACGCCATAAACCGAGTTTATATATATGAAAATAATTTTTAAGTCGTTACAAACATTGCTTTCATACTTAAATATTTTCATTGGTACTACTTGTTATCCCGTCGACCAATTTCGCCAAATTATATAAATCGCCAAACCATTCGCCAAATTATATAAATTGACATAATCTTTATTTTAAATAACGAAATAACAAATAAATTAGTATAACATTAATAAAAATACAAATAAAACGTCGAAATTAAAATCACTTGATGACGTAAACACGTGTAGTTTGTTTAAATTCAAGTGAATTTGATATTTACGATCAACCATTATTGGCATTTAATCTTATAGTTTGACGATAGATTTTTGGTCGACGGAATATCTAAGTAGTACCTTTTCCATTTTTGTTTTATAACGCTAAATTCTCAGTAATTTTTTCCCTTTTATTTTACATAAAATCACTATTTTCTTTAAAATCAAGATGCTTGCATTTTTATTTCAAACTCAGGGAGCCGTTTTTATTTTTTAGCCAAAAGGGTTGATTTGAATTTTTTCCGTTGCTAGAGTAGCGGATGTAATGATAGATATTTTGTGGTTTAGATGCCAAAGACACCGCCAAATTAGAAAAATATGAAGTGTGTCATGAACTGTTGGACTTATAAAAATTTATTTGGTAGCATTCGATTCAGCATACAAAACTACATTAAAATATGCTATCATTTGACGCATAATTTTGATATTCGATTTTTTTCCCCTCCCCGTGCAAAAACCATTAGGGGTGACACTTTAGAAAATCCTTTCTTAGCAGAAGTTTATGTCATAGGAAGTATTTTTACCACGATTTTCAAGATTTTAGGTTCAGTAGTTTGCGCTGTGCGTTAATTAGTCCCCTAATCCAGACTTTATTTTATATACTATATTAGATATGCGATTTTGCGGTGAATCGATGATCGAAAATTAGTCCAATATCATTTGAAATATTACATAACAGAGGAGAAAGTACGAAGAAAGACGAAGAAGAAATGACGAATTACAAAAGACTTGTAATTTTTTTTTTCAAAATGTTGAATTTTTCCATAGTAATAACGTATTAAAACATAAATTTCCTTAAAAATTATCTTTATTTCCTAGATTTCGAATCTGTGAATTTTCCTATAAATGAAATTGGCGAAATGACTTGAGAAAATAGATAATATTTGCTTAAATAAAATGGGTAATATTCGTTGATCTAAGTTCGAGTTTATAAATATCACATGCTCTCGGAATTACGGCGAAAAACATTTTAAAAAGTATGAAATTATTTTACAATATGTATGAGTGGCAGAAATTCACACTGAAATTTAAGTATTCGATTCCATTTTTAAAATATTAAGTGATATCTATATAAGTTACAATTGAATATGAAAATGTACTCAAAAAATGATCTCTTTCACCTAAAAAACACCTTTTGTGAGAACATCCTCAAGCTAATGTCACGCTTATGCATTTTTGGCTTAAAATCACATTGTTTGGCGACAAAAGAAAAATAAAAAATTGTAAAGAAACAAATAGTAATTACACATGTGACTCACAATTGCATCTGCTTGTTTCTTCTATAAGTCACGTGATGGGACAATTAGATATAAAAAAAGAACAGAACAGAACAGAAAGAAAATGTCGTTAAAATTTCATCTAATCAAATTTTCAGATTCGTTTCCATATCTAACGCAAGCGATAAAGAGCCAAATATTGCGTATCAAGTGTAATATTTCTTATTAAATTAATTTTTAAGCATTACAAATATTTCTTTCAGGTTTTGATTAAATGTTTCCGTTTTTTAATATTATCACTCATTAAAACGGATTTTCTTCTTCTTTTTTTCTTTTTTTTTTTTCATTTAAATAAAATTAGTAACAGTTTTTCTTTTATTTTTCGAGGTTTAATAGCCGTTTCAATTTTTTTTTATCAACGATGAATTTCGCCAAGAAATAAAATGGTAACCTTATCGCCCAAAATAACAGAATTTTCCGTCATAATTCTAAATCTAATATAGGTAGAATAACGTGTTATAGCTTAAAACCTTCCTTGAAACAATACCTATCTAACGGTATAGGTTCCGTAAAAATCCATGCAGCTCGAAATCTAGGCGTTCGGAACGAAATTTCCGTTTGGATTTTATACATATAATAGATAATAGAATAGATAATAGATTTTATATATATATAATAGAATAGATAATAGATTACGCGTTATGAACTATCTCAAAGTTTAAAACAGATCTCATTGTTAGATTTCCTAATTTTAACAATATTGCGTTATGTTAGTTCCACATTCCACCACCAGGGAGCGCACTCCATTCTTAACGAAAGTGTATCTGAACGAAACTCTTTCATGCAACCTTTCCGTAGATACATGAATCGGGAGGGTGGCGGTCTTAACCAATAATTTAAGATAATTGCTGAAATTACTACGAAAAATATTTTAAAGGGGCTCTACGGGGGCCCCTAATAGAGTTAGAGGAAATAGGAAGACGGCAAAATAATCGCCGGGAAAAGTTTGCTTGGGTGTCTCGGAGCTACTTTTGGCGCGAGATCTAAGCTCTACGACCAATAGGAGCCCAGATATTTAAGGAAATGTGAAGTAACAAAGTCCAAAATAATAGAATTTTCCGTAATAATTCTATAACTAATCTAGGTAGAATGATGTGTTATAGCTTAAAACCTTCCCTGGAACGATACCTATCTAACGGTATAAGTTCCGTCAAAATCCATGCGGTAGAACTCGAAATCTCGGCGTTCGGAACGAAATTTCCGTTTGGATTTTATATATATATAATAGATAATAGATGTTGTTATTATATATGTCACCAGTCTAACATAAAAATGACCTAGCATCCTTTAATATAATGATGCATTTTGGTCAAATCAAATCTCAATAGTGTTCCGACAACTGTGTTGCATTGTACTTTTCAATATTAGAAACTGAACTTTTACGCATGAATATTTTTTCCTACCTAACACGAAAAAATCGCGAATCAAAGATAAAAATTTCTAGAAATTTTCTATTCAAAAGACGAAAATTTCTTCAAATATGAGAAAAATATCTCTTCTAATTTTCTTAAAAACGGGAAAAGCGTTTAAAATCGCATAAAAAGTTTGCAAAAAATTAAAAAATTGCAGAGGACAAAATTTTGTACTTAGGGCTAAAAAGATGAAACTTGATTCTTTTTACTGATGTCAAAAAATCCCGTCGGAACGCGAAGAAAAGTTAAAAATCATATAAAAGATTTCATGAAATATTAAAAAATCGCAGAAGACAACTTGACTATATTCGGATAAAATGGAAAGATAGATTGAAAATGGATTCCTTTTATGAATGTGGGGAAAAAAGCACGAAACTAAAAAAAAACCCACTAAAAATAGAATAGAAAATTAAATTAAAAAATTTTGATCAAAAAAAAAACGAAGTTTCGAGGACTGTTTCGAGGTGCATAATTTCAGGCATAAAGGTATCCTTCCTGTCAAATCTTGTCCTGAACAGAAAAACATCTGGTCAGACAACAAAGAAACATGTGGGTAAATGTGATCAGAGATCGCACAGAGGAATTTCGTTTAATATTCCTTTCAAAACACTTTATCATTTTGCAAAATCTGTTAGTTCCACATTTCGCAACCAGGGGATGCACTCTATGCTACCCAAACCTCTATCCGAACTAAACTCCGTCTACAACCTATCCATAGATACATTATTCGAGGGGATCGGGCGCACAGCACCCGAGATAGGTGGGCGCCCTCTGGCCGTAAAATGTGGAACTAAAATATGTAAGGCTATAGGCATAATATAAAAGAGTGGTCGAAGGTGTGTCGGCAAAAGATAGAAAAGTATCCACCGGGTGCAATAAGGGGAGGTTAGAAAAATTGCTTAAAATACACAAGTTAGAGCCCGGAAGGGTAAATAATAGAAGACTTTTTGAAAATTTTATGATTTTTCGTGTGATCGCAAGTATTCTGCTATAAGTATGCAAAGTTTCAAGTCTCCAACTTAATTAGAGGCTGAGTTAGAAAAAATGCTTAAAATACACAAGTTAGAGCCCAGTGGGGTCAATAATAAAAGACTTTTTGAAAACTTTATGCTTTTTCGTGTAATTACAAGTGTTCTGCTATAAGTATGCAAAATTTCATGTCTTCAAATTGAATATGGGCTCAGTTAGAAAAAAAAAAGCTTAAAATACACAAGTTAATGCCCAGACGGGTAAATATAAGACTTTTTCAAAATTTTATGATTTATCGTTTGATGTGAGGTATTCAGCTATAAGTATGCAAAATTTCAAGTCTTCAACTTAATTAGAGGCTCAGTTAGAACAAAAAGATTAAAATACGCAAGTTAGAGCCCAGAGGGTTAAATATAAGACTTCTTAAAAATTTTATGATTTACCGTTTGATGTGAGGTGCTCAGCTATAATGCAAAATTTCAAGTCTTAAACTTAATTAGGAGCTCAGTTAGAACAAAAAGTTTAAAATACGCAAGTTACAGCCCAGAGGGTTAAATATAAGACTTTTACAAAATTTTATGATTTGTCGTTTGATGTGAGGTGTTCAGCTAAAAGTATGCATAATTTCAAGCCTCCAACATATATAGTTTGTGAGAATGAGCTCTGTGATGGACAGACAGACAAAGGAGTGAGACGAATAGGGTTTCGTCAGATGAACGAAACCCTAAAAAAACAAGTGGGAAAGTGTGATCATAGATCGCACAGAGGGTTTCGTTTAATATTCTTTTCAAAACACTTTATCCTTTTTAAAAATCTGTTAGTTCCACATTTCGCAACCAGGGGCGCACTCTATTCTAAACAAACCTCTATCCGAACGAAACTCCGTTTTACATACTATCCGTAGATATATTAGTCGAGGGGATTGGGCCCATAGCATCCGAGAAAAATGTAGGCGCCCGTGGCGATAAAAAGTGGAACTAAAATATGTAAGACTATGGTGCATAATATGAAAAAAATAGTCAAAGGGGTGTCGGCAAAAGTTAGAAAAGTGCTCCCCAGGTGAAAAGTACGGAGGTTAGAAAAATTGCTTAAAATACACCAGTTAGAACCCGGGGGAGTAAATAATATAAGACTTTTTGAAAATTTTATGATTTGTCGTGTGGTCTGAGATATGCAGCTATACTTATGCAAAAATTAATGTCTCCAACTTAATTAGGGGCTCTCTTAGAAATAATTGCTTAAAATACATATGCGGTAGCTCGAAGGGTTAAACGTAATACTTTTTCAAGATTTTATTATTTGTCGCCTGGTCTCAGGTGTTCTGCTATAAGTATGCAAAATTTAAAGTCTCCAATTTAATAAGGGGCTCAGTAAGAAAGAATTGCTTAAAATGCGCATGTGGGAGCCCAAAGGGTTAAATGTACGACGTTTTCATAATTTTATGGTCGCATGATGGTGTTCAGCTATAAGTATGCAATATTTCACGCTTCTAACCTAAATATGGTCTCACTTAGAAGGAATTGTTTAAAATACACATGTGGTAGACCAAAGGGTTAAATTTGCAACTTTTTCAAAATTTTATGATTTGTCTTTTGATGTGAGGTGTTCAGCTATAAGTATGCAAAATTTCACGCCTCCAACCTAATTAGAGACTCACATAGAAAGAATTGTTTAAAATACACATGTGGGAGTCCAAAGGGTTAAATGTGCGACTTTTTCAAAATTTTATGATTTGTCGTTTGATCTGAGGTGCCAGCTATAAGTATGTAAAATTTCAAGTCTCCAACATGTATAGTTTCTGAGAACTGTCTCTGTGACGGACAGACAGACTGACAGACGGACAGACAGACAGACAGAGGAGCGAGACGAATAGCGTTTCGTCAGATGAACGAAACCCTAAAAAAAGAGAAAAACTGGTCAGAGAAATTTTCAAACTTTTTTTTTTTCTACCAAATTTTGTTCTCTGCTATTTTTGAATTTTTCGAGAATTTTAGCGGTTTTTCTGGTAATTTTTTTAACATTCCTAAATAAAAAATACGGTTTCAATCTTTTAGAATAATATAGTAAATTTTGCTCCCTATGAACTGCGAAATTTCTTTATCAAATTTTGGCATTCTTTTGCATTCTACGGCGATTTTTTGACATTTTTTTCCTAAACGGAAAATATCTCAGTTAAATTTTGCTAGTGCTTTGATTTAATTCAAGTTGTAAGAATATCAAATCTGTTACTGTATCGGCATGAACGAAATGTTGAAAATTTTAATTTAATCTGGGTCGTAATAAAAATTTACAATAATTCAAGGTTTGTTTGATTCGAGATCTGAGCGGGCATAGCCCCAATGAGTGTACTTTGCCGAAAGCAGTTCAACCCAACTCCAATCTCGTTTTATTTGAGTTTCATTTTGGAAAAATCAACCCGAGAAGCTTCGCTGTTGTTGTTATAAAATGGAACTTGGATAGAAAATTAAATTTAGATATTTCTCCAAAATCTTAGAGGGGGGCCGATATTTTTTTTTTTTTTTTTTTTTTGTGGGAGGGCCTTAAAAGAACTTCCAACGACCCTGGGCATAACGTAAATAAAACGCTTTTCTTGTTGAATTGGAATCAAATACCGTTTTTTAGTTTTCAATAAATGCAATACACTTTGATTTGTAATTGATTTCTATCTATGATGGTCTGGGTCAGTATCAGGCTGTTCCTTGCAAAAATTGTTTTATAATGGCAACTTTGACGACCACTTTGGAAACTGATTTGCTTTTAAGAAAAAGTATAAAACAAATTCATTAAGCAGTGCATTTAGTTTCTTCGTTTCTTAATAAAAGCATCTGTAACATTTTTTAATATATGAATAAAAATGACTTTATGAATGTGTCAGTAAGTCATAAATTTGGATTTGTAACATCGTAAGTAACCTGACATATTGTATTATCTAAATCCGAAATAATGATTGTTTAATTTAAGAAGCGCCAATTTTTTAATATTTCAGTGGAATGGGAGACAATCGAAGAGATGTAGGGACAGACATTCCATTATTTATTTTGTATTTTCACATTGGTGGGGGGGGGGGGGGTGCCCTTTGGAGTTTATAGCAATCAGACCAAGTTTCCATGAAACGAGCAACTAATTGTCAAGTACAGCAAATTCAAGTTAAGGAAACAGTATTGTAGGCTGGTTCACTGTAGTTTCAAAAGCCTTTGGTTTCAACCCCAGCTCCTAATGATAAATTTTGTATGGTGACAATTGTATAAAGAAAGCAAGCTTTAGGGATATAAGGTAACCGGATTTCTTGTTGAAGCGGTATGTGATAATTTCTACAAAGAGAAAAAGCTAAGAACACACAATGATGCAATATCTGACAGGTCTGTTAAAGAGGGAGAAAAAAAAAGCTTTATAGATGAAATTTTTGCTATTGTTTCCAGTCTAGAAAGGAAATTTAGGGGTAGAGGGCGAGGTATGGCATGAAGGAAGAAAATGGAAATTCGACGTTGTATGACATAAATTTTTTTTAAAGGGAAATACTGAGTGAAAAAATAATCGGAATGTCGAGCTTCATTCGAGGTTGACAAGAAGTGCGGGAAAATGGAAATTTAATGTTTTCATTGGAATGCAGAGTCTTGCGCTATGTCGGGGAAAACTTTTTCTGTTCCCCACCTGGCTACGGGCCTGCTTCCAGAGCTTGATTACTAAATTGGTACGAGAAAATGATCTTCTCGTCTGAAATGACAGATAGGCCACAATATCACTGAAAAATAGGACCAACAATCCTCATTTTTATATTTTACAATGCATTTTTAAACTTTTTCTTAAAATCTTGCCTAAAACAAGAGAAAGGTTTTTTTTTTAAATCTCACTAGGGAAATCTGAAAATTATTAATAAGCTATTAAATAATTATATGTCCTTTTTAAAAACTGCCCTAATGTCTGAACATATAACAACTATAAACCTACCCATTAATAACTGGAGGCGTTAGCATTTTTCAATTGAAGAATAAACTTCAAATTATATTTTACATAGTAGAAGCAGTTTTGCATAACAGCTTTAGCAGTTTATAAAACTTTTCCCAAACGAAATTCGTAAACAGAAATGACACAGTGCTTCCACTAATCAGGACTAAAGACTAATCAGGCCTTCTTCAAGGAGGCATTTCAAAATTTTGCAAGTCCTACGGCAGCCAAGAATGAAGATCATGATCTTAAATTTAAGATGCGATATATTGCATTCTTTGAAAACTAATTTACGATTTGTACAATTCTGGAAATTTGTGATGCTTGACAAGTAAACCAAGCCTCTTAACTTGGTGTTACCATTTGAAATAATTAAATATCTCTTTTTTTTATTCTGTAGTCGGCCCCTATTTCAAAAATTTCATTCATATTTGGAAAGTAAACACGATTTCCTGGCGAATGGTACCTCTTTCATTTTTCTGAAATAATGTGGTGATAAAATAGTATGGTATTCTTCTTCTGTTAACAACTGCACATTTTGTATTATTACTGTGTGTTTTCCAGTTGTCTCTATGAATCAACTGTATCTTAGTTATTATGTAAGCATGAGCTTCAGATTTATCCTTACATTTAATGTAAAAGAAAAAAGTATTTGCATACATTTTGAAATTTTCACATTTTTTAGGTGCAGATAATAATCTATATGCGTATGATGTATTTATTTTAAATTTTGCCAAGTGCATTATTAGGCATGTTGAGAAAAGTGTCTGTTTCAAACATGTTTTTCTCTTGTATTAAGATATTACATTATTAAAAGTTTCAAAAAGTTCATATGCTTCAGTTTTTTAACTTCTACATATTTTTAATAATTTAATAAATCTAAAGTACTTATAACAATAGCTTGGTATATATATAAAACTACACTTTCTTTTTAATTATTAAACAGCATGTTTAGAACGTGTATTTTCTTTTATTGAATTTTAGAGATGCAAGGGGATTTTATTCAAGTTAATTTTTATATATTTTTAACTTTTTTTTCTAAAACTTTTGTAATCCCATTCTAAAATGTATTTTAAATTTTTTCCTTCCATATGAATAAACATGAAAGAAAAAATTAAGCGTCAAGCATCGATTATGAAATACTTTCCAATACATTAAGTATAATATAAAAAAAGTCACCGTTTAGTAAGTTGAAATATGATGTCTAATTGAACCCTAAACGAATAACACTTTTGAAAATCCAATTTCAGCAATTTACATCTACAGTGGGAAGCTTATGCGAATTTTTGAGCACTCTTGTATATGAGATATAGATTTGTATCTATAAATTACATATATGCAAAAATTTAGTTCAGCTAGGAAATACATACCACAGTTGAAAACCCTTTCAGCAATTTCCGCTAATAAGGAGAATGGTACGTGGATTATTTTGTGCATCTCTGTATACGAGGTATGAAATTTATACACACCGAGTATCATGCAAAAAGTTATTGAAATTTAACATTGCATAGTGAAACTAAAAACAAACTTTCTGCAATTATTGCTCAAAAACAGTGCTGTAACTGATTTATCTTGTGCGTCCCTGTAAATGAACGATAGATGCTATGAATGCCCTATTCTATAGTAATCATCTTGTAGTACAATTCAGTGATTTATATCAAGTTCAATACATTTGAAATAGCATAATGTCATTAAAATACACTGTAAACGATTTTCCTCATTAACCATAATGGAAATGGAATTCTTTTGAGTGGCCCTGTAAATGAACTATTAAATGCTACACACTCTGCTACACACTGAATATTCAATACCGGACATACCACGGTAAACATCATTAACATATATCGATTGCATGAAAATCCGAGTATATTTACGCGAATTACAGCGTGGGCAGACGGACAGGCGGCCAGAAAAACAGAATTCATAAACTCTTTTCAACTGTGTTTGAAAGTGTTAAAAACGAGGTTTTTTAAAAATTATCTTTGTTCTTTGCTGCTGCTTGTTTGAACCAAACTAAGTGTTGAATGCTGAATATGTGCGGTATAAAATTCTCCGCATAGTTTGGCATGAACATGCTACGTTTTTCTATTAATACTACACTGCTTTTAAAGTTTTCTGTCACAGAAATTCTTTTTGTAAAACTTCGCTATTATGAACATTTTAACTGAAAGTCTTCTATTTAGAAGTCAGATTAAGTTATTTCGCTTTCTTCATATGCTAATGCAGAAACTTAATTCCTTTCGTTTTAGTCCTTCCCTAAAATTTATACAACTGACCTTTTACGTTTAAGAAATATGTAAAAGCCATTTTACGTTCCTGCTCATTCCTCCCTAATAATCTTAAGTAATAATAATTTACAAAGAGATTTTCAGTGTCTGGATGTAATTAAAATTCATATAAAAAGCACAAATAACATGTAATAAAATTGCTTGTAGGTGCATACTTATAATAGAAAAATATTTAAAATACATTAAAATACCTTAAAAATCTATTAAAAGTCCATAAAAAACCCAAAAGTTTTTCAACCAAATTCACACAGCCATCGTCAGTGGTCATTTAAATGTTGTTATTTTTCTTTGCGTTTATTCGTCTAAGAGAGACAATTGTAATTTAAGAGTGACATAGAAGATAAGTTGAGTGAAAAAGTTATTCAAATTTTTAACAAAACAAGTTCTCATCTATTATATATAATTTTTTTTTCCAAATTCTATGGATGTCATATGACAATGCATTGTTGTAAACTATACCTTTATTGGAAATTGTTCCAAGAGATTCTCTTATAATGACTTCCTGGTAATTACTTGTACGAAAGATAATCTTGGATTTATTAAAATCTACTTTTATAGGTTGAATTTGACGATTTGTCAGAATGAATTCCTTATTTGTAAGCCAATTTAATTCCTTTTTATTTTTTAGATGCACTTTTTAATATACTTTATTTTGAGTTACACAAATTTTGCGTTAATCAGCTTTTGTGGTTTACATTGTAGCATATTCTTTGCGGAAAAAATAAAATGCAAGTTTTCATCTTTCTTCTGATTTTAAAAAATGACCTTTCATTCTAATATAATAATTAAAAATTTTGCAAATATTTGTATTTTCAGATTTTTTATATCTAAATATAAATATAGTTAAAAATCTAAAATTCTTAATATAATAGCTTGGTATATATAAAATACCATACTTTTTTCATTAAAAAACAACATATTAAGATTGTGTAAATTTTTATTGAAGTTTAAAAATGCAAGATGCATTTTTTTTTTTTTTTTTTTTTTTTTTTTTTGCTAAAAAATATATACGCTTGTTGTGAAAAGGTATTTTAAAGATTTTTAATCACATGAATAAAAACGAATTTTTCTTCTTTAATTTGAAATCGTCACATTCGTTTGTTAGAAATAAACAAGAATGGAATGCTCACTGTCTATGATATAAATTGTTTGCATAGTTCTGCACGAACATGCTAGGTTTTTCTCTTGATTGTTTAATATTTTTATAGAATTTTCCAACAGAGTTTCTTTTAGTAGAACTTTACTAAGATTAGTATGTTCACTGAAAGTGGTCTATTTACAAGTCAGATTAAGTTATTTTGGTTTCTTCATATATAGCGCCGAAACTTAATTTCTTTAGTTTTAGTCACTGCATAACATTTATTCGGCTTACCTTTTAAATTAAAGTTATACGTAAAAGTCTTTTTAGCCCCCTATACGGTATGCTATTTCTTTCTCCCAGCTTATTTTGTGTAGTCTCCAAAAAATAACGTTACCTTACAGAAGCCAGCTGTAAAACAAAGAAGTACCATTAAATACTCTATAGCAATTTTTTAAACTTCTAAGAATCGCACATTTTCGATTTTTATATCGTCGTATTGGAAAAAAAAGTTCTTTTAAATGCATTTTGTTTGAAAACTGCATCTCCATTTATTTTTGAGATATTAATTTTTTTTTTTTTTTGTAGTTTTTAGAGCCATTTGCTTAATATTGGCATCGGAAGTACTCCATTTCTGTAGAAAGTGAAAGAAAAATGACAATTATATGTTTTTGTTGCCATTTTCCCATAAAAACTGAAAAAAAAAAATTAAAATACGTGCTATTTTGAAAAAAATATAAATGAAGGATTTCTGATAAAACATGGAGCTATTAGAAACTAAATTTAATTTTAAATATCTATATTAATAATACAAACAAATGAACGCCTGTGAATGTTTAGATAGCCGATTTTTTTGTCGAGTTTTTTGAATCACGAAATCTCTTTTTTTTATTATTTGTGCATTACTCAGCGATAGTGACGTCGCACAGTGGTACCAAATCGCGATTATTTGGCCAAAAATCAGAAAATCGAAGTTTCGTATTTCGAAATGAAATAAATTCCACAGTATTTAGAAATATCTGAAGATTTATATTCTTTAATATTTTGGTTTTATAAGCTCACATGAATTCGCATTGCTTATGTGAAGTTAGGAGTTTTGTGCGGTTTCTGCTGTTGCGTGAATTTCAGGCAAATTCGCTGCATTCACATCCTAACTAAGACCTTTTTAGATAGTTTGTAGTTTTTTTCTTTGCACTTTTCTGAAACAACATTAAATTACATATGTAATTTGATTTTTCGATTGCAAAAATCTCAGAAATTTAAAAAAGAGGAAATTTTTTTAAAAATGCGTAGTTTTAGGGGGCTTTTTGTAAATAAAAAGTGATATATTAAAAAAGTCCTTCCGAGTTCCTCGGACATTTACAGTACAAAATGTAGAATGAACCTTCTAAAATCATATCACAAGAGATTTATTGCGACTTTTTGCGATTTTGAGAGAACCAGTAGTTTGAAGTTGGCCATTGGATATTGCCAGCATTAGTCCAAAATCAGTAATCGGGTTTAAAGTCAATCTAATTTTCGCACTGACCCAAAATTGTCAGTGTTTATATAATGCAACATTCTAATTAACATAACACTGTCAATTTCATTTTTTTAATTAGCGGTGGGGGGGGGGCTTAAGTGTTGGGGATATTTTTTTTTATTTATATATTTTTTTTTATTTGTTTTTACAATTTTTCACTAGTTTTTTTCTGAAAATTTTGAAAGTAATCTAGTTAATGAATTGAATAATTTTATTATTAATTCATAGTAAATATATGAATAGATGTCGAAAACTTAAAAAATAGTAATAATGTTTTTAGATCTTCCTTGCTATAGGGGCAAATGGGAAAAGGGGAGATTTCACGTGTGTGAAAGGGGGGAGGGTGGCAAAATTTAGCTGATTGATTATTTATGTATTTCAAATGCTAAAGGGTATAAATTAAAACTTTAAAACCAGTAAACATACGTTTATTTCGACTGTTGACATGTTTCGACACCCCGAGTCATTTTCAAAAACAAATAAATAAAGCTATTCTAAATTTGCACGGTCTATGACACGCCATCATTCAGTTTTCCACGTATTCTTTCATATTATTGCACGTTACATTTTTATTTTATATGGATGTTTATTATATTTTATTTTCATACCCATTAAGTAGCTCGAGCCATATTTTTGGTAAGTGAAAGGATGCTGCATCGTTACATATTGAGTTTTTGCGCGTTACAATCTCTATGGTTTCTCTTATAAAGGATGGATAGTATAGAATGGACGGAAAACATTATTTTTCTTTTATTGAAATTTACTTGGATGGTTTCTTCTTGATAAATTTTTGCTAGAGCTGTGGTTTTTCTATTATATTTAATATCAGGTATATTCTCCTTTTTTCTAAACTTAAATTTCCTGCTAGTCATATCAATATAGTAATTGTTTGATCCGTCTGCTCTAATAAATAGTATTTTATTGAAACATTTAACGATATATTTTAATTTCTCAAAAAAAAAAAAACTTGAAATATATTGAATAGTATAAAGTTTGTATTTTTGCGAATCAAATTTATGTTCAGGCTTCTTATTATTGGCAGTCATATTTATTCATTGCATATCATATTCATATCATATCATATTATTTATGTATTTTATTGATTGCTTATACTCTTTATTGTTATTTTTCAATAACATTAAAAAGAGAAAAAAATGAGATTTTAACCTGCATATTTTCAGGGTGGGAGGGAGAGGGGGGTTAAAATTTCAGGGGAGACTGAATTCGATTATTTGTTTTTTAAAAGTGAACATATTCATCATAATCCAAAGTGGAAAATTCTCATTCCTGTAAAAAAAATCCCGTAAAAAAAGAAAATTTAAATTTAATAAAAATCCCCCCCCCTCCTATTGCGCTCCTTCCCAATCTCCTCCCCTGGAACCCCAATTACATTTAGTTTAAATTCACAATGTAATATCATTTAGAATGTTATAAAATTAAAAATGAATCATATACAACCACTAGGAAAGCCAGAAATGATTTTTGGCCACTTGGTCGCGATTTGGGACCACTGTGCCTCGTCAGCGTACTTTTCTGTAGATGTTGTTTAATACTGGATCGCAAATGATGAAATCTTCAGCGGATGTGGATGACATCACTTTATGTAAAATAAAATATCGTGTTATAAGTGTTAAAACTGAACTACAGTAGAGTTCCGATTATCAGAGTTTCCGCTTTCACCGAGTTATTTTCTTCTGATGGACTGATGGCTTCCGTTATTATGAAACAGTCATTATAAATGAAGTGTTAGTATGGGGAAAAAATGGCCATAATTTTTTTTGAAAAAAAAAAATTATGGCCATTTTTTTTTTTCATTCTGACCAGAAAATCAGAGGTCTAACTTTTTACGACTGCTCTTTCATCTTCACCTAACACTTCATTTATAATGACTGTTTCATAATAATGGAAGCCATCAGTCCATCAGAAGAAAATAATCCATTCCAAAGGTATAAGTTCGATTAACTCGGATAATCGGCACTCTACTGTATCTATATTTATATAAATTTTTTTTTTCATCGATCGCGACACTAAAATCTGAAAAAGCAGAATTCCTATTTTCTAGTTATATTCATATTCTTGCCCCTAATCTTAATTTTCAAAGTAAAATCTCCAAAGGTTTCTTTTATTTGTAAGTCTATTTTTAAATGCTACATTTTTGTTGTTTCTGTTGCTGGATATATTTTCGTTTCGTATATTCATTTATTAATATATTTAATTTTAAACGAAAAGTATTTTATTTTGGCATTTAAAATTTTCCACGTGTTTTTTAAGGAGCTGTAGCTCACGAAAGAAAATTTTTAATCCATAACATAAATATCTGATATAAAAAGTTTACGTATAGACTAAAAATAATTATATTATCCCAAGAATGACACAATCGACAAAATAAACTTCAGTCGATACTGCTGGCAACTTATCTCGATGTTATTGACTGATACAACAAGAAGCTTATAATCTTCAGATGATAAATTTGAGTCTGATATATCAAATAATTGTAACGATATTCAAATGGTTGTAAGTTAAAATATTATTACGTACGTAATGATGATGCAAATCAGTCGCATTTATTTGTAGCACAAAATCAAAATGAATAATATAAAATATGCTTTTTGTGAAAAAATAAATGGAAAGTGATGGATAAAAAATGTTCTTATTTTCAATAAATATTTAAATTTTTATCAGAATTTGTTTTCCAACTCACTTATTTCGAAATATTGCCAAATCAATAAATTTTGCGTCGTTTAGATAATAATTTAATAAACTTAAATAAAGGAACTTTATTTTTCATTAAAGAACAAAATCAGACATTAAATAATTTTAACTTTTTTTAATCTGAATATTAGGTAAATATTTCGAAAAAGAGAAATGCTATGCTCGTAGAATAAGCTATTTTAAGCATCTTTCTGTTCTCAAAACTTATGAAACGAAATTAAAAAAAATTATTTAACCTATTTTTTTGTATTCATAAATTGTATCCAAGCAATTCTGGAATACTGAATATGTAGGATATTAAATTCTTCACGTAGTATTGGTTGAGCGTACAAGGTTTTTCTCTTATTCCTAAAATGTGTTCAGTAACTTCCCACGGAATTAATTTTTGGAAATTTTCTTAGAAGGATAAATATTACCATAATAAAGTTCCTGTTTCCAAGTTCGTTTCCGATTTTTTTTCCTAGATCTACTAATAATTTATTTACTAATACAGTGACTTATTTTCTTAGTTTCTTTCATTCCACTTCATTGCCGGAAATATCTTTGCAGATGTGATATTTGAAATCCTTTTCATAATTAGATTTTTTATCAGCTATACTCTTATTATAATTCTTATTAGTATATTAACCAACCCAAAGCTCTTAAGTAAACTTATATAGGGGAAGTAGCCATATTTGGACTGCCGCTTTAAATGGGCCGTTGCCATTCTGCCGTAAATTTCAGAAAGGGATGCCATCTACCGCTGAAATCCTACTCATCGGAATGACGTTATTTAGGATTACAAGAAGCACTCGTCTACTACGTGCTGTTTTCAGACAATTTAAAAAAACCTAAAATTAGCTGTTTTGGTCTAATTTTTTCCTACTAAACGTAAGTGAATACTTTAAGACTAAGGTCAGTTGTTATGTTTTCATATACATATCTAAATACATGTGTTTATTGCGCATATTTTTCACGCGGATAAGTTAGATTACGTTTTTGTTCATAGTCTTGAGATTAAATTGGACCAGATATACGATCATAAAACTGAAAAGTAATTAATGAACTTCGAAGGTTGTATGCTTTGTATACTATTTTTTTATTATTATTTTAAAATACTATCTCCATGCAAGTTTTTGAAATTTTTTTTTTATATATCTGGATCAATTTCTTTATACAGTTTAGGCCTAAATAAACATAAAAATATTTTTACATGTTTATGGAATAAATTTTGTTTGTAATTTCTTTTATCTTGTATGTGTTTCTATTTATTTTCTTTGAATTCTCTATTCCTACGGCGTATTTGATTTACAAGTTGAATTCAAACTTTTTCTTCCTGGAGGATATTTGCGGATCCGTGAGATGGGAGGGCAGACATTTTCCAGTTCTGGTGGGTGGAATTACACTTTTTTGCGATTAAAACGCATAAAATCTCAAGCCTTCCGGGGGGGGGGGGGGTCAAAACCCCGGCAGGGGCCCCTATTTTCAACACTGTTTGAATGTATAATGTTTTGCGTTTGATTAATCGTAGCGTATTTTTTTTTAATAGAGCATATTTTTTAAACACTTTTTTAGTATAATTGAAAAATGTTGAAAACGACGCACACAAACTGTCTGGAAGAAAAGTACTCGTGACAGCAAAAGTTGTTAAAGATATAGGAAACGAAAAGGAGAGAGTAAGTTGTGAAGAAATTGAGCTGCATGAAGGCTGCAGCTACAAATACCCTCAAAAAGCCAAAGAATCATTAGAAATGTTATCTCCCTTGCTAAATTCAGTTACATCAAAGTACAGAGGAAACCAAAAAACAGTGGGTTAACCTCTTCGCTATATAAAGGAAACCTTGAAATGTAAAAAAACGACAAAAAGGAAGATCTCATCGCACAAAAGCAATTGGAACATCGAGTTTTAAAAAATAGGCGTAATGCAGTTGGGAAGAAAATGATGGAAGGGAAGAACTACAAACATAATGTAAAGAAAACTTCTGTTGAAAAAAAATGTCTAATGATTCAGAATCTAAAAAGAAAAATCTAGACAGTGACGATTGGTTTTGCCTAATTTGTAAGAAAAATAAAATAGCAGAAATGATTCAATGTTCAGATTGCCGAATACGGTTCCATGTTGTGTGCGCAGGACAAAAAATTTAATAAAAGAAATTCATGCATAAGCTTTGTATCACTTCTTACATGATATTCTAGTAGCTGGCAATTAGTTCCATAATTTCTATTCTTAATTACTGGTAACTTTGATTTATGTTTTGAATACATTTGATTTTAAAACAATTATATTAATTAAATATTATAATATGATAATGATGATCTGAAATAATGATCTGAAAATATTAATTATAATTAATATTTTCAGATATTTGATTTCATTATATTTCATTGCCGTTATTTTGTTTCATTAATCGTAAGCTTTGCTTTTAATAATATTAGTTATATCTCCTAGTCATTAAAACAAACTGATATTGTTTTGTCCAATTTAAGACTCTGGGGGTCCAACTTAGGCGACCAGTTGCTGAATTCGGACCACTTTTGACAAATTTTTCAAATTACAATAAAACTTTAGATTTTCAAAAAGAAATTGATTTAATAATTTATTTAGTTATTAGATGAATAGATTGACCCCGTGTAGTGATGTTTTTCAGGTACTCCAAGAATTAAGTGAGTTACACCTGAAAATAAGTGAAGTGGTACAAATTCGACTACTCTCCCATATATATTTTTTCAAATTCATAGATTGAATTGTATTGTTTAAACTTAAAAAACAAATTTTATCAAATAGTACATGTTGTGAAGTAAGTGACAAACATATTCAAGTTTGTATCATATATATATAAACTCGGTTTATGGCGTCAGATGCCGCCATCCGAAGAATCTACAAGAGTCTTTTTCCATTTCTTCCGGTCAAGGGTCCATTCCTCTTCCAGACCTCTATCCCTTATTGCCTTTGAAATATCATCCATCCAGTTCTTTCGTGGTCTTTCCCGTTTCTCTTTTTTGTTTGTTTCATAATTGAATGTTATTTTGGGTAGTCTTTCCTCATATATTCTTTTGACATGACCATACCAGATTAATTGCTTTTTTTAATATCATCTTATATGGTTCCCTTTATTTTCATCATTTCCTTGATTCTGTCATTTCTTATTTATTCTATTCTTGATATCCTGCATGATCTTCTTAGGGCGTCCATTTCTACTGCCGCTAATTTCTTTCGTTCTGTCTCCATATTTCTCCATCCTTCTGCTCCATATAACAATATGCTCTTTAAAATAGAGTTGTATATATTTTCAAGTTTGCATCACAGCAACAAAAATCGATGAAACATTCTAATGACTGAAAATATCAATTTAAAATTAGCTAAATTTAGCATTCAGGCAATATATATGGTTTAGTGCTCTTTTGAAATTTTTATCACCAAAAAGAAGATCAACTTTAGTCCTTGGTTATTTGGAGGAAAAACAAAACTTTAGAAGTTTATAGTATCATATAAAAAAAATCCGAGAACTATGGAACTTTTTTCTATGACTAGGTAAACATTTTTAGAGCTTAATAAAGATGTCGCTGTACATATCCACTTAAAATCTAAGTCTAGAGGACGTTTCGAAGATATGCTACCTGGAGGTATTTCAAGTGTAATTCTCAGTAACGTTTTTTTTCCTCTACTCACCCATAAAATACTATGATAAAGAAAGTTCAACATTAACATGCAAATAATTAAATACTTTTAATGCGACTAGAATTTCCACGCATTTTAAAATTTACTTTTATATGGTGTTATGAAACTTTATATTTATTTAAATAATTTTGCGTTATTTTTGTTGGAAATGACTTTTTTTTATAGACAGATAATATGTCTCCATTGCATTATAATTATTACACATAACTCATTGCCTTATAATATCTGTTCATTAATATTAAAAAAGTATGAGACGAAAACTATTAAAAATAAGGCGAAAGAAAATATGAAAAACAAATATAAAATATAAACAACTTTTGATAGATTAATTCATAAAATGAATTTTAGCTACGAAAATTTAGAAAATGTTAAAGATTAAAGGAATAGCATGTTTAAACATTTTCATTACATATTTTGCATATGCTTTTTACTGTTAAGCTCATTATATTTTGTTATAAAATTATTTAAAACTTTAATATTTAACCTCTCATGTTAAATAAAAGGTATTTAAAACCTTTATCTACATTTGTTTATATTTTTATTATAAGCATTTTATTTTTCCTTATTATGTTTATTCTCAAAACATTCTTTTATTTTTACAATAGTAGACTAATTCTCTTATCACTATTTAATATTTAAAGAATCTTTACGTTTGAAGAAAAAAATATTAAAAAAATAACAATGTTCGATAAAATCTATGCTTTATTTTTCATCCAGAAGTAAAAACATTTAAAAACATTATCTCTGATTTTACTTAACTCTATTAACGGAGTTAAAATTGATCAAAAATGAGATATATTTATTGTATTCTTAAGCATTTTAGTTTAAATATTTTTTTCTCGATACAGTCTTATATTTTTACAATAGTAGGCTAATTCTTTTATTACTGTTTAATATTTAAATTTTATTTACTTTTGAAGAAAAAGAATTTTAAAAATTAATAATATTCGATAAAATATATATTTTATTCATCATCATAAAAACAAATAAAAAAATTATATCACATATTTTACTTAACTCTATAAACAGAATTCAAATTAACCAAATATTAGATATGAAAGTTTAATCATGTTCCTTCTTTTTATCTTAAGAAATTATGTTTTTTTTAATTACATATTAATTCCTTTCATTTGTTTATTTGAACCAAACTAGAGTGGAATGCTGAATGCGTTTGATATTAAATTCTTTGCATAATTCTGGACGAACATGCTAGGTTTTTCTCTTCAACTTAAAATACCTCCAGTGATTTCTCAAACAGAATTTGTTCATCGCAAAAATTCACTCCGATGAGTACGTCCACTGAAGTTTTTCTATTTAGAAGGAAGATTAAGTTCTTTTTGCGACTTGGAGTTCTTCCTCTCTTAATAGAGATGCATGGTTTTATTTTAACATTCTCTTGATATTTAAGTCTTATCGTTTACGTTAATGAGATACAAAATAATTATTCATATTATTATTTTAAAATAATCCTTTTTTTCTAGTTATTTACTTATTGTATATCAGTTGTTTGATTTCAGTAAGAGTGATTTAGAATAACATATTATTTTTTGTGACAATCATTTGCTGTTATACAATAAATTTACATTAAACCACACCATTTCTAGCATCCCTCAAGTTCCACGCCTTATAAAAAAAGAAATCCCTGCCGGCCCGGCCTACAGGCGGAGGTAGATTTCGAAGTCAAATATACTAATTTCACAAACAAAAACTAAATCATGATTAGAGATAAATCCTCTTTAACAATTTTATCTGGCCGCTTTTGACGAGTTTTATTTCATTTTTATATAATAGCTCGTTTTATCAGAATCATGTTAGGGCAGTATTCAAAAAAATACTTTTCCATGCTCAACAACTCGAAATTTTCTGGCATAATTCCAGATTCATTTTTAATTAAAAATATATATATATATGAAACTTGCTGACGTGATTTTTGAAGAGATTTATAAGCGACCTGTGTTTTAATTTTTTGTTCAATTAATTAAAACTTGATATATAAACAATTATTTTCTCAGAAGGACAATATTTTTCGTTTCTAATACAATCGCTTCGGGAAATTCAAAATGCCCACTTTGACATCATTTTTGAAATAAATTCTGCCTCTATCAAAAAATCGATCATTACGGTACATATATAATTTCTGAATGAGCTAGTATACCAATTAAATGCGTTTGAGATCAAAAATGAATTTAAAAATGAGTCAGAAAATAAGCAGTTTGGATTTGAGTGCATCCTTAATACAATGATTTTTCCAACACAATTCGCTTCGGTAAATTCGGTTCAAAATGCCCTTTTTTAACAGCAATTTTTAAAATATATTCTGCCTCTATCAAGCAATCGACCATTACGGTACATTATATAGTTTCTGAGTAAGAAAACGTACCAATTCGAAGCCTTTGAGAGCAAAAATGAATTGTAAAATGAGTCAGAAAATAAGCAGTTTGGATTTGAATACACCCTTACTAAGATGATTTTTTTCTTCAACCGCTATGTATTTTTAATTTGTTTTTGCTGAAGGAATTGGTCCTATCCAAATCTTGTCTATATAAATGTTGTAGATAATATTAAGAAGATAAATGATAAATTCATGGGGATTTTATAGCTTTTGAATTGACGGAGTTATGGATTTTTTTCTTCTTCAACTCCGCCTTTTTGTTTTCGTTTTTAATTTTTTTTGCGGTACGAATTGGTCCTATCAAAAACTTGTGAATATAAAAGTTGTAGATAATGTTAAGGAGATTTATAATAAAATTAATTGGATTTGATATCTTGAGAATTGACGAAGTTTTGAAATTTTTTCTTCCAAAAACCCTATTTTTTGCGCCCCTTGAGCCCATTTTTAACTTTATCAAAAATCTGTGATACATAAATTTTTGGCCCTATTTTTAGAAGTAATAAAAACTTCAAACTGATTTGATATGTACAAAAATTAAGAAGTTATGGGGGGTTTTCTGTTTTCACAAAACCCCTCCCTATTTCCATCCCTTTGGTCCAATTTTCCCCATTAACGAACTTGACCGAGATTTTATGCCCATTGATTTTATGTATAAGTTTGGAAGAGATTGGTGCAGAATTACGAAAGTTATCGTGTCCAGAAGAAAGTGGTATATATATATATATAAAGTTTTTTACTGAGGGTGGTTTTGGGTTCTAGGGGTCATGACCAGTGTAGATCTGCAAAAGTTTTTCAGAAATTCCAACATAGGAACGATCTCAATAGGTAGTATTTCATACGAAATCTACCTAATATATTAAAAATGTTTTAACTCACGTTAACAATCTTTATGTGTTTTCGTAAAGAAAAAACTATATACGATACGATGGCTATTTTTGAAACTTAAAGTAATACTGTGTACTTCAGCAATACAATCAAATGTAGAGAAGCGATTGGTCATTTTTTTCGAAAAAGTCAAAGCCTAAGCAAACAAGAAAGCAAACAATGAAAAAAATAACATGCCATTTTTGGATATGAATGGAATGTATATGGAACCACCCTCATCCTATTTTTAAAACAGAAACAGAAAATATCAAAATCGGAGAATCTGTTCAAACATAAAAAAACAAATAAATAATAAGAATACGAAGAAATTTTACAACACAGTATAAGTATGTTAAAATCGATTTTATATTACGATTATTTTTTCACTATATTGTTATTTAGGAATTAAAATGTTGCATGTTTTTTTATCCGTATGTTGAACCTTTATTTCTCCTTTTTGTTTTTATGATTTAACATGCTGTATTTGGTGTAGGGTAAAGTGCCCATATATCGACCCCTTTGCTAATTTCGTTCCCCTTAACTTCGCTTCTGCGAAAGTGGCGCCACTTATGACGCAAGGCACAGAGGACGGAAGGTAAAAGGTGTCAGTATTGAAAGTTTCGTTCGCCAAGACGCATACATAAATTAAAGAAGCCGAATTCCCTATTTTTAGATATATTTAGTAGTAAATTCCATAAGTAGTAAACGTTATTTACTGTACAGTAAGCATTTATTTCTTATTGATTGCATGTATTTTACGTAGGTAAAATGCTGACAGTAGCATACAGTGAGTTTCAGGACGCTCAGTTCATCTTACAGGAGCTGAAGCTCCGCCATATTAGGAAGTAGCGTGGTCCTAATTTCGTCCCCCTTGCAGTTCTTATTTTCGTCCCGGGGACGAAATTAGAAATGCTTTTTCATGACAATTTATTCCTCCGTTTGGAAGGCTAATGACTGCTATTCTTCCACTGATAATTAGTACATTTCTTTGTGCCTTGCTTTAATGTAAATTAAATTAATTACTCATTTAGAAATAAATTTTGATTTCATTATAAGTTAAGCCTTGGCGTATTGTACTTTTTTTTTGGGGGGGGGGGAGGACAAATTTGGGACCATTTTTTTTTCTTTTGCGTTTTTAGATACTTTAAAAAAACAATTTTTCGCATTGTTACAATTTATTTTTAGAATATTTGGCTATGTTTCTACGTGCGTGAGTAGTTAGTCAATGTAAAATCCAAGTTTGGTAGGTTTTCACTGAAAATTACAATATTTAGGGCCTTAAAGTGACGGGCGACAAAATATGGGTATTTTACCCTACTGAGAAACAAAACTGAGACAATTTTTTATTCCTTTTGTGTTTTATATATGTTATGTATAATAAATATATAATACGCAAAATTTATTAATTTTTAATAAAATTTTACATTTTGTATTACTATCGGCTGCTTTCTAGCTGTATCCTTATTATAACAGTACAAATTGTCTTAGATATAGCACGAGTATGAGATTCCGATTTAGTATTATCTGATTATTATTATTTATTATTATCCGTAAAAAGCAAAACAAAAACTATCTATTTTTTTCCTGCTAAGTTTTTTCATTCTTAGGGGTACAAATACACATATTAGTAAGAAATTAAAATACAAAATATATTGATCATAAGAATCTTCAAATAACGTTTTAGATGCTTTCGCTAAAATGTACATTAAAAAAACTTTTTTTTCTTACGATTTTGAGAAGTTTTCTTTTTATTACATTAATTTAAACTTTTAAAACAATTATAATTGTTAAAATAGCAATTATAGCCTTTGTGCAGGAATATTAAAAAGCAGTAAACCAACGTTTAAAATGCACAAATAATGGATGAAAAGCAGCAAACAGCTGTTTCGAATCTACAGCGAGATTCTTCTTCAGTGCAAGATAGGGAAAAAGGAACAGCGTGCTAGAAAAAGCAAGGCTGAGCAAAATGATAGACAGAGACGCGCTGCCTTATATACCCTATGCGGGTATCGAAAGCGCCAGAAACTACCAATGAGAGAGAAGCAGTGGAAACGACTGGGTGGACAAGTAGCGACATCTACCGGAGAAGGAGAGAAAAAGAAACCAAAAAAGAGGAAATTAAATTAATGCTTTCCAAATACTTGGAAAATCTGGAGTACTAGATAAGTCATTGACTAAAGAGTGAGAATTTTTAATGATGTGGTAAGCTTCCCAAAAATCAAGATCAAGGTTAGAAGAACATTTTTGGATAATGGTGGCTGAGGAAAAATCGAACCTATGTTGAGAATTCCAAGAATGTTGAGCAATAGAAGAACATTTGAGCTCCTGATTTTAACATAACCTTCATGCTCTTTTAAACGAAATCTAAGAGCACGTTTAGTCTGGCCAATATAAGAAAGGCCGCACTGGCAAGAGATTTGGTAAATACCCCAGTTGTCAAGGCGATCAACGGGGTGTTTGAGATTTGAAAAAGTGATTTTATTAACAGGAGAAAAAATAACATTAAAATCAAACCTTCTTAGGATTTTAGCAACTTGCTGACTAATTTTAGGAAAAAATGGCAACACAACTGATGTATTAGAGTTGGAATTAGAATGCTTTTCAGAATGGGCGGATTTCGTCAATCTATTTATATAAAATCCAAGTCTCTGTGTGTCCCTCACTATTCCGGTACGACCGCCTAATTGAAATGAGTAATTGTAGGAAAATATTAATGCAGGGTTACCACAGTAGCGCCAAATGTTAGCCAACTTGGCGATAGCTGGATAATTTGGCGAAGTTCCCATTTAAAACCATTAATCTTTCTTAATGGAGGTCACCGAAATTTAATTTAAACTCCACTCTTTTAAGATATTTTTTCGAAATCTATGGGTGAGAATTTAAATTACATCTTTACATCTTCCTCCCGATGCTACTAATAAAATAACCGCCAATAGACAACGGTGTACTGTGTGAGCTCCTAACTGCGCGATTTTAATGTGCTTTAGGTACTTTTCCAGTATAGGTAGGTGCCTTGGCGAAAAGGGAAATTTGGTAACCTATTTTCCGGGAACCTATTCACTGTTTCATTTTATATACACACGCATTTTTTTTTCAATATTTATACGATTTATTTAACATAAAAAAGCCGTTTCTCTAATTTTATACAGAAACAGGTGTAATTTGTACATAAAAACATCAATAATATACATATAAAACAAACAAAAACGCTCATCAAATTTGTTTTCATAGCTGTTTATATGATTTGACAACAAATCTCGATATTTTTCCGTTATACGGAAACCATGCCAAAATGTATGCTAATGCGCCAATTATTTCAAAATACTAAAAGATATTTGTAATTTTATGCCAGCAGTTTAATATGAGTTTTATTTTATTGCTTTATTTTATAGCAGTTATTTGTTAACTTATTTTAAGTATATATTTTTGATTTGATGAAATAGTTCGTAAAAGTCTGAAATTTTCAAATGTTATATTTTTTAAATGCTCACTTTAGTATCGACAATGGTTTTTCTTTTATTTTTCAAATGCTTCAATTCACGATTTTGCGCCAACTATTACGCTTGGCGACAATGGTGTCCGCATAACGGAAAAGTACCCAAATCTCACTTTCTGATGCCCAGATTACACCAAGCTTTTTCAAAAAAATGTCAAAGCCCCTACAGTGGAAAAGTACCAAACTGTCTATTATTCTGCGCTATCCGTGTTATAGTTTGTACTATATGCAAGGGGAGTGGAGCGAAGAGTTTAAACATTAAATATTAAAGTTTCGGCGCAGATGTCATATACGCCCCATATTGGCGCGATTTTTTTCGGACGCCAATGTCATATACACAACTGGCGCCAAAGTGTCGTAATTTTGCTTGATATGGTAATCCGGATGTTGTTGTTTATGCTGTTGATGTTTTCGCCAAATTTGCGTCGGAAAAAAATCGCGCTAATATATGATAACGTATATGACAACTGTGCCAAAGTTTCTATAAAGCAGTATAAGACTAAAAAATTAAGAATAAAATAAATTCAAAATAAGACTAAAGAAAAAAGAAAAATCATGCGTTAAGCATAGAATATGAAACACTTTCCAACACATCCTGAATGCTTTAACAAAACTTCGTTATTTAGGGAAATAAGGTAAATAAGATAACGTTACTTCTTAGATATCCCGTCGACCAATTTCGCCAAATTATATAGATCGCCAAATCAATAGTAAAACATTAACAAAAATACAAATAAAACGTCGAATTAATGGTTTTATTGGCCATTATTGGCATTTAATCTTACAATTAATTAATTAATGGCAACCATTATTGGCAATTAATCTTACAATTTAGCGACAGTAATTTGGTCGACGGGATAACTAAGAAGTACCAAGATAACTAAAAATTACCAAGATAACTAAGTAAACATTTTAGAAAACGCATAAATAATTTTAAAAATTGATTTCAACAGTTACCGTCCATAGTCAATAGTACCGTTATTACATGCCACTATTTAGCTAAAATTTAATGTAAACTACTCTTAAAACTACTGAAATCACATTTCCATATATTATCATCCATAGACGGTTATATATCCAACTAGAATATAGCCCGTCAGAATGACGTGTTTGCATTTTCAAAAAAATTATATAGCATTGCATTATAAAAAGAATTGTGAAGTAATAAATTTTGTCTTGTCTGACTTATAGGGTCAGGTGGGGTAAAGTAAAAACAGCCCATTTTTCATTGAAATTTAATTGGCAAGAAAATTATTAATTGAATTGGTAAAATACTGATATAAAGTATGCAAATGAACTTCACTCACAAAATTTGAAGAAATATTTCACAAAAACATTCAAATTAGTACTAATAATGTTATTTTAAAACATATTATCAGTTAACTATTTTATCTGATGGTATGTGGTAAAATAAAAGACAATTCCAACAGAAAGTTTATTTGTTTTTATTAATTGCCAAAATAATAATTATATAACTTAAATTTTAAAAAGTTGAACAGAGAAAATCCCGATTTTTTTAAACATGCATAAAAGAAACCTGTAATAAATTTTGATAATTAAAAATCATCTTTTATCACATAAGTAAATTGCAAGTATTAATTACATTAACAATTTATTTTCCCAAATTCTGTTATTAAATTACAAATTTATTTTCCCTACAAAATACAAAATTTTATTTATTATAATAATGCATTGATATACTATATACATATATATATGTATGTAATACACGGCATTACATATTTCTGATATTCTAATTTCATCTTATAAGAAATATTCATTTTCCCCCCCAATGTCTTCAGAATTAAAAAAACATTTTAAAAAGAAAGTTTCTTTTTTTAACTACCGACAGATGGCGCAACAGAGCATATAAACGTTTGTTTTAATATAATAAGTTCAAGACGAATGAATCAATTGTTTGTTTACTTTCATATAGGGATAGATAAAGCTACCAATCTAATTTAAACTAAAGTTATCGCAGCAGAATATTAGATAATTGAATGTAATCGCATAAATATTAATTTATTTTGAATAATCTGTCTAAAAATGTAACTTTTGCGAATAATGGAAAAGAAAGCACGTTTTACTCAACGTTTTAAGATTGAAAATCAAATCAACAATCACTCGCGTGTCGTAATGCCACATGTACAACACAAATTCCAAATCCAGAAGCAATTGAATGACTCTTTGAACGAATCATTAAAAATACGGTCGACATCCGATTTTGCTCTTAAAATATTTGTAAAACCATAATAAAGCTTTTAAAGAATTTGAAATACGTTTGTTTTTAGAAAGGAAACGTTAATCCGGTACAAAATAATTCACGGGAATGAATCACCGAATATAGCTATATTCACTGAACACCATAAAGTGTTCTCATTGGTCAGAAAATAGATAGCCTTGAAAAACAGAGGTAATTTTTCGCGATATTTTTAACCGTGTATACTGAATTCAAACTGTAAATAAATGTAAACAAAAGTGAAAAACGTATTTCAAAATATTAATATGCTTTTGCAAAATATTTTAAGAGCATTTAATGAATAGCTGAAAGAGTCATTCATTTGTTTTTGGATTTGTAATTTGTGCTTATGAATGGCAACGGTAATCGCTTGTATACATCGGAACCGTGTTGTTGGTATCTGGTTATTTTTAAATTAGATCTTAAAGCGTTATAATTGTATACTTTTTCAAGGTTTGAGAAAAATTGAAGAAGAATATGTTACACAACAAATAGATAGACAGATTAAATAAGGCAGTCGGCAAATACGGCATTGGAATGCTTAAGCCTAACGTGGCCGCGTTTGGATTATCAGGAAACGGATGAGTTCAACCCCGGAAGCGTTATACATTTTGTGTCATTCTATGTATAATTCTTTGCGTGACCATGTATATCATTTTATCTATATTCTACAAACATTTCTTAGGAAACTAAATTCAGTTCAGCGTAAAAATGCATAACTCCTTTAAAAACCACCTTTAAGCAATTTACTCTCATACTCAGTAACCCGAATTCTTTTGTGTAGCCCTGCATATGAACTGTAGCATTTATACACACAGTATAGTATGCATAAATGTAGTGAAACATAAATGCGCATATCATAATTAAAAATGCATTTCTAGCAATCATTGCTTATGTACAATACTTCGGAGAAAAGTTTCTTGGCGAGAAAGAAGTTTGCCAACGTATTTTCTGGCAACCTATTTACTGCTTCATACTCACAAGCAGTTTTTTCCATATGTTTACATATTGGCGTGATTTTTTTCCGACGCCAATTTGGCGAAAACATCAACAGCATAAACAACATTCGGATTACCATTACAAGCAAAATAACGACACTTTGGCGCCAGTTAAGGTGTCGGTGCGTATGTGACATCGGCGTCAAAAAACATCGCGCCAATATGGGCGTATATGACATCTGTGCCGACAATTTAATATAAAAACAGCTATTTACCCATTTTTATAAAGAAACAGAAGTAATTTTTGCACAGATATCATATACGCATGGGGGTTGGCGTGATTTTTCTATGACGCCAATTTGGCGGAAATCTCGCTTTCGAATACCAGTTACATATATATTTTTCAATTATTTGCTATCATTTTGAAAAGGAAATAACTATAAATAAATAAAAGTTTGAATAATAACTATAGAAAAAAGCAGTTTATATAATTAAAAAACAGAAAATAAAAGTAAATAAACAATTTATTAATAAATAAAAAACAATAGCCAGGCAAAATAACACCATTTTGGCGCCAGTTAGGTATCCCGGTTCATATCTGAAATCTGTGTCGTAATTTGTATATAAAAAAATTATATATATTTAGAAACGATTTTTTTATGTATATAAGTGCATATAGAAACAAAGATAATAGTTCATTAGATTTGTTTTCATAGCTGTTTATATATTTTCGCAACATATCTCACTTTCTGATGCCCGAATCGCGCCAAGCTTTTTTTAAAAATGCGCTATAATGGAAAAGTACTTAAATAAATAATTAACAGAAATAACAAATTATACAAACTAAAACTTTTTATTTCGAGATCAAAGCATTGTTTTTAATTTCGATTAAAAATACATATATCCTTGGATAACTTCAATTGAAATTAGGTTCGCAGCTTAATATCTCATTCCATAAACCTAAACAAACACAAGTGATTCATTCATCGTAAAACGTCAAAAATATTAAATCATTGAGATAATCAATCACAAAGTAAGTTCTTTAACAATCAATGGGTAATATTCTAATGACGTCATAGTAGGTAAAATGGTGGCGGTATCGTTTGTTTGTGGTTTGTAATCACAAAGATGTCTCTTAGTTACATTATTTTATTGTCATATTTATGAGCTCAGAACAAAAGCCTATTTTTTCATTATTTAGTTATTAAAGACGGAAAAAAATCATAAATGCATGATTTGAAAATTTTAAATAATTTTCTTTCTTAATATTAAAAAATAACATCGGGAAGTAACAGCGGGTTTAAGTTAAATAAGTTTAACTGTTTAATTCTGTTGTAATATTCACAATAACTGTATTTATTAGATTTCAGTACTCGACATCAGGGCCTGATTAATTAAACTTTGAAGTTAGAGGAATTACAATGTCATTTCAGGACCTTTCTTTCGGAGAAGCTTTTCTAAATTCCATATATACATGGAAAATCTTCAGTGTTAGAAATATTATTCTTAGGACTGGCATAACACGAGAACGGCCTGCAATTTTACACAAGTTTTTGAAAGCTACTTTATATCAGAAATTTTACTAAAAACTGGTTACTTTTTTGTTATAGCGGCCCACACTATTAGGATTATGACAAGTTGCAGCCAATTTCGCCAACGTCGTAACCAAGATCGTGAAGCACACACATATAATACCATATAATACCATATAATATCATTTCATGAAATCGTATACGATAATTTAATAGTTTTTAACCTTACTTCAAGTGTGTTATTTATTTATTTTTAAGGCTCAACAATCTAAATTGTCCAATATATAAATTTGAAAAAAATGTAAACAAAGATTGAATAGACATGACCTCAAAAAGCCTCAAATCTGCATAACACTTGGAACCAAACTGTGCAGATTAGACGTCTTCTACTGTACACAGTTTTTCATAAATGTGTTTCGTTCTTAAAATGTGTTATTTTCATCTATCACTGCGGAACAAGCGAGAAAACTCACATTCTTGCACATGAGTTGTATATATCTTTATATCTAAATTTCCGTCATTTTTTGACGGGCTACCTTTCTAGTTTCTTATAAATAGAATCAATAATATTAGAGGAATAACCACGATCAACAGCAATAGCTTTGATGTAATTAAGTTCAGCACTAAGTAACTGAGGAGTGGAACAAATATTGGTAGCCCGAAAAACAAAAGTATTGAAAGCAGCGAATTTCTGGTTAGGGGGGTGAGAAGAATGCCTGTGAGGTGGGAGACTGACAGCAAAAGGTTTACGAAAGACGGTAGTCTGAAAGCCATTTTCACTACGAATAACAAGGACATCGAGGAAAGAAAGACAGTTATTGGTCTCAATTTCAGAGGTAAATTGAATGCAGGGATCAATGGAATTCATAATAGAGAGAATATGATTAATATCCGAATTTATTTCAACCAGGACATAAACATCATCAACATAACGAACATAGAACGGAAATTTTAAAATTTCAAAAAGTTTGACCTCAAAATAGTGCATATAAATATCGCATAAAATTGGACTAAGAGGATTACCCATAGCCAAACCATCAATCATGCGGAAGAAATTACCATTGAAAACAAAAGTATTTTGCGACAAGCAAGCGCGAGTGAGAAGGATAAGTTCCTCGATTTCAAAATAGGAGAAATGGAATTCACAAAGCCTGTTCTTGAGGCAATCTAAAGCCCCCTCAACCGTAACGTTTGTAAATAATGATTTAACATCAAAAGAAACCATCATGTGACCCTGCGGCTTAAAATTATGAAGTTTTTTAACAAAATCAAAAGAATTCTTAACAGTGAAACAGTAACTGCTCAAAAGTGGGGAAAAAACAGAAACTAAATATTTGGCAAGCTTATAAGAAGCTGTACCGATACTAGAGACAATAGGTCTAAAAGGAATGTCAGGTTTATGGACCTTAGGTAAAGCATAAAACCTGGCACAATGCGCAATAGATGGAATAAGAGACTTCTTAAAGTTAGCAGGAATAATGGAAGAAGACTTGATGGCAGACTTAATAGAGTTAATTTCACTAGTGGAAGGGTCTTTTTCCCTATCTTGCACTGAAGAAGAATCTCGCTGTAGATTCGAAACAGCTGTTTGCTGCTTTTCATCCATTATTTGTGCATTTTAAACGTTGGTTTACTGCTTTTTAATTATAATTGTTTTTTAATTTTAAACATGCAAGATGATTTATTTGAGTTATTTTTTACATTTCCCCTCCCACCTAAAATTGATGTACGCCTATTGGAAAAGCTATTTTAAACAATTTTAATCATATAAATAAAAAATAGTTTTTCTTCTTTTGTTTGAATTCGTTGCATTCGTTTGATAGGACCAATAGTGGAATGCTGACTATTAGGGCTGGATTATTTATCAATATATCGACAGATATTGATATTTTTTAACTATCTCAATAACAATATCTAAACTTTGACTCGGTTGATATATCCCAATAATATAACAGTGTTAACATGTTAACAAACACTGCAATTACGAACACGAGCACCGAAAAAAATATCGCAAAATAACTCAGAACTCAATAAAATAATAATATTTTGCGCTCACCGCCAGAGCCCCTGAAAAAAAAAAAAATTCTATTCCGATGTCTTCTTCCTTCTGTATCTACATCGATAATCCCCTTTTCCGCTGATTATCTGCAATAGAAACTATCCCAATCATTGCAATACATCTATCCCTTCTCTGTAACCTAACGTTCGTTCGACTCTCTGCGTAATACTGAATAACACTTATCATCCTTTCTCATATCAACTGTGATTATCCTACACCTATTCCAATAACTCCAGATAATTGATACATTATGAATAATAACGCATGAGCATTGGTTATTCATTGTCGCGTTTAGTACGGAAGATAATTGGTGATCATCGAGTCTATACCAAAGAAGATGGAATTCGCGGTTTGTAAGCAACCTATCACAGTTCGCTATATGTTTCCCCTTTTGTTATAGCAAAGTTGCAATGAAAGTTGGCGAAAAGCCCAAGGTCAAAGCAGTCTTTCACAGTGGTGATTGGTTGCTTTTAAAAAGAGCTTCCCAGTCAGTAATGTTTATTCATATTGACTTTCTTCTTTGTCGTATTTTTGTTAGAGCGAAGTTTTCTGGAGCGAATTTAATATATTCTGTATTGATATTTTTCAGCTATGAATATTTATCAAAAAGCAAAATTTAAATTAGTTATAAAACTATTTTCAAGTGTGATTTAAGTATTTATATATTTTTTGAAAAGGTTTCAATGTTGTTTTCTTGTAGTAAATAGGAAGGAAGATATAAATACATAGATTTTTTTTCTATTAAGGCTGTTTGTTCTCATCTGCTCTACTCAACAAACGCAAAACATTTTGATATATTTACAAATTCATTTTTAAACGTAAAGGCACAAAATTGGAAGGCCTGACTTTGGAAGCAATTTAGAAACGAACTGTGTTTTCCATTTTTGATAAATTACCTATTGAGTTAAGCGATTTTGATCACGTGGCAAAGACGTTTTTCACCCTTTCTTCAGTGGTTATTCTTCTTTCGCACGAAAATTCGGTTCAAAACTCCTCCTTTGTCACTATTTTCTGAAAGATCTATTGTGTTTGTAAAAAAACGGAAAAAACAGTTCGATTACATAGTTTCTGAACAGGGATGACAGGGATGACTGCCCCGGGAACCCAGCTTTCGCTTTAGAGTATAAGTGCAATCCCGGGGGGAGACTCAAATCCACTGCATATGGTAAGATACATTAACAATGACAATATTTTTAAAACAGTTAATAACATACAGAAAAATAAATTCAGTTTGCTATTTTTAACTCTGAAACTCACAAGGAGTGTCATCAGTACATACATTGACAGCAATTGCACTATGTTGTATACATGCATAAACAATTACAAGACATGTTTTTTGAATATTAGAGCTGAAAAACTTTAAGTGAAATGCATATGCTGATAAATATAATGAAGATACTAAATAAACAAACCATTGGAAATAAGACAAATATTTACATTATGTACAAAACAGGGGCTCCTGTCTGAAATGGGAGCTAAAAACAATGAGTTTGCTCAGCTAGCTCAGAAAGGGAGGGGATTTGGAAATATAAATTCGTTGTCTTCTAAAAATTTCATACAATCCGCTATACGTTGCAGGAGAACTGGACGGTCGAGCAGGTAAGTTAGCCAGTCAGGCAGTGTCATCTGTTGTGGCTTTTTAACGTGATAGTGGGACGTTAATGTGCAATGTAAAATATAGTGTAATGATGTTGATAAGGATCCACAAATGCAAAGAGGTGAGTCCCGTTTATTTATGGTATATAAGTGTTGTTGGAAGGGTCCATGATTTGTGAGAAAGAGATACAGGTATCTGTTACTTATGAAAATGTTTTATGAGACCTTAGGTATGAAGTCACGCGTGTATTGACCCACCTGCACTGTAGACCAACGTTATTGCCATCGGTGTAGCATTTGTTTTTTGAGTTCTAATTTCAATGTTGATTGTGGGAATGGAAGAAATGTTAGTGGTAAAGTTAAATCATCGACTGCCGACCTCGCCAGCTGATCAGCCAGTTCGTTGCCCGTTATACCAGAATGTCCTTTAACCCAATTAAAGAAGAACGATTTTTCTGAGGACTGAAGGAGTAAGGTTATGTCTAGAACTAAGTGATTATTGTTATCAAATTTTGAAAGGGCCATTAGACCTGATAAATTGTCTGATGAAATTAAGTATTGGGTGTCAGAGTCCTCTTCTGCCCAAAGAATCACCTCCTTCATAGCAAAGAGCTCTGCCTGGAAGACAGAGTTCCCCGGATCAAGCCTTGCGCGCCAGGAAAAAAAGTGTGATCTTTGCCTATAAACACAAAAAGCTGCCGCAGTTCCTACTTCTGTTTTAGACCCATCTGTTTTAGACACCATAAAGATGTGTGTTGATCCGTTAAAGTCTTTTGTTGCACAAATACTAATACCGTTTGAAAGTGAAGAGATCTGATACTTTGAACATTTTGTTGAGTACATTGGGGCAAAATAAGAAATATTAGAAGCACCCAGGCGAGTGATCCGAGCGAACTCAGCCTCCGCTTCTAATTGTATGTCCAAAGGAGGAAGACCCGTGAGGACCTGAAGTGCTGTGGTAGAAGTGCTCCTATAGGCTCTGGAGATCAGGAGAAGTGCCCTTCTCTGAGCCGCTAGAATATGGCGAACTCCATGCGACTTCCGCATTCGCGGAAACCAGACTGCACATGCGTACGCCAGTTGCCGCTGTAGGATGGATGAGTACCAGACTTTAAAGAAGTATGATGGAAGACGACCTGATACTGAGGAGAATTTGTATAAATTTTGCGTGATTTTTATTATTTCTTGACGTTTTGATGCCAGGTGGGGTAAGAATGAGAGGTGTTGATCAATTTTGATTCCAAGATAATTAATTGTTTTTTCTGACTTTATATTTTTACCATGTAGTTTAAAGAGTGGGCCCCGTTGGAGAATTTTCGGTTTACCAAACGTTATAGAGCGCGACTTCTTGAAAGAAATTGTTATTTTGTGAATTTTCGCCAGTTTTGAATAAAGTCTAGTACTCTGTTCCCTCGTTGTTCAAGTAACGCTCTTGTTGGGCCCCAGACTATAAGTAAAACATCATCCGCGTATGCGACTATCGCACAGAACTCAAACAGAAAGGTCCGCAGCAGAGTCTCGAGGAGAGCCAACCATAAAAAGGGCCCCAGACAGGAGCCCTGAGGACAACCCCTTGAGAAAAAATACAAAAGATCTGGCAGCTGCCAGTCCACCAGAGCCCGCCTGCCCGACAGGAAGGAAGCAATTACATTAATTAGCTGAGGTTATAAGACAACACCTGCTAGTTTCATGCATTTCCGAACAAAAATAAATTAAAACTCATGTCATAAAGTTGCCCTTTTGTATTTGAGAACAGCCAACAATGAATTGATTCTTTACACAAAGATTGAAAAGCAAAATTTCTGTTGCATCTATCATTCACTGAAACCTGTTTAATAACAAGTATATTAGCACGACATGTGGCATTAAATTTAGTTTTTTCCCGAGCTTTCTCTTGTCCTGTGTTAAATAAAATAAAATCGTCAAAGTCCATAATTTAAGAATGTTCTATTTTAGTTTGTATTTTATAATTTTGTCGATTATTTGCGAAGTACTTCAATAATTAAAATATCGCTGATAAATAACACATAAGAGTAGGAATAATAGGAAACATACTAATTTTGAAGGAAAATACTTTGCAACAAATGGTATACGTGTAAACAGATATCAAACATTGGTTCCTTTTCTAAAATATTTTTTATAAATATATATACTTATTTTAATGTTGCTGTGTGAACGTAATAGGTACATTCAGTAGAACATAGTCATACATTGTCAGTATGACAATGTATGACAATGTACTCAATGTAGACATAGTCATACATTGAGTAGTCGCACTCTACATCTTTTTTTACTTAAATTGCTGCTATTATGTCATTTATGTTTCGAAATTAGTAAAATTTCTATTCTTGCACAATTTAAAGTAGTTATCGCGATATATCACAAATATCAATATTAACTCGTTGATATATTGCGATATTAAATTTCTGATATCGTCCAGCCCTACTGACTATGTATGATATAAATTGTTTGCATAGTTCTGCACGAACATGCTAGGTTTTGCTCTTGACTGTAGGATACTTTTATGGAATTCTTCAACAGGGTTTCTTTTAGTAAAACTTCCCTGAGAAGAGAATTTTCACGGAAAATCTTCTTTTTAGAAGTCTGATTAATTTATTTCGGTTTCTTGATATCCTAATACAGAAACCTTTTTTTTTCATACCTCAGATTTATCCGACTTACCTCTAACGTCAATATGATACATAAACGTCTTTATATGTTCATATTCTTTCCCCTAATCTTCTTAATTTTCAAAGGTTCTACATCAACAGGTTCAAAGGTAACATCTACAAAGGTTTCGTATTTGTAAATATATTTCTAAATTGTATTCTTGTTCTTTTTCTGAGGTTTTTTTTTTAAATTTATTTATTAATATGTTTAATTTGCTATTTGAAAGTGAAAATGTGTGTGCTTTTCCTATATTTTACATGCATATATATTAGATGAAAGAGAAAATAAAATGTATTTTAAACTTTATAATGATTTTTTTATGAATAAGGTCACGTTCATGAACGAATTTTTATATTATGATATTCCTCCAGTATTTGACAAAGTGAAATTTACACATATTTATAATTTACATTATCAAAATGTATTAAAATAATTTTTTCTGTTAATAATACCCTTTATTGTTTTTTTTTAAATTTAGTATAAAGTATGGAATGAAATTAATGTGTATTATATACACCTGTAACTATACTGTAGATTAATGTGTATTAATTCATATCGTATAATTCATCATTCATGAATTTCTTAGATATTAAAAAATAGAACTTTTAAGTTTAAAAAAATACATCAATTTATTTCATATTTATTTTATATTACCATAGTCTAATAACATCATTACAACATGCATTAATTCACTACTCTGGATATAAAACAATCACAAACATTTAATTAAACAGAAAAAAATAAAAATTTAGCAATACTTTTTTTTAAACTAAAAAATTTTACCAAATATTTTTTTAATATTTTCCACTTGTTTACATATAAGTAAATATTGTAAGAGAACATTAAAGGTAAATTAATTTAACATTATAAATGATGTGTTTGTTGTTTCCTATTACAGTTGGACCTCGTAATCCCGACACCCGATTTTCACGTCACTCCACTTATCACGTCAGTTTTTCAAAGTCCCGATTTTCTGTATATGATTGTAATGCAAATAGATTCCAGATTTTACGTCGTTGAATAATTTTCAACTCCGGATATCCCGACAGTTTAAGAAAATTGACCATTTTTCATAATCCATCTTAAAAGCACGGAAATTAAGCGGTAAGAAATGTCTTAGCCAAACTTTTCACAAAAGCGTCTAAAATACCCATTGAGATAAATGAGAAATTTTACTTCAATCCTTTATCTGAATAAATAAACCCACACACTATGAATGACCCACTTAAGCTCCGGATAGACGTTTCTGTCTACTCGCGGTCTTTTTGTTTTGGTCAGGCGGCGCTTTCTTGTGGTTACACGGCGTTTTTCATCAGACTAAAACCGAAGTATTGCATTGCATTAAAACGATCAGAAATTATCTGACATCCATTTCTGAAACAACAAACACTGATTACAATTCATTCTATAATATTGAAAAAAGAATTGCAGGAAGCACATCTAGGGACAAGCAAACCTTAATTCATCAATATTTCATGTAACAATAAAAAATGTCATCATAAATCTGATTTTTATTATTTTCAATTTTGTTTTTCTGTTTATTTTGTTTAATAATAATGTTTTATTGCTAAAAACTGCAAGAGCAGTTATGAATTTAAAATTGTCATTAATTAATTAAAAATACAGCTTATTATAAACCCATTTTTCTTCAACTCCGGTTACCGTGACACTCCGCTTATGACGACACTTTTTTCTGGTCATTAGAGTGTCGGGATAACGAGGTTCGACTGTACTTATATCGCGTCTGGACGGCAACTTGTGTTAAAATGCTTACATATATAAAAATAAATTTTATGCACTTTGATTTTCATCCAGTTCTTAGTTCGATTGAAAATTACTTTAATTGATAGCTTTTTGCTGTATGATTAAGTTTTTTTTTTTTTTTAATTTTAAGTTGTTCGGAGTTTTGCATATTTACACAATTATAAATGAACATTATTTTAAACAGAATGTACAATACACACAAAGAGAAAACTTTCCATGTACGAATAATAAACAAAATTGATTTTATTATATTGTTTAAAAACATTTAAAGCACTCTAGCCACGGAATAGATCTTAAAGAAGCAAATCAAGAATCTCCCAAACCCATCATTGCCATCTGGTACGGTGAGAAAAACAATTTTCTCCTCTCACTTTAAAGGGCAAACATTTTGCATTATAAATAACTTTAGTTTCTGTGAAATTTAGTATAAACCCTTCACGCTGTAAAAATTTTCTGAAGAGGAAAAAAAAATTAAGCCTGATTTGAGAATGTAATATATAAAAATTGAAATCTAATCAAAATTTAATGTTCGTTTAAAAACTATTTCACGGATGTTTGGAAATAGAAAACTGTATAACAGAACTTCATAAAAAAAATCTTTAGTTTATGTGAAATTTAATATAAACCTTTCACGCTGTAAAAACTCTCTGAAGGGGAAAAAATAATAAACTTGATTTGAGAATGCAATACATAAAAAAAATCAAATCTAATCAAAATTTAGTGTTCGTTTAAAACTATTTAACGAATGTTTTGAAACAGAAAACTGTATAATAGAATTTCATAAAAAACTTATTAAAAAAACAACAACAACAACGAAATTAATTTTTAATTCGTGTAACAATGACAAGTATAACATATAAAGTTTAATATAGAGGCTCATTAATTAAACATTAATCAAATTATTCAATACTATTAAAATCGCTAATTTTGCAATTTAAATGCAAAACACAGTTCTGAAAAAAAAAGAGATTTTTCTATGAAAACAACTTTTTCTTGAAAAATATTTTAATAAATAATGTCAACAGCAGTGTAATGTTAGTTAAAAACTCCCAAATTCGAAACATTTGTTTTCATTTCTATGAGAAAAACAACACATGGTACTTCTTAAGGTCCTTAGAATACATTTAAATGGTAATATTTGGAAATAATTAATCTGCAAGAGATACAATCAAAAGACAGAGGCAAAATTTTGAATTCGTAAGAGTAAAATATAATATTCCGAATTGCTTAAACATTATATATAAATGTATAAAGTGATATAATATATCTTAATATGTTTTCATTGTTAGTGTGATAGCATTATATTTATAATTTTCCTACATACACAGTGATGCTATTTTTTCTAGATTATTGATAAGCTGAAAGTAAAATTTATAATTTGATTTTACTTTTTATTTTTTTAGATGAAATAATATTAAATGACATATAAAGAATGAATAAAAGAAAAAAATTATTAGAAGAGAGTATCTTAAAAATGCTTTATTTTTGTAAAATATTGTTTATTAAAATGTCACACGTTACTGGCATATTAGTTCTTCCAAATTTTAATAAAAGTATTTTCATTACTGAAATATTCCATTTTTAAAACACACATTTTTTTCACATCATATTTTGAATCCTTAATAATAGCTTAATTGCAGATAAAAGTTTTAAAAAGAAAAATTTTTGGCACCAAAACATTTAAAGCTGCGAAGCAGCTTACGAATGTCTCGTTCTTATTGCCGTAAAATCACTAAATGTTTCAAAAATCACGACTTTTCCCGCCAGTATTCAAGGTTATAACATTCATGCTCTAATAAGTACTGATAATTAAATGACAACAAACATGTAATGCTTCATAGCGTAATTGTATACTGTAATCGTTCGTTGCCGATACGATGATAAGTATCACCCAAATTTTAGCCTACAAAAAGGAAAAGATGCAAAACAAACACTCTTTAGTTTATGTGCTGCTACCACCGGTAAAGGTACATGATACCGGATACGATGTGACAAGGTTGAGAATTAGTAACTAAGATTCCTAAACTAACTGAGTGGAAATTTATTTACCAGATATTTACATATTTACAAAAAAAAAAAAAAAAAAAAAAAAAATTATTTATAGTCACGGATATAGCGCATCCTTTAAATTATACGGTAAGACATTATATACGCACTAGATTATATCACTAAAATTACACCCTTGCCGTCTCTATTGATCGTACTCAGCTAGGCTTATTCAACGGGATAACCACACAGGTCTCTCCCGAACTGTCGTACGTAGGTATTCTTCACTAGAAAAATACTCCGTGGTCACAGATCGAGTAGTTTCAATTTGCCAACAACACGTTTCACCCCCCCCCCCCCCCCAACCTAAAACTGACTCTCTTACGCGTACATTCTCCGCCTTCTGCCGGGCTCCGGGGTATTCCATCTGTAAAATCAAGGACAACCCACGTGTACCGTTCGACCCATTAGTTCACTGACAAGTCAGCACTGGAGATTATCTTTTGTTCACCATTCTTGCTTCGCACTATCAGACTCTCTATTGTTTTCCACATTCCGATATATAAAGCCTTTTTTCTGGTAATTCCTTTAATTATTTTTCGTAACCTTTAACAGTTTAATTATGGTTCATTTTCTTCTGCAGCCAAATTCTTTTGAGTGTCCCTGTAAATGAACGATAAATTCTATGCTCACTATGTTCTATGGTAAGAACCTTGTAGTACACTTCTGCGATAAATAACAATTTCAATATGTTTAAAATAGTTTAGTATTATTAAAATCCTCCGCAAACGATTTTTCCCCCACAGACCGTAATGTAACGGAATTCTTTTGAGTGTCCCTGTAAATGAACCGTAAATAGTACACACTTCATTTTGAATATCAAACATTCCACAGTGATACCCAATGATATAGATATCATTTCATGGCAATCGGACTATATTTACGCCAGTTAGCGCAAGGACAGACAAACCGAATTCATAACATTTTTCAACTAGAAAATGTTGAAAAAAATATAGCGGAAATGACGTGAATGCATTTAAAACTTTTTTTAATCACACATTGGTATTATTAAAATATTTTTGTTAAATTTATGTGTATATAAATCAATGTGTGGGTATATGTTTCTTATGGAAATCTATAGTTTTTGATCGATTTGTAGGAAACGTGATAGAAATGTACTGTTTTGAACAAGAATAAAATCACTGGCTACTTTAAAACTTTCTCAAATTACTCATTCCCACTTTTTTCAGAAATCTGCCATCAACTATTTATTTTTTTCAACTACGTTTATACTTAAAAAAAATGGCCTCCGTGGCCGAGTGGTTAAGACACCACGCTGCTAATCGCTTTAGAGCGTAGGAGGCTTGTCGGGTTCGACTCCCGCTGGCTCCATTGCACACTCTTTGTGGAGCTCCCGGATGTAAAAATTCTCTGTGGTGTAAATTTCATTGTGCTATCTCGTCCCTGTATATCGACGATGACTTATAAGCGGGCCTTGTTGTCAAGCACACAAGTCTGATGTATATGTCCAATAAAACAAACAAGCAAACAAACTTAAAAAAAAAATAATAATGCAATTTTTTCATTCTTGTTGTCACAACCTTAAAAACGGTAAAAGAAGTAAAAGAAAATTATATCACGTGTATTTTGTTTTTATAAGCCTATAAAATATCAGACCCACTCGTTATATTTTCACATGACACGATTCTAACAAGGGAACCACATTTGGTGCTGCTCGCACCTAGCATTGAGAACTGGTGCATTTTAAAGATCTATATTACGAAGTTTGAGAATCGATAAAATTTTTCTGTTAAAATAATATTTTCTGATTTTACAGCAGCATAAATTTCTGAAAATACAATAATCGGGACCACTTATCCGACTATTAACATTGAAGGGTTTTTTTAAAGAAAAGCATTTAAAAATAAAAATTAGTCAATAATAAGTATAAAATATTGAAAAACGTTTAAAAATTCCTTCAAGAACTCACAAATTTGATTTTGAAAAATAGCAACATTATATTAATTTTTTGGGAGGGGGGGGGGGGAGTTGGCGTGGTTTTTTTTTTCAAAAGTAGAGGCAACGCTAGCCAAAAGTCATAGATGTTTGTCTTGCGTGAGGAGTGGTTTGGACTTCAGTAGAAATTGTAAAGTCCGGCCTAATTAACCGCAGTATTTTTTCTAAATTCTGTAAAAATATTAATTTACTTTATGATTACTTATATTAAAGGGCTATTTAATACAGCAACATTTCTTTTTAAACATTCGAAACTTTATTCCATTCGATTTCAAAAGAAAATAGTTTGCTTATTTTGCATTTGGCTCAAAAATAGTTTTCAATGATTTTGAAAGCTTTTATAGAAATATATTAACTATTTATATATTTATTGTCTGCATAGAACAAAAAGAAAAAACTAATTATTGTTTATTACGCTGTCAATTATCAAACAAATTGCAATCAGATATACTTCTAATATGTACGCGAAAAAATTGAAGCGCCATATTTGGCGACTTAACTCACTCACTTTTGACGTGAAATAAACAAATAAAAATGTAATAATAAAAATTTAAAAGTATAAAATGTATACAAAATATGATTTTAACAGAGAAATTTTATCGATTCTCTAACTTTAATGTATAGGGCCACAAAATGCACCAGGTCTCGATGCCAGGTGCGAGCAGCAACAAAAGTGGTTTCCTTGAAAGAAGATAATTGGTATTTCTCATATATAAAATTTTACAATTTTACAAAAAGTGCATTAAAATGACGAATTGCCGCCATTCAAACATATATGGAGTTAAATTTTCAACAATAACATAGATATGTTAAATTCCTGAAAATAAAATTGCAGGGAAAAAAACAATCTCCTAAGTTTGATGTCACTTTTTATGAAACGTTTTTAGTGTGACATCAAACCTATCAAACGCTTGCTATGTTTTACTGCATATTTCGTTTGTGTAATATAGTTATAATTTATAGCTATAGCTTATGGCTTTTTTATTAATGTAGATGCATCGGTAACACTTTCTGCGATTTTTTAAAAAAGAGATGAAACATAGAAACTGTTTTAGGTAGCTTTCATTACAAAAAGCTACCTATTGCAGCCGTTCGGAGGAAAACGATTTCAAAAAATTTTGGCATATTTTCATCGATCATGACCCCGAAACCACCCTCCGTTCAAAAGCTGATGTATATCTGATCTTTATCACACTGTAACTCTCGTATTTATGAACCGATTTGGATGTAACTTCATGTATACATAGTGCATACCAATGTCTCGACCGAGTTCGTTGACCAGCTTCATCCGCCATCTTGTTTCAAAATGGCGGCCATTTAATTTTTTTTTAATTTAAAATTTGAAATGTGGTACCAAAAAATTGAAAATTGAAAAATATTTGTTTCTTATGTGTTTGACCTTGATACAAAGATTCCGGACCATTTTTTTGTTTCGTCTATATCTTAGAAAATGGCTGAGTTATAGCACTTTGAATTTCGAGCTTGGCTGACATTTTGAAACGACCTGATTTTTGTCACGCGGTAACAGGCGTATTTACGAATAGATTTGGATGTACCTTGGTGTATACATAATACGTACCAATGTCACAACTGAGTTCGTTGGCCAGCTTCATCCGCCATCTTGTTTCAAAATGGCGGCCATTTAAAAAAAATTTAAAAATTTAAAATTTTAAATGAGGTACCAAAAAAACGGGAAAATAAAATAGATTTTTTTTGTATGTGTTTGACCTTAATACAAAGATTCCGGAACAGTTTTTGTTTCGTCTATATCTAAAAAAATGGCTGAGTTATAGCATTTTGAATTTCTATTGTGGCTGACATTTTGAAACGACCAGATAGCGATAACATTCGCGCATGTCAGGCGATAACATTCGTATTTATGAACCGACTTGGATGTAACTTGGTGCGTGCATAGTACATACCAATGTCTCGACCGAGTTCATTGGCCAGCTTCATTCGCCATCTTGTTTCAAAAGGGCTGCCATTTAAAAAAAAGTTTAAATTTTAAATTTAAAATGAGTTATCAAAAAATTGAAAAATGAAAAAGATTTTTTTTATGTGTTTGACCTTGAAACAAAGATTCCGGAGCAGTTTTTGTTTCGTATATATCTTAAAAAATGGTTAAATATAGTACTTTGAATTTCTAGCATGGCTGACATTTTGAAACGATCTGATATTTGTAACGTGATAACACGCGTATTTATTAACCTATTTCGATGTAAGAAGGCATATGGATAGTATATCGTAATGTCTCGACCAAGTTCGCTGGCCAGCTTCATCAGACATCTTGTTTCAAAATGGATGCCATTAAATTAAATAAAAAATTATATTTAAAGTGAGGTGCAAAAAAATTAGAAATTGAAAAAAGGTTTCTTTCTTAAGTATTCGACTTTGATATAAGGATTTCGGAGTATTTTTTGTTTTGTCTTTATCTTAAAAAATGGCTCAGATAATAGCAGTTTGAATTTCTTTATGTGAGTGAGCATGTGCACAGGAATTACTAAGGTATCGACCAAGTTCACTGGTTAACCTCATCCACCATGTTGTCTTAAAAGGGCAGGCATTTCAAGATATCACCGAATTTGGTAACCAAATATAAGTTACTTTAAATAAAAGCAGCTTGGATAAAGCTGACAAATTTCGCGAAATTCTCATTCATAATGATTTAGTATTGATAAAAATTAGTATTGAATCTTCTATAATCGGTTTCCACTAAATTGAGCTTCGTGTGTTTGAATAATATAAACTTACTTTTAAAAAACAAGGAATATGAAAGATACCTCTTCCTCCCGGCACTGACCGAAAGGACTTTTTTATAGTCAATGCATTCTCATTTCAAACAAAACTTCATGACTGACGCCGTGATGGAAAACATCTATAAAATAACTCAATTTCATGTCATCTTTTTAAAGTTAGTTTTTATGAATGAAAATGTAAGTTTTCAAGTAATTATAATGTCGTACAAAACAGAATTTCACTAAATGCTACGGTATTTGGTTAAACTGTTTGCATTTTTCTCCCGTGTATTCTCAGGGAAATCGTATTATTGTCTCTGTCACACAATCGTAAGAAAACCTGTTTTCCCATTTATAAATCTGGGATAATTTAATATTATTGCGTGAAAGTAACATCATTTTTTATCATTGTCTTTTCAACGATTTATGGGTGCAAATGAATAACGTTATTGTCATCTCCAGCTATTGTCATCTCTCTATTTTTGGATATTGCATTTTTATTTGTTTTATCCGGAAGGCTCCCATAATTAACACGCTTAAGGCCGTGTAGTTCTGCTAGTTTCAAATATTTTGAATTAAATAATTCTATCGGAATATTGGTAGGGTAATTACGGGAGAGATGGACCGCCGTGTGAGTTTGACCAGTCAAATATTTCTTTAATGTGGCATCCCACAGATGATGAAACTATCTTAGTCAGACACTTAAAGATATTTTGTGTGGCGTACTTTTCAAAACAACATAATTTTTTTTCCTTTAAAAATCATTATTGTTTTTGGTAAGTCAAATAATTTTTTCAAATGGTTATAGTTATGCATTTAAAGGTTTTGGTTTATATGTTGTCTATCTAGTTTTAATGAGGTAATGCCGGGGAACATTTAGGCTTCTTTGGCGACGTAACATCAAACAGTGTAGAGTGGGTTATACTTCTCACCTAGGTGATCGAGAGAGATGAACCATGTGTAGATAGGGAGAGATGGAGCAAATTTTCTGTCCGGAGGGGATGGACCATACCATCTTAAATTTCATATTTATCTTTTTTTAAAGACCTGAAATTAAAATACTAAGAGTTTATACTCGTATTTTTCTGTTTTGCCTGCCTCTGAATGCCGACTACCTATATTAGAAAAGGTTCTTTTCTGGCATGGATATAACCATTCAAGAAATGTGTGATGACGAGCATGACTATTTAGAAGATTGGAACAAAAACGACTGTGTGGGATGCGGTGAAAATTACAATGAGATGGAATAAAAAGTAGATTGCATACAGTGTGTTTCTTGTTTGCGTTGGCTTCATGAAGCATGTTCACGGTTTGAAGCAACATTCTATAATTATGGGAAGCAATTAAATAGCAAGAAAGATGTCTCTTAACACATAGTATATAAAATATTTTCATAAATCATATGTTAATCTGTTAGAATATTAAAATTTCATGAAACAAATTTAATTTTCATTGGTATATATTAAAAAGTCAAATACTAATTCATGTAAACTTAATGTTCAGTTATTTAATTGTAAGTTCATTTAATTTTCATGTAATGAAAATAAATTTTTATAAATTGAATATATGGGCAATCATTTCAATATTTTATTGTGGTTCATCTCACCCGGGGTAGTCCGGGTGAGAAGGACCACATAGTAAAAATTTTTAAAATATATAAAAGAAATTCATTTAAAGATATAAACTTCTGCATTGGAACTTTTTAAAGAAACATCATACACTATACATATATACTGTCAAAAGTAAAATATATGTAAATATATGGCTTTTACAGCGCGAAAAAACGTGGTCCATTTCACCCATAATGGACCACGGACTACTCCGGGTGAGAAGGACCACATGGTAAAAATTTTTAAAATATATAAAAGAAATTCCTTTAAAGATGTAAACTTCTGCATTAGGACTTTTTAAAGAAACATCATACACTATACATACATACTGTCAAAAGTAAAATATATGTAAATATATGGCTTTTACAGCGCGAAAAAACGTGGTTCATTTCTCCCTACAATAATGTAAATACTATCAAGATATTAAATATAAAGGTGACATTAAAAACAGGTTTTCATTGTAATTTTTTGGATATATTATAAATTGTATGCAGCAGTCTTGAACATACTATATGATTAAAAAAGTCTGGAAAAGATATTAGTGCTATCATACATATAAAAGAGCAAATTTTCTTATTTGGCTGAAATTATCAAAATGTAGATAAAATAATTCATTCTAGAAATAAGTGAGATAATAAAAGAGTAATAAATAATAATAATACAGTATTAAGGATGTTTCTTGTGATCACACATTAATGAATTCTAATGGAAATTTCTGGCAGTTTCCCAGCACTGGAAGCAGATAATGCATCCAGAATCATAAATCTTTAGAATAAAAAAAAACTCCTCTAATCCAAGATTCAAACTTAAAAATGAAGCAATTTACTAATGCATTTTAGCTTTTATTAAGGTAATGGTGTTTAAAGGAATTTTATGAAAATTGATTAAGAACATTAGGGGAGAATTATATCGAAACATAATCGAAAATAGTTATTAAGTATAAATTTCACTTCATTACGAACAGAAAATAAATTAGAATTTTAAGTCATTGCTGAGAAATAAATAAGGATAAAAAAGTGAGATGCAAAAAATTGATCTTTAAGGGGGTCCGGGACACAAAAACTTCAAATTTTGCAAAAACATTTTATTTCATTAAAAATTTCTCTGTTTTTTCTTAATTAAAATGACATTTAAATCATGTTTCTATCTGAATTAGAACAAAAAATATAATTTTTTTCGTTTTGGTTTGTTTTCAAAATCTAGCTTTCAAGCAATGGCTGTCATGGAAACGACTTTTTCTAAAAATGAGTTTTTCTTCATGATAGATTTTTTCACCATTTCTCGTATTTAACTTCTTATAACCCGAAAACCCTTAAAGATAAAGGGCTCAAACTTGGAACATATCTTTTCAATTGTTTTACTTTAATTCTGATTCAGCATATTTGAAAAAAATATTTACTTTTGAAAATATGATTTTTTAAAAAAGTTGCACCACTTCGTTTTTAATTTTTTCGTTAAATATTCTTAATTTTTTTATAAATTAATTCATATTTCTGTGAATTTAAATGAAAAAAATTGAAATTCTATAAATAATATTTTGAGTTATAACGATTTTAATTTATCCCACTTTTTTAATAAATTTTAAATTAAATTTTTTTTAAAAAATATTATGAAAAGTTTTATCATGTGATTTTGTTTACAAATGATAAGGAAATCACAAAAAAATTCAGAATTTTAACTCAATAAATAAAAATTATTTTAAAATGTGTCCCGGACCCCCTTAAAGAAAACGATAAAAAAACTCGAAAGAAATAGAGAATCTAACTATAATTTATTCTTTAACAAGATGAAAAGAAAACATTATGACGCCGTATAACACTTTTCTTACAACACTTTTCTTAAAAAACAAATTTTTCATATATAGCAATCGTCACATATTATAATGTTAAAACATTTCAAATAATATACTAATGCAGAATATTGATTAAGCACAGTTATTAAGAATAAGATAATGAAATTTGAAGAAAAAAAATCCTAAAATTACTTAAAATCCTGAAATTAGATGGGAATTATGTTGAATGCATATAAAAGTATTTTGTTATACCTTCCTTAAAAAATAAAATTTTTCATGTACTGTTATTTTGATTGTACACTTTTTTGATTTATCATATCTCGCTTATTATTGGTGGAATATTTAGGCTGTGGTATTCAATCGACGCAGAATTTTGTGTTCTACAATTTATGAATATTTATTTTTCTGTAGAGTGAACGGTTTTTGAGTTATTTGCGAAATACTGAAAAAAGACCAAAACATTTTGAGGTTTTCGTGATGCCACGTCTAAAGCTCACCAGGAAAAATGTGAGAAACTTCAAATCTCTTCATTTGGATGCAAAACAAAGTGATTAAAACGATTTCCAGCTTTCCGAAAATAACACTGAGCAACAGCGAAATTGTCTTTCAAGCGAAAGTATTTCAATTCTGCACGAAATTAAATCACAGAACATGAGTATCAATATGAAAACTATCATTAGCTCTTTTTAGAAGAACAGATGCACAAAACTAAGATTTTTTGTTCAAAAAATCATTTTTAAATTCATATTTAAAAAACATATATGAAACGTAACCTATAATTTTTTACAGAAATCGATTTCTAGAAGCTTCAATCATATGAATCTAAAAGTGAAGCAATTAAGTAGTTTTGGAACAATTTGGAACAAAGGTATAAATAAAAAAAAAAATAAAAAAATCGAAAAAGTTTCAAAATTTGTATTTATTTTTACCTTTATATTAAATATATAAAATTCGATACACAGTTTTAGTTAAATATATAAACCAAACTTTTATAAAAAAAAATATTGGGACTTTTCATTGATATTTCCATGTGCTTTTCGAAGATTTCTAAGACGACGTGTAAAATTCTTTTTTTTTTTTTTTTTTTTTTTTTTTTTTTTTTTTTTGTGATAAATGCATGCCATAATGCATATAATGTACCCTAGAATAATATTTAAAAGGGAAATTTACAGAAAATAAAAAATTGGTTTTTAATGTTTTTAAGGTCCCTCGTCCCCTTAATGCTACACACTGCGTTTGAAATATTGAACATGCCATTGTAAACCTCAATAACATATATCAATTTCATTGCAATCCGAGTATATTTACTTGTGTTAGACCGCGAACAGACGACAGACAGACAAATCGAAGTCGCTTTTCAACTATGTTGGAAAGTGTTAAAAAAGAAAAATTTAACTGAGAAAAATCGAACAAAGTCATGCTCACTGTGATCTTAAATCAATTACAAATTTTATTTACCCAACATTCATGGAATCAACAAAGCAAACAAAATATTCAATTTATTTATGATTATAATAAAGTTTAATTAATTAATTAAATTAAACAAAATTTTATTAATTGATTAATTAATATTAATATTTAATTTAACATATTTCATTGATTTATGGTCAAGAAATATGTATAAACCAACAGAATAAACTTTGGACCAAGTTTAATATTTTGCACGGAAGTCATCTGAAGTTTATTAACGCATTGACAGTCTTAAAACTGCGTCATACATATTGTAGATTTATAAGAAAATCGATAATTAATTAACACACATTTATTAAGAGATTTTAAAAAATAAGAAAACGCATAAAATAAGAAAAAATAAAAAATAAGAAAAATTAAACTTAAAGCGAAGTTTAAGAATTTTTACTCTTTAAATTATTTTTAAATACGTTTTTAAATTAATTTTTATATTTATAAACTTCGACACGAATTTAATATTTTCAACGGAAATCATACACTTTATTATCACAAGTTTATCTTTTAAAAGTACATCTAGATATTGTAGATTTAAATTATATTTGGCGATTCTTTAGCACACTGCTTTTTAAAATTATTGAATTTTCAAAGATATACAGGAATAGTTTTTTTATTTTAACTAGGGGATCGAACCCGAGCTCCTCGGGTTACAGAGTATAGGTGAAAACCATTCTTTTCTTTTTAATTGTAATTATTTTTTTTATATGTAATATATATTTTAGATTGTCCACTAACATCAAAAAGAATTTTTATCTGAAAAATATCAATTATGCAAACAAATAAAGTTTTAAAGTTTATTAAAAACGATACTTTCACATGCCACAGCATGCCAGGAGTTATTAGCCCAAGATTTTACGACTTACGGCAGTCTTTCCGATCATTTCAGTGCTTTAAGCGCGTGGTTCAATAACATGTCTGTTAAATTTGTTTCTTATTTACATTATTTTATTTATTTTTCTATAGAGGAAGTTTTAATTTTGTTATGGAACATTAGACGGAAACAAATGCTGAACTTTTTACATTGTTTTAAGAGCAAACGGATTAATCTTTCATAATCGAGCTAAACTTGATATATAAATTTAAAAATAATTCATGCTTGAAAATCTATATATATTATGCTATCGTACGTGGCACAGAAATCGCGATTATTTCTTAATTGTTTAATGGCAACACCTGAATGAAACGCATCTAATTGGTTATTGTGCAATATTTTAAAAAAGGGAATAGCAATAAATAAAAAAAAAATTAATTAATACAGATAGAACAAAACAATTTATATAATTAAAACAATAAAATAAAAGTAAATAAACAATTTATTAATAAATAAACAACAACATCCGGGTTACCATATCAAGCAAAATAACGGCACTTTGGCGCCAGTTAAGTACCTCGGGCGTATATGACATTGGCATCAGAAAACATCACGCCAACGTGGTGCGTATATGACATCTGTGCCGTCTTTTATTCATCTCATTTAAAATACAATAAATAAATAAATAAATAAAGGTATTTTTCCAGTATAGGTACTTGGCGAAATAGAGAAGAGGTCCTTGGCGAGAAAAGAAATTTGGCAACCTATTTCATCAAAATATTTTTTTCGAATAAAGCTACATAAAAGTTGCTATAAACGCAAAAAGTTTGTACTTTTATGTTAGCTGGGCGCAATTCTCGCCAATAGCATTTTTTATTTTTCGAGGGGTAAATTAAAACAATGCTTTGATGTTGAAATTAAATTGTTTATGGTATTTATTCTTTTCTTTTTTTAAGGAATTTTTTTAAAGTGAAATTGATGAATTTGAAAAGTTTCAGTTTTAAATTAAAGTTGAAAAATGAGTGAAAGGATTATATTTTAATCTAAATTAATGAAATATGAAAAAATGCAACGGGTGCAATGTTTAGCGATTTATCACCTGTGCCCGACTAACATAAAAATACCGAGTTCTTGATTTCTCTATCAGAATCTTCCGATTTGGCAAAGGATTGAGCAAGTAAATTAAATTATGAATAAAAGTAACATGATACAATGTCTAGCATACATTTAAGGGAGACCAAACTGGTCGCCACGGGCGGCTAGTTATTTTAAAAAATATAATAACTCAGTCAATTAAGATACAATTTTCAAACAAATTCATTTGAAAGTAGATTTTTTTCTCTATTTGACGGTGTAAAAACTGAAAATGTGCGATATTTGTAAACTTAAAAAATCGCTGACATAGCACACATTATAATTTCAATTTTTTTTTTAAATGAGAAAATGGTAACAAAAGATATAATAATATATTATTTTCTTTCCTCCGTGACTATTTTTCCTTTACTTTCAACTCTCAATGACTTTCAACAAAAATGGAGTACTTCAGTCAGTTGCCACAATTACAAAAAATGCATTAAAAACTACAAAAAAATTAATATCTCAAAATTAAACTGAGATACAGCTTTCAAACAAATTGCATTAAAAAGTACATTTTTTTCCTTATACGACGGTGTAAAAATTTAAAATGTGCGATGCTTAGAAGTTTAAAATTTTGCAGTAGAGATAATTTTAAAGTCAAAATTTCATTTCAAATTTCAAAGTGTTGCCATTCGCAAAATGACGTATGCGTTACGCACAGATATGTTTGTCCTTTATAATATCAAATTTCAAAGTGTTGCCATTCACAAAATGACGTATGCGTTACGCACAGATATGTTTGTGTTTTATAATATAGATAGTGTATACTAAGTCATTACAGCAATGCGTTTTGATCTCCAAAAATGTTAATTTAATTAACTGGGTAACACGTCACTTAGTCTTTTTGAATTAAGTTACAAATAAAATTTACAAGTACAATTTTTGCTCTTTTTAGGTGGCAATTATACATATATTTTATCTAATTTAATTCAATTTTTTATTATATTTAATGTTATAGGAACTGGACTTTTCTGACTGAGTGACAAAATGCCCAGTGAGATCTGCATCGACAACTGGGGGTGAAATTTCACTCAGAAATTCTTATTGGTAATAGTCTTTGGTCTGCATTTTGACAGCTCAACAGAATAAGTCGCAAGTAAAGGAATTCCTGATAGGATTTTGAAACCTATTAAATAGGCGTGAGTACGATAATGTAAATTGGGACATACCCTTTTCCAGGACACTTATCCATTCATGGCAAATCCACTTTTTACGTTTTATCCAAATTGTATCAGTTGAAAATATTATTCCCTTTTTTCACATTTTATTTGGAGAAGTAATTATATTATCCAATGTATGACTTTTTATGCCTCCTTTAAGAAAAGAAATGTTAGATTATATTTGTATTATCAAATGAATATGTAGTGACATTTTAAGTTATTTAATTAACACGTATTTAAGTTGTAATAAGAGAGCTTTTTTATACGCGATCCTTCTCGGTTAGTTACATTTCGCATAATGAATAAAATGTTTACATTATAAGGTACAGAATCATAACAATAAAACAGCTTACTGTAGTTTATGAGTCTAATTTAGCTACTCAAAAGTTATTATCTTCGTCACGGGGTTTTCAAGGTTAAATACATTATTATTTAAAGAGATTTATGGCTACGTTGAAAAATTATAATGTTTATGTAACTGAAGAAATTAGTGTATTTTTAGCACATTTATTCATCTTGATGATTTATGTCCATCAGTTAGTTCTATTAAATGAAGGACACATAGATATACTTTATTATTTTTATCTCAATCAAACTTATTCCTACAGATATCACACGAACTGAATTTTTCAAACTAGGTGGGAAAAAAATGCCCATGCCGGGAGTCGACCCCAAAACCTCTCCCATAAATTAGCACACTCAATATAAGTCAAAGGAATTGGGTTCGACTCCCGGTCTGTGCAATGTTTCACTCAGTTGGAAAATTCAGTTCGTGTGATATCTTTACCAATAAATATAATTGAGATAAAAAATAAACTGCTCACAACAATTAGGGGAACACATGGTATTAACAAAATTACGCAAATATTTACACCGATAAGTAACGTAAAATAAAACATCCATAATTTAAAGCGTAGTAGAAAACAGATGAAGAAAACTTCACATGCAAATCAAATATTATGAAATCAAAAACTAGAAAAATGAGATAAGTGCAGAAATCGAGATTTTGCAGAAGCATCTATTTCACACTCTCAGTTATAAAATTGCTCAGCTTGAGTTTTGAGAGAAAGTGACTTGAAAATGTCACAATAATGTGATTTACCGGAATCCATGGCTTGGCGTGTTATCAAGACAGTTTCAATCTGTGGAAACACAACGAAGGGTAGCGGACGCTGTTGTAGTCGCAAGAAGTGTCAATGCAAGGCTTTGGAATCGATTCCAAGATACATGGAATGGTAGACATCGACAAAAGCAAGGTCGGCCATGTGCTACCTCAGAAAATAAGGACCGATATATCCTGTAAACAGTTCGTCGAGACGGAACGGGGAATGCTATTTAGCTGCAAACACAGTTGTTCTTGGTGTCCAGTGGTGATTTCTATGCACGTAAGCCAATGATCTGTATTCCGTTGACCTCAAGCAACTGTGCGGCCCAAAGAAGGCGGGTAACTGAATATCGAGTTTAGAGGAAACGTTGTTGGAGTCAAGTGTCCCGATTCAGTCTGGATATGACATCCGACGTGTTTTGGCATAAAGAGAAAGGGCACTCAAAATAATCCCACGTACGTTCGTGAAAGATCACATTACAGACGAAGTGGGTTGATGCTATGGGCTGGAATTAGCATAGGTGGACGTACGGAGCTGCATATTATTGGGAATGGTACTTTGACGGTCCAAAGTTATACAGAGGAGATACTGAGACCTCATGTCGTATTTTATGTTGCAGCTATTGGTGATTCTCTTTTTTTCATGCATGATAATGCCACACCGCATACAGCTCGTCTCGTGGAGAACATTCTTAAAGTTTGAAACAATACACCATATGAAATAGCCAACATGCTCTCCTGACCTGAATCCGATCAAGCATGTTTGGGACACACTCGGATGACTGATTGCAGCGATTCTGAGGCCTCCTTTTATTGTCCGGGACTTCGAGATTACAGTTCTTGGAGAGTGGAACAGTAGTCTCTTAAAACTTATCGATAATGTCATCGAATCCATGGAAAACAGGTATGCCACAATTTTATCTATTCGAAGGGACTACACACAATATTAAATACATTGCATTCTTCCTAAACAGTACTTTTTTTATATTTACATATAACTAAATTGTTGCCCTAAACCATCTTTTCACGTTCTACTCATCATTTCACAGAATTAAAGCTCTTTTGAAATTGTTTTTGCGTCTTTTTTTCTGTATTGCGTATTCATACACATGCTACTCTCAATTTTATGTCCATGCATGGCAGTTTCGCACTGTTCTCTTCACTTTTTTGTTTGCTCCCCTAATTTTATTGAGCTTTGTAGTAAAGTGTATTTCATGTTATAAATCAGCATTTCACTAAAACATCACAAAGTCTGTAAATTTCGAAAAAATCTTCGTGAAGCATCTGTAATGATAATAGCAACTTTTTATCGTAATGCTTTTCAAACATAATGCGCTTAAAAATAGTTTTTCTAAGTGAGAGAGCTAAAGCAATATTTTTCCGTTCGACATGCCTGCACGTTTGAAAATTCGTGAATGATTCAGATTCGCGCATAACTGAGAGTCGCCTAAACAAACGGCCGTTGTATTAACTTACCGCGTTTAAGGAAAAAAAATATTTCTTTACTGTAAAAAAAAAAGAAGAAAAAAAGAAGATTAAAATGAGGTGGAAAAAAAATTAGAAACTTTAGCACAGCTAATGATTTACAGATGTGGGTACCATAGCAACGAACTTGCAAATATCTTCAGAGGAAGAATAATTTGGACTTCCTCTTTAAATTAAACTGAATACGAAATTGCAATGCATTTGTCAACATTCGTTTAAGAAACTATTTCTTCGAATATTTAATCTTTTTTCAAAACAGAAACTCATTAAATATTTTAATATCGTCACTGTTCAGTTGGTACTTTTTAATTTTTTTCTCACCGTTCTTCTTTTTGTTTGAAGCATATTTATGTTCTAATTCTAGCACTTTTAGAAAAAAAAATTGTTTAAAAAAATTGCAATTAATAACTTAAAGAACTATCTTATTTTCTATTAATTAAAAATTGTGCTAAGGAGAAATAGTTATTTTAGCACTAGTATTTTTTAGTTTAGTTTTCACTAATAGGCTTAGTTTTAAAATAATGAAAAAACATATATATACAGATCGTCATTTCAAGCTTAAAATATGCAGTTATAACTTAAATACAATGTTGTTTGGCCTTGGTAATAACAATTTTTCCAGTAGTTTTAAATACAAAGTTTTGCATTTTTATATATTTTTCAAATAGCATAGAAATGATTTAAAAAATACGTTAGGTATTTACCAGAAATGCAAACCTATAAGTGAAGAAAAGGAAAAAAAATGTTTCAAGAACTTGCAATTAATAACTTATAGGGCTATCTTAATTTCTATAAGCACGTTAATTAAAAACTATGCAGAGAAGAAATATTTATTTTAACACGAATATTTCATACTGTTTAGTTTCAAAGAATGGGAATAAAATGTATATATATCGTCATTTCAAGCTAAAATATGCTGTTATCATTTAAATACAATTTTATTTGACCTTGGTAATAATAATTTTCCGACATATACATTAGTTTTAAATAGAAAGTTTTGCATTTTTATATATTTTCTTATAGCATAAGAAAGAAATAAAAAACTGCGTTAGAAATTCGGTAGAAATGCAAAACTATAAGAGAAGTAAACGAATAAAAGAATAAACTTTAAGAAAAGAGAAAAATTATAAATATATTTAGCAATAAGAAAAGAATATTTTTATTCTGCTTTATTGTGCGTGGGAAGGAAACTAAAATTTCTATAACAATTGACGACAAACGGATACTTTTAACCGTTAAAACATTGCTTTGTAATCCGGCTTCTGAGGATGGAAATATAATTTATGGAGGCAGTGAATGTGTTAAGAGCACAGTTCGATTACATGTCTGTTAAATTTGTGTTTTATTCATATTATTTTATTTATTTATTGGTGAAGTTTTAATTTCATTATGAAATTTTATGCGGAAACAAATGCTGAATTATTTATATTGTTTTAAGCACAAACCAGTTAATCTTTTGTTATTGGACTGCACGCTATGGAGATAGATTTAAAAGAAATTCATGCTTAAAATTTATTTTAATATTCATACAAACTTGGTAACTTGAGATTCATGTGATGAAGAATTATATATTTGTAAATTAAATGCATTCTAGATTATCTACTCGTTTATTCCAAATTATTTACTCTTCTATTCCAAATTTACGAACCCGTTTCTTTACAAAAAGGTTATAGTTTACTACTTGTCTAAATTAAAAACATTACTATGAATTATTATTGTGTTTCTTGTTATGTTATTTCACAACACTAAGAAATAATAAATAAAGGAAATTATTCAAATTATAATTGCTAATGGAATCTGTTAAATTAGTGATATATCTCTTAAAATAAACATTGATGTCTCCATAACTCATTTGAAATTAATTTGATATTTTAATTCTAAATAACGAACTTTATTTATTTAAGACGCGTGTAATTTAAAATAAATATCAACATGTCTTTACAATTTATTTTTATCAGTTGATAATAATCTTAATTGAGGACCCTATAAGCCAAGGAATACAAGTGACAAAATTTAGATATGGAGTAAATTGAGTTAAAAATTGAAACCTCAATAGAAATTAACTGAATTAAATCAGGGATGTAGTGGAGGGTATACGGTGGTATACGCCGTATACCTTCTGGATTTTTTTAAGGAACACCGTATACCCCCCGTTTCTCAGAAAAGCTATGTATATACACTGTAGGGTATACCCTCTGCTTAGAGCGTATGCCCTCTGCTTTTTTTACGACTACACCACTGATTAAAATAAGGAACTGTTGCTTATTTCACAGCGGTCTTGAACTCTTATTTCAATAACTGTTAAAGAAAAGTGGAGTACGATATTTTTTAAATTTTTAAGTAGAGATTAAATAGTTAAGTAGTTAAATACTTTAAAGAGCTTAAGTAGTTGGCCTCTAGTACGCAGAACATAATTAGAAAATCACTTATATTTCCTCCCCTCCAAACAAATAGACTTATTTCCAGATGGACTGTGCACAGCTCACTTTTTTCAATTTTGTCACTTATACCCCTTGGCTTCTGGGGTCCTCAATTTCCATCTACATATTGCATATATCTGACGCAATCAAGAATTACATATTATACGCTTTGGGCATAATAAAAAATCTTTTAACTCACTCAAATATAATAATTTTCTGTCGTTATTATTACTTTTAATGGTATTAATATTTTCTATCTGACGCCATTTAATTTATTTGATGTCTATAGTTTTGCCATGACATTACATGACGCCTTATAGAACACCTGAAAAATTCAAATTATCCCATTAGTGAACGCAACGTACTTTATTTTTGGCATTTTTTTAACTCACCATGGCTGGGTTTGAAAACTTTGGCATCAAAATGTGTGTTCTTCTCAGGGGCTTGGATTGCCAAAGAGTTCGGACATAAAAATACTCTGCGTGGGGCCACCCCAAAAAGTTCATCTTGTCAGCTAATAAACAATTATATTATAGATCTCTGCTTTATTAGTTTAGATGCATTCATCTATTAGCAGGACGAGAACACTGGTGGGTGTTATTGAACTTAATGCAATGTATTGTTGTTTCAGTATACAAACATTATACGATCTTCTATAATTTGTTAAAATAGTTTCATGAACCAATAAAATTTATTTTATAATATAGTTTTAAAACTAATTGCATTATTAAGAACACTTTTTCATATTCAACGATGTAAAAATTGAAATTGTGAGATGGTTAGAAGTTAAAAAAATTGCAGCAAAATTCGAAATATATTCTTCAGGTGTTGCCACCGTCAATATGACGTCAGCGTTACTGACGGACATGTTTTCCCTTTATATTATAGAATCGCTGCTCATCTTCTTCTGTAGATGGATCGAATCAATAATTTTATCAAAGAATAAACATTTTAATAGAAATAATGTTAGTAATTGGTACTTTTAGAAAAATATCAAAGAGGAAAATTTATTTTAAGTTTAAGAACTTATTTCTAAAAAATATGGAGGACTCTAAAGATTAGAGAAAATACTATAGTGTCATTTTTAAAACTTTATATAGCGGAACATTATTTATACATTTCTGAAAACCGTACAACCAAAAAATTGCTTCAATACACGGAAACATAGTAACGGTCTATGAAAATTCTAACACATTTCAATATCCGTTTATCTCTTCAATTAAAACCGATTTTAAATGGGATTTTAAATCGAAAAATCGATTCAAATAGGAAAAATTCTTACAATTGTATTTAGTTTATATATTGTGTTGATAGATTGATATTAATTAAACATATCTAAAACTGAAAATATATTTTTATTTCTTGTTTAAAAATACGCCTAGTAAATAACAGTAAACTATTCTTAACTGTTTAAAAGTTTTCTTTAAGCGTCTTTTTAAACAATGTCTTCTATAGGTGTTTGAAGCTATGTATATATGTGACTCCTAATGCAAAGCATTAATCGACTATAGTTCATCGAATGCTTTCCCTACCGTCGAAAGAAATATTTTTGAATAGTTTAATGATTATAAGATTTAAAAACACACAGAATGTTTTATGAATAGAATAGTTTCTTAATGTGGAATATTTGGTTTAATTATTCAAAATCGTACAAATAGAATTAAGTATTTATTTGTACCGCATAAAGAAACATTTATATATTACATTACAATGAATTGAATTGTGATTTAAATTAGAAAAAAGTTCAATAAACAAAACATATGAATGATAACCCTTTAAGACCCAACACGCAAGATCGTGCGGTATAGACATTCATTTAAATTTTTGTTTCTGAGCCATATGTAATAAAAACTCGAATTGAACGACCGTTCTGGTTTGCAGATAAAGTATCATTTTTTATAAACAGGTAGCGGTTGCAGCCCATATTTTACTTCCTACAATCATGACTAGTTTTGTTTACAAATACATCGGGACTTAAAGGGATAGATGTATAAAAGGTACTCAAACATATTAAAAAAAATTATTCCTAATGCGCAAGATGGTTTTAAACAAAATTTCTGAACGTAATTTAAATCATTTTAATAATAACATGTATTTTAATACAATCACTAGTGTAAAGCCGAGAAATCTTTTAAAATCTTGAAACTTTTTAAAATTACACTAGCTTCCAAAATTTAAGGGCAGATTAATGTTTAAGGAAATGATCTGTCGGATAAAACACTCTCAATATAGCTACTTTATTTAATACTCAAAACTTACATAAAAACGGCATACGACAGAAATGAAGATTGAAAATACTGAAACAGTCCAGATAAAATGAAGCCTTTGTTGATAGAAATATGGTTGTAGAATAAATCGTCTTGTAAACCGGATAAATAGAAAGCAGATGCCATTTAATAAGGGATCTGACCTCTCATAATTGCAACGGTATCTAAAATATCAGTTTCACATATCCAGTACAAGTGAATCTCTATCTCCAGTTCTTGGAATAGACATTCCTTTACCAGAATTTGTTTTAGCTTTTGTGCGTTCGCTGGTAGATAGTGGCGTGACCTCTTCCCAAAGAGTCCCACACAAGATCAATGAGATTAGAATGAGGGCAGTGCAGTGTACAATCTATTCAAGCAATATCCCTAATTTTGAACAGCTCATTCCCATTTGGTCCGGCATTAGCTCCACAATGTGTAAATTTGGTCTAATGACACGTAAGTATAGACGCACATGGAGAAGGATTACTTGTTGGTAAAGCGTTCGCCGGTAAATGTAGTATATTCATCAATAAATGTGGAATTCCCCTTTAATCGTAATGTTCCACCGCACATATATTCCAGAACCGCCGACACGGTGCCTCTCCCTGATTTTACAAGGACACAATCTGGTCCTCAACTCTCTCCATATTAGCTGGGGAATATCAGAATCATTCGTCATACTAAAACAACTTTCATCTGTAAAGAGAACACGACCCTAGAGCAAATCCAAACAATCTGCAATCATCTCTGTTTCTATACGAATGAAATACACTGGTGTCCAAAATATAGGACCGGTCACAAAATGCTAATTTTTAAGTAAACGAATACTCAAAAGGAAATAATATAATTCAAATAACTACTATCTCTACAGCACAGCTAGTCCACATATCATCTCATTCATGTCACACATGGTCACAAGTGTCACAGTCACTACGGTGAAACAAAAAATAGGCAATTACACACGTCTCATTATGAGTCTCAAATGATCACTATATGTGACTCCAGTGAGACGTCAATGTGACTGCTGCTTTGTGACGAGTCACCAGGTGAACTTTACAATGTAATTAAATTGTGATTATCATGTGTTTGTCATTTTTAGACTCAATTTCAAAGTCATCATGAACGTTGCATTATGATAAGTCATCAAATAATATCACATTATAGTCACATGGTGACTTTTCACAAAAGAGCACAATGGTGACTTCACAGTAGTCTCTCTGTCACCTGAAAGTCATCATGTGACTTTAATGCGACATTATTTGATAACTTATCACAATGCAACGTTCACGATGATTTTGAAATTGAGTCTACAGATGACAGTCACATGAGAGTCACAATGTAACTACATTGTAAAGTCACACGATGACTCGTCACAAAGCAACAGTCACAGTGACGTCTTAATGGAGTCACATAAAGGGATCATTTGAGACTCATAATGAAATGCATGGAATTTTCTATTTTTTTGTTTCACCGTAGTGACTGTGACACTTGTGATCATGTGTGACATGAATGAGATGTTATATGGACTAGCTGTGCCGTAGGATAGTAATTATTCAAATTATATTATTTCCTTTTGAGTATTCGCCTACTTGAAAATTAGCATTTTGTGATTGGTCCTTAATTTTGGAAATCAGTGTATTATCACCTATGAGCGCAAGCGTCAGTGAAATGAATCTTTTGGGATGACGGTTATATAGGTCACTTTTATGGAGATATATGGCCACAGTTAAACTCAACACTTGAAGCCTGGTAATATCGAGTAATGAGGAATAGTGATCTTTTTTTGCTTGGAACACGTTAAAACAGTCATCTGTGGGTGTTCTTTTTCTTGTATGACCACCCGCAATTTTTGTTACTATTACTCGCAAATTTTGCGCTATAACAATTCCTCAGAAGACTCTAAATTCACAAAAATTACACTGTAGGCTATAACAAAAGCTTCCATTATACTGGTTATACTATTTTCTTCTCCCATCTTTTAAGTATTCTTGACATAAAACTGTCCAGATGATTTTTGTATCCATTTTTTTTTTTTTGTTGAAATAAACATTGTCTTGCAGCGAGCATTTTGTGTCACCTCCTAGCTTAATTTCTTTACAGTCATGTGCATCGTGCTAATGCTGGTAACCAGATGAAGCGCTTCCACATGGTCCTCTCTATTAAACTGATGTTCCATTTGCAAGTCGATACAAGCCACTTTTGGAAATTTCGAGACTGTGATCTTCTAAAAATTCTCCGTCATAAGTTTACTCGCTAGTATATTTTAAACTATTGTAAAAATTTTAAAGCAATGTCTTCTTTTTGCCATTAAGCATTATTGGCTAAATTTTTATGAAAGGTTTTATAACTTTAAAATGTCTTATCAAAGTTCAAACAAGAAGTTTTAATGACTACGTCAATGTATATATATATATATATATATTGAAAAATCCAAATTCATATAATTTAGTACACGAAAAAAACATCTAACAAACTGTAGCTAAAACAATAATTAACAAAACCAAGAGTAACTAAGAAAAAACTAAATATGAAGACAAGTGGCCAAGGCTTATGACTTGCACTGCGGGGTTAAACATGTTTTACGTGCACAACATTCCCCCTCACTTGTTAAGACCAAACAAATAGAAATTGAAAAAATGAAAACCACAAACTAACCCAAAAGCCGTCAAATTAAGTCCGTGAATATCTCACCGCTAAGCTATTTTCGATAGGAATCACGTATCGATAAATCACCATCATCGAACAATTCCAATGTTTTATTTCGATAGCTTTTTTTCTTGATAAAATTGAGAGTTAAATTATTCAGAAAATGTATTGGGTAATTTTGTTTACTGGCGTTTATGTAAAGGTTAAAACTTTCACCAAACAATTTATCAACATTTGAACACAAATTTGCAACACGATTTAAACCATTTAAATATATATTTCTAAAAATTGAAACATGCACGTTACTATTAAAGTTTAATATTTTTATTGTATCAAAATCAAAATAATTTCTTTTATCATAAATAATATATACTAAAATTCCGTTTATAATCTCCAACTTAACATCCAAGTAGTTGACATTGCCCTGATCATCCGAAGCACTCTTCAAATTTAAAGTGTCTGGATAACATTTAAATTGATAAATTTCTTTATTGTTATTCAGCTCAACCACCAAAACATCATCTATATATCTGTACATCTTTAAGTCTTTTTCCAACAATAAACCGGCTTCATATGTAAACAGATAAATATCTGCAAGGATGGAGCTACAACAGCCCCAAATTGAAATAAATCGGTGAATATTTCAATACTGATATCCTTCTCTTTAGATTTCTTGAAAAAATCCATAACTCTGTACTTCAAATCATCTAAATTTATGCTGTTATACAAATCCTCGAAATCATATGTATACAATCCTGTAATGTTTTTCAGCTTTTTAAAACTTTTTATAAGTTCATAGCTATTTTTTATTACTATCGAAGAATATTCATTTATAAACTGATCGAAAATCTTTTGTAATATATTCAACAATTTTTTATTTACACATTCCAGGTAAGAACCAAACCCACAAGTTACGGTTCTAAAAGTAATTGGGTTTTTATGGAATTTTGGAATCCTTACAAGATAAGGAAATTCCACACTATTTTGCTTTGATTTTATTTTTTTATAAAACGCCTTCACTCTGTTTACAATAACTTGTTTAGTAGTTTTTAGTAGATGATAATTTCCCTCATTATTGTAGGTTTCCCTTAGAATATCTCCATATAATTTTTTACATATTATAGCATAGTTGGTGTTAGCTTTATCCACATACGTAATGATAAAATCATCCTGTAGATTTTTTACTGATTTAATCAAATCTTTGTAAGATTCTCCCGAGACACCCTCAAAATCTTTATGGTAAACCATATTTATATATTAATTTTTGAATGAAGATATCTATATTATTTGACAAACGTTTTTTAGCTAAATCTCTACTCACGACTCTCCTCAATCTGTATTTTGTACCATACCTCATGTAATTTCTGAGATTTGTGTCTGCCACTATAGTAAGATCCCCGGTAAGAATATGTCCGTAATTTTAATTAAAGTATTTATTATATTCAACTTTATTACAATGACAAATACTGTTCTCAATACAGCTCTGCAAATTCCTAGAGTAACTGTTGTAGTTAAATAATATATATATATATATATATATTGTGTATATTCGTGCATGATTTACGAGCGGATGATTCTATATTAGGAAATTTTGAACAGTTAATTTTTATGCATTAAATAGAATGCTAAACGAGGTAATTTTGTTACAAAAAACGCGGCAATTTTTTCCCTAAATGTTTAAGTTAATTTTATAAATAAAATTAACTGTTCTCAATACAGCTCTGCAAATTCCTAGAGTAACTGTTGTAGTTAAATAATATATATATATATATAATATATATATATATATTTTATTTCAAAATTAATGAAAAATTACTGCATGAATGGCGCTACAGCAGCAAATCTCAAATGCAATAAAAACATATTACTAATATATATATATGTACTATATATATATATATATATATGTATATATATATATATATATGTAATATATATATATATATATATATTGTGTAAATTCGTGCATGATTTATGAGCCGATGATTCTATATTAGGAAATTTTGAACAGTTAATTTTTATAAGCATAGAATAAACTTTGTGCGAATTGTAATAAAAAGCTAAAATCTTAAACAACGATTTTTACGCACAAATAATATACAAAACGATAAAATACTCATACGATCGTTTCAAGGATACTTCGATCCCCTTCCTCAGTAAGGAAAAAAAAAAAGAAAAAAAAGAGAAATGGGCCAGGTGGTTCTTGGAGCCCATTTCTCTTTTTTTTTTTTTTTTTTTTTCCTCACTGAGGAAGGGGATCGAAGTATCCTTGAAACGATCGTATGAGTATTTTATCGTTTTGTATATTATTTGTGCGTAAAAATCGTTGTTTAAGATTTTAGCTTTTTATAGTTAATTTTTATGCATTAAATAGAATGCTAAACGAGGTAATTTTGTTACAAAAAACGCGGCAATTTTTTCCCTAAATGTTTAAGTTATTTTTATAAATAAAAAGGTAAACTATAAAAAGTTCTATTATAAATCAAGTTAAAAAATAGTTTTCAGTCACCTAAAAAGTAGGTTACAAAGAAGTTGCAAAGATCATTAATTTTAATTCTCACAAGAAATCTCTTTTATATTCAATGCTTAGATTCCTGTGATAAATTAATTTTTCATGGATGAAAGGGCTTTACGGAGGAAAAATAAACATGTCACCTTTAAGGCTTTCTGAGAAAAAACGTGATTCTTTTAGTTAAATAAAAAAGAAATAAAGTATTGAAACGAAATGTCCGAAGGTAAAATAACCTTTGAAGGGGCACCAAGCATTTCAAAACAGTACAGTAAACATAACTTAAATATTTCTTAGGAAATAGTTGTACGTGTTACTTTATGAATGTTAGATCAAATGCATTGATTAGAAAAAAAAATTCTTAACGCACTCTTAAGATAGAGAGCAAAAAAATATAATTTGAATTCTAGGTTTGTGTCAAGACTATTTTGCTTGCATAATATATTTAAAATTGAAAGGTAACTACCCAGAAACCACATTTAAATGCTTAAGTTTTAGCACTAGTTTAAGAATATATAAGAACATAATTTAAAGTTTTAAAATGTTAGAAAAATATCGAGTTATATTTTTTTCAGTAATTTAATCAATTAAACGCAAAACATCCATTCAATTACCGGTATTTCAAATAGACAGAAATTTGGAAAAATGTCACTTTCATATTTTCATGCTAAAGAAATATAACTTATTAAAGTATCAGAGTTGTTCAACCCTTATTAGAATGTTAAATACATACTTGTTTTAATAAATACCTGGCAAACAGTTTATAATAGTGGTTGAAATCATTAAGTGCATTTATGCGCATGTTTATTACTTTTTTAAAAAACTTTTATTATCTTCAAAAGTAGCTGAAATTGTTTGGATTTTCTTTTAGCCAAACTTTATGCGTATGATCATGTGTAAACGATCAAAGAATCGGATTTGAAGTATCTTAAAAGTTCTTCAAACAATGATGTATATAGAACTGTATTTCTTTCTATTTCTATTTCTGTTTTCTTCCTTTTTTTTAAGATATTAATGCGATTAAACGAAATAGTATGTATAAATGTACTGTACATATTATTCTGACAACTTATTTAAAAATTATAAATAGAATAGGAGTATACTTTTAGGTAGATTCGTATGAAATACTACCTATTACATTCTCCCCTATGTTGGAATTTCTGTAAAATTTTTGCAGATCTACACCGATCATGACCCCTAGAACCCAAAACCACCCTTAGTAAAAAACTTTATCTATCTATCTATCTATCTATCACTTTCTTCTGGACACGATAACTTCCACAATTCTGCACAAATCTCTTCCAAACTATACATAAAATCAAGGGGCATAAAATCTCGGTCAAGTTCGTTAATGGGCAAAATCGGACCAAGGGGATGGAAATAGGGAGGGCTTTTGTGAAAACCGAAAAAAACCCATAACTTCTTAAATTTTGTACATATCGAATCAGTTTAAAGTTTTTATTACTTCTAAAAATAGGGCTAAAATTTTATGTGTCACATGAAAAATGAATCTGAAAATGTGCCAGAAAATTTCGAGTTGTTGAACATGGAAAAGTGTATTTTTAAACACCGCCTTAACATGATTTGATAAAACCTGCTATTATATAAAATGAAAAAATAAACTCGTCAAAAGCGGTCAGATAAAATTGTTTAAGTGGGTTTATGTCTAATTATGATTTAGTTTTTGTTGGTGAAATTAGTATACTTAACTTCGAAATCTACCTCCACCTGTAGGCCGGGCTGGCAGGGATTTTTAGATTGGTATCGATAATTTAAATACTAATTTCTCTTCTAACCTGAACTACTTTTTAATATTTATTTAAAAATTCTAGTAAAATTTAAAAGTTATATTAAAACAGTAAAAGTAAAAAAGTAAAAATTAATAAAAGCATTACAAGATGCTAAGTAGCCATAAAAATTAAATAGAATGTAATATTGTAATTGTGTTGTTTAAATGTATATTTCATGTTGAATTCGCCTTGTAGCTGCAAACCACATTATTTCGGTATTGCGGATTTAAATCAGTATTAATGTTTCATAAATGTTACAATATTTTAAGTAGTATATAGCGTTCGTATTTTAATGAGTTTTATTAAAAATTTGCACCTTTTTATAGTAGTTCTTTGATTAAAATTTATTAAGCAAACAGAAATACAAATCTTATGTATGTATTGATTTGGGCTTTTAGTTAGTTTTGCAGAAGAAAATCCAAAGAATCGCCATCTCATTATTTATTTTATATAGAATATATAAAAATATTATAAGATATATTTTATTTTATTTTATTTTAATTAGCATCTATCAAATCTATTATACGATTATTTATAGAATTAAATTTCATGTGCGGAAAAAATACGAGCTATTATTTGAACACAAATATTTAAACATGCATCAAAGCATTTAATTTTTTTCAAATTGAGATATTTTTAATAAAGTAATTCGTTATAAATTTCAATATTCAACGATGAAAAAAAAATGAAAATGAATGATGAAAAAAGTTTGGAAGTTCTATTGTTCAGTAGCATAATTATATGTTTCTACACCAAAATATTTTTTTTAATGAAAGACTAAACAGAAACTTCAAAGATATAAAGAAAAAGAATAAAGAGTTTTTCATAGCTGTTTTAGAACCAACCGCATTAATACACAGCTTAGATAAATGCGTTTTTGAAAGATATATTTAAAACGTATTTTAAAGTTAAAGTAATTTCAACATTGCATGTTATTTCTGACGAATTGTAAACACAACATAAACAATAATCGGAAATGGCTTTAAACTAAACAATTTCAGTGAAAGACGTATAATATATTATTATACAACATTTGTTAAGTAATTTAAAGAGGGCTTTCAGGGTTGTTTGTATTTTTTTAAAAAAGAAAAGGCTTTTAGTAAAACAACCACACAAATGGGAGAAGCTTTTAAAATTTACTTTTAAATGAAGGGGAAAAATTAAATCTTATTTCATTATTTAAAACTGTTTTTAAGATTAGTCATCTCTGTTTCATTCTTTATTGAATATAACAATAAAACAAGAAAATTTATGTAAATATATCTTTTTACTACAAAGTAATGGTCTGTATGGGCCGGCAAAAAAATTGAACAGGCCAGCCGGGTCGGGAAGATAAAAAAAAAAAAATAGCGGACCTGCCTACCCGATATAAAAATTTAAACGAAGCCGATAAAATATGAGTTATTTTCAATGAATGTCACTTTAGCGAGAATAAATATAAATGTGTGTCACGACCTCGAGTCGATGCTAGTTTGACAACATCAATACAGAAATGTAGCATGTCCAGCGTAGAGATCGGACTCGGAGAGTTACATGGCGTCTGACCCAGGCTTAGTTTTTTGTTTCAGCAGACTCGTGACGTGCCGAGATCAGGCTTGCTTTTCATTTCTACATAGTCGAGCGGGGCCGGAACTGGACTTAATTGTTCTCAGGATATGTACAGCAGGCAATATGTTTTGTAAAAATATTAATAGCGATAATGAACTTCTGTAATCTTTGAAAATATACCTTAAGGTGGTTCTCAAATTCACTACTCGACAAGGCGAAACTTTGACACATGTTCTGACTAATTTTTAACTGTTTACAGTATAAAATTCACAAGTCTGACTATTGAAGGGATTTAGAATCGATTAATGTTTTTCATTTTTGATAAATAAATTACTTGTCGAGATATGAGAGATTCTTGTCATGCAGCTATAGGTTTTTCTCCTTTCCTGAACTGTCGCTTTCGAAAATTCGATTCAAAGCGCTAACTTTGACATTATTTTCTCACAGATATATTGTCTTTATTAAAAAAGTAATAACGACACTCGATTACATAGTTTTTGATTAAGAACACCTGTTAATCTTAAGCGTTTCCGAAAATAAATGAATTCATACATGTGTCAGAAAGTAGCTCCTTTAGAGAGAAAAGCCTTAATAATTAAATGACAGAGAAATGTTTTTACAAATCTACTTTTTATTATACAGCTTCAAAAGTTATGATGTTTTTAACCCTTTTATTTTTCTTTTATTCTAAACTACATTAATTTTTTAATGAATTCTTATTTGAATGTTAAAATGTCTAAGAACTAATCATTATTATTGCTATTGTGTATTTTCTGCCTTGCGAAGGCATCGCAATTTTAAAATATACTGTAAAATATTCCTATAAATACAGTGTTGGCCAAAATTGTGGATATTTTTTAAATTTTTCATGTTTTATAATTTTGTGTTCTTGAAGAATATAATAAATTTCACTTAAATACAAATGTTTTTATATCTAATTCAAGGAAATTTAGTGTAGAATAATTTAATTAAAAAAAACATAATTAAAATATCCGCATTACAAAAAAAGTTACGCTTACAAAAAATAAGATCTACACTTACACATTCAATATTTAGTAGGATAAGCCTTGTTTTTTATTACAGCTTCACAGCATCTTTCCATTGAGAGAACTGGTATTTGGAGTTCAACCTTTTTAATCACATGATACCAAGAATCAATTATATGCTTCAATAAGTTGCGTTTTATTAGATAGACGCTTTTTTTTGTATAAGGATTCTCAAACGTCGCCACAAATTTTCTATAGGATTCAGATGAGGGTTGTTTCCTGGACCAGTGTAATAATTGTATGCTTTTTAAGAAAAAAACATTCTTTGCATATTTTTGCCGTATGGCATGAAAGTGAATCCTGCTGAAAGATAAATGGGGCTTTATTGGGGAAGAGAGCTCTGATGGAAGGTATCAATTTCGGTTGCAGGACAGTTTCGATGTCTTTTTTTGCGTTCAGAATGCTACCAATCACTTGAATGTGGCCCGCACCATCTGCAGATATACAGTCCCAAATCATGATATTTGTTGGGTTCTTTGTAGTTGCTTCAATGCAATCAGGATGCAGCTCTTCTCTTACTCTACGTCTCACATATTTTCGCCCATTGCTACCAAACAGAGATATTTTGCTCTCATCGTTCCAGATTATTTGCTTCCACTAATTTTCTGACCAATTAATGTGTTCTTTTGCCCACTGAACTCGTTTCTTGCGTTGCTAAAAATTTAAAAATGGTTTTTCCCCCGTTATTCTACCTTTTAGTCCAAAATCTGCTAATATTCACCTTATTGTTATTGAACTAACTGAAATACCCATTGCATTCATTTCACATCTAATAGCATCTGATGAAGTTCTTTTATCTTTGAGGCATATCCTTTTTATCTTTCTATCGTCAGAAGTACTTGTGCATTCTTTTCCCTGATCTTGCCTTATTTATCACTGATTTAGTTTCTTCTCTCAATATGACAATTCTGCTTCTTTTTGTAGGTGTCCAATCAGTTCTTGTTGTTGATGACATATACCGCTTTTATAAATCAAAACATACTACAGTTTAGTTACTGACATTTGATTGGTTCTCAGAACAGTCATTATGATTGACTAGGAAGCTTTTATTACAATACACTTCAGCATTCATGACTAATTGTGTTTGTATTTTAGACTAAAGTAAGAGTAACTTTTTTTGTAAATCAGATATATTTTTTTATTAAATTCTACATGATATTTCCTTGAATTTGATATATAAACATTTGTATTTAAGTGAAAATTAATGTATTCTATAAGCGCACAAATTTATAAAACTTGAAAATTTCAAAAATGTCCACAATTTTGGTCACCACTATTTGTATGCAATATTCTTTAAAGGAATCGTAATTATAAGTTAAGAAAAACCAGAATTTCTTGTAGAAATTGAGTCGCGCCAGATCAGGCCGGGCCCTGTTTTCACTATTTTCTGTAAGGACCGCGCCGGGCCGTCAGCTGGGAAAATGTAAACAGGATGGTCCGGTACGGGCTTGGTAATACCGGCCTGTGCAGACCCATAATACAAAGTAAAAGCAGGCAAATGTAAAATTAAAAAAAATTCTTGGAGGAGGGTTATGTAAAATGTCAGGAGTTTTTTTTTCTTTCTTTTTGAGAAGCTCGGTTTTAGTTTCAAATAGTAGCGATAGATCGCTCTGCAAGCAATATTCACTTAAAAAAGGAATGATTTTTTGGCCTCGTTCTTCTACCAGCATCGATTCGGAGGAAGCAGATTCAACATATGGAGTGGGTCTCAATCGCCAATGCAATCGTCTTCTTAGAGATCCACTCCATATATTTAAACTCCCTTATTTGCATCAATACTGGGATAAGAGCGAGGCAGAAAAATCGGGCTTTTCCTTAGCATAGATTAAGGACCAAGATGGGACATTTACGACAAAATCTGTAATGACAACAGTACTAGCGTCACTATCGGAAGGGGGAAGAACTAACAAACCTCCGAAATTAACCTATGTTGAAGAAATATGTTTATCCTCTATTGTTTGAACATCTATTCTTTCCTAAAACGAAGCAGGTGTCAGACGATATTCTATTCATGCTTGCTTTATTTATTTAGCTGCTTTTTTTTTTTTTTTTTTTTTTTTTACCGTACTTGTATTGTTTATTTTTAACTTACAAAATGATAATTAGACTAATAATATAAAAGAAAGCCGCCAGAAAATTCTGTTAAGAATGCAAATATGTAAGTTTATAAGATTAAATTGTAAAAAATCAAATTCAGGTATTGTGTCAATTTATTCATATCGAATAAAATTTTATTGAGTGTAATGTCAGTACCTCTATTTATTTTTAACTTTTAGATTTATACAATTCTAAAAATTTGTTGAAAGGAATTTTTTCCTATCTGTTTTATTATTATTATTATTTCTTATATGTTAATATTATAAACAGTATTGAATTGATTGTACGTTATTTACATTAAAAACAATATTTTTATTTAATCTGTAAGGAAGTGAAAATGCATAAATTTTAAAAGATTATTGTAACGATTGTTTAATACGTTAAACTTCATAAATTTATAAAACACGGGCTATAAAAATTTTCCTGCCAAAGGGGAATAATTATGAAATTTTCTGGGACTTGTAGAGTTCAACATTTTGTATATTTTTATGTTACATTATTGCTTTTGATATATAGCATTCAAGACGAAATTTTTACCTAGTATTCGTTGCACTTAAAACCGTTCACTAATCATGTAAAAAAAAAAAAAAAACATACATCCGTGCATGAACATAGAATAGATATTAGATATATAAAATAGAATGTCTATTCTATGTTCATGTATCGGTGTGAGATTCTATCGAAAACGTAAACATGCAACATTGAAAAAAGAAAGATTACAATAAGGTAGATACTCAATAATAAGCATACCACAAGGATGGGGAGTTTCTTCCCCATTGTTACTAAGGGCGCTACGATCGCAATCGCATTACCATTACGCTCTATGGGAATGTAAGATCTTGGATGTTAATCTATGTTCCTTAGTGCCTATTCCTGGCACCGCCATTTATCGCTGCTATTTGGAACTAAAACCGAGAATCTCAGTTAGAAAAACTCCTGAAAACTTAAAAAAACATCCCGAAAGAATTTCTATAATAGCTGTCACCATCTGCAAGCTTTTGAATTTTAAAATCAGTCATTACATTTTAGGACACACGGTATAATACAGAAACGTTTGAATCATCAGCGTATTTCCTTAAACGCATATCAAGTTAATTCTCTTCAATTTAAAGATGTGTAATAAGTCATAAAGTATAGTCGATAAACTACTGGTGTTCCATAATGATCTATCATAGTATCTATCAATTTTTATACTTTATACCTTCGTATGACAGTTTTACTACACTGTAATAAAAGACACAAGTTTCTTAGCCTGCAAAAACGTAATATAATCACACGAGCGAAAAATATACAATAACTTCTATTGAGTTACCCATGATTCCGGAAAGGTTATTTATCTCTTAGTTACCAATATATGATCAAGATTTAAGGAAACATTTATAAAAACAAAGTTTCTTTTTTCGCTGTCACTGATTTTCGGAAACAACCCAGTAGTTTTTGTAGTATATTAATGTGTTTTCTTAAACCGGAATATCGGTTTTTAGAATATTATCAATTCTCATTCAAACATTTTCAGCTGCGAAATTCTATTTATACATGCAAGAGTAACAAAATAATGTTAATGTTAAATCAGCTTATTTATAATATTGTCTGTAAAACATATTTGTTGAACATCAAAATGTAGGATTGACATTTTCTTCGTTTGAGAAACGTTTGTCGTTTTTCAGAGGGTACGTGAAGTAGAAATTTCCGATAACTTTATTTTCTAAGCTTTTTGTTTTCTATTTTTATCCGAAAATCTCCTTGCGAGATCTATATATTTTGACTTTATTTTTAATTAGAAATACATCTTATAGAATTAGTGTTCAAATCTTAAATATACCGGACTTTTATTTATTTGGGTGGATAGGGAATAAATTAACTTTTCCTGAGAGGCGATTGCATTTAATATGTAATATAACATGTACCATATATTCGGGACGTAACATCGGCAATTCAATTTTCTGAAGAAATTGTAATTTACAATGCGAATGACTTAAGTCTCAATTTTCAACATCAAGTACATTTCAAACATCTGCGCTTCCCTTAATAATCCATCAAGGTCATTCTTTTCTAGGCCGGTAATAAATCTTAAAATCCGAACCAATAAGCTACTGCTCTTTCATATTTTGTTTAAAAATATATTATTCCTTTATACTTTACACTTTCTTTTGAGAATGTTTGTTTAAAAGTATGTAATTTTTTTACACTTTATACCATCTTTTGAGAATGTAACCTCGTGTGCAGGAAATTTATTGGTTTAAGCCTCAAAGAAATCTCTCTTTATCCCTACTTGTAAAATTGAAAAAATACACTTTTATAGAATTTTTTATACAATGTTGCAGTTATTTTAAATATATTTCAAAACCACTTTCAAACAGAAATTTTGTTTTCACAATTCAGCATCCATAAATATATTTAAAAAAATATTTTATTTGTAAAAATATTTTATTATTTGCAGAAGATGAAAGTTTGCATATTTTCGTTTTATACAGGGTGAGCGTAAATGATTCATCAGGGTTCAAAACAGTGTGTATTGAAAGTTATACTGTCTACAAATACGGGTGGATACATAACAAAATACATACACTCACCAAGTTTAAAAGACCGCCTCGTGGTTTGCGAGCACGCTAGATGGCAGACCTCTTGCGTCACCGTACATGATGGTGCATAATGGCGGCCTGGGTCATGTTACTCAGTTGCCATAGCTCCTCCAGTTACACTGTTAAAAATTTTATAGTAGGTTGAACCAACTTTTGGTGCTCCAATAGCTGCCACCATAAGATGGTGAAATCTCACTTCAAGATTTGGAGCTCTGATTGAACATTAGCTCCAAATGTTGGTTCAAGATTTCACCATCTTATGGTGGCAGCTATTGGAACACCAAAAATTGGTTAAGCATACCACAAAATTTTTAACAGTGTAGACAGATCTCATGCCATGGTAGTTTTTTCTGTAGGGCTATGTGAAGGGCGAAGTTTATGTACCCCAATGCCAACAAAAATACTAATCATTGCAGGAAACACGTCACTGCTGCTGTGAGGAACATTGACAGAAACAATGCTATTAACCCTCCGAGCGTCTTGCAAAAGGGTAAAATTGTAATGTTGTTTTCTTTGCATTTTGCATTAAATGATAGGAAAATATGATTATTTCAACATTATAAAAAAAACTCAATTACAGATATGAATGTAATCCTTGAGAGTATTAATCATTCTTCAATTTATTTAAAATTCATTAAATCTATAGAATTATATTATCTTAAATATTGCTTGTATTGCTGGGAAACCTGGAGCTTAGTGAACGGAATAATACGCCCCAAACACTTAGAGGGTTAAACGTATGGACGGAACTGGATTACCATTGGGATGTGTGCCGCGTGACTAAGGGCACACGCATTGAACATTTGTAGTATGTACCAGAAATCTTGGTGAGTGTCTGTATCTTTTCATGTATCTACGTCGTGTACTTCTAAATAAAGTCTTATTAAAACCGACGAATCCTTTAGACTAGCCCCGTATTTGCACTAATAATTTACCAAGTTACATGTAAAGTTACATCTATTAAGAAAGGAGTGATGTGGGGTGACATGTTACTTCACTTTCAAATAACTTTAGCGATAGTTACTTCAAGTACAAAACTAAAAATGAAACAGTATTCCATCTCAAAAAATAAACAGAAACTTTTAGACTAACAATACTTTTAACTTTTTAGATTTTACTATTTTTGCAAATGTTTAACTGCACATAACTTATAAATTAAAACAAGTTGGAAATTGCTCGTCAAACGTGGCAAATGAGATGCGTTCGTACTATAACTAGTTTTATAATAATTTTTTGCATCACATATTGTACTGAATGTATATTTTAGTGCACTTCATAAGTGCATATCAATTTCATTCTGTTCGAAAGGCAGTAACATCATTAAAATGCACTTGAAATAATTTTTTCCCATTGGCCTTAATGTAACGGAAAACTTTTGACTGTCCCTGTAATTAAACTATACGTCCGATTTTCATAAAATTTGACATGAGTCGGCAAAATTTTGAAACAATTATATATTTAAAATTTCAGACCATTCGGAAGGCTGTAACATCATTAAAATGCACTTGCAATAATTTTTTCCCAATTGCCGTAATGTAAAGGAAAATTTTGACTGTCCTTGTAATTAAACTATGCATCCAATTTTCACGAAATTTGAAATGACTCGACAAAATTTTGCAAAAATAATATATTTAAAATTTCAGACCATTCGGTTGGGAAGTTTTTGCTCTGTTTAGGGTTTAATCTAGAGCTAGCCAAATAGCCAAAAGGCTAACTGGAAGTGCTTTTTGCCCCTAAAGCATTTAGTGAATTAGCCAAATAGCGACATCCAAAGAAATATACTATATCATTTCCATTTTGTTGTTCCGCATCTGCCATTGCACAAAAACGAAGAAAAAATCTCATATTGCATCCACGTTGCGGCAACACTTCAAAATTTGTCTCGTGCTCTCTATGCAAGCGTCTTCAAACAGTGTGACGTCATTTGCATCAGAACAGACTCCAGCATATGGCGAAAACGAAAATTGCAGATTGTATAAGCATGGGATATGATGTGCACTAGCTTTGAATCATCAATGTGCCAGATGCATGTCATATAAACTTTTCAGACTTTAATTTATGCAGGTTCTGGCTACAACGTGTAAAGAAATGAAACTAGCTTATTGCATTATTTTTTTTTTCATAAAAATGGCATTACTGGCATGTTTCCCAATGTGACTTCTTTGTATGAATTTGTAGCATCAGTTTTGTTGTCTACAGCAGACTGTGAAGGGGGATTCAGTCTCATGAATATAACAAAAACTGACTTGATAAACAAACTGACAATCAAGAATTTAAGTAACTTAATGATGATTAATTTGGAAGGGGGATTTTGAAAAGAATTTCCATTAAAAAAAGCATTTGCTGTGTGGTATACAGCCAAATCTTGAAGGGTCAATCTTACAGAGTGATGTATTTGTTTGTATATTGCATAACTAAAAATAATACTCATGCATATAGAAATATTTTGTATAAATAAAACTTTTTTTTCCTTGGCTAAAGCTATTTGTATTTGGCTAGAAGTTATTAGCTGCAATTAGCCAAAAAGCTAAAAATCCCTTTTCCTTAGATTAAACCCTATCTGTTATATGCGGACGGACAGACAGACAGACGGACTGAACGACGACTATAAGTGCTACGCATTTATATAATTACGAACGCACCTAAAAATTATACCGATACTTCTAAAAACATAATTATGTGTATTACACTTAAAATAGAAGTCTTCAGTCGATGTCCTACGGACCAGGAATGTCCCGACTATAATATTTATTGGCCCGCCATGACATTTATAACATTAAGAAAGACAGTTTTTCCGTGGTATTGAAAAAGTTTCTCTAAGATCCGTTTTCGAAGACTTATTAAAACAAATTAGGTAAATTATTAAAAAAGGTGACTAAGAAAACAGAAAAAAGTACTCGGTACATATATACATTTCTTCCACATCAACATAACCTGAAATTTTCCGTGAACAAATTAAACTTTGGAAGACAAGCAGTGCCGTTTCATGCTAATAGCCCCCATATAGAATACCATGTATGCTTTTTTAAGCATGAATGCATACTGTAATGTAATACTACTTGACAAGCACAGTGTTGATAGTGATTTTCGCTTTCTTGCTGCTACTGTTACTAATTGAGGAAACTGTATAGAATTTTCTGTTGATAAAATTAAACATTAACTGGAAATATAATAAAATGTTTTTCATAAAATAAGAAAAAAAATCAGATTTCTAATATTCCGAGATTGCCTACCCTGTCTCTGGTCGTGTAAGCTAAATGTGCATACATCTCCTGCCTAGGCTATTTCAATGACTTATCGGTGGCCTGCGGGATATTAAGATATTTTTTATGCAGCCAGGATTTTTCGCATGAGGAGGGTTGATATATTAGATTTCTCCAGAATTATTTCTCTCGGTAAAATTTCTGGGATATTCGGAGTTATTTACTTTGTCGCATTTTAACACTAAACATACCAGGAATTTTACTCAAGTTTTGTAAAACTATTTCACATGACAATTTTATATAAAAATATTAATTAATTTATTTTATTTAACTTATTTCTGTGCGATTTATAATTTATTTTGCTTACCATCTACGCGCCAAAGTAATTCTACTGATCAGCATCGATAGAAGTTAAACAATGTCATAATGACCAACGTAGTCGCTTTTGACGCATATGCATTGGTTAATTGGTATATGTTATTTATTTTATAAAGAATTTCTGGTTTTAATGACCAATTTTTGATATATTTAGTGTCATACACTGTAAAAAAAAAATCTGTAGTTCTACAGATGCAAAGTTACATGCTTACTAAACTTTCATCTGAAATTGTACAAAAAAAGCTGCAAATCTACAAAACTAGCTTTTGTAAAGCTACAGAAATCTGTAACTTTACAAATGAATCTGCTAAAATTACAGTAATCTTACTAAAATTTTATTTGTAACCCTGGTTGTAGCTACATGAAAAATTCTAGGCTTCCCAGTTTCCTAAAAAATTCTTAGTAACCTTACAGATTTTTTGATTTTTAGCGCAAAAGTGTGTCTGTTACATGAATTTTTGTTGTTGCCGTTACATAAAATGTCCTTGGAATCCCAGTTTCCGAGAAAAACTTTAGTAACTTTACAGATTTTTTTTTTACAGCGTAAGTGGGCGAGGGATTTAGAAATGTTTTCGTTTAAAAATATAAAACCGTACAAATTCGACGGTTGTTCGCAAAAACGGACCGGATCAAGCGTGGCCCTGCTATATTCTACCAAAGGCAGTCGAAACCACAACTGTTAATTCGTTTGGATGTATTTTTATTTGAAAATATAAAATCGAACAAGTTCAAGAATGTATACATCCAAAGTCAGTCACTAAATTCCTCCCAGAAACAAATATGTGAAGTTAACACGGATTTTATGTATATTTAAGGTTATGATACTGGGACCGGGTAACGCCAAACGGGAGCATTGGTATATGTTATTTATTTTATAAAGAAATTTCTGGTTTTAATGACTGATTTTTGGTATATTTAGTGTCATCAGAGGGCGAGGGATTTAGAAATATTTTCGTTTAACAATATAAAATTGTACAAATTCGACGTTTGTTTGCAATAACGGATCGGATCGAGCGTGGCCCTGCCGTAGTCTACCAAAGGCATTTGAACCCATAACTGTTAATTCGTTTGGATGCATTTTTATTTGAAAATACAGAATCGAACATGTTCGAGGGTGTATGTAGCCAAAGTCAGTCCCTAAATTCCTCCTAGAAACAAATCTGTGATGTTAACACGGATTTTATGTATATTTAAGGTTATGATACTGGGACCGGGTAACGCCAAACGGGTCAGCTAATTAAAAAGAGAAGCATATGAGGAGAGAAACTTTGCTAATTTTTTTAAAATAGATGGGATCATTTTCAATCAGAATAGCTTTCAGGAAAAACTCAGGCAAACATACTAATCTATTTTCAATGAATATTAAGTGAGATTTGACAGTTTCAGACTAGATATTTTTAACTATTTACATTTTACTGTAATTATTAAATCTAAACATGACTTGGAGGCTATTAATACACACTTGAATTAATAGAGTTGAAATTGAAGCTTCGCGATGCATAATTACATGCAATCGAAATATGTTTAATATTAAATGCTTCAACAATCGACGATAAAATTGCAATTTAGAAGGCATTTGAGTCTTCAATAAATATCCCACATTTCAAACACTTGTACAGTTACTTAAGCATACATCTCCTAGGTAAGTAATAAATCTTAAAAGTCAGAATCAATATACTACCACTTTTTCAATATTTTATTTAAAAATCTACAATTTTTCATAAATAGTATCTTCTCACGAGAATTTTACTTCACGCAGCGAAAATTAATTGGTTAAAGCTCCAAAGAATTGTCTCTTTTTCTTAATATCTTAATTTTTTTAATCCATTCAAAAATTTGAAAAAGAATTTTTTTATGGGAGAATGCATTCAACGTCTAAGTTATTTTAAATATCATCAAAAGCACTTTCGAACAAAAATGTTATTTTTGTAACACAGCGCCCATGAACTGATAAGGCAAAAATATCTTACTTGCGAGAATTGACGTCAAGGGTCGAACATAAAGTTTGAACTTTTATTCGCACGCATAATATTTTCAGTATTTTTAAGTATTAGAGATATTGTAAGAAATATTAATCTGATTATTAGTAAGAATTAGATATAATTTTATTGTAAAATCTTATACAGCAATTCTAACGTTAATTTCCCGAACGAAAATAAGGATTATATGTTTATATGTCAGTATATGTAGAGACATTATTTCATATAAACCGACACACCTATCGCCACTCACAATTGGTGAAAATAAAATCACAGCACTTGTATTTTTAGACAGCTTAATTTCTTCTGAATATGAGTGCAATTTTTATTACCTATTAAATATGTGCCAACTTTCATTTTTCAGATTATAACACATGCTTTTGGAGTTATTTGAGTTTCTTGGAACGAACCCATCTAAATATAAAGTTAGTGCATTTTTCTTAAATCTTCTCATAAATATACAAGAAAATATGTAGGTGTTTATTCATGAATTTCGAAAAAAGATCTCATGAGAAACAGTACCAGTAGGGTAACTGTAGGATAGATGGCCATAGTTTTTAAAGATTGGAATAAATATTATTAGAACGCAAATACAAGAAATATTTATGCGTATTTAAAATTTCTATACATATATAGTAAAGCGAGGAGAGTCTGCGCACATTTCAAAAGAATAATAATAAAAAATCTAAATATTAATATTTTGCTAAACTATGCATGAATAATTTTGACTTCATTTGTTTTTTATGCATTTCCATTGTTATTTTGTTGTTATACTGTAATTTAATAGAACAGCAGTAATAAAACCAAGAAAACTATTTTGCGCAATCTCTCCTTACAGGGTAGGAGAGAACGCGTACATGGGTAGCAGAGATTGCGCACATAGGTAGAAGAGATTCCCAACAAACACTCGACTTAGGGCCGAATGACGTATATATCGCGGCCAAAAGGAGTTAAGGCCATTTGTAACCAAACAGTGTTGTACCGTAAATGACCCGCCGCTAGTTGCGGCAGCTATTGTCGGACCGCTAATGTTTCAGCGTTGAGAGAACGGTTGCATTTACTTTGCCCGGGAACTCTTAAGGGGCAGTTTCTGGCAAAAATGTAATGGCCCGTCATTGTCTAGAAAGTAGAGGGCTAATATCAAATAACCCGAATATTTAATTAAAGAGAGAAAATGTATTTTTTCTTCATTTTTTAAAAAGTAAACTTAATTATTTTAAATCTGGCTTTTAGTAAATATATAAATACGTTGCGAGATTTATATTTAAAGCAGTAAAACAAATTACACATTTTTATTTAGTTTTAAAATATTTTTATATATAAAAAAGTCCTCAAAATGTGCTACATTTTTTATGGCCACACTAAAAACAATGAATGTATTATTTTTCAATTTCTATTGATCTTATAGCCAAAACAAACAGACAACTAATTAATAGAATATACATCTGAAACAACTTTTGTTTTGCCAAAATAAATTTTTAAATGTAAATAAACCTTGGGTTGCTAAAATTCTATTCAGTATAATATGAGACATTTTTAGTCTAAAGTACAATACTGAAAACAAAATTTAGAAAAATTATAAACTAAAATGTGAATAAATGAATAAATAAATAAAATAAATGTTTTTTGAATCAAAATGCTTAAAATATATATACAGCACACCTTAAATTCCCAATAAAAGAGCATAAAACAAAAACTTTGTTAATTTTTTTGTTAAAGTGTTTCATAAATGTTCCATGAAATCCTGATGGATTTTAATGGGGGGGGGGGGGGGGGGGTTGCAAGGCCAAGAAAAAAGTAAACATTGCTATTAAGGTTGCATGTAAATATGCATGCTTGTTTTAAATTTTTCTGTATGATCAGAGAATAATGAACGCCTACTATTATTATTATTTTGCTCTCAAAGTGTCTTAGACTACTTTTTGTCGGTTGCAAAAAATAAGTTCTTTTACATATTTCAAAAGCCTCAAAGATAAACAAAATTGAGATTAAAATAAAAATATATAGCAAATGTACAGCCTCAATATAAATTCTATTCAGTATCATATGAGACATTTTTAGTCTAAAGTACAATACTCAAAACAAAATTTAGAAAAATTATAAACTAAAATGTGACAAAATAAATAAATAAATAAAATAAAATGTTTTTTTGAATCAAAATGCTTAAAAAATATATACAGCACACCTTAAATTCCTAATAAAAAGAGCATAAAACAAAAACAAAACTTTGTTAACTTTATTGTTAGTGTTTCATAAATGTTCCATGAAATCCTTATTGATTTTAGGGGTGGGGGGGGGGGTTGCGAGGGCAAGAAAAAAGTAAACATTGTTATTAACGTTGTCTATGTGTAAATATGCATGCTTGTTTTAAATTTTTCTGTATGATCAGAGAGTAATCAACACCTACTATTATTATTATTGTTATTTTGCTCTCAAAGTGACTTTGACTACTTTTTGTCAGTCGCAAAAAATAAGTTATTTTACATGTTTCAAAACCCTCAAAGATAAACAAAATTTAGATTAAAGTAAAAATATATAGCAAATGTACAGCCTCAATTCACCCCCCCCACACACACACACACTCAAAACAACACACTTTACTGCTTTGCCAAACGTGGCTTTGCACCTCTCCTTGCAGGGAAATACAGCTAGGGAAAGACGAAATGAAAATTTCCCTTTTCTGACGCGTTTCCTTTGTTTTTTTCCAACTGGGGATTTTCGTAGATGCATTTAAAATATTTTCAACTTTTAAAATAAACAACATTTCAAAACTAGCATTTTAAAAATTATTTCAATATTGTATGAGAAATTTTTAAGTTATAAATATACTGAAAAATAGTTCTATTAAAAGATAGTTTTTAAAAAAGTGTAGGATTTTCCTTTTCTGAGGACTTTTAGGGATTTTTTTGGCGTGTTTACAGAACTGAATGATTGAATCAACGTGCACTCTTCTTGCTCTATTTCGCCATCATGAATCGCCTTGGATTTACAAATTAGGTAAGATTATTTTTTATATATCATTTCAATCAGTTTATTAGAATTAGTTAAAATTAGTTCTCATCATTCTCAGGGACAGATTTAAGGTTAGGCTAAAGAAATATGAAAATTCGCATACCCACAGCCCGTATTCGGCGGCATGCATGTCTTGTGGTTCTGCATAAAAAAACAAACCAGCAACCTTAGTTTACAATAGTTTCGTATTGAACTTAAATCTGTCCCCGAATATGCTATTAATAAGTTGTTAACTTTGTATAGTATATAATTATATAGGGTAGGTGGGCATCCTTGAATGTTTTTGGTTGATAAAAAATTAGCTTTTATTGTTTTTCATAACTCCCTCTTGCATGTTTTATAACCAGGCATATTGTTGACACTCTTAATCAAACTAATCGGGGAGCAAAAAATAATGTTTCGAAGTTCCACTGTTTTTCAGTGAAAGTCTTAATGAATATACTAAGAGTTTAATTCATTTTGACATATTTATATACTATTCGTTATTTTCGTGTAAAATTTGCATGTTTTTTGCTTTGGTAATCAAAGTTCGCAAAAAACTCGTTTTTTTTTTTTTTTTTTCTTTTTGAAAAACCCAACCCACATGGGTTTTATCAAAAGTGTAATATATATATGATATTACATTATTGTATACTATATTCGTTATACATATTATATATATCAGCAAAAAAAATATATTGTTCCCTTATACAGTTTAATTGTAATGCTATTTTACAAACTATAAATTCTATAAATTGATTGAATGTCAGTGTTTCTCATAAATTAGTTTTTAACATAAAATAAAATATAAATTGTTAATTTGCTCCACCTACAAAATTTGCTTTGAAAATCAAATAATGAATAGATTGTTAAAATTTAAAATATATAAGTAGGAAGAAAAGGAGTAAAAAATACATATTATCTAATGTACTCTATTGTATGTAGTATGGATTCTCACTAACTCTTTAAACCAATTCTTTCTGTATATATATTTTTTGGTACTACTTGGTATCCCGTCAACCAAAAATCTATCGCCAAACTGTAAGATTAAATGGCAATAATGGTTGATCGTAAATGTCACATTCAGTTGACTTTAAGCAAGTTACACGAGCTTACGTCATAAAGTGATTTTTATTTTGACATTTTATTTGTATTTCTGTTAATGTTATGATAATTTATTTGTTATTTTGTTATATAAAAATAAAAATTATCTCAATTTATGTAATTTGGCTAAATTGGTCGACGAGATAACTAAGTAGTACCTATGTTTTTTACAAATGCATAAAAAAATAAATAAATAAACAAGCATAATGGAATAAAATACAAAAAGAATCTCTTATTCTTTGTTTTTATTTTTAAGCTTATGATTGCTTCAGAATTCAAATCCATCTCAGAGTCCAAAAAGCAATGAAATTAGTAAAAGTTTACAACTCATTACATGTAAAGTCTTAAATTTGTAATTTTCTTTTTTTATATGAAGATAGTTAAAAAAAAATGATTTTGTAGTTAGAAGTTTTATTTTCATGAAGTTTATTTGAATTTTTTATGCTATAAAGAAAAAGACATTCTTATATGCTTGTACCTATAATTATGTAATGTCTTGTATGTTGCCTGTGTACTATGTTCTATATTAGTAAAATATTTGGCTGAATCCCAAAACAGCCTAGACACTTGGCATCGTTCAATTTGGCGAGGCGATAAATGGATTTTTCTTGCTACCAGGTTCGTTTCGTAAATTCTTTCCACGCCTACAGTGGTCTGATCTTGAATTGGGATTGGTTCATTTGTTGTGTATTGGATGGTTACGCCTTCATGAAAACTATTATTGGCACAGATGTCATATTCGCCCCATATTGGCGCGATTTTTTTTCGGTTGCCAATTTGGCGAAAACATCAACAGCATAAACAACATAATCCGGGTTACCACATCAAGCAAAATAACGACACTTTGGCGCCAGTTAAGTACCCGTTGCGTATATGACATTGGCGTCAGAAAAAAATCGCGCCAATATGGGGCGAATATGACATCTGTGCCCTATTATTCACAGTTAGCTCAGCGGTGTTTTTACAACTCAACTCTTTATTTGTAAAAATAGAATGTCAGCAAGTCAAAAGTTTATTGTTGTTAATATTTTTTTTTTTTTTTTTTTTGCTGTTTTTAGTTGTAAAATTTGAAAGTTAAAGTACCTGTGTAGTTTAATTTGAAATTGTGAGTATTTGTTCATTTTTTTTGCTGAGAAGTTAAATGAAGTTTGACTAAAAATTTACGAAATTATGGCAATTCAACATTTTTTAGAGTTGATTTTCAAGAAAGGAGATGTCTGTTAAGGTATGTTAATAATTTTATGCACTTTTTGTTGTAGCGTTTTATATTAGCCGTTTATTGTATATTTCTCATGTATGCTGTCCTTATGAGTTTTGTACATTTTGAGATTGCTACAGACTAGCGAGAACTGCTGAATGTTGAGATTGCTACACAGCGAGAAATGCTAAATCCAGTGATGTTTTTTTTTTTCTGGTTAATGAATGCGTAAGCGTTCATACACGATTACTGATTGCCGCTTAATGAGTTTTGTACATTTTGAGATTGCTACAGAGCGAGAACTGCTGTATTTTGAGACTGCTGAATCCAGTGATTTTTTTTTTTTTTTTTTTGGTTAATGATTACTGATTACCACTTTGACGAGTTATGTACATTTTGTGATTGCTACAGAGCGAGAACTGCTGTATTCAGTGATATTATTTTTTTATGAATGCGAAGCGTTCAAAGTTCCGTAAATTAGAAATGATTTGTTCAATGTTTACTCTGATATAGGCATGTACTTTAAAATATTAAATGACGCCATGATTTTTTCTGAAAGTTGTTGAGAAATGAAAATTTTAATCATTAAATCGTTACTCTGATTTGAAAAGGTACTTTAAAAATTTCACATTTTTTCAACAAATTTTGTTTAAATCATTTGTTTTATTTTGAATCTCATAAAAATCAGCTTTCCTGTGTTTTCTAAAACGTCGTTATTTATAAATGTTGTATTTCCTATGATTCCAGGGTGATGATGTAGTAAAAAACAGTCTGGAAGCATTCAGGAAAGTGGACCAATCACGTTATTTTTCAGGTTGCCACATTTTAGGTTGGCGTATGTGGGTTGTTTGGCGCTTGTCAGAAAAGTCGCCAAATGGGGGTGTCTCGCCTGTTTTGGTATTTTGCCAAATATTTTAATGTGCTAAAATACATTTTTTTTTACTTCAGCTGTTTATGTAATGGCTTTTATGTATTATTTTTTTTTTCAAAATTACCTGAAATGACATAAATTCATTAAATGTAATATGTTGTTTAAAATTTTAAATATTGCTAAAATTTGAAAAAAAATCCACATTTTAGTTTCTATGGTGGGCTTTTTCAAGTGGGGCCCAGTCTGAAAAAACCCACAGGGAATTTTCCGACTGGGTCCAGCTTTGCAAACCCTGGTAGTAATAGAAAACTTTGAATTTTATACTATGCTAATGGCCATTTAGAAAATTTCATTTATTGTTAAGATTTTATGACTCATGTGCAATTGGTCAATTTCCAGTAATGGACACCCCATCGCCATGTAGACATTGCTGAAAATGCAATTTCAGTAATGTTCATACGTTCATAAAAATCTTTTGACTTAACTCAAAACCTAAGTAATGAAATTTAATTTTTTAATTTGCACTTACCAGAATGTAATAACACCAACCAATTTTTTTATAAATAGCTGCTTTTAATTAATTTTGTGTGATTAATAAAATTTTCGTTATTTTAATCAAATTTTTTTTTTTTTTTTTTTTTTTTTTTTACTTTGCCTTGCATATTTTATAATATGGCAATCAATAAAATAAATCAGAAAGCGGAGAATATTGTTAGGGCATAGAGAAAAGAGGGGCTCATAGGGTTTAATATCTCCCAATTTAAATAAAAACAATTAAGTTACAGAAGTTGTTAAAAATAAATGTTAAAATGTTCTGTCTTAAATGTTTACTTATTATTCCCCCCCCCCCCCCAAAAAAAAAAAAAATGTAATGTGGCCTCAAACAGTAGTTCTGCAATTTTATTTTGAAATTATATCTGAGTTTCCCCTAAGTTTAAAAGATTTGGTCAAAGAAACTTATGGAAATTGCCAGATATATATTGCTGGAAACCCGAATTAAGTCATTTTTTACTATGGTAGCAATTTTTTTAATGCAGAGTTCAAAGCAACATGGAAAATCTGGAAAGTAATTGGGGAAATTTTAAAATATATAAGAAAAATCAGGGATTTTATAAATATTTTCTAAAAAGTCATGGAAGACAAAAATAAAGCGGGGTGTTCTTGGAAAAAAAAGTGTGACCTTCATCAAATGACTGCAAAACAATTGCTAATTTTGTCAAATGATTGCGGAAATAAATAGCTAATTTTGTTGTAAGCCCGTTTGGTCATCGATTTTTTTGAGATCTGACCAGGCAAATTGGCAGACATGTTTTGCTGAGAACCCTGTAGTTAACCAGAGACATGTTTATTATACTGTCATAAAATCAGGAGCTGTTGATACTATATATAGATATTAACTAAAAACTTCTTTCTTGTGTGCAAAGTAGCTGTAAACGATACAAATTAGATTTGGAAAATAAGCGCAAAATAGAAGAAAAAAGGTAGTAAATGAAAAGACTGGCAAGATAGATAGAAAAAAAATAAATAAATAAATAAAAGAATTATGAGAAATGGGAAAATATTAGAAAAGCTGCTGAATTAGAAGAAGAAGGAATTGAAGTTATTTTTTTGAAATGGAATTAAAAAATTGCCCGAGAGGTAGCAAAAAGTAGTAGCCAGCGATAAGCAATACTTTGATTAATCTGTTCATTTATTTTGAAATAAATGCATATTTGAACACAATAAAACAGACCAAACTAATTTGTACTACTTGAATATTAATGTCTTCAGGTTTCATGCACACAGAATAATTTTGCCAATATGTCAGTAAGATTAACTTTATTTTAAGTTTACAGAGTGTTTCACTAGGTAGTTACACAGATCTTGTCTGGGTAGTTGCACAGATCTTGTTTGTTTCTTTGAGAATCATTTTACCATATAGTAATATTGGCTTTATTTAATATGAAATTTCTGGAATTTATTAAAGTAATGCAAGAGTTATTTGGAAATTGTCGTATTATAATTTAAGTACTACAGGCAAATATCTTTACAAGTTTTTAATCTGTACTAGTTGGGACCAAACGTTGTCCAGATTTATAGAATATTGTGTGGATTATGAGTAATTTTGTTTTTTCTGAAGAACATTTTGTTACCATATTTAGTGTAATATAATATAAATATGAAATCTAATAATGTAATATATTATCCCATAAAAGCTCATTTATAAAAGAAATTATATATTTAAAGAATAATATATACAATGAAATTTGATATACATGCAAAGTTCATTAATCCATAGTGTTGACTATAGAAAAAAAGGGCCGCCGGGTGGAATTTTTTTAAAAAGGGAACACTATTCTAAAAAAGGGTACGTCTTTTCAAAAAGGGAATGCTATTCTAAAAAAAGGGCCTATTTTTTTCAAAAAGGGCACACTTGTACCTTGTTCACTAAAAATATTTTGAACCGGTTTGTTTAGAGCCCTAGTATTTGCGATATTTTCCCAAGATCAATTGAATTGCCACGGGACACATAGGAAATGTAAAAAGGGCAGCCGGGCGCATCAGAAGGGTTTAAAAGAGCCGCCGGGCGCTGCACCCTGCTAAAGCGACTTAGAATCAACACTAATCTGCACAAGCTGGGACCAAAGGTTGTGCAGATTATAGAGTAATATAGATTATGAGTCATTTTATTTTTTCTGGAGATCATTTTAATACCATATTCAGTTATAGTATAAGATAAATATGAAATCTAATAATTTAATTTGCTATCTCATAAAATGCAATTTTTCAAGTGCTTTTAGTAAAGAAATTATATATTTAAAGAGTAATAAATACATTGATAATTTGATATTTATGAAATTTTTTTTACCGTGATCAATTGCCAAAGTTCATGTTTTTTTCAACGATCTTTGACAAATTCGTGTTTTTTACCACGATCAATTTACGAAATTTGCAATTTTTTCTTCTGTGTCTTGCCAAAATTTGCAATATTTTTCCGCGACAGATAGGCAAAATTTGCTGTGATTCCGCGATCTTTTGACGAAATTTGCAATATTTTTCCTCGATTATTTACCGAAATTCGCGATATTTTTCCAAGGTCATTTGGCGAAATTCTCAATTTTTTTTGTGATTATTTGCCAAAATTTATAGTTTTTTTTCCGCAACTATTTCATGATATTTTTCAATGGTTGTTTCACAAAATTAAAGTTTTTTTCCACAATCGTTTGATGAAATTCAAGTTTGTTTGTTTTGTTTTTTTCGCAATCAATTACCGAAATTTGCGTCTCTTTCTGCGATCATTTCATGAGTTTTTTCAACGATCTTTGATAAAATTCATGTTTTTTCCTACCATCATTTGGCAAAATGCGCAATTTTTGACGATATTCGTGACGGGAAAGTTCGAGACGGGAGACGGACGTCACAGATTTTTTTTTCTCTTTTGCAGACTCTTTTTCATCGAACTTTTATTTTGCTTCATATTTTTTGTTCAGCTCTTTATTCCTTAATACAAAAAGTTAAGATTATTATTAATAAAAAGCTGTAAAATGCCTAAAAACGCTACACGCAAGTGAATGCTTAATTAATTAACACTTCAATTGTAAAAATATTTTACCTGCAGATTATTTTTTGGCCCTAAAGTATCTGTCGCAGACACTTGGAGAAATTTCTGCTACTGGGACCACTGAGTACATAAAGTGGTTTAAAAAGGGCTTGCCAGGTGCATAAAGTAGTGAGAAAGGGCTGCCTAGCACCTTGCCTTGCCAATTTGGCATAAAATCAACCCTATAATGTTAGGTTGTTTAAGTTCTAAATACTAAGTGTAAATACTAATAGTATTATAAGTAAGATTTTTCTTGCTTTATCAGGGGTCGATCCTGGCACAATTTGGGTCCTATTTCAGGCCCCTTCACATAAATCTATTTAATAAAATTGGCCCCTTCACAAAATAAATTTTATAACGGGCCCCATTACAAAAATGAACTTAATAAAACAGGCCACTTCACAAAATTCCTTTTAATAAAATAGGCTCCCTTTGTAACATTCATTTTCATAAAAACTATTTTAAAATGTGTAATTTGTAAATAAAACCATGTGACGAAAAACGAACTTTAGCAAGAGGATTTAAAGAAGTTTTTGTTAATAAATTCTTGTTTCGAATTTGAGTAACTGGATGTCAACTTTAGGTACAAAATGTTATTTTACACAAAAATCACTTACTTTTCAGAAAATGGGGCCCCAAGAATAAAAACCTGCATCGACTCCTGTTATATTTAAGGCTGTTCTCAAATCCAAAAGAATTTAAAAACCCAATTCACTGGTATCATTTAAGTGCTCAATTATATATTTAAAAAAATTCTAGTTGAATATGATAAATACTTAATATTACAACCTATTTAAATTATTTATTTTCATGAGTTTCAGGGGAGTGTAGTGATGTTACATCAATTCAAGGAGACAGTTGTGCACCTTAACTCTGTTCATTTTGGCATTCAAGCAAAGGTAAATATCTGTTAATTTGCTGTATTTGTAATGTAAGTTGAATTTTTTGCATCTAAAACTGTATTATTGTACATTATTTGTGAACTTTGGGGCTCTTTAACATGTTTGACAAACTTAAATTTACACATTTAGACCATTTTTTACACTTGTACAATTAGAATACAGTACGGGACCTATTATCCGGAATCCTCGGGACCGAAGGCTTTCCGGATTTCAGGTCCCCCCCCCCCCCCCCCCCCCGCCCGAATTCCGTCAAAAAATCGCGGGAAGAACGCAAACTTCACAAAGAATCGCGAACAAACACAAATTTCTTCCAAGGGCCACAAAAAAAAAACACAAATTGCGTCAAAATATAGCAAAAAAAAAAAAAAAAAATTCTTCAAAGGATCGAAAAAGCCACCACAATTTCGTCAAAAGATCGCGAAAAAATCCGCAGATTTCATCAAAAGATCGCAAAAAAAAAAAACAAAAAAAAAACTTCGTAAAAGGATCGTGAAAAACATGCAAATTTTGTCAAAATCTCGCGAAAAAAATGCAAATTTCGTCAAAAGATAGCGAAAAAAAAATTCTTCAAAGGATCACAAAAAAAAAAAAAAACCTTAATTTCATCAAAAGATTGCATAAAAACGTGAATTTCGATAAAGGATCGAGTGAAAAAATGCATAATTAGTATCGAGGTGTCCCCCACCCCTCTTCTGTAAACTTTCAAAAAATTTGCTGTGAATTTTAGATTTTTTTTTTTTTTTTTTACTCAGAATAACCCCTGATTCAAGTAACACAATTGTATAGCCATAATATTTTGTCAAAGCGAAATATCTGACGATTTAAAAAAAAACAAATCGTAATATAAATCAATTTTAAACTAAAATTTGACAGAAAAATGATAGGGGGGGGGCACTGTGTTCCCCCATCGCTGATGTAACATATTTTTTTGGTTATACATTGCGACACAATAGACATTTAAAAAAAAAAAAAAAAATAGGAATCTGTAAAATTTTCTGAAATTGCAAAATTTTAGAAAAAATTTACAAATTTAGAAAATTTTCACATTTTTTTTCTTCTGGATTTTGGAATTCCGGATAATGGGTCCTGTACTGTACTTATTCTTAACTCTCTTTTGCAAAGTTTCTCTCAAGCTTCATCCCCCCCCCCCCTTAATACTATGAATTACTTTTTAGCCGTTTGCAATAAGAATAAATACTTATTATGAGGGAGAGGGATTGTTTAGTATTGTCAAATGATGAAAAAAAGGTTGTGAATCCTGATTTAGTCTGTCACTTCATCTGTGTGAACTTTATATGAGTTTTTGTTATGTTATAGTGATGGTAGATATAATCAAGTTATTTTTAACTCTGATTTAAAACTAATTAGTTTAGTTGACATCTTATAAATTAGAATTTATCAATCCTGAGTGTATCATTTAGTTCTGCTTTAGATCCATGAATTATAAAAAGTAAAACTTCTTTAACACAAACACATACCGCAAGCATATGAATTTTGAATGATTTTTATGTGTTTTTTTTCTCCATTTGTTTTCTTTGTTAATATTTTGCTATATTTGACATTTAAAGGCATAAAAATTTTCATCTTGTCTTTATTTTGAAATAAACACTACACTGCTTTCAACCACAAACACTATTTTCTCTAAAGGCTTTATTTCATAATTTTATTTTGTGGCAGAAAATTCCGTTGCACAGTTAAAAGCTGAAAAAAACTTTGGGTCTCTGTGTAGAAAGTTGTTTTAGAATTTACCAAACCCAAAAATATTTTTAAGAATCCTAAAACTGTCACATGCAATAAAATTTATTTAAAGGTATATTTAATTTTTTATTCTGTTTTACTCATTATTATTAAATACCAGGGCGGGATTTGCGCCCAAAATAATATCGCGGGCGGGAGACTGTCGTTCAAAAAATGTCACCCTTTTCCTGAAAATTTTGCATTTTGAAATTACGATTAACTACCACAAACGCCTTGCAAATTTCCTGATATTTTCCCGTGACTAATTGACACATTTTGCGTTTTTTTTTTTTTTTAACTGCGAAAGATTGTTGAAACTCACAAATTTTTGATGCGACCGACAGACAAATTTCATTATTTTTTTCCGCAACCGAGTGGCGAATTCAGGGGTGAACAAAATTTCCGAAACACGAATGAATTTTCTGAAATACGAAAATCCGTGTTACGAATTTTCCAAAAATTTAAGGCATTAGGTTCTGAAACTTGTGAAAAATCGGTCATCAGTTCAACAGAATAATATCGTGAATTTCGACAAATGATCGCCGAAAAAATCAATTTTGTCAATTGTTCGAGGAAAAAAATCGCCAATTTCGTCACAAAGGATTGCGAATAAAACAAATTTTGTCAAAGGATCACGGAAAAACGTGTATTTTGTCAGATTGCGGGAAAAAAAACTTGAAATTCATCAAAGGATCGCAAAAAAACACAAATTACATCAAAGTATAGCAAAAAAATCATAAATTTCGGCAAAGGAGTGCGGAAAAAATGCGAGTTTTGGCAAAGGATCGCGAAAAAAGAGAATTTCTTTAAAGGATTGCAGAAAAAACTAATTTCGTCAAAGGATCGCGGAAAAAACTAATTTCATCAAAGGATCGCAGAAAAAAGCTAATTTCGTCAAAGGATCGCGGAATAAACACGAATTTAATGTTTAGCCAAACGGCCGCTGAGAAAAAAAATCACGAATTTCATCAAAGAATCGCAAAAAAATACGAATTTTGTCAAAGTATCGCGAAAAAACACGCTTTTCGTCAAAGTATCGCGAAAAAAACACGCATTTCGTCAAAGAATTGTGCAAAAAACTGATTTCATCAAAGGGGCACGAAAAAACACAGCTAGTGGTGGGAGTGATCCCCCCCTCCCTGCCCCCTCATCCCCTCTGTTGTAACCTTTCAGAAAATTTGCTGTCAGTTTCAGATTTTTTTTTTTTTTTTTTACTCAGAATTACTCCTGCTTTCTTACTTTTTTAAATAAAAAACATTTTGCATCATTATTCTGAGTTGTTGATTTAAATTGCTTCAATGGTATTCTGTCATGCCTGCATTAATACAGACATGACAAAATAATTAATGCAAATCTTTAAAAAGGACGTAAAATAACAGTGGGTTTCATATTTTTTTCTCCCTCACAAATAGCTCAACTCCCCTCCATTTATAAATGTTGGTAGGGAGACTCCCTTCCTATGAAAAATTGAATTTCAAGCCCTGAATACCTTTTATTACTACATATATTCATATAAGTAAATAATTTTTTTTTTTCAATTTCCAGATTTTTTTTTTCCCTGTAAAACTTTGCAGTGTGTGTGCATCACGCCTGCTCTATGGTACCATAGACAGTAGGGACCTGGTTAGAGATTTTTTTTTTTTAAAGTTTTTGCTGTGTGTGTGCAGTAGCATGCATATTCACAATACCTACTCGGTTCGGATTGGCCACAGGTATTTCTCATTTTATTTTTCTGGTATAAGATATTGAATATTCAGAAATAATTATGAAGCCGATCGCTATATAATAGAATAATGGAATTGTTATTTAACCATCCAGCCGCTGGCAACGCTCATATCGCATTTCACATATTCTATACAATTCCACAGGGAATGCTAATTTTGTGTTCTAGTGGGCTACTTTTTAAAAATTCAGATTGCTTGATTCTCACCACTTTTTTTAAAAACGATTTTTTTTATACTTCAGCTTATTATCGCATTATTTAATCTGTAATTAAATAAAGTGACTATTTCTACTTCAAAAAAGTGGTGGGAATCAAGCAATCTTAATTTTAAAACTTAAAAATATGCTACGGTTTTATCCAAGAAAATTAAACAGTCGCCCACGTCTGAAGGGTTAACTCTTTTAGGATCTATCGTCCTATAAAGAGAACATATGTTTTCATTGAATATTATTTTGTCTTATTAGTTTTATTATTATCTACATCTAGTAATGACAGTATTCTAATCTTAATTATATTATAAATGTGAAAGTGTGAAAATGTTTGACTGAAGTCAGCATTAAATCAGCCTTTTCATTCACCATATTAATTTTTTTTCAATATGCAACATTTTCACCTAAGTTAATAAAATTTACAATTTTATATGTTTCTAATACATAAAATAAAAATTATAGTTAAACATAAAACACGCTTTTAGTCAAATTTTGCATTTTACACATATTTGTGCAATATTTCTAGAAAATATATTGAAGTTTCTCTATTAATATTTTTAACATAAATTAAATATTTGTGCAATATTGACATTTCACTACAAATGTTGGCACAATATAACCAACATAGCTGATACTGTTTTTTCGAGTAATTACATTTCTGTATTTTTATAATCTTTATTTCCAAATAATAATCATTGCCTTATTTATTCTCAGAATTTATATTACAAATATTACTATTTGGATGAAATATTAGTTTGAAAAAAATTCAGAAACACAATCACTCCTTAAAATATGTAAAATTTATTAAGTAAAAATTTTGCACATTCAAAAAAAAATGAATAGAATGGATATGACAAAAGTTATTTAATCCCCAGTTTTGCAGTTGACTTCAGTCAAACTTTTTCACACTTTTGCATTTATAATATTAATAGGATTAGGATTTTATCATTATAACATGGAGATAATAACAAAACTACTTGTTAAAGACAAAATAATACTCAATGAAAAGACATGTTCACTTTATAGGACACTAGATCCCGAACGGTTTGAATAAAAATTCCATGTTTCTATGAGACAGCGATCGGCTTCATATGTGTTTCAGAATATTCAAAATTTCGTACCAGAAAAATATACTGTTTAACCCTTGAGGGGCAGTGGGATATATTACATCCCACCTATAGGGTTTAATCTAGGAAAAAGGGATTTTTAGCTTTTGGGCTAATTGCAGCCAATAACTTGTAGCCAAATAAAAATAGCTTTAGCCAAGGAAAAAAAAAAAGTTTTATTTATACAAAATTTCTATATACATGAGTATTACTTTTAGTTATGCAATATACAAACAAATACATTGTCACTGTGTAAGATTGACCCTGCGAGATTTGGCTGTATACCACACAGCAAATTCTTTTTTTAATGGAATTTCTTTTCAAAATTCCCCTTCCAAATTAATCATTATTAAGTTACTTAAATTCTTGATTGTCAGTTTGTTTCTCAAGTCAATTTTTGTTATATTCATGAGACTGAATCCCCCTTCACAGTCTGCTGTAGACAACAAAAGTGATGCTACAAATTCATACAAAGAAGTCACATTGGAAACATGCCAGCTAGGAAACCATTACATAAGTAGTACCAATCATATATGTGCCACTCTTCAAGGAAAGGAATAATGGGAAGGTGTACTCACACTGTGTCTCTTCGCTATGCGGGGACTTCGTTCGTGGTTCAATCAGTTCTATATTGTTTATTTTTTTATAAAATTTTGCAGTGCATGCGCAGCAAATCTGCTATATAGGACCATGGGCAGGGGGGGATCAGGTTCAAGGTTCATCCGATTCGAGATTTTTTTTTTTTTTTTTTTGAAAAAATTCATGCTATAATCTGTTCGAGATTTTATATTACAAGATTACAAATAAATTAGAGGCCCCAATGAAAGGAGTTGCCCACTAGTGGGAAAAGTCAGCTAGTTTTATGTATAATAAGTGTTATCAGCTGGTTCTTTCTAAGTTTTATTTTGTTATTTTCATTTCTGAATAAATCTGCTTTTTAAAAGCATTTATTTTGTTTATTAAAAGTATTAAACATTATTAAGTAAAAAAAAATCTATTTTTAAGATATGTTATATTCTTTTAGGTTAAGATATATTAAAGGCGAGGAAGTATTTTGCAATCGTTATTATTTTTTAAACAAAAAACTTTATTAAGAACATGCATTATCTATTTTTAATTAATATAAAATCAGTATAACAACAGTCAACAAATCAGTAAATGTAAAGCATATAAAATCAATTATATATTAAAATATCTGAAAAATAGCTCATTTTTTGCATGAATATCTATAATACCAATCTATTTCATATATGTGAATTTCAAAACATCATGGATAAACGAGGGTTTTTTTTATATATATATATAAAGCTTTTACAAGAGTTAAACTTAACACTCAAATCAATTTTTCTTTTTCATTTCATCAGAGACATAGTAAAGAATTTTATTTTCCATGGCCCCTCTGATTTTGAAGAAATGTTTATATTGGATTTTCCATGAGTTTCATTTTATAACAAAACCAGCTGAGTTTTGCTGTTTTTTTTCTTAACCCCAGTGCCTTCAACAACGAGTATCTATGTGGGCTATGCCCACTCTGATCTCTAGTCTAATGAACCTTTTATTATTGTGTGTGTAATCCATCTGCTTATCACAGATAGAGGGGAAAAATGCACACTTATAGCATAATTCTTTTCTGTCCCCAGTGGTACCTTTCATTTATAGAAATATAATATTAACGGCCTACTTCAGTAAGGCGAAAAGACCCGATCGCTAATGCTATTCCTATGGGAAAAAATTATAAAGATATCTCGGTCGCATTTCAATATTTTTAGATGATTTTTTTTGCAGTGGCTAGCTGAGGTTGATCTGTATGCAGTACGTTTTTTACTTTTTCGATTTTCATCGGTGATTTTTTTCAAGAGGATGTTTTCATTTTAGGAACCGGTTCTGAAAATGAAAGTGTCCTGATTAAAAATACTTGTAAACGAAATTGAAATAGTAGAAAACGTCCTGCATACAGATCGATCTCAGCTAGCCACTGCAAAAAAAAAAAATCATCTAAAAATATTGAAATGCGACCGAGATATCTTTATAAATTTCTTCCATAGGAATAGCATTAGCAAATGGGTCTTTTCACCTGACTGAAGTAGGGCCTTAATTTAAAAAAAAAAAAAAAATTGTCTTCATATTCTGTGATTTTTCTACAATTTAAAGCTGTCATCTATGTTGCTGGGATGTAAATATTTAAACACAAAGAATACCCACAAATAGATACTACCTTTCTGTGGAATTGTGCAATGTCAGGCACAAACGGCTTTATTAGACTAGAATGATAAAGACAGGTGTTTCTCTCTCCAGGATTTTCTTGGAGAGACTGTAAAGCTACATGATTTGGCAGCAAGTTACCTGTCTATCTGAAGTTGTGCACCTTGAATAAGATTTTTTTTTTTAATTTTCTTTTAAGAATATTTTTTATTTAATTTTTAATGCTATTTTTAGCATTTTTCACGTTTTGCACTATTTTTTTTTTTAAGGAATCCCAGTTTCAGCCCAATATAGTAAATTTTGTTCCCTGTAATTTGTGAAATTCTTCCAAATTTTTTATGCGATTTCAGCAGCATTTGCAAAAAAAATTTCTGAAATAAAAGAATTCTCCGTTAAATTTTGCTGCTACCCTGATTAAACTCAAGTTGCAAGACTATCAAATCAGTTTCTATGGCCAATGTGAATGATGTTGCTGAAAATTTTTATTTTAATCTGGGTTGAAAAAAAAATCACCATAATTCAAGTTTGTTTTGTTAGAGACTGGAGTGGGAATAGCATGGGTTACGCTGCAAAAGTAATAGATTTTCCAACTCCAGGTTATTTCAATTTGAAATTTGTTGAAGAAAGACCGATTTGCTAAGTTTTGCCAATAGAGCAAATAGTTACAAGATATAACTTATATAATTAGCATCAGTGTTTTATGGAAACAGAAACTGATAAAAAAGAAACAGGCTGAATATAAGGGGATATATGACAAATACAATACATCAAGGCCCCGCTTGTAGAGGCCCTTAATGTGGTAAAAAACATTTTCTAAGCCTTTTAATAAGAATAATAGTAAAAGGGCCTAAAATTTTGAACTTTGTGTTCTCTTTTCCCTCACACTTATATGAGGCTCCCTAAAAAGACTAAATTTTTAAAAAATAGAATTTAGAGCCTCCAAAATTTCTTGCATCTGAGCATCAAATTTAAAAAGAATAGTGGCTATCGAAAGACAGATCGGTTTGGTTGAAGGAAGCAACATTAGAAAGTACTGTCGTGTCAATTCTCACTTTTTTTTTTCCTTTTTTGAAATCTAATTGCGGTTTTTGATTGAGAATTTCAACCCTCGTATTGAAGCAAAATATAGATCAGTAATTCCTAGAAACTCGAAACATAACTTGATGCTAACAATAAAAAAATCCGAAATTTTCTAAAATTCAATATTTTTATTGCAAGTGAAAATGTTTCTACAAAAATTTTATGGGAAATTTTAAAGCTTCAGCAACAACTTGTTGAGAAAGCAGTAGAATGTGATCCTTAACTGGTGAGGAGTTGAATTTAAAAGAGAAATCGAGACTGCAACTTCTCCTTATATGGAAATTCATAAACCAAAGCTCTGTTCTTCCAAACAATCGTATATCAAAAAATATTTTCAGCCATCAACTAGCAACAAAACTTTGTACAATATGTTTATAATTATTCAAATTTATTTACAGCACATACTTTTTAATCTTTAATAAATATATTTTTGTGCTTCAGTTGCTTTTTCTATTTAAAAAAATTGTAATACCTAACCCCCTTTTATGCACAGGAATATAGTCTCAACATTCGCAGACGTTTCCACGAACGTTTAGAGATTGCTGTAGTTTAGATTCACAACTATGTTTTGTCATCTGTCTTATTCATCATTTGCATGTCATTTGGGGGTATATTCCTGGATATTATATTCTTTGATGCTAACCTAATGGCTTGTTTTGATAATAAACAACATTAATTGTATCTCTGTAATTTGATTTTTTAAAACATTTGAAGTTTTTTCTGCAAAACTAATTTTTTTTGTTTTTTGTTACAGAATTATTATAAAAATCTGGAAATAAAAATTCTCTAAGATGGCTGTGGATTTTCTTCTTTACCAACTTTTATGGACAAATAGCATAACTATAACAGGAATAATTTTTCATGTAAAATGTTTGTGTTAAACTTGATCGACTTGTAAACAAATAAAAAATATTTTTTTTTTACTTTGTTTGTTTTACATTTATTATAAAAAATAAAATTGTGAAAAAATGACATTTGGTTCTAGAGTTTTTTAATATATTTTCTTTTAGGTAAGTCATGTGAAATAACAGAAAAAAAGTGATGCATTATATGTTTTCTCCTTCTAAGAAAAACTGTCTCTCTGTTTTATAATAAAAGCGGGAGGTTAAATAAAAATTAATATATTTTTTATATATATTATATATAATTCAATAAAAATGTGGATTTATGTAAATTATATTTTTTAATTTTTGATGGCCTGATAAACTGATATATCATACTAATATGCTAGTTAACTATAAATTAACACTGCTTGAACACGATGCATTAAAGATTCATTGTTGTATAAAGACTGTTATAATTCCAATCAAAATTTCTAGTAAGAAAAGTAAAAATATATTCTTATTATGAATAATGTTTTAGTCCATTTCAGAAAACATGAACGTCTAATACATGACTGGCAAACATGTGTGTTTAGTGCCCATTGCCATCAATATATCAGAAAATTATCAAAGTGCCTTTTTGAATGTAAAAGGCAAAAAAAGAAGTGGTGGCAGTTGGCTTTCTGGCAGTTAGTCATATTTTGAAGAAAAAAAAAAAGTATATGTTGAAAATGTTTCATAGTTCATGAAATGTATGACGAGGATGTGTTTTTGTGTATAAGAGGGAGGTGGTGGAAAGAAGACGGAATACAACAGCAGCATTACGTTATAGAAATACTTGCATTTTTTTCTATTAATTATACATTAAAGAAATGACGATGTGAAAGTAGCTTTTTTTAATAGACTTAAATGACCAAATTACATACGTAATTTATCTTAAAAAAATTGTTAAATTCTAGTGATCAATAAATATTAAAAAACAATTTCCCAGATTACAAAAGTTAAAATGTATTCTCGTATTTTGTTTTATTTTCCAGCTGGATAATTGGAAGAAACATCCAGGTAAGAAATTGCATGAAGTTTGGTTCATATATATAAATAAAATAGAGCATCGAATTTTATATATTTGAATTTAAAGGTTAAAAAAATTGAAAAATTTGGAATTTTTTTCGAAAAAATTTCCGAATTTTTTATTTTTTGTAAATTTCATCTTAAATATTATTCAAGGTTGCATTATGGCATGCATTTATCACAAAAAAAAAAAAAAAAAAAAAATTATTTTTGAGAAAAAAAATGGAATTTTACGCATCGTCTTAGAAATCTTCGAAATGCCCCCTGCACGTTCCATATCAATGAAAACCCCCAATATTTTTTATAAAAGTTTGATTTATATATATAAATAAATTAGAGCATCAAATTTTATACATTTGATATTAAAAGTAAAAAAAAAAAATTTGAAAATTTTTCTATTTTTTTTATTTTTTGTAAATTTTATCTTGTATAATATTCAAGGGTGCATTATGGCATGCATTTATCACAAAAAAAAAATTATTTTTATGAAAAGAATGGAATTCTACGAATTAAAAAAAAAAAATTTGAAATTTTTTTTTAAACCTTTAAATTCAAATATATAAAATTCAATGCCCCATTTCATTCATATATATAAACCAAACTTACATAAAAAATTTTGGGGATTTTCATTGATATGGAGAACGCAGGGGGCATTTTAAAAATTTCTAAGACAACGCGTAAAATTCCATTTTTTTTTTCATAAAAATAATTTTTTTTTTTTTTTTTGTGATAAATGCATATAATGTACCCTTGAATTATAATTGGGTGAAATTTACAAAAAATAAAAAAAATTATTTTTAAGGTCCCTTGTCCCCTTAAGTTGAAGTTTGTTCTGTTTAAGGGAGATGAATAGATAAGGCTCATTTATGCTCCATTGGTTTTTTTTTTTTTTTTTTTTTTTTTTTTTTTTTTTTTTTTTGTGTTCTGATAACATTTAGGATCTAAATTCATTTTGTTCTATAACTCTTTTTTTTAAATTAATATTTAACTTTTAATAAGAAGTGCTTATAATACCATAACGTTTTTAATTGAAGTATATGATAAAACATTTATAAAAGTCAGGCTGGTGTTATGAGCACTTCTTTAAAAAATTGAAATGTTAAAATTTCCTAGGCCTGTTCCAAATTTTACGTAGTATATTTAAAATCTTTTTCAGATAAAAATTACAAAATCTATTTAGATTCTAAATTTTATCAAAATATTTTTGGCTCTGCCCCTCCCCCCCCCCCCCCCCCTCTTCCAAAAAAAAAAAAAAGCCTCATTTACTGAACTGTTCTCAGGGCCTTAAAAAGTAAAATTCTGGCCAGCTTCTGGCTTGCATTCGTCAATTATGCCCATTGATGGTATGAATGTGGCTAGCTTCTGGCTTGCATTCGTTAATGATGCCCGTTGATGGCATAAGTGTGTTTCTCTTGTGGCCAACTTTTACGTAAAATAACCCTTAATGGCATAACTGTGGCAAGCTTTTATTCATGAATGCCATTAAATGTATAATTGCGGCCAGTTTGAGGTTAAATATCAGTTTTGGCTGGCCGTTGATGGTGCATTTGTGGGCAACTTCTTGTATTTACGGCCAATTCTCTTGTGGCCATATTGTGTCCGGCGTGACACTTTTTTGACGGAGCCGTAACGGCCAATGATAGCGGGCCCTAATCGAACACTTGCGGCCAAGGCTAACGAACCCATCAGTGGCCCGTAAGTTCTGTGTTTGTTGGGTTGTTATTAAGAAGAACTAAAATTAAATTGTTAACAATAATAATTACACTTAATCGACATTGTTGAAAGGTTTTTGTGAATAAATATTATTATATTAGGAGTGAATATTTCAACCAAATGTTTAAATAATAAATAAAAGAAAGAATTATTTTAACAACAGTTAAAAATTTTAATTTAAGAAGATTAAAATATCAGAAAAAGCAAGCCCTACTAAAATTACAAAATAACATTAATCTAGTTGAACACGTTTAACTTGAAAATCACTTCATTTCCATTTCCACAGTTTCATTGCGAAGTTTGTTTGCGAACCGAAGTTGTCGTCGTCCACAATCGACGCACTTATTGTTGTAAATAGTGCATCTTTCGTGCAACCACTTGCAACAAGCAATACATTGAATCCAGTCAGTTGTCGAAGTTATCTCCTGGGACATTCAGTGCACTCATCCTCATTGACCTTCTGTTCTTTTCCTTGAGTTTTCTTATCCCACTTTTTGTGAAGCACCTTATCTTCAGCAGTTTTTTTTTTTGTAGCGGCATCCTTTTTAAGTCTTTTTTCATGTATATTTTGTTGATCAGTAACATTAGTTGCACTCTGTTTCATTTTGATTTCGATGGCATTACACTACTTGGAATGGGTGAAAGCTTTTCCAAAACATTGTATTAGAAAATTTATTTTAGTTAACAAAATTAATTTATTAGCAAATTAATTGCTCATAAATTAAAAAATATATATAAATATTTAATTAAATTATTAACAAATATATTATTAATTTATTAACAAAAATAATTACATAAAATTTATTTAATAACAACTGTATTATTAATTTATTAATAAAATTTTTATCTGCAAAAGTATTTTTTTGCAAATTAATTTGTTGCCAAATTTAGTTTTGATAATTATGTGTTTTTCCTAAATTATTTCAAAATTGATTCATTCATATGTTTTACACGTAATTTGCAATTCATGCAAATATATCAATAAGCTTAAACTAGCAGTTAAACTTACGGGGAAATGCGCCATCTCTCCTAAGTAGCAGATGCGCAAACTCTCCTATTTTGGTAGGAGAGATTGCGCGGCCTGTTATTTAAATATGGCCACTTCTAAAATGAATTTTTGGTGTTCACATACTTAGTCCAGGTTAGTAGTTTATAAGAAATCGTTTAAGTTCAACATATTTTGCATTATTGACGCTCTGTAAAAATTCTGACGAACAGTTATGAAAATTCAAGCACTTACTTTGGGAAAAAAAAAAACGAAATAGCACTGCTTTATCCAAGACGCTTGGAACAATATGACACATGCACATATGGAATATGCACATTCATGTAGACACTGCACTAATGCTGCTGTACAACTATCTGGAGTCGCTGGGCACGCACTCTACTCCTTCCCGTCGAATCTCTCCTACCGGGCGAACTTTCCTCGCTTTACTATACTCATAATATCTTGGGAAAAAATAATTAAATATTGAGCACAAAAAGTGGGAAACAAAATTGAAATTTAAATGGCAGATGGCCATCTCTCCTTAAAGCCGAGGAGAGATGGGCATCCAATACAAGAAAGAAAAAAAAAAAAAAAAAAAAAAAAAGACACATTTCATATAGTTACTCATGAAAAATATATAGCATACAAACATAAGCATATAGCAAACATTTTTAAAGATCAGTTATATGATGGAAAATGAGTGAATAAAACTCGAATGAACAAAATTTGAAGTATAATTTCAATAACTTACTTTTCGTAAAATCTTACCAAATTTTTGGCAAAGTTCTTGATAATTTGTACACGCTTCATGCAACCACTGCAGGTACCTCATGCAATGTATCCAGACATCCTTTTTGGTTGTGATATTATATTCTTCTGCACAACCACAGTGATCCTAATCCAATTCTATTCACTCGAAATCTGTCGAATCTGACAATTTTAAATGTATTTCCTTTTCATCTCTGCTAGAAGTGTCGTTTTTTTTTTCTCTCGCATTAATTTTTGGTTTATTGCGTTAATTTAGTTTATTTATGAACTTTATCAGTTTCTGTGATGAAAGTTTCCGACGTTTTTCAGTATTTTCTGAAACAAGTACATCGTTAAGTCTTATTATATTATTATTATTATTGGAATATTTATATTAGTTAAAATTTAAACAATTATATCAATTAATATAATTATAAACATAAACATTACATATTTATTTTAAATTTAATTATATTTAGTTAAAATCCTCGCTCCGTATAATTTTGAAATATTGATTAAAGGTGGCCATCTCTCCTGAAATTGAAAAATTCCGCCGGTCCGGCCTACAGGCGGCGGTAGTTTTCGAAGTTAAGTGTATTAATTGCACCAACAAAAACTAAATTATGATAAATCCACTTTAACAGTTTTATCTGATATCTTTTGACGAGTTTTTATTTCATTTTTATATAATAGCTGGTTTATCATGTTAAGGCGGTATTAAAAAAAATACTTTTCCATGCTCAACAACTCGAAATTTTCTGGCACCTTTTCAGATTAATTTTTAATAGAAAAAATGCGAAACTTGCTGACGTGATTTTTGAAAAGATTTATAAGCGACATGTGTTTTTATTTTTCTTTCAATTAATTGAAACTTGATTAATAAACAATTATTTTCTCAGTAGGGCAATATTTTTCGTTTCTAACACAATCGCTTCGGGAAATTCTGTTCAAAATGCCCACTTTGACATCATTTTTTGAAATATATTCTGCCTCTATCAAAAACTCGATCATTATGGTACATTATATAGTTTCTGAAGAAGAGAATCTATCAATTGGACGCGTTTGAGAGCAAAAATTAATTTAAAAATGAGTAAGAAAATAAGCAGTTTGGATTTGAATGCATTCTTAATAAGATGATTTTTTTTTCTTCAACCGCTATGTATTTTTAATTTGTTTTTGCTCTAAGAATTGGTCCTATCAAAAACTTGTCTGTATAAATGTTGAAGACAATATTAAGAAGATATATGATAAATTCATGGGAATTTTATATCTTGTGAATTGACGGAGTTATGGGAATTTTTCTTCACACCTCTTTTTTTGTTTTCGTTTTTAAATTTTTTTGCGATACGTATTGGTCCCATCAAAAACTTGTGAATATTAAAGTTGTAGATAATATTAAGGAGATGGATAATAAAATTAATTGGATTTGATATCTTGGAAATCGACGAAGTTATGGATTTTTTTCTCCCAAAAACCCTATTTTTGCGCCTCTTGAGCCCATTTTTAATTTTATCAAAAATCTGTGATACATAAATTTTTGTCCCTATTTTTAGAAGTAATAAAAACTTTAAACTGATTTGATATGTACAAAAATTAAGAAGTTATGGGTTTTTTTTCTGTTTTTACAAAACTCCTCCCTATTTCCATCCCCTTGGTCCGATTTTGCCCATTCACGAACTTGAGCGAGATTTTATGCCCCATGATTTTATGTATCAGTTTGGAAGAGATTTGTGCAGAATTGTGGAAGTTATCGTGTCCAGAAGAAAGCGATATATATATATATATATGTATATATATATATATATAGATAGATAGATAGATAAAGTTTTTTACTGAGGGTGGTTTTGGGTGATGATCGGTGTAGATCTGCAAAATTTTCTCAGAAATTCCAACATAGGAACGACGCCAATAGGTAGTACTTCATAAGAAATCTACCTGAAATTGATGGTCGCCCAATTTAAAGCATCAATAGCCATTGTACGTCTTTGTTTTAGGCTTAGAAGTAAAGATTAGATTATATACGTGCTTTAAAATCCATATGGTAAAAAAATATACAACGTACGTACTGCGAAACATTTAGATATCTAAGTCAAAAAAAAAAAATATATTCAACCATTAAATTAAATAAACATTAAAATTAGACTTATTTTTTATAATCGAAAAACACAACTACACGTCGCAATGAATAAACTCGTTGAACTATTTTCTACGAACAAGTTTATACGTAATACAATGTATGATCAAGTTTTGGAAATATTTAGACTGGCCATCTCTCCTCTATCCTAGTTACCTTAATTGAAATTCAATTATTAACGGAAAAAATAAAATATAACATAAAATAATTTTATATAAGAAAATAATTAAATTTCCAGGTAACTTTCTTAATTTTCTTATATATGGATGCAAACAGTACGAGAGACGGCCCCCTTTTGACTGTGAATTTTCCTGTATAGGTACAGTCGTAAAAAAAAAAAAAAAAAAAAAGTAAACATCCCCTACTAACTTTGCCACAAATTATTGTAGAAGAAAGTTACTGGTACCAAACGACTGGAAATAAAGTCTACTTTTAAATGATGTATGTAAAATTTGCTTAGGGGGCCATCTACATATCAAAACGAACCCAAACTCTGTTTTTTCAATAGCAATACTCAAGTTTGACACCATAAGTAGATTCTACACCCTTCAATTAGCCTAAATACAAATTTTCATGAAATTCTTATGATTAGTTTCCGACAAATTAATTATTTTTAAATGAGCATAATTTAGGGGTTGCATCCAAATTGAAGTTCGGTACTTGATTTTTGAAATTCTACAGAATGATTCTACAGAATGTCACTTCTAATAATGTATCATTTCTGGCCAATATGACCATTTCACTCGCTTAATATGTTTCGACTATTGCTATCCCAAATATTTCATTAAAATCAGTAAAATATATTTTTTTCAAATTATTTTTTTCTGGACATCATTGACGGCCCCTTAAACCGTGATTTTGACGTTTTTTGCTCATAATTCGAAAATTACTCGAAATAAAATTTTGAAATTGAGAATTTGCGTCAAACATGACAAAATAAACATGAATCTATCAAGAAAAATTGTAGGTTGCAATTCAATTTTTTTTCGAATATTAATTTCATAATTCACAATTCACATCATAAGATTTTTTAAATTACAAATTCAATGTATTTATGTTTGGGTTTTTTTAATATTATAATTAAACAAAAAAAAATATTATATTATGATTATAATTTCAGAAGATATTAACAAAAATATGAAAATATAAATTAACATTAGACGCTCTAAATTTTGAATTTTCATAATTCAAAAACTTGTCATCCAAATGACTTGAAATTTCATTTCTAAGCATAGTTTGAACCGAAGATTTAAAATATATTGTCAGAATTGGGTGTTAGCATTGAAAAGAAACAATGTTTGGTCTGGTTTTGATTTGTAGATGGCCCCCTAAGCAAATTTTATATACATCATTTAAAAGTAGACTTTATTTCCAATCGTTTGGTGCCCGTAAAGTAAGATTTCGATTACCTTTTATTTTGTTACCCTTGTACTTCATCCTTCGTTGTACGTGTATAACATATCCACAAAAGTGACTCCTTGGTCTCATCTTAAGTTAGCTGCTAAAACTGGTAATTTTATGTATTATTTTCCCATGAAAATCGATTCGGAACAAATTACTTTATGTTAAAGTAAATACATTTAAAAGTTGTTCACAGACATGGTTTGCAAAGGCTTAAGACTAGCATGAGAAATTTTACAGAGAGCTTCGTTTCAAACGACTTACATTATCACGCTTTGAACCTAGTATTTTTTTCCCTGAGGTAGATCTAGGAATGTCTAAGTTTTATTTTCCATGAGAGAATTTATTTCTTCCAGTGTGGCGTTAAGCCACACTTGGGGATTCTTAATTTCTTGGGGATTTTTAATTTCTAGTATTTCTTTCCATCCCTTTGGCTCAAAGACTGGTTCATATTTAACAGTGTAATTTACCCTGTATGGTGGAACGTCCTTGTTTGTTCTTTCTGATCTTTTAGGTTAGGTACTAGTTGTTTGGACACAGTTGGTGCACTTTGTGTGAGTGTAAAATCTATCACAAATTCATTGCTGTCATGTTGCTGTGTGTGTGTTTATTTTCGTATTCTTTCCGTATAAATTAAAATTTTCTTTACTTTTATCGCCGGGGTTTGAAATCTTATTCCCTATCAATTTGACTGTTCTTGCAAGCATTACTCTTCCGTGTTCTGTATAAATTCTGTAGCTTTTCGAGCAATTCCCATAACGGACAAATATGTCTTCCTTAACTTTATCATCTAATTTTCCGCGTTTTGTTTTATTTATGTAAGCGCAGGTTTTGTAGCCAAAGTCTTTTAGGTAGAGCATATTTGGTTTCCGTTTTGTCCACATTTCGTAAAGGGTTTTTCATTAGATTTTGTATGAAAGTGATTTTGCAAGTGGTTAGCTGTGCTAATAGCTCCCCCTCAGTTTATGGGGTAAGCTTGCTTCTAATAGCATGCTCCTGGTGTTGTCTCAGAGGGATCTGCATTCTCTTTCAGCAACACCGTTGGACTAGGAAAGTTAGTTTTTTATAGACTCTTAGTTGGTGTTCTATACACTCTTAGTTGGAGTTCTATACTATTTTTCTAAATTCCTCAATTTAGGAGATTAATTTATTTATGTTCACATCTAATATGTTTGTTTGTGCTATTTCATCTTTGAGAAGATTTTTTTTTTTTTTTTCGATATATGAGATGAACTTCCGCTATCAATGTTATTCTGCTCGATATATGAATCTTTCTACCGGCAAATTCGAGTCATTTTTAACAGAAACATAGGCATATGCAGAGAGGTGGGGAGAGAGGGGGGTCTCTAAATCTTTGAAAAAAGTAAGAATTGTTAAAAACATTACTGCTTAATACTTCTTTGTTATATTTGTTTTTAGGGTTTCGTTCATCAGACGAAACCCCATTCGTCTCACTCCTCTGTCTGTCTGTCCGTCCGTCTGTCACAGAGCCCGTTCTCAGAAACTGTATACGTTGGGGACTTGAAATTTTGCATACTTATAGCTGAACACCTCACATCAAACGAAAAATCATAAAATTATAAAAAAGTCGTAATTAACGGACGTTATTAATTAAAAAACCCCAATTACAAGATCGGAAAAGCATTCATAATTTGACAAAAGTGTGGATTTTTTTATCAAATTACAAAAACAATCTCTTCGACGGATTAAAAACAGGTGTAATTTTAACGGCAGATAAGAACTGGCGATTTCCTTAAGGCGCGACTACTTTTTTCCTACGCATCCCAAAAATTCGAAATTAGTACACACAAGACGGGCAAAAACTATCAGCTTTCAGAAATTCTAAAAATCCTCTAGATCGTGCCATAAAAACTCAAAAATTCGATAAAAATCGAGAAAAAAATCTTTTATTTTCCTTCATTTGTGAAGCCGACGTCTGATGAAATTGAATTTTCGGTGGTAAACAAGATAATATAAAACAGGTGAGTCTTGTAGTCAGAAACAGAAGCAAAATGTTTTTCAAATATCGATTTTTGTGCTACAATTTTTACGCCATCCGACGTAAAATTTCATTCTCTTTCAGAATATGTCTTTATTTTTTAATTTCGAGAATCGGAAGCGAATATAATTAATTTTTTGGTAATTAATTCCAGAATTGCATTTTTTGCACAGCAGGCCACGTGACAAGGAAAGGAAAAGAGATATTGTTATACTAGGGTTTGATAATTGAAGTACAAAATTTTTTAACTATTGATTTTACAAATTTGGTTCTTTCGCATCCAGTTGTTATTTCGTACGCTGATTCAAAAAGTGTAAATGTAAAAAAAAATCGGACCACAGCTTCCCAATTTATGAAAAAATCGATTTTTAAACTTATAACAGAGATGATTTTTCGAACAATTGACGGGAATTTGTTAAAATTAGGAAAACTAAACAACCGATCTCTTTTAAAGCATTGTTTAGAACGGTGTCACATTTTAAAAAATACAGCATAAATGTTACTTATACAATAGAAAAATTTCATAAGTATACCACTGTTTTCATATAGTAATTTCAGTGTAATATCAGATGTTTTGATTAAATCAAATTATTAGTTTAGCTCATGAGTTTAGCGTAGGTCGTCTCCATTTTTAATGAATGTGGCAAGCCTGTCATATACGTTCTAAAATCTTTCCTCTGTCTTGATTTAGTGCTGCCGGAACCCATTCAACGAATTGCTATTTATAGTTATCGACAATATTAGAAAAAAAATTGCATAATTATGCTAATTTAGTACAGAAGTTTTAGCATGAATATGGGATTGAATTACAAATAAAGGAAAAGTATGTTATTTGTTTACGTATATTGATAAGATAACTTTGTATCGTAATGTGGATAATTCAGATACTCCAGTGATTTTCATTTTTGCTGATTAAAGCTAAAAGTTTTTTAAAATTTTGTTTTAATGGCTTGTTTTCTCATCTTTATTTAAAATATGAAAAGACTTTATATAAAATACAAATGTGAATTCATGTGGTTCTTCAAAATTGCACATTAAGCAATGCTAGATACCTGTTACGTATTACATACATATCAATTTAAACCTGATTAGAAACACATTTGCATTAGTTTTAAAAAAACATTTCTCAACGAAAAAATTACAAAGACTCCCTTACAAAATAATAAAAATACAGGTAGTAAATAAATTAGGTGATGTTAAACTGCAACAGTCTGTTTATTTTTTCCCTTTCAATTTATTTGAATTCTCAAGGTTACTTTCAAAAGGGAAATGTTCTTGGAAAATAATGTATGTTATTCTAATATAAATAATGTGCCTTGGTGATAAATTGCTAATAACCAATTGCATTTAATCTTTCAAAGAATGACGAAAAAAAATCTTTGAAATAAGGTTTTTGCAAACGCAATTCAAAATTAAATTGATGTCGCCGAAATGAGTACTACATCACCCGATGTTGCAACCATAAGCCACAGGATGTAAATAGGCAGTATCAGGCTTTCACCTACTACACTGTAAAAAAATCTGTAAAGTTACTAAAATTTTTCTAGGAAACTGGGATTCCTAGAACTTTTTATGTAACGCCAGCAACAAAAATTCATGTAACAAGCACACTTTTGCGCCGAAAAAAAAAATCTGTAAGGTTACTAAGAATTTTTTAGGAAACTGGGATGCCTAGAACTTTTCACGTAACTGCAACCAGGGTTACAGATAAAAGTTTAGTAAGATTAGTGTCATTTTAGCAGATTCATTTGTAAAGTTACAGATTTCTGTAGCTTTACAAAAACTAGTTTTGTAGATTTGCAGCTTTTTTGTACACTGTTAAAAATTTGCAGCATTCTGGCAGGTCATTTGACCGTTTTTTCCAAAAACGGTTACACAACCGTAATTTTAACACTATTCTGACCATATTATTGGCCATTTCATGGTCAGAATATAGTTAAATTATGGTTATGAAACCGTTTTTTCAAAAAACGGTCGAATGACCTGCCAGAATGCTGCAAAATGTTTAACAGTGTACAGTTACAGATGAAAGTTTAGAAAGCATGTGACATTACATCTGTAGAACTACAGATATTTTCTTACAGTGTATCTTCTTTGGTTTTCAACAATTGTATGTAAAGGAAAAATATTTTTATTAAAATGTAAATTTTTATTGTTATCGTCTTTAAAAAATATAATAAAATACTAGGGTCAATCCATTTCAAGTGGTCCAGAAAATGTCATATTCGTTGCCCGACCATTTTAAAAAAATCTGAAATTTTTTGTACAACAACCCTAACATGATGGAAGTTCAAAATGACAATTATTTTAATTTTATTAATTTTTGTTTGTGCATGGCGGCCATCTTTGTTTCATCGTCTGCAGCAATTTTGTCACAAGAAGGGTTTACAGAATTATAAATAATTCATCGTTTATTTATCCAATTCAAGTGCGGATAAAAGCAATTTGTACAGATTACAATGGGCTAAAAAGTTGGTAATGGAGTAGTTTCCGAAACTAACTGCTTATTGGTAAAATTTAAGCATAAAGTTTCATTTTTTTCCAAAATTTGTCCTATGATGACGCAATCATCATATATTGTCCTTTTTATTCTTTTTAAATTAATGTTTTCTTCTTCTTTCCATGTATTCAGTCAGTCATAAATGGATTTGTTAAAAAAAGTAATTTCAGGCTTATTTCTCGTCTATTTCATGCGGAAGTAAAACATTAAATAATAAACCTGTCTTTTTAACGAAATGATTCATTATCATTTTGATTTCGCTATTTTATATCTGCAAGTCAACAAACAATATGGGAGATTTACGATAATTGCACTCTTGACAGTTCGATATTAATTTAATACTAATCTATTTTAGTTACAATATGTATGTGGGCAATTTTCCTTTGCGTTGTTTATAAAATAAAGCGATCATTTTTATTAGCAAGGGGAATAACTCAGGCAATAAATTTAATCGTAAAATTATATTTGACATCTGTAATATAAATAAATTTTACGTATTGTTAATGTTTTGGTAGGGTTGCTTGAAGTTATCTTCACAATTTCGTCTTTATCAGGTTATTCGCCAATAATTTAAATTCTCTTCCATTGTTTTTATATGCAACGGATAATTTGGCGTTTGAGTAACTCTCATATTGGCTTGGTATTTCAGTGAATGTGGCGTGCATTCGATATGTAAATTTTATTCATTCGGCCTGATACTTTGTCTGTGGGAGGACCGGCTTTTTCTAAGCGGCCCACCCCATCAGTATATTATGTCAACATTTCTTCAATAAAATTTTCATCTTTACTTTGCTGAATCTGTTTGCAGTCATGGGGATTAGAGCTCACAAATATGGGTTTTTGTGAGACATCCCAATGTACTACACTTGTACGTCTGGCCATATCTCTAATTTCAAGTGTGGGGGGTTTCTCCCTTCACACAAGTTGGTGCCGAATATTTTTGACTGCGAACGTTTTCTTAAAAACTTTTAATACGATGGGGTGGTGCCAAAGTTTCGAGGCTTCTAGCGTCCTCTTCTCCAGTTTTTGTGATGTTCCCCGATGCTGTTGTCCTGCGATCCTGATTGTCCCGAAACTTTCATGATAATATACGGAGACTTCCCGTACCGAATACTCATGCTGTTCCTGGTCCCGAATCTTTTCTGCTGTACTGATGGATTTGCATTTCGTCGGCTGCTCACAGGTTGCGCATCACTGCTGCTGCTGCTCTGGTCCCTGATCTCAGTCCGGCTTTCCTGATTCTCTCGGAGGTGTGAAGGTCGTCATGATTTGCCTGTTTTATCGGCTCCCGTTTTCTTGAATGATTTTAATGTGCTGGATTTAATCTTTTAGTAGAGTGTGTGGTGCTTCTGAATTGGTGCGCGTGTGTCTACATTTAGTACCAATTGTACAAAAAAAAGTACAGAAATTACAGAAGATATTAGTGGTGCTTGTTGTTTTTCTTTGAATCCGTGTTGGTGGGTGATTTTTTTATTTTCACCAACGCGTGCATAAAAAAGTTACAGAATTTTCCCAGCTTTTATAGTTTCTGACGAGTGATTTTTTTATTGTCGTCAGTGTCATCGTGGTTGATTTTTTTAAATGGTGAAAACAAATAGAAATGTTACAAAAAAAAGAAGATTTTTTTTTTTAAAGTATGGTAATACATAAATATGAGATTATTCAGGGATATCGTAAGTAACAGATAAAATTTCTTTAATACTAATTTTGATTTTGCATATTTTTGATCGTAAATAATTATGCTAGTATTATTTTGTCATTTTTGTGTGTAAATAGGGTTAATTGAATACCTGTTAATCACTGAATAATCTCTACAATTTTTATTTAGAGTGTGTATTTATTATGTGTTTATTGAAAAGATAACTGAATTTTTAAGTGTGCATTTTTCCTATTGAGTACTTTTTAAGTAAATGAATGAATATATGATTTCACTAGATAATAGTTAATTTAAAAAAAAAGTACTCGTAAATATATTGTTTTTTGTGCCTATGGTGCTGTGATATATATGATATGGAGCTGTTTTGTTCTTCCAAAATAAGTGAAAATGTTTATTTTGATCATGCACACATATTCATTAAATTCATTTCATGCTTTGAAATTTAAATATGACAATTTTGTTGCTTATATTTATATTATTTTGGTAAGATAAAGTGTAGTAATTTTTTTAAGTTCTAGTTGGTATATATTATAGAGTTCATGTTTAAAATGGCAGAGTCTCGTAATTTTAATTTTTCTGCGGATGATTTTGAGGGTGATCCTACCCTCATTAATTTTTTCTTTGATCAGGTGTCAGCGTATGGCAAAATCAAAAAGTTAGATGAAGAGGAACTAGTTATCTTTTTAAAGTCTAAATTTAAAGGTCTCGCGAAAAAATACTTAATTGAAAATGATATCCTTTCTAAGGCAACTAGTTTCGACTTCATTGAGAAGGCATTTAAGAAATTCTTTGCTGTGAGCTCTACCGCCTTATCTTTAAACGATCTTAATCATTTAACCCTCTTGCCCCATGAAAATATTCGGAACTTTGCGCACCGTTTAAATGTGTTAGTAACAAAAGTATATCAGGATATTTCTGAGAAAACTGCTTTGGATAATATTAAATTTGTCAAATTATTATCAGGTTTGCCCTCTGCAATCAAAATTAAAATTCAGGAAGAAAATATTAAGGATTACAAAAAAGCGATTTCGGAGCGTATTAATACTTCTATTAAGTATTCTATTAATATGTTAATGCAAGAAGGTCATACATTTGAAAATTCTATTGCTATTCACAAAAATTTATATAACGGATCAAAACATTCTTCCACTGCCTTTTCGCCAAATTTGTTACGCTTTGGTCGTGAATTGTTCTTAATTTTTGACACTTATGATTTATATGCTAATCAACCATTTTGAAATCAATGTTTTGAAATCCATAAACTTTTGGATGATTTAAAGGGTATATACATAAAAGCATATGAAAACATTACATCTTCACAAGTTAAAAGAAATCAGTATCATCAACGTACAGCAAAGTTAAGACCTATATGCGAAAAAGACATTGTATCTTTGAAATCGGTGGATAAATTTAAGCCAAAGTACACAGGACCATACATAATTGTAAAGAAACATTCACCTGTTTCATTTTCCATCAAACAAGTAAACTCACATCACAACAATTCCATATTCAGAGTTCATATTGACAGGTTACAGCTTGCCCCACCTTCCAATGGTCACTTATTTGATTTAAGCGATGGTAATAATAATAACACTTCTTCTCATAACAACAATTACATTCTTAATCAACCCCATCCCTATAATTTGCGTCCTAGGAAATAAATATGTCACTAGCCCTGCTCGTTCATATTTCTTTTGTATGTAGTATCTTTGCATTGTTTTACTTCTATGTCTGTGCACACATTTTTTTTTTCTCTTTCTCTCTTTGTTGTCATGTGGCTGGTTCCATGTGTCATGTGTTTTTTAATATGCACAGATGCTCCATGCAGAAGGTTTGAGATTAAGTTCTAAAAAAAAATATATTTGCAGCTTAAATTTTATTTTAATTAGTATTTTAAATGTTACTTTGATACTTTTTTATTTAAGTTTCATTATGGCCAGCAGTGGTTTACAATTTGAAAACATGAAGGATAATTAACAGATAAAATAGTTTACATCTTATGGAATTGATTGTTTTTAAACATGTATGGATTAAGTAAAAAAAAATATAAGAATATAGCTATTCTCGACTATGACACTTTTCCTTCTCAATACTCTAGATTTATGTCTTTTACACATTAATACATTTTTTTTTAAAAAAACTTTGATTTATTTTATATTTTGTTTTATTTTTTCATTCGCCCTTGTTGAAATGTGACCCGTTCAAAATTAAATGCCCACATGGGGTCTGCATTTCATTGTATTGAGAGCACATACACATTTTGGAAGTTGGTTCGCCAACTTCCCTTATGACAATTTTTGTTTTGAAGTCCAGGTGGCTCCAAACTTGTCAGAGGATCTCTCTGATTTTGTGCGGAGCGGGGGATTTGCAGATATTAAATATTAATGCCTGTGGGTCCTCCTCTCTTTCACGCCCTGTCCCATTTAGGACCAAAGCCATAAGCTGCGGTCTTATTCCTTGTAAGTACTAATTACAAGTTTAAGGGGACATTTTTTTTTTCTTCGATGCCACATGTGCATATTTTTCTATCTCTCCTGTGCGGATTGCACGAATATTACAGTTTTTTTTCTTTTCACACTTTTTGTATATAATTTTGTATTTAATATTTCATTGTATGCATACATATATTATATTTTTGTGAATGTCAAATATTAGAATACATATTAAAAAAATGTTTGTTTATGCTAGCAACAATTATAACAAACAAACAAGGATTTGTTTATGTCCTATTCTGGATTTCACATACAAGGACACATAATTGTTAAGGACAAATGACTTTTTATTATTAGATCTGATTACTGAATATCAGAAAAAATTTAATGCAAATTCATATTGAAAATAGTCGACTATTTAAAAAGAACAATAAGAAACTTTTGAAAGTTTTGATTTATGAACAATCAATTTTATCACGTGATATGGACATTATTATTAACATTCAGATCTGTGCATTTATTTTTCTAAGAAGCTTCTAATTACTTATTTTCAAAAAAAAAAAAATAATAATAATAATAATGAGGAAAATGTTTGTAATTATAGTACAGTGTTTTTGAATATATTTTTATGTTATTTTTGGAATCAAGCCATGCCGAGAGTCAGCATTTTTGCGTGCTGGGGGTGATAATATATGATGACGCAATCATCATATATTGTCCTTTTTATTCTTTTTAAATTAATGTTTTCTTTTTCTTTCCATGTATTCAGTCAGTCATAAATGGATTTGTTAAAAAAAGTAATTTCAGGCTTATTTCTCGTCTATTTCATGCGGAAGTAAAACATTAAATAATAAATCTGTCTTTTTAAAGAAATGATTCATTATCATTTTGATTTCGCTATTTTATATCTGCAAGTCAACAAACAATATGGGAGATTTACGATAATTGCACTCTTGACAGTTCGATATTAATTTAATTTTAATCTATTTTAGTTACAATATTTATGTGGGCAATTTTCCTTTGCGTTGTTTATAAAAGAAAGCGATCATTTTTATTAACAAGGGGAATAACTCAGGCAATAAATTTAATCATAAAATTATATTTGACATCTGTAATATAAATAAATTTTACGTATTGTTAATGTTTTGGTAGGGTTGCTTGAAGTTATTTTCACAATTTCGTCTTTATCAGGTTATTCGCCAATAATTTAAATTCTCTTCCATTGTTTTTATATTCAACGGATAATTTGGCGTTTGCGTAACTCTCATATTGGCTTGGTATTTCAGTGAATGTGGCGTGCATTCGATATGTAAATTTTATTCATTCGGCCTGATACTTTGTCTGTGGGAAGACCGGCTTTTTCTAAGCGGCCCACCCCATCAGTATATTATGTCAACATTTCTTCAATAAAATTTTCATCTTTACTTTGCTGAATCTGTTTGCAGTCATGGGGATTAGAGCTCACAAATATGGGTTTTTGTGAGACATCCCAATGTACTACACTTGTACGTCTGGTCATATCTCTAATTTAAGTGTGGGGTTTTCCCCCTTCACATGTCCATTTACGAGAGGAGATTTTTCTAGCAAGGAAAACTGTCAACATGAGATAATTTTTTTTACAAATAGGCCAAAAGTACTTGTACTCACACGCCGAGTTCCAGATCTGGGACTTGCTTTCTCTTCGTTAAAAAAATCCCAAATTTTTCAAAAATGACAAAAATCACACTTTACAGGCGTTGATATCTCTGGTGGGGCACGAGATAAAAATTTGATTTTTTTTTTACAAGAGTATTGTATGGTAGTGTTATGCACAAGAAATTTCGAGATGGAGATTTGACTACAAGCTGAGATATGGCAAGGTCAACATGCCAAAACAATACTGCCAAACTATTGTTTTGTTGTAGTCACAGCTAAGTATTTATCTCAGAGTGTCAGTTAAATTTATGTTCTTGATTATCTTTAAATAATAGTAACAGAAAATAAAGCCCTTTGCAAAGCTTAGCAATTAATAAAAAAAAATAATTATGCCTAAGGCCATACATTTTGTATGGTTTCAGTAATTTTTGTTGTAATTTTAGTAACTAAAAGAAACCTCAGCACTTTTACATATATATATATATATATATATATATATATATATATATATATATATACAAGACCTGAGACAAAAACAGAATAGGGAAAGAGAAAAGCTGTTAATGTTGGCATACTTGTTGAGATATGATCAAACGTGTGAAAACACATTCCTGCTTGTTGGTTTAAAAACCACAATTTTAATGCTGCATGCTAGTCCCTGAAACTTGTTCCTACCATAAGTATGTTCCTGTAAATGAAACATTATGCGATGTTACCATGCATCAGCCTCAAGTAATTTTCAGAAAGTAAAGATACCCAAAGCCTTTTCAAAATTTATACAGCAGAAATATCGCATTTTTTCATAAGAAGTAAGCTAGGAATTATTAATGAATTGAGACTTGCACGTAGTGATTTCAAAGTATATTTCTATGAGCCAGCAGGGCCAAAATCTTCAATCAAGTTATCAAGAGATGACAAGACTTGGTTCCTACAAATAAAATTTTGAGAAAGATGAAAATTGTGGTTTTTGAACCAACAAGCAAGAATGTATTTTGACACGTTGGATCATGTCTCAACAAGTGTGACAACATTAACAGCTTTTCTTTTTCCCTATGTTGTTTTTGTCTCAGGTCTTGTATAAAAATATTTTTTTTCTTTATGTAAAAGTGCTGAGGTTTCTTTTAGTTACTAAAATTACTTACAACAAAAATTACTGAAACCATACAAAACGTATGGCCTTAGGCATAATTATTTTTTTTATTAATTGTTAAGCTTTGCAAAGGGCTTTATTTTCTTTTACTATTATTTAAAGATAATCAAAAACATAAATTTAATGTATAAAAATATTTTTTTTCTTTATGTAAAAGTGCTGAGGTTTCTTTTAGTTACTAAAATTACTTACAACAAAAATTACTGAAACCATACAAAACGTATGGCCTTAGGCATAATTATTTTTTTTTATTAATTGCTAAGCTTTGCAAAGGGCTTTATTTTCTTTTACTATTATTTAAAGATAATCAAAAACATAAATTTAAATAACACTGAGATAAATACTTAGTTGTGACTACAACAAAACAATAGTTTGGCAGTATTGTTTTGACATGTTGCCCTTGCCATATCTCAGCTTGTAGTCAAATCTCCATCTTGAAATTTCTTGTGCATAACACTACCATACAATACTCTTATATTTAAAAAAAAAAGATTTTTATCTCGTGCCCCACCAGAGATATCAAAGCCTGAAAAGTGCGATTTTTGTCATTTTTGAAAAATTTGGGATTATTTTAGCGAAGAGAAAGCAAGTCCCAGATCTGGAACTCGGCGTGTGAGTACAAGTACTTTCAGCCTATTTGTAAAACAAATTATGTCAAATGGTTTGCATAATTTCAATCATTGAAATTAAAGTAAAATTAATTTTCCGTTAAAAAAATAACGTTAAATTAACTTCGTTTCAAAGCAGTAATGCAGTATGCCAATTTTTGATAGTATTTTCAATATTTGATCATGATAGTTTCATTGAAAGATCGATAAACTTATGTGCATTTTTTAATTCGTAATAGTATCAAATGCTAAACCATTCATTTGCCATTCTGATTTATTTATCCTTACAATGAGAATTTTCCCTAAAAAAAAAAAAAGGAATTTTGCTCAAGAAAGAAAAAGCATGCATGGATTTTAAAACATTTTTCAAGATATTCAGAATAGTATAACAAAACTTTAACTTTTAATAAGATGAAATAATCTAAATAAACAATGGGAAAAACGAATAACATACTTGAAAACCCAATTTCAGCTATTATCATGTATAGTCGGAAATATTTTCGAGTTCTTTTGTGAAGACCTATATATGAGCTATAGATTTATATATATACTTCATAGTATGTTAAAATTTAGTTGAGTTTGGAATACAGTTAAAAATCCCCTCACAAATTTCCGTCAATAAACGTAAATGTACTCGATTTTTTATGCAGCTGTGTGTATGATCTATAGAATTTTGACACACCAAGTAATGTACAAAAATTTAGCTAAATTTAAAAATTCATACCACAACTGAAAACGTACTTCGAGAAATTATCACTCATGGGCATTAATTTAACCGAATTATTTTTGTGTCTCCCTATAAATTAACATTAAATGCTATGCACACTGCATTCTGCTGTAAGTATCTTGTAGTACACGCCAGTGCTGTATATCAATTTCAGTGTGTTTGAAGCAATATAACATCAATAAAATACGTTACATACGACCCCCCCCCCCCCTCCATAGATCATAATGCAGCGGAATACTTTGAGTGTCCCTGTAAACGAACTATAAATGATGCACACTTCATGCCATATGGTAAACCACAAAAAACATATCAATTATACGGCAATCCTAGTATATTTAAAGCATGCTAGAGTACGTACAGACAGAGAAGTGGTCAGACAAACCGAAGTCATTAACACTTTGAAACTATGTTGTAATGTTTTAAAACTGCTTAAACTAAAGATGACTACCTGGAAAATGAAGACTGGAAAATCCAATTTTGTTTATAAGTTGAAATAAAAGGGATTAACTTTTACTCTGAGAAAAAAAAAAAAAAAAAAAAAAAAATACCGCCTTTCCCTAAAATGAATAGATAGTCATTTTCTGAATCCCTTAACTAAAAATATAGATTTCAGAGCTGTGCGAATACTGTAAGCAACTAAGCTGAATAGGCGAAATGATCTCCAGATAAAAGAATATTCAAATAAAATAAAAATAAAAGCAGAGAGAAGATAAAGAGGAAAGCAAAATAATTGAAAGCACAAGCATACTTATTACAAATTTAAAAATCTTTAATATGCAAAAAATCGGTTGTAATTTAATTCTGATGCTATTTTTTAATATAATTATGCTTATTACTTTAAAAACAGAATAATAGTATTATCGCATTGACTTCCTTTGTTAAAGCAATGCGTAAATGATGTTTCTTTAAAATCACGAATTGACACAATTGCTCAATATCATTGCATCGATAAAGAATATATGAAATACATTTTAAAAATGAGTAAAAAAAATAACAGTTTTATGATGTTTTATTACAACAATTTAATTGAAAGTGAAAAGTTATATAGGTTAAAATTATAATTGATATACAATATTAAAAATTTTAATTGACAATGAGATTATTAAGTTATACTTACAAGTAAATTTATAAAACAAAAAATGAGAAAAACAAATGTAGCCCATTCAGGTATCGAACCCGAGTCCGCGAATCAGCTGGTGAGCACCATACCAACTGAGCTACGCCTAACCTATCATTGTGGTTGCAAAGTAAGTATTTAAGTTGTGTACTAATATTAGACCCCCCGGTTTCTCAAGAACTAAGGAGCGTTGGATAAAATCCGTTGAACCTGACACTAAGGGGCCTCTACCCTACAACATATATTAAAATAATACAAATCTGTGATTAACAAGGTTGGCCCTCTCCTTGTAAGAACAGCTGGAGTTAAGGAATGATTTAAATAAATTACAAGTCATAAAAAGAAATAAATAAATCCCATTTACCTTCGTAAAAAAAAAATCTTTGTTTAAAAAGAGGAAAAAACCAAATGAATTAGGTAAATGTAATAAAGAAGATGTCTACTAGGCCAATAGATAAACAAAAGCTTTACCAAAAGTGGAATTTCTTCCCCTTGTAATAAAATGTCAAAAAACAAACGTGGTATTAAAAACTGACATACCAAGAAACAGCTTGCATAGGAATTAATAGAGTTATTAAAATAAGTAACAAAACTTATAAAGGAAGACATAAATCCCATTTATCTTCATAAAGAAAACAAAAAATATTCCAAGTGAATCAGTTGATGTAAGAAGGAAACAAACTTCTAGGTTGATACATGGATAGACAAAAGTTCTGCCAAAATAGGCATTTCTTCCCTTGTACAATTTGTGTATAAAAACAAACGTGGTATTGAAAACTGACATGGGAAAAATAGATTCCCGTCCATTTTAAAAATGTTACAATATGTAAAACTCAACGAAATTTATATTCACTAGCTGACACGCCCGGCGTTGCCCGGGCCCATAATAATAATATTCTTAAATGAATTTGAAATTTTTTATCGCAGATCCGTACAGAGGGGACAGTGCAAATTACCAGGGCCCGACTCTTGTTCAGTTCAAAAGTTGTGTAAAGTCAAAGGTTAAGATTTTTAATTTTTATGTCTCATACTTTAAACTTTTTTATTCTAAATTAACTGATGAATTTAATTAAAATGTAATTATATTTTCAAAAATTTAATTTTTTATTTAAAATCTTTATATAAAAAAGCAATTACAAATACAGCATAAAGTGTAATGCTGAAAGAGAAATAATAAAATTGTAAGCAAATATATTACTATATAGATTTTTAAGAAAAGTACCATCCAGCAAATTTATTTTCTAATAGAATAAAGACTGTTTATAACGGAATCCTGCAATAAACGAAAAAAAAAGTTCCAGCTCTCCCCCCCCCCCCACCCCAAAAAAATGCTATTATGCGTTGTTCAATTTAATAACCTGCATAAAACGGAATTTATCACTGGTCGTTTTCGTTTACGTCTAAGCAGGTTTTATTGTATCGTACTTTTGAGGGGGCCCGTATCGCAGGTCCGTACAAAATTACTTTTTACGTCATGACAACATTTTGTAAACTTCTTGCTGCTGTTTAATTCGCATTTCCAATACAGAGCTTTGCATAAATTGCACGTTTCACCCACAGTTATGCATGCCCCAGAACGTTTAAATTAGTAATTTGGATTTCAGTAGCAACTCGTGCATGCTACAGTTATTAAGCCTATTTTGCCGATCGCTTAACGGCGTTCTCGACAATTCTATTTGGATTTCGAATCTATTTCGATTCGACTCGAATTCGGCTTCTTCTTCACTTTCAAGCTTTCACCGAGATTTTTTACGGGCATTTCAAATGATATTTTGAAGCTACATAATTGCAGCGAAAGATATAGCACAGAAAACGCAAAACGTAAACAACAACAAACCCGATCGCCCTAAATCCTGCCAAGGACTCTTACACAATAACCAATCAGATGCGTTTCTTGGGTGTTGCCATTAAACAATAACAAATAATCGCGATTTCTGTGCCACGTACGTTAGCGTAATATATATATAGATTGCTGAGGTACAGTGAAAGGTGTTAACTGTGGAATATGAAGTACGTAGCATTTATTCATTCATTGACAGACACACAAAAAGAATTCGGTTCCAGTACATGTCTATGAGAGATAATTGCTGAAAGCATGTTTTAAAATGTAGTATGCGTTCTAAATTTGAACTAAATTTTAGTACAGTCGTGGAAAAAAAAAAGTAAACACCCCCTACTAGCTCCTCAACAAATTATCGTAGAAGAAAGTGACTGGTACCGAACGATTGGAAATAAAGTTTACTTTTAAATAATGTATATAAAGTTTGCTTAGGGGGCCATCTACATATTAAAACGAACCATAACTTCATTTTTTTCAATAGCAATACCCAATTCTGACAGGATAAATGAACTCTACACCCTTCAATTAGCCTAAAAACAAATTTTTATGCAATTCGTACCGTAAGTTTCCGAGAAATTAATTATTTTAAAACGAGCGTATTAAGGGATGTATCCAAATTGAAGTTCGTTACTCGATCGTTAACAGAGAGCACCCTTCTTGATCAAGGCACCTTATGAAGCCTTTTAGATAACAAGACAGCAGAAGAAATTTCAAAATATCTACTCACTTCTATCATAGACGGCCCCTTAAACCATCATTTTGCCGTTTTTTAAGCATTATTTGAAAACTATTTGGAATAAAAATGTGAAATTTCGGATTTTCATAAAGCAGGACTTAATAAATCTAAATCCACGAGAAAATTTTTGAATGTTTATAATTCAAAAACTTATCATTCAAATGACTTGAAATTTGGTGTCTAGGCATAGTTTGAACAGAAGATTTGAAATATCTCGCTAAAATTGGGTATTGCTATTGAAAAAAATGAGGTTTGGGTTCGTTTTAATATGTAGATGGCCCCCTAAGCAAACTTTATATACATCATTTAAAAGTAGACTTTATTTCCAATCGCTCGGTACCAGTAACTTCCGTCTACGATAATTTGTTGAAGAGTTAGTAGGGGATGTTTACTTTTTTTTTTCCACGACTGTACATTACGTGATGTGCATAAATTCTACAACTCATACAGAGGGTTTTAACCCCACCCCGCACAAATTGTGCAGAACGGGAATCATTGTTTTGTGTACAAGTTGTCCAAAAAAACATATTTCGACAATGCATATTTCCAAAGAAAATAAAAACGGTCAAGTGCAAGTATTACTCCCGCACAGAAAGTTCCGTACAAAATATATGAATTAGTAACTGGGCATTACACAAATATATCATTAAAAGTTGTTGGCTTTCAAAGCCAATGGTGCATAGAGTATGCCGCCTGTGTCTTTATGTATGTCCAAACCGCCCGTGTCTTTAAGGTTTCTCGGCTAATTACCGACAATTTTTTTTCGAAAATCATTATCAACAATCCTTTTATACTTCTGCAACGATAGGTACCTCCAGCGCTCTTCAACCCCTTTGCTGAACGACCCCAAATCGAAATTTGTGTGTAAGGGAAAAATGCGATTTTCTCAAAAACTATGTGGCGTAGGATAATCGCTATAGTTTTCCTGCAAAGTTAAAATTTAACTTCTACTACCCCTAATTTTTTATAATTTTAGTCTCAGGATATTCGGAAATAGAAGGGGAGGGACATATTTTTTCATTACCTTTTCGACGATATCTCTGAAAATATACTACCTAAAATTAAAAGAAATGTATTTGTGAGTTCGGCGTTACAACATATTTCACACGATATACAAAGAAAATTTTTCCCCAAGTAACTTAATTAGCCCCTCTACATTTTTCATAAATATATTTGTGAATGGATAATAATCTATAAATATGTGGGTCAATTCTCTTTATTACTTCCCCCAATTTGAACTTTTCACGTTCCATAGTTTGCGAGTAAAATGGCTGTGACAGACTGACAGACACAGGAGTGGTTCATCATGGTATCATGGTTCCGCTTTTATTTTTTATGTACGAAACCCTAAAAAAAAAGGAAAATTTATGACGTCTCAAACTCTCTAGCAGTATGTAATGAATTACCTTTACCCTAACCGAAAGTAAAGGACATATCGCAATATTCATTAATGGAAGTCATTATTACTATGTGAAGCATTGACAGCAATTATATTATTGTAGACATACACATACCTTCCACCTCTTTTTAAAATTATTCTCCTTTCACAAGCCTATGATAACAATTTTTATCTTTTAAAATATTTACTTTTTTTATACCAGGGGGGAGGGGGGGGGGCTCCTCCCACCCGCGTAATCATTTCGCGATTCCATTTGGTATCGCGAAGCAATCCTTATTTTCTAGTCAACCCCAGGCGTAATTGTATCGTATTTCCATTCTGGATCGCTTCGCAATCCCTTATTTTCTACACATTCAATTTTTAGATTCCACTTGGTAAAAACGCCCTCCTCCCCAACTCCTGACAATTTTATTTCCTTATCTCCAATCACATAATCATTAGAGCTTACAGTTTCATAATCATAAGAATTATTAAATATAAAATTATATATATAGTGTTACGAATATTGTAAATGGTGTTTGTGCTTAACACTTTCAGGCCCACAGTTCTATTTACAATTGGAAAAATCTGAATTTCTGGAATTAAGGCTATTTTTAGCTAATATAAACATAAATATAATTAAAAAAAATTATTTTACATTTTTCAGTTTTTTTTTTTTTTTTTTTTTTTGAACGATGTCATTTGGCATCATTGGGACCAAATAGGAATTGTACACGAAATGCTCATGATGCCATTTGGAGTCATTGGAATCAAAAGAAAAGAAAATATACATTTTTAATATGTATTCATTTTTTTATTTCCATTTCATGCATAATTGTATTCATTGAAGTTCCAAGCTTTTGGCAAGAATAGAGATTTGTTTGACGCACTATTGTGACATTGGTGTTTTTCATGACGGCCAATTATCTACACGAGAGATATATACCTGAGGGAGGGATATCCTCAGTTGGGGTCTTTCTAAGGGAACCTAACCCGTATTTACGCAAGGATACCCATGATTTGATGAAAACAACGGAAAACTCCTAATAGTTGGGTCAACGAGCGCGATTGGTTACGAATCAGAACTTCCCGTCTACGAGCTTTGGCACCGGATTCTCTCAGACACTTGATAAATGTTATCTGTAATTTATTCATCTTAATATAATTTAAAATACTCATAAGGAATCAAATTTCATCAGGAGGCAATAAAAACCTTCTCTAAATGTCGTGTCAAATGGTTCAATATTCTTATCTTCTAATTGATCTACATATTCGACTTGAACTTCTAATACCTATTACCTACAGAAATAGTAACAGGACCAACTGAATCATTTGTATCTAGATCAAGAATATTGGAAATTGAATTGGGCAGCCACGGAAAACTCCGAACAGTTAGGCCGACGAGCGCGACAATTTAATTGGGCAACCACGCAATCAATTGTCGCAATAGTGCACGCAGTCATCTGCATTTGATAGATTGGAATCACTTTCACTGTCCTCTTTGTCATAGTGGGGCTTGTCGTGTCTAAGCCTTATGGTAGGCCTCCCCGCCTGGCTGACCCTGTCCTCTTCGTCAGATTTTTCAAATTCTGCATCAGAAAGATCATAATTCCTCAGTAAATAAATGGCTCTTTCTAACGATACAAACTCCTTTTTTCGCTTTGGCATGATAAACAGTAAAAGGAATTTTTTTTCATTTCACAAAACTACCAAATCATATAAGAAATCAAAATAGAGAGTTAAGTTGTAACTATCTAACTAGCCTTAGTGATGCCATTAGAATCATGTATATTTACTATGCATTGTTTCTGAAATAAAAATACTATTAGAATTATAAATACATAAATATGTACTTCATGCATATTACAACTTATATTTAAACAATTGCAATTTATAAAAAAAAGTAAAAGTGGAAATAATATTTTTTTTCACAGTCATGTTTTCATTTCACGTTTTAAAAGGAAATCAAGCAATACTTTTCAGTTTCTGGAACCTCTGCTATCATCTATTTGGGAAATAAAAAAATACTGCTGAAAAGACAGAAAAAGTGTCTTTTGAATGGCACCAAACAGAATCTCCGAGATTCAGTTTTTAAATATAAAAAAAATTCTTGAATGTCATGATGCCATTTGGCATCACTGGTCCCGAGAAGGTTAAAAATAATGTAAGCAGTTCAATTAAGCTCTTTTCATAACATAATATTAGTTTTTGTTGCATTGCAATATTTCAATTTGTCGATTTTCGTCAAGCAAGTAAACCCTATTGGATTTCAAAGGGAGTCTATGGAAATGTGGCGAAATACTGGATTTAGCGCCAAGTTGGCGTCACTTTTGGTGACTAAGTTTGGTCGTTAAATTTGGCGATTGGCGACAGAGCCGGGTCCCCCCCCCCCCTCTTGCTTCCCCTTATTAGCGTCAGAAAGCTCTGACCATGGAAGTCATTATTACTATGTGAAGCATTGACAACAGTTATATTATTGTAGACAGACACATAACTTCCACCTTTTTTTAACCCTTAAATGCGCGATTTTTTATTTTGTTTCGAAAAATTATATATGATTCTCTGAATGGTTTATTACACAGGAAAAATAATGAAAAAATTCAGAGATACATTTTTCATACAATACGTCAATCTTTTCTTCATTTGCACATCTGCAATATAAGTGAAAACTACTGTCGTGTGGCTATTTTACGCTAAAATATTGCAAATTAGTAAATATTTTAATAAGTATGTCTCAAAATACCTTATTTTATATAATTATTTATTTTATAAAATTTAACCTTTAACCCTTTAATTCCCATGATAGAATACGTTCTAGAAATTACGTAGTTCAGATAATCTGACTTAACACCAGAAAGTTTCATGGTTAATTTTGCTTTATTTAAATACGGAATGTCTATTATTAATTAAAGCAAATATTGCTATTATAATTTTCTGGTGTGAATTAAGTATATGGGAATAAAAAAATCTATTAAATTCAAAACACTGTTGTTTGGATATATGCAAATCTGCGCACTAAAGGGTTAAAATTATTCTCCTTTCACAAGCCTATGAGTACAATTTTTATCTTAAAAAATATATATTTTTTAATTCTTTCTCATTAATTTCGCAATTTCACGTGGTTGAATAAAGCTTCTTTTCGTTCCTCTGAAGTGAGACCTCATACTTTCTTTTCTTTCGCATTTTTCTCAAAAACTATGCGTTTTAGAAGCCTGGTTCTTTGAACTCATTTTCATGCACTTTGAGCGAGGATTCTCGTAATGCGAAATTTTTGTAGTGGTTTCCGAACACCATGTACAAGGGCTGCACAACGAACTTAGTATGCATTACTGTCTATCAGCATGAAGTGATCAAAGATGTTTTTTAATGATGTTATGCCTTTTGCAAGCTAACTATATATATATATATATTGATATAAAGAAAAGGACTACGTCTAAATTCATTCATATTTATAAAAACTTTTCAAAATAACAGACATTAAATTACATTACAAGATAAAAACACTAAAATCAATATAAAAGGACGTTTCGGATTCATTCTAAATCCCTCATCAGCTAATTCCTAACGTAAAAGTCATACTAGATTTTTAAAGTTCAACAAATAGAAAAACATTACATCAAGTTGCCAAAAAAATTATAGCTAAAACAAAACTGAATACTATAAACTGAAACGAGGCTGCATCTCTACCAATGGGAAGCAGGACGTTTCGGTCCTGACACTTCGGTCCCGCCATTTCGGTCCCGAGACATTTCGGTCCCAAGACATTTCGGTCCCGAGACATTTCGGTCCCAAGACATTTCGGTCCCGAGACATTTCGGTCCCGAGACAATTCGGTCCCGAGACATTTCGGTCCCGAGACAATTCGGTCCCAAGACATTTTGGTCCCGAGACATTTCGGTCCCAAGACATTTCGGTCCCGAGACAATTCGGTCCCAAGACATTTCGGTCCCGAGATATTTCGGTCCCAAGACATTTCGGTCCCGATACAATTCAGTCCCAAGACATTTCGGTCCCGAGATATTTCGGTCCCTTCTCCAGCAAGCTGAAATTTTGCGCACTTGAAATAGGTGACAATTTTATAGGGGACATTGTAGAGTTTTTTTAAATAAAGGCCTTAAAATTTTAGTAAACACACACAAATTTCGTATGGTAATCATTTTAAAATACAAGGGGGGGGGGCATTTTCTATATTTTAGTGTATCATAAGTATAAGGGTCTGATAAATTAAGACATTTATAACTCGATCTATAATTATCGCAAAACACTCATATTTTGTATGGTAAACGTAATCTTTATAAAAGGAGGGACATTATCAAATTTTTTAACTGAACTCCCTAAATTTTAGTATAACTCGAATATAAGGACTCGAAAACGCAAACACTTATAACACAGATCAAAATTGTCGCAGCCCACACAAATTCCCTATGATAATCATAATCGTTTTATAAGTCAGGGGGGGGGGGCTCTGTTGACTTTTTATATATTTTAGTGTATCTTAAGTATAAGATCCTGATAAATTAAAACATTTATAACTCTCTCTGTAATTATCGTAATCACACTCATATTTTGTACGGTAAACGTAATCTTTAAAAAAGGAGGTACATTATAAGATTTTTTAACTGAACCCTTGAAATTTTAGTATAACCGAATATAAGGGCCCGAAAACCGCAAACACTTATAACTCGCAATCAAATTGTAGCACCCCATGCAAATTTTATATGGTAGAAGTAATCGTTTTCAGGAGTGGGGGAAGGGAGAGTTCTGTGGATTCTTTATAGAAGCTCCTCATATTTTAGTCTATCATAAATATAAAGTCCAGACAATTTAAAAATATTTATAAGTCGAGCTTTAATTTTCATATGTAAATGCCCACGCCAAAATGCACATATTCAATTGTATATAATTTGCACACTATGTGATTAATAATGAAAAAATCTGCAAATATTTTTACAAATCTTTATTTTATCCTATTATTTAACGGCGCATCAATTTTAAATGTATTGCATTTTACATATTTTTTTAAAAAGGGGGTTCTTAACATGGAATTGTGATAAAGACACATTATTTTTTAAATTCTGCACCAGAACAGACTAGAACTTTCTATTTTATTTTAATAATTATTTTAATTTACTATTTTTTGAAAAACTATTTAAAAGTTTGCATCAATCTTTTTATCTTTCATTAATCTTTCATTTTCATCTTCATTTATCTTCATTAATCTTTTTACATGTAACAATAATATTACCGCTATTTCTACCGGTGTCGAATGACAAGTTTAAAAATATTTTTAATTTTGAACCACTTCACCGTTCGCCCCGAGATAACTCGGGGATAAAAGCACTTTTCCCCCATACCTGTCGACGGTGAAGTGGTTTGCAACAATTACAAATCCTTTTTAATATATTTAAGACTTTTATATGCTTATTACATTCAAAAACTACGAGCACAATAAACATAAATCAAAATTTTAAAATTTCTATTGTCATAAAATATTCTTTTCGTATTTAAAATTAATTCTGTATTTCAAATATTTCTTTGTTATTTATTTGACTTATATACTTAGAATTAAAGCAGCCTACATGTTTTAATATGACAAATAAAAAATAAAAATGAAAATACAAAAAAAATAACATAAAATCTCAAAATAGTAATGTATAGTGAATCATTTTTACTTAAAATTTCATTTTAAATTAAGAAATTTTATAAATATATCACAATGAAGAAATTTGGAAATTTAGAAAACATATTTGGCTTTTCTTGATATCTATATGTTATTCATTCAAAAGAATATTATACATGTATATATATATGTCAAGTGTAGATGTCCTGGCTTCCCCCATTTGATTATGCTAAATAAAGATCCAGTTAGAAGAATTATTCTACTCGCGCTCTCTTTGTTCTAGTCAGCCGGCGCTTTTTTGTGGCCACACGACATTTTTCATCTTTAATGGCTTAAAAAAACCGGGACGACATGCAGTGGCGTAGCCAGGATTTCGTTTCGGGGGGGGGGGGGGGTCCAGAATTTTCCCTTCATGTTATATATATAGTAAAACTTGTCAAGATGAAATTGTAAATATTTGTGAAAATTTCCGTTTTACACAGGTTTCCATGTTATTTGGTGTATTTGTATAGTATTCTTTTCCGTAGCTCTATGGAACATTTATGTTTAAGACAGAACTCCGTTATAGGCAGGTTCCATTTTTAAAAGTTTTGTGTATTTATATAAATATACTTATTTATATCATATGAATAGAATAAAACTTGTCAAAATAGTAATTGTCTATAACAGAATCCTGTCTTTAACGTAAGCGTTACATGGTCTTAATATGAATTGCGATACAATTAAATTTGCTGAAAACCTGTCTGAAAAGGGGATTTTCACCCTTCTTTAGTGAAGCATAGTGAAACCTGTGAAAGCGGAATCTTCCTATAATGGAATCCTGTCTCAAACGGAAGAGTTTCAGAATCCCTGCGAAACGAACAATAGATGTTATTGAGGTAGTGTATCTTAGAAGTATAATTAATTACACTTCTTTACATGGAAGCCTGTCTAAAATGGAGCTTTTTACCAGTCCTTGGAATCTTGTCTTGACTGTGTATATATGATAGAAGTATTTCGAGTAACTTTAAGAATTTAGGTATATCCTTATTTAATTTCTTAATTTAAAAAAAAAAGCATGGATAAAAAATATAAGGCCAATCTCTATAACTGCAACTAATAATACATTCAAGTTACATTAATATTTACCAGTGAAAAAGATTCACTTATGATGTAAAAAGCTGAGCGCATACTGAGGAGTTAAATTTAATTAACCCATTCGCTGTCATTCACGAGTATACTCGTGGCTTTAATTTATTGATTACTTTGTCACCACTATTTTAGAATTAAAAAAAAATGCCTCATTTATTGGCAGAAATTTCGCTGTATTAGTAAAGCGAAATTTATCTTTCTGAATTTGTGCTGGCAAACGACCTTCAACAAAAAATTTGAAAATTCTTAGTTTTGGCAGCGAATGGGTTAAATCAAGTTTCATATTACATAACATTTGCCTACAATAAAGTTAGGGCCAAGTGGTTAAGTGTAAAACAGCAATTTTCATGTTTAATTTCTTGCCATTGAATTAAGAATTTGTGCTGTAATAGATATTGGATAATGATTTCACATAAGTGTCAATCGCATGAGCCGATCATGCGATCCGCCGCGCTCCCCATGGAAATTTTTGAGGTAACCCAGATAGCATGAACATTAGCAGAAAGTTGATTTTTTCTGATATTATCTTGCCGTGACAAATTTGAATTGAGAAATTCGCGGCAAATCTCCCGCAAGGTATACCATCACCCACTTGCATGAGTAGTTTGTTGTGAAACTGATGGCAAGACTGTCTTTAATTCACGAAAGTGACGAAAGCAAAAAATCTCTCTATTGAGAGACTCAACAACAATGAGAATCAGCACATACGCAGAAATTGCAGAAATTTTATTCGGTAGGCACCGTTTTTTCTAAACGCTATACTTATTAAATACCAAAAAATGCTCGAAATGAAAAGTACAAATATTACCTAAACTTGTTTATGGTGATAAAACCTATGCATGCGCCTTCTGACGGCGCTTTCGCATCAATAGACCTGATCAGGTCTATTGACCCCTTCGAAGGGGTTAAACTTATAGTGTGATATGGAAAGATTACTACTTTGCAGTAAGTTTGCAGTATTTTTGATTACTTGTTTGCCGTTAGTTTGCAATAAATTTGATACAGCATGAATTTAACTTGCACGACAAGTTGAAAACACTCATAGTTATATTGTTAAGTAACAAAAAATTCAAAAATTAAATTGTTTTTATTAAACGTATTTATCAATTCAAAATTATTTTAATTATTAATTGTTTAGATAACTAATTTATCAATTGCTTGTTTAAAAACTATTACATGAACTATATAATAGTTTTTATAGGGTAAATGCAAATATATATTTTTTTTATTGTCGGTTATTATAACGTTATTAACTTCATTAGGATGTATAAAAGTGATAAGGGTTCTGAAGATAAACATGTTGTTTATTCATTTATTAGTTAGCTTATAATATTATTTTTGCTCTTTAATTATAATTAATTAATAATTTCTTACTTTTTGCGAATTGTAAATTATAACTGTACTTAAAAAATTAAAATCTGCATAATATCACCTAACACTGTTAAAAGATATTTTTACGTATTTGTACAATGTTGCATTATTATTATTATTATTATTATTATTATTATTATTATGTTTAATTAATTAATTAATTATTACTTAGACTTTATGTTTATGACTGATTTTTCAAAAAATTCCTATATTATTTTTTGGAAATTATAAATTAAAACTTTTGAATAAAATCTTTAAGTGCTATTAATAATTGCTACTAACAATTGCTATATTAATTAATTCTCAAAAAAGTTAGGAATTTTAGTATAAAAATTAAATTAATATTTTATTAAATATATTTTTACTTTCTTCTATCTTTACAAGAAGAAAGTATTGGATTCGTAAAAATTTTCGACTTCCGGTTTTCGACGGATTTACACGTTTTAGAGGTCAGAGATTCCAAAAAACATGTTTTTACAAAATGTCTGTCTGTGACTCTGTGAGTCTGTCTGTCTGTCTGTCTGTGTGTATGTGACACAAATTTTGTGGGCGCTCTATCTCAAGAACTAATGCACGAAATTTAATAAAAATTTATATTCAAGTAGTCCCTAATATAAATTGGTGCTGATTAGGTTTTGGTGTAAATCGCCTAACAGGTGGCGCTGCTATGCTGCATTTTTCGCGATTTCTGCACTAGCTCTATTTCAAGAAATAATGCACGGATTTTCATCAAACTTCAGATTCAGTTAAAACTTGATATGAATTGGTGCTGGTAACGTTTTGGTGCAAATCGCCCAACAGATGACGCTGCTATGCTGAATTTTGCAGCATTTACACGATTTTCGTAATAGCTCTATCTCAAGAAATAATGCACGGATTTTCATCAAACTTCAGATTCTGTTAGTGCTTGACATGAGTTGACGTTTTGCACTTTGTGGTGTAAATCGCTCAACAGGTGGCGCTGCTTTGCTGCATTTTTTGTGATTTCCACAATAGCTCTATCTCAAGAACTAATGCTTGGGTTTTCATCAAACTTCAGATTCAGGTATACCTGGATATGAATTACTGCTGTTTATGTTTTGCTGTAAATCGCTCAACAGGTGGCGTTGTTATGCAGCATTTTTCTCGATTTCCACAATAGCTCAATGTCCAGAACTAATGCACGGATTTTTATCAAACTTCAGATACAGTTAGCCCTTGACATGATTTGATGTTTTGTACCTTTTGGTGTAAATCGCTCAACAGGTGGCGCTGCTGTGCTACATTTTTTGTGATTTCCACAGTAGCTCTAGCTCCAGAACTAATACACGGATTTTCATCAAACTTCAGATTCGGTATACCTTAATATGAATTAGTGCTGTTTGTGTTTTGGTGCAAATCGCTCAACAGGTGGCACTGCTAGGCTGCATTTTTCAGAATTTCCTCTACAGCTCTATCTCAATAACTAATGCACGAATTTTCAGCAAACTTCAAATTCAGGTATTCTTTTATATGAATAAATTGATGTAATTTCTTTTACTATTTAAATTATTTAATTGACGTGATTTATATAGAAGAAAGTTTTGTGATGGCCACAACATACTAGTTTATTTAATGTATCCTTAATTTATTAAATTAATAACATTATTAATATACATTACATTTTTTTACTTTAAAATAAACCCAATACATAATACATTTTATATTCAATTTATCATATAGTAGTTATAAACTGAAATTTATCTTTTACATTTTTATTTATTTTATATTTAAAGTCACCGAAATTTAAAACTATTAATATAATTAATATTAAAACTAAAATAAAAAATTATTAATTTTTTTCTGGGAAAGTGGGAGGAAAAGGGTAATATTAAAAATCAATAAATAAACGACAAATACAAACAAGCTGGAAATTGCTCGTCAAACGTGGCAAATGAGGTGCGTTCGTACTATAACTAGTTTTATAATTATTTTTTGCTCTCCATATTGTACTGAATGTATATTTTTTTTTGCACTTCATGAGTGCATAGCCTGTGACATCATTAAAATGCACTTGCAATAATTTTTTCCCATTCCCCGTAATGTAACGCAAAACTTTTGACTGTCTCTGTAATTAAACTATACACCGATTTTCATAAAATTTCAAATGGCTCGACAAAATTTTGTAACAATTATATATTTAAAATTTCAGACCACTCGGAAGGCTGTAACATCATTAAAATGCACTTGCAATAATTTTTTCCCATTGGCCGTAATGTAACGGAAATTTTTTGACTGTCCCTGTAATTAAATTATACATCCGATTTTCATAAAATTTGAAATGGCTCGATAAAATTTTGCAACAATTATATATTTAAAATTTCAGACCATTCGGAAGGCTGTAACATCATTAAAATGCACTTGCAATAATTTTTCCCATTGGCCGCAATGTAAAGAAAAACTTTTGACAGTCCCAGTAATTAAACTATGCATCCGATATCCATAAAATTTGAAATGGCTCGACAAAATTATGCAACAATCATATATTTAAAATTTCAGACCATTCGGTTGAGTTGTTTTTGCTCTGTTATATGCGGTCAGGCAGACGGACGGACTGAACGACGACTATAGGTGCTACGTATTTATATAATTACGAACGCAACTAAAAACCTTAGTTTTGTCAGTTAAAAATTGAAAATAAAATTAATTAAAATAATACTTACACTATTACATAAAATAAAAAATAATCATCTTATTACAAAGAAATAGGCCCAGTTTCAATAAAATTAGTTCACAAAAATCGTCTGCAATGGGTGAGAAGACTGTTAAAAATGCAACCAATAATTATTAAAAAAAAATAAATAAAGCAGTGGGTGTAGTTTTCTGACAACAAAATATTTTTCCTGGCACACCTAATTACCAAATCACTATTGTTTTCCCAATGTTTATAATGGTAAAGTAACTGATGAAAACAAAATTATAACTTTGTATTATAAAAGTAATAAGAAAAATTAAATATTTTTGCTTCAATAAATATATCTCATTTCTGAATTATTAAAGGAGAGGATGTAGAAGAATGATTTGAGGAAATATTTACCTTCAATAGCTTATAAGTGTCCAATTGAATTATTGAAGACATTTATTATTAATCTAATTGTAAGAAGGAGAAAAAATAAGAACAGTTTTTTAAATTATTTAATTAATGATGATAATTTAAAGGTTCTAAAAAACGTATGAAAACAACCAAAAAATCATCTATGACAGTTTATAGTATATATAAAATACCTAATATTAATAACAAATAATAAAGCTTAAAAATTCCATTTTGTTAAATAATAATAATAAAAAGACAATGTCCCCTATAAAATTATATCACATTGTTCAAGCAAACAAATTTTCTGCTCGCTGTGATTTAATTATCACGAGTTATAAAAGATTAAATTTATCGAACTGTTATATTCAGCTTTTTTTTTTTAATTTTGGGGGGGGGGGGGGGTGTTAAAAAATTTAAAAAGGTCCCAAATAATGTTTAAATTACAGCGTTTGGCGGCCCACGACAATTAGTATACGAGTTATAAGGTGGTGGGCACCGAAATGACAAGGGACCGAAATGACTAAGGACCGAAATGGCCAGGGACCGAAATGGCTGGGGAACGAAATGGCCAGGGACCGAAATGTCTCGGGACCGAAATGGCCAGGGACCGAAATGTCTCAGGACCGAAATGGCCAGGGACCGAAATGTCTCGGGACCGAAATGGTCGGGGACCGAAATGTCTCCGGACCGAAATGTCTCCGGATCGAAATGGCCAGGGACCGAAATGTCTCGGGACCGAAATGGTCAGGGACCGAAATGTCTCGGGACCGAAATGGCCAGGGACCGAAATGTCTCGGGACCGAAACGGCGGGACCGAAATGGCGGGACCGAAGTGTCGGGACCGAAATGTCGTGTACCCCTACCAATGGAATATTCAGTTTTGTTTTAGCTATAATTTTTTTGGCAACTTGATGTAATGTTTTTCTACTTGTTGAACTTTAAAAATCTAGTATGACTTTTACGTTAGGAATTAGCTGATGAGGGATTCAGAATGAATCCGAAACGTCCTTTTATATTGTCGTGTTTTTATCTTGTAATGTAATGTAATGTCTTATTTTGAAACGTTTTTATAACTATATTTAGTATAATAAGATATTTTTGTAGAATATAAATAAGCTCACGTGCAAGGATCCGCAGAAAACTAGATATATAGTGGCATCTATGGACGATAATTGATGAAATTGCCGTTTAAGTTGTGTTATACGTTTCCTAACTGAATGAAATTTGACATTAATATACAGCGCGTATAAAAATCTCTAGATCGTATATACAGGGCAGAACAAAAATTTTGTGTTACCTTTTATGGGAGGTATTAGCCAAAAGTAAATTTTCAGATGTGTTACGTTCTAGAGTAAGTTATTTTTAGCAAACTAGTTGTTAGATATAGAAATCTATAGATCACATACAGGGCTGCTCGAAAGTATTTGAATACTTTAATGAATTTGGACGTAAATGCATGAAAACAGTTTTTGAACTGTCTTATGTGTTTTCTAAATTGTTTTTCTTTATATTTACACCTTATTTTTTTCTTCTTTTCCTTTGCATTGAATCTTATAACAAAGCAATTAAATTATCGATTTATTTTCCTAACGGAGATTTGTTATCGCCTAATGAATAAGTTAAAAATATCACTAATATGATAAAACCTTAAATGACAAAAATTTAATCCCCGAAAATGAAGATGAAAGTTTTTTGTGAATAACATAATAATCACTTTCATATACTGATAATATTAGGAATCAGCTTCGCAAATATATTAGCATTTTCTTGTAGTTACAATGTAGGTTATAAACTTAAGATATAAATACGCAAAATACTTTATTATAAATAATAATAAAGATAATTGTGCAATATAGACTAAATTAAACAAAATTTTCTCTGTTAGAATATATAAAAGCTCCCCCCCCCCCCAAAAAAAAAAAAAAAACCCTTGGAAACTCTATTGGCATAATAGTTTTAACGTAAACATCAATTGATATTTAAACATCTGCATTTCTTTCTGAAACGTAATACTTTATCTTTCAAACAAAAAGACAGAACCTTCTTTAAAAAGAAATAATAACTATATTTTCGTGAAAGTTTTATGAATCTATAAATTAGATTGAATTATTAATTATAGACATCTGTCAAAAAGCATATGCTAAATAACATCTAGTCTTGAAAAAGTGAAACAAAGTAACTTTCTTCCTTAGAGAAATACCTTTTAATTAATAAAGGTTACATTTCTATAAGGAACTTTCAAAGAAATGTGAAAATAACTAGAGGCGTAAAATGCAAACATTTTTTTCGTTCTCTAGATAGTATTACACAGTTTTATCAATGAAAGAAAGATCTTTTTTCTTTGCAACAAATCTTATATGAAAACAAATAAATTATCGAGAATCAATACTCTTAGAAGCAGACGGTATAAGAATTAATTGAGTGATTCAAATAAGTTTCAAGTTATGCACATGAAAAAAAAAGCTATTTACTTTCATAGCAAAAATTCGCCTTAGAGGACAAAAAAAGCTAAATGAATCAAAAAATTCTATTAATAAAAGAGAAAAGTTTAAATGATAAGTATTTAATTACTGTGAATGGAGATGAATTAATTTGAGACATAGAATATGTATATTTATGTTTATTAAACATTTCTAGAGCTTCATTTGCATATCGTTTTTCATGGAGTTCGGTGCTTCTAGAATTTAATCACAAATAAACGAAATATTTTACCTTATTAAAGATAGCTTAAAATAGTTCAAAACATACATTGTTGTGAATAAATTTAATATACGTACTATATTATGACAGGCAATAGAATTCGGATTCAGACACATAGGGTTATACCGAAACATTTGATAAACGAAATTTTAAAAATCCTAGAAAATTGAGCCAAGCTCTGTAAATAGATGTATCATCGGAAAAATCGAACTTTTTGAAAATTTCTCGAAAATGGAAGACATGGTAATGTAATAGGCTTTAAAAAAATTAGCGTATAATGAATAATTTTGATGCACCGCTTCTATCATAAGCCGTTTCTACTGCATTACATATTTTTTTACATAGTAATTTACATAAAAATTTACTATATTTTAATTGCTCTTTTTCTTTAAAAAAATGTTGTTTTATGATCCGAAGAAGGTTTTAGATCAACTGAGTAGATTTTGTGATTTGGAGGAAGCAGTACTGAACGATTTGTTTAGAGATAATAACAAATGTTATTCAATGTAAAAACGCATACATAATTATGTCTGGATAACAATTAATTATACATAAATTATCTGACTACAGACGTACATAGATAAAAATATTAAAAACAATTAAAACATAATTAAAAGAAGACGTTTAGACTATTTTACTTAGCCTCATTAGTACTCGAACAGAGTCACAAAATATGCAAGAGTCATAACAATTGAAAACAGTTAAAATTACCGTTTTAACAAGCTAGCATAATCCTCCGGAACCTGGGTAGCATTGTTAACTGGCGATTCAGCCAAAACAGTCATCCAACCCTCAAGGAAGACACGAGTTATGTATACGGAGCAATTAGATTTCACAATCTGCGCATTGATGCACTTGAGTTTGATCATGTTCCTGATTTTGTGAATGCGCAAATTGCGAAATCTAATTGTTCCGTATACAATAATCGTGTCTTCCTTGAGGGTTGGATGACTATTTTGGCTGAATCACCAATTAACAAAGCTCCCAGGTTCCGGCGGATTGTGCTATCTTGGTTAAACCGTAATTTTAACTGTTTTCAATTATTGTGGCTCTTGCATGTTTTGTGACTCTGTTAGAGTACTGATGAGTGATATGGAAATAGCCTAAACGTCTACTTTTAATTATGTTTTGTTTTTAATATTTTTATCTATGTATGTCTGTAGTCTTATAATTTGTGTATAAAATGTTATTCGGTTGCCGAAAAACCATATATATTTATTAGCAATTAAATTGTGCCGAGTACTTCGTAAATTATCTTTTCGACTGTATTTTGTTTTATCTTTATTTTATATAATTTACTGACCAAACGTAAACCAAATATACCTGTTATAACATAAACATTTGCCACTAATCAGCACACCTTTCATACGTAATGCATGAGACTTTATATAAATAACAAAAGAGTAAAAATGCATCACCAACGAAAGAAAGGCATTTTTAATTTCTATGTTTCGAATGTGTTCTGTATTGATCTAAAGAAGGGATGGCGAATCTTTTCGCATCCACCTACCATTTTTTTTCTTTTTTCAAAAATATGTTACTTTAACATGACGTGCCAGATAATAAAAAACGAATTTAGTGGATCAAATACAACGAATGAAAATTACTTTGAAAATTTTCATTAGCATTTAAAAAAGTTGAGGCTATTATTACTATGTAGGTATTATTACTAAAATTATTACATCGTAATAACTTTAGTAACAAATATATTTTAGAAAATTATAAAAAGTAATAATGCAATTTCTTTTGTTGCATCTTAGTTAGAAATAATTAATATCAGGTTCATACTTAGTTATTTGTTTCAAAATGCAAGTTGAACTGGAGTCAACTAACAAGGGTGTCTGTTTGAGTATTTTGTGATGTCCATTAGCGAAAATTATAACTCACAGACATTGATATTTGAAAATCTTTTAATGGCAAATATCAGCTTCTTTAAAAAACTGTGAAGTTACGTTCCATATTGCCATCCTTTCATCATAGAATTTTTTTACATATTAATGCCTTTTCTTTCCAATAATTTTCGAATCTTATCTTAGTTCGAGAAATTGTTGAGCCCGTAATGATCTAAACTGCAACTTAATGAGTTACAATTAAATCTTTTAATTTCCAGTCAGTAGATTTTAAACAAATTCATCTTATTTAAAATCGTGTATTTTGTCAATGTATTATGATTTAGTGCCTCAACAGACACAGTGTCGAATATATTTTATTGCGTACCCTAAGTTCGCCGTCCCTGATCTAAAAGAATTAGATATCTTTATTTTTAGAGACTGTTAGATAGATCATGTAAACAGCTGCAAATGACTCAATTAGGAATGCAGGATAATGCATAAAGGAGTATAGTTTAAACCGATATATTGGAAACAAATGCAGTAAATCCTTCTTCTGAACAAAAGCATGGAAATCATCAAATTCAACCAATCCAAATACTTTAAAATATAATAGGACGTTTTCAATCATAATATACTTAAAAGTACTGACCATAGTTTGTCATATACGTAATTTGTTAAAAGTTTGGACATTATTTGAAGAATTAAAAAAAACTTTATGTTATACTTGAAGAGATGCTGCTTTGAATGCTGTTTAGATAACCCAATAGATAGTAGAATTGAATACCTAGTACGCAAATCCCATACAAACTGAAATAAACGGTATAAAGTTAAAGAATAGTAATTATGTCGTCCCTTAATATAATTCCAATCGAACAAAAATATGTATGCCTCAGACGTACTATATAATTAATGTAAATATGAAATGAATGTGCACATCTTTAATGTAATCTGACAGTTAATGAGATAGAACTGCAAAGCGTGCGCATTAAATAGAACAAATATATATCTATAAAAACAAAGTGACTCAAGTGCGAATAAAATGTGAAAGCTCCGTAACCCAAATGCAAATCTCATCGTCACGAGACATGGAAGTTGAGTTGTATACTGTCAATGTGATATCCCATTTTGGGATGAGTTGGAAATTACTAAAAAAAATGTATATTGTGATTTGATAGTGGAGTCAAGAATTAACACTACCTGACAACCATAAGACGAGGAAACAAAGTCGCCTTTTGATCACCAATGTGGCTGTGATCATTTGTGACCACTTGAGCGTCACAGCAATGTCAAATTGATTGGCTGTGTTATTATTTTTTAATGGATGTACTACATGAAAATACGAATTATACATTGATGAACTCTCTTATGTAATTCAATATTAACTTGATTTTTTATTTTCACGTTAATATTGAACTTTTTTTCGTGTAAATGTCCAGGATTTTCATTTTATTATTTATCTCTTATGCAATGTATGATTATTGCATTGTCTTATATTCTTCAACAGTCATGATTCAACAGTCTTGATTCAGATAATACTGTTGTTAATCTGCTTCAAAACGTCATGCTAAATTAAAATTTTAATTAGTATTACAGATATTCTTTAAGAATTTTAGGAGTGAAACAATCATTTTAGTACGAAACAAAGAAATATGTTAGGATTTAGAGACGTTCAAGGATTATCAGAAACGGTTTGCCCTCTGAATTATTAGAAAATAACAGAACGATTATAGTATTTGTGGTATATGCTCTATTAATGAAACGCATTAATTATCCAACCAGGTCTCAAAGGGGCAATGTGGTGGGTCTTTAATGTCTGGTTGTGCAAATGTTTTGATAATAATAAAATCTAATCAAATATGATTCTAATCTGTCAGCTACTGAATCTTTCCAACCCATAAAATGTCTTTAATCTCTAAATGCATGGTACATCTTATCAACTACATATAAGTTTTTTACTCGTATATCATACAGATAGTATTTTGTTTAATAAATACTCTTTTGTAACACATTGTAAGTACTCATGTTTAACTCCATAGTGAAGAACAATGGAAATAGATTGCAGCAAATGATTGTGATGATCAAGTTTATGAAGAGGTAACTGAATCATTCATAATCAAACTTGTTTATCGATAACGCTGACATCATTTTGATGTTGGCAAGTGGAGACGATTAATTTTCGCTTTAACTGAAATTATTTGAACTTCTAAGCATCGCCCAATTTCGATTATTACCCCGCCGAATCGTGGGAAAAATGTATTTTCAAATGTAATTTGTTTGAAAACTGTTTTACTCATTGAGTCATTTTAAACAATTTACTCATTTTTATAGTTTTAAACTAAGTTTCAAGCATCATTTTTTAAAAATCTATCACTGTTAGGTGCAGACGAATGCGAAAGATAAATCAATCACAGAAATTTAATGCATGTAATCGTAGTTGCTTTTAAACAATTATCCGAATCAAAAAGGCTGCTGTAAATATCGATGTTTGACAGTTTTTCTCTGCTTTTGACTCCTGGTACGCGGCTAATACAAAAGAGATTTTATAAATTTCAAAAAAACTTTATTTGAACCCTTAATTGGTATTTTTCAGATAATGTCTTTGGGTACTGTTACTGGATAAATAAAAAAATATATTAAATGTAAAAAAATCTATCAGAGTTTTGAATTAAAGAAAAAAGGGTTTTCACCTGCATTCTGTAACCCGGGAACCCCGGCTGGGATCTTCTAGTACGTATAAAATGCAACTGAAAATTTCGGTTTGGCTGCTTATAACTTGAGTTCTGATGAATGGATTTTGATGGGAATTAGACTGTCAGTTGGATACTTTTTCATGGAAGGTTTTATTTTAGCATATAATATATTTCTCTGTGTTGCTTATTTATAGAATTATGGGGGAAAGGTCTATAATCAGATAACACATTTATAAAGGGTTCGTCTTTTTAGAAAGATTCTGTTGAATGGATTTCAATTTGACTCATACTGTTAGTTAGACAATTTTTCAGAGAAGGTCTCAGTATCTAACATACGTTCTATGTTACTTAGTTATAGAATAATATGAGACATTTATATAATCAGGTGAATCCAATTATGAATGATTATCTTTTTAAGAAAGTTCTACTGGACAGATCTGGATGAGACTTGCATTGTTAGATACTTTTTCGGGAAAGGTTTTAATATATAACATATCGGTCTATGCAACTTAGTTATAGAATTATATAGGAAACTTCAATAATCAAGGAACCCGATTGTGAAAGATTATCCCTGTACGGATATTGATGAGACTTACATTGTTAGTTAGATGCTTTTTCAGGGATTGTTTTAGTACATTGCATATTATTCGTATGCCAGATCAACTCTAAATGGTCACCTTAAACCGTTATCCCTTAGCAGCCTAAATTTCGTGTCACGCATTAGAAAACACAATAGCGCATAAGTAATCGTATCGTTTTCAGAAATGCGGAAGGCCTTTACTGGTAAAGGTCCAGATTGCTTTAAAACACAAGGTCATATTCTCCGATATATTTCGTTTGGAAAAAGCGACCAGTGTAGCGGGCGAAACCTGCTAGTTTGTACATATTTTTACAGGAAACTCGAGCATAGAAAGTGTGTTTAAATGGGATTTCTTTCAGTTTTAAAATATATTTATAAATTAAAACTGCGAGTAGAAATGATTAATAAAATTTTTATATATTTTTATAGGAATGAAGAAAATGATGAAAGCATTTTCAGCTTTAATTTTTAAAGTAGAGCTTTTTAAATGTTTTTCTAACATTTCGGAAGCTAAAATGTATCCATGTTTTTCTTTTTTTTTCAGTAAAATAAAAACATTTTGAACTTAAGGGTTAAAGAAGGATAGAAATTGTCGGCAAAATAAAGGCAGATCTCAACGAGGAGAATACATAGAGTAGAGTATTAAATCTTCTTAGCAGTGCAGTAATTAAACATTTATAAGAGTTAAACTTATGACCAGAGTTTATTATACAGTGTCACACAAGACTGATAGTGATTCGTTAGCAATGGGTTGTACTTAGGTAGTGCAAATTCTGAAAAGCCCAAATTACGTGAAATTTTCTTTTGTTATACGTTATAAATCTTATTATTTTGTTCAGCTATTCTGCTAATCACTGACAAGTGGACAAACCCTTGAAGCCCTTGAGACATGTGTTAACTTGTACCTTTCCTCGTTACCTTTAAATAATGATTACATGTGAAATTTTATGCCATTTATTCATTGAATAGTAAGTTTTACATGTAAATCTATTATCTTTTATAGCATTAAAACTATTCACATTGTCCAAGATATAGTACGTTTTCCTTTGGGTTTATTTTTTCCAATTAATTTTCATAAAAGTAAGAATATCAACTGTGTAACTCAATAATTAAGTACCATTTCAAGTACCATGTGGAAAACTAGGATTGACGCACTAATCAGAAAAGATGACTGCAACGTTTTCTATGCTTGTTATGAAATATTTAGCTAAATATACTAATGCAAAAAAATCTAGTATCACTGTTAATTACAAATCTTAAAATCTATATTAGCCTGTACATTGCACGCATGCATGGAATATAGTATAGTATTGTTGTTATTAGGCTACGTAAAAGTCATTAGACCAAAAGACATTAACTCAATTTTTAGTTTTCATATTATGTTAAATGACTGTTATAATCACTAAAACAATATTTATTCAATGTATAAGTATTGTGGAGTCTTGAGCTACACCTGAATACCAAGTGTAAGCAGCGCTAATAAATGTTCTTAATTCGTATTTCCCGTTTAAGTTTTCATCTCGTTGTGTCAATAAAGGTATATGTTCATGTTTTATTTAGTAATATCTTTGTTGTAGTGCTTCTTCCCACAGTATTTTTCTCTTATTTTTTTCATGCTTTCTTACTGTAATTTATTTTTTTTTTTTTTTGTCTGCAGAACTTTTGATGTACCACTAGTCTAAGGGAGTCGAATGGACAATTGAAGTATAACTGAAACAAAACAGAACTCTTCTTTAAAAACAATTTTAATATTAATTTTAAAAACAAGTTTTCAAATAATTTTTATATCTTTTAATATCATTAATATGTATTTTAAGCAATCTTTTCCATACATCGTAATATATCTGCCTTCATTTGCGTGGCCATGTAAAATAAATATAAATGCTACATACATTATTTTCAATTGGAAATTATTGTTGTGTATCTCCATAACGTGCATAAATTCTGTTAATTTGAATTAAAATTCCTGCCCGTAGGTGCTACTGTATTCGAATTCTTTTGTACGGAAGAATTATGAATGCTACTCCCTTTATTTTCAATTGTAAAATGCTGTTGTATATCTCAATAAATAAATTTTGTTGAATTTAAATTTAATTTTTTGCTTGTAAGCTGTAACATACACTGTTAAAAATGTTGCAGCATTCTGGCAGGTCATTCGACCGTTTTTTGAAAAAACGGTTTAATAACCATAATTTAACTATATTTTTACCATAAAATGGTCAATAATATGGTCAGAATAGTGTTAAATTAACGGTTGTGTAACCGTTTTCGGAAAAAACGGTCAAATGAACTGCCAGAATGCTGCAAATTTTTAACAGTGTATGTTACAGCTTTTCTCTTAAAACACATGTATAATAATCACTTATAAACAGATAAAGTTAAAAAATGCTATAGAAAGTGATAGAAAATCTTTATTAAGATTGACGATCGTTTCGTTGCACAAACAGCAACATTTTCAAAATCATTCAACGATAGAAAATATTTTCTATCGTTGAATGATTTTGAAAATGTTGCCGTTTGTGCAACGAAACGATCGTCAATCTTAATAAAGATTTTCTATCACTTTTTATAGCATTTTTTAACTTTATCTATATAGCTTTTCTCTTTCTAAAATCCGTATAAATGGTATGCCCTTCAAATGATAATAACATCGCATTGTCACTGGATATATATATATGTATGAAAAATTTCAGATCAATCGGATGATTGGAACTGAGTTAAAATTCGAGTACAAATTTTGAAACGGAAAGACATACATGACGAACATTGTAATTTAAATAAAAGCTTGCAAAAATAGAATACAATACAGGATATATTTAATGTAATCACTTACATATTTTATATTCAAAGATGGGATTAAGTACATACATACTATGCTAAGTCTTAGAAAATAGAATTGTTATTTAAAAGTAAAATACATATTTTTTTTAAAAGAAGTAAATAAAACTTAATATTTATTTTAAAGAATCTGTATAAAGAAAACCTTTGCAATTTTGACTACATGGTTTTTAAAATTTGGTTTTATGATAATCTGGCTTTTTAAAAATCCGGATTTTCTGAATTCGAGTTTTCAGAATTCGGATTTATCAGAATTCGGATTTACGAGAATTTGTGGTTTTCAGAATTCGGGAATATGAGAGGTCACTTAACCTTGTACAGTCATGGAAAAAAAGTAAACACCCCCTACTAACTCTGCAACTAATTATAATACAAGAAAGTTACTGGTACCAAACCATTGGAAATAAAATCTACTTTTAAATGATGCATATAAAATTTACTTAGGAGACAATCTACATATCAAAACCAGGCCAAACTTCATTTTTTTAATGGCATCATCCAATTTTGACAACATGTTTTAAATCTTTGGTTCGAACTATGCCTAGAAACGAAATTTCAAGTCATTTGGGTGTTAAGTGTTTGAATTGTAAAAATTCAAAATTTAGAGCTTCTAATATTAAATTATTTTTTCATATTTTTAATAACATCTCCTGAAATTATAATCCTAACGTGATAGTTTTTTATTTGGTTATAATACTAAAAAACTCAAACATAAATACATGGAATTTGTAATTTCAAAAATTTTATAATATGAATTATGAAATTAATATTCGAAAAAAATATGAATTGCAACCTACGATTTTTTTTGATAGATTTATATTTTGTATATCCTGCTTGATGCGAATTCTCAATTTTTCTTTCAAGGAGTTTTCGAATTATGGGTAAAATACATCAAAATAATGGTTTAAAGGGTCATCTATGATGTCCGAAAAAGCATAAATTGAAAAAATATATTTTACTCTTTTTGTTGAGACATTTGGGCTGGCAATAGACGAAACATATTAAACGAATCAAATGTTTATATTGTCAAGAAATAATACATTAATAGAAGTAACTTAATCATTCTGTAGCATTTCGACAATCCAGTACTGAACTTCAATTTGGATACAGCCCCTGAAACGTGCTCATTTAAAAATAATTCATTTGTCGGAAACTAGTCATACGGATATCCTGAAAATTTGTGTTTAGGCTAATTGATGGGTGTAGAATCTATTTAGGGTATCAAACTTGGGTACTGCCATTGGAGAAAACAAAGTTTGGGTTCGTTTTGATATGTAGAAGGTCCCTTAAGCAAATTTAACAGACATCATTTAAAAGAAGAATTTATTTCCAATCGTTTAGTACGAGTAACTTGCTTCTACAATAATTTGTTCCATAGCTCGTGGGGAGTGTTTACTTTTTTTTTTCCACGACTGTACGTACATCAAATGAACCTTTATGAATGCGACAATATTGATGATATTCTCTGTTGCATTCCACAAAATTTCATGCACCTCAACCTTCTTATAAAAGTGAGAACATAGTATTAACATGACTTAAAACCAAACCTTCACGATGACCGTCTTGTACACAATTTTTAATCTTTTAGAAACAGCATTATGAAGAAGAAAGTTTTGCCTTATTCAATTGCGAAAATTACAGTAAAACATGTTGGTTGGAGAAATCAAGGCTTGTACGAGGACACTATATGCGTATACCTCACATATGCGCAACAGAGGTTAAGAATTTAATAAGATCTATTGGCACTATAAAACGAGTGAGGTCTACTCTGTGACTTTCTGGACAACTATATATTTAATAAAATTATTTTAACATGTATACAAAAAAAATCGCTGCCGGCTCGGGCCTACAGGCGGTGGTAGATTTCGAAGTTAAATACTAAATTCACCAACAAAAATTAAATCAAGATTAGAGATAAACCCAGTTCCTTCACTAAGAATGAGTTCTAGGGAGCTAAACATTTTGAGAAAATTCTAATATACACGAATACACACACGCATGTATATGGAATAGGTTTAAAAATGGCTAAAGCAAATTCAGAGAACCTCAAAGTGTTAAAATATGTTAATATTTCCATAGTCGGGTTTTTATCATGTTTTAAATATGTTTCTTCAAACTCACATGACGTTGCATATTCGCCTGCTGAGATCCATTCTATTTCTAATATGACGTAATATTTTGTTTTGTTTTTTAATTCGTCAAACTATTTATTTCATTTTGAGTTTTCATGCGGAAATCTTGCTCTTGAAAACTTATGACGTAATATTCAATTTGTTTTCAATTCGTCAAACTGTTTATTTAATTCAATTCTTCAGGTGAAATTCTTGCAATAGAGAAGCAATTGTTGTGGTGAGATTTTTATTCCTTTTTTTTTTAATTGTTGGCAATCGCTATAACGAAAAATATTTTTTTTTTCCTGCCATTGTTGTGTAAGAGCTGGTTTTATCAGAATCATGTTGAAGACGGTATTCAAAATTTTGAAACCTTCCCATTTCCATTCCCTTAAACCGATTTTGCCCATTTTCAATCCCCGCCGAAATATTAGCTCAAAGTTGTTGGCGAGTTTGAAGACGATCCGTGCATAATTGCGACTTTTATCGTGCGGACAAAATTTAGTACATACATACATATATATATATATATATATATATATATATATATATATATATAAACTTTTTAGGTGGGGGTGATTTTGGGTTCCTGGGGTCATATAATGAAAAGTTATGAAGGAATTTTTCAAAAGTCGCACCATGGTAACGACTGCAATAGGTAGTATTTCTTACGAAATCTACCTAAAAATCCCTGCTGGCTCGGGCCTACAGGCGGAGGTACATTTCGAAGTTAAGTACTAAATTCACCACCAAAACTTAAATCAAGATTAGAGATAAACCCAGTTCCTTCACTAAGAATGAGCTCCAGGGAGCTGAACATTTTGTGAAAATTCTAATATACACGAATACACACACGCATGTATATGGAATAGGTTTAAAAAATAACTATTGCAAATTCAGAGAACCTGAAAGTGTTAAAATAAGTTAATATTTCCATAGTCGGTGTTTTAATAAGTTTCTTCAAACTCACATGACGTTACATATTTACCTGCTGAGATCCATTTTATTTCCAATATGACGCAATATTTTGTTTTTTGTTTTTTAATTCGTCAAACTATTTATTTCATTTTGAGTTTTCATGCGGAAATCTTGCTCTAGAAAACTTATGACGTAATATTCAATTTGTTTTCAATTCGTCAACCTATTTATTTAATTTAATTTTCACGTGAAAAACTTGCAATACGAAAGCAATTGTTGTGGTGAGAATTCTATTGCTTTTAATTGTTGGCAACTGCTATAACGAGAAATATTTATTTTTTTCCTGTCAGTGCTGTGTAAGAGCTGGTTTTATCAGAATCATGTTAAGACGGTATTCAAAATTTTGAACCCTCCCCATTTCCATTCCCTTGGGAAGATTTTATCCATTTTCAATACCCGCCGAGATATTAGCCATCTGAAAGTTGTTGGCGAGTTTGAAGACGATCCGTGCATAATTGCGACTTTTATCGTGCGGACAAAATTTAGTACATACATACATACATACACACACACACACACACACACACACACACACATATATATATATATATATATAAACTTTTTAGGTGGGGGTGGTTTTGGGTTCCTGGGGTCCTATAATGAAAAGTTATGAAGGAATTTTTCAAAAGTCGCACCATGGTAACGACTGCAATAGGTAGTATTTCTTACGAAATCTACCTAAAAATGACTTGTGACCTTAAAGAGTTCGCTACACTTAAGGAGAAGAAAGAAGCTAAAATGAAAAAAAATTCAAGTCAGAAATTACACGTCAAAAGTGGCAAATGAGGCGTGTTCGTACTATAACTAGTTTTATATATATTCAGATCTTGGTGCAATAGCTGTTGCATTCTTATTCAAAAATGCATTAATACAAATTTAATAATAATTATTAAGATGCTACATGGCGCAGAATGATATACATTTTAAAAGCAACGTTAAAAACGCCAGAATAAACACAAAATTCTCATACTAGTTTCGGTAGCGTTTAGCGTACCGTCCTCAGTGCAAAAAGTAACGGAAACTTGCTCATTTATATAAAGGAGAAGCGGAATTTTTTGTTTATGATGGCGTTTTTAACGTTGCTTTTAAAATGTATAAAATACAAAATTTAATAAAAGAACTGTTTGTATTAATGTTTGTATAAGTTTGTTTTTGACTTTGCAACAGTTTTGTACACCGTGTAGTAAACTAATGATATTGTTTCAAGTTTATATATACAAGATTTATTTCGATTATACAGGGTGTTCCAGCTAAGATGTTACAAAATTCGAGGGTAGGTAGGATACACCTAGACGACTCGGAATCACATAGGAATGCAGCGTCGAAAACGCCTTCCTGACGCATCAGAGGGCTTTGAATAGGCGCGGGTGTTTCGAGCGTGCTTGTTTCGAAGCTTCATTTTGCATTTCGCATTTTTTAGACATAAAACACAAGGAAAAGAAAATACACAAAATAGGTTAGTTGGTTGTATTTATGTCGGCCAATTATCAGCACGTGGGATATAGGCCCTAAGGGGGGGGGGGGGAGGAGTGCCTTCCGTGGAGGTCTTTCTAAGGGAACCTAACCCGTATTAACGCTTGGAGAACCAAGGTTCGAAGAAAACCACGAAAACTCCGAACGATTAGGCCGACGGCACAAAATAGGAGAAAAAAGGGTGTTTATTACTCGCTATTCATAATTACAAAAACAAAAGTAACAAATAGGAAGTACATCAAAGAAAGTGTTGAAATTGACGACCGTCGCATGTGATGCAGTCCTCACATCTTCGCTGCATGCAATTTGAGCATTCGCAAACATTCCAGGAGTGTCTTGGATTTCTCCGGAAGCTGCAACGATGCGTGAAATAAGGTCCTGGGCGCTTTAAGCGTGGGTTTAGTAGATAAGGGATTCCACAAGCCTCCAGAAGAACGATAGGTCTGGCAATCGGGCAGGCCAATTCACTGGATCACCACTGCCGATACATCGTTGGCTAAATGTTGCATTCAAATGGCTGCGTACAGAAAGGATGAAATTGGCGGGTTCTCCATCCAGCTGATACCACTGTGGAGGATGTGTCGAACGGAAATCGTGGGCGTTGGCCAATAACTCTGGTAACACTTGTTCCAAAAACATCAAGTAGTGTGCACCTGTCCCTCGATCAGGCAACAGGTATGACCCAACGAGGCGAATCCCTACAATGCCGGCAAATACGTTTACCATTGGACATGTCTGTGCAGCCCGTGTACTTATCGCATGTGGATTCGACATAGCCCATGCATGGTTGTTATGAGTCTTGAAGATATCCTCTCTCGTGAAACACCCTCATCTGTGAACAAAACGGAGGCTGGAAAACGGGGATCTGCAGCTTGTTTCTACAAATACCAATGTGAAAAATCCTGACGAGGTCTAAAGTCGCGTTTTTTCAGTAACTGAGTGCGACGTAAGTGATATGGATGCATGCCATTGCTATTCAGAATCCTCCGCACCCTATTACGTGAAATCCCGATTTCGTTTGTGACACCTTGATGTGTACTTCTACTGGGAGTGATTTCTATCAGACCTAGCACAGTTTCCTCGTTGGCTGGCGAACTTGCTGTTCGTTCACGATTATGTGTAGCTTTATGGAAAGTACCGCTGTCACATAATTGCTGGTGTATACGCACAAACATGCTATGTGCGGAGTTCGGCTCAACGGATACCTTTGAGCTTACAACCTCTGAGCGGCTGGACCATTACATCCCGCGGCCCCGTATGACAGAGTTCTCTGTCTGCATGCGAAATGGAGCTTCATCTCAGCCCAACTCCTTCTTATAGTAGAGTACCTCTGGCGGCTAGTTCAACTGCCCACTGATAAACTTAAATACTGTCCTTTTAACACTCTTTCGAAAAAATTTGAACCGAGCGCCCTGCCTTCCTTATCTACTGGTACTACTCTCGAAACTCCGGTGCCAAGGATCAGCTTTGTATGATCCAGCCTTTTCAATCTCCGACCTTTATGATCCAGCCTTTTTTTATCTGTAATATCACCTATGTGTAATATAAATGGAAACCAATGTGATAATCCCTAGTTTTATGGATTCTTTACAGGAAATGTAGAGGTTACATAGCGATTTGATATATATTTTAGCGAAAATCACATACACTCGTATAATAGGGATTGAGTTTAAAAAAAATTAAATAAGAAACTTGAACTAGGTTTCTAGTTTCTAATTTTAACTGCAACCATAATCAACGAACTATTAACCGAAGGTTGCGTAACTTGTAATGCGCCACCTTCACGTAGCCGAAGTATAGACCATTATTTAATATTTCTTCTGCAGAAATTTGATGCTGTATAAAAATTAGTACTTAAAAATATATTTAGTGCACATCAGTCACAGAAATGAATGAATTTTCGATTATATTAATGTCCAAATGTATTAGAAATCAGTTAAAAATCAAATTCCTACTAATTAGGCAACAGCGTTTAAATAGTGTAGATGAGGGAAAAGTTTTCTTTTATTAGTTAATTTAATTATCTAGAATAATTTATTCAAAAAATTTTGCAATATTTTTTATGAAATATCTTTCTCGGATATTTCGCTATATTTCCAGATTAAACAATGTGGTCTTTAGATTTTTCGAACTTTTCATTTTTAAGAAAACTTGTGAATAGATTTAATATTTGGAAATATATTCATATCAACGAGACTTTAAACACTCATATTGATGGACTAGAATGTTACGATAAAAAATAAAATGCATATTTTTAAAAGCACAAGATATTTTAAAATTACATATTCTTCTTAAAAATTTCCAGAAAACTGATTTAAACCTGCTTTTGTCTTTTTTGAGAACAACAACAAGAATAACTTATTTGTTAACAATAATAATAATTTAACAAGAAATAGATTTTATAATTTCAAAAGACGATTCCAAATAATGTTTTAAAAAAAGTTATATGAATCATTATATGTTTTAATTAAAGAATAATTAATCGTTAATTTCTATAAAAATAAAGCGATAAATTAAATACGGAGATATACACGATATAGATAGATACAACTTTGCGAGAAACAACAAAATAATATATTTTAACAAAACCGGTAAAATAGCATCAGAATATTAAACGAGAATAACTATAAAAGCGTCATTCATAGATCAAATGCATAAATTTAGTAATTTGTCTTATTGATAAACTCTGAGACTCAGAATTTGATAGCCAATGATTAATGATCAACCAATCTTTTGTATCATATGGAATTTAAACAGATATCGATGGTGCAACTAATCAGGTCCCCCAGAGCACCGGACTATGATTAATAGCGGGAATATTTATTTGCTAGAGATGTCTTTATGTGAGATTTAGAGATAAAATGAGAAAGCAATGCATATTTAAGTATTTAAAATAAGAAGATGAATAGGATATGTATAAATATGTCATTTGAAAATAGAGAGAGAAATATTTTAATCCATTAAGATTTTCATAATGATTTGATATGTCAATCTTCAAGTCTTGAAGTTTCCTTAATACGTATTATGAAATTGTTTACGACCGAGATTCATGAATCGATTTCTAAATATTTTTATTCGGCCATGTATTTGATTGGTTGAATTTGAATGTAAAATTATAACTTAAGGGTAATACGAAATTGATTTTCTACGGTTTTGCTGTTAGGAATAAATACAGCAGTGCTAGCAAATTTCAAGTGACGAACAAGAAATATGCTTAGTTATTAGATAGTAGAAAATAAATAGATGAAATTGCCAATTGTTAAGTTGTTCTAAGATAGGGCTGTATACAAATTCATTAAATTATAATATTGATCATTCAATTATTTTTGAAAATTGATAACAGTATAACACTGAAAGAAAGTAACATTTTATTTAAAACAATTTCTGAATTAGAGTATGTATATTTCATTTATATACTCATGTATGTGAAAATTGTAACACCATGATGGAATCATCAGAATTAAATGAAATTTAACATATTAACGACTGGTATTGGTACAAACAAATTATTACATTTTTAAAGAAAAAAAAACGATATTAAGTGTCCGAAATCAGTATTTGGTGTAGCAGCCACGCGCTACAATAAGGGCTGCTATACGACGCACAGTGGAGTATTTTTCCAATTAGGCGGTCAAAAGTCAATTTTTCGAAACGCAGTTGAAGAGAGGAAATGTACTTAACTTCGAGGATAAATAGATGAGAATTCACACTACATTTATAAGTTTTTCCGTTGCAAGAGCAAATGGGTAATTACCAGGAAAGGTAAAACGTGCTTGTAGCAGTAAGTTATTTATTTGTACTTAAAGGTTCGATTTTGAGCCTGTTTGTTTCAGTGTGATTTTTTCTCCTTAAAAGTTTACTTATACCATATCGTTGTGGATTGTGAAAGCTGATGTATGTACATTTATATTTCATATGATTATATATATATTTGTTTATTTAACAGATATGATAAAGCGACATGAAATATACCGTTTAATTTTGGAATATTCATTGTTAATTTCAATATTCTATAAAACATTTGTTATAAACCAAGGTGAGTTCGGATGATATTTTCTTGCACTAAATGAGAGTTCAAGATGTTTAGTTAATAATATTTAAAACTGTAGTTTCTAATAACTGTTAATTTAGAAGAATTCCTTTCAAAAACACAACTATATGTTTTTGTAAATCACAATGTTTTCATTTCCCTTTCAATTCGAAATGTATTTTACGATAGATAAATTGCAATTGTTGTCAGAATGTATCCTCTTCCGTCATAAAAAAATTCCAATTTACATATATGATCGATATATTTTTTAAAATACCGTTTGTTTAATAATTGAATTTTTAATATTATACAAAAATATCATTTGGCCAAATCCAATGCCTTCATCGCCCGGATTCAGTCGACCCATGAGAATTAAGTTTGTAAAAGAGTATGCATGTATCACTAAGGAAGAAATCTCGTACATTGAGCATGAAAGCAAGACACTAGAAGGTACAAAAGTAACTTTAAACGGAGATATCTATGATGTAAAGCACACCATGTTATTAACCATGGTTGATGGTAAAATTTGCAATGCCGCATCTGAAACAAAATCAACAATGCATTGATTCACCTATGGAGCTACTAAAAATTTGGACATAAGTAACGAGATTAGAGAGGGTCACTGACGTTTAAATTGTCCAAACTCCATGCAAGCATTAAAATATCCGAGAGCATTTTCCATTTGGCGCATAAACTGCTCGTTACGAAATAGGGCATTCAGTCCAAGGAGGAAAGGGAGGTTAAGAGAAGAACTCGGTAGGATTTTAGGTTGAAAATGGGATTAATTGTGGACATACTCAAAGCAGCGAGATATGGAAACACCAGCCGAACTTTTCTTCGCTGATCTGCATCTCGCTGCAGAAATCATGGCTATAAATCTTAATTTAATCTTTCGTTTCAAGGTCATCTTAGAAGGATTGTCAAGTGGACATAAAAATTTACATCGAAAACTTTTCTGAGTACGCAACAGACACGGCCAAATTATATGTGAATGTGTGTCCATGGCACACCATGACGCCAACTGTCCACAAAATTCTAAAGCGTGGTGCTACATTTATGGCTAATGCATTATTTACCGTAGGACAGCTCTCTGAAGAATCACCAGATGCTTGAAATAAGCGTTTTCGGCAATATCACACAAATTTTGCGCGAAAATTCACAAAATCGTGTAACATAGACGATCTAAATCGATTAATGCTGTCTTCAGATCTCTTCTTGTCTTGTATGAGAGGTATAAAAAAGAAGAAAATGTAAACTATTATTAAAGAAGCTTTTAAATTTACTTCTTCCTGCTGAAATTTACGGCATCGATACAGCGCATCAGTTTGACGTAGATCCTATTAGTGATGAAAATTATTCCAAAGATGAATCATCTGATAAATAACCTTGATATTTTGTCATCGAACATGCGTATATATTCAATTGTGTGTGATTTATGTAATGTATTATATCCATTTAATAAAATAAAGGATTAAATTTATAAGTAAATGTCTGATTTCATTTAATTACTTTTGATTAACTCTGTAAAAGCGTAAACATTAAATTTCATTTGTTTTTTTAATAAAAAAAAGAGGTAAAAATTTTTGAAAAGTAAATTTTTAAATTGTGAACATTGAACATTGAATATACAGTAATTTGAAACGATTTGACATTGATTTTAGAACATCCAAAGACTCATGATAGCAAAATTGTAAAAATATTGTATATATTAGAATTTTTGAAAGAAATTGCAATATAGCGTTACAAATTTAAATTTTACTCTATATAAAAGATACATTTGAATCAAGCAATCGAATGCAATCTCAATCAGAGTGTTCGTTAATATTTTACTGCAATTCAAGTGCATATTACATATTAAAATGTTTTCCATATACCCTGTATATATGTATTAAACAATCCTATTTTTCAAGGAAAACTACTAAAAAGTGATATTAATACGATAATTTAGTCAATAATAAAGTTTACTTAAATTTTTCAGTAAGAAATTTTTTGGCCGGCTAAATCCACCAAACTGTGCGATGTGTCATGAAGTCAAACAAATTTTGAATTTCTGTCAGGGGAAAAGCATTCCATATTCTTTGTATCCGTACCCGAAGTTCATCTGCAGAAGCTGTAGGACGAGGATCACGAGTGAGAAGCCTAACAAATAAATCCCACACATGTTCAATAGGTGACATATCCGGCGAATACACAGGTCGCTGAAGAAGCTGTGTGTGTTCTGCGGACGAGAAGTCTTGAACATTCCTTGCAACATGTGGACGGGCATTATCATGTTGAAAGTTAGCTCCAAGAATGCCTTGAAGGAAAGCAACGACTTCGGGCTCCAGCAGTTCACTGATTACCTGTTGCTGTTCAGATTACCCACAATTTGTAGCAGCTGCGATCGTCCATGATGCGCAATCGTACTCCAGACCATAACTGTTGGTGTTCACTCACTGTGACATTCCATAATGCACTCTGGAAGGTAGCATTCACCGGCATAGCGTCTAACACGAACGCGGCCACCATGGTACCACAAATCAAAGCGGGATTCGTCAGAATAAATGTCATTGTTGCCAATCTGAATGCCTGTCTCTTCATGAGCACATTGCAGCCGCAGGCGTCGATGGTTTTGCGTGAAGGGAATCCTCTATAAAGGAGTTGGGGAGTTCTTGCACGTAATCCACGGTGCAGCAGACGTCCACAAATATACGAAGTAGACAATGATACACCTGTAGCAGTTGATGAATGTGCTGCCAACTTTCTAGATGAAGTTGTACTGCTCGTAGCGCCATGCAAACCATGTGTCTCTCATCGTTCGTTGACGTTACCGTTCGGTGTCCACTCCCATATTTCCGAATTGTCCGATCCTCGTCGGTCCACTGCTTCCAACCTCGGATCCCTCTGCTGCTGTTACGCTCAATACGAGCTGTTATTGCAGGATAGGAAAATCCTTCTTCACGGTAGCCGATGATTCTCCCCTTTTCAAACTCCGTCAGTTCTTGAAATGTAACGCTCTTTCGTCGAAGGGGCACAGTTACGTCTCACCTAACGTTTACCACTAGCAGATAACAATATACAAATTTCAACGTCTCGCTACAGCCCTCTATTTATATGGTTTCAGCAGCAGTCCAGTGGGCGCTGTTCAGCCCATGCATACGTGGTGACTCGGAAATTGGGATCATTTGCATAACATACTATACTTCGCATTCTCTGAAATTTTCAGCTCAATCACGTCATTCCTTCATGGTGTTGCAATTTTCACAAATATGAGTGTATATATATAAATATATGTATATGTCGTAGGCTAATTGTGAAATCAGGCTATTTGCAAAGAGCCGGGCTAATTGGAGAATCATCTCCCTTTTTTCAATTAGCCTGATATTTTTCAGGCTTATTGCAAAGAGCCTGAATAGTGTTAGGCTATTGAAAAATTATCACTTATTTCCCAATCAGGGTGATTGTTTTAAGCTTATTAACCCTTCTTTCTTCTAACCGATGATCAGGCCCCTACCTGCCAGGTTGACCCAGCTTAACTTGTTTAGTATCTGACATCGGAGCGTGTGACCGCCTAATCGCCGCGAGTGACAATAAACCTGACATCATTGCCTCGATCGTCATCCTATCTGCAGCGCCTACTGCTCGTTTGTGTATACTTTGTTTTGCCGGTTACTTAACGTTATATCCTGTCGTTTGGCACCTGCACATTGCTACCCATATTAATGCTTATTAACCCATAACCCGACCCGAATCCGAAACATAAATTATAACAGACCGTACCCCGATTAGAACAAGACAAAATAATTTCTGTCGACACGCAACCCGAGCAGAACCTGATAAATAAAACCCCCGAAATCTGACCCGAACCAAATATGATAACCGGTAAAAATATTCTAAAGCACCATAACCCGATCTGAGTATGACAAAATAATTTCCGTGAACACGCCACCAGACCCGAACCTAACAATTCCATTAAAAAAAACCTTAAATCTGACACAAACCAAATCTGAACCCGACAAAAATATTCCAAAGAACCATAACCCGATCCGAGCAAGAAAAAATAATTTCCATGAATGCGCAACCAGACCCGAACTTAAAAATTTTGTTTGAAAAAAAAGATATATGACCCGAACCAAATATGATAACCGACAAAATATTCTAAAGAACCATAAACCTATCCGAGCAAGACAAAATAATTTCCGTGGACACGCAACACGACCCGAGCCTACATATTGCATTAGAAAAAAAATCCCTGCCGGCCCGGCCTACAGGCGGAGGTAGATTTCGAAATTAAGTATACTAATTTCACAAACAAAAACCAAATCATAGTTAGAGATAAACCCACTTTAACAATTTTATCTGGCCGCTTTTGACGAGTTTTTATTTCATTTTTATATAACAACTGATTTTATCAGAATCGTGTTTGGGCGGTATTCAAAAAAATGCTTTTCCATGTTCAACAACTCGAAATTTTCTGGCATAACTCCAGATTCATTTTTAACAGGAAAAATATGAAACTTATTGACGTGATTTTTGAAGAGATTTATAAGCGACCTGTGTTTTTAATTTTCGTTCAATTAATTAAAACTTGATATATAAACAATTATTTTCTCAGTAAGACAATATTTTTCGTTTCCAACCCAATCGCTTCGGGAAATTCCGTTCAAAATGCCCACTTTGACATCATTTTTTTGAAATATATTCTGCCTCTGTCAAAATATCGATCATTACGGTACATTATATAGTTTCTGAGAAAGCGAATCTACCAATTGGATGCGTTTGAGAGCAAAAATGAATTTAAAAATGAGTCAGAAAATAAGCAGTTTGGATTTGAATACTCCCTTCATACGATGATTTTTCCAACACAATCCGCTTCGGGAAATTCAGTTCAAAAGGCCCACTTTGACAGCATGTTTTAAAATATATTCTGCCTCTATCAAAAAATTGACCATTACGGTACATTATATAGTTTCTGAGTAAGAAAAGGTACCAATTGGAAGCCTTTGAGAGCAAAAATGAATTGTAAAATGATTCAGAAAATAAGCAGTTTGGATTTAAATACACCTTTACTAAGATGATTTTTTTCTTCAACCGCTATATATTTTTAATTTGTTTTTGCTGTAGGAATTAGTCCTATCCAAAACTTGTCTATATAGATGTTGTAGACAATATTAAGAAGATATATGATAAATTCATGGGGATTTTATATCTTTTGAATTGACGGAGCTATGGATTTTTTTTCTTCTTCAAACGCCCTTTTTGTTTTTGTTTTTAATTTTTTTTGCGGTACGAATTGGTCCTATCAAAAAACTTGTGAATATAAAAGTTGTAGATAATGTTAAGGAGATTCATAATAAAATTAATTGGATTTGATATCTTGAGAATTGACGAAGTTATGAATTTTTTTCTCCCCAAAACCCTATTTTTTGCGCCCCTTGAGCCCATTTTTAACTTTATCAAAAATCTGTGATACTTAAATTTTTGGCCCTATATGTAGAAGTAATAAAAACTTTAAACTGATTTGATATGTACAAAAATTAAGAAGTTATGAGGGTTTTTCGGTTTTCACAAAACCCCTCCCTATTTCCATCCTTTTGGTCCGATTTTGCCCATTAACGAACTTGGCCGAGATTTTATGCCCCTTGATTTTATGTATCAGTTTGGAAGAGATTGGTGCAGAATTGTGGAAGTTATCGTGTCCAGAAGAAAGTGATATATATACATAGATAGATAGATAGATAAAGTTTTTTACTGAGGGTGGTTTTGGGCTCTAGGTGTCATGATCGGTGTAGATCTGTAAAAATTTTTCAGAAATTCCAACATAGGAACGACGCCAATAGGTAGTATTTCATTCGAAATCTACCTAATATTTCATACAAAATCTACATAAAACCCAAAATATGAATCGAACCAAATCTAAATCCAACAAAAATATTCCAAAGAACCATAACCGGATCCGTGCAAGACAAAATAATTTCCGTCGGCATGCAACCCGGCCCGAACCTGAAAATTCTACTGGAAGTTAACCCGAAAGCCGAATAAGGCAAAATTTACAGTAAAATTTTACTTGTGAGAATAATCACGGATTCTGAGCACCTTATAGGCACGTATACCGGTCGCTCGTGCCCAAGAGATTAATACTAAATTCTGAATTTATTTAAAAAACGAAAAACGCTATAAATTAATATTTCTAATTTATACCATTATTACCATTTTATTATTCATTTTCAAATAACAAACGTTCTCGAATTTAAAATAAAATTACTATTAATTTTCTCATCTATTTAAAGTATTTTTTAAAGTTATAAAAAAATATTCGCATTTAAATTATATTTTAAATGAACACATTTAAAATAGATATTTTAATTAACATATTAAATGGAAAAAAATCGATTTTACTACAAGTAAAAAAAAAAAAAAAAAAAAAAAAAAAAAAAATCTTCTAGCTTAAAAATATAATATTCATATTTTACACCTATCAGTCTACATAAAAATATTCATAATTCATATTTTTATCCTATTTTAATACCAAAGTACTAAAACCCCAGCCACAATCTCATTAATGCATTGTTTCTTTTTCCTTGACACAATCCTTAGTGGCGCCAACTTTTGAAAAATATTGGGTGTGATCAAAACTATTTTCGGCTATCACATTGGCATTTTGATTCTTTGAAAGTCTGGAAAAGGATGATATTTCAAGTTACAATTTTTTAGAGTAGAATATAAAGTTGCGATTTTATTTAATTATATTTTCACGGCTTCTTCATTTTATAGACTCCAATATTTACTATTGCGCCATGATTTTGTCAGCAAATTAAAACGCAAATGACTTAAGAATATTAAAATGGGCATTTAATGCCCATACACTGAAATGCTTATTTTTATTGTACTATATACTTAAACTATATCGGATAATTCAAAACAGATGCAATTTCTTGGACCGCTGATAATAGAAAAATACTTCCCATTGCAAAAAGTATACAAATCAAGTATATCTTTCAGATACGGCGTTTATTTAAAAAAATTGCTGTCAGGCAGATTAAAATGCTTAATTTAATTTTTACACGGCCTTCTTTCCGTATGACAACGTATATTTAGAATAAGAGATTAAATTAAAAAAATCAGAAAACCCGACTGCGTAAAAAACGAACTAATTAATTATTTCTCGTCAATGTGAAACTATTTTTTATATTACTTACCTATTTTTTTTTCTTTTACTTGTATTGATGACTCTTGTATTGATGAGTTGTGTTTAATTGTTTGTTCCTATCTATAAACACTGTTGTGATAAGGTCTATAGATGTCTATGATGGTTAGAGTTGCAGTAAAGTTAGAGATCCTATCTACACAATTTCCAGGTTGTGTAATATTACGGAGCTTTTCACTATAAAATAGTCAATGAAACATCATCTTCATTTTGAAAGACCTATCCAATGATATCCCACTCAATATGTTGCGTAATTTTTTTTTCGTCTCTACCGCCATTTTGATTCTATAAAAACAAAACCTAGCCTATAACCATAGGACGGTTAAGACGAATCGATGGAGACCCCATTCATAAAAATCCATCCAGCTGTTGGGATGTTTCGAGGGTGTAAAGAAATCCACATGCCCAGATACGCGTGAAACACATAACCCTTCTTGACAGTCGGGTAAAAAGAATGACATTAGAAGGCTTCTTAGAAGGAAGCCCTAAGAAGGACAATGAAAACAATTATTTTACGATCAAAACATACTGAATTTATATTTTATGAATTTTCTGTGCTTTCTGGCGTTAAAAATTATTATTTATTCTATTTATAAGTACTTAACATTTTTTTTTTAAATAAGAGGAACCCATATTTAGGGAGCACGGCATGTTGCAAATATGATATCCTAACTGCACATCTTCAAATAAATTCATCACAAGTAGTGCTGCCATATCCAGTGTAAAAGAGACAAACAAAATTTCAATTTGATAAGTATAATTTACAGTATTCAGGGACAAGGGAATTTTTACTTTTATAAGAGAATCCCGTTATAAAAAGGTTCTGTTTACACAAGGTTTACTGAACGAAGTACAGTAAAACTTGCAAAAGCAGAATCACTAGGAATTGCCAAAAAATCCATTTTAGACGCCTAGGAAAGTGTATGTTAAGATATTCCTTTAGATGGGACAGTAAAAATTTTCCTTTATACAGATAGGTTCTGTCTTCACAGGTTTTACTATATTAAGTTCCACTTGATGTAGGTTAACAAATAGCATGGAAAGAAATTTAAAAGAATCTATGTGTGCAAGGAAAACAGGAATTCCGGCGTCGCGCGCTGCGATTATGCGAACAGGTCTACGAGTCCCTGAATATAAGGACATTCCGCGTAAATCAGCAACACTAATCACAAGCATCCTATAAAACGAATTTTCTTCACTGTCCATATTCACATTTGAAATAGTCACTTGATTAAACCCATTTTTTGACACAGTGGAATGTAAAAAATGTTTTCATTCTTTTCCGTGTGAATTGATTTTCAAGATTTATACATTTAGCTATTTTATTAAAATCAGAGAAAAGTATTTCTATCCTGGTGCATCCTTGAATTCCTGTGCAAGTCTCACTCAACTAAGTGAATTTATATGTAATGGTTTCATTAATTCTGCCTTGCGAAACTCTCCATTTAAAGTTATTCGAAAAGAAAAAAAATTCCTCTACACAACAACAAGAATTTTCTGACACATTCACAAAGTCACTAGTATAAGTAAAAAGCATTGAATTTGTTGTGAGTTTGTAGTGTAGTAGACTTATGAAGGGAATTAGCATCGAATAATTTTTTCCATTTAAAATAGAAAATTTATTCTACTTTTTCTAAGATGAAGAGGGGAGGGGTCAGATTATGTTTTCGGCTTCTGTGTATTTGTTTTTGCTTTCTTTACCATATTTTCAAACAAAATAATTTTGTGAACTTGAACGAAATAATTTATTTTCAACGACAGAAAAATAAACAAGCACAAAAATAGAAGAATGAAAATTGGGTGGACTGGAAGAGCAAATTATTGGGTGGGCTCGGACCCCACGGGCCCATATAAGTTGGCACCACTGACAATAATTTAAAAAGAAGGACCCGGAACCACTTTTTTTAATGAAAATATTTAACTTTGTGCAATCGAAAAAAGGTATGCCATTTAATAAACCAAAGATTACCGTTAAAATTAAGTGGTATCCAAAAGCTTTTAGTATCGAAGATAGCAAACTCTTTTTGCCCGAGCGGCACTCGGGAAAAACAGTTAAGGGGGTAGGATACCTTTGAACACATCTGAAAAGTAAAAAATTTCACTATGTTCCAAGCTTCAAAACTTGTGTAATATGTCAAAAATAAAAATTAAACTTCATTTAAATATAAAGCTTATATTTAAATTTATATTTAAAAATATATATGTACTTGTAAATTCATAAATAAATATTGAAATGATAAGTTTAAAAATATATGATAATAAGAGAAAAAAATCTTGTGCGCATGATAAAATCTTAAAATATGCATATAAATGGAAAATTTTGGTGAAAATACATACACAATAGAGTTACCTTTATACTAAAATCAGAATATTTGTAAAAAATATTGACTAAATTAAAAAATTATCAAAAAATAAAAATTTTCACTTTTTGAAAAATATTTTCAATGTACAAAAATAGAAAAAAAAATAAAATTTTACCTTTTTCTGGTTTTAAGTTGTAGGTAATACAAAAATGCATATGCGGTAAAAAATTCTTTTGATTTTCATGCATAGTTTTTTAGTAACACCGTACTCAGTATCAAAATTCATTGTTTTGAATAAACGCAACGCAAAGTTTAATTATCCTATGTAGTCTTGATATGTAGTCATAATGAAACTGCCATAATTGGTAAACTAATGGGAATTTTTTAATGCGGTTTTTTGCATATTGTTCAGAAATGATTACGGAGTCAAAATATACATTAAAAAAAATTACGAAAAATTTGATGGTTTAAAGGTATCCTACCCACTTAAGGAATTAAAGACGAAATATTCCCGAAATTAAATTCAAAATTCAAAGCTTATTAAAGAAATTAATCAAGACATACCCATCTGATTCAAACACATTTACTTCAAACTGTTTCGCTTCTGTACAACTGTAGCCGAGTAGTTAGAGTACTAGTCTCGTAACGCTAAGGAAGCTGGTTAGATTCCAAGGTCAGCAGCTTTTATTTTATCCCCATTTTCTTCAACTGACGTATATTTTACCTCCTGTAACAGAAAAGAAAAGAAGAAACGGATATTCGTCTATTAACGGAAAAATCCTGGTACCACTGGTGCCAAGAAATGTTGCGTGGACTGTAGAAAATATTTTTGAGAGTCTGATTAAAAATACTTAAATTTCTTTTTTATTTTTGTATCTTCGTAGACACAAAATTACAATGAAATTAGAATATTTCGAGTCGAATTTTGTTTTTCCATTTAGTAGTTTCCAATAAGCACAAAAATTTATTTAAATACTGTGAAATTTAAATTTTTTATGTATGCATTCAAGATTTAAATAAATTTTAGTTAATATAGGCATAAAATAAGTAATTTATTCCTATCTAAACAAGATAGGAATAACTTTTAATTTCGAAACTAATCAGATTAAAATGAAAATATATGCTACGATAATTAAATATTAAATCTCTTTCAGAAAATATAAATGATTAAACTTTGAAATCTAAAAAAGATAGATATTAATATGAAATAAAGCATTGCTTAAATAACGAAGTTTTAAATAAATCTGGTCATTTTCAATAAAATATATTAAGAAATTTAAAAGTTTTCAAAATGAAATAAACACAATTATAATATTGAACTACACCAACAAGATTAAAATATAACCAAATATCTTTGAATACTTGGTATAAAAAGTAAAAGTATTTTATTTATATTTTTATATTCTTGTACGCCGAAAATCACTAAGGAATAAAATTATTTTATTCAAAAAGAAAAAAAGAGTTAAATCTTCTTCATCCTAAATAAATAAACAAATTTATTTAAATTCTAATGTGGAATCATCTTCACGATAAGTATTTTCAAGAAATTTTGAAAAGGCTTCATATTAATAACGCTTAAACTAAAAAGAAAATTCTAAATATGAGATTTTATAAAATTCCTTCGGGATACTTTTAGTTATCTGCTGAAATTTCAATAAGAGTATTTGAGAAATTAGAATTATTGCTTATTTCTGGGATAAAAAGCAATCTTGTACAATCGATAAAAAATATTTCTTTTGCCTCGAAGTTGGAATTTTATCTAATGTAAAACCCTTAAAGGCCTCTTATTAACTTTAAATGCATGAAATACTTTTTAGCTATTTTCAGCATTTTTAATTGAAATTTAATTTTTGAAAATAACATAATTAATGCAAATTTATCTAGTATAATCTGATACCTAACAATTTAATTTCATAATTTAAAAACAAATCAGAATAATTTATCATCACTTTAAAAAACAAAATTACGTAATGTTCAATTACGATTGGGGTTTACATGTTATGAGTTTCAAATTATTCCATATCTCAGATAAAGAATTGTAACCACCTGAATATCATTCTGTTATTTTAACAAAAATATTTAATAATGCAAATAATTAGTTATATTTAAATGATTGTTTTCTATTTAAAATCAAACTTAACTATTATGGGAGTTGCAAATTTCCATCTGAGTGAAAAAGTCGAGATTTGAACCCAGTACCTTGGCTTAAGCTGCCAACGCTCTACTGAGCCATACTGGACAAATCCGGCAGACGCAATTCACTCAGACAACCTTTTGATAATAGCATCTGGTCTGTTATATTAAAGATTTCAATAGAATAAATCGCAGTTAATCGATTCTTGCAAATTGGTTATATTAAAATATCAAATCAGAATAAATCGAAATCTAAGAAATTCTTAACTATTACTTGGAGATCCATTATCTGCGTCTTATTCTGTTGAGTTGTTTCAGATAACAGACAAGATGTCATAATCAAAAAGTTGTCTGGGTGAATTGTGTCTGACGGATTGTTACGGGATAGCTCAGTTAGTAGAGCGCTGGCAGCTTAAAGGTTCAAATCTCGGACATTTTTTCAACATTTTTTTGAACATTTTTTCACTAACTTGCAAAATTTCAACTGCTAATGATTTATTTGCTAATTAAAATAAATATGTTAAAGTAATGAATTGAAAATTTAAATAATTATACATTTAATTATTTTGTTAGGATAGTTAATATATGTTTAACAAGTCACAAGCATTAAGTATCTGTTAAGTATAAGTTACATTTTTGTATTACACACATCATTACTTGAAATTAAAAATAAATATTTTGGGGTAATTTTACAGCAGAAAGATTATTCATCGGAAGAGTATATAGTTATTTTTCTGTGTTACGAATAACATAAACAAAAATTATGCCATCGAATAATATAATGTGTCAGTGGCTTGGGAAAGCTGCTATTATTTTGTTTTGTTGTATAAATTTGTATGATTATTTGTATGGAAACACTGGGTGGTAAAAAAAATTATGACCTTTAAAAAAATAAACAGAAAACATATACATACATATCCATGATTTCGTAATACACTATGTGTGTTTGAATTCTGGCGAGATGTGTTTATTCACAGGTTTAGGCTCCGATATCGCTCGCACTATTATCACTTGAATATTTTAGTTACTTTCTCCTTGCACAGCATTTTTGTGGTGAGGTTCTGATGGGGCAGCATCTGATGCATGCACTGTTAAAAATTTGCAGCATTCTGGCAGGTCATTTGACCATTTTTTCCGAAAACGGTTACACAACTGTGACTTTAACACTACTCTGACCATATTATTGGCCATTTTATGGTCAGAATATAGTTAGATTATGGTTATGAACCGTTTTTTCAAAAAACGGTCGAATGAAATGCCAGAATGCTGCAAAAGTTTTAACAGTGTGGCATTAAAATTTGTTTTCGTTCAGAATTTACAATGCAGAGTTCTGACCGACCCCCTCCCCCCCCCCCCCCACACACACAAATATATTTTTAAAAACAACTTCTGTTCTCATTGAATAGCTGCTTTGGTATAATCCTACACTGTTAATATTCTTGCAGCATTCTGGCAGGTCATTCGACCGTTTTTTAAAAAAACGATTTCATAACCATAATTTAACTATATTCTGACCATAAAATGGCCAATAATATGGTCAGAATAGTGTTAAAATTACGGTTGTGTAACCGTTTTCGGAAAAAACGGTCAAATGACCTGCCAGAATGCTGCAACTTTTTAACAGTGTATTGACGACATTGCTGCAACCTTTTAATAAAACATTTTTTAGGTGCATTCGTAATTATATAAATAAGTAGCACCTATAGTCGTCGTTCGGGCCATCCGTCTGCCTGTCCGTCCGTCCGCATATAACAAAGCAAAAACTACCCAACCGAATGGTCTGAGATTTTAAGTATATAATTGTTGCAAAATTTTGTCCAGTCATTTCAAATTTTACGAAAATCGGATGTATAGTTTAATTACAGGGACAGTCAAATGTTTTCCGTTACATGACGGCCAATGAGAAAAAAATATTTCTAGTGAATTTTAAGGATGTTACAGCCTTTCGAACAGAATGAAATTGATATGAACTTATGAAGTGCACTAAAATATATATTTAGTACAATATGCGGTGCAAAAAATATTTATAAAACTAGTTATAGTACGAACGCACCTCATTTGCCACGTTTGGCGTGTAATTTCCCACTTGTTTTTATTTTGTGTGTGTACATGTGTTTCACGTTTTCTTGTTTTGTGCGTAGAATTTGATAGTGCAGACCAAAAATTTTTTGAAAGTTTAAGTTGTGTGTTTCAATGCAGCAAAATGAATTCACATGAATTTATGATTATTTTTCTCTTGTTTATGATATGTTTTACTTATATATCCTTAGCATCATCGGCATCATCGTGCAAATTTATTAATCCACACGATTTTGCTACAGAAAAACTATAAGTAAAATTATGTGTAGAATCCTATGAAACATGATATGTTTTTTTTTTTAAGTTAAAAAAGTTAACTATGCCGCTAGAATACTTTCCCGTTCACGTTAAGCAGAGCAAGAACAAAATACTCAGATAATTAAATCATTAAAAGAATAAACGGAAAATTCAATAACTTCGCATTATTTCTGCATTATGGAATTTGCATATTGCTCCAGAGTTAGACTCTTTTGTTTTATGATTTTTTATTTTTTAATTCATAGGTACCTTTGTCTTAGAATGCTTTCAACTCTGTTTTAAGTCAGGGTTAAAAACTTAAGTTATTTCGTTCGATATTTATAGTGTGGAAATTTTATTTGTATGTGAATAAATTAAAATTACTTAATCGTGATAAATTTAATTGTTGCATTCAGTTTAGGATATTTTTACGCGACGTATGAAAAAAAAATGTGATCTGTTTTGCAATACTTTCGATAAAAATTTAATTTCCCAAACATAATAGAGGAATTGTGTAACATTGTTTTAATTCTTTTATAAAGGTAAAATTAAATGCAAGGAAAGCTAAAATTTTAATGTGAAATTTACCTTGAACGAAATAATTAAAAATTCTCAAAAGAAGTAGAAGTCAAAACTGTACTCATTTGCTTATAGGTGCACATATATCAAATAAAATATGTTAAAAATCCATTGAAAACTATACAGACCTTAAAAGTTTTAAAACTTATATATGTGCACCTAAAAGCAAACCGCAATTACAGCTCCGACTTGTACTTCTTTTGAAAAATTTTAATAGGATAACTCCGGGAGAGTCGCCGCATACAGGATAGATACCGCACCCCTTGTATTTCTTGTAATTATCGATAGATGGTCGTCAAACGCACAGTATAGGTGCGCAATGAGATTATTTTAGCCAGTGTGTAGCGTAAATCCCAATTCGTCGTTTACTTGTAGAAGTAGAATCTTTAATTTTACGTAAGTGCATGATTTCACTGTCCAAACTTTTAAACAAGTTATGTTTAAATACTTTTCATACCCTAATTACTAAATGCATGCATGATTTCGAAGTCAAAACTAAGTGTAGCGTTTGTATAGAATACTGTGTGTATGGCTACGCCATTCCCCTTAGCGATGGCAGGTAACTGTGATGGCCGCCGTCTGCATCATGCAAAATGGGATACATGCCGCACTGCTATTCCGGTATACATGCCGCAGTTTCTTTTGTACGAGATGATTAAGTGTTATTAACTTTTCCTTTTCTTTTTGCACAGACAAATCATGTTAGGCATGTTATCAAGTTTACTAAAACCAAAGGAGAAAAAGGGGAAAATAAAAAGTAAGAAGTGAAAGAAAGATGCAAGCCAAGATGATAATAATGAAAAATTGGATTACGCGTAAAGTAGATGTTATTTGCAAACTACTCCAAAAAAGAGGAAGTGTAATTGGCTTCGTTGCATCATGTGTTTAAATGTAGCTACATAAAGACTGTACTTTTTCGACACTTTTCTGTAGATAGTAGTCGAAAAAACCGGTCTCTTAACCCATTCGGGACTATAGGTGCATATAAGCACCTTCATAAAAAGTTGAAAAAATTTGTTTCTGGCACCAGCAAAAAAGAAAAGTAATATTTGCTTTGTTTAATAAGAGCATTTTCATGATTATTTAAGTAAAATGAACTTCTTTTAAAAAAGTGGTACCAACCGAATAAAATTTGTGTAAAAGCCACCGGTCCCGAAAGGTTTAACAAATAAATTATGTAAACACAATTTTACTTTTTTTTCTTTTCCCTTTCTAATACATTTATGTTACGCTGTTGCTGAAATAACAATTAAAATTTAATGTAAAAAAATAAGTCGATAATTTTAATAGTGAAAGTAGGCAAGAATTACTAATTTGAATATACTAATACGTTTCATTGTACTATTTTTAATTTCATATTGTTATTACATCGTTAATTATAGTCCAGATATGAGTATATTTTTAAAAATATTTTTATTTATAATTTCATTCTGTTCTTATTACAAGCGCGGCATAACTGCCGCACAAGTGCGGCGTCTCATCCTGAATGTACGGGTGACGTGCCGCAGTATAATGTTATAGAGAAAAATTGTTAAAAAATATTAATAATTTGTTTTGAATTTTTTTTTTGTCACAGTACACGCGTTGTATATTTAACATTAAATAGCACAGCAGGATTTTTTAAATTTTATGTCCACCATGGGACTTTATACATAAATTCAAAAAAATGTGCGGCATAAATCCCGGAATTACCCTAATTCAATTCAATGTTTTTAAAAGATAGGAAGCAGGTTTTATGATCTTATTTTAAATGTACACATCGTAGTTTGAATATCTTGAAAATCGAATTAGAGGGCTCTGCCGATTACACCAATCTGTTTTTATCAGTTGCCTGTATTAGGAAAATGTTTCTTCTCTCAGTTTCTGCTCAGCATTGTTAATATTATTTTGGTTTAATTGTTGCCGATGAGCGTAAAATTTCGTTGACTAAAATTGGATGAACCACTGTTGTATGGTCAATTTATTAAAATATTTAAATTGTAACATGGTGATGCTTTTGTGAGAATTAGTAGTATGATCATGTTATTGAGCATTTACAAGTAAATAAAAGAAAATGAAGAAATTCGGTTCATATAATTTCAATCAATAGAAATATATTTAAAATTAATTCATTATGGATAAATTTTATAATCCAAAACACTACTGCTTTTCTTTATAGCGATGCGTGACACATAATAAAATGTATCTAAAACAAATGGGAAAAGTCATCCATCCTTTGAGTAACATTATTTACGAATACAAATATCCTCCTTATTCATTTACAGAAACTCTGTAATCTAATAAGACGAATTACCACTTCAATTGGATTACCACTATTCGGAAATAGTGGTAATCCAATTACTGAGGGCTCGGCAGGTATGCTAACAACTATCGATTAATAAGTTATATAACTTCAAATTTACTGTTTTGAAAATTCGAAAAATATTTCATCTCATTCATTAGGTTGCAACACAATAGAACAAATGAAAACAAATTATCATAATATTATGCATGCAGAAAATAAACACGCTAAGTACAGATATGGGTGTGCCTTGCCTTTAAGAATCTTAAGATTATGTGTATAAATTGATGTGGTGAACAATGTATAATCTGATGTTTAGGATATGCATGATTTTATGAACTTATGAACATATTTAGAGAATAAAAGACAAGGCGTGGTAGCTAGTTGCCATAGCGTTCATTGTGACTATATGTTTAGTCCACAAAATGTCGAATTTATTCATTGTTTATGATTATTTATGTTCTTAATATAAGCTTGAGTTTGGATATTTTTCCAAACAGGTAAATCACCAAATGATAAAATTATTACCGCACTTGTATGTTGTACGTATGTATGCTTGAATGCAGGGTTGCCGGTTTGGTCTCTAATTTTAATTCAAAATTTCACATGGTACCGTAAATTTCAAAAGAAGAATTTTTACTTTATGTGATCTCTAAATGTCTCTTATTAAATAAAACATAAAATACTATTATTTATTTCTGATATGAACACTAAATTTCTCAATAATGGGGGCCAAACTGGCAACCCCGCTTGAATGTATTGTACGTGTGTATGCACTGTCAGAAAAACTCGCCAATTTACACTAAATTATTCCTCATTTTTTAACAAATGATTTCCGTACTCTTAGAAAACATATTTTATCCCCGAGTTCTTCCCAAAAGTCTGAAAAAGATTCCGTTCATTCCTAGCACACATGCACTCTATATATACTAAAATCCGAATCTATTTAAAAAATGAAAAACCAAAAATTCTATAGTACATTGAGATTTCTAATTTAATTAAAAAAGAAAAAAGTTTTCGAATTTAAAAATGAAAAACACTCTCAGAAATACTTTCTTTATATCACGGAAATTATCTTGGCAGCACTGCTTCCAAGGTTTTTCTGTTAGTTGACGAAAATCCGTTTATTTCTTCGTCGTTAAAAGAGGTAAAATATACGTGAATTGATTAAAGTGGGGGTAAAAGTAAAAGTTCCTGGCCTGAAATCGAACCAACTATCTTAGCTGTACAAGACGAGTACGTTAACCATTGGGCATAACTGCTCAGTCGTGAAGTACTTTGAAGTAAATATGTTTGCTTCAGATGGGTATGGCTTGATTAATTTATTAAAAGAGCTTTTAATTTTGAAGTTAATTTCGGGAAGATTTCGTTTTTAAAGAGATTGTGTCTGGGGTTTTATATTTTAGTATTAGTATATTGTAAAAACACGAATTATAAATATTTTCAAGTGGACTGCCAGATGTAAAATATGAATATTATATTTTTATTCGAGAAGATTTTTTAAAAAGTAGATCTAGTTTTTTCTATTTAATATTTGAATTAAGATATTTTTTAAATGTGTTCATTTAAATGTATTTTAAATGCGAATATTTTTTGTAAACAACTTTATAAATTCAACTTTATTTAACTTTATTCAATTTATTCAACTTTAAAAAAATAAATTGCGAGTATTTTTGAAGGCATGAGAAAAGAAATTGTTAACAATTACTTTACAATATCCTAATAGTAAAATAGTAAAACCTCAGACACAATCTCTTTAAAGACAAAATCTTCCAGAAATTAACTTCAAAATTAGAAGCTTTTTAAAGAAATTAACCAAGCCATACCCATATGAAGCAAACATGTTTACTTCAAAGTATTTCATTTCTGTGCAACTGTAGTCCAATGGTTAACGTACTCGTCTCGTAGTGATAAGATAGCTGGTTTGATTCCAGGCCGGGAACTTTTACTTTTACCCCACTTTTTTCGATTTACGTATATTTTACCTCATGTAACGGAGAAGAAATAAACGGATATTCGTCAATTAACGGAAAAACCCTGGAAGCAGTGCTGCCAGTATAATTTCCGTGATATGAAGAAAGTATTTCTGACACTGTGTGTTATGTCCAATTCGAACTAGAATTGATAACACAACTTACTGATGGTGTCAGATTCGTATTAATTTTGTAGAAGAATTAATGTTTAGTGAGAAAGCTTTATTTTTTTTACAGAATCTTAGGTCAAATACAATACGCAATTGTTTTAAAGATATTCACAATGGATACCTTAATAATAATCCAACATTCACTAAATTTTATGAAGAAGGAACCTATCTGCAAAAAACAAGTTTTAAAATACTCAAATATGAAGGAGTTACAACGCTAAAGTCGAAAACTTTATTAATTAAACATAAGAAACAATCGATCTGCAACTACTAAAAACTCAGCATTCAGTATCCCCAGTTCAATTACTACACTTTTTTTCGAAGTGCACAGAATCACCATTAATCTCATATTGCGATTTTTCTTCTAAAAAAATCGCAATAGTTAGAAGATTACTAATGATTATATGTATAATGATTAATATATTTACTTTAAAAGACGATGAAAATAATTAGCATTTAAAAGAAAAAAAGGATCGCCACCTTTTTTTTTTTATCTTATAAATCAGTAGGGTACTTTTAATTTTATATATGAAAGTATAAGTTATAATTCTTCACTTCATAAATTAAAATTATTAATCTCTCAATGTTCTGTCTCGCACAAACCAAGCAAATTTCTGTCATAAAGTCATTCGACGAATAGTTTTATATGCTCAAAATCTTTAAATAGAAAATGGAAACAATCGGCAGCATGCAAAATATGTATTATTAATAAAATACCTTTGAAAACATCAATTTCAAGCTCGCAAAGTTTACCAAAGAAACACTTAAAATATATATTGGTATAGTTTTAATATTCTACTTTTACATATCTATTACTTACTAATCTTTTTTTTTCAACTCTAAACGTTTTTTTTTTTTTTTTTTTTTTTTTTTTTTTTTTTTTTTTTTAATTGTTTAATATACACAAAATGCATTTTACCTTTCGCCAGTAAAATGTTAAATCCACTTTCATAATATATAGAATCATTCTAAAAATGCATTAGCGTGAAATAATTTGAATGCCATACACTGTAAAAAAAAAAAAATACTGCCAGTTTTCCGGTAGGAATCGAAAAAATAGTTGCCCTTATCGTACCGGAATAATTTCCGATCCAGCTCGGAATAAAATCGGTAAAAATAAGGAAATAGTCAGTAAAACGGTATTTTACGGATTTTATTCCGAGCTGGGTTGGAAATTATTCTGGTACGATAAGGGCAACTATTTTTCCGATTCCTGCCAGAAAACTGGCATTATTATTATTTTTTTTACAGTGTAGTTAAGCTGATGACAAAGATTTATTCTGTGCATGCAAAAATATTGGCTACACTGTAAAAAAAAAACGACATTTTTACAGTACAAAGTACTGTTCATCTCGCGCACAAACTCGATCACAGTGAATGTGTTGTATCTTTCTTTGGTTTCCTGACTATATAAACAGAAAAATACAGTAGCTGCATAAAATTAACAGCACAATGTGCTGGCAATTCGGACGCCAGCAGTTTGTACTGGCGTCCAAATTGATATTGTGCTGTTAATTTTACGCAACTACTGTATTTTCCATGTTTATATAGTCAGGAAATCAAAAAAATTACAGCACATTCACTGTGATCAAGTTTGTTCTGGCAAATCTACAGTGGTTTTTTTTACAGTGTAGTCTTAAAAAAAAATTTAATTACATCCTACTACAAGGTTTATTTGCGTACGAATTGGAAAAGTAAAATGATTATGAGGATTAAATAACATAGTACCACACACGGTTCCTAAGTTCATATTTTATTCCCATTTTACAATACAATTATAATAGCTTAAAGATCGCAGATAAAATTCATGCATTAATCAAAATATTAAAACCACATAAACGATTTCATCGATTTCTTTTTGCAAAAATCATAAATTACGATCAATTATATTGAGCCTCTAGTGAAAACTGTAGAAAACTCTTATTTCCTTTGTAGATATTTAAATGCTAAAATCGATTTTATTAAAGGGCTGACAATTATTTTTCGAGCGATCTATTTCGATACATAAGTATTGGAGAAGCAAAAGATTATCTAAATTGATATTTAATAGAATTTTATATTTCGAACTGTGGTCATTTTTCGCGCAGTTCCATTAATTACATTATTTGATTGTAAATGTTAATTAAAAGTATTTGGTTGTATAAATGGTCGTATTATATTATATTGCCAAGTCTCAACTCATTCTAATTAGCTATCATCTTAATATATTATCCTTTCATAATATATATCACTATTTCTAAAGTGAGCTCGGTTTAAGTATTATTTTCAAGTACATGGCAGCAAAATTTGACTCTACTTCACAAAGTTGATCAAAAGTTTACATTAAATATTTAAAAAAACATTTATTTGTAATTTCATAAAAAAAAAGTTATATAATCGGAGAATTTTAAAAGTACATATAAAAACACCACACAATTACTTCACTGTTCACTATTTTAATTTCTTATTTGAATATATGTGATACAGTAAATAAATAATTTTTTAATTCTAGTGGGAAATTGTCGCGCTTTTCCCAAACGCTCTTACAAGGAAACAAAACACATGCATATGAATAAATTTTATTATTTAGTCGAAAAGGATATGGACAATTTTTGGTTGCATTATTTGTTTCAAATTATCTTTATATTATGTTTCGGTTCCAAGTTGCTCTAAATAATTATTATCTTAAAAATATTACCTTATCTTATTATGTATCCCAAAGTACTCCCTGTTTAAAAAACTATTTGTAAATACATGACAATTAAAATCTATTATACTTCTGAAACGTGATCAAAATTTTTCATTGTGGGTTTTTGAAAGCATTTAGGATCTCATAGAAAAGTTTCATTGACAGAAGAATTATAAAAAGTCTTATAAAAGTGGGATAATGAATATCCTCAACAATTCAATTTAACAAACACGAGGATTTAATTAATCGATACACGATGTAATATGGAAAGAAAAAGCTTAACGTGAGGAACGTGGAGAAATCGCAACATATGAGGCGATCGTCTTGTGTAAGGATGATTAAAATTCGAGTAGAGAGAGAGATTGGCGGTTCCATAGTTTTTATCTCAACATGAAGTTTTAAGGCTCGTTAAATTCCAAATAAAAGATTTGAGCAAGTATTCTAGGAGAATTGCAGTACTTATGTTCACGAATCTATTATATTGTTGATGTGGATGAATTGCCGTGGTCTACTGAGCTTATTATTTGTTTGAGGGGATAATAAATCTCTCTATTCTAAAAAAAAGTAACTTACGCTGTCCCCACCGACGCTGCCGGTTTTGAAACTTTTGTGACCGGAGGTCTTTCTCCGTTAATAATAAGAAAAATATTGCATACTAAAATATGAAAATCGGTGGTATTATAGAGAAATGTTTGATAAACACGCTGATGCAGACAGTTTTCAAGTCGAAGAATTATTTTAAGAGATATTTAATGTTAAATTTGGATAAAATCGTTCCATTAAAAAAGTTTTATAGGAGCAAAAACTATACATGAGAATTTAATAATATTTAGATCATTTTATACGTTATAATTTCCCGGTGTGCAGAATTTATTTATTTTTTTAATTTGACTCATTTTTTGAGGTTTTGTTTCTATTTTAAATTAAATTTTTCAGCATTTCGAGAGATATTTTTTACTTATTTTAGAAAATTGTACTAATTTAACGTGTTTCCAACTGTATAAACAACGCAAACAATAATGTTTGCTTCAAATTAAAAATTTATTTACAGGTGACTATTATAAACCGAAAAGATACTCGTACTTTCAAATTAGAATTAAATAATTGCGTGTAAAAAGCAGGAACTTATTGAAAATTACTTCATAAGAACTATATTTACACGTGAATTTTAACAGAGAAAGGATACTGTAAAATAACAAATTCATTAACATGCGTTAGAAATTACGTCACATTACACTTATTATGTAAAATGAACAAAAAATAATATTGCAAAACAGTTTAAATTAAAAAATTGCGCGAGACATTTATTTGATATTCCGAGATGATCTTTTCCACTATTTTTGCTGGGACAGCGCAAATAATATTTCTTTTCTAACAAAAGTATTTTCACGTGAATATTAAAAAAAGAAAGAAAAATTTGGTGAAAATTACGCCAGAAAGAACTTTCTATTCACTTTGTTGAAAAATACCGGGAGACAAAGGCTCTGTTTACTTAATTCATTTTATATTAGCTTATTTCGAAATGTTTAATGATTTCATTTAATCAAAGACGAAAACAGCCATTGTATCTCTTAACAGCACCTGATTTTTCCTTAAAATTCCCCCAATCAAAGAGAAATGAATAGAAACCCATTTATAGGGTGATCGCCACTGTTTTTTAAATTATAATTCAATCTTTCAAAATCTTTTTAAAGCCAATCAAATTAGCGTGCTTTTAGAAAATGCGGTGTCTGGACGGGGGATGGCGAGCGTAGCTCGTACGGGGCCCAGCCCCCTAGTGTTGTATTAAATTGAAAAGATAATAGACATATTAACTTGTCTATTAGATTTTCAATTTTATACAACATTTAGTATTCACTATTCATTTGCAGTTCAACTATTCATTTGTAGTTATAAGCCAAGAGAATCATTAAGTAGGTGTAAGATGAAATCCTACATCTTATCACAATATTAAAATATTTATTTGCTGAAAGACGTTTTATAACGTCTTTTAAGCAAATAAATATTTTAATATTGTGATATGGTTATTAGTGGACGTAATTTTGGCTTATTACTCGTATTTATTTAACATTTGTATGAAATCCTACGTAAATATACAACAGAATTGCTTCAAAGATGCAATCTCATTGTATATTTATGCATATTTATTTGAGTTCATATTGATACATACTTATTTCATATTATTATTTTAATCTATGTGAAGTAGCAAATAAATTAACATTTAATTTTTAGAAAAATATGTTCGCCTATTTTTAAAAGGGTCGTTGAAAAAATGCATACAAGTACAACCTATTATTAAAACATTTATTTCTTTCATATCCTCTCAAAGCGTTTTATCTTTAAAACTAAGACTATATAATATATTTTAAAAAACTGCAGAATTAACCAACAGCTTCGCTACTCGTAAAACTCAATAAAATTGTTTATGAAATGTATTAAAAAGCCCAGTAATAGTGTTTTCACTAAGACAATTTAAATATCACCGCTTTAAACGACGCGACGTTCCATTTGAAATTGCCAAAAAAATTCGCAAAATAACCTTCATATAACAAAACTTGAGTGCAAAGGACTTTCTGTGAAATATGAAGTCAGTCATACAATGATTAGTTTTGAATTATGATTTTACAGATGCCCAACCAAACACAGCTAAGTAGTCATCATTTTTTGTGAAGAGAAATATCTCACCACCCTCTTAAGAACACAAGAAAATTAGGGGGAATAAATGCATAAATTCCTCTTAGAAAAGGCCCTATTTATTCATCCTAGGGATATGCAAATGTTTAATTGCGCTTGCGATTTAAATCAAACGAAACATAAAGTATATTAAAAGAATTCGTCTCGTAACATTATGAAAGTTGAGTAGTACTTATTGTAATTTCGTTAGGTGAGCTCTAACTTCTAACAGGGATAGTAATAATTCAACAATGCTCACTGAAATTTTGGATATTAAACATTTAATTATATTTTATCGCAACAATGTTTGTAGATTAATTCAAACAAGAGTATGATATAAATTATTAAGTGTATTTAAGGAATGCATTTGTTGCATTATATAGGTTGAATAGTAAAAGGTAAATCCTTCGGAAGGACCATATTCATCTTAGGGTTAAGCAAATTGCTAATTGCGTTTAATATGAAATAAAACATGAAGCTTATTTAAACAATGCGCCTTGTTGGAAATTGAGTAATTGGTATTGTAATTTAGTCCCACGGGGCTTTAATTTTTTGAACAAATATTAATAATGAACAAAGCTTGATCTATTTTTAAATTTTAGGAATTAAACTATTAAAACTATTTTATCGTAACAAAATATATAGATGAATTTAAGCAAGATTGTTTTATGGATAAACAGACGATACATAAAATATAAAGTGTACTTCGCACTGTGAAAAAAAAAAATCTGTCAAATTGACAGGAAAAAACTATCAATTTTGGTACCAGTAAAAAACCGTTTAATTTACAGAAAAAAGCTGTAATTTTTCATTAAAACAGTTTTTTCTGTACAAAATACAGATTTGTTCTGCAAAAATTACAAAATTCAGTTTCTTTTACAGAAAAAACCGTTTTTCTTCAAAACAGTTTTTCAGGTAGATTTCGTATGAAATACTACCTATTGGGATCGTTCCTATGTTGGAATTTCTGAAAACTTTTTGCAGATCTACACCGATCATGACCCCTAGAGCCCAAAACCACCCTCAGTAAAAAACATTACATATATATATATATATATATATATATATATATATATATATATATATATATATCTTGTCTGCATCATTCTTAATATTATAATACTTAATCATTTATATAGAATAAAATGTTTATGTTCTTCTCCTCTAATTAACAATAATATTAAAAACTAATTTATGATGCATTATATCATGGTTTTCCAAAAAAATTCATATATTCATTAATATACAATTTGTACTATACTTACATGATCTTTTAAAACAAATTAACACACGCGTAAACAAAATTACAAAAAAAAAAAATATAAAATAAAAAAATATCTATAAAAAATTAAAAATTGTAAAATAATAAAAAAATTATTATAGGTTGGATGGGTGGGTAGATGTTAGAGTACGGAGGAGGGTGGTATTGTCTGGATAATACGCAATGGTTAATTTAAAAAAAAAATGGGGCTTTTGTATTATTACTATATTTTTGATACGTATTTCATAAGGATGTTGATTTGTTATTTTATATGTAATTGGTGACTTTCATTAATATTATATTTAGCTTAATTATTGTTTAATCTTATTTACAATCATTTGTTATTTAATTTTAATTTACTTAGGACAATATCATATCAATTACTAATAGTATGCCATTTTTATAGTGATTAATATACATATAAGTATATTTAATATAAATAAAGTTATACTGAATGTATTAAAATTGGGTAATTATTTTATTATTATTCCTTTAATATTTTTAATATTGATCTATTTTCACTTTGTGTTATAAAATTTATTATCGGTTTAATGTTTTTGAATGTCCCACATTCATACTTTTAGGATTTTTATGGATATATGAAAATAATCCACACACTATATTTGAGATTTTTAGGTAATGGGAATTTAAGTATCTGATAATCTTCTATATACTTCCATATGTTTTTTTATTTCCTGCTCATTTTATAATTATCTTATATATAATAGTTTTTATTAAATATTTTTATATTATTTTTAATAATTATTTATATTAATTATTATTGAATTTATTTTGTTTTATAGCATATAGCTATATGCTATATATTATCAATGTTATAGAATTATTTAAATTCTTAGTGTAGTTTAAATGAGTTAGATAATAGAATATTATGTATGCTTTTTTTTTAAATTTTATTAACAATAGTTTTTTTAAAAAATACATGTGTGGTTTATATTAGGATTATAATTATCTATATATAAGGATATGTTTGGTTTTGCTGTTAAAAATTTTTTTACATTCAAAAGCTTAAAATTGTTTATCTTGTGACATTTGAATAATAAAAGTACTACTAGATGGCAGCACCAAAATTTGTCTTTTGACGATAAGTTTTAAATTTTGCTTTTTCCAGCTCCTTTTCAGTTATAATTTACTACACCAGGTGATTTTTTAGCTAAATTTTGACGATATTGTTAAATAGTAATTAATTAATTTAATAGTGCATTTTAGTTATTTTAAATAATGTAATTACTTTCTATTTATTTTATTTTATATTATATTAAATGTATTTATCATGGTATTTCAAAATGTATTAACTGCATCCTTTGGTATCAATTACTGTGATTTCTTAACTGTTTTATTCACCTTAATCTTTATGATATTTTGGTAGCCATGTGCGAGTGAATATATTGAAAAATACTGAAATATTAATCTGTATTTTGTTTATTATTTCTATTTTATATCCTATAAATATTTAAACAGGTTTTATTGATTTTTCCATTTCATATTATTTGTTTCTATTCTGTTTTCATTTTTAATCAATTCACTTGATTTTAATGGTTGTTTGGGCACAGGGAAAAATAATTTTTAACTTTAGCTTATTTTTCTCACAGAAAACAACCATATTGCTTATATCATTGAATTCTGTGCCCTTGATAACGTAATTCAATATATAAGCTTTTCCATTATTTGTCGGTGTCCACTTTCTTCTTTTTTCTTCCATAATAATTCTTATAATAAATTATTTGGCACTTTTTTTATACTTACAGCTTTAATTCATAATATTACGGTTTTTGATGGTGGTAGGTTATGTTTAATTAATGGTTATATATATATATATATATATATATATATATATCACTTTCTTCTGGACACGATAACTTTCGTAATTATGCACCAATCTCTTCCAAACTGATACATAAAATCTCGGTCAAGTTCGTTAATGGGCAAAATCGGACCAAGGGGATGGAAATAGGGAGGGGTTTTGTGAAAACAGAAACCCCCCCCCCATAACTTCTTAATTTTTGTACATATCAAACCAGTTTAAAGTTTTTATTAATTTTAAAAATAGGGCCAAAAATTTATGTATCACAGATTTTTGATAAAGTTAAAAATGGGCTCAAGGGGCGCAAAAAATAGGGTTTTTGGGAGAAAAAAAATCGTAACTTCGTCAATTCTCAAGATATCAAATCCAATTAATTTTATTATAAATCTCCTTAACATTATCTACAACTTTTATATTCACAAGTTTTTGATAGGACCAATTCGTACCTCAACAAAAAAATAAAAAACGAAAACAAAAAGGGGGTTTGAAGAAGAAAAAAATCCACAACTCCGTCAATTCAAAAGATATAAAATCCCCATGAATTTATCATATATCTTCTTAATATTGTCTACAACATCTATATAGACAAGTTTTGAATAGGACCAATTCTTACAGAAAAAACAAATTAAAAATATATAGCGGTTGCAGAAAAAAATAATTTCAGTAAGGGTGTATTCAAATCCAAACTGCTTATTTTCTGACTCATTTTACAATTCATTTTTGTTCTCAAAGGCTTCCAATTGGTACGTTTTCTTACTCAGAAACTATATAATGTACCGTAATGGTCGATTTTTTGATAGAGGCAGAATATATTTTTTTAAATGATGTTTAAAAGGGCGTTTTGAACCGAATTTACCGAAGCGGATTGTGTTGGAAAAATCATTGTATTAAGGATGCACTCAAATCCAAACTGCTTATTTTCTGACTCATTTTTAAATTCATTTTTGCTCTCAAACGCATTTAATTGGTATATTAGCTTATTCAGAAACTATATAATGTACCGTAATGATCGATATTTTGATAGAGATAATTTTAAAAAAATTATGTCAAAATGGGTATTTTGAACGGAATTTCACGAAGCGATTGTGTTAGAAACGAAAAATATTGTCCTTCTGAGAAAATAATTGTTTATATATCAAGTTAATTGAACAAAAAATAAAAACACAGGTCGCTTATAAATCTCTTCAAAAATCACGTCAGCAAGTTTATATTTTTTTTTATTAAAAATGAATCTGGAATTATGCCAGAAAATTTCGAGTTGTTGAGCATGGAAAAGTATTTTTTTTTTTAATACTGCCCTAACATGATTTTGATAAAACCAGCTATTATATAAAAATGAAATAAAAACGCGTCAAAAGCGGCCAGATAAAATTGTTAAAGTGGATTTATCTCTAATCATGATTTAGTTTTTGTTTGTGAAATTAGTATATTTGACTTCGAAATCTACCTCTGCCTGTAGGCCGGGCCGGCAGGGATTTTTTTCTGTAAAACATACATTTTTTTTTTTCTGTAAAAATTACATTTTTTTTTTACGGTGCGGAATGACATTTTTAGCATTATGAAAGCTAAGTAAGTAAAGATGGATCCATTGTAGGGGCATATTTATTCATCTTATGGATGAAGAAATGGTTAATTGCATTTACCATGCAAATCAAATAAAATAAAAAGAGTTTTTAGAATGCGCCCCATTGCATCATAAAGGGGAAATAATTTTCATTCTAATTTCGTCAGAATAGATTGAATTTTTAGGGAGGATATTACTAAAAGAGTAATGATCCTCATTTTTAACTTATGTTAAATCAAACATTTAATAGTAGTTTATCGTAACAAACATGTAGATGAATTTAAGGAAGAGTTCTTGTGGTTAAAGAGACATAATGGTATTAGAATAAAGTAATTTAAGGAATGAGTATGTGCACTGTCAAAAAAGAGTTCAGGGAAAAAAACAGAAAATATACTGTCAGCAAATTTTGAAGTATTCCCCGTTTTTTCGCAGTGCTTCCATTTTCGTATTCCCCCGTTTTCAAGCCGGATTTCCACTATTCATAACGGAAAATTTCTAATTTTAGAATTAATTGCGGTCAGTAAAAAAAGAAAAAATCTGAATAATAAACACCATAAACAATAATTATATATTTAGATGCATATTAACACGAAACTTCTATTTCTGTTACATATTATCTAACCCGCCTTTATCATCTTGCCTTAATCCGGATTCGAACCTTGTTACTCGCTATTAGAGGATGAATGTTCTGTCCCCTACGCCAACAGGTGTCATCCAAAGCCTTGCTTATGTAGGCCAAAACATCAATTACGAAAATAGAATTTTCCATATTATCACAAATTAAAAGGAACATTTCCGTTTGTCTGTCTTGAAAAGAGCACTTATGTTTTTAATATTCAACGAGTAAGGATAAAAAGGAAATTTTCCGTTTATCCCCGGATAATTTGTGACTTCCACTCAAAACATAATGTTTCCGTTAAGAAACAGAAATTTCACGTAAAATTACTTGTATATTTATAACATTTACAGTGTAGTAATATGAAGGGTGAAAAATGAAGATATCCATTGACGGGACCAATTATTGATTGTATCCATTAACACTTTAAGAAGCAACAATATTTAACAAAATTTATGGAATATCTGATAGTGAAGTAATCTTTTTTTTTGGAAACTACTGAAGCAATTTCAATATTATAAAAAATAGTTTTGGTAGTAGTAAACTTTAAATTCGTCGTTCGGCAAGAAATAAAAACAAAAAATCAGGACATGGGCAAGTGGGACTCGCACCTTGAGCGATCCGCATCATTCTGTTATATTTCCCTAAAGCTTATTAAGTACCTAGTTTCTTCCATACTAAGCTAATAATCGCCAAAATTGATAAAAAAAATACACTTAAAAGGCATATAAATACCTTTTTTCAGATCGATATATGTTTCCTCGCTCAGATGGCGACATTCTCAAAATCTTTGTTGATACAAATATTTTCACAAAGTTTTTTTAAAACAAGAAATTGGGCCAATTTCTTGTTTTTAAAATTTTTTGCCTTCCCAAATACAGCGCAAATGACGGAAAACCCTCAGGGATGTAATAAGAAGCACAGCTGCTCCTTCTATGCAGACTTCTTATACATGAAGACATGCTCCATGGTAAATAACCATGAATCCAACAGATCAAGAGAATTTAATTATTTAAACAACGTTTTTAGTTTAACCTGGCTGCAACTCGCCATCAAAGCGAATTTTATAACAAAATTAATTCTTCAAAGTCTAAGAGAAAAGAACTTTCTTCTACGGAGATATCTTTTAATGAAAGTTCCGCTTCAATCACGATATTAACAAGAATAAAAAATTATTCGCAAAACATAGATAACGAAATACTTTCTTATATTTAAAGAATACCTTAACAAACCTTAAGTCGTCTCTGGACTCTTAAAGCTTCGAAATTTTCAAAATTTAAATTTTTTTCAGATGTTAAACTCCTATCTTTTCTGAACCTTTTGATATAATTGTTTCCTTGAAATTCTCATTAGAACAGAAGTTACGACTTTTAGAATTATACCTGCTCAATAGCTGAAGCAGCGTTTCCGAAACTTTGAAGTCATTTTTCTCCAAATGATGTTTTTGGGCATAACGCACAGGATATCTCAAAAACTTCTGAATATTTTTTTCATGAAATTTTCAAAACACATGTTTCATGTTAGTCTGTGTAAGCTGAACCTAAAGTTACCTTCTTATTGTTCAAAAAATATTTTTTTAGGTGATCATACTGTTGATATTTTCAAAATTTTGTATTAGCTAAATACAACTTTGTCTTAAAAATATAAAAAATGATTTAAGTACAAATTTATTTAAGTTCAGGGTAATTATTACAATGTGAAGTCTAAGTAGGCAACAAAATTTTTATTCTAATTGCAAAATTTATTTTGTATTCCTTCGCGTAAACTGTTATACCAATTTTCTAATCGTCAAATGTCTGACACTTTGAAGCCCCCTATAATTGCTGATTATGCATCTTGCTATTTTTTAAATGCATGAAATCAAAGAACATGCTTATATCTTTCATCCCCAATAAAAATTGTGTTTTAAATTCATATACATTTTAAGATATCAAATGCTAAAAATACTCTCTCTTTTTATTAGCAGTCCTTAATAAGTCCCCTTAATAAGGTGAAAAAGAATGTATAAGTAAACAATATGGAAAACGCATAACATATTTGAAAAATAATTTCAGGAATTACCATCAATATCTAGAAAATATTCGAATTCGGTTGTTCAGACCTGTATGTGATCTATAGATTTGTAAATACTATACTACATGGCATATGCTAAACTTTAGATCAGTTAGGAAACGCAAAACACACTTGTAAATTCGCCTTCAGCAATTTCCATCAATGAAAGGGAATGTATTCGAGATCTTTTGTACAGCGATATGTATTTGATCTATAGAATTTATACACACGAAGTAATATCCAAAAAATAAGTTTAATTAAAAAACACGTACTACAATTTAAAACTCACTTTCAACAATTATTGTCTGCGCGACCAGCATCTTTTACAGAATTCTTAATCTTTTGTCAACGGTTTTTTAGATCGGGAATGTTTGCCTAATTTAATTATGAAAATGCACCGATTAAATAAGACAAAATGTACAATAAAAAAAATTCCTGTTGGATCGGCCTACAGGCGGAGGTAGATTTCGAAATTAAGTACTAATTTCACCAACAAAAGTTAAATCAAGATTAGAGATAAAACCAGTTTAACAATTTTATCTGGCCGATTTTGACGAACTTTTAAGTTCATTTTTCTGTAAGAGCTGGTTTTATCAGAATCATATTAAGGCGGTATTTAAAAAAAATATTTTTCCACGCTCAACAACTCGAAATACTGTGACACATTTTCAGACTCATTTTTAAAAGTAAAAACATGAAACTTACTGACGTGATTTTTTGAAGAGATTTATAAGCAACCTGTGTTTTGATTTTTCGTTAAATTAATTAGAACTTGATTTAGAAACAATTATTTTCTCAGTAAGACCATTTTTTTCGTTTCCAGCACTATCGCTTCGGGTAATCCGGTTCAAAATGCCCACTCCCACAGCATTTTTAAAAATATATTTTGCCTTTATAAGAAAATCGACTAGTACAGCACATTATATAGGTTCTGAAAAAGAGAATCTGCCAATTGGAGGCGTTTGAGAGCAAAAATGATTTTAAAAATAAGTCAGAAAATAAGCCATTTGAATTTGAGTACACCCTTTATACGATAATTTTTTTGTCAACACCTATTTTTGTTTCATTTGGTTTTGCTATAAGAGTTGGTCCTACCAAAAACTCGTCAGTATGAAAGTTGTAGATAATATTGCGAAGATGTGTAATAAATTTAAGCAGATTGGATATTATGTGAATTGACGAAGTTGTGAATTTTTTTCTCCTTTAACACCCCCCCCCCCATTTTTTTCGTTTTTTTTGGGGGGGGGGGAGTAAGAGTTGGTCCTATCAAAAACTTGTCAATATAAAGGTTCTAGATAATATTAAGACGATTTATAAAATGTTTAAGTGAATTTGATATCTTAAGAATTAACGAAGGTATGATTTTGTTTCTGCCTAAAACCCTATTTTTGCGCTCCTTGGACCCATTTTTAATTTTATCCAAAATCTGTGATACATAAATTTTTGCCCCTTTTCCTAGAAGAAATAATAACTTTAAACTAATTTTTAATATGTATTATAATTAAGAAGTTATGGATTTTTTTCGGTTTTCACAAAACCCCTCCTTATTTCCACCCCCTTGGTCCGATTTTGCCCATTAACGAACTTGACCGAGATTTTCTACCCCTTGATTTTATGTATCAGTTTGGAAGAGATTTGTGCAGAATTATTGAAGTTATCGTGTCCATAGAAAAGTGATATATATATAGAGAGAGATAGATAGATAGATAGATAGATAGATGCATAAAGTTTTGAACTGGGGGTGGTTTTGGGTTCTAGATGTCATGATCGGCGTAGATCTGCAAAAATATTTCAGAAATTCCAACATAGGGGAAATTGCAATGGGTAGTATTTCCTACGAAATCTACCTAATAACTGGTGGGAATAATCAAGGATTCTGGGCACCTTATGCGGCATGTATACGTGGCGCTCGTCCTCAAGGGGTTAATAGACAGTACTGTAACCGAATTCTTTTGTATGCCCCTGTAAATGAACAATGAATACTATGCGTAACTTATTTTATTGTAAGCCTCTTGTAGTGCACCTCATTGACATATATCACTTTCAGCATTTTTGAATTTGTGTAACATCACTAAAATGCTCCACAAACGATTTATCCCCATACACCGTAATATAACAGAATTCTTTTGAGTATCCCTGTAAATGAACTAACTGCTACAAACTTTATTTTCAATACAGAACAACCCTCATTAACTTATATCAATGGTATGGCAATCCGAGTGCAATTATTCGAGTTAGAGCACTAACAGACAGACAGACGGACAAACCCAATTCATAAAAACTTTTCAACTATGTTGGAAAGTGTTAAAAGGAAAGGAGAACATACCTAAATGCTTTCTTTCTCTCTCAACATATACATTACACATTCATTTTAAAGGGACTTCCTTTACGTTTAATCTTATATCAAAAGAAATAAATTGTCTAAAATCAATACTCTAAGAAGCAGCTGGCATAAGAATTAAATGGAGTGAATTAAACATGTTTCAGGTTATGTAAAGAGAAAAATAATTTATATTTGTTTACCTAATAAAAAATTGTTTTAATAGAAAAACAAGTTGGAAATTGCTCGTCAAACGTGGAAAATGAGGTGCGTTCGTACTATAACTAGTTTTATCATTATTTTTTGCACCCCATGTTGTACTGAATGTATTTTTTTTTTCTTTTTGCACTTCACAAGTGCATAGTCAGTAACATCATTAAAATGCACTTGCAATATTTTTTTTCCCATTCCCCGTAATGTAACGGAACACTTTTGACTGTTCCTGTAATTAAACTATACATCCGCTTTTCATAAAATTTGAAATGGCTCGACAAAATTTTGCAACAATTATAGATTTAAAATTTGAGACCATTCGGAAGGCTTTAACATCATTAAAATGCACTTGCAATAATTTTTTCCCATTGGCCGTAATGTAACGGAAAACTTTTGACTGTCCCTGCAATTAAACTATACATCTGATTTCCATAAAATTTCAAATGGCTCGACAAAATATTGCAACAATTATGTATTTAAAATTTCAGAACATTCGGAAGTCTGTAACATCATTAAAATGCGCTTGGAATAATTTTTCCCATTGGCCGTAATGTAAAGAAAAACTTTTGTCTGTCCTTGTAATTAAACTATACATCCGATTTTCACAAAATTTGAAATGGCTCGACAAAATTTTACAACAATCACATATTTAAAATTTCAGACCATTCGGTTGGGTAGTTTTCGCTCTGTTATATGCGGACAGACGGACAGACGGACTGAACGACGACTATAGGTGCTACGTATTTATATAATTACGAACGCACCAAAAAAGTGTCAAATACATCAATTAGAAGTGAAAACAAAAAAAGAACAGTTTAAATGTCAAGACTTTAATCGCAGAAAATTAGAATGAAATTTTTGTTCAACGAAATACTTTTTTTTTTGTTTCATAATATTCTAACAATATTCAGGATTGTTTGCGTTTATTTTTCCTAAGTGAAAAAAATTGTTAAGAACGTTAGACATAAATAGTCGAGAGGTTTTATCATTGTTGATCATTTACTCTTCTGCAGATAATACTAAATAAAAAAAAAATTATCTCTAGATTACATAAAAGTACACAAAACCAGTTTTCAATCCGTTTTTATAAAAAGTAAGCAATTTCATCGTTAAGTCTATATTATAGAGCAAAACAATATGAGTTATGCGACGTCATGTTGATGGTGGCAACACTTGACAATAATTCCGTTTTTACTGCAATTTTCTTTTAAGGGTGTATTCGAAAAAATATTTTTCCACCCTCAACAGCTCGAAATTTTCTGAGACATTTTCGGACTCATTTTTAAAAGTAAAAGCATGAAACTTTCTGGGGTGATTTCTGAAGACATGTTTAACATGCCGTGTGATTTCATTTTCAGCTCAATTAATTAGAATTTGATTTTTAAACAATTATTTTCTCAGTATGACCATTTTTTCATTCCCCAGATCGCCCGCTTCGGAAAATTCGGTTCAAAACGCCAACTTTGACAGCGTTTTTTACAGTATTTTCTGCATTTATCAATAAATTAAGAAGCACGGCACATCATATCGTTTCTAAATAAGAGAATTTCCCAGTTTGATGCGTTTGAGAGCAAAAATGAATTTTAAAATGAATCAGAAAATAAGCAGTTTGAATCGGAATACACCCTTAACTTGGATACATTGCACTTCAATTTTTACGCCTTCGAATAAGAAAAAAATGTTCTTCTAAATGCAATTTGTTTTAAAACTATATCTCAGTTTACTGATTTTTTATGGTTTTAAAAATAATTTTTAAGTATGATTTTTTTTAAAAAATCTATAGCTATAGCGAGTAGCAATATTACAAAAGATTAATCTGTTTGTACCTGAAATAATATAAAGAATTCAGTGTTTTTTCCGGCTAATAGTCGAAAAGAAGTTAAAACTTCGTCAATAATAAAATAAAATAATATAAGTAAAAACAAATTTATACTATAAATAAAACACATATTTCACACACATGTATCGAACTGCGCGATTAAACCACTTAAATGAGTAGAATTAAAAAGGCTTTTGCTAGTACTGAAACCTTTGTCAATTTCTTGGGCTATTAACTCGTAGCTAAAACGAAGATAGCGCTTTTAATAAATTTCAAAACTTTATTTAAATACATTATTAAAAATTTTCATGTAAAAATGCTTTTTGGTGTTGTTAATGGGAAAATTAAAAAAAAAAAAAACATATTAAATGTAAAACATCTTAGATAAAAAAAAAATAGTTTTCACCTACGTTCTGTAACCTGGAAAGATTGACTTGGATTCCCTAGTGATCTTAAAGTTACAATTACTTCAAATTTAAATCGATGGATTATGCTCCTGAAACGTAATGATTTGCTGCCTTTCGAATTAAAATGTAATTCTTATTTCTATACCTTCTTGGTCGGCTTCGCATGTCACACGTTCGTCTCTTTTGTGCCCGTACAGTCGGAGTCGCATGTCATACTAAAAATTGCATTGTTGAAATTGAATCCCTCGCTATTTATTGGTATTGGTTTTTCTGAATATTGCTAAAATAGTATTGGACTATAGTCCTACGGTTTCTGTTTGTATTTTCTAAAATGTCGACTTTCGTTAGTTATTGTTGCGTGTCAAAATAGTTTTTAGGATGGATTCAGAGAGTAACTCCGGGGGGCAGTGAATTCAGTATCTCTCAGTCAGAAAATGATAGTTCTGATTATCTAGAGATTACTCTTATTCAGAGTCTAGTGAATCAGAAGAGGATGATAAGAGCTCAGAAAGGATATAGATAGAAAACAAAAACAGTGTACCTTCTCTTCGTTTCAATTTTGCTGCAAAACCTACCAGAACAGATTTTCTCAACTAAAATGTAGGGTACAACGATCAATGAGGTATCACTGAATAGGAATTTTTGCCCAGATCTGACATCGCATACTGAATTTAACTAACATGTAGCGTACAAATATTAATGACGTATCATTAAATGGGGGTTTACGCTAGCAGACATTGCACACTGAATTTCCAATTTTTTATGTATGTTTTTGGCTATGGCAAGCAGACCTCCTTGAATTTGGAAAAAATCTCCGGAAAGGGGAGCTGCAATAGCGATTTTTGTACCATTTTCAGTTTTGTACCATCGAAAGTGCATGAAATTATGCATAGAAATGAACCAAATTTTTTGTGTTTGTTTTTGAATATTGTAAGCAAGTTCTCCTTGAATTTGGAACTATTTCGCTAGAAGGAGGCCCTGTAATACAGATTTTAGTACAAATTTTCGTAGTTCTATTGTCCATCGGCGGCTGGTGTATTGATTGGAACTTTCATCTCGCTAAGCCGGCTATTCGCAAACAACTGATGTACAACATAATAACGAAAAACTATTGAATTTAATCAATTCATCGAGATTCACTTGATTTTACTCCGATTAATTGACTGAAGCAGAAATATAAGATGAAAATCAAAGTTGGTATAGTATTGAAGTAATAATATTGAAGTATTAACATTTGTAACTACTTTTTGAAATATTAAGATGTATGAGATAAAAGAAAGTTTTGGGATTGTCACATCTGATTAGATTATTTAAAACTTTGGTGCATTGCAGGAAAACAAAGAATCCGTAAATGAGATATTACATGTACGATCACCAGTAGGTCAAACAAAAAACTGCTTACTGACAAAAATAGTTTGCACCTTCGAATTAAGGACAGACAATATATTAATTATTAGCGGTAAAAAATGGATCAGAAATTAAAACAAAAAATCGACCAAGAAGTGGTTAACATGGATAAAGAAATACTAAAATTTGGTGACACACTGTTATGACTGAAAAATTTAGCTTGAATAATTGATCGCAGCTGTCTATCAAAATGAATATGATAACAAAACAACATCATCAAAGACTGAACTAAAGTAGCTTTCTATTTCATAGAATTAGCTTATTGAGAATAGCTTTTGATTTAAAAAATTACATTTCTACCAAAAAATTAAAAAAAAATTTGAGAAAATAATTAAAAACATAAACTATTTTTTTTTCTCGCTCTGAATTTAGACTTGGCAGAGAAGTTTTGTTCTTTGCAATAGATCCTATATCAAAACAAATGAAATATCGAGAATAAATACTCTGAGAAGCAACTTTCATAAGAAATTATAATATGATTTAAATAGGTTTCAAATAATGTAAAGGAAACAAATTATATTTATTGTCGTTGAAAAAATATATTCTTAGAGAACAAAAAATGGTAAATTATTCTATAAATAGTTGTAACTCTTTTAAGGAAAATGCACCTGTAGTGGGGCACATACCAGTAGTGATCTACTAATTTTTAAAGTTTAAAAATAAACCCAAAATGTATTTCTTAAAAGACGATTGAAAGAAATCTGATTGATAACATCCTTAAATGTTAACTTTCCATAAATTGTTTGGGATAATTGTTTTTTATTCTGCTAGTACATTTGTTTATTTTCCAGAGTGTCTTCAAAAATAGATTTTTTGGCAAATTCCTAGAGATTTCATTAAGAGATAAGTTTTTATTTCAAATACTGTGTCTTTAATATTATCTTTTATTTTAACTTAAACTACTGTTGATATACTCTATTACATTGAAAATAATTTGTTGCATAAGCTGAAAACTTGAAGATTCATGCATCCGAAATTAACTAGGGCCACTACTGGAGCATAGAGGAAGGCAACATTTTTTATTTTTAATTTTTTTTTCGAGGACTATATTTCTTAGGAACTTAGTTAAGACTAAGTTAAATATATATATATGTTTTGTAATTCACTAAAATTTAATAATAATTAGATAAATGTCCTTATATGGACCATTACTGGCGCGTTCACATTACATCGAAAGAAAGTTTAAATGACAAGTATGTTAGTTACAGCAAGCATTAAAGAATTTTATTTTTGAATGTTAGGGTAATTCCGGAATTTATGCCGCACATTTTTTTGAATTTGTGTATAAAGTCCCATGGTGGACATAAAATAAAAAAAAACATGTTGTGCTATTTAATGTTAAATATACAACGCGTGTATTGCGACAAAAAAATTCAAAACAAATTATTAATATTTTTTAACATTTTTTTTCTAAAACATTACACTTCGGCGCGTCACCCGTACATTAAGTCTGAGACGCCGCACTTGTGCGGTAGTTATGCCGCGCTTATAATAAGAACAGAATGAAATTATAAATGCAAATATTAAAAAAATATTCATATCTGGACTATAATTAACGATGTAATAACAAAATGAAACTAAATGAGTGCAATGAAACGTATTAGTAGATCCCGACTTTGACTACTAAAATTATCTACTTATTTTTTTACATTAAATTTCAATTGTTATTTCAGCAACAACGTAACATCAATGTATTAGAAAGGGAAAAGAAAAAAAGTAAAATTGTGTTTACATAATTTATTTGTTAACCCGTTCGGGACCGGTGGCTTTTACACAAATTTTATTCGGTTGGTACCACTTTTTTAAAAGAAGTTACCTTTACTTAAATAATCATGAAAATGCTCTAATTAAACAAAGCAAATATTACAACGTCTGCTTTACGCGTAATCCAATATTTCATTATTATAATCTTGCCTTGCATCTTTCTTGCCCTTCTTACTTTTTATTTTACCCTTTTTCTCCTTTGGTTTTAGTAAACTTGATAACATGCCTAACATGGTTAGTCTGTGCAAAAGAAAAGGAAAAGTTAATAACACTTAATCATCCCGTACAAAAGAAACTGCGGCATGTATACCGGAATAGCAGTGTGGCATGTACCCCATTTTGCATGTGCAGACGTCGGTCATCATAGTTACATGCCATCGCTAAGGAGAATTGCGTAACCATACACACATTACTCTATACAAACGCTACACTTAGTTTTGACTTCGAAATCATGCAGACATTTAGTATTTAGTGTATGAAAATTATTTAAACATAACGTGTTTAAAAGTTTGGACAGTGAAATCATGCACTTACGTCAAATTAAGGATTCTACTTCTACATGTAAACATCGAAATGGGATTCACGCTATACACTGGTTAAAATAATCTTATTGTGCACCTATACTGTGCGTTTGACGACCATCTATCGATAATTAGAAGAAATACAAGGGGTGCGGCATCTATCCCGTATGCGGCGACTCTCCCGGAATTACCCTATAACATTTTTTAAAATTTATGCCATATTATTATCACATTACAGTAGAACCTCGAATATCCGAAGTAATTGGGACCGACCATCTCTCGGAAAATCGAAATTTTCGGATAATCGAGAATGCTTAAATCTTAAGATTAAGGAGAAATATATGCGCTATTTCTTACTATGGTTCCAAGTGCTTAATAAAAATAAAACAATAGAAAAATAGAAACAAGAATAAATTACCTGAATTTAATTTTGAAATTCAATACCTTTCACAAGTGTTTTAAACAATTTTTCGTTTGTCGCAGTTTCGATTGCCTTTGCTTTCTAGCTCTATCACGAAGTTTTTTAATATTATTACTTCACCAGTATCACAGTCTTTCTGCCACTCCAGCCATGACAAACCTTTTGCGAAGCATTCAAAAGCTTCAGAATTGCTAATTTGTTAATTTTCTTCGTTCGCTTTGTTCTTTCTACCCCGCAGCATACGGGAACTCGAGTTAAATTCAAACGAATTCTAAGAAAGGGGATAGAAATTATTAAAATGTACTCGTCGTTTGGAAAGGAATAAAAATTCTTTCATAAGTGATATTGCACACAAGGAATGTGCTAGTAATAAAAAAAGCTTTAAAATGGATTTCGGTTAACAGAGAGTCTCGGTTAAAAGAGTTTCGAATAAAAGATGTTCTACTGTATTGAGGTTTCATTTGTGTACATAAGTAAGTAAGGTCCACTGGGAGAAAATCAGCTGATCAGAAAAATTGGGTACAACATTTTTCAATTTTATAAATACTCGACTCTAACATAAATTCCTTTCTCCTAATGATTGATATAGAGACTTCTAGAAATATTTGAAGAAAATAATTATGAAACATTCCTGTATTTAATATCTGTTATGAGGAAACTTTCCTCACTACTCAGCATACCTTTCAAATGTAGTGAATGATCTTTTATCAAAATAGCGAAACAGCAGAAATACATCAGCATAGAAATAGAGACAATTTACATATGCATGCTTTAAATGTGTTTTGTAAAGCGTTTTCTAAAGGGAATATTTACGATTGCTATTCTCACACAAGCTCAATAGATCATGCAAACATTTGCAAATGACTCAATTCGAAATGCGAAATATTTGTGAATAATGCATAAAATTAAAGTGGCTAAGTTGAAACTGATAGGTTAAAAACAAATGTAATAAATCTTAATATTGGGCAAAAGCTCAACGATCATCTAATTGGCTACATTTTTAAATTTCTTTTTTATTCACGAAACGTATCCCATTGGCAAGTCCTGTTATTAAGAAACTTAGTAATCGAACTGTTTTCCCCATTTTCCAGTAAATGTTGCCAAAGTTGGAGTTTTGAACCCAATTTCTGAACGCGGCAAACTACGAAAGAAAAAAAAATGCCATTCTGAGACAACAATCGTTTCTAACTCAAAATGTAATTCATTTATCCGAAATTTAAAAAAATGTTCGATAACAAATCTCTTCAATAATTAAGCTTGAAAGTATCATGCTTTTAATGTTTAAATGAGTCACAGAATGTATCAGAACGTTTGGCATTGCTGAACAGGGAAATTTATTTTTTTAAGAACTGCCTTAAAGAGCTAAAAGCTTTAAAATAGAAACATGTTGTCAGTTACAATATCCACAGAAACACAGTAATATAAAACTTACAATTTAGATATTTGTGCTTGCGTGCTTCAAAAAAAAAAACTTTTCATTGATTAAAAAAAAAAAAAATTATATTACATTCAAAGAGAACATTGAAAAAAGTTATTTGATTATTAAACTAAGATATAGAATAGAATACATAAGACACAAATTTCATCCATAGTTAAACAAAAGGGTCGACAAAAAAAGTGTATTAAATCGTTCTTGGCTTAATTTAGCTTTAAAAAAAAAACACCAGTAATCTGGGAAAAATTGCTACATTTTTGAGAAAGTCCACTTCTGAGGTGCTATTAGAATTAAGATGATTTTTGCATCCTGAAAATTAAAACTATGGCCTAAATCCCAAGAATGCTTGGCAATAGAATATTTAGAAATTTATTGGTTATTGTTCTCATACTAACATATCAAACAGAAGTTACGAATGTTAACACTTCAACATTATTTGTTCAATACTATACCAACTTTGATTTTCATCTTAAATTTCTGCTTCAGTCAATTGATCGGAGTTAAAACGAGTCTATCTCTATCATGATATTTATTAAATTCAATAGTTTTCCGTTATTCTGTTGTACATCAGCCGTTTGCGAATAGCCAGCTTAGGAGGATGCGAAGTTCCCATAGTTGAAAGAAGCACCGAAGTACAATAGAACTGCGAAAAATCGAGAAAATTATACAAAAATTGGTATTACTGTGCCCCTTTACGGTGTAATATCTCCAAATTCAAGGAGGACCTGCTTGCGATAGCCAAAAAATTATGCAAAAAATTTGGTTCAATTCTATGCATAACTTCGTACATTTTTGGCGGTACAATAATGAAAATTATACAAAAAATCGCTATTACAGTGCTCCCTTAAGGTGGAAGTTTTCCAAATTCAGGGAGGACCTGCTTGTCGTAGCCAAAAACATACACAAAAATTTGGTTCAGTTCTATGTATAAATTCACACACTTTTCGATGGTACAGTCGTGGGAAAAAAAGTAAACACCCCCTACTAACTCCTCAACAAATTAGCGTAGAAGAAAGTTACTGGTACAGAGCGATTGAAAATAAAGTCTCCTTTTAAATGATTTATGTAAAATTTGCTTAGGGGGCCATCTACATATTAAAACGAACCATAATTTTTTTTTTCAATAGCAGTACGCAATTCTGACAGCATAAATGAACTCTACACCCTTCAATTAGCCTAAAAACAAATTTTTATGCAATTCGTACCACAAGTTTCCGAGAAATTAAGTATTTTAAAACGAGCGTATTTCAAGGGCTGTATCCAAATTGAAGTTCTGTTCTGGATTGTTAACCGAGAGAGCCCCCTTCTTGATCAAGGCACGTTTAAGCGTCAATGAAACCTGTTTGATTACAGGATAGCAGAATAAATTTCAAAATATCTACTGACTTCTATCAAGACGGCCCCTTAAACTATCATTTTGCCATTTTTTAAGTATAATTTGAAAACTACTTCGAAGAACAATGTGAAATTTTGGATTTCCATAAACCAGGACTTAATAAATCTAAATCCATCAAAAAAATTGTAGGTTGTAATTCATAATTTTGTCGAATATTAATTTCGTAATTCCTAATTCATATCATAAATTTATAAAAATTTCAAATTCAACGTATTTATGTTTGAGTATATTAGTATTATTGCTACAAAAAAAATAACACATTCGGAGCATAATTTCAGGAGATATAAATAAAAATATGAAAATGTAATTTAACATTAGAAGCATTAAATTTTGAATGTTTATAATTCAAAAACTTATCATTCAGATGACTTGAAATTTGGTGTCTAGACATAGTTTGAACCGAAGATTTGAAATATCTTGTTAAAATTGGGTATTGCCATTGAAAAAAATGAAGTTTGGATTCGTTTTAATATGTAGATGCCCTCTTAAGAAAATTTTATATACATCATTTAAAAGTAGACTTTATTTCCAATCGTTCGGTACCCGTAATTTTCATCTACGATAATTTGTTGAGGACTTAGTAGGGGGTGTTTACTTTTTTTCCCCACGAATGTACAATAATCAACGTGGCAAAAACTCTCTATTACAGCGGCCCCTTCCGGCGGAATGTTTTCATATTCAGGGAGGATCTGCTTTCCGTAGCCAAAAATATGCGCAAAAAAATTGGTTTAATTCTATGCATAACTTCATACACTTTCCTATGATATAATGGCGATGCACGGACACACACACGATCAGACAGACATTTTGTATAAACATGTTTACTGGGATCACTGACACCTAAAACATGTAAATCCATCGAAAACCGAAAGTCGGAAAATTTCAATTACAATACTTTCTTCTATTGAATATACAATAAAGTAAAAATGTATTCATATTAGGAAAGTAGATCCAATTACAAGCCGATTTGTACCTCTCGCATATCCCTTCGACTACTTGGTGATAACATAGCATTTGGTGTTTTTTTTTCCTTTTACCCTACTGGAAGTGTGCATAGAAAATTCCAGTGCCTGCATTTGACGATTTATAGATATATACTTTAAATTGAATGGTGAGAATAATTATAAAATTTCGAATAATTATGTATAACGAATAATATATTTATTTTAAAAGAAATAAAAAATAATTAGTGATTGAAAGATAAAATGCTCAGAAAAATATTAATAGGAATAAAGCTTCTAATTAAAATATTTTTTAAAATATATTTTTAACGTAAAAATGAAAAAACAACATTTCACGTAAATGAATACTTCCATTAAAAGTTATGAATAAGTTATCCTAATAAAAAGAATCGTTATAAAATTTAAATAATGTGCAATAATCTTTATACTAAAACAAATCACTCAATGTTTTATGGGTTAAAAAAAAGCTATGGTACTAATATAAATCATCATCTCAAATACACCGTGTTCCGTTAAATTTATTTTTGCAATAATTACAGATGTAAAATTTTTATGAGCTCTAAATAATATAATATTTCACGCGAATTGATAAATTCACACTTTATTTTATTTTTTAGAACTAATCTATAATAGCTTAAAAGCCAGTGATAAAAAGTTGCAACAATCAAAATAGTTAACCACATAAATAATTTCATCATTTTTAAAAAATCATAAAATACGAGCAAAAACTAACACGAGAAAACTGTAATGGGAGAGAGAATCTTCCTGGCAGGCTTTTTAAGATAAACTGTTGAAAACTCTTACCAGTGGTCGGAAGTAGCACGCTACAAGTAGCGAAACTACAGTAGTCACTACTTTTTGCTGTAGTTTGTAGTATAGCATGCTACATTTTGAACAATGTAGTGTAGCGAATAGTGCGATACAAAAAAAAATAGTAGTTTGTAGAGAGAACCAGCGCTATTTTTAACGCTATTCAGAGGAGAAAACGTCCCATACTACAAATCGCGTGATTGTAACTTGCTTCATTTGTGCAAAATTTGTCCTCCTCAACAATTTGCTAATTTCAGCTGCAGTGTATAACATAGCATCGCATAAAGTCGTAGCTTTTTCGCATTTCCACTTGCTGGTAAAATAATGTACTTGCCCGCCAAAAGAATTAATTTTCTTGATGGGAGCACTTGTTTATTTACTTGTTATTAGTTCTTCATGTTTTAATGCCACATTTCTTATGATTTGGAATTGCTTTATTTTCAGATATTTATTTATTGTTTCATTTAGTGTTATTTTAAGTATTTTTCTAGATTACAAAATTAGACAATTCAGTATAATAATCTCTCGACAGAACTCACTGCAGTTAACATATTAAGAGTCTACTGAAACGCAAACAAATCCATTGGTAAATACATATCAATGGTAATTTTACACCCCATTGCAATAAATATTGTACGAATAGTAAAGAAAATTTATGCAGTTCATGATTATGCATAAATATGTTATATATAAGAGTAGCCACCTCGCTGTATCGCATTCACTTAATTGTATAAAGGCAGACATGATATATCGATCGGTCGGTTTATTATTTAATCAGTGTCTTCAATTTCGAGTGCAAATTGGTTCTTTTGACAAAATTGGAAAGTAGCGGAGTAGTGACTACTTTTGAAAAGCAGTTTGTAGTCGCTACATTTTAAAGCAAGTCGTTTGTAGTTAACTGCATTTTCGATAAAGTAGTTGTTGTTGTAGTTCTCTACAATAAAACAGTAGTTTTTTTTACCCCTGGCTCGTATTTAATTTGCATACATTTAACGGATTAAATAGATCGCTTTATAAAGGGCCCAAGCTTTTTTGCGTGTATAATTTTGTAATGTGAATGTGAGAGAAATAAAAGCTTATCTAAACTAATATTTAATAAAATTATTTATGCATAAAATTTTGATCGCTTCTAAATTTTTGTAGAAGTTTAATTAATTTTATTATTGGGTTATAAATATAAATAAATAATAATGTTCGACTTAAAGTAAGTCAGAATTTGAACGGTACTTTACAAAAATGTATACACAAAGATATTATCAAGGGGCCTCATACAGGAACGATGAATTGAATTTAATCGCTTTGCTTACACACACAAAGTAGTAAACGAAAATTACAAATTTATTTTAGTAAATATTAATTCCTTTTTTTATTGAATAAATATTTGTTTTGTTATTGTTTATGTCTGTTACGTTTTTAGTGCATTTAATTATTATCGGATGATGATTTATGTTTTAGTAAATTCTAATAAATTAAATGTTATTTACTTTAGTACACGAATGCTAACATTAAAAATAAAATAGAAAAATACTTTTCCTTTATTTGCAATGTTACTTTTACAACGGAAATAAATAAGTCATTTACATGTATCAGTAATTTTCCGATACTGTAAGTAATAGGAAACAAAAACTCAAAAAGGGATATTTGTTTAAGAATTTCGGCAATGTTCATTTGCAAGATCAACTTTCATTACCTGCTGCAAATGTAGTTGAAAGATTTTTACATTAATTGATATCTTGATTAAAATCCCGATCTTTAATTTAAATAGAATGTTTTTTGAGTAAATACAAATTTTCATTAAATGATTGCATTTATTTTTAAGAAGGCTACATATAATCATTTCAGTTCAGTAGGTTTCAGCTCTGTAAATTACAAAATTTTAATTAAGAAATCCTAATTGCGATATTTTGATTAATTTAAATATTTGTTTTGTTATTTCTTATGTAGTATTTTTTTATGCCTTTATCTTTCCGGAATTTCTACGTTTTCAAGATATTCAATCATTGAACTAGATTGAAGATCTTTTTACGATATGTCAAATTTTAACTTTTCCATTTTAGGTAGCCTTCATTACAAAAAGTAATAAGCTACCTATTTCAGCCGTCCGGGGGAAAGCACTACCGGGACATTTTGGTATTTGTTTACCGATCATGACCCTTAGACTCGAAAACCACCCTCCGTTCAAATGTGACTTACATATATATATGTATAATATCTGATTTTTCTCACGCGATAACACGCGTATTTATTAACCGATTTGTATGTGTCAAAGCATATGTATAGTACATACCAATGTCTCGATCGAGTTCATTGGCCAGCTTCATCCGCCGTCTTGTTTCAAAATGGCGGCCATTTAATTTTTTTTAATTTAAAAATTTAAAAAGCGGTGCTAATGAATTTAAAAACTGAAAAATATTTTTTTCCTTAACAGTTTGACCTTAATACAAGGATTGCGGAGCATATTTTGTTTCGTATTTATCTTTAAAAATAGCTGAGATATAGCAGTTTGAATTTCTAGGGTGGCTGACATTTTAAAACAATCTGATTTCCGCCATGCTGTAAGTCTCGTATTTATAAACTGATTTGGATTAGATTGATTGTATGCGTAGCACATACCAATGTCTCGACCTAGTTCGTTGGCCAGCTTCATCCACCATCTTGTTTCAAAATGGCAGCCATTTGCACCGTGCACTGCCGCGCAATGCTTAAATATTATTATCCGTTAGCTTCAAACTCTCGCCAAGCTTGGCGACACTTGGCGAAATATCGCCAAAAATGAGTAATCATAAATGATGCCGACTTTGCTACAGCTTACTAATTTGGCTCAATTCTCATTCAAATTCAGTTTTGACGGATATTCTGTTATCGGGTTCGTCACCTTTTAGCTTCTTAAAATTTGAGTAAATATAGCTTCAAGTAAAATTTGCAAAATTTTAAAACTAAAAAATATGAAAGCTACCTTTTCCTCTCGGCGCATACCGAAATTACTTTTTTTTTTTTTTACATCCGAATCTTGAACACTATTTTGTTTTGTTTCGGTTGTCGTTCCGGTTTAGTGAAAATAAAATATATCGTTTCCGTTTCGGTTTCAATAACTTCGAAAGTAACTTTTATTGATTGATTCCAGTTTTTAAATCGAATATGAACGTATGTTTTAAGCTCGCACTATCCATTACTTAAATAAATTCTGGTTACCAGGGTTATAGGACGTACTGCAATTGCACAAAACATAGGAGAAAATCGTTTTTAATATAAAAATCTGATGCGAATATTGCTTTTAATATATACAAAGGAATAAACCCGGTCTCCCCGGGTTACAGAATTAATGTGAAAACATCATATAGGGTAACCCAGCCATTAGTTGATCAAATAAGGTTAGTACTACGGGGTTTTTATTATATTTCCTTCCTTTTAAATTTTAGAAGTAAACTAACATAATTACTACAACCCTTAATGAATGTCCTATAATGGGCAAAAATTAAATATGCTGAAATTAAATAGCAACAAAATTATAAATAAATAGTTTCTTTAATTACCATTTTCCCATTAAGTTTATCAATCGAAGCAATCAGTCGAAAATTCAAAAATTAATCTTTAAAATATCATGCTTGGACTGCTATTAACAATAATTCATATAAAACTATTTTTTGAAATAAGTAAGATGGAAGTCGATTATTTTAATTTACTGTAATTGTCTCCAACTAATCAAAAACTAAATTTACATTTTCTAATTAAAAAAAAAAAAAAAAAAAAAATCATAAAATGGCTTCTCTTACAGCAGGCAGTTGACAAGAATGTGACAACAGGTGCTCCAACATTCAAACAAAAATATTATGCCTAGTGCGACGTGTAAAACACATTTCCGCCTGAAATGGCGCAATATTTCAAATATTTGATCAACTACTGGAAGGGTATAAACTACTAGCTGGGTGTATTATTTGTGATGTCAACATCTTTCTTTCGCTCCAAAGGCACTGCGATGAACGTGGTATTTTTCGAAAGGTTCTGCAAGCGGATTATAACGTAGTATTATTGCATATCAATGAAACTGTTTTTCATTAAAAAATTGTAATTAATGAAAAATTAATCGAATACGTATCAGCAAATAATCTCAAAGATTGCGGCGAAAAACCTTCTCACAGATGTACAGTTTTTTAAAAAAATTGACAACTGTAATTAGATTTTGTACATTTAAAATCATTTGTAGCGCTCACTAACAATACTGAAAATCATATTTACATGAAAAATAGCGATAATGCGAATGAAGTTTTGAAACTTGTTAAAAACAATATTTTGATATCGGTCTCGCGAAAGTATTTAAGAGCCCAATCAATCCCAAAGGATCACAATTTACAACCAGCCTTCTTGATTCTGTTAAGTTTAGGGATTTACAGGAGTAGTTCATTTGAATGTCTTAAATTTGATTTTTATTTGCATTTTATTGCTTTGTTTATTTATTGACGAAAGTTTTACTTACGTTATAGAATATAAAAGTTGGAAACAAATGCTGAACTATTTATATTAATTTTAGTGCAAACAGATTTATCTTACGTAAATTTTAATCTCCCCAAGCAATTACAGATAAATTTGAAAAAAAAATACATAGTTGAAAATTATTTAAAAAACAATAAAATTGAGTAAATTGCTATAAAGTAAATAAAAAAATGACAATACAGTTTTCAAACAAATTGCATTTGAAAGCACACTTTTTCCGCATTCCATGGTGTAAAAATTGTAAATGTGAAATATTTTGAAAGTTGCAGTAAAAGTTAAAATTAATCGTCTGCGGTTGCCACTGTCAATATGACGTCAGCGTTACGCACGAACACATTGATGCTTCGAATAGAGTAATAATATCAATTTTTAACGCATGGTGGAGCTTAATGTTGGCTATTTGCGATTTTGTAAACTTATAGTTTTGGTATTTTTGACTTTAGTTAAGAAATTTAAAAATATTTAAAAGTGTTAAGAGGTAATTTTACTTATTATGTAATTATTTTCTATTTATATTATTTTAATTGCATTTATCACGGTATTTCAAAATAGATTAACTGTATACATTAGGTTTATAAATCTGTTTTAACTTAACTGTAAAAATAACCTTAAACTTATCGAGCTTTTGGATACCATGTGCTGATGTGTATTTGGATAAAATAACTGGGATTTTATTAGCTATTTTGTGTAATATTACTAATTTTTCTTGCTATAAATTAAATATTTAAAAGGTTGTATTGCTTTATCCATTTCATAGCATTTAATATTATTCTGTTTTCATCTTGAAACTATTCTCTTGGTTATATTGGTCGTTAGAGTACAGGAGAAAAAAAAATTCAGCTTTTAGCTTTTTTTCTCACAGAAAACGACTAATTTTGCTTATATAATCGAATTCTGTACCCTTGATAACGTAATTCAATATATGAGCTTTTCAATTATTTTTATCGAAATCCATATTCTTCTTTTTTTCTTCATTATTAATTCTTGTTATATAGTACAAGGGACTTTATTTTATACATAGCAGCTTGTTTATTATGTTTTTGGTATCCATTGTGTTTGGGGACACTGTCTTGTTGTAAATTCATTCATACTATCACAATTATTGATGGTGGTCAGTAATGTTTAATTAATGGTTATATATATATATATACGCCGCTCAAAAAAATTAGGGGAGCAAACAAAAAAGCGCAGGGAACAGTGCGCAACAGCTATGCATGGGCATAAAAATGGAGTGCACACGTGTATCAAGGCGCAATACAGAAAAAAAGACCCCAAAAATTTTATAAATGAGCTTTACGTATTTGAAACGATAGATAGAACATGAAAAGATGGTTTAGGGTAACAATTTGATTACATGTAAGTGATAAAAAAAGTATTGTTAAGAAGGATGCATGGTATTTAATATGACGTGTGGTCCCTTCGAATAGATAAATCTGCCGCACACCTGTTTTTCATGGATTCGATGACATTATCGATAAGACTTTGGTGAGTACTATTCCACTCCTCAAGAATTGTAATTTCCTAGTCCCGAACAATAAAAGGAGGTCTTAGTCTCGCTGTAATGTGCCGTCCGAGTGTTTCCCAAGTGAGTGCTTGATGAGATTCAAGTTAGGAGAGCAGATTGGCTTTTCCATACGCTGTATTGTTTCAGCTTTAAGCAAGTTCTGCAAAAGACGAGCTGCATGCCATCTGCCATTATCATGCATGAAAAAAAAGGAATCACCATTGCCTGCAGCATAAGCATGACTTGAGATTACAGTATCTAGTCTGCATACCTTTGGGTCGTCAAAGTGCCATTCCGAATGATATGCAGGTCCGTACGTCCACCTATTCTGATTCCAGACCACACCATCAACCCACCTCGTCTGTAATGTGATCTTTCACGAACGAATGTGGGATTATTTCGAGTGCCCCTTTTCGTCCATACCAAAACACGCTGGATGTCACATCCAGACTGAATCAGGACTCGTCTGTAAACAGTACTTCGCTCCAACCACGTTGCGTCCAATTTCGATGTTCAGTTGCTTACCTTCTTTGGACCACCCACAGTTGCTTATGGTCAATTGAATTTACATCATTGGCTTACTTTTATCGAAACACTCTGATGAAGCCTATTTCAGACTGTTTGGCTGACCACTCTTCGTCCTGTGGTCAAGAAAAACTGTGTTTTAAGCTGAGTAACATTGCCTGTTCAGTCTCGACGAGCTGTGAACAGGATATATCTGCCATCAGCTTATGTGATAGCACATGGCCGACCTTGACCTGGTAGATATCTAGCATTCATTATGTCTTGGAATCAATTCCACAGCCTTGCATTGACGCTCCAACAGCGTCCGCTACACTTCGTTGAGTTTGCCAGGATTCAACTGTGCCGATAATATGCCAAACCATGGATTCCAGTAAATCACTTTGGTGTGGCATTTTCAAGTCACCTTTTCTCAAAACGCAAGCTGAGCAATTGAATTTTGCAACTGAGACATTGAAGCAGACGTTTCTGGGAAATCCCGATTTTTGTATTTATCTCCTTTTTCTAGTTGTTGACATCATAAACATTTATTTGCATGTGAAGTTTTCTTCATCGGTTTTCTACTATGCTTTAAATTATGGATATTTTATTTTACATTACTTATGGGTGTAAGTATTTGCGTAATTGTATTAAAGCCGTGTGCTCCTCTAATTGTTTTGAGCAGTAAATGTTGATATTGTGACTGCTCACAAACCATACCAAAAAGCATTTGCTTATGAAAGATAACATTTATGTATTCAAAAAAATAATATTTTGCAACGTATTAAGAGTTGCAGATTAAAATGCAAAATGTGTTCTTATCTCCTTTATAATCCATCTCTTTATAAAGTTCCAAATGTATTTTGCTAGCTGTTTTTCCCTTTTACGAAGAACTTACTCTTTTTTAGTTATGTAAGGACCTTTTTATTAATGATATGCCCCACCACCCCTTTACTAATTTGGCTAAATTCGCGGATGATACTTGTGTGTTTGCATCCCATAGAAATCGTAAATTTGCAATTCTTTCAATTTCCCGCCATCTTAAAATACTGTCAAAGTGGTTCCAAAAATGGCGTATTAAAATTAACGTTAGCAAAACACAAGCCATCCTCTTTTGTAAATTAAATGAAAATAACCTTAATAAATATAAAATTAACTTTAACAATACCGAATTGCCATGGTCAAACACTTGTAAATACTTAGGTATTATTCTTGATAAAAATCTCACTTTCAGACAACACATCCACTACGCGCGTAACAAGTTTCGAGTAGCTAAAAATCTAATCTATCCCTTATTAGCTCGAAACAATGATTTGTCAATTAATAATAAATTGCTCCTTTACAACTCCTTTTTAAGACCAATTTTAACTTATGGATGCCAAATTTGGAGTTATGCTGCTTATAGTCACATCAAACTTCTTATACAATCTCAAAATTCTACCATCAGACTAATTTATGATGTGCCTTATTATATTCGAAATTATCATCTTTATAAAGATATTGACTACCCCAGATTAAATACTCACATTCAAGATTTAAATATTAACTTTCATCTTTCTTTGGAAAACTCTGAAAATAGTGCTTTAAATACTCTCCCAGTGTACGATATTTTTGACATCCATAACAGAAAAAGACCTAAGTTAGGTATGATTTTAAATGCTCTGCATATCTTTTAAATTTAATCTTAAAACCCTTAAAATTCTCTTTTAATTAATAGTTTTTCTGTAAATTTTTAAAGTTTTCCCTTAATGCTCTGCTCAACAAACTAAAAGATTCCAATAGCAACTTCTCCCAGCCAGTTAAATTCCTTCCTTCTAAGCTAAGCTCCTCCTCTTTTCCCCTGCATCAATAAATAGACCCGCTTTCTGAGCGGATCGCCATTATTCCCCCAGACTCAGCTGTGGACGGTGCTCCCAATCCGTGGTGAATCGATGTCTCAAAGGGCCTTTTTCAAGGCCAAATGACTGCGAACATCTGTGCAGCCAAAATTATTTTTTAATAACAGTGTTTTTACGATTTTGTTCTAGAACTGAAAGATAGATTCACTTTTAATTTCCTTTCCATCGGAAATTACTGCTTTTTCGGATTTTAAAATGACTCCACTTCAAAGCTTTGGTTTTCTCCGATGACTTCATTCAGTACTTAATTAACTATTTTTACGAATTTAGTTAAACTTTTGCTGATTATAAGTTAGAGAAATTAATTTTTCATTAAAGACCAGAAGTAAATGATGTTAATGCCTTGTACTTTATCTTTTAAACAACTGAATATTTAATTTTTTTTTCTAATAAAAATGTTTTTACGATTCTGTTCTGGAACCGAAAGAATAATTTAGATTCAGATTTAGAATTCGTTCAATTAGAAATAACTGTTGTTTATTTTTTCTAGTTTTCGTAAGTTTTCTCTTCGAAGCCTTACTTTTCGGTGATATATTTATTCAGTAAACAATTACTGTTTTCATAAATGTACTTAAACTTTTGTTCATTATAAGTTAAAAATTTTTTTCTTTTGATAACGTATGATTATGGTAACGTACTTTTAAAAGAATCTTAGTCTAAATATTTGAAAACTTTACTGTACTAATTTTATTTTCTATTTCTGACAAAAAAATAATTTATTAAGTACTTATTATATATTATATAATTATAAATTCTTAAAAAATCAAAAATTTAACACATAACATACAATTATACTTATTTTTATTTTCCATTTTTACACCATTTAAGTAGTATACTACACATATATATACCCATACACACATCCGAAAAATAGTCTTAAAATTAACTTCTGTATTACTTGTTATTTTTCTGTTAAAACATGTAGATATGGATACACCGGTATTACTTTTAAAGTTCAATAATTTAAACTTGAACAGATTAAAATAAGTAAAGTTGTCTACAAATGGAATGAAATTTTATAATCGCGCAGGGGTTGTGGTATCACTTTGGAACACTCGTCTGCTCTAAAACGTAAAAAATAATGAATTCTACTATCCGTACTGTCCTCGTTTATAACGCATAGCTTCTTTTTGACGTTGATTAAATTTGCTTTTTTTTGAGGGGGGGGGGGGGGGTAGGAATTATTCATATACAGCTAAAGTTTTTCACAAAAAAAAATATAATAACGATGTTTTAAGATAAGAAAATAATGCAAGATATATAGTAGTATTTTAACTTACAAGTTATATTCCTTTTTCTGAAAATTTTTGTGAAGAATATAAGCTATGCCTTAGCTTCTAATTATATCGTATCGTTCTTTCTTACCGTCTCCGAAACAAAATAATAACTACATTAAACGTACTTTTTCATTAACGTTATATATGTGCTAATTATTATAAATTTTACTCTCTATCGTTTATTTTATTTACAAAAATTGGAATACATTGAACAAAATATGTTTTATAATCTAGGAAAACGTAATTTAAGTACAAATGGAAATATACCATAACCTTTTCCGAATTACCCACTTTTCAGAAAAGCGTTTTTTATCTTTAGAAATCTGAAAAACTAATATATTTTCGAGACTTAAAAAAGCATTTATTTAAAAAAAAGTTTGTTTTGCTGCCACAGAATTGCGGGAACGTTTATGAGTAGAGTTATGGTGTATTAATCAGTTTCCTCAACCTTGAATAAAGATTTTTCAGATGCTACCAATTCTCAAGTAATCATTTTCATGTTCAAGAAACATGTTTTACAGATACATTAAAATTAATGTTACTTTGTTACTCTTGCATGTAGAAATTCTCTTATGCAGCTAAAAATATTTAACCGAGAATTGATCGCCTCCTAAAAATCGATATGAGAGTTTAAGAAAACTGGTTAGTATACTAATATAAAACCATAAAACACTCGAAAACTTTTCCGAAAAGCGTTCCGTTGCAGCAAACGAAACTTTGTTTTTATAAATGCTTCTTTAACGCCTTAACTTACAATTTGCGTTTCAACAGCCTTAGTCCAAAACGTAAACAAGATCGCGCAATTTTCGAGCCATTCCACGGTTCAGAAAATCGGTCCTGATTTGTACCAAACGCGCACGATTTGCGGAATGTAAATACATGTGTAAGATATAACTGGTTTAATTTTGTGAAATATTTGATAATTAATTACAACCTGATGTAATAATTGTGATAGATATACCACAAAAGGTTTATTAGTAATCGCGTTAGCCTTTGCTATCGCACCACGGGCCATGCCCGTGATATTTACATTTGGCTCGATCATTGTACCAGGGGCCTTGCCCGTAATATTTACATTTGGACCGACCGATGTACTACGGGCCAGGCCCGTGATAATCAGTTTTGGCCCGAATGCAAGACCACGTGTCACACACGTAGTTGTAGGTTAAGTGGTTAAGTTTCAAAAATAGTTTCTGTGTTTAATTTCTGTGTTTTCTTAAAATGGAGAACGTTTTTCGGACTAAGTTATTGTATATTTTCGTAAGTGATTATAACTTTTTTTTCGTAGATTGAGAAACAGTTGTCCTTTTTTTTACAGTGTACGAGTGAAAAATAACGCTTTGCAGACAAATATGAAACATTTACTAGCAGAATATCATACATATTATTTTTTAATACGCTCAATTATATCACGCTTTCGTATCGCACTGTACCGCCGTATAAGAACTCACTTAAGAAAGAATCTTAACTAGAAATTAAAAGAACTTGGCGTTCGTTTTTTTTTTCAGAGTTTTTATTAGACGACACGGGACACACACATAACAAGCACACATTACTATTTACACGGCAAAAAGTTAATCTTTTCCGGAGCGAGACGCTCTTTTCGGCAGAGCCGAGAAATTGACCGTCTGGGGTCGTGTCACAGCAGATACTACTCTCTACGGGGCCTTGTTTTTCTGAGATCAGTTCATCTCCTAGATACCCCAGGTGAGGTCTTGACTCATCTTAGTCAACAAGTTCAGTTTATAACATTTCTACGCAGCACTTTTTCTCCATATATTTACATGATTAAAACTGTTCACGTGTTCCATCTGGTTTTTGGTGAAACTGACAGGCGAAGTTATAGCAGGCATCTGGAGGTTCCAATTAAAGATGTTTATTTCGTTAGGGCATCTGGTCTCCGAGTCCTCTCAAATAAAACGTCACAGCACCATATATATTGCTGGTTTTTTTTCTTGTCTTATGGCATAAGCGATATAATTATGAATGATTTATCTCTTTTTCTTTTACAGCAAAACAAATTTACACCTTACATATTACGGGGGGGGGGGGGGATACTCCTTAAACACCCGAAACCCCATTTTAACTTATTGGAAATTTAAAAACTCCCTATCAAATACAAAATACCTAATACAAAGTTCGTCTTAACCCACCGAAAAGGTAATGTTTGATTAGTCGTATTGTATTTAAAGGATCTTTGATTTAATTTTAAATATTTTTATAAAGGCAAGAAACTTCGAAATTTAAAATTACATTAGATAAAATTTCTATTTTTTAATCTCAAGAACGTGAATATCTCATGAAAAAATAAACTGAAAATTCTCTAATTATGTGACTTTTTCTAGCGTATTTTGAAAATTCCAGGAAAAAGTAATATATTTATAGAATTTTCAGTTTTTTTTTGTTCATGAGAAAAATAATTTTGAATGTACCTGTCATGTCCATTGGGCTCGTCTGGTAAGCGGAGCGTTAAGCATAAGTGAAAGAACTTGGTACGCATTACTATTTAAAGATAGTGTGGACTCTCAAAACAAATTTGTTAACTTTCCAATAATTTTTTTTTAATTTCTGGAACTCTTCATTGTATAAATATATCTTATTTCACAAATTTTTGTTAAAATATATTGAATAGTTCTTGAGGTACAGAAAATGATTTTTTTTTTTAATTAGCGAAAAATGACAATATTTCAAAATGGTCCATGCGCATCCAGTTTTCACATACGTGTACAATATTTTTCCTTAATAACCATTTCATGCATACAAATAAATATTACTATACATTTTTAGCATATTACTTGTAAAAAATTTTTAAAAAAATATTGTAACTTAATTTTCTTAAATTTTTCGTTAAAAATTCATTAAAAATTCTATATAACAGAAATTCTAAAAATTTAAATGCCTCTAAACAAGTTTATTTTTAGTAACATTTGTTTACACATACATAGAGAGCATTTAAAAAAATCCGTAAAATTGGACATAAAATAATACGCAGGGAACATTTTGAAATCGTGAAAACGACGAAAATATTCATTCAGATAAAATCAGGTTTTGCTAAATACGAGTGGCATAATTGCTTAATATTTTCTTACTGACACAGTTTCAGTTACATATAAGGGATATAATATCATTTCTAGTTTATATGTAAGTTCTTTATGTTTTTATGATAAATTCACATAAAATATGTGACTGTGGAAGTTGTGTGAAAATGCGTGACTTCGAAAAATACAGCTGTCATCAAAATTTTTTGTGTATGTGTACAAGGTAAACAGAAATGAAAAGTTCAAAATTGAAGTTTAAAATACTTGGTAATAAATTTAAAGACTTACAGAACTTTTAGTTAGAAAATAGCAATTTTTTGAATTATATTTTACGCTAAAAAGATTAATAACAAAAGCAATTCGCTCTAAATACATTGTAAACAAACGCTAAAAGATGGGAGATGATATATTGTTATTATGCTAAAAGGGAAAATTCGACAAATTGAGGATTTTTTGCGATTTTGAAAGTAGACTGTACCCTTAAAGTCTAAAGAATTGAATAATGTTTACCGTTTCCTTGCAATATAATGACGACTGTTTTGGGATCTTCATGGAACGAAATTCGGTGTAAAATGCGGAATTTAGTCCAATTTTCCGAACGATCCTTTAATTTTATAAAAAAAATACAAAATGCTATAAATTTCCTGATAACTGAATAACAATTTTGCATGTTATATGCGTTTCAAATGCAAATGACTTCGTGAAGTGTCAGAAAGTAACCAGTTTGAATTTCAAGGGGAAAAAATCACATTTTGAAGTATTTATAATTAAAATTATGAAATCCTTTTTTGAAAATAAAGCAGATCACTATTGAACTACAACTTTCTTAGTCTAATGTCAGACGGACGTCTTTTTGTACGCTTTTTTATTTACGTATTATCCCTACACAATGCCGCTAGCATTGTGAATGGATAATTCGTAAGCAAAAAAGCGTGCAAAAAGACAGACGTTCATCTGACATTGGCCTTAGGATGAAATACGTTTTAATTAAAAATAATCTTGTTATAAAGCTTACTCCATAGTAATGTGATTTTATGATCAATATGATTCGCTGAAGATTTTATTAATCACATTTAATGTAATTGAAGTATGTTACAAGAAGAATTGAAGAAAAGGCTATTTTTAACGGGTCAAATGAATGCCAAAAAAAGAAAAATTAATTTAAACATTTTTCAGCGATTTTGAGAATCTTTTTAAATAAAGCTTTTGAATCGGCAGAATTTTATGTTCAGGAAAGCAAAGATCGTCTAAATTTTAATTGACTACCTGAAAGTTTATTTTTCAAAATTCCTCTTTCAACAATCAATAGGGTCTGTTTTTTTTGGCTGGAGAGGTTGGCTGTGCGAGGTGCTCCCTCCTTCTACACGTGGGAGGCGGTGACCGTTTTGCAGCCGGCGGTATCTGAGCTTTCTTTTCGGTGAAGCTTTCGTTTTTACGCTGTTGTGGTTCGAAGTAAGGTGTTTGTTTTTTCTCTCTTTTCGTGGTGGTTATTAGTGAACTATTTTATTGGTGATTTGGTGGGTGTTTGGTAGGTGTAATAGTTTTATTTACGTTTTGTTTACCTCTACTATTTGCTGATTATGTCCCTGGATAGTGTTATGGCTTGTTCTGAATTTAAGATAGTGGATATTGATGGAACAGCGGATTCTTCTGCTGTCAATGTTGATATAGTGAAATGTGAAGAAAGTACCTCATGTGACAGCGACAAGAAAAACGGGGCAGAAAATTTCTTGACATGTAACAGCGATAATAAAAATGTGGCGCGGTCCACTGCTTCCACGGAGCTGCTTCTTTCAATGGCTGCCGAGAATGGCGGTAAGTGTTTCAATATTTTTTTACAAAGTACAGATTCAAAATCTATTCCAAATAGAGATCCTAGAGCTGTGCAAGTAGAGATTAAAAAGATAATCCCTCATGCTAATCATATAGAGAATGTCCGTCACACACGTACGGGCAGTCTACTTATTAGCACGAAAGACGTCAGCTGTGCTGTTGATATTTGTCAGGTTACAAGCTTTTTGGGGGTTCCAGTTAAACATAGAGTTATTTGGGAGAATATTTCGAATCGCTTCCTGGTGTTCAACGTACCTGTCGACATCCCCCTGGAGGAGGTGGGCCAGGAGATAATGGTCAATAACAACGTGCAGATCTTAGAAATGCGACGATTTATGAAGAAAGATTCATCTAGTACTGTTTCCCCAGTTTTAATTACCTCTCTTGGTATTGCTATCCCGACCGAAATTAAGCTATGGTTCACTCTTCAGAAGATCCGCCAGTTTGTGGATAGACCGAGGCAATGTGTACGGTGCTTCAAATTTAATCATGCAACTGGAAAATGTCAGTCCGAACAAATCTGTGCTACGTGTGGCCAAAAGCATACTGGTCCTTGCACGCTTGAAGTCAAATGTGTGAACTGTGGGGAGGGCCACAGGTCAGATTATCTCCAGTGCCCCACCCACTTGAGAGAAATGGATTTTCTCCGCTTCAAAAGTGAAAATTTTCTATCTTTTACTGAAGCTCGACGAGGGCGAATTCGGAATCATATGCACAGAAAACCAGTGTTAAAAAACCCGACCAAGATGAATTAAAAAAAGCTATTGAGATCAGGACTAATAACATGTTACAGATTTTAGTTGATCATTCAGAAAAACAGTCTGCAAAAATTCTAGAAACTATCAGTGCTCTGAGTAATATAATTATGAACTGTATGGCTAAACTCAGTGACAAATCCCCGGAGCGGAGACGTGCCTACGTGCACGGTAAAGGGGGGTAGGAAAAAAATTTTTTTTTTCTCTTTTGTGTTTTGGGCGAGTGTTCCTGCAGGGGGCAGGATCTTGATTTTTGTGTTATGTTTGATAGTTTTTCTTTTTTCTGTCTCTTATGGGTATTAGTGTGCTTCAGTGGAATTGCCGAGGTATCTCCAACAAGCTCCCCTTCCTTCAGCTTAAACCTTTCTTGTCGTCGGATGTCTTGGTTCTCCAGGAAACTTTTCTTTCACCTGTGAAGCCTCTGTCGATGTCGGGTAAAGTGATCTACCGTCAAGACAGAGTCGGTCGGGCCGGTGGTGGTCTGGCTTTGGCAGTGAACTCTACTTGGTCGTCTACAAGGTTGTGTCTAGATAATTTGGGCTCAGCTAACGAATTCTTAGGCGTCCGCATTTCCCTTGGTTCTTCCTGTCTCAACATTATCAACGTTTACTCCTCTTCTGGGTTGGTGGTTGACGATCTTTTGAAGGTTTGCCGTGATATTTCTGGTCATTCTCTTATCTTGGGAGATTTTAATCTTCATCACCCGCTGTGGGGATCCCCGGTGTCCTCGCGGGCCAGCGAGCGTTTGGTGGACTGGGTTTCTGATAGCCCCTTCTGCTTAATGAACTATACTGCTCCTACCCATGTGGCCCCTGGTGGGGTTACTTCTTTAATTGATCTTTCGATCTGTTCTTCTGGGCTTCTTACTTGCTCCTCGATCGTCGTTGAGAATGATCTTTTCGACAGCGATCACTTCCCCATTGTTATCTCTGTAGAGCTTAACCCTTTTCTGCGTTCCGGTCCCATTCTTTACAACTGGGCCCGCATCACCCAGGATGTTAACTCCAGCCTACATTTGGCTACCGATATCCAGCCGTCATCGTTCCAGTCCTTGGTTCGTGGTGCCATGTCGAATCACAGTACAGCCTGTGTTAAGTCCCTGAAACGCCTCCCTGTGTGGTGGACTGCGCGGTGTAGCACCCTTAGCAAACAGAAAAAGTTCCATCTGCGAAGAGCTCGTCAATTAACTTCTGTGGATCACTGGATGAAATATAAAAGATTCTCGGCCAAGCTCCGCCATGTTGTCAGGGAAGCCAAGCGCCGGTACTGGGACTCCATTTGCTGTAATGCGAATGACCTTGGCCTTTTATATAAAATTTTTCGTAACCTCAAGTCTCGGTCCAGCTCTTCTCCTGATTCCCATCTCTACTTACAACTACCTGACTCTTTTTCTGCTGATGCGGCAGCCCAAGCTGAAGCCTTTGCAGATCACTTTGGCGAGGGAAGCTGCCACGAGCCAATCCCATTTACTTATGGTGATGAGTGTAATGATTCGCTCAATTGTCTGTTCGCGATCTCAGAGCTAAAGATGGCCATTGGAAGAACGAGAATTTCCACTCCTGGGGAGGACAGGATTAGTGTGGCCCTGTTCAAGGGGTTAAATAATCACTCTTTAGATTGCTTGTTGAGTATGTACAACAGCATTTGGTGCTCAGGGGACATTCCCGCAAGCTGGACGTCGGCGACCATTCTCCCAATTCTGAAGCCTGACAAGCCGAGACATCATATTTCTTCATACCGTCCGATTGCCTTAACCTCGGTAACGGGTAAAATCTGTGAGCGGATGATTGCCAGAAGGATTGTGCACCACCTACTCTGCCATAAAACCTTGGTCCCTAGGCACCTTGGATTTCTTCCCTTTCGGGATTGCCATACGGCGTTAGCGGTTCTCCAGCATGACATCACGTCTGCCAAAAAGGCGAAAAAATATAATTTGGGCGTCTCTTTGGATTTACATTCAGCCTATGACTCTGTCTACATTGATGGACTTATTTATAAATGTGCCCAGGGGGCATCACAGGACGGATACTTCGGTGGATTCATCGCTTTCTTTCTACTAGAGTCGTCAAGGTTGCGTGGAGGGGTCACGTGTCTTCCTCCCGAACTATTGGTAGAGGTGTTCCCCAGGGGGCGGTTTTGAGTCCCATCCTTTTTACAATTTTCATGGCAGATTTTTATGAGGTCCTGGTGGGCCTGGGCATTAAGTTCCTCATCTATGCAGACGATATTTTCATCTACTGTGTGAATGATTGTTTGGACACCTGTAGAGTAAAACTCCAAGAGGCTCTTCGACTTATAATAGTGTGGTGTTCCTATTGGAAACTATCCATCCGGGCTGACAAATGCCATTCGATTAATCTCTCGAGAAGGAGAGCGGTCTGTGATTTCCACTTCAGCGTGAACGGTGGACTCATCGAGTAATGCCCCGTTCTAAAGTTCCTAGGTTTCCTTTTTGCCCGTCGTGGAGGCTTCCGGAAGCATGTAGAATATCTCCGGACGAAATGTTTTAAAAGGATCAACATCTTAAAAACTCTAGCCCATAAAAGGTATGGGGCTCGTTCACATCATCTGCGGACGTTGGCCCTCTCTTCTATTTGTAGTATCATCGAATATGGAGCTGCTCTTCTCACGGCCGCTAGTCCTTCGCTACTGAAAATGCTCGAAGTGATACAGACGAGTGCGTTACGGGTTGCTCTGGGGCTCCCGAAGTGGACGCCTAATATTCTTCTTCTCAAGCATGCTGGGGCTTGTCTCCTAGCTGACAGAATCAGGGTTCTGGCTTTCGGCTTCTGGGTGAAGCATCTTGCCCTTGGCAGCTGGTCTCCTCTCTTGGACTCTTGTGAGGATATTCTGGTCTCACCAGGAAATCATCTTTCTCATGTTTCTGAGTTTTTTGCCGGTCTGGGCATTGATCTGGATTTCCTCATCAGCTTCCAAGTTCCTCTTTCTCTTGACTCGAACGCAGTGCAATTTTTCACCTTTGATCTTCCTTTTCAGCGTACGGACCTTGATGCTAGCATCATTGCCCCGATGTTTGCTGATTATTTCCAGAACTTTACGGACTCGTGGGATATTATTGCCACCGATGCCTCAAAGGCAGATTCCCTCACTTCGATTGCAGGCTGCACTTCCTCACACCACTTTGGCTACAGGGTGCAGCATGTCAACTCCGTCTTCACGGCGGAAGCTCTCGCAATAGGCGTGGCTCTCGACGAATTGATCTCGTTATCTCGTCCCGTGGTGATTTTAACAGACAGCTTGTGGGTTCTTTTGGCTCTCCAGTCTGCTAACCTGAAGTTTCCCAGGGTTATCCTTTGGCTCCACAATAAAATTGTTCGGATGCAGCATTTCTCCATTCACCTTTCCTTTTACTGGGTCCCGGGACACCGTGGTATCCCCCTCAATGAAAGGGCCGATGGCCTTGCCAAAAGTGTTTCTGTCTCTGACCCTCTGATTGATTGGACCTCGCCAGAAGATACTATCCGTAGGTTCTCTCACAGTGTTCTGCTGCAGGGTGAGCACTCTTACCGGACTTGCAAGTATTATGCTTCTTATGGGGATATCCCCAATGTCAATCACTCTCGGTGTTGGGTTCATAATCGAAGGGATGATGTGATTGTGTCTCGTCTCCTCTGCAGGATGCTTATTACCCCGGAGATTTTGGCTCGCTTTAACTTGGTTGCGGACGGCAGCTGCCGTGCTTGTGGTGTTTTGAACTCCTTGGAGCATATTTTGTTTTCTTGTGCCAGGTACCACGCTCAACGCAGGAGTTGTTGGGCGGGTTTTGATTTGAGTGATGAGTGTTTTCGTTCATTTGGTTGCTTTATCAAAAAGTTATGTTCGTCGAGTGTCTTTCGTAACTCTACGCTGCGGTTTATTCATTGTACTGATTGCTTCTAGCTAGGTGGCTAGTGCTGTCTGTGTCTGGCGTTTCTGTTTGTATGGATCATTCGGGACAACAGCCGTGCTGCTTATAGGTCCCAAAGCCCCCCCCACTACCTACCAACAATCAATAGATAATATAATCAATTTTGTGATCTTTACAACAAGCGCTGATTTTTTTTATAACAGTACTTTTTATATAAGAGACAAAACACAACGAAATTTGGTTGGCTTTATTGTAATTTTCATGTAATGAAAAATGTATTAAAAACATGTAAAAAAAACGCTGTTTTTTTATATATATTTTTTCTTCATTTATTGATTTTATGCAGCTCTTTGGTTGATTAATATATATTACTTTTAGAGTCTACATGCTGCTTCAATTCCAGCAAGGGTCGAAGCCTCTGCTATCTAACAAGAATTGCCATCATCCCTTCAAATAGTACTTATTCCATAATTAGGAGTAAACCCATCAAAAATTATTTCTTTTGTATAGATTACATGTTTGTAAGATTATACATTTTGCCATCATTTCTTGTTGTTATAAATCTTTTAATTGATTCATACGTATTTCGTTTTCTAGTGCACCCTATAGAAATGCAGCTTCAATTTATATATATTGTCTCCATTTCTTGAATTTATGCAAGCCTCTAGCTGATCCACGGAAATTTCTTCTTCAATTTTCACATATAAAATGCAACTTAAACTTGAGGAAGGAGTGGGGTTGAAGTTGTTTCCGTCAATCAGTACTCGACATCATCATCCCTATCATTTTCTATCCTGTACTGATTCCATAAGAACCAAAACACAGCCAAATTAGTTTTAAGGAATAGATCTCATTTTTTCCACTTATACATTTTGTCTTCAGTTTTGTTTTATTTATGCAGCCCTTTGGTTGAATCCTATTATTTCTTCTTCAAGCTTGTTATAGACAAATGCAGCTTCAACTTATACATTTCACCCGCACTTCCTAGTTTTTACACGGACCTCTAACTGATTCATATATGATTCTTTTTCAAATTGCGATATAGAAATGCAGCTTCAATTCGAGCAAGGAATGGGATATTCAGGAGACCACAAATCTTCCGTTATATTGAGGACATTCCAAATTTCTAAATCCCTCAAAAATCGCTTTTCCTAATGAGTACTGTATTTGTTGAATAAATGTTAATAGCATTCATTATTAACATGCTGCTAAAAATAAATGTAAAATAGACAATGTGATTTCCGTAAAAGTTAATTCAGTAAATTCATTAAAAATGAATACATACAGGCACTGCGAAAAAAAGTTTTTTTTGATGAATATGAAATCTAAAACATATACAAGGTGTCCACATGAAACCTCCCTGATTTCAAATATTAATTGTACGGAAACTATGACTACTAGAGATTTTCGGTTTCCGGTATCATGAATAGTAACAAAATAAGTTTATTTTGCTGCAAAATTTTTGTCACCTGTAGACAATTATTTAGCTTGTGATCTCCGCCACAAAATTTCGGACGACACCGATTCAGTCACACCTCACATGCTACGCAACACGTGGATTGAGATTGATTATCGACTAGACATTGTGAGAGCTACGCACGAATCCCATACCGAAGACAAAAATGTAACTTTTTCAGAAAAATAAACGTTTGCAGTAAAATAAACAAAATGTTGTCATGCAAAATGTTGTCACGACATATCAATAATCCATACAACAAAAACTGACTGTATCGAAAGAAATTGCAGCAAAATAAATTGTTGTGTTGCTATTATGTTAACCGCAAACCGCAAATCTCTCGGACTCATAGTTTCCGGATAATTAACATTTTAAGTCAGGGAGGTTTCATTTGGGCATCCTGTATATTGTCCTTTCATTTAAGTTACATTCCAACTTATGTATACAAGTATTTTGTGGAAGACGCTTCTCGAAAATCTATACTTCTAAGAAAACGTTTATTGAAATTTTTTCCAGGGAGATCGTGTTTGGGTAAAGCATCTCCAAAAACGATGAATTTAATGAAGCATCCTTGGAAATGCAAAAGTTGTCATAAGTAAACTATTTTAGCAGATAGAACACTGATGAAGAAACTCCGTGGAATAAAATGCAATAGAGACGCTCACATTATTTCACCTGTGTTTTGGGTTTAAAAGGTAGTTTCCAAAAAATGTATCGATGATTGTTTTGAAATGAAATCTGAACGTTGGGGTCACTGTATACCATCTCAAGACATCAGAAGCATATCTCACAGGATACCATCTCATTGAAAAACAATATACTTTTTTTCTTCCTTGTTAAATAGCGATAGCCGGAGGAGAAACAAAGCGTGATATAACAAAGGGTTTTAAAAATTTTGGAACCTACAAGTCAATGTTAATTTTTTTTTTTTTTTTTTTTTTTTTTTTTTTTTTTTTTACAAAATTGTAGTATGTACACAGCTAAAAATTTGTTAACATAATTAACTATAGATAATTACACTTATTGTAATTGACACATAAACAGAATTAATTAAATCTGTGATTAAAGGAGAACTTTTCTCCCAAGAGATACGATAAAAGTATAACATATCCGAATAAGCAATATAAGGAGACGTTATATTATGAAAATCGATTGCACTGTTTAATTTTTATTTTTTTACTGTCAATTTTTAAGGAATGCCGCTTATTGTTATCTGATTGGCTTCCTTACGAAATTGCAATCATTAAAACATCTTACATTCCAATTCAAAAGTTTCTATATATTTATATATGTCCTGAAATTAACTTGAGGTTACTAAAATGGAATGGCAAACAAACGATGACGCTATTAATGATATCCTTATAGAATATGAATGCATAATGTTAGGAATTTCCTCAGAATTTTTCTTTGCTTTAATAATACATGACCCAGACAGGTGGTGCTGCTCTCTCTTAAACTGCTATGATGCAGAAGCTAACCTTACAGTTAAAAAAAGGGAAAAAAAATCGCTTTTCAATACCTTATAGAGGGTAAAATCTATGTGAATTTTGATCCAACGTTATACGTTACTTTGAATTTTCTCCCAGTTTGAGATAGCGCAACACTATCTGTTGGTGATGTTGGTACTAAAAGAAAGAAATTCTAAGAAAGATTTTGCTAAGAAATTATCTAATTCTCTCATTAACTTCCTGCAATAATAATAGCTGCTAGAATTCATTTGCTTTTTAATACATTTTAAAATGCGTTAGTCCATATTACGACACCCTGTACATAAAAAAAGAAAAAAAAGATCACACAATTACTCTCAATTGCTTTCTACTCTGTAATTTTAAAAACTGAGCTTAGTGCACAAATATATCTTAGTTTATTGTAATTTTACCATTATATTAAATTGTTTATGGGACAAAATACATGCAAATATGTATTAGTTAAAATGCAATAAAATTCAAAGAAAAAATTATAATTCTGCTTTTGTTAATGTATTTAAAATTTAAGATAACCCTGTGTCAAATTTAAAATTAATCTTTTGTAAATAAAAATGCACGTTCTTTATATGACGACTTAATATCACGTAAGAAAACTTGTATTAACCTTCTGATCGGTTTGGACGTATTCTTCCGTTTTCCAAAAACAACTTAAATCTGTTGTAGAAATTTTGTTTTTAAACAGAATTGTATTTTAAAATGTAATATCAAATGAAGGATTATGAAGTGTATTTTAGAAACAAACAGGGAAAAAAAATTTACATTAAGATGATTTTTATAAGCATTTTTCTGAAAATGCAGGAAAATCCATCAAGACGCTCAGAGGGTTAAATATTAAAAATTAATTGACTGTTATCAAAAGTGTTTTACTTATGCCCGGTGTCTTTTAAGGTACGAAATCAGAAAAGAAAACAAAAACATTCCCACATTATTTTACGCCATTGTAACAAACAGATACGCATTGTTGAGTCACGTGATCACAGATTTTCTTTAACTTAATGTTTGATAATTATTTAAATTATCTAGGATTGTTTTCTCAGCGTATAATCAAAATTTAATTAAAAATACTAGAATAATCGATAATTAATTTATGAAAATATCAAAATATTGTGTTGTAATCGATAACAGACAATGACAGAATTCTAGCACACCAGGAACAGAATGAAAATCGATTAAAAAAAATTCTATCTTTATGTACAGGAAGCAAGTTAAATAAAAGCGTGTAAAAAATAATGCTGTTTCTGATAACATTCCAAATTTTAGGCATTGTTTAAAGTGAATTTGTTCTTTAAGCTGGGAACTTTTGTTTGTTCAGTCACGTATAAAAGCGACATTTATTTTTCTAAAGTAAAATACCTTACGTTACTAGAATTTCAAGTATTCGCATTGTGTTATATGTATTGAAATTTTGAAATAACAAATGTAATAAATTCATAATATATAAAACATGTCGCTAAAGAGATTTACCAAAAAATAAAATAAACGAATACTTGGTGAATACTTATTAAAGCGAAAGTTTATATTGATGAATTGAAAATTCTAATATATCTTTGTTATAGAAATAAGAATGAATATAATAATTAGAATTAAGATTTCTAAAATCATCTTCAATGACAAGGTGATTCTTAAATATCTGTCAAATATGAAAAGATGTAAGTCAACAAAAAAACTTTCCATACAGAACTATTGGCGACTCCTTTTTTGTACGACTATTTCCAAACAGAAGTAATTGAACTCGTAGATTAGCAGACGTCTACAATAATTAAACAAAAACTTAATTTGCAGAACAAATTAAAAAAACAAAATTTATTTCTTAAATTGTTTAAGCCCAAGAAGGGACAGATATTAAGATATTTCATTCAATTCGTTCTACATTTAATATTAAATTTTTGTAACAAATAAGTTAAACCAATTGAACATTAAAAAATAAAAATGAAATTCATACAATATTACGCTTTAAACACCTATATACTTAGATTCCGTTCAAATGAAATCGAAATAAATCTTAGACCTTTTTCCATTTTTAAGTTGTAAATATTTGTACTGCAGATTTTGGCATTATGTTTATGACGATTGTACATAATATGATAAGGTACATGCAAAATACAAAACTTTAAAAAAAGTCTAAGATTTATTTCGATTTCATTTGAACGGAATCTAAGTATATAGGTGTTTAAAGCATTATATTGTATAAATTTCATTTTTATTTTTTAATGTTCAATTGGTTTAGCTTATTTGTTACAAAAATTTAACATTAAATGTAGAACGAATTGAATGAAATATCTTAATATCTGCCCCTTCTTGGGCTTAAACAATTTAAGAAATAAATTTTGTTTGTTTAATTTGTTCTGCAAATTAAATTTTTCTTTAATATGTCAAGTTTTTTAACTACTACTGCATTCAGACAAACACATTTCAAAATTAATGGAGGGTATCATCATCAGGCTTTGATTTGTGCGATATCGCATCACAATTTGTGATGCAATTTACCTATGTATAATTCAGAATGTTTCACCAGTGCAGTAATGCAGGTTGTTGTAGTTTGGTTAAAAAATTACAATTTGAACTTAAAAAATCTGCTTGAAAATGTCATTTTTTTTCCACTATGACGTCATATTCATCTTCTTTTTAATTCTTAAAAAAACAAAAACTATTTCAGTTTCTTCAGTTCTATGTTTCACGTGAAAATCATTCAACTAAAAATAGGCAAATTATTATTACGGCTTTTGAATTATTTACAACAATGAAGGAAAATGTTAAATTTTATTAGAAAATGTCCGTTGATTCTCAATGAAAAAAGCGAAATTTGGAATTATTAAGAAAAATATTTGAATAATGTAAATAAAAATTAGCCCATGTTACTTTCTAGATTATAATCCACCTATATGCAAAGGCATTTTACGATCCGTTTTGATCCCGACGTCTGGCAAATGTTTTTTACACTTTGAATTTATAATATTATTAGAATTAGCAAAGAATTAAAAATGAGTGGCATCAGGGACAAAAAGGTGGGAAGAAAAAATGAAAAAGTTATGATCTCCATAGGCATCTCCATAGGGATCTCTATGTTAAATTAACATTGAGAAGTGACACTGGAAATAAAGAAGTATTGCGCTGCCGCGCAATACTTAAATTATTTTTGTTTGGAAATATTGATAGACAAAATAGTATTAAAAAATTGCTATAGGAATATAGGGTCACAATTCACAAAATTGGTCATAAATTCTGAGTGTTTCATTTCAAGCCAAATTTGAATATTTATTCGTAAATTTCACATTAATGAAGGTATGTTAAGACAGGCCTGTATACCCTAATTTTCGCAAAGTATCTGCATTTTTTTCTTCTTAAGAAATTATTCTATGCTTATAATATCATAAGACGAAACGCAATTTTTCACCTTGATTCAACATAAAATATATAATGTGAACATTAAAAAGGTCCACAATCTTACTTAAAAGGCGACTAATGTAATGAAAAAAAAGTTGTTACAAGTTTAAAATATACATTTTATTTAAAACTTCTTACAAGGAAGGTCTCCTTATTGGGCATACTCAGAATATTTTGAAAAAAATACCAATTAAACTACTTATGTATGTAATAAATAATCAGTTAAATTTAGCGGTGGAATTACAGTAGAATGTCTGTAAAAAAATAAAATACTTTCGAGTATTTGGCGCGAAAAGACGAAAGCGTCACGCGATTTGGCGAGCGGTACTTTTCCTTGCCAAAAGCAAATAATTTTAATGCACATGAAAATTGTTTGTTAATAAATTGATTTTTAAAATGCGTATAAAAAGTATTTAATGAATTTAAACATAAATAATGAGAGAGTTTAATAAATACATTTTTTCGTATTACATATTTATATTGCTTGTTATTTAATTTTATTACTTTAAAAACAATTTCATTTATAAAAAATACTTTCATATATTAGATGTAAATTTCCAACTGGGCGAAAAATGTCCAGACCAGGATCCGAACCCGGGATCTCCTGGCTGAAGCCGCCAGTGCTCTGCCATCTGAGCTATCCCGGACGACTCTGGTCGAACTTTTTCACCCAGCTAACCTTGAAGATTACAGCATCTGGTCTGAAACCTGGTTCAGCTCAACAGAATATATCTCAGATAATGGAACTCCAGAAATCGCTGGATACGAAATTACACTAGATTATTTTAACACAATTATTCTAATTGGTAAACAATTCATATTAGATGTAAATTTCCAACTGGGCGAAAAATGTCCGGACCAGGATTCGAACCCGGGATCTCCTGGCTGAAGCCGCCAGTGCTCTGCCATCTGAGCTATCCCGGACGATTCTGGTCGAACTTTTTCACCCAGCTAACCTTGAAGATTACAGCATCTGGTCTGAAACCTGGTTCAGCTCAACAGAATATATCTCAGGTAATGGAACTCCAGAAATCGCTGGATACGAAATTACACTAGATTATTTTAACACAATTATTCTAATTGGTAAACAATTCATATTAGATGTAAATTTCCAACTGGGCGAAAAATGTCCGGACCAGGATTCGAACCCGGGATCTCCTGGCTGAAGCCGCCAGTGCTCTGCCATCTCAGCTATCCCGGACGATTCTGGTCGAACTTTTTCACCCAGCTAACCTTGAAGATTACAGCATCTGGTCTGAAACCTGGTTCAGCTCAACAGAATATATCTCAGGTAATGGAACTCCAGAAATCGCTGGATACGAAATTACACTATATTATTTTAACACAATTATTCTAATTGGTAAACAATTCATATTAGATGTAAATTTCCAACTGAGCGAAAAATGTCCGGACTAGGATTCGAACCCGGGATCTCCTGGCTGAAGCCGCCAGTGCTCTGCCATCTGAGCTATCCCGGACGATTCTGATCGAACTTTTTCACCCAGCTAACCTTGAAGATTACAGCATCTGGTCTGAAACCTGGTTCAGCTCTCTTTTCGCCCAGTTGGAAATTTACATCTAATATGAATTGTTTACCAATTAGAATAATTGTGTTAAAATAATCTAGTGTAATTTCGTATCCAGCGATTTCTGGAGTACCATTACCTGAGATATATTCTGTTGAGCTGAACCAGGTTTCAGACCAGATGCTGTAATCTTCAAGGTTAGCTGGGTGAAAAAGTTCGACCAGAATCGTCCGGGATAGCTCAGATGGCAGAGCACTGGCGGCTTCAGCCAGGAGATCCCGGGTTCGAATCCTGGTCCGGACATTTTTCGCCCAGTTGGAAATTTACATCTAATATGAATTGTTTACCAATTAGAATAATTGTGTTAAAATAATCTAGTGTACTTTCATATATTTAACCGTATTCCAAAATAAAGGTAAGATTCTTTTACCAGTTATTCATTTCAATATCAAAGAATTCGTCGTTTCCATAGCAACAAAATTGAATCGACAAAGCTCAATTGGATTTAATTTTGAGATATTGAAACAATTTTGATTTATTTTAATTTTGTTTTAATTCATAAAATTTGATATTTAACTTTCATTATAAATATACGTATATATATATGACAAAACTATAGTTAAATCAAACTAAAACTGACAAAACTAAAGCTATTTACATTAAATTTATTTAATCAAGTTCAATATGAAACATTTTTATCGAGTATTCGACATAAAAAAGTATTTTTCGAAATTTCATTTCATCACCAACCGATGATAAATCGCCCAATAAACGAAACATTCATTATTTTTTTACGAATGTTCTATCGAGGTTCCGCCAGAAAATTTTTTATAAACATATATGCCCACATGAGAGGAACACCCTGTACTTTTTTTCAGATTTTTCTGAATATGCCCGTATGGAGACCTTCCTTGTTAGTACTTTCAAGCCTTCCAGGCTCATCATCAGAGAATATCTTATTGACTAAATGTTGTTTATTTATACAATTACGTCACTTTGTTGTGAAAATGAGAGAGCCAATAAGTGTTGAAAGTAGAAGTACCAGTAGCAGTTTCTTGGATTGAATTTAATTAGAGGAAATATATATTATTATTATTAATTGCAGTTCCATTTATCTTATGACATCCCTTTGTTTCTCATACGTCCCTTTCCATTCGTAGAAGAAAATATTTAACTTCTATACTTTAAATTTTATTACATCACTTTGCTCAGGTTTTCAGGATTTATTTTCAGGATATTGAACCACAAACTGAGAATATTGTACGATAGGGCATCGTTACATACTTGATTGCTTTTACACAGGATTTCTATTGATTCTCTTATAGTGGATGCGTAATATTTGGATGTTGGGAGTATGATTTTTGCCTGATGAAAATCTATTGCGATATTCGGATTGAAACCTAAGCGAAAGAGATCTGTGGATTGACGACAAAATTTTATGTCTGCTTTATGTTCTTTTATTCTTTCTTTGAGTTTTCCTTTGGTCATTCCGATGTACTCCATTAGTCTATTGCTGTCAGTTCTGTCGTAATTGTATAAATAAACAACTACTAAGAAGTTTTAAATAAAATGTATTTTTTAAATTTGTAACATCTTTTTTTCATTACATTAGTCTCCTTTTAAGTAAGATTGTGGACCTTTTAATGTTCACATTATATATTTTATATTCTATGCTTATTTATGAATTTCTATATTCTAAAAAGAGTAACTAAGGCTGCTGATGCCGTAGTTGAATTCGTTGTAACTTTTTCATTTTCTAGGATAATTCTGCAAAATGATTGCTTATAAAAACATGAAAACTGGTAGTTTTATATTGAGATGTATGTTAAACACCTTGAATCAGACAGCGGTCCAAGTTACATAAGTTTTTATGTAATCAAAAGCTATACATAGCATTTTAACATTCTTCTGTAGAATTAATTATACTTAGCTAGATTGTGGAGTGCAATGACCAATCATTTTTTAACTTTGTCTAATTCAAAATTTTATATCTAAATAGAAATTTAATTCATAGCTTGAAATAGTTTATTTTATCTACTGTTACCAGATTTTAAAAAGCTCGTATAATAATATTTCCAAACACTTTTCAATTGAAAAATATATTTACTGGTGAATATCGAAAAAGAAGGAAAACTTTTAAATTATTAAATTATTAAATGCGACAACAATTTAATGAGGAAAATTGCATCATATTTAAAACAATGCCCTTATAGCGCCCGGAAGTAAACTTTTCTGCTCGATGTTATAAAAGTCCAGAAGGCAGAAACATTTCTCACTTACCCATTTTATACAAGCTGCTTTTCTAATGTATAAATGGGTGCAATCTTGGAAACCAAAAAATCTTTGAGTAAAAGTCGGAATTTTCGTTTCGTTATAAGGTTTTTAAAAATAAATATATATATTACTTTATTTATTATATCGGGTTATTTACTGATGCAAAAATCCTATAATATCTTGATCCTAAAGATTGCATTTCTAATGTGCTGAAAATAGTATTTGCTAAAATGTATCCCTAAAATAAATAAATATAAGTATAGGTATTTGTAAATTTTCTAGTGTATTTGCATTTGGAACGTTGGGTATAGAGTTGGGTTTCAGTATAGGGCCTAAATACATTAAAAGCAGAAGTAACTGTATAGGGCAGATGTATACCAGCATGGAAGAGTGCGCATTTTGCTTTATTATTTAGCCGAATCTAATGATTTTTTCTTAATTTCGCTATTAAAAATTTTCTGCTATTTTTTTCTATATAGTATTTTCCTATTCTATCTGTTATTTTCCCATATGCCATATTTTTAAATACATTTTTTGTTAGAAAAAGTATCCGATGTATTTGCTTAACTGATGCCCATTATTCAGTTTCTCCTTTAACGCTTTAGAGGACGGTGTCCACAAACCTAATTTTAATTCGAAAACTGACAAACAGAATCAAGAAAATCTAATTAAAATTTTCCTTTTTATAAAGTATGGGAAAATAAGCAAGTTTTTATTTTCTAATAAATTGGTTTGTAATTTCCGGTGTCAGTCCATCATTTCATCATTTTACAAACAGAATTACTCCGCACCGGAAAGGATTATGGATAGATAGGCATGATAGAATGTCAATTATTTCCGTTCGCATTTCTGTAGGCTCGGACTGGCCCGCCGCACCATCCTCTCGAGTGCTGATGCACACTCGTCCAGGAAAAACTTCTCGTCCTTTAAGCGCCTAAGCTGCTCCAATATTTTTTAGCTCGTTGTATATATACATTCTGACTAATTACTAAATTTCGAGAATTCGTTTAGGAATAATCACGGAGTAATGGACCAGTCAAATATTTTGTTAATGCTGTGTCCTACAGCTGGTGCAATTATCTTAGTCAGACACTGAAAGATATTTTGTATGGCGTGCAACATTTTGCTTCTGAAACAACATAATATTTTTCCAGCTATAAATCAATGTTGCTTTTGGTAAATCAAATAATATTTTCATATGGTTATAGTTATGCATTTAAAGGTTTTGGTTTATAGGTTGTCTATCTATTCTAATGTCAGGGAACATTGAGACTTCTAAATAACCTAAAATGGCAGTGTAATATCAAACAGTGTAGAGCTGGGGTGAGATATGCTTCTCACCTAGGTGAACGGAAGAGATGAACCATGTGTAGATAGGGAGAGATGGACCAAATTTTGCGAAAATTTCAATGAGACGAAACAAAAAGAAGATTGGATACAGTGTTCTTGTTTGCGTTGGCTTCGTGAAGGATGCTCACGGTTTGAAGCAAAATGCTACAATTATGGGAAGAAATTATATAGCAAGAAAGAAGTTTCTTAACTCGTAGTATGTAAAATATTTTCATAAATAATACGTAAATCTATTAGAATATTAAAATTTCAAGAAACAAATTTAATTTTCATTGGTAAATATTAAAAGGTCAAATAATAATTCATGTAAACTCAATTTTCAGTAATTTAATTGTAAGTAAGTTCGTTTAATTTTCATGTAATGAAAATAAACTTCTATAAATGTCATGTATGTGCAATTAATTCAATATTTTATTGTGCTCCATCTCACCCGGGGTAGTCCGAGTGAGATGGACGACACAGTAAAAATTAAAAAATATATATAATATAAATTTCTTTAAAGATATGAACTTCTGCACTACGACTTTTTTAGGAAACATCATACGCTATACATATCTACTATGAAAAGTGAAATATATGTAAATATATGTCTTTTAGAGCGCGAAAAGAAAACGTGGTCCATCCGTTCCGTAATTAGCCTAATCATCAATTAATAGACAGACAGACCAAGAGAGGTATTTTTATTATCACAAATAAATTCCATACATCGAACCAATTTCAGGATCGGAAACCAAAGTGGGCATCTTTGATACGATTTAGATTAAACATGGAAAGCTTTAGTAGCCACGGCGCCCTGGGCGAGATATATTTCGTTGCTTCTTTGAATGATATCTTTTAGATTTTAACCAAATATTTTGCATATTTTAAATCCTTTAGCTTGTAGTGCCTTGCCCCTTCCTCGCTAAAGCCAGCCCTTAATGCACCTATAATTGAAACCGTCCTTTAAAAATAAACTGAGAAAATAAAGAGGTAAATATCAGCAGGAAAAAAAACGTTTGTGGAGGATTTTGTTGTTAATAGGAAAACTCGATTATCAGCTCAACAGAATAAATCGCAGTTAATGAACTGAGTTAAAATTAATCTAGTGTAATTACGTATACAAAATTTTCTGGAGTTCCATTACCTGCGATTTATTATTTTGTGCAAATTCAGATATCAGACCAGATGCTATAATCTATAAGTTTAGCTGGGTGAATTAGATCCGTCAGATTCGTACGGATAGCTTTGATGGTAGAGCATTGGCAGCTTCAGCCAAGAGATCCCTGGTTCGATTCCTGGTCTGGACATTTTTCGCCCAGTTTGGAAATTTACATCTCGAATGTCTTAGCATTAGATGAGCCATTGAAAAGGAATAAAGTCTAACTGTAGTTATAAACTACATATAATACTTTGAAGAAATTCAGAGATAATACAATAAAAAAGGGGTGAAGAAGACACCAGTAAAAAACACATTTCTCAAAATTAATAAATTTACTTCACAGCGGATTTCAACATCTTCTCAACCGGTGTTCCTCAAACTGTCTGACTCTCAAAACAGATCGAGAGAAAAAAAAAAACAATCACATGATCGCCCTGCCGGCGCCGCTAGCAAGCGGAGGCGAATACACTCCCCACATTGAAACCCAAAAGTTTCAATTAAAACACGTACTATTTTACTACATTTTCACATTAAATATTACAATAGATACAAAGGTACAATAACTACCACAATATATATACACTCTGCATACACTAATGAAATAAGAAATTCACTTATAATCATACAATAGCAAAAATTAAAAAGTTTACATAACATTATCTGAAATAGGTAAAATACATACACTGGAAATACTTCGTTTATAAGTGCCCTTAGGCGTTTTTACATTAACAACTCTGATTTTTCCGTCATTTCCACGAATGACACTTTCTATTCTACCAATTACCCAAGTACATACTGGTAGGTTTTCTTCCTTTAGCAATACAACCATGTTTGGTTTAATATCACCTTTAATACTATGCCACTTGGATCGCTGCTGCAAATTACACAAATAATCTCTGGTCCATTTTTTCCAAATAGTTTGAACCAGTTTTGTTAGCAGTTGCCACTTAGAAAGTCTATCAGTTTCTACATATGAAATGTCTATCTCAGGTAAAGAGTTAAGTGGCCTACCGATCAAAAAATGACCTGGCGTTAAAACATTATAATCATTTGGATCGGAAGACAGTGGTGTCAGAGGTCGGCTGTTTAAAATAGCTTCAATTTGACTGCTTACAGTCAAAAACTCCTCAAATGTGAGTTTATGCTCACCTACCACTCTCTTGAAATGGTGTTTGAAAGACTTTACCCCCGCCTCCCACAGTCCCCCAAAATTAGATGACTGTGGAGGGATAAAGCTCCATGACACACCTTCAGAAGACAGGTAATCAGTTACATACACATTTTTAAATAAAGCAAATAATTCCTTTATTTCTGAAGCAGCATCTCGACAATTAGTGCCATTATCAGAAAAAAGATGAGATGCCAAACCTCTGCGTGCAAAAAATCTTTTTAAACATGCAATCATGGCCTCTGCCGATAACTCAGTGATAATTTCAAAATGAACTGCCTTAGTCATAAAACAAACAAATACACAAACATAAATGTTTTGATATACACCTTTCCTTTGGTTCTTATACCTTATTAAGAAAGGTCCACGACAACCTAAGCCTGAATTGGAGAAAGGAGGATTAATGGTTACTCTTTCCTTAGGTAAAGGTGCCATAATTTGACTCATTTCTTTTGGGTTCGCCTTAAAGCATATTACACAATTATGTATAGTTTTTCTAGCAATAGCACGTCCCCCCAAAGGCCAATATTCTTGCCGAACGGCATACAACAAAGTTTGGGGCCCAACATGAAAATTTTTTAAATGAAAATACAAAAAAATCATTTCCGTGAATTTGTGGCTCTTAGGAATTAAAATAGGATGCTTAACATCATTTTGTAAGTTAGCATTAACTAATCGGCCACCCACGCGTATTATACCATCATTATCAATAAAAGGGCATAAACTACTTACGTTAAATTCCTTAATCCTTCCTTCCTCTCTCAAGGCCTTTATCTCCCTAGAAAATGCCTGAATTTGAACATATTTTATTAAAAACAATTTACTTTTCTTTAATTCTGCTGGAGATAAAGGTCCCTTTTCTTTGGTATAACATCTTGAATTAGAGATGAATCTGAAAATAAAACTAATAATTCGAATTAATTTTACAGATGAATTAGTGATCTTAAATATATAATCAAAATCTGAAATTTCATTGAAGAACCCAAGTTGGTAATTTTGGAAATTACAGTTCTGTCTAAGTTCTTGTTGGAACTCCTCTGTTTCAGTTACATATAAATGTTCTTTCTCAAAGTCATAATTTTACTGATTCTGCGAAAAGTCTGGTCCAGCCCACCATAGTTTAAGATCAAGAATTTTCGCTGGACTAACACCACGTGAAATTAAGTCTGCTGGATTTTTAGAAGTTTTGACATAATGCCATGTGAAGTCTTTAGTTCTATTTTGAATTTTGGCGACAAGATTTGAGACAAAAACCTTAAGCGTTTGAGGTGGTGAGGCAATCCATGCCAGGACTACTGTCGAATCTGAGTGTCAATATACTCCACGAATTTGAACGTCCAAGGATGACAGTACTTTAACAGTAAGTTTCGAAAGCAACTCTTCTGCGCAGAGTTCTAATCTCGGAATAGTAATCTTCTTGAGGGGTGCCACCCGAGATTTACTACACAGGAGTGACACCTTGGATTCGCCTGTCTCAGAAATAGATCTAAGATATATAACACAACCGTACGCATCTTTAGAAGCATCACCGAATCCGATCAAATCTATATGTTGCGCATTTGGCCATAAAACATGACGGTTTATCTGCAAATGTCTCAACTCTGTCAGTTCTTCGCGAAATTTATTCCAAGCTTTTCTTTCTTGTAGTGGAATTTCGTCATCCCAGTCAAGCTTAAGGAGCCACAACTTCTGCAGATAAATTTTTGCTGTAACTATTACAGGACCTAAAAGACCTAAAGGGTCAAATAACCGTGCAATGTCTGATAAGATAGTTCTTTTAGTTATCGAACTCACAAATGGTTGGACCTTAAAGCAAAATGTGTCCTTGCTAGGATTGAACTGCAGTCCGACAGTTTTAACAGTTTCTGAATCATGAGACTCAAAGTTGTATTCTTTCTTGCTGGTTGAAAGATTTTTTAATAGCAATTCGTTGTTAGAGGCTTGTGAAGTTCCAGTCCTTCAGCATTTAATAAAGATATTAGCTGACGTTGCAATTCAATGGCAGTAGCTATGTCATTTGTACCGCTTAGTATGTCGTCGACATAAAAATCTTTGCCAGCAGTGGCACCTAATGGATACTTCTCCTTCTCATCGTGACATAGCTGTTGAAGCACTCGCGTTGCCAAATAGGGTGCACATTTGGTTCCGTAGGTAACAGTGAGCAACTTAAAAACGCGTATAAATTCATTCTCATCACCCTTCCATAAAATACATGGTAAATCGCACTGATCGGTACTAATATAAATTTGCCTATACATCTTTTTTATGTCCGCGGTAAAAACTACAGTATGCTTCCTAAATCGTAACAAAATTGAAAATAAATCATCCTGGACAACAAAACCAGAATACAACTTATCATTAAGAGATTGTCCAGATGACGTTGCTTGAGAAGCATTGAAAACAACGCGTAATTTAGTTGTACTATTGTTCGGCCTATAAACTCCATGATGTGGCATAATGTATTTTGGACTTTCGTTAGTTGTCTGCATATGACCTAAATCTTCATACTCAGTTAAGAATTCCCTATATAATTTTAGATACTCAGGTTCTCTTCTTAAACGTCGCCAAAGAGAAATCAATTTTTTAACTGCGATATCTTTTGACTCTACTAAACACGGGAGGTCTTCTTTTAACGGCATTCTAACGACATAACACCCATCGTCTTTTCTGAAATGAGTTTTCATGAAATGATCTTCGCAAATTAAACTCTCATCGGTTTGTACTCTTTCTGCCTCAATATTTTCAACTTCCCAAAATTTTTTTCAAAGTTATGTCTAAATTTTCCATAATTAACCCACAATGAACAGAAGCTTCGTTTTCTAGTGCAACACTCCCAGTAGCAATAAACCCAAATACTGAATTTTGCAAAACTCTATCTGTCTCGGGGATTCTCATTTGACCGGATTTTAAAATTTCATAAAATAGTTGTGCGCCCAACAAAATATCCACAACACCTGGCCTATTGAAACTCTCATCTGCCAATGTTAAATTCTCTAAATGTGTGATATCGATGTTGAATTGCTTAGCGGGTGTGTAATCTGTTATATTCGAGACTATTAAAAGTTCTACTCCTTTTTCGAAAGTTCTGCTATGATTCGCAATTTTCGTTTTCACTACTGAATTTATCACTGACGATGATTTATTTAAACCTGAAACCACAGGATTTATTTTATCCCTTTTCAAATTAAATCTGTCAGCGCACTGTTTCGATATGAAGCATGACTGACTTCCACTGTCTAATAATGCACGCGCTTCATGGAATATTCCAAAATTATACGCGATCATTATTTTATCTGTACTTAGCAAAATCATACGAGATTTGTTAACATTAACACTTGTGGCTGTGAAAGACAACGAATCTCTACTCTCGGCTGATGAGTTATCACCACATGCTCCTTTCGGAACAAAAACATTTGATCTTGGATCTAAAGCTGCACTCGACATTCCAATTGGCTTGTAAGAACTGGTATCTTTCGCACTGCCATGCGTACGCCCTTCATCTACTTTTTTATCAATATGTAAATATGTATGATGCCGTTTCTCACAGATGGAGCAGTTGAATTTGGAAGAACAATTAATAACCTTATGATGATTAAGACAATTAAAACACAGTTGATTATTTTTAACGAACTCAATTCTTTCTTTAACTAAATTTTTTTGAAAATAGGGCACATATCAAGATGATGATTCCCATTAGACTTGTGTTCAATTGTAAAAAAAAAAGACTTTAATACTGAAAGATAGATATAGATGGCAGCACTACGAGAATTGAAAATGACTGGTTTTCTCTGCCTTAAAAATAGAAGACTTTATTCAATTTTTATTCTTATTATTTTAACTCTTTTTTTAATTTTAAAATTCCTATTATCCTTTTTTCTGTATTATATGCATATTAATCTTGTTTTATTTTCCTTTATTAGATAAATTTTATTCTGTATTTTGATGGTCATGTGCGGACCTGTAATAGAACATTCCAATGTTTTGATTCTTGAGATGAAGTCGATTAATTCTAAAGATGTTACTTATTCAATTAAATATTCTGAAAGACAAACTCAATCGTATTCATTTAAATAAATTTCTGTATTCTTTAAGAAAATAGTAATCTAGATTCACCCATTCAAAGTCGTCAAAGTTCCTGCAGAATTTAATATTCTTTACGATCTTCATTCCCAAGAAAATAGCGTATTCAACGATGAAGGACTTCGCAGCAAAAAAGGTACTGTTGTGAATTCAATTTATTCTATTTATACAAATAAAGTCTATATCAATTAATCGTTTTAAATCTACACAACTTGCAAAGAAGACATTTTGGAGTTTTAACTTCCGACATAAACACTTTAGAATTGTTTTGTGGACTGTATACATTACGATATTTTTGCGAATTATTTCCAAACTGCGGAAGTGAAAAAGCATTATTTTCGGTTTTACATTTATTCTTAAATGATACATAAATATCAAAATATCTAGATAATTCTTGAGGTAAATACCAAGACTCTCCTTGCTTTACAGCTATATGAATTTGATGTTCACGATCTAACGTGCTAAAAATTTTGTCGGAAATCATTAGTTCACACAATCCCTTAAAATCATTCACCTTTCTTAATTCGCAGTAATAATCAAATGTCGCAGTTAATCGCGACGCGAATTGAACATAACTTTCGTTTTGAAATTTTTGCGCCCTTCGAAAACTGTTTAATACTTCCTGCGGAGTGGTTTGAAATTTCTTCAACACAATTTCTTTAAGTTTATCATATTTATTTAGGTCATCCTCACCCAAATATACTATTAAATTAGTGGCCTTTTCGCCTAAGATATTTAAAAGAATTTCTCCTCTAAACTCCTCCGGAACATTCTTTGTTTTAAACGCTCTTTCCAGTGATTGAAAAAAGAGATTATACGATTCTGCACGCGAAGGTACTGGAATAGTTAATGTTTTAACACTTTTTAACAAATTTTCTAAACTACAATTTGATACTTCTGAATCACTTTTTACTACTGGGTCACTGAAATTATGCGATGTTTCTTTCTGAATATTAGTAAGTTCCAATTGTTTTTCTAACTGCGCAAGTTTAATTTTTCCAATTCTAACGCCCAATCTCTTTCTAATCTCTCGCGCTCAGCTTTCTTTTCGCTGTCTTTTTCCTTCTGAGTCACGGATTCAACAACCGTTTCCACAAGGTCATAATTAGTTTTATAAATTTCGCTCGTTTCAATTACTTCTTTTAGCGAGACTATGGTCTGCCTTACGGGTAACGTAAGCTCAAGTTCTTCTATAACCTCGATTAAATCATTCTTCTTTAATTTTGATAACAACATTTTGTTTGAAAAGAGAACCCAAGTAATTGCAATAAATTAAAATCAAACTCAAAACATTTAAATTAAAAATCGAAACTAAGCTCAACTAATTTATAAATATTACACTCGGAATCAACTCATAACGTTAAATATCAATCGAAACAAACATGACAAAGTTATCTTAAAATCGAAATGAAATACAACAAATTATAACAACTCTATTAAATTAACTAAAAGCGGACTCACCATTACCATGGAACCGACTGCCACCAGACTCTTATTTTTTATTAAAATTGCTCGTTTAACTGAAGAATTCTTTCACATCAATATTTTTCGATTGTAATCGAAATCACATTTTTTTTTTCACAATAGTTTCACAGAAAGCCACAAGCTGCATTTAACCAAACTCTTTTGAAGAACATTTTTTTCCCCCCAAAGTTTTCACTTAGCCTTGAAACACAATATAACTTTTTTATTTTTATACACACAAATCCATAGGCACTAATCTCTCCTCTTACTGCGCGAGATCGGACCAACTGAAGAAGACACCAGTAAAAAACACATTTCTCAAAATTAATAAATTTATTTCACAGCGGATTTCAACATCCTTCTCAACCGGTGTTCATCAAACTGTCTGACTCTCAAAACAGATCGAGAGAGAAAAAAAAAAAAAAAAAAAAAAAAAAAAAACAATCACATGATCTCCCTGCCGGCGCCGCTAGCAAGCGGAGGCGAATACAAGGGGTGCGATAAAAAGTTAAGAATTTAATGAAAATTACAAGCCTATAGCTATAAGTTAGATTCAAAGTAAAAAAAATGAATAAAGAGTTAATTGAGTGAAAAATTAAATTTTAAAAAATATTTAGTTTATGTATCATAGTTTAAGAAAGATAAAGGACAGCCAAGTCAAAAGAAGTGACAAAAGTCGCTAGTTAAAAAATGGCGCTTTTCAAGGCAATATTATTTTTATTGTTCCAAATTAACTGTGTTTTTTTATTTACTTTGTTACAGAGTAACAATATATATATACAGGGTGATTCAGCTCGTCGGTGACAAACTTTAAGGATCGATAGAGCACACCTAGACGAACATTTTTGAATAGGGAATGTAGGGTCCCTGACGCGATGGTAAGGCGCTAGGCGCTTTCGAAAATTTGGGTGCCGAAATTCGAAACGTCATAAAAACTAGGGAAATGGTTAGATTTTCTTGCTTGTTGCGTCGAAATGATTCTGTTTGTTTAGACTTTCTTCAGTACCAATTTGATAAGCGTATCTCTTAAAACATGGATAGGGGGCGCTGCAGACTTTGGAGAGCTAGACAACAACTTTAAGCCCGTTATTTTGATAATTTAACACATGCTCGCCAAAGTTTATACTCTAACTTAAAGTTTGAACCCAAAAGTAGAGCCCTGCAAAAAGCGTAAGAGCCGGAATAAAATGTCAAAGTACAGGGTGGTCGAAACTCGAAGGCTCCTAGGAGATAAACAAACAGATTTCTTGACTTATGGCATGCATTTTCATGATTCTGTTTGCTGGGGCTCTCTGAAACTCAGTTGAACGGTACAAAAAGAAACATCGATAGGGGGCGCTTTGGGCAAAAAACATAATTCGTTGACATTTCGGACGCTAACTGGAAACGGGGCGCTACGATCAGTTAGAAACAAAACAAGAGAGTAATTTACTTATCATAAGAAGCTATTAAAACTGCAGTTTGTTTGTTTTTTTTAACAAACATAGCTGGTTTCAATCATGCACAATGCGCGCAATAAAATTTACATAAGGTGCTTTTTGCTGATTTATGCAAAAGATATCGTACCATATCGATATGCAAAAGATACGTAATGCGTAGACGACAACGCGAGATGACGTAGTTGTATGCGCAGACACGTCTTTTGAACGTGCGGTACCTACTTAAGCTTCGGGTTACTTGTCTGCAGATCGGTAGTAGGATGGAACGGTACACAAACTCTGAATTGGCTGACATGCATTTGGCGTATGGCGCTGCTGGTTGTAATGGACTCAGCGGTTGTACGCCGAGCGTTACCCCAACAGGCAAATCCCCTGCCATGCCTTCTTCGCTCGAGTACACCAGAGGTTGTCCACAACGGGATCTTTCGACGGAGGCAGGCCTGAACGGGAGCGATCAGTGAGCACCCCCGACAACGAAGAGGCTGTGCTTAACCTGGTTGAGGACAACCCAGGTCTTAGCACGAGAGATATCGCCAGACATGTTGGCATTTCGCAAGCAACTGCGTGGCGCATCTTACGTTCCCGGAATCTGCACCCCTACCACATCCAGCGGGTGCAGTTGCTCAGAGAGCAGGATTTTGGCCCTCGAGTGGAATTCTCAAGATGGTACTTGGCGATGAGATCCAGGGATCCCCGTTTTGTAAACAGCATTTTGTTTACGGACGAGTCCACCTTCAGCCGGGAGGAAATGTGGAACGCCCACAACAGTCATGTGTGGTGTGATGAAAATCCACATGAAACCAGAAGCCGAGCAGCCCAGGAGCGTTTCTCAGTAAATGTGTGGGCCGGCATTCTGGGGGATTGCCTCATTGGCCCTTATTTGTTACCTGAACGGCTGACAGGTGGAAATTACCTGATTTTCCTGGATCAAGTGCTGCCGCAGCTTCTGGATGAGGCGCACGTACCCGAAGGTTCGCGTCGCCAGATGTGGTTCCAGCACGATGGAGCTCCGGCCCATTACACGAACGACGTGCGTCTCCATCTAAACGCAAGGTATGGCCAGCGGTGGATCGGGCGTGGGGGTCCAGTTCACTGGCCTGCCCGATCACCAGACCTCACCTGCTTGGATTTCTTCCTTTGGGGTTACCTGAAGGCCGAGGTATACCATACACCTGTCAGCAGTGCTGAAGAACTTGTGGCGCGCATTGTGGCAGCTGCAGGGCAGATCAGAGATACTCCTGGCATTGTTGGAAACACACACTCCTCAATGCGACGGAGGTGCGAAGCCTGCATCATGGCCCAAGGTCGAAATTTCGAGCATCTTCTGTAGTGTTATTTTTTTGTAAATAAATTTCCAGTATCATTGATGTTTTTGGTCTAAATTTATTCAGAAGTGTTGAGCAGAGGTAGAAAATGTGTTTTCATTATTACTAACTGATCGTAGCGCCCCGTTTCCAGTTAGCGTCCGAAATGTCAACGAATTATGTTTTTTGCCCAAAGCGCCCCCTATCGATGTTTCTTTTTGTACCGTTCAACTGAGTTTCAGAGAGCCCCAGCAAACAGAATCATGAAAATGCATGCCATAAGTCAAGAAATCTGTTTGTTTATCTCTTAGGAGCCTTCGAGTTTCGACCACCCTGTACTTTGACATTTTATTCCGGCTCTTACGCTTTTTGCAGGGCTCTACTTTTGGGTTCAAACTTTAAGTTAGAGTATAAACTTTGGCGAGCATGTGTTAAATTATCAAAATAACGGGCTTAAAGTTGTTGTCTAGCTCTCCAAAGTCTGCAGCGCCCCCTATCCATGTTTTAAGAGATACGCTTATCAAATTGGTACTGAAGAAAGTCTAAACAAACAGAATCATTTCGACGCAACAAGCAAGAAAATCTAACCATTTCCCTAGTTTTTATGACGTTTCGAATTTCGGCACCCAAATTTTCGAAAGCGCCTAGCGCCTTACCATCGCGTCAGGGACCCTACATTCCCTATTCAAAAATGTTCGTCTAGGTGTGCTCTATCGATCCTTAAAGTTTGTCACCGACGAGCTGAATCACCCTGTATATATATACACATATATTTATACTGTTACTATAACTGTTACTGTTAGTATAAAGAAACAGCAATTAAATTTTGACAGGTGTGACGAACTAAAGCTTACTCAAAATCCACAACCATGGAATACTTTCTGTGGTAGAAAGGTGCATTCTATGGTAGGGCTCGAAGGCGTCATAGTCAGGTAGTTCGGCGATAATGTCATTAGGCAGTTTGTATACATTAGCGGAGAATTTATATTTAATCGTTGATTTTCTCTATTTAATATTGAAAATTTTAGGATTAAAATATAATGTTAACAAAAAAATATAAAAGTTGACGACAAATATCATTTAAAATGCTGATGATACAAATATACTTTCACTTGTAAAAAGGACACTTATCAAGTGTATAGCATTTTAAAATGGCTTTTTTTACAGGAGCTGTATTCATTTTGCAATAGGAAATTAAACTTTTAGCCGACCTTTGTAATTTATATTTTGAAAAATGTTGTCCTAAGTCTGAAAAATACATTTAAATACATACATTTACAACCAAAATATATCAAGTTATGATACTTCGAATTTTGTGCGTTTCTCATTTTTAAACGGACACTAAAAATGTGTTTTTCAATGGCAAATATTAAAAATTGTGATGCAATATAAAATATTACAATAATAATGCGTACAACAATAATTACGGTTATAAGATTATTCAACCGCGGAAAGTTTGAGAGTAGTTTAATTTAATTTTTTTAACTTAAAAAATTTTATTAAGAAAAGTCATTTATACGATAAATGTAAAGAAAAATATCTTTAATACAGCAATTTGAGTGTTCGTTCAACCCCCCCCCCCCTTTTTTTTTTCAAAGTCAGTCGTATAAGTTTCGATCCATGCATTTTTCTTCAACTTTTACGTGATGGGAATAAAACATTTTAGTCACATTTTAAAGAAAGGTGCATGAAAAATAGGCAATGCCAGATAAAAAAAAAAGAAGGGGAAATTGTGAAAAATGTTTTAAGACATTAATCTTTTTTCCCTAGTAATCTTCCTTATATCACCTTTGCCAGAAATGTTTAAAATATATAAATTTGCAGACATGACATAAACTATTAGCATCCTTTTTTTTACATACGAGTTAAAATAAAAATGTGATACATTTTATAATTCCCTAGTTGTTTCTGAATAAGTGAATTTCTAAATTAGTTAACCGAATGTTTACTTCTTGTTATCTTTTTCTTAAAAATTTTTAACTTTTTAAATTAGCAGCAATCGTCTGGGATGATTTTGTATGTTCCTGCCTATCGTTTGGTCATTTCAATACCAATATAAAAATAATTTTTATCGCTTCTTTTTTGTCAGGTATATACAAATGTAAATGGAAAACATCCTTATCATAAAAGATTATACTTTGTTTTAAGAAAAATTACTCAATATTTAAACACTTTATAGTATTCTGTATTATCTATCCAGATACCCCCTGTAAGATAACAGAAGCCTTTCTAGTTGATCTAGATATCCAACGATTTCTGAAAAGTTATTAAGATTATTCCACACCCAAAAGCCATATAGGAAAACTCAAAGAACGTTTTGGCTTTATTATGGGTTGTTCTGCCGTTGTTTATGTTTCACAATTTTCGTTTTAAAATCTATATTTAACATTTAAAACACCCGTAAAACTTGATACATATGGTGCTTCTAAAATATCTCGAATAAATAAGAGGACTAATCAGGTGTACAGAAAATCAAAAGGTGCACTGGATCAGACTTACCTTGCTTTCTGGAAAATATACTGACGCCATGATGAGTGGCCACCATTTATATTCATGCCAACCTTGAGCTAGAATACTCCATCGAGTCGAGTTACCCGCTTTTACCTGTAACCGACCCGACTGATCGGGTCGGGTTGTAGTTAGATTTTCTTGTTGTGGGTCCGGTTGCAGTAGGATGGACTTATACTTTTTTACTGCGAATCGGGTTGACTTTCATTGTTTCGGATTTGGGTCGGTTTCGGGTTGCTTTTTGACTCCAGCAGATCGGGGTCGGGTTCACTTGAATTTCAAAAGAAGGCCCAAAATAATTTTTGTGGTTAAAAATCTATGTACAATAAGACCTCCATAGTGGCTTTTCTCCCGAAAAGCGGACACCTCTATTTAGTGAACACTTCTTCAGTTCTTAAAATTTTTACGTTTGAACGCTTATATCTCTGAATAACGATGTTTGACTGTATTCAATGATCCTGAAGAGTCCGCTATTCAGAGGTTTTACTTTAATTGAAAATTAAACATTATAGATTTGTTCATTCTTCTATTCAAAACATAAATATGGTCTTAGAGATACAATTGTAGATTATTTTTACTTTCTTCTATCTTTACAAGAAGAAAGTACAGTAAAACGTCCCTAAAGCGACCACCTTCCATTCCAATAAAAAGTGGTCGTTCCGAGAGGTGATCTCTTAATGGAGGTCATGTTCAAATCTAGATTTTAATGGTTGAAAAAATGTAATAATTAATGTTACTGAAATCTATTTTTCACATTAGGAAAAAATATAAAAATTTAAATATCAAAACAAACGTTAATTATATAAGGTAATTACTGCAGAGTTTAAAAAATGAATACACTGACGTTTGCTTTGATTTTACGGTTTTATCTTTTATAACTTTTACTTCCAAATCCTTTCGAAGTTCAGTAAATAAATGCTATTTTTTTTGGACGGAAACGAATAATGACATTCCATTAATTTATCTATTTCATTGAGATTTTCCTGATAGAATAAGGCAGGGGAGTTTATTGACCGTCATTCTTAATTTGTCATCAGAGTTAAATTCATTGCCTAAAAAGGCACAAAGGGGCTTAAACACTTAAAATTTACTGGAATAAAAAAATCCAAACTTAGTTTAGATAGAAGTTTGATGAATAATGCGCTCTCCGGAATTATTTTTCTAATAAAACCTTCTTCAAGCAACCAGGAAAAAACGGAATTTGTTTCATTTTCTTCAAAAAAATTGGTCGCTCATGGAGAGAATTCAACTGGGATGGTCTCTGAATGGAGGTAAAATTAGTATTGAGCCTATGGGAATAAATTTCGTTCCATGAAAAAAATGGTCGTTCAGGGAGGTGGTCGCTTAATGGAGGTGGTCGCACAGGGAGGTTTCACTCTATTGGATTCGTGAAAAATTTCGACTTCCGGTTTTCGACGGATTTATACTTTTTAGAATGTCTAGAACACGATTTGATGGTTTTTAGAAAATGTCTGCTCTGAGTCTGTCTGTCACTCTGTGAGTCTGTATGTGACAAAAATTTTGTGGGCGCCCTATCTCAAGAACTAATGCTCGGAATTTCACAAAACTTTATATTTAGTTAGAGCTTGATATAAACTGGACCTGATTAGTTTTTGGTGAAAATCGCCCAACAGGTGGCGCTGCTATGCGGCATTTTTCACGATTTCTGCAATAGCTATATCTCAAGAACTACTGAACGGATTTTTATAAAATTTCAGATTCAGTTAGTCCAGGATATAGTTTGGTGCTGATTACTTTTTTGTGAAAATCGCCCAACAGGTGGCGCTGCTATGCTGCATTATTCATGATTATCGCAATAGGTCTAACTCAAGAAAAAATGCACGAATTTTCATCAAACTTCAGATTTAGTTAGTCCCTAATATAAATTAGTGCTGTTTAATTTTTGGTGTAAATCGACCAACAGGTGGCGCTGCTGTGCTGCATTTTCATGATTTTCGCAAGAGCTGTATCTCAAGAACTATTGCACGGATTTTAATCAAACTTCAGATTTAGTTCGTCCTTGACATGAATTGACGTATAAATTAGTGTTGTTTAATTTTTGGTGTAAATCGCTCAACAAGTGGCGCTGCTATGCTGTATTTTTTGCGATTTCCGCAATAGCTTTATCTCAAGAACTAACGCTTAGATTTTCAACAAACTTCAGATTCAGGTATACCTTGATATCATTTAGTGCTGTTTATTTTTTGTGTAAATCGCTCAATAGGTGGCGCTGCTATGCTACATTTTTCAGAATTTCCGCTATGGCTCTATCTCAAGAACTAATGCACGAATTTTCATCAAACTTCAAATTCAGATATACTTTGATATGAATTGGTGCTAAATTCATGTAATTTCTTGTACTATTTAAATGATTTAATTGACGGAATTTATATAGAAGAAAGTTTTGTGATGGCCACAACATACTAATTTACAATGACATTAAAACATGATTCACTTTTCTTTCGTTGTGCGTTTGGGTCGGGTTGCGGTATTGAAATATTTGTGGGTTCGAGTCAGGTGGAGGTCTAAGAATTTTTTTTTGTTGGGTTCGGGTCGGGTTGCGCATTGGCTTAAAATGGAATTTGCTGGTTCGAATCGGTTACAACCATACCCACGCGACTCTACACTGAGCCAGACGCTTCTACGGTATACAGTTTAAAGTGCGAATAGTAAAATAAAATAAAATCCGAACAATGCTTGTAGTTTAGTTTTTATTAATGCAAGCACAAAAAGAAAACTAACGTTTTAATTCGTATAATTTTGTAATAACGGGTCATCTACAGATTTAAATTGAACTTAAATTTTAAAAGTTTAATAGCAATACCAAACTTTTATTGCATATTTGAGTTCTCCACGCCAAAAAATGTATATAAAAAGACATATTGGTATTGCTTTTGAATTATAAGTCAACGGGATATAATTTATTGAAAAATGAGGCAATTATTATAAACTTTAAAATTATTAATAATTGGAACACAATAATTGGACGCAACGTGCAAGAGGGTATTTTATACTTTCTTGATATCAAATTAATAAAGAACAATTATGAAAATACGTGCCTTCGAAGTTTGTACGGATAAATACCTAGAAAAAGAGATTAGTTTAATTAAACATATTGCTATTGAGAATGGTTTCTGTCCTCAATACATTAATAAATTAGTTGGTAAAGCAAAAAAGACCCATATCCCACAACTTTTTGAAAAATTGAAATATGCATTACTAAAATATAATATTAATTTAATAGCTAAGCCTCCAACAAAATTGAAAGAACTGATTCACAGTAAAATTGATCCAATTGAAGATTATGGAAAAGCATTAGTTTACATAATCCCATTCAGCACAGAACATCAAGAAAGCTTATTCAATATTGATATGACATCTCGAAAATTTAAAGAAAGGATAAAAGAGCACTTGTCTGTTAACAAGTTCAACAAACCAAGTACAGCTTTATCCAGATTGCATCAAAAATAAAATATTAAGATACACATCGAAAAGGCTAAAATGATCATTCAACATCTAATCATTTATCTCCTATAGTCCGTGACTCCATTGAGATTTTACTTAGGAGTGATGGTATTTGTAACGATGACTTTTCTTATAATATTCCCGCGATTTGGTATTATATACTATTTCAAGAGCGCCTGAAAATATGAACTGATCTTCTCACCCCTCTGTAGAGCAATAAACTGAACTTCGCATGTGCACGCCTAGTATTTTGTTTTGTTTTTAAATATGTTTTCTATTCTAGCCAGGCATCTTTTCCATTTGAAAATGAATGCATGTGCGTTTGAGAGATCTCAGGGTTATATTAAGTAATATCTTTATATGTGCGTGTCAGCTTTTAAGTAATTATAATTATGTTTTAAAGTTTATATTAATAACTAGAGAACAGGAATTCTGCTTTTTTAGAATTTAGTGTCACCCCCGGTATTTCCATTACTTCATTTTCTTCTGGTGGACTGGTGGTTTCTATTATTATGAAACAGCCATTATAAATGAAGCGTTAGGTGAAGATGAAAGAGCAGTCGTAAAAAGTTAGAACTCTGATTTTCTGGTCAGAATGGAAAAAAAATGGCCATAATTTTTTTTTTTTTTCTCAAAAAAAAATTTCTCCTCATTTCTTCTCCTCCGCACCTCTTTTGCCACCTTTGACGTGCAATTTCCAACTTCTTTTTTTTTTTTTTTTTAAATCTTATTGTAAGAATGTTTAGAATTCCTTATTCATAATATAAAATACTGCTGTGAAAATAAGAACAAATCGTATTTCTTATATATTTTTTCCCAATAATATTTTGTTATTGAAAACTTTTATTAACCATTATAAACAATGTCTTTATTTTTATTTATGTATGCATGTTTTGTATTCAATAATTATATATTATAAATACATGGTTATATTAAAATTCTATTTGTCTTCGGATGATGATTTCAATAATTCAAATTAATTTTAATGCAGGAAATTATTTAATTTTTTCTCTAAACCTCCGTTATAAATGTAAAAATGTATTTTTAAGAACGATTATTATTGTATTAGATCATTGTTTTATTTACCTATTTAGTTAAACTCATTTTTCCTAATACTACGTTTTCGGCACGCATTGTTATCTTCAGAATGATTCGTTTACTACCGTTATTAATAATGTAGTTAGAGGTTGTTAATATGACTATAAATAGTAAATATAAATAATATGTGTGCAGAAGTGTATACACTATGTAATTACTGTTACTCATTTAATTAATCGGGTGCACAGGAATATTTTTTATCCGATTGCCAAGAAGGGTTATGTGTTTCACGCGTATCTGGGTATGTGGATTTCTTTATACCCTCGAAACATGCCAATGGCTGGATGGATTTTAATGAATGATGTCTGTACCGATTTGTCTTTACCGTCCGATGGTTATAGGCTAGGTTTAGTTTTTATAAATTCAAAATGGCGGCCGTAAAATACAAAATGGCGGAAGAGATGAAAAAAAAATATGCACCATATTGAGTGACATATCATTGGATAGGTCTTTAAAAATGAAGACGATGTTTCATTGACTATTTTACAGTCAGAAGCTCCGTTTAAATATTACACAACCTGGAAGTTGTGTAGGTAGGATTTCTAGCTTTACCGCAACTCTAAACCTTCATAGATATTTATAAGTCTCATCAAAACAGTGTTTATAGATAGAAATTAACAGTTAAACACAACTTAAAAGTCATCAATACAAGTAATAAATCAAAAAATAGGTAAGTAATATAAAAAAATAATTTCACATTGATGAGCAATAATTAATTAGTTCGTCGGATTTTTTTATTTTTTTAAATTCAATTGTTGCTTGTTATAAAGAACAATGAAAAAATTTAATATTTCAATATTTCAGTAATGTAAGACAAAAAATAATATAATGCTTCCGATGCCAGAATTGAACTTACATAAAAATTAGCAATAAATATGTTTAAATTCCAACAACATTATTCGTATTAAGTTTAAACAAACGTAGCATTGAACAGGCTAAATTATGATTAAAAAATACAATTCGATTGTGAGAAATATTATTTTAATTTTTAAGATTTTTCATTGGTATATTATAATTGTTGTTGCCTTTGTATGGTGTTTCAATAATTTATGTTATTTTTAATACACGATATTGTTTATTTTTTTGGTAAGGCTCCGTTATAGATGCTAAAATATATTTTTTAAAAGGCTTGTTTAAGAAAATAATCCAATGGAAAAGCATTAGTTTAATTACAAAAATGTAAAAGCATTTTTCCTAAAAAGCACGTGTATATTAGTGCTCGAATAACATGCTAAAATTTTATATTGTTTTTAACACTTTCCAATAAAGTTGAAAAGTGTTTATGAATTCGATTACTATGGCATGTTCAGTGTTAAAAATGAAGTATGTAGCGTTTATAGTTGATTTACAGGGACACACTAAAGAATTCCATTACATTATGTGCTAAGTATTGGAAAGTGTTCCATAATCTATGCTTGACTCATGCTTTTTTTCCCTTGTTTATATTTTTCATTTGATAAACAAAATATCATTAACTATCTAACGATTAGTTATCCGATTATTTTTAAATAATGATCTGTTATATAATATAAATATATATGTGTGTGCAGTGTCTTATTACAGCGTGAGCAAACTGAGATGTGGTCTTGGAGATTCTGATCTCTCCCCCTTCCCAATTTGGTATACAAATTTCGTATAGCTGATATTTTAAATTTGATTCGTCCTTGGACTGTTTATAATCAATAATTTATACTTTTAGAGTAGAAGAAGATATAAAAGAAAAATCATATTTATCTAAATACGCATGTGACAGCATAAAAAGAATTTAAGTAAAAATGATACTATTTATAAATTAATGTGATCAATTTTTTTTTAAAGATAACTATGCATTATTTTATTAAAAAAAAAAAACATATGAAAATGCCCCAAAATATTTTCTAATTATATAATCATTTTACCCAAATCCTTTAAAAATGGCAGTTAGTATGACAATTTGGAACATAATAATTAGTAAAATACAGGGTTAGCATAAATGATTCATCGAGTTTTAAAGGACTTTATTTACAAGTATACGACGTAAAAAGGCAACAGAGGAGCACCCAAACCGCCATTGCCGTCATCTTGCACAGCGGCGCCACGGTGCTGTTATCTAGCGTGTACGCGAGCCACCCGATGGGCTTTTAAACTTGGTAAGTGTATGCATCTTGTCATGTATTACCCGTCTTTGTGAATCGTATATATCTCAGTACACAGTGTTTTGAAAACCGATGAATCGTTTAGGCTAACCCTATCCATCAAATTGGTGATTAAAGATTTTAGTTTTCTTTATTTATTTATTTATTTATTTATTTATTTTGGTGGACAAAATTAGCAAACCAGCTTTTTTGGAAGTTTTCAAATGTACAAATAAAGAATTCTCTGAAATGGTTTATATGCGAAAGGTCGACACCAATCAAAGCCCATTTTTTAATCAATAAAAAGGGAGAAATACATCATTCTTCTTATTGTTCTTTAATCTGCTGCTGAAATTATCTTTCCATTTGACCTTAAGATAAAAATTTGGAGGAAAATAATGTATTTTCAAAGGTTAAGGAATTTTTTATTTATGATATATTATTATTTACTCAGGAATATGGAATAATTTTAATTAATCATTCATATCAGTTTTCGCATCTTGTTTGGTGTAATAAATTATTAGGATGAAATATCCAGACATTAATGAGTTATATTGCTTGTTGGACTTTTTACCCTACAATTACTTTACATCTTCGAATGATGCCGTTGAAAATGGGAAAGTTTTCAGCACATGTTGCTTCCTAAATTTTGAATGAGTGAACGGTTTCAGATAGAATTGAGTAGTTCTCTGGATTTTTGCTTTATTAAAAAGGAAAATAAGATAATTATTTCCAGGAATTTGAAAATGTGCCTAGTGAACTAGAATATCTAAAAGATAAATGGACATATTATCTCAATGTTTGCTTAGTTCTGCCCCAAACATTTCAGATTGTGATATCTTCAAAAAGAAAGGGGCAAAATGTCCGGGTCAATTTCCATTTTTAAGGATATCATCCAAACTAGTGTGGATTGCTGGGTTTGTTTTTCACTTTATTATTCGTTTTCAATATTAACTAAATTTTGCACAAAAGAGTTAAAATATATTACCGTCAACAGGTTTGAATTGCTTAACGTGTGTTTTTGAATGTGTTTCACTTGAACTCAGTTGTAGTATATTTGTAATGTTTGTGTAACTTAAAAAAATTTCTGTACGGGGCTCATAAAAGAATTTTCATACTTTGCTGCCAATGAATTGAAATTATACGTTAACAACGTACATTTGTAGTTATGTTATGCGTTTTCCAGCTGCGTGTAATTTTAGAAAACTATGGGACGTGTATAAAAATGTAAATATAATATACAAGACTACAAGACTACAAATAGCCGTCTGTGCGCGGTAATTGTTGGATATTAGTTTTCAGCTATATCATGCGTTTTTTAAATTTTTTTTTTATGAGTCCCAGATGAAGTTTCGCAATACACTGATAATGTTGGAAAATGTTTGATAAGCTATGCGAGGAGCATGATTTTTCTTACTTGTTAATAGTTTACCTTAAAAACCTAAAAGCAGTCAATTCTGTTGTCTTACCATAAATTTAGACTTTTTCATTTTATTTATGAGGGGATTAAAATGGACATCTGCATTTACATCAAATAAACATCTCTTAATATTATTAGTGAATAATATAACATCGTAATTCCTTTTCGTTTATCACAAAAAGTTTTGCAAATTAAATAATATTATTATGAATGATACAAAACGTATTTATATAACTATTCCAGAAAGTCCTTAAGCAATCCGAATTATATTAGATTCAAATAGAATAATCTGCTAGGACTATTATTAGAAATTATTCATTGCATCTTGATGAGAGTTTCCCAGCATCACTAATCCTTTATGGCTTCCCATTGCAATTTAGGAAATTATGTATAGATTATTTCAATGAAACGTATAAATAATTTGTAGAAATTCCTGTATCTATTTCTGTTTATTCTTTACAAAAACACATTTCACTTAACGGCTATTATTATTTTTTTGGTAACATATTTCTGTTGTTCAAAACACTATTATTAGTTAGCATGAAATTTCTCTTTAGTAAATATATTTTGTATAAATAAGCATTTATTTATTGGGCATATTTTTATCAGTCTTAATTGGGGTAAAATTTAGTTTTGGTAAATTAATTCTCATATTAAAAGTAGTTAATTATTCATTGAAACCTCTTTTGTGTAACTATGGCTTTGTAAATAAATTGTCTTATACAATTCGTATTTTCCGACATCTTGTGCTTGAATTTTGTTTCGGTAACGTAATTCTCGTATTGAAAATACTATAATTGTATAGAACAAATCTTCTCTTGTTACTTTCTTCTATCTTTACAAGAAGAAAGTACTGGATTCGTGAAAATTTTCGACTTCCGGTTTGCGATGGGTTTATACCTTTTAGAAGGTCCTGAACACACTCTGGTGGTTTTTAGAAATTGTCCGTCTGTCACTCTGTGAGCCTGTCTGTCACTCTGTGAGCCTGTCTGTCACTCTGTGAGCCTGTCTGTCACTCTGCGAGTCTGTGTGTATGTGACAAAAATTGTATGGGCGCTCTATCTCAAGAACTAATGCACATAATTTCGCAAAGCTGTAGATTCAGTTAGACTTTGATAAAAACTGGTGCTGGCTAGTTTTTGGTGTATATTGCCCAACAGGTGGCGCTGCTATGCTGCATTTTGTGCGATTTACACAAGAGCTGTATCTATAGGACTAATGCACGGATTTTCATAAAACTTCAGATTCAGTTAGTCCTTCTCATGAATTGGTGCTAGTTACGTATTGGTCTACATCGCGCAACAGGTGGCGCAGCTATGCTGCATTTTTCACGATTTCCGCTAATACTCTATCTCAAGAACTAATGCACGAATTTTCATCAAACTTTACATTCAGTTAGACGTTGACACAAGTTGTTGCTGATTAAGTTTTAGTTTAAATCATCCAAAAGGTGGCGCTGTTGCACTGCATTTTGCAGGATTTATACGATTTTAGCGATAATCATATCTCAAGAGCTAATGGACGGAATTTCATACCTTTAAAATTATCATGATGGGCATAGATTGCCATTTATTTTTGGCACTGTGATAGCAAATTTTGAAGTATTAATATGTATAAGATACAAGAAAGTTTGGGGTTTGGCACATTCGACTAGTGTAAATATGGTTCTGTAAATAAACTGTAGCTTGCTATGCATATTTTTAATAGTCTTAATTATGCTTCAAATTGCTTTGGTAATTCAGATTTCATATTAAAGGTACTGTAATTATTGAAAGATCTTCTTTTATGTATTTAAATACGGTTTCGCAAATAAATTGTCACTTATTATGTATATTTTTAATAGCTTTAAATGTGCAGAAATTTTACTGTGACAACATAATTCTCGTCTTGAAAACACTGTAATTATAAAACAAATCTTCTCTTGTATAAATAAGGCTCTGTGAATAAGCTTTAACTTGCTGTGCACATTTTTAATAGTCTTAATTATGCTGCAATTTGCTTTGGTAACACTGATTTCGTATTAAATGAACTGTAATTATTAGAACAATCTTCACTTGTATAAATATGATTATGTAAATAAACTAGTACTTACTATGTATATTTTTAATAGCTTTAATTTTGCTGAAATTTTGCTCCGGTAACGAAATTCTCATATTGAAAATGCTGTAATTATAGAACAAATCTTGTCTTGTGTAAATATGGTTCTGTAAATACACTTTATATTGCTATGCACATTTTTAATTTATCTAAATTATTTGAAAATTGTATTGATAAAATAGATTTCGTAATAAAAGTTCTGTAATTATTCGACGAATCCTCTCGTGTGTAAATATCTTTTTGTGAACAAACCTTCACTTACTATGCAGATTTTAAATCGCCTTTATTCTGCTGAAATTTTGTTTCGTAATTTGGTTCTCAAGTTGAAAGTACTGAAATAAATGGACGAACCTTTTCTTGTGTAAATAAGGTTTTTCAAATTTAGTCATATACTGTACTTGATTTGTAGTTGTTATTTGTCCAATTTCACAGTGTTATTGTTTTACAACTTGATTCAGTCCGCAATTTATCACAATTTGTAATTTTTTTTAAGAGAGATACATTCAAACAGAACCCCAAAACTTTTCGTGTCTCTAGAATGCGTTTCGTTTGACGTTTCGGCAATTAAGATAGGATACACTAGGACTTAGGAAACACATATCTATAACAAATCTGAAATTGTACGTCAAACTTGACAAACGGTGTGCATTCGTACTATAACTAGTTTTATAAGTACAGTTAAACTTGGATAATTCGAAGTTGGCGGGACCAGAGAGAAGTTCGAAATATCCAAAAATTCGAATTAAGTATATTCTCTCAAAAAGAAGAGATAAATAAAAAAGATTAATTCCACTATGAGAGATTTAACACATAAACTTTATCCAAGAATATTGATACAGTTTTTTTTAATCAAACATTTTTTTTCTAGCTTAATTATTCATCTCTTTTAAGAAAAAACTCAGATATTTTTGACTGCTTCTTTGAATGCAATCTTTGAGGCATAACATTTGATTCCAACCTATCAATTGATACAAAATTAGAGTCTTCTACAACTGAATCGTAGAAAACAGGCCTAGACTTTACAAACAAAGCTACTTTTAAAGCAACGTAGACATCTGGGGTCTTTTTCAAGCAGGATTTTGCTTGGGTCGAAAATTCCTTGGAAATCCCTATATAATGATACTCCAAACCATCGCCTTTCTTTTCCTTAGAAAGACCGTTAAACTATTGAAATATTTTGCACCTTATCTGAAAAAGTCTCAGTAACAATTTTTACAGCAAACTTTTAGAGGCAATAGTACGAAAATTCGATTTATCCAAAATAAAATTCGAAATATCCACGATTTTTTTTTTACATTATTTTAATACAGAATTGTAGGGACCGAGCAAAAAATTCGAATTATCCAAGTTTCACTGTATTCAGATCTTGGTGCAATATCTGTTGCACTCTTATCCAAAAATGCACGAATACAAAATTTATTACGATTATATATAATTCAGTAAGACGGAAATAATAGGACTCCATCTTAAATAGGAGGTCATCAGCACGGCAACCTAGAATCATTACCTATCATGAGATGTCATTGAATTCCTTACGTGTGATAGTATTTAATGAATGAAGAATACTTTTATTAATATCTTTTAAAGTTTTGATTCGATTTTCACAAAATATGAAGTGACCCGACAAAATTCTGCAACGATTATATACAGGGTGATTAAAAAAAGATGGGAAAAATTTTAAGAGGTGATAGTACACACCCAAACAAACATTTTGTATCAAAGAATGCATGGTTGAAAACTAAACGTAAAAAAAGTTAGAGGGCGCCAAAAGTTATGTTCTTATACGAGGCAAAAACACACAATAAACGATTAGGTTAAGTTACGAAAACAAATTTAATGGCATTTGATTACAATAAGTGCTCAAAACATTGACCGGCAGCTGTTATGCACGCAGTACAACGGCGAAGAACAGATTGGCGAATTTTCTGAAAAACACCAGGCATATCGCGAACTTCCCCTACAGCAGCCGAAAGCTTGGCGACAAGTTCTTCTGCGGATTCAATGGGAGTCTCATGCACAAGAGCCTTTAGCTGTCCCCACAAAAAAAAAAATATCGAGACATGAAAAATCTGGCGAGCGCGGTGGTGCCTGGTGTGTTTCAAAAAATTCGCCAATCTGTTCTTCGCCGTTGGATTATAGGATTACATTCATATTTGTAATTGAGTTTTTTTAATAATGTTGAAAGAATCATATTTTCTTAGCATTTAAACCAAAAAAAAAACAAAAAAAAACATTACAATTTTACCCTTTTGCAAGACGCTCGGAGGGTGAAAAAGCCTTCGATATGTTTAAATTAGAGCCAAAAATGCTTTAAAAATAATCCTTTTACACTATTAATGTTTTTTCAATACATTAAAAACAAAACTATTTAAATTAACACATAATTTAACACTAAGCGCTGATCTTTGTTAAACACGTAATTCCTGTATTAATATTTGGAAAATTTTCCAGAGAGAAACATTCGCCTTGTATACAATATTTCAAATGAAAATCAAATTTCAAATTATTTTTGCTTAAAAGGCGCAAAGGCCAACCTAGTGAAAAAGATTCCATGCCGGGAATCGAACCCGGGCCATCAGTATAGCGCACTGACGTTCTACCGACTAAACCACATGGAACGATACCCAGCCTGGAATTTCTCACAATTACAGGTTGGCAAGGCTACAAATGCAGCACAAGATGGAATATTTTCCGTGAGCCACTGACATGGGGCAAACACAGACCCTTAATTAAATCCAGCATCGATTGAATCTATATTAATATTTGGAAATTTTGGAATATTTCACTAGGTTGGTCTTTGCGCCTTTTAAGCAAACATAATTTGAAATTTGATTTTCATTTGAAATATTGTATACAAGGCGAATGTTTCTCTCTGGAAAAAATTTCCAAATATTAATATAGATTCAATCGATGCTGGATTTAATTAAGGGTCTGTGTTTGCCCCATGTCGGTGGCTCACCGAAAATATTCCATCTTGTGCTGCATTTGTAGCCTTGCCAACCTGTAATTGTGAGAAATTCCAGGCTGGGTATCGTTCCATGTGGTTTAGTCGGTAGAACGTCAGTGCGCTATACTGATGGCCCGGGTTCGATTCCCGGCATGGAATCTTTTTCACTAGGTTGGCCTTTGCGCCTTTTAAGCAAAAATAATTTGAAATTTGATTTTCATTTGAAATACGTAATTCCTGTTTCGTTTCAATTAAGCATTTCATTGAGCCACAAAAAAATTATATTTAAACATAATAGCAATGTCAAAAACCAACAAAAATCCACGTCTTCTCACAAAGAAAATTTCTCTTCAACTGAGGCCAGGAGACACCTGATATAATTCAGGTTCCTAAAATAGACATAGATCGACGCACCAATACGTTAGCTATTAAAAGATGTGATTTTTACAATTGTTGACGAAATTTTAATTTGTGCATTTTTGGCCAGCTTTTTGGATCAAATACCACTGTGAGACGCTTCAGAATCAGATAAAATATTACTTGTAAAATATTACTTGTCCAATAAATAAGAATTCAATTCCCTTTCAAATTCCTTTTTAACACTAGAACTACCGCGAGCCGTCATTTTCACGGCTACCATATGATTATGTTTCGGTTCAAACCAGAAATTTGATTATGAAATAAGTTTAAAAGATACAAAGAAGAAAAACGTTAAATAATAAAGATCTGGTGTAAAATATTTTTTATAAAACTTGACTCAAATTTCCGGTAGTTCTAGTGCTAAAAGACTGTAAAACACGTTAAGTAGCTTAGACTAAGTTTTTGTTCCGCAAATAGCAAATGTTTTTTCTTCCTCTTTTAACACTTTCCAACATAGTTTAAAAGTGTTTATGACGGTTTGTCTGTCCCCGCTCTAACTCTCGTAAATGTAATAGGATTTCTCTCCAATTTTTGTATTGATGCGCGTTCCCCATCGAAGATAATGTCTGTAGCCTGCATAGTTCATTTACAGAGACATTCAAAAGTATTCCGTTACATTACGGGCAATGGGAAAAAATCGCTTCAAATACAATTTCATGAAGTTATCCCCCTTTCAAAAATAATGAAATTGATATGCATTTATAAAGTGCACTAAATATGCATTCTTTAGAATATATGGTGCAAAGAATAGTTATTATTCATTTACAGGACCACACAAAAGAAATCCATTACATAATGGTAGTGCACATAGTTACATAATGCTATGGGGTACTACAAATTACATCCTGTATAATATGAAGTGCACAGTATTTACAGGGACACAAAAAAGATTTCGGATATTATACTGTATTAGCAATGATTGCTGGAAATGCATTTTTAGTTATGCTACACTTTTTTTTATGTTTAACTAAAATTTTGAGCACTATGTGATGTGTATAAATGCTATAGATCGTATACAGGACTACACAAAAGAATCTTAAAAGTTATTGAGTATAAGCGTGAATTGCTTAAAGGTGATTTTTAAAGGAATTATGCATTCGTACGCTGTTCTATATTTATTACACTAAGAGATGTTTGTAGGATATAGATAAATTATATACAGGGCCTCAAAAACAATTGGATACATGGCCGTCGATGGATGATAATTTCTGGAAATGTGATTTCAATAGATTTAAGCGCATTTTAGTTTGAGATGAATTTTCGCTAATTAGTGGCGTGTATATAAAGGTAGTACGTAAAATACAGGCCGGTACAAAAGTATTGAAGTACGTTTTCGTCTATTGGTATAAATCGCTGAAAGTAAAATTTCAACCTATTATATGTTTTCTTGCTAAATTAAATTTCCGCATATTATATAGGATGGGTGATATACAAATATAGGGCTATACAAAAGAATCGGAATATACGTTTGATTATGGACGGTATTGAAGTAAACTTTTTCAAATGTTCTATGAGTTTTCTAAAATGATTACTGAAGTATCTTATTTACCTTATTTACCTAGGTAACAAACTTTTGTTGAAGTATTCTGTAAGTGTTGAAAAGTGCTTAACACATGATTTTTCATCCTTGTTTTAATTTGAGAATACAAAATTTTTCATTTTGAGCCCGAATCTGCCTTAAGCGCGAGCTTCGGACTCAATACTTTTCATCTCTACTAAATATACGACGTTTCGTTTTAAAATGTCATATCTGTTTAGGATGTGATATAAAACTTGATGTAAATATCTCAAAACAAAATTAAATATAAGAATTAAAAACGTATATTTGTTAAGTAATTGGTGCTTACATTTTAAATCGTTAACAGGTGATACAAAAATTTGCGTTATTTAGAGACGAATAGTCTTATATTCTGGAAATTTTTGTACACAATTTTATTTTAATAGAGGATACAAAAAAGGATTGTAGCAGCAGTCTAAACATAATTTTAAAAAACTATTTTTTTTTTCACAACAATACTTGATTTAAATATAAAGGAATTCTCTTGGAGTAATAAAATACATTATTTAATGAATAATATATTTATCGCATTCTCAAAGTAAAAATAAAAAATAATCAGTATATATCAAATATACAATTTTACATTATAATATACAGTAAAATTTTCCATATGTAAAACCTATAAAACATTTTTTTTAAAAAAACGTATTCTATCAAAAATTAACTACATGTACCGAAAAAGTATTTTTTGTTGTTGTTGTTGAAGAATGACCCATATATGAAGCCCAGTACTTTCAAAAAATGAATAAATAAAAGAAAATATCGTTTAAAGCGAATACAAAGAAATTGTGCAGAGAATTTTGAAACATATTTTTCCTTTTTTTTTTCAAAATTATTTACGTTCTTTATGAATAAGGAGTATTTTTATAATGCTTTAAAGAAGATGAATAGTATTTCACTTATACATTTTAAAATTTCTATTATAATTCATAATGTATGTAGTTCACCGGAAAATATTAAAAGTGTAAGCATCTGTAACCATAGCTGGAGTATTTGTCAAATAAACAAAGGCACAAGATTTCAATTGACAGTAAATACAAGGTGCTTCACATGAATGTAGCCCCAGAAAAAAAAAACATTTTTTTATATATAAGGTATTTGGGGAAATTTAAAAAAAAATTAATTTTCCTATATTTAAAAAATAAGGTTGCCATGGGAGATACTGGAAATGTTCTCCCTGACTTTCCGCACTCAACTGAAAACGAATGGTTGGAGTATAATTTTTCACAGAGTAATTTCACGAAGATTGTTACCTCCAAGATCACCAGATTTGACCCCATATTTATATGGCGACATCTAAAAGGGGCTCGTTTACATAAATAAACCACGCACACTGTCTGAGTTACTCGAAAACATACGGTATGAGATTCGGGCTGGTCCACCGGTTCTGTCATGTCACTGTCCGACAAGCTTAATTGCCCATGAAAGTTGATTGTTTTTTCTTCCATGTTGAAAAGTGTGAAGTTTTTTTGCCATTTCTAGGTAATTTGCTGTTTTAGGCGACAACTGAAAAATGCCGTCCCATTCCTTTTGTTTTAATTACTTTTCTACAACCATATCTGGCCTTTAGAGGAGGTGAGGCCGGGCGACTGCTTAGGACACTAAAAAATTACGGGTGAAAAATTCATAGAAAAAAATGAGTATAACTTAATAGTTTTACAAAAACGCCGCCAGATCCTTTCACTATACATATTATTCTTTTTTAGACAGATCCAGCCTTAGAAGGAGAAGGTCGGACGACTGCCCGGGACACTAAAAATTAACGGGTGAAAAATACGCAAAATAAAATTCTTAGTAAAAACAATGATTTTTTTGTTGTTGTTTTTTAAAGAATATATCATTTGTAAGAGGTGTAGAAAAAAATCTCGACCACGCCGCCATGGCTAGTAGCCACTCCTGCTTTTATCCCGCAAATTACTTTTTCTCGTCCCCTTGCCTTTTCTATGTGTTTTACTGCCTTAAACGGCAACTGAAAAATTCGGTTTTTTTTCTATTACTACTATTTTTTTTTTGCATCCAGATCTGGCAATAGAGGTGGCAAGGACGGATGACTGCCCGGGACTTTAAAACAAAAGGGGTGGAAAATAAGCAAAATAAAATACTTAATAAAATTTAGTAGTTATTTTTGGCTTTTATTTTTGTTGTAAGTCACTATTATAATTTTGAAAATTAGCCTTAGTTTCAGAAAAGTATCCAGACATATCAGTCTATTGAGAGGAAGAGCGGTATAAGTGGTAGCTTCACGCAACTGGTTATAAATAGTACACCAAGATATTTTACGATATTGGAATTCATTGTTACGCCTGCAATAAATACTGGTTTTTGAGTTCTTAAGACAGTGTGAGTCTTATCACCATAATTTTAAACGTCTCAATTCTAATAATTTGCAATACTACAACTACGGTAAAATCTGCAAAAATGAAATAAGTCTATAACGGAATCGTGTCTATAATCAATAATTACATGATCCTTTTTAAAATACTACTAACAATAATATCTCCTAAGACGGAAACCAGTATGAAACGGAATTTTTTTTTTCTGGTTCCTTTCGATTCTGTATTCACAGGTTTTGATGAATAAATGTTTAACAAAGCTGATTACGTAGTTCAATATTAGGTATTTTATGATTAAATATTTTAACTTTTAAAATAAGTCGGCTTTTAGAAACTTAATAAAATTTTCTTTATAAATTTACTTTGCGGATGAGGGAAGGTACAGTCAAGATCGATGTTTACACTGTAAAAAAAAAGCTACTTTCGGTCCTGCTATGTTCAAGCATTCTAGCAACCTTGGACAAAAATATTCAGCTACGTCTAAATAGTCCGTTTGAAATAAATAAGCTGCAGAAATATTTTTGGTTCAATTAAATAGAAAATTGGTTTGTCATTATAATGCACGTTTGTCTTCATTTCTACATATTTTCACCACTTTTTATGCAGAATTTAATGAAAAAATGATCTCAAAATAATATTAAGGGATTTTAATGACAAGTTATGAAAGTTAGCTATAGATGGTTTCTTAATACAGACTATACGAGGGGGTATCAATAAGTTTTTGCCCTCAAATAGAAATAATTGAGTAAAATTTATGAAATTGCTCCATTGTATTAGTCCTTTTCTATATAGTCACCGTGCACAGTAACACATTTCTGCATACGGTATTTTAAAATGAGAGGGAGGATGCATTCCAGGAGCCACGATAGTAGACACGAAGGGGGCATTTTTCTAACTTTTACCGACCCCCACATGTGACATATTGTTGGAACGGCCTGTGACCATTTATTCATGTTATGCATATCCTGAAATCCTCCCCCCCCAATTTGCCCTCCAGGGGGCACTTTTCTAAATTTGCGGACTCCATTTATGTCCCCCGCAAATTTAGGGGGAGGGGCTCAGGGGTGTAAAACATGAATAAGTGGTCACAGGCCTTTCCAATAACATGCTACATGTGGAAGTCGGCAAAAGTTTAAAAAAAGGCCCACTTTGGGCCTACTATCGCGCCTTCTGGAATACATCTTCCCCCTCTTTTTGAAATAACGTTTGCAGAAATGTGTTACTGTGCACAGTGACTACATAGAAAAGGACTAATACAATGTAGCAATTTCATAAATTATATTCAATTATTTCTATGTGGGGGCAAAAATTTATTGATACTTCCTCGTATTATAATTGATATTCTTAAAAGAGTAGATCCTAATTAGAGTAATTTTTATCATATCTTTTAAATTATGGTGAAACTTTTGAATAATTTTATTGAAAAATGTGTCGAAAGCTTCCTACTAATTTTACAATCATATCTAAAATTTTAATTTCCTGGTATAGCTTTAAGATATAGTAAATGTACTAGATAAAACATTAATATATTTTGGTGGTAATTTCATAAGAAAAATCCTGATCATGTAGCATTGCAGAAGTTATTGAAAAAAATTTTTAAAAGTCGATATAGGGTTTTTTATGCAAAACAATAAGGATTTGTTTGAAATATTAATTGTCTGTCAGTAATTATTTCTGAAACAGTATTAAAAAATGGGCTGACAGTGTTTCTGGCACACTTCGCCCATTGCGCTGGTCGGTTTCTCCAAACGAAATATATTGGTGAATCTAATCTTGTATTTTAAATCAATATGGACTTTTACCTGCAATGTGCCGAGAACGATACGAACAGCATTGCGCTATTATATTTTCGAATGTGTCAGACGAAATTTCGGCTTTTAAGGACCAACTCTGTAAACCGATCATTTACAGTAGGATTTGGTATAGAATGATAGAATGGTGTGCAATATACTAAAACCGTCCTTGAAAAATTATCTAACTAACAACTCATCAAAATCTGCACAATAGAGCATTTTAAATAGGCTATTCTTTCATAATCGAGTTCACATGATTATATAACTTTCCATTTAATCCACATAAAATCGATTCTGAGATAAGTGAACCTAAAATTTTAGTTACGAGCGGGAAAAGACTGTTAGCGCAACACAAAAATTGTTATATTTGCTGGCGTAATCATTGTAGGAAAATGTTTGTTTTATCCAATTTATTTAACTTTATATTATCTTATTAGGGAAAATTTCAGGTAAAAAAAGAAAACAAAAAAATGCATTTATTTTTTGAAAATTTTGACCCTTTTAGTTACGAGCGGGAAAAGACTGTTAGCGCAACACAAAAATTGTTATATTTGCTGGCGTAATCATTGTAGGAAAATGTTTGTTTTATCCAATTTATTTAACTTTATATTATCTTATTAGGGAAAATTTCAGCTAAAAAAAGAAAACAAAAAAATGCATTTATTTTTTTTTAATTTTGACCCTTTTAGTTACGAGCGGGAAAAGACTGTTAGCGCAACACAAAAATTGTTATATATGCTGGCGTAATCATTGTAGGAAAATGTTTGTTTTATCCAATTTATTTAACTTTATATTATCTTATTAGGGAAAATTTCAGGTAAAAAAAGAAAACAAAAAAATGCATTTATTTTTTGAAAATTTTGACCCTTTTAGTTACGAGCGGGAAAAGACTGTTAGCGCAACACAAAAATTGTTATATTTGCTGGCGTAATCATTGTAGGAAAATGTTTGTTTTATCCAATTTATTTAACTTTATATTATCTTATTAGGGAAAATTTCAGCTAAAAAAAGAAAACAAAAAAATGCATTTATTTTTTTTTTATTTTGACCCTTTTAGTTACGAGCGGGAAAAGACTGTTAGCGCAACACAAAAATTGTTATATATGCTGGCGTAATCATTGTAGGAAAATGTTTGTTTTATCCAATTTATTTAACTTTATATTATCTTATTAGGGAAAATTTCAGGTAAAAAAAGAAAACAAAAAAATGCATTTATTTTTTTTAAATTTTGACCCTTTTAGTTACGAGCGGGAAAAGACTGTTAGCGCAAAACAAAGATTGTTATATTTGCTGGCGTAATCATTGTAGGAAAATGTTTGTTTTATCCAATTTATTTAACTTTATATTCTCTTATTAGGGAAAATTTCAGGTAAAAAAAGAAAACAAAAAAATGCATTTATTTTTTTAAAATTTTGACCCTTTTAGTTACGAGCGGGAAAAGACTGTTAGAGCAACACAAAAATTGTTATATTTGCTGGCGTAATCATTGTAGGAAAATGTTTGTTTTATCCAATTTATTTAACTTTATATTATCTTATTAGGGAAAATTTCAGCTAAAAAAAGAAAACAAAAAAATGCATTTATTTTTTGAAAATTTTGACCTTTTTAGTTACGAGCGGGAAAAGACTGTTAGCGCAACACAAAAATTGTTATATTTGCTGCCGTAATCATTGTAGGAAAATGTTTGTTTTATCCAATTTATTTAACTTTATATTCTCTTATTAGGGAAAATTTCAGCTAAAAAAAGAAAACAAAAAAATTCATTTATTTTTTGAAAATTTTGACCCCCGGACCACCTTTAAATTCTAATCTTATTAAGATGTTGCTTATTCTGAACAACTACAAAAAAAAAAAAAAGGATAATATGCTATTTTGATTGTAAAGCAGTTAATATATCAGGTAATTCTAATCAGATAAAATTATTAAAATTCATTATTTATTTATCTTTCTGTGCGCTCTCAGGCATAAATAAATTCAATACTTTTAGAATTTGTGTCTTTATATCCAAATACATTTTATTTTAGACCCAGCATCACGGAATATCCAGACAGTTATTACTTTGAACCTCCGCTCATGCATTCAGATCAAGTGGAGTATGGGACAATTCTTTCATTATCTGTCGTCATCAAAACCACTGGTGCACGAGGCGAATATCGGGGGTGGGGGGGGGGGATGCGGGTTACAAGAAGTAAGAATACGTGCTCAAGAATGTGAAAGGAGAAATTAGAATGTTTCCGTGTTATTGATATGTAAGTATTCTTATTAATTTTTTTGTCTTTTTAATAACAATATCATGCATCACAGTGCGTTCTTTAAAAATTTAAAATATTCAATTTTTGTGTCAAATTAATTTTAAAAATTCGTTTTATTGAGATATTACTAATTTAAAACAACAACAAAACAACTTGTGATAATATGCATTTATACAAACTATTAAGAGTTACTCTTTCAGGGAATACAAACACAGATAAACCTTAATGAAGCATTTAAAAAAAAAACTGTTATGAAGACAGATATTTGCCTATTACTTGCAATTCATTATTATTGCTTATTGATTGCTTGGGAAACGTCATTACATTTCTCTGTAAAGAAAGAACATGGAATGAAGAAGGGGAATTCCTTGTTGCATTGTGTGGCAGAACCTATTACTGATTTATTTCTATAGATTATTCGTATCAAATGCAAAATAAGAACTACCAACTTTTTCATGAGCCTAATAAGAAATATACAATTAATATAATTTAACTTAAAATTAATTAAACTTAAAATTAATTAAAAATGGGGTTATCTGCCTATTACTTGCAAAAAATTATTATTTCTCATTGATTGCTTGGAAAACGTCATTACATTTATCTGTAAAGAAAGAACGTGAAAAGAAGAAGAACAATTCTTTGTTGTATTGTGTGGCAGAACCTATTACTGATTTATTTCTATAGATTATTCATATCAAATACAAAATAAGAACTACCAACTTTTTTATGAGCATAATAAGGAATATTAGAATTAATTAAAAATAGGGATGCCGGGGAAAAGTACTTTAAATTATGATAATTTTTCTAGGGTTTGGAGGTTCAGAGGGACGAAAAATTACAACTTACTTTCATACGGAAATCACCATTACATTAGACAAATTTTACAGAACAATTTTCAAAAAAAGAAAAATAATCTGATCATCAAGAAAACTAAACAAGAAAATGATTCAGGGTCTAGCTTCTGACTGGTGGGCACTTCATCTTATTAACAGTCATTCGGAAATGGAAAAACAAACAAAAGTTTAGAACTTTTAAATGTAAAATATAAATCTGACAAACCATGAATTTTTGAAAAAAAATATATTAATTTTATTATTTTCAATATTATTTTAATTTTTAAATGAAAGTTTGAGAAAAGAGGACTTTTTATAAGCCACGTTTCTCAAAATAAATACATAATAGGAATTTTAATGGTAAATTTAATGGTTCAACACATAAGAACATGTCTGATGTAGCGTCACTTCATATTTTAAGTCGATTGATTAATTACTACATTTTGTACACTTCCCACTATTTCAAATTTCACTGTTTTGAGAAAAAAATTTTGAGGAGTCATTTAAGTTGTACAGATAACTCAAACAAAAGCCTGAAAATTTGCATTTTGAAATGGAAATAAACAGAATTTTTTATTTTAATGTAATTGACTTTTTGAATATTTACCGTACATACCCTTACCAAACTCCTTAAATCTGAATTATGAAGGGTTCCTCATTCGTGATTTTAACTGTAATATAACAAAAAAAAATGTATATTTATTGTATGGTTCAAGGTATGCATAGGTCTGTTATTATGTAAGAATATGAGGCGGGTGTAAGCAACGCGAGAGCTAAGACATGCATTTTTTTCTACCCTGACGTCACGGAAATCAGGGAAAACTGTGGACATTTGAAAGGTTTTCATGTTTGGGTTTCAAAAGCTTCGCTCGTGGAGTTATTGATTTTTATAGTGTGAAGTATAATATAGTGTACTCTTGTTGCATTCCATTGTGGCAAGGAAATTATCCCAGTAGTCCAGAAATTCTGGCATTATTCACTGTTTAAAATTTTGTGCTGTGTCGAGCCAACTTTTGGTGAGATGATGAAATCTTGTTTCTTTTCAACATTTGGAGATATGGTTCAACCGGGTCTCCAAACGTTGGAACAAGATTTCACCATCTTATCGTTGCAGTTACTGAAGCACCAAAAGTTGGTTCAACTCAATTCAAAATTTTTAATAGTGGTGACAAAATAGCCTTATAGACAAGCAATGGCAATCATGTGTTAAAACTATTCATGTATTAATGTTGCTGATGAGAGTTTTTTTCAAAATATGAAGAAGTTTGAAAAATAATTCTAGTAAAAGATGTCGCAGTGATATAGAATTCAACTTTCTTAAAAAATATATATCAATTTTATACAGGAATTTTTTTTATCAGCAATAGTGAGCGATAATTAGATAAACAGAAAATCTATGCACTATTTTGCTTCATTTCAGTATTTAACCCTTGAACTACACGCTAGTGCGAATTCGAACCGACAACAATTTCAAATGTCGGCGTTTTTTTAAACCTTCCTTTCATTTATATGCATTTTTCTTTCCCAAAATTAAATTTTTGATAAAAAATAAAAACCATTTCGATTTTTCTTGAAATTTCGTACAGGAATCATGCGTTATAATTACTTATTACTATATTACTAACAAAGTTATACGCAATGGGAGTTAAGGGATCATAAGTTTCCACCAGTGTGCAGTTCGCGGCTGCTGAACAGTGTGGAGTGTATGTGTTAAGTATAGTGTACCAGCATCCATCTGGAAAAGGTGAGCCTTTATTTTATATAAATGATTCTATGCACAACTTTAAATCCCTTCTGAACTGCGTTAAAGAATAATATAATGTTATCAATTTATGGACCAGAACTGTGTCAGAATATATTATTTTTATTCTGACTGAAACCTAATTTTGTTTTGGTGTAAAAATAAAATTTTGAAAACTGTTAACGATGTATAGTTTGTCATATAGCACGTCATAAACTTTCCGAGTAAAGGGTTGCCATTGAAACAAAATCATTGTCCTATTTCGCTGCCAACGCGGAGAAAAAATCTTAGATTTAAACAATTAAAAATGTTTTCAGAGAAAAAAACCTTGAGAATTCCGACTGTCTTCGACAAAATAACTATTTATCGCTTACGAAGGAACACCGTCGCCGCATGAACAGAAATTTTGGCGATAAAATGTTACCATAAGAACCCAGAGCTCCAAAAATTCGTAAAATTCTGGAACTTCATTTTTCGAGATTTAGAATTTGTTTCCTTAAAGTTTTTATATCTCATAAATTCAATGTGTTCAAATGTTTCTCATAAATTCAAGTTATTGATATTTTCTTTTCTTGTTTTTATGTTTCCGAAAGTTTCCTCCATACAGGGGTATAAAATATGACAATGAATGGCAAAGGTATATATCGGTTGATAAAAAAGAAAGTTCTCATTTTCGGTTAGAAGGAGGATTTAAAATAAAATAGGGAGACATTCAAAATAGTTGTACATAATTTGCATAAACTTTGATGAAAAAAAATTACAATATTGGGCTAAAAGGTTGAATTTGGATTCCTTTTCTGTGTAAATCAAAATTACCAGTGAATCGAGGAAATACGAACATTTACCGAAAAATATTAAATTTAAAAAAATCTGAAATCGGAGCCTCAGGTACATTTGGAGGGTACACGACATTTCGGTCTCGACACTTCGGTCCCGCCATTTCGGTCCCGAGACATTTCGGTCCCTGGCCATTTCGGTCCTGAGACATTTCGGTCCCTGGCCATTTCGGTCCCAAGACATTTCGGTCCCTGGCCATTTCGGTCCGGAGACATTTCGGTCCCTGGCCATTTCGGTCCGGAGACATTTCGGTCCCTGGCCATTTCGGTCCCGAGACATTTCGGTCTCTGGCCATTTCGGTCCCGAGACATTTCGGTCCCTGGCCATTTCGGTCCCCAGCCATTTCGGTCCCTGGCCATTTCGGTCCTTAGCCATTTCGGTCCCTTGTCTTTTCGGTGCCCATCACCTTATAACTCGTATTCTAATTGTCGTGGGCAGCCAAACGCTGTAATTTAAACATTATTTGGGACCTTTTTAAATTTTTTTAACATCCCCCCCCCCCCAAATTAAAAAAAAAGCTGAATATAACAGTCCGATAAATTTAAACTTTTATAACTCGTGATAATGAAATCACAGCGAGCTGAAAATTTGTTTGATTGAACAATGTGATATAATTTTACAGGGGACATTGTCTTTTTATTATTATTATTTTTTAAGCTTTATTATTTGTTATTAATATTAGGTATTTTATATATACTATAAACTGCCATAGATGATTTTTTGGTTGTTTTCATACGTTTTTTAGAACCTTTAAATTATCATCATTAATTAAATAATTTAAAAAACTGTTCTTATTGTTTCTCCTTCTTACAATTAGATTAATAATAAATGTCTTCAATAATTCAATTGGACACTTATAAGCTATTGTAGGTAAATATTTCCTCAAATCATTCTTCTACATCCTCTCCTTTAATAATTCAGAAATGAGATATATTTATTGAAGCAAAAATATTTAATTTTTCTTATTACTTTTATAATACAAAGTTATAATTTTGTTTTCATAAGTTACTATACCATTATAAACATTGGGAAAACAATAATGATTTGGTAATTAGGTGTGCCAGGAAAAATATTTTGTTGTCAGAAAACTCCATCCACCGCTTTATTTTTTTTTAAATAATTATTGGTTGCATTGTTAACAGTCTTCTCACCCATTGCAGACGATTTTTGTGAACTAATTTTATTGAAACTGGGCCTATTTCTTTGTAATAAGATGATTATTTTTTATTTTATGTAATAGTGTAAGTATTATTTTAATTAATTTTATTTTCAATTTTTAACTGACAAAACTAAGGTTTTTAGGCGCGTTCGTAATTATATAAATACGTAACACCTATAGTCGTCGTTCAGTCCGTCCGTCTGCTCGTCTGTCTGTCCGCATATAACAGAGCAAAAACAACCCAACCGAATGGTCTGAAATTTTAAATATATGTTTGTTGCATAATTTTGTCGAGCCATTTCAAATTTTATGGATATCGGATGTATAGTTTAATTACAGGGACTGTCAAAAGTTTTTCTTTACATTGCGGCCAATGGGAAAAATTACTGCAAGTGCATTTTAATGATGTTACAACCTTCCGAGTGGTCTGAAATTTTTAATATATAATTGTTACAAAATTTTGTCGAGCCATTTGAAATTTTATGAAAATCGGTGTATAGTTTAATTACAGAGACAGTCAATAGTTTTGTGTTACTTTACGGGGAATGGGAAAAAATTATTGCAAGTGCATTTTAATGATGTCACAGGCTATGCACTCATGAAGTACAAAAAAATATATATACATTCTGTACAATATGGGGTGCAAAAAATAATTATAAAACTAGTTATAGTACGAACGCACCTCATTTGCCACGTTTGACGAGCAATTTCCAACTTGTTTGTATTTGTCGTTTATTTATTGATTTTTAATATTACCCTTTTCCTCCCACTTTTCCAGAAAAAAAAATTAACATTTTTTTATTTTAGTTTTATTATTAATTATATTAATAGTTTTAAATTTCGGCGACTTTAAATATAAAATAAATAAACATGTAAAAGATAAATTTCAGTTTATAACTACAATATGACAAATTGAATATAAAATGTATTATGTATTGAGTTTATTTTAAAGTAAAAAAATGTAATGTATATTAATAATGTTATTAATTTAATAAATTAAGGATACATTAAATAAAAAATATATTTAATAAAATATTAATTTAATTTTTATACTAAAATTCCTAACTTTTTTGAGAATTAATTAATAGCAATTATTAGTAGGAATTATTAATAGCACTTAAAGTTTTTATTCAAAAGTTTTAATTTATAATTTCCAAAAAATAATATAGGATTTTTTTGAAAAATCAGTCAAAAACATAAAGTCTAAGTAATAATTAATTAATTAATTAAACATAATAATAATAATAATAATAATAATAATAATAATGCAACATTGTACAAATACGTAAAAATACCTTTTAACAGTGTTATGTGATATTATGCAGATTTTAATTTTTTAAGTACAGTTATAATTTACAATTCGCAAAAAGTAAGAAATTATTAATTAATTATAATTAAAGAGCAAAAATAATATTATAAGCTAACTAATAAATGAATAAACAACATGTTTATCTTCATAATCCTTATCACTTTTATACATCCTAATGAAGTTAATAACGTTATAATAACCGAAAATTAAAAAAATATATATTTGCATTTACCCTATAAAAACTATTATATAGTTCATCTAATAGTTTTTAAACAAGCAATTTATAAATTAGTTATCTAAACAATTAATAATTAAAATAATTTTGAATTGATAAATACGTTTAATAAAAACAATTTAATTTTTGAATTTTTTTTTTACTTAACAATATAACTATGAGTGTTTTCAACTTGTCGTGCAAGTTAAATTCATGCTGTATCAAATTTATTGCAAACTAACGGCAAACAAGTAATCAAAAATACTGCAAACTTACTGCAAAGTAGTAATCTTTCCATATCACACTATAAGTTTAACCCCTTCGAAGGGGTCAATAGACCTGATCAGGTCTATTGAGGCGAAAGCGCCGTCAGAAGGCGCATGCATTGGTTTTATCACCATAAACAAGTTTAGGTAATATTTGTACTTTTCATTTCGAGCATTTTTTGGTATTTAATAAGTATAGCGTTTAGAAAAAACGGTGCCTACCGAATGAAATTTCTGCAATTTCTGCGTATGTGCTGATTCTCATTGTTGTTGAGTCTCTCAACAGAGGGATTTTTTGCTTTCGTCACTTTCGTGAATTAAAGACAGTCTTGCCATCAGTTTCACAACAAACTACTCATGCAAGTGGGTGATGGTATACCTTGCGGGAGATTTGCTGCGAATTTCTCAATTCAAATGTGTCACGGCAAGATAATATCAGAAAAAATCAAACTTTCTGCTAATGTTCATGCTATCTGGGTTACCTCAAAAATTTCCATGGGGAGCGCGGCGGATCGCATGAACGGCTCATGCGATTGACACTTATGTGAAATCATTATCCAATATCTATTACAGCACAAATTCTTAATTCAATGGCAAGAAATTAAACATGAAAATTGCTGTTTTACACTTAACCACTTGGCCCTAACTTTATTGTAGGCAAATGTTATGTAATATAACCCATTCGCTGCCAAAACTAAGAATTTTCAAATTTTTTGTTGAAGGTCGTTTGCCAGCACAAATTCAGAAAGATAAATTTCGCTTTACTAATACAGCGAAATTTCTGCCAATAAATGAGGCCTTTTTTTAAAACTCTAAAATAGTGGTGACAAAGTAATCAATAAATTAAAGCCACGACTATACTCGTGAATGACAGCGAATGGGTTAATTAAATTTAACTCTTCAGTATGCGCTCAGATTTTTACATTATAAGTGAATCTTTTTCACTGGTAAATATTAATGTAACTTGAATGTATTATTAGTTGCAGTTATAGAGATTGGCTTTATATTTTTTATCCATGCTTTTTTTTTTTAAATTAAGAAATTAAATAAGGATATACCTAAATTCTTAAAGTTACTCGAAATACTTCTATCATATATACACAGTCAAGACAAGATTCCAAAGACTGGTAAAAAGCTCCATTTTAGACAGGCTTCCATGTAAAGAAGTGTAATTAATTATACTTATAAGATACACTGCCTCAATAAGATCTATTGTTGGTTTCGCAGGGATTCTGAAACTCTTCCGTTTGAGACAGGATTCCGTTATAGAAAGATTCCGCTTTCACAGGTTTCACTATGCTTCACTAAAGAAGGGTGAAAATCCCCTTTTCAGACAGGTTTTCAGCAAATTTAATTGTATCGCAATTCATATTAAGACCATGTAACGCTTACGTTAAAGACAGGATTCTGTTATAGACAATTAATATTATGAAGTTTTGTTCTATTCATATGATATAAATAAGTATATTTATATAAATACACAAAACTTTTTAAAATGGAACCTGCCTATAACGGAGTTCTGTCTTAAACATAAATGTTCCATAGTGCTGCGGAAAAGAATACTATACAAATACACCAAGTAACACGGAAACCTGTGTAAAACGGAATTTTCCACCAATATTTACAATTTCATCTTGACAGGTTTTACTATATATATAACATGAATGGAAAATTCTGCCCCCCCCCCCCCCGAAACGAAATCCTGGCTACGCCACTGCATGTCGTCCCGGTTTTTTTAAGCCATTAAAGATGAAAAATGCCGTGTGGCCACAAAAAAGCGCAGGCTGACTAGAACAAAGAGAGCGTGAGTAGAATAATTCTTCTATCTGGATCTTTATTTAGCATAATCAAATGGGGGAAGCCAGGACATCTACACTTGACATATATATATATACATGTATAATATTCTTTTGAATGAATAACATATAGATATCAAGAAAAGCCAAATATGTTTTCTAAATTTCCAAATTTCTTCATTGTGATATATTTATAAAATTTCTTAATTTAAAATGAAATTTTACGTAAAAGTGATTCACTATACATAACTATTTTGAGATTTTATGTCATTTTTTTGTATTTTCATTTTTATTTTTTATTTGTCATATTAAAACATGTAGGCTGCTTTAATTCTAAGTATATAAGTCAAATAAATAACAAAGAAATATTTGAAATACAGAATTAATTTTAAATACGAAAAGAATATTTTATGACAATAGAAATTTTAAAATTTTGATTTATGTTTATTATGCTCGTAGTTTTTGAATGTAATAAGCCTATAAAAGTCTTAAATATATTAAAAAGGATTTGTAATTGTTGCAAACCACTTCACCGTCGACAGGTATGGGGGAAAAAGTGCTTTTATCCCCGAGTTATCTCGGGGCAAACGGTGAAGTGGTTCAAAATTAAAAATATTTTTTAACTTGTCATTCGACACCGGTAGAAATAGCGGTAATATTATTGTTACGCATGTAAAAAGATTAATGCAAACTTTTAAATAGTTTTTCAAAAAATAGTAAATTAAAATAATTATTAAAATAAAATAGAAAGTTCTAGTCTGTTCCGGTGCAGAATTTAAAAAATAATGTGTCTTTATCACAATTCCATGTTAAGAACCCCCTTTTTAAAAAAATATGTAAAATGCAATACATTTAAAATTGATGCGCCGTTAAATAATAGGATAAAATAAAGATTTGTAAAAATATTTGCAGATTTTTTCATTATTAATCACATAGTGTGCAAATTATATACAATTGAATATGTGCATTTTGGCATGGGCATTTGCATATGAAAATTAAAGTTCGACTTATAAATATTTTTAAATTGTCTGGACTTTATATTTATGATAGACTAAAATATGAGGAGCTTCTATAAAGAATCCACAGAACTCTCCCTTCCCCCACTCCTGAAAACGATTACTTCTACCATATAAAATTTGCATGGGGTGCTACAATTTGATTGCGAGTTATAAGTGTTTGCGGTTTTCGGGCCCTTATATTCGGTTATACTAAAATTTCAAGGGTTCAGTTAAAAAATCTTATAATGTACCTCCTTTTTTAAAGATTACGTTTACCGTACAAAATATGAGTGTGATTACGATAATTACAGAGAGAGTTATAAATGTTTTAATTTATCAGGACCTTATACTTAAGATACACTAAAATATATAAAAAGTCAACAGAGACCCCCCCCCCCCTGCCTTATAAAACGATTATGATTATCATAGGAAATTTGCGTGGGCTGCGACAATTTTGATCTGTGTTATAAGTGTTTGCGTTTTCGAGTCCTTATATTCGAGTTATACTAAAATTTAGGGAGTTCAGTTAAAAAATTTGATAATGTCCCTCCTTTTATAAAGATTACGTTTACCATACAAAATATGAGTGTTTTGCGATAATTATAGATCGAGTTATAAATGTCTTAATTTATCAGACCCTTATACTTATGATACACTAAAATATAGAAAATGTCAATCCCCCCCCCCCCCTCCTTGTTTTTTAAAATGATTACCATACGAAATTTGTGTGTGTTTACTAAAATTTTAAGGCCTTTATTTAAAAAACTCTACAATGTCCCCTATAAAATTGTCACCTATTTCAAGTGCACAAAATTTCAGCTTGCTGGAGAAGGGACCGAAATATCTCGGGACCGAAATGTCTTGGGACTGAATTGTCTCGGGACCGAAATGTCTCGGGACCGAAATGTCTCGGGACCGAATTGTCTCGGGACCGAAATGTCTCGGGACCGAATTGTCTCGGGACCGAAATGTCTTGGGACCGAATTGTCTCGGGACCGAAATGTCTTGGGACCGAAATGTCTCGGGACCGAAATGTCTTGGGACCGAATTGTCTCGGGACCGAAATGTCTTGGGACCGAAATGTCTCGAGACCGAAATGTCTTGGGACCGAAACGGCGGGACCGAAATGGCGGGACCGAAGTGTCGGGACCGAAACGTCCTGCTTCCACATTTGGACCTATCCTCGTCTATCCGGAATCAAATTTTCAGACCAGCATGCGCCATAGATTTCCATAGCCATCGCTAATAAACAAACAAACAGGTGCACATACAGGCAAAACCTTTCTTTTTTTAGTATTGGTTATACTAGATTTTTTTTTCATTCGAAAAAAGGGAAATCCTACTTTTAAAAAGTAACAGAACATTTAAAATAATATATGAAAAATGCATTTAAAATGTTGCTTAGTTTTACTTCATGCCAGTTCAGCAAGTTCTATAAAGCCACTTGAATGTGTTCATCTTTTGTATGAATGCATAGCACTCAAATTCATTCTGCTTTCAATAGCGGTATTCACGAATTTCAACAAAATTCACGAAGAGCAAGCCTTTGATTTCAGGACGATATATAGTTGTATCAGGAAAGTTGTATTCTTTCAGATCGAATTTATTGCATACGCCATATTTTGATTCGAAATATTGCTTTGTTATTCTTTTTTTTTTTTAACCACACTCTGCTGATGGGCGAAGACAAACCACTTTTTTTCAACTTTTTCTTTTATTAGGAAAATAAATGGTCGAATCAATAAAAATATTTTTATTGAGAAGAATAACTTTCTGTTGTTGTTATATTTTATATTGAAAAAAAAAGTGAAATTGTAAATTTTGACAATTTGCAAAAAATGCAACGTGCTTGTAGACGTTAAGCGCTTTGAAATATTTAATAAATAATTCAATTTTAAATTCCACGAACATTCATTCCTCTTTGAAAGAAAATCATGTAAGTCATACTTTTGTTTCCCTTTTTATCAAAACTCTGATTATATCAAATTTTGATATGGTTCCTGCTGATGGTATGTTTTTGCACAGTTTTATCATTCATAAATTAATAAAGCTATAATTATTGTTCTTTGCTGTTTTGTCAATTGTAGAACCTATTTATCATAAAATATTACCACGAAGCAAAATATTTAATAAAAAGTTATTGGGCAGTTTGTTAAATTCAATTCTAGCTCTTTCAAAATTTCATGAACACTATGATACTAGAAAATATACACTGTTTTTAAAATTCAATAACTTTCAAAGGATGAAAGTTATTTTAAACAAACTGTTGTAGGAGAATAATGCAAGATGTCAGGAAGTTGTTTACTGTGCATTCCTGTTTTAGCTACAAATACCAGCGATAGATGGAGGTTCAAACAATAGGCGCTCAATCGAGACCGAAACAGAAATCAGTCAGGAATGGTGCGAACGGAATGTTTGAACATATGGAGTCGGTCTCATTCTCCTATACAAATACGTTCCTAAGGCCCGATTCTGAACACGATTACTTAGAAAATAAATGCAATAGATTTATGGCCTTTTTCTGAACGCTGTCTGTATAAATTTCGATATCGAATAAGTCGTTTTTTTTCTCTTGGAAACAATACGTTTCTTTATTGTTGACTCCTACCCCAACGATATTCCAATCATACAGAATGAGTTCAGAATCGGACAAGATTGCACGGACGAATGTGATCCACTCCATACGTTTGATATCCTTCGTTGGTGACTGTGTAATTTCTGATTCTGCTTCCATTGAACGTCTATTGCTTGCAACGCAATCTATCGCTGATAAATGGAACTAAAACAAGAAATCAGAGTAAAACAGTTCCTGACATCAAGTATTACTTTCCTGCAAGAATTTCTTTAATAGCTGTCACCGTTTTCAAGTTAATGAATTTTAAAAACAGTCAGTCCATTTTAGGACAACCGGTAGTATAGAATTTGAATATGTAATATATAATTTGAAACTGCTTACTAAAAAAGAAAAAGTTTACATTTTTTTTTTCGAATACCAAATGTTAGGGATTTAAGCATTTTTCTAATATCATTACATTTAGAAAAATAATTTCTACTGAATAAGTCGCAATGTCACATGTGCAGAAATATTAGCAAGAAAAAAATATTTTAATATTTAAAAATATCACTTTTATTAAATATTTTATTAGCACTTTGTCAGATATCTTTATAACACTTTTACTTTAGTATATGATAAAGACATTTAAAATGTTATTTAGTTTCGTTTCATGCAAGTTCAGCAAGATCTGTAATGCCGCTTGCATCAATTCATCTTTGGTGTGAATTCATAGCACTCAAATTCGTCGGGCTTCCAACAAAGGAATCAAAATTCCCTGAAGAGCGAGCACTTTATTTAAAGTCGGGGCTCCGTATGTAAGCTGCCTGCAAAGCCCTGTTCTTTTATGTCGAATATATTGTAAAAGCATTTATTTTACTTTTATTTTCGAAATATTCTTTTCAATAAATATTTGCGTACATATAGGTGGAAGGTAGTTATGAAACTTTTATCGAAACATTCTTGTTTCATATTTCAAGGAATTCTCTAAAGTTTTCGGTATCGAATTTGATATGTGTATATTATATGTATAAAGATTTTCGCATATTTGTCAAATATGTTTATAAGTTTTAAATGTTGGAAGATAACAAAATTCATTTACTTCACTACTAAAAATATTATAATCACAATTTTATTAAATAGCAGGAGGCTTACAAATATATAACACAAAAATTTTTCAACATTTTTGTTTCATTTCTTGAAATTTCAGCACGAATTCGTAAGCTATTAAGTCGTCTTTTGTATCCTTTCACGACATTCAGTCACATCGGAATTCTAACACATCGCATTCAACAGCGCCTCTACTGCCCCAAGACTGCATTTCTACACCCACATTTCTATACGAAATCTGCTCATTTAGATCCCCTCTACCTGCTTTTACATTTTTGACATATACTTCTGAACCGCCCTGTATGATTTGCACGTAAACATAATCAGCATCAACTTATGTCAAGGTCTAGCAAAATATAAATTGATGAAATTCGGTGCGGTAGTTCTTGAGTTATGACTATTGCTCAAATCCTGTAAATCCTGAAAAATGTAACATAGCAGCGCCAACTCTTGGGCAATTTACAGCAAAACCTAAGCAGCAACAGCTCATGTCAACGTCTAACTGAATCTGTAGTTTGATGACAATCCGTGCATTAGTTCTTGAGCTAGAGCTGTTACAGAAATCATGGAAAATGCCATAGAAGCGGCATCTGTTGTGCAGTTTACACCAAAACTTAATGAGCAACAACTTATATCAGGGTCTATGTTGTATGTTGTTGAATCAGAAGTTTGATGAAAATCCGTGCATTAGTTCTTGGGATAGAGATACTACAGAATGTGTAAAAAATGCAGTGCCATAGCAGCGCCGCCTGTTGAGCGATTTACACCAAAAACCAATCAACACAAATTTATATCAAAGTATATGATTTTTATTTTTCACTATGCTGGAAAGTGTTAAAAAAAGGATATTTTATTCTCAATCGCTCTGACACATGACAAAATCTGCCACTAATATAGAGAAAAATTTTAATCACTTTCCGTTGTAGTTGAAAGGAGTTTGTGAGTTCGATTTATCTGTCTGTCTCTCTGTCGCCAGTCTGCCGTCTGTCTTTCCGCACTCTAACTATCGAAATACTCGGATCGCCATGAAATCTTTATATTTTATTGATATTTACTACAGAATGTTCGGTAATGAAAATGTAGCACTTATTGTTCGTTTATAGGGACACTCAAAATAATTCCGTTGCATTATGGTGTACGGGGGGAAAAGTTTGGGGTTCATTTAATAATGTTACGATATTTCAACCTTAATGAGATTGATATGCATCACTGAAATAAATTGCAAAATGCTTTCTCAGGAAGCTGTATAATAATAGGCTAAATCATGTGACTGTCATCAACAGTTCCGGGTTGACCGCTTCACTTTTTATATACCAGGCGGTTAATTTGGTACTTTAATGCTAGCCAGGCGCAGATGATAAATCGACAAATATTGTTCCATCGTCTTCATTTCATCGATATTGTAATGGTCGAAGTCATGTGACTGTCATAAGCAGTTACGAGCTCACCCCTTCGCTTTCCATATGCAAGGTGGCCATATTTGTTCAAAATTATTTTTTTAAATAAAATTACATAAAGGTTGCCAAGATCGCAAAGAATTAGTACTTTTATGTTAGCCGGGAGCAAATATTGCCAATTTTAACTCGCCAGTTAGTATTTGTTTTTCATGGAAAATGAAAACAATGATTTGATGTTGAATTTAAATGTTTTTTTTTTCTTTCTTTTAACAAATAAGAGAAAGTCATAAATTTTAATTGTTTCAGTTTTAAATCAAAGTTATGCTTTTTGAATAAAATGAGTGAAATAATTATATTTTAAATGAAATTAATAAAATACAAAAAATGAGAAGGGAACAATGTTTTGTGATTTATCACCTCTGAGCCCGGCTAATATAAAAACACAGAGTTTTGATTTATCTAAAAGAATCTTCCTATTTGGCGAGAAAATAAATTAAATATTGAGAAAATAAATTAAATTATGAATAAAAGTAACAAGATACGATGTTTAGCATATATTTAAGGGAGACTAAACTGGTCGCCAAGGGCGGCTAGTATAAAATAAGTATCATTTATAGACCGTTTACAGGTATGCACAAACGAATTCCAACACATTCCAATCTATGGCGAAAAATCGTCTGCGGTGCATTTTAAAGATTTTATTATACTTCAAAGAGGAAGAAATTTAACAAGGATCAGTAAGATGCAAAGCAAAAAGTTTCCTATTGAATATGGGATGCATAGCATTTATCGTCCATTTATTTCAGGAAGAAAGATGCGAGAAGGCGGTGCTCCTCCTCGACCGGTAGTATGTACCTGTACAGTGTCCTTGGGTAAATCAGACCGCCTTCCGAGAGCCTGTGACTGTAAGGTTGTTAATCCATTTTATCGTTCATATTTAGAAGCACACAAATGAATTTGGTTACAGGACAGACTAAGATCGATAATTTTCGAAGTGATATGCATTTTTAGCTCATTTCTGGGTGATTTAATGATGTCGTGTTTTACTGTACTTTCACATTTGCACAGAAAAATAATCAAATGTCATGATTTTAATTATTGCATTTTAACTATCATATTTGTTAATGATAATTTACAGATATATTTTTATTTATAAAAAATTTAAAAATAAAAAATATATTCTTTTGTAGTTAAAATTTCATTACCATAGGTTGTCCCAACGAACAATTTATCAGGTAAAGATTTGACTAAATTCTATATAAAACAGATGATTATAATTTTTTAAATACATTTTATTTATTAAGATGGTACTAATTTCAAAAAATATTTATTTTCATAAATTAAACTTATCGATAATTCTTAATAATTTTTTAAACCGTGTCCTAAGAAGGAGTGTCATTACCATGCTTCTGTCAAAAAGTTCATCTGGAATTTTTTAGAAGGCAGCACATGTTTTTTCATCAAGGCAAAAATAATACTTAAAAGTCAGCTTGTTATCAGGTTTGAGTGAACAGAGTAAATGGTTTTCTAGTTTCAATAAAACAAGCAAAGACTTTGAATGTTTTGATGAGTATTTTTTTGTACGTTATTACTGTACCCACTTCTAATTGATACTTAAATGAACTTTTATTTCTTAATCTGCTTTTATTATATAAGAAATAGAAAATCATTTTATGGGCTAGAAGATATAAAGGCTGCCATTGATGCCTGGGGAAAATTAAAAATATTTTGCTTAATTTTTTATTACCACAGATGTCATTACCGTGCTCACTTATGTCATTGCCCAGTTCATTAAAATTTAAAAATTAGTTTTAAAATGTTAAATTAGTAATTTTCATCGCTGCTGATGCTTGTATATAAATGTTTATGATGTAAGGTAATTATTTACAAAAAATTAAACTTCCTGATTATTTCTAAAAATTTGATTTTGATATTCCAAAACATGGACAGATTTTGAAAATGACCCTTATGCCAAGCGTCCCATTTTGAGGACGTTTCGAATTTTAATATATTTTTTTTAATTTTCTTCTTCTTTACAACATGAAAATTGTATGAATTGTCTATAAATGTCTTTATCTATTACGGAGAGATGACAGCAATAAGATTGACATTTATGTGCTTAAACGAAGGCCTTTTTTCGGTGTTTATAGATTATTCATTTTTCAAGATAGCGAAATGCAAAAAGTACGTTTATTTGTATTTTTTATACCAAGGATCCAAATAAATAAGTCATAATCTTAGCTTGTAGACTTCTTTGAAATACATATTTTTTTTTATTGAGAAACTATATGTCAAGCCTATTTTTCATGCATGTTTGTAACATACAAAATATAGGGCGCAAGGCGCAATCGGGTATATATTTCTATTAGACATTTAGGAGACAGTTATTTATGTAAAGTCCTTTTCAAGATGATTTTGAAATAAATTGTTACACAATTGTTACATTTTTAACATCAAATGCAATTTTTCTTAATTTATTATTATTAATACTTATAATGTTAGTCTCTGTAAAGAAATAAACATATATTTTTTAATAGTTCATAAAAATACTAATTATAGTATACTAGCAAATCCCGCGGCTTTGCTCGCGTAATATTTTAAATATGCCAAGTGATATTTATATGTCTAATTTTTTATTAAAAGAAATTATACTTTTAGGAATAATTCAAAAATTACTATTTAAAATACAGTTTGACTAAACTTCATTATTACACTGCATTAGGCAGAAATGAGACTTAAATTAATAAAAAGAACTAAAACTAAATAAATGATAATTTAGAAAATATTTCAAAACTTTTATGCTCCATTAATACGCTCATTTCAGTATTCATTTGAAGTTTTGAATTATTTAGAAACTATCTTCTTACAAAGAAAATAAGTTAAAACTGATGTGAATGAATAAGAACAACTCTTCTTATTCATTCTCTTCGTCTCTTATTCAACTCTTGGTCACATCTTTGCTGATACTATTTCTTCTAATAATTCAAAATATAAACCTAATCTTTCACGTTCTCAAAATATCGTTCTGAATGTGCTTAAGTCCAATGATAATCTTATTATTACTAAAGCTGATAAAGGTGGTCAAATTGTCAGGGGCGCGCCAGTAGTAACCGGCGCCTGTGTGCAGAACTTCGTTTGGCGCCCTATATACAGTGAAACTTCTCTGTGCGACCACCTCCATTAAGTGACCACCTCCCTGAACGATATACGTGACGCTCGTCCCCAAGGAGTAAAATACACTTGGAATGTTTTTTTTTGTTTTTTTTCCATCGACCGTAACGGCATACGTTTGATTGTCTCTGTAAATCTCTATCTCTGTTTGACAGTTTGACTGTCTCTGAATTATAAATCCTACACACTTAATTTTCAAGAACGATAATGCTATAAATAAGTCAATAAAATAAAATTACAGTGAAATCCGAATATATTTACGAGAGTTAGAATGCGCACAGACGGACAGACAAAACCGAAGCCAGAAACACTTTTCAGTTATATTGGAAAGTGTTAAAAATGAACGGTGTACAAATATATAAAATAGGAACTGTTATTTTGCAGAGGTAGGCATAAGGAATAGATATACAAATATATTAGATATAAACAATGCATAAGGTTAAAATACGGACAAAGCATAAAAGCATGAAATGTAAATTGTTATAAACATCATATGATAAATATTTAAATAAAAATTTAATTTAAAAAATATTCGGGACACTGAACTTATGTAGCTTTCAACAATGAAAAAGCTCGAATACTTATTAGGAACTATTACTTTTAAAGATATATATAAGAAACAGATAATATATATATATATATATATATATATATATATATGTATATGCATTATTTAAAAAGTATTATAAAAAACTGGAATTACCATCTAATATAGATATTGCATTGCATATTTTAAATCTTTAACTAACTTCATTATCTATAATAATTATATATTGCAAGATAATACCTTATATTTACAGCATGTCGGTATACCACAAGGCGGTTGTACTTCCAGTTTACTCTCAGATTTATACTTATCTCATTATGAACGTAATTTTACTAATAATAATCTACATTTATATCGTTATATTGATGACATCATTTTAATTGATACTGATCAATCTGCAATTACTCGATTTCCAGTTGATTATCCCACTAATTTGGAATTAACGGAAAACCTTTTATCTAACAATACAATTAACTTCTTAGATCTTAAAATTAATATAAAAGACAATAAAACAATCACAGATTTATATGACAAACGTAAAGAATTTAAATTCACAGTTAATACATTTACAAATTTTAAATCTTGTCTACATCATTCTGTATTTCGTAATATAATACTTAATCATTTATATAGAATAAAATGTTTATGTTCTTCTCCTCTAATTAACAATAATATTAAAAAACTAATTTATGATGCATTAAATCATGGTTTTCCAAAAAAATTCATATATTCATTAATATACAATTAGTACTTTTCTTACATGATCTATAAAAACAAATTAACACATGCGTAAACAAAATTACAAAAAAATTAAAAAAAAATATATCTATAAAAAATTAAAAATTGTAAAATAATATAAAAAAAATATTATAGGTTGGTTGGGTGGGTAGATGTTAGAGTACGGAGGAGGGTGGTGTTGTCTGGATAATACGCAATGGTTAATTATTTATTAAAAAAAAATGGGGCTCTTGTATTATTACTATATTTTTGTTACGTATTTTATATGGATGTTGATTTGATATTTTATATGTAATTGGAGAATTTCATTAATATTATAATTAGCTTAAATATTGATTAATCTAATTTACAATTATTTGTTATTAAATTTTAATTTACTAAGGACAATATCATATTAATTACTAATAGCATGCCATTCTTATAGTGAATAATATACATATAAGTATGTTTAATATAAATATAGTTATACTGTATGCATTAAAATTGGGTAATTATTTTTATTATTATTCCTCTATTCTTTTTAATATTTATTATCGGTTTAATGTTTTTGAATGTCCCACATTCATACTTTATGGATTTTTATGGATGCCTGAAAATAATCCACAGTCTATATTTGTGCTTTTTAAGTAATGTCAATTTAAGTATCATTTAACCTTCTATATACTTCCACATGTTTTTTATTTCCTGTTCATTTTATAAATATCTTATATATAATTCATTAAAAAATAATTTTTATATTATTTTTAATAATTATTTATATTAATTATTACTGAATTTATTTTGTTTTATAGAATATAGCTATATGCTATATATTATCAATGTTCTAGAATTATTTAAATTCTTAGTTTAGTTTAAATAAGTTAGCTAATAGAATATATTGTATGCTTTTAAATTTTATTAACAATAGTTTTTAAATACATTGTGTGGTTTATATTAGGTTTATAATTCTCTATATATAAGGATATGTTTGGTTTTGCTGTTTAAACAGTTATTTACATTCAAATGCTTACAAATATTTATCTTGCGATAGATGTTTAATATAAGTAATAATAGATGGCAGCACGAAATTTGTCTCTTTAAGATTGCTCTAATTTTTAATTTTTCTAGCTCCATTTCAGTTATAATTTATACACCAGGGGGTATTTTTAGCTAAATTTTGACGATATTGTTAAACTGTTATCAATTAATTTAATAGTGCATTTTAAATAGTGTAATTAATATCTATTTATTTTATATTAGATTAAATGTGTTTTACAAGGTATTTCAAATTTTATTTCAAAATGTATTAACTGCATCCTTTGGTATCATTTACTGTGATTTTTTAACTGTTTTATTCACCTTAATCTTTTTGATGTACTGGTAGACATGTGCGCATGGATTTTTGTAAAATACTGAAATATTAATCGGTATGGTGTTTATTATTTATATTTTATATCCTATAAATATTTAAATACGTTTTACTGATTCTTCCATTTCATATTATTTGTTTCTATTCTGTTTTCATTTTTAATCAATTCACTTGATTTTAGTGGTTGTTCGGGCACAGGGGAAAATAATTTTTAGCTTTAGCTTATTTTTCCCACAGAAAACAACCATTTTGCTTATATCATTGAATTCTGTGCCCTTGATAACGTAATTCAATGTATAAGCTTTTCAATTTTTGTCGGTGTCCACTTTTTTTCTTTTTTCTTCCATAATAATTCTTATAATAATTTTTTTTTTTTTTAATACTTACAGCTTTAATTCATAATAATTGACGGTGGTAGGTTATGTTTAATTAATGGTTATATATATATATATAGATATATATATAGATGAAAAGTAAGTAAACAAATATTTAAACAATGAAAAAAATCACTTAATAAACTTAACTTTTCGCGCTTTCATTAATGAAAAATTTCTAATAATATGGTGTATATCAAATTCATTCAAAATATCAGATTCTGTTGATAGAGTGGCAAGATTTGAAAGCCTGTCTTGAACCATTGTGGAACGTAAGTAATTTTTTATGATTTTCAGTTTTGAAAATGACCGTTCTGCAGATGCTACCGATACTGGCAGCGTCAAAAGAATCCTAAGAGAAATTGTAAAGTTTGGATAAACAGTGGTAAGGTCGTTTTCATAAATGTATTGAATAATTTGATGTATATCGTTTTTTAAATTGGAAATAGATGGCAGGCAATGTAAAATTTCTTCACACAAATCCTCTGAGTCAATGTCTGTTTGGTTTTCGTGAATTAATTTTTGTTGTAACTGTTTACAAGAACGTAATAAAGATTCTTTATTTTGTGAAGTACTTAACATATACAAAAACTGGAATGAATTCATATGTTCTTTTAACAAAGTAAATCTTTCCTGCAAAGAAGCTAATGATTGATCGATTATGCGGAGGAAAAAGTTTACTTTAAATGAAATTTCAGGATTTTCTATAATTTCATCTTCATGTTCGTAATCAAATTGCTTTGTCTTTTTACGCCGTCATAATGGTCGTTTACTAAAAAATGCACATTCTGCATCAATTTCTTTTGCAACTAATTTTGAACTCTCTACAATTTCCTTGAAACTGTCATCAGATCTATAGTCATTTAAAAACTTATTTAGATCATTGAGTGCATCTAAAGCAGGTTGAGTATTCATAGATGAAGTTTGCAATATTTTATTGGCAAAATTAACTTGATTTAAAATATCATGCCAAATTCTAACACAACAAATAAATGGCAATGTAGCGATTTTTTCAGCTAGACATTTAGCTTGATATTTGATTTGTTCATCTAATTTTGAAGAATCATAAATTTCAAATAAGGCATCATACACCTCAGGTAAATGTTTGAAAAATGGTTTTATAGCATCGATTCTGCTGGACCACCGTGTTTCTGATAATGGCTTTAAAGTTAAACCATCTACATGCTTAGTTAAAATGTCCCATCGGTAAGTAGAAGATGAAAACAATTTGTACAATTCTTGGATTATAGTAAAAAACCCAATAGTTTCATGATTAATATTAGCAGCATCATTGATTATGAGGTTTAGGCTATGATTGGAGCATGGAACATAAAATGCACGAGGATTTAAATTTAAAATTCTTTTCTGTAAGCCGATGTTTTTGCCACGCATATTAGCGCCATTATCATCCCTGGCCTCTTAAATTACTTATATCTAAGTTCAAAGTTTTCAGTAAATCCGTAAGGAATGAACACAAGCCAGCCCCTGTAGCATCCAAAATTAGAAAAAATTCTAAAAAGTGTTCACATACTTCAACCTTTTTCGTTTTCGAATTAAAGTGAACAAATCTGAATATCACACTTATTTGTTCAGTATGTGAAACGTCTGGAGTGCAGTCGAGAATAACTGAAAAGTACTTGTTTTGTTGACAGATCAATAATATGATTTTTTATGTTTGATGCCAATAAAGTGAGTATTTCGTTTTGAATTTTGTCTCCTAAATAGGAAAGCATATTTTTAAAATCAGCATCTTTTGTTACGCGCCGTGTATGTTCTAATATGAACAGATCAAATTTTTCAAGCATTTCAATACATTTTTAAAAAATGCCGTTGTTGCGTTCGTAAAGCTTGTTGCTTTTACCACGAAATGCTAAATTTTGGGTAGCTAAAAATTGCATAACAAAAATAATTCGTTTTATTACTTCGTACCAACGTTTTTCTTCTTTATCAATAGCCATTTGTTGCAAATGATCAATGCAAGTCTTGCTTTTTAAGGCTGCAGTTAATTCTGTCCATTTTTTGTAGTTATTCAAATGACTTGATTTTTTCTCATGACGATTTAAATACATTGCAAGATGTTTCCAGTCATTCTGTCCTTGGATAAATTTATTATGCTTGGAATTACGAAGTTCGAAAATTTTGCAGCAAAAGCAGTAAACTGAATTTTTTGAAATAGAATAAATTAACCAATTTCTATTAGATTCTTCACCATTTTTTAAATGCCTGTTATAGTACGTATTTGAAAATTTTCTGCCGGAACAATCACGTGGGAAATTTAAATCTTTAATCTGTTTAGGACCCATTTCTAAAATGGCTTGCCTTATAGAATGAGAAAACGTTTCTGGCCAAAGTCCAGGATCAACAAAATTAAATACATCTGTTGAATTTTCAACGGCTTCCTCGTGTTCTGAATTAGCTAAACAAACCTTTGTATTTTCTTCTGTGTGGCCTTTTAGCTGCGAAAGCGCAGCAGCTTCTGCAACATGTTCACTGTCTTGAAGACCAACAGTTTCTCCTTCATGTTTACTATCTTGAAGTGTAGCAGGTTCTTCTGCGTGTTCACAGTCTAGAACAGCAACAGCATTTGCTACATGTTCACTATCTGGAAGAGCATCTTCTACAGCATGTTCATCATCTGGAAGAGAACCGGCTTCTACAACATGTTTAGTATCTGGAAAAGCAACAGTTTCTACAGCAAATTCACTATCTTCTCTAGAACTAGTAACATTACTACAAGGAGCTGCAAACGTCTCTGAATCACTCTTCTTTGCATCTTTAGCATAGTACTGAGTAATTTTTGGTGCATTTTTCTGTTCCTCATCTCGTTTTCTTTTATTCATTAAATTATCATATCCACTTTTCTTTTTCTTTTTCAAATGTGACATCTAATTAAAGGAAATATACGCAATTACTCGTATAATATATTTTATCAGAAAAATTCGAAAATAGGTTTATTTTTTATAGGTAAAATGTGAGATACTGTGCAAAATATTTAAACTTCGTTTAATACTAAAACCTTTAACGTAATTTGTCGATTTTGGTGATTAAAAAAAATATTTTTAACTAGGGAACTTGCCCGCGTTGCCCGGGTACGTCAAAAAACAGCAGAAATTACGAAAAAGTTCTGAAAATCACAATAAGATATAGCGAAAATTTTTTAAATCTTAAATTTTCTTATACCTATATTTCAGGCATTATAGTAGCCACCAGTATAGACACTTTTACCACAGTTGTTTGAACAAATGTGGTAAAAGTGTCTATACTGGTGGCTACTATAATGCCTGAAATATAGGTATAAGAAAATTTAAGTGTAATATGGGCATTAAATGAGACAGAAATTACTGTTGAAAAACACTGGCTAAATTTTTTAAATCGCTTCTCAAATTCTGAAAAGAGAAAAAACATATATGTATTATGTTCGAAGATTGCAAGTTGATTCCTTTCATTAATGTGGAAAAATAGTAGCAAATCGCTAAAATACACTAAAAATCCCATACAAAATTCCCGAAAAATTCGAAAATTGCTATACGAAATCCGAATAAACTTTATTGAAATGAGGGCAGAATGTACTTTAGGTGAAAAATGGAATGTCAAAAAATTGCAGCTGATCGCGAAGAAACGTAAAAAGCACATTAAAAATTACAAAACGTTCAATAATCATGAAAGTCAAAATTTACTATAATTGGATAAAAGTTTCAAATCTAATTTTTTTGACCTGTGGGCTCTCTTAAAATTTATGTTTTGGAAATCATGCTAAGCATTAGATCATGTTACTTTTATCCGTAATTAATTTACTTGGACTCCCTTAAATATAATTAATATAATCCCTTAAGTTAATATTAGTTTTTGTTGCATTAAAATATCTCAATTTGTTGATTTTCTGTAAGCAAGTAAACTCTATTGTTTTACAGTGGAAGTCTATGGGAATTTGGCGAAATATTAGAGATATCGCCAAGTTGGCGTCACTTTTGGCGGCTCATTTTGCTCGCCAAATTTGGCGATATATCGCCAAGTTGGCTACAAACTTGGCATTATTTGGCGACAGAACTGGATCCCTCCTAAGGTAACCCCCCCCCCCTTTATAGGTATGGACATGTATTACATGCTGTTCAATAATCGCATGAAAAGTTCGCTAAAAATTCAAAAATCGCTGCACGAATTCCGAATAAACTTTTTTGAAAAGAGAACAAAATTTACTATACTGGGTTAAAAGAAAGAAACTGTATTTTTTTTGCTAATGTGAAAAAATCGAATTAATATAATCCCTTAATATTGGTTTTTGTTGCATTAAAATATCTCAATTTGTTGATTTTCTGTAAGAAAGTAATCCATATTGGTTTACAATAGAAGTCTATAAGAATTTGGCGAAATATTAGTGATATCTCCAAGTTGGCGTCCCTTTTGGCGACTCATTTTGGTCGCCAAATTTGGCGATATACTGCCAATTTTGCGATTAAGTTAGCTGCATTTGGCGACAGAACTATGTCCCTCTACGGTAACCTCCTTATAGGTATGGAAATGTATTAAATGCTGTTCAATAATTGCATAAAAAATTCGCTAAAAATTCAAAAATCGCTGCACGAATTCCGAATAAACTTTTTTGAAAAGAGAATAAAATTTACTATATTGGGTTAAAAGAAAGAAACCATATTCTTCTCACTTATATGGAAAAATCGCCTCGAAACATAAAAAAGCGCTAAAAATCGCATAAAAAAATCTAATCAAAAAATCGAAAATCGGGCTTCGAGGTGCAAAACTTCATATATAGACGTACCTTTTCGCCAAATTTTGTAGCTCTACGTGTAGTGCTCTCTTCAGAACACCGTCGACACACTCACTCACTCACACACAAACTTCTTTCTTTATTATTATAGATATTTAAATTTTTGATTTTTAATCATTTTCGAATTTTAATTTTTATCCCCAGCTCCTAACTTCAAGAGAGAAGTTATCCAAATTTAAAAGCAATCAATTCCTGACACCATAGTAGAAAAACTGAAATTTTCATATTTATTTTACTTACTTTTCAATAATTAAGCATCTGATAATTCTAGGTTATAAATCAGATATGGTATCAATCTATAAAAATCATCTACATCTTAAGAATAAACAAACAGCTCCTTTATGGCTTGATATTAGGGCGTGTGCAAATTAAAATTAGCTAAATCTGTTAAAAAAAAAAAAAAAAGAGAGGTCAAGATTAAATTTTTTGAGACATATTGTACGCCATTTAGAACTATTACACATACATCTTAAGGTTCCTGTCGCGTCAGGCAAAGACACTCACGAGCTAATGCTAAACTTATGGGAAGGTTCTTTGCCAATATCTCGTTTGCATTTCGACTTTTTTTATTTGCATTTGATAGTAGAAGTAGATCTCTACAGTCGCCCCTTTTCTTACTTTTTCGACTTGGGTTGCAGATATATATATTTTTTTAATATAAAGTTCGTTTCTGTTTCGGAACCGGCTCCAAAAGTGAAAGTGTCAATTAAAAAAAAAAAAAAAAAAAAAAAAAAAAACTGCAGTCAAAATTGAAAAAGCCAAAAAAAGTCGACTGTAGGGATGTCCATTAAGAAAATATTTTTAAATGTCGAAATGCAAACGAAATCTTAGTAAAGAACCTTCCCATAGGTTTAGCTTTAGCTCGCATCTGTCTTCGCCTGACGGGAAGGAAGGAGCCTTAACGGACATCCCTAAAATGTATGTGCTTCAGCTGCTTGCTCCCTCTTCTTACAATGAAATACCTCCTACGTAAATTAGCTTATTTTACCTGCATCTCTCCCAGGATTTTTAATAGTTCATCTTTATTTATATTTGTATTTAAAACAGTTCGAATAAACTTCAATTTAGAAATATACCTGTGTTGAATTAATCAATGGTAGAACTATGACACAAAGAAAGGGGTGCTTGTAATATGGTAAAACACATAAAAGTAGAAAAATATTTTCTCAAATTATGATGAGCGTAATACACCGGAGCGCGTTATACTACTTTTATTTCATTTGAAATAATGTAACATCAATTAAGACGCGCTTTAAATAAATACCACACGTAGATCATAATTAGGGGGTGGATTTGTAATGTGTTCGTTTGAATTTTTATTAGGAAATATCCAACCACTATGCTGGCTGTATAGCAGTTGTTATGAAAAATGGACATTCATTTCGACGTTTAGATTACTAAGAAGCAAAACGTATCTTTACCATGTCACATGCTTAAACCTTCCGCCGTTGGATTTTTTTATTTTACGAATTTTTAATTATAAAAATTATTTTTTTATTGCTGAAAATTAATATATGTTATACCTGAATCCGAAATCGCAAAATATTTTTGTCTGTAAACAAGTAAGGAGATTTTTGTTTGACCTGCTGTGGTCGTACATGTAATATACCATTTCACTGATCTCCAGTTTTTCATGCAATGCACCCAAGTTCTAAATTAATATATATACATATATATTTATCAAATGTATTCCGTTAAGGTTTTCTGTAAGTAAAACTGAAACGAGGAGGATCAGGGCATATTGATTTTTTTCAACCTTACTGAGTTCATACCATTGTCTTCTGATTCTGATTCACTTGATTTAATAAATGTCATTACTAGATAAATCACAACTATTATCCTCTAACTGAGACATATTAAACTTACTAACTGAATCTATCAGAAAAGCCATTTTCACATGCAACAATAACTAACGAAAGCTGACATTACAGATAATACAAACAAACATAAATCGGATTTAAAAATAAAAAAGTAGGACTATAGTTGCACAATCTCTTAGCAATATTGCGAGGCAAAAAAAAAAAAAAAAAACAATTTAAGAATATAACGATATCTGTAGGTAGCGATGAACACTCTTTCAACTATGCAATTTTTCTCTTGGTTGCGATGCCGACGTACGGGCATAAAATAGTCGAACCTATGACTGCAATGCTGGCCAAAAAGGGTTAACCGTTTTCCGTGAATTAGATTTTTAACATTTTATTTTACTGTCGATTTGCCAACAGAATTTCAAAAGATTAGACTATTTTCTTACGATCTGATTTTTATAATTTTATAATTTAATTACATCTTTCACTAAGAAATACAATAACCCTACAATAGATCGTAAGACATAGGAATTATTTTTTGGCACAACTGCCAACTTGTAAAGACTTTTTTACCACTAAAATGTAATACAATTTTTTGTTTTATTTAACCATTTAAAAAATGTTTGATTTCGGCGATTGAATTAGGCAAAATTTACTATTAAATTTTAGTAGTAAAAAAACAAAAAAACATAACATACACGATACACGATGGCAACTATGTAATAACGTGATATTTCAACAAAGAAACGTTTACCATCCAACAAACAAAAATTATCAAGGAGTTCTTCAAATGAACAATTTCATTCCCAATTTTTATAAAAGAAATTGAATTTACATCAAAGAATTATAAGTTTTATAATAAAAATAGATAAATTGCGTGTAAATTTATATTTCCTCTTCTTAGTTAATGACGATTTATATAAATCCAATTTAACCGAGTTTTTTGTTTATCCGAAGTAAATTTGACCCATAATAACTCAGATAATCGGGGCTCTACTGTATACACAGCAGTTTTTATAATGAATATATTGTAGATTAAATTGTCTTAATAATAAAAATTATTATTATTATTATTATTTGCGAAATATTTGAAAAAAGTGAAAATTTAATTTTTTCATGACAACTCTAGTGAATTAAAAGATAAATAAAATACATCTTTTTAATGTGAACTCCACAGGAGGCAGTCATATAAAATGCTCCAATTATATAAATTTTGAATTGCTAAAAATCGTGGCTATATACACTATATTTCATATTAATACTATCAATGAATGTACAGTTCCTTTGTCTTAAATAGCTAAATATTTTTTGTGGGTTCAATAAAAAAATAAATGATTTAGCTGAACAAAACAAGATATATTCGCACTATTCTTTTTAAAAACTAACAAATTTATCTGTAGTTTGCTTTTACACGATTAAAAAAATACTTAATTTCTTTCATTCATTAAAATACACCATTGCTGTTATTTACTAGCAACATACCAACTAAAATTCTATTTATAAACATGATTTCTTCGAGAAAATTAAAAATACATAACATAAAACTACACTTTTCTGGCATCTGCCTGTGCAGAGCATAAAATTTTTTACAAGAACTCAATATATCTACATATTATCCAAACACGTTGTTCAAAAATTAGAGATTGTTACACAGTGTTTTTAAATACAGCTTCCAAAAAAATAATCTTAAATTCGAATTAACTAGTATTTCAAATTATACAAGTTAGCATTAACAAAAGACAACAGTATAATGTTAAATGTACATGTAAAGAATGAGTAACTTACCTTATTATATTAATGAAGCATTAAAATTTACGTCTTGGATCCAATTATAAATGAATATTTTTTTTAATCTCTTTTTATTACATCTACTTTAACAGCCGAAGGCAGACTAAGTTGCAAGATCTTCAGAATTTCATGTCTCAGCAAAAGTGAGTATAAACATACTACGGCACCGATACAGGTCGGCGCCAATACAGTATTGCTGGATATAGAAAGAATGGTTTGTGGTTTGTCTTAAACAAAAAAGAACAACATGGTTTAATCTAACTAGGCAAAAAAGATTCGTAGTCAATTCATTTGTTAATTTTAAATGAAATAAGCAATTTCTTCTTCGAAAAAATGCGACATTTTATTTTTCACATATTTTTATTATGTTCCCACAAATAATATGATAGTCGTAGAACAAATTATTTTATCTGCTTCAAAGTGTTTCTTAAAAAGAAAAATCTAATTATATTTACCACATCAGTATGTCCTAGCATCCTAGCATAACGAAATATCTTCAAAGAATTGAAATTTTTTTTGAATTAAAATCCATTAGGCATGTGCGGTGTTGAATTCAGACTTTTTTCTCCGGGGGGGGGGGGGCAATCTCCTCCCTTGACCACACCTTGAATTCAACACTGGGTGTATATAAGCTAAAAAAGAATTAATTTTGGCTTCCTTCATAGTTTAGAAATTTAGATAAATAATCAAAAATCTCATGTTAATCCAAAAATATTAAAAAATATTAATTTTTCATCTTGAGCGATTCCCGTTACTTTATTGATATTTCAAATGTTTCATTTTGAACACCAGAATACCCCAAGTTACTACAGTATATAATTCAGATACATTCATTTAAATGTACTCAAAATGGGATAACAAAAAATAATTTTTAAGAGGCTAAATGAAATTAGAAAGCATGTATTAAGATAAAATTTAAAAATTCCTTCATAAAATTTTTAGATTATTATATTTTGAATATTAAATAAGTGTATTTTACTACTATTAATATTTTTTCAGCGTTCAAAAATATTTTTAAAATTATATGTATAATAAAAACATATTATATCGAATCTACGTACATAACTACTTAATTATACAAATATATAATAGAGAAAACAATCTGTAAACTTTTGCATACATTGGTAAGTCTTTCTTTCAATTTTTAGGGCTCCGTACTTAGAAAATAAAAACGGAACCATTATAAGATCGTATATTTGTACTCGTCTGTCACAGTTTTTTTTTTTTTTTTTTTTGGAAAACTATGGAACTTGGAAAGTTCAAACTTGGCAACATTATAAACGCTATTAACTCAAATATTTGTAGATTATTAGCTAGTCACAAATATTTTAATGAAAAATTTAAGAGTGCTAAATTAAATAACTTGAAAAAGATTGTCCTGGGGATGGGGTGGGGGCATCGTTCGTAAGATCTCGTAACATCGAACTCAAAAATATATTTGTTTCACTTTTAGATAACATATTTTCAGAAATTCGTTGAAAATGTAAGTCAAAATTATGACCCCATTCCTATTTCCGAATCTACTGAAACTAAAATTATGAAAAAAATTAGAAATAACAGGAATTTATTTACACGTTGGAGGAAAACTGTAGCGATTAGCCTGTGTCATATAGTTTTCCAGAAAAGCGCACTTTTCCGTTATATATAAACTTTACGGGCACCCAGCGGTGGAGTTGAGGGAAGTTTGAGGTACTTATCGACGCGAAATATTTCAAGGATTTTGATAACGATTTTCAATAAGAATTGTCGGTAATCAGCAGAGATATTAATTAAAAACATATCTAGAAAAACGTGGCACAGACCAAGGCGGCGATGCAACTTTGCGACCTGCTTTCGACGAGCACTTGGCCCAAATCCCAATACAAAGTTTAAACTATGCACAAGATCTAAGTTTTAGGTAAGGTGAATCACAATGATATAGTCAACCTGTTTCATTCCAATTTAATTCAATTATTGATGGCAGTTATTAAAAAATGATTAGTAGTCTAATTCCAAGTTTTTTATAAAGTCTTATTATTCGTTTAATAATGATATTTTGTACGAGTGCAACTAGTAATTCATAAATTTATTGTACGGATCCCTTTGTACGCGAGTAAAACTCGCACTTGACAAATTATTCTTTGTTCGAAAAAAATCTATAAAATACAACTGAAATTTCAGTAAAACGTAATTCATTTTGAGGTTTAAGGTTGTTTTCAAAAACATGTTTCCATCCTAAATAACATGAAACTTTCTTACACGTTCACGGCTCGATTTTATACGTAAAAGCATAAAATTATAGGCAGTGGTTTGGAATTGAATGGCGCTTTTAATTTTTTTTAATGAATTTCTTTATGAGTTATATCCTATTATAATACATTTATTTATTGTTTGAGTTATATGTAGCCGATTGATATGATTAATTTGTGCTTTTTTCAGCAATTTACTTTTACGTGAGAACCGGGCATAACCTGTAGGGTTATACTGCTTTACCATTGTGCAATATAATATATTACTCGTTTATATACCATCAGTATGTATATCTCGCTACGAGTACTATACTACAGCAAAATAGAAGTGTTACATATCTTCAATCTTTTGAATAATGGAACCCTTCCGTGTTTGCCACGAGCTGTAGTGCGCCCCTGTCTTCTGAAATGTTGGACAGGCCTGATCTAAAGCAACATTTATTAAACGCAGTATTCACAGCCGCCCTTCCGAATTAATTCATGTTTCTAGCTTTTTTTAATGTATTTCAGGTGTTTGATGGCGCCTTTAAGCCTTTTGTGGCGCCTTTTGATCATGACCTTGCGACACCGTGGAACTTTTCAGTCCCCCCCCCCCCCCCCCCCCCCCCCCAATGCGACGCCACCGATGAAGAGCATCTGCTAATTTTCTATATCTTAAAAAAGAAATATGTCAGAAATAATCATTTTCGATTTAAATACTTCTTTAATGAATTTAAAAAGCACTCAAATATTTCAGCTTTGCTTAAAATATTTGGCGCCTTTACTATTCTGGCGCCTGTGTGCGGTGCACACTTTGCACACTGGGTCGGCGCGCCCCTGCTAAATAACATGAAACTTTCTTACACGTTCACGGCTCGATTTTATACGTAAAAGCATAAAATTATAGGCAGTGGTTTGGAATTGAATGGCGCTTTTAATTTTTTTAAATGAATTTCTTTATGAGTTATATCCTATTATAATACATTTATTTATTGTTTGAGTTATATGTAGCCGATTGATATGATTAATTTGTGCTTTTTTCAGCAATTTACTTTTACGTGAGAACCGGGCATAACCTGTAGGGTTATACTGCTTTACCATTGTGCAATATAATATATTACCCGTTTATATACCATCAGTATGTATATCTCGCTACGAGTACTATACTACAGCAAAATAGAAGTGTTACATATCTTCAATCTTTTGAATAATGGAACCCTTCCGTGTTTGCCACGAGCTGTAGTACGCCCCTGTTTTCTGAAATGTTGGACAGGCCTGATCTAAAGCAACATTTATTAAACGCAGTATTCACAGCCGCCCTTCCGAATTAATTCATGTTTCTAGCTTTTTTTAATGTATTTCAGGTGTTTGATGGCGCCTTTAAGCCTTTTGTGGCGCCTTTTGATCATGACCTTGCGACACTGTGGAACTTTTCAGTCCCCCCCACCCCCCACCCCAATGCGACGCCACCGAAGAAGAGCATCTGCTAATTTTCTATATCTTAAAAAAGAAATATGTCAGAAATAATCATTTTCGATTTAAATACTTCTTTAATGAATTTAAAAAGTCACTCAAATATTTCAGCTTTGCTTAAAATATTTGGCGCCTTTACTATTCTGGCGCCTGTGTGCGGTGCACACTTTGCCCACTGGGTCGGCGCGCCCCTGCAAATTGTTCTTATGGATAAAAAACTTTATTCTGATAAAGTCTATGCTCTCTTATCTGAAGGTTCTTATGTTGAAGTTAAAAAAGATCCTAGTAATTCGCATCTTTCCACTCTCAAAAAAGCTGTTAACAATTCTGTTATTTTAAATGACAACACCAAACATAGTGTTATTCCTTCTTCAGCCATTTGTGCTCGTTTTTGTGCTTTGCCTAAGGTTCATAAAACCAATGTCCCCTTAAGACCTATCGTCTCTAATATTGGCACTGTTACATATCCTCTTGCCAAATTTTTAACATCCATTTTTTTTCTTTTATGTATTTCTAATTCTCATACGATAAAAAATTCTTATGATTTTGTTAGTAAATTAAAAAATATTAACCCATCTAATTGTTCTATGCTTTCTCTTGATGTCAAATCTTTATTTATGAATGTTCCGATTGAAGGTGCTCTTTCTTTCTTGGAAAAAATATTACGTGAATTTCATTTCTCTGATATTGAAGTCCAAGATTTTGTTAATTTAACTAAAATTTGCACCACTCAAACTACTTTTGAATTTGATAATAAATTTTTCAAACAATCAGACGGCTTAAGTATGGGTAATCCTTTATCTCCAATTCTTTGTGATATTTATATGCATTATTTTGAGGGAAAATTATCAAATCTGGTTAATTTTAAATGTTGGATGCGTTATGTCGACGATAATTTTGTTTTAGTTGATAATCCTTTTGATATTTCTACCATTCTTCATACTGTCAATTCTATCGACCCACATATTCAATTTACTTTTGAATTAGAAAATTGTAATAAACTTCCTTTCCTTGACGTTTTAGTTACCAAATGTGATTCTTCTTTCAAAACTTGTGTTTATAGAAAACCTTTTTCTGTTTCTATCCCACCTCATGCTCTCTCAAATCATCCTGTCAACCAAAAAATCGGTGTTTTTTACACGTGTGTTAATCGTGCTCTCAAAATGTGTTCCGATTCTGTATCCCTTAAGGAAGAACTTAATTACTTAAAAACGTTGCTGTCAAAAGAGGTTTTAATCCTTCTGTTATCAATAATGCTGTGAAGAAATTCAATAGACCATCTAATAAATCTACTCTTTCCAAATCTGTCAAAAGAAAACCTGATAATTTGGTTGTCCTTCCCTTTTATCCTCCTTTATGTTTCAAGTTAGCTAAAGTTTTACGACGTTTCAATTTTAACGTTATCTTTAAACCTGTCAATAAATTCAAATTCCCCTCCACTAAATCTCCTGTTCCTGATCTTCGTAAATGGGGAATTTATAAAGTTCCTTGTAATGGTTGTGATTTATCTTATATTAGTCAAACTAAAAGAAATCTCGAAATCCGCTTAAAAGGACACTCTCGTTATGTAATCAATCAAGAATTTTTTCAATCTTCTATTGCCAAGCACCCTTGGGATTCCGGCCATAATTTTAATTTTCAAAATGCTAGAATTATCTCTAATGCCAATAATATCTCTGAATTGGACTTTCTTGAAAATCTAGCTATTTATCTTAATCGTGATGTTATTGTTAATGATAAATCTGATTCCACAATGCTCTCTGCAGCTTGGAAAAACCTTTTCAGTACTACCATTTAATTTATTTTTGTATTTATTAATATTAGTCTGTTTTTTATATTTTATTCTTTTTTTTAATTTCATGTGTTCCCATATTTAATTATATGTATTTTTTTTGTCCCTCCCAATTTTTGCCCATCCTACTCTGTGTTCTGTTGTTTTGATTATACTCTTCTGTGATTGGCTGTTGTCTTCTACTTTCCTATTGGCCGTTTCTTCAGCTTGTTTCCTTTCCCTTATCTCTCATTTCAGTCTTCCTGCTGCTTTCATAGTAGAAGGACGACTTCTTTGCGCCTGACGAAGAAAGATTCAGATCTTTCGAAAGGCCTAGCGCATTTAAATTTTTTTGATGGTGTTTTAAGAAGATTTTTTGTTCTCATCTTCTTACATCTTAAAATTAACCATCATGTCAAATTCCAAATCCTACCACCTCTCTCAACATAAAGGGCTATGTTGAAATAGGAACTGTCATTATTAATTTGTCAACATTAATTTTTAAATCGGTTTGTTATTTCCCAATATTCCACAGAAACGTAATTTAGAAAGCTTTTAAAGGCCTTTTTTAGAACGTTTGTTATTCCTGTGAACCCCAGATGGTAGAATCATTGGCATAAAATACAGCCTGTGTAGGATCAGAGACTGTTACCACTGATTCGCAACTATTACTTTTATAATCGGCTTATATTCCCTGCAATTGCACAGAAAGCGTAATTTAGGACTTTTTTAGAACGCTTTTCATTCCTCCCCTTCGCTTTACCCCTTTTTAGTTCTAATTTATTTTCGACAGTCCTTCGAGGGCATTTATATTTTATAAGTAACTACCATGCCATATTTAAAGTTTCTTCTTTGTTAGCCTCTTCAGTATCACATCGCAACTTCGAAAGTTTTTTGCTCCTGCAACTCTCTAGTGGTAGTGGCACAGACATAAAATATAGCTTATGTTTGAGCAGGCTCTATCACCAACAATTCGTCACCATTATTTTTTAAATCGGTTTAGTATTTGATAAGATTGCATAAAAATTGTAATTTAGAACGTTTTTAGAACGCTTTTCGCTCACTTCATCCTTTTAAATTTGGAATTTTCTTTCGACTGTTCTTAGAAAGCTGTTGCATCTTATAAGTAAATACTATACCATATTTCAAAATGTTTGACCCCTCAGTTGTGCAAAAAACGCAAATTAGAACATGTTTTGCTCTTGCAACCCCAAGATGGTAGTGACAGCAACATAAAATATAGCCTTTGTTGGAGCAGGGACTGACACCATCAATTTGCAACCATTACTTTTGAAATAGGTTTGGTATTTCCTGAGATTGAGTAGAAATCGCAATTTAGAAAGTTTTTAGAACGCTTTTCGGCCATTTTCACCCCTTTTTAATTTTTTCGAAACTGTTCTTAAAGATAATTTATATCTAATAAATATGTACCTTGCTAATTTCAAGTTGCTAGCCCCTACCGATCACAAAAATCGAAATTTTTCGTTCCTGCAACCTCCAGGTGATAGTGACACCGACATGAAATAGCGTCTATGTTAGAGCAGAGGCTGTCAGCATCAATTTCCGACCATTACTTTTAAAATCCGTTTGATTCTTCCTGAGATGGCTCACAAATCGGCATTTAGAACGTTTTTCGCGGATTTTCACCCCCTTTTAAATTTCAAATTTTTAAAGAAATGTTCTTAGAGATCATATATGTCTAATAAATATATACCATGCAAAATTTCATGAATGTAGGTCCTCCCATAATTCAAAAATCGCATTTTTAGAACGTTTTTTGGTCCTGCATTTCCTCTGGGGTGGTGGAAATAGACAAAAATATAGCCTATCTTGGAGCAAGTGCTGTCCCATCATTTTTATGCCATTATATTTGAAATCGATTCAGTACTTCCTGAGATTACATAGAAATCGCAATTTAGAAATTTTTTTAGAATGCTTTTCGCGTATTTTCACCCCTTTTAAATTTCGATTTTTTAGGAAATGTTCTTAGAGATCATTAATATCTCATTAGTAATTACCATTCCAAATTTCATGATTCTAGGCCAGGGACGGCGAACTTATGGCACGCGTGCCAAAAGTGGCACGCGAAAGAATAATTTTGCACGGTGTTGCTTGTGGCCTTAATTCAGTATACGGTAATATTGCATAAAAGACACGAACTTACGATGAAAATATGATTACTAAAGAAAATCTGATCTTTTTCTAAATTCGATTAATTAGAAATTAAAGAATTTTAATTGCTGCTTTTTAAAATACCGTAAATAACCGCATTTAGTCAAAATACCAATAGTAAAATTGCAGCAATTTGGAAATTAATTTCGAAACTATTCAAAGAAAATGGCGTTTGCCCTCATAATATTTTTTTCTAATATTTATGTCCACAAGGTCATTATTTTCGCAAATCAATTATACGAAAAAACCAATAAAAAAAGCATCTGTCAGATAAATCCAGTTCAGTTTGCATTCTGTTGAAATTAACTAATAAGTATAAATCTGATATTAATTATTTTTCATCTAATATGCAATAACGAAACTAATCACATAATTTTTTAAATTAATTTCTAAAATATATTTATTTTTACGATCACTACAGTTTAATACCTACATGTATGTTGCAAATGTTTAAAAATCTTAATGTGTAACTTTTATTCATGATTTTTCAATCCACTAAACTTTTTCATCAGTTGGCACGTCAAGTTCATATAATTTTTTTTTTTTTGGGGGGGGGGGGGCGGCACGCGGTTGTAAAAAGGTTCGCCAACTCTATTCTAGGCACTTTAGTAACGCAAAACCGCATTTTTAGAACGAACGTTAGTGGCATCGACATAAAATATAGCCTATCTTGGAGCAAGGGTTGTCACCATCCTTTTGACACCATTATTTTTTAAATCGGTTTGGTATTTCCTGAGATTGTGTAGAAATCCTCATTTAGAACGTTTTTTAGAACGCCTTTCGCGCATTTTCACCCCATTTAAATTTCGAATTTTTTAAGAGCTGTTCTTAGAAATCCTTTATATCTAATAAGTAATAATTATTTCAAATTTCATATTTCTAGACCCTTCAGTAACGTATAAATCGCATTTTTAGAACTCTTTTTACTCCTGCACCCCCTTTGGGGTTGTGGCACCGACATAAAATATAGCCTATCGTGGAGCAACAGTTGTCAACATCATTCTGACACCATTATTTTTTAAATCGGTTTGGTATTTCCTGAGATTGCGCAGAAACCACCATTTAGAACGTTTTTTAGAACGCTTTTCGCGCATTTTCACTCCTTTTAAATTTCGAATTTTGTAAGAACTGTTCTTAGAAATCCTTTATGTCTAATACGTAACTAATATTTCAAATTTCATATTTCTAGTCCCTTCGGAACGTATAAATCGCATTTTCAGAACTCTTTTTACTCCTGCACCCCTTTGGGGTTGTGGCACCGACATAAAATATAGCCTATCGTGGAGCAACGGTTGTCAACATCATTCTGACGCCATTATTTTTTAAATCGGTTTGGTATTTCCTGAGATTGCGCAGAAATCACCATTTAGAACGTTTTTTAGAACGCTTTTCGCGAATTTTCACCCCTTTTAAATTTCGAATTTTCTAAGAACTGTTCTTAGAAATCCTTTATATCTAATACGTAACTAATATTTCAAATTTCATATTTCTAGGCCCTTCGGAACGTATAAATCGCATTTTTAGAACGGTTTTTGCTCCAGCACCTCCTTTGGGGTAGTGGCACCGACATAAAACATAGCCTATGTTAGAGCAAGGGTTGTCACCAATATTTTGACACCATTATTTTTTAAATCGGTTTGGTATTTCCTGAGATTGTGCAGAAACCACCATTTAGAACGTTTTTTAGAACGCTTTTCGCACATTTTCACCCCTTTTAAATTTCGAATTTTTTAAGAACTGTTCTTAGAAATCCTTTATATCTAATAAGTAACTAATATTCCAAATTTCATGATTCTAGGCCCTTCAGTAACGCAAAAATCGCATTTTTGGAACGTTTTATGCTCCTGCACCCCCTTTTGGCCGGTGGCACGGACATAAGATATAGCCTATGTTCTAAGTTGGACTAACACCATCATTTTGATACCATTACTTTTGGAATCGGTTCGGTAGTTCCAGAGCTTACCTCCGACAAATAAACAATTTTTTCCTCTTTATAATAGGAAGTATAGATAATATACAATTTAAAAGCTTAATTTATATAAACTTAGACAAAACATATAATTATGCATTTTTCCACATATCGATATTCCCATATTTAGTACGTTTACATTTTATCAAATAAATACAAAAATTGCTTAGCGTAATTTTTTAAAATTATTTTTCCAGTTCATTTTGCAACATTTTAAAGGGATTTAACCAACAAATTTGAGGAAAGAAACATTCAGGCATAAATGGTTAAACTTGTTTAATATTGAGTGTATTTTATAGTGTGTAAAAGAAAAAAAAAAAAAAAAAAAAAAAAAAAAAAAAAAAATGGGACAGATCGCATACAAGGCTACATAAAATGCATTGTATATCACCGGAAACGGACAGAATTGCTGAAAATCGATTTTTACTGAATTATGTATTTTTTAATTGCTCATTTAGATGTCTCATTTCATTATGGGAAAAATATAATCTTTTTTAACCCTTTCGGGACCGGCGGCATTTACGCAAATTTTTTTCGGTTGGCACCACTTTTTTTTAAAGTTAACTTTACTTAAATAATCAATTAAATTCTCTAATTAAAGAAAGCAAATATTACTTTTCTTTTTTTGCTGGTGCCTAAAACATATTATATATGCTCTTTTTGAGAGTGCATGTATGCACCCATGGTCCCAAATGGGTTAATAATATTCTGGCATAGCTGTAAATTGTTGCATAATCTATTCCTGATGCAGGATTTGTCGTTCTGGTTTTAATGTGTTTTCAAATTTTCATTGCATTTATCACTCGTTCAGATATGAAAAAATGAAACAAAAAATAAATACATTTTTCTTAATTCCAAACTATAACTAAAAAAACTATGTATAATATATATTTTTTAATTCTCTACAAAGAAAGCGAAAATTAAAATTTCAAGGAATCACAAAATAGTTACGGCAGTATCTGATAAAGATATATTTCTAATGTTTTTAGTTTCATTCCATGGAAATTCAGGAAGTTCTTTGATGTCGCATTTATCAGAGTTCATCTTTTGTATCAATGTCTATCACTCAAATGTATCGGAATTCTAACAAAGAAATCGAAAATCCGTGAAAAGAAAGCACCTGATATCACTTCGATGCTCCGTATGGTATACTTGTGTCAGAAAGGCCGTGTTCTTTTATGCAGGATTTATGGTAGTATTTACATTTATTTTCCATTTTGTATCGGAATTTTTCTTCGAATAAACATTTTTGTGAGTAGATTGAGAGTCCCTCTTTATAAGGTTTTCTTGTTTTACTACCTTACATTGAATCACATTTGATTTATATTCCAATCAGTACATATTTTTCAGCATTTGTTTGCACATTTGTGAAATGATTTAATAAGCTTTATTATTTTTATCTTAATCATACTGATTGGTTTTATGAGTGAAATGTGTCCGCCGGTTGTCGGTCCAGGTTGATCAATAGATAAACTGTATATTCAATTTAAGTAAAAATTGTTTTAGGTTCCTCAGCCTTTGGTATGTTTTCACTCAGTTTCAAAAATTCAATCTAGTGTAGGTTAATAAGTTATAAATCATTAGAAGATATGAAAAATGTATACCTTTTTTAAACGAAAAATTAGAGAATTGCGATATTAACAAGTGGATGAATACTATGAAGTAAGAAAAAATATTTTTTAATTTGTTTTTGTTTCATTTCTTGAACTTGCATTTAGTACTTGAAACGCATCTTGTTTCATTTTATCTTTTGTAACATAAATTTATCGGTTTTTACAAAGGCCGAAATTATAAGAACGCTAAATACTGTAAAGAATTATAAATTTTATGCGATTCTAAGTATGAATAAACATAATATAATATGTATTTATAATCTGAAGAGAACTCTATAATTTAAAAATGTATTAATTAAGAAAAAGTATTACATATCTTTAATGGTCATAAAAATAAGGACCAGTTTTTAAGCTCGAATAGATCTAATTTTTATAAGATCATCTTTATTTTAGAGACACTGACCCATTCGATCAGATAACCTTCAAACAAGTTTTGATAGATATAACGTGATTATAATGTCCCATTGATTGTAAATAGCTTCTGAAGTTCTGTGATAGATGGGTATTGCTTCCCATTTACATTTTTTTTAAAAATCACCATTTTAGTTAAAATCACAATTTAAGACGAAATTGTTTCCAAAATGATAGAAGAGAAATTGATAGGGAAAAATGGAAATAAAAGAAATAAGCAAAATTAAAATAAATTAAAAGAAGTAAATTAAAAAATATAAAAATAAATAATAATAATAAAGAGAGAAATATAAAAGAAAAAAACAAGAAAAAAACCAATAGATCCTTTTTTTCCCTTTTTCTCAAACAAAATAAAAAGAAAAAAAACAAGAGAAGAGGGAAAAGAATTACAAAAGTAATTTCCACGCTGGAGAGAGGAAAGGAGATGATGAGAGATCATTGACGAGATTATCAGAATTTTTAGAAATAAAATATGCTTCATGAAAATCCAAGTGAGGGGGAAAGGCAGGTGAAGAAATAATTTTGGTCATGGAGAAATTGAAACAATGACTGGAAGACCAACAGTAAGAAGCAATCGAAGATTTAGAGATTTCATGATTTGTAATATACCTCTGATGCTCGCCTAATCTGAATTTTAAAGCTCCCTTTGTTTGACCAATATAACCTAAATTGCAAGAGCAAGGAATAAAATAAATATCTTACTATTCTCAGTAGGAATAGGATCAGAGAGTAGGACAGGATAGTAGAATAAACCGGTGGGGTGTTTATTTTATTCCTTGCTCTTGCAATTTAGGTTATACTGGTCAAACAAAGAGAGCTTTAAAATTCAGACTAGGCGAGCATTAGAGGTATATTACAAATCAAGAAATATCCTATTTCTTCTGAACACCGGTTGACGCGTCAGTGCGTGTGAGGACATCATGGCTTTCCCATTGCAAAATTCTACAATTGAGGAGAGCGAGGTGTTGTCAGATTTCTGACTGCGGAAGAAGTTAAACTGACCAATATTCATAGCCGGATGGTGGCCGTATACGGGGGAGACTGTGTGTCCGAAAAGTCAGCGAGAAAGTGAAGTGCCCGTTTTCGTGAAGGTCGGAAGTTTTTGAGTGATGACCCGGGACCAGGCCATGCAAACAGAGTAATCACGGCCGAACTCATCGACAAGTTGAACGATCTTGTGACAGTATTCTGCCCTCCTCGGATCGGATGATTTTCTCGTAATGCGCCGACGACGTTATAATTTCGCATTCTGCCCTTAACGTGTTGGAATTCTTTCCGGTTTTCCGGGGTTGTTTTCGTCGTAATCCACCCGACTGCTATAGGCAGTCGGAAAGCCTTATTCGCGTCGGTTTAAGATGGTGCTTATATATGAGGATAGAGACCTATTTTTGACCTATTTTATGTATATTCGCATTGTATTAATAGTTTTTTTTTTAATTTTGTTATGTTCATTACAAAAATAATTTTATCTTAAGTTTAACGTCAAATAATTCTGAGTTAAGCATAGTTTTTCAATTATTTGGCTAATACAACTTGTAATTTAAAACTTGTATTATTAGGTCTATAAGAAAATTCTGTCGTTTAAAGTTTTTTCATGCCTACTTTTTTTTTAAATTCTGATTTCTTCATTAGCACCATTTTTTTTTTTTTGAAATGGTAAAATTCCGATAGTTTTCACATTTCACATTATGGTGAAAACAAACAGAATTTCACCATTTCAAAAAAGTTGTGCCAATAAAGAAATCAACATTTAAAAAAGTAGGCGTGAAAGAACACAAAAACGACAGAATTTTCTTGGAGATCTAATAAAAGAAAAAAAAATATTCTAAAATATGTTAATATATATTTTTGTGATTAAAACGTATTGTGCTAATCCAAAAGTGTAATTACAAATAGTTTTTGTATAAATAATTCCTTGACTTTAAACTAAATCATAATAAATATTATATCATTGTAAATGAAAAATAATCAAGACTGAAGCATATTTTTTTCATTATATTTGGCTGATATAGCTCGCATTTTAAAATTAGTATAAGCTTGTGTTAAAAAAAAACTTTCACGCTAAAATACATTTTTGAGAAGATTAAAACATACTGTACTGATACAAAAAAGTATTTACAAACAGTTTTTGTTTAAATAATCCCTTAACTCAAAATAATTAAAAATATATAATTATAAATGTAAAATAATAATGAGTGAAACGTAACTTTTATTTGGCTGATATAGCTTGTATTTTAAATCTTGTATTCAAAATAATAAAAATAACAATAATAATAACAATCCTGAAATATATTTTTCAGAAGATTAAAACTTATTGTACTAATTCAAAAATGTAATTGCAAATAGCTTTTCTATAAATAATTCCTTGACATTGCTCTAAATAATAATAAACATTATATCATTGTAAATGTAAAATAATCATGACTGAAAGATAATTTTTTAATTATAGTTCTCTAATGTAGCTTGTATTTTGAAAATTGCATTTTAAATCTTGTATTGAGAAAATTTTCATGCTAAAATATATTTTTGAGAAGATTAAAACTTATTGTACTGAAACAAAAGAGGACTTAAATAATCCCTTGATTTTACTATAATAAAAATTATATAAATATAAATGTATAACAATTATGAGTGAAACATAATTTTTCAATTATTTGACTGATATAGCTTGAAAAATAAAGATTGTGTTAAAAAAGTTATTTTAATAAAGTATAATCACATTTAAAAAAAAGACTTCTTGATAAATATATATTTGAGACGATTAAAACTTATTGTAAGAGTAATTGCAACTAGTTTTTGTTTAATAGTCCCTTGATTTTAATATAATATTAATGTAAATTGTATAATTGTACATATAAAATAATATGAGTGAAGTACAATTTTTCAATTATCTGACTGACTTGTACTTTTTTTAAACTTGTAAAAAGAGAAAAAGCTTGTATTAAAAAGGTTAGTTTAATAAAGTATACTCACATTAAAACAAAACAAAAAACAAAAAGAACAAAAGACTTTATGATAAATATATATTTGAGAAGATTAAAACTTATTCTATTAATTCAAAAGAGTAATTACAAATATTTTTTGTATAAATAATCCTCTGCTTTTAATATAAATATTAATAAAAAATTATATAATTGTAAATGTAAAATAATTATGAGCGAAGCAAATTTTTTTAATTATTTGGATAATATAACTTGTATTTTAAAACTTGTAAAAAAAAAAAAGCTTGTATTAAAAAAAGTTAGTTTAATAAAGTGTGCTTCATTTAAAAAAAAAAAAAAGACTTCATGAGAAATATATATTTCAGAACATTAAAACTTACTGTATTAATTCAAAAGAGTAATTACAAATATTTTTTGTTAAAATAATCCTTTAAATTTAATCTCAATATTAATAAAAAATATATAAATGTAAATGTAAAATAATTATGAGTGAAGCATAATTTTTCAATTATTTGGCTGATATAGCTTGTACTTTAAAGCTTATATAAAAAAAAAAAAAATCCCTTCATGCTAAAATATACTTTTTAGAAGATTAAAATTGTATTAATCTAAAAGTGTAATCAGAAATAGTTTTTGTGTAAACAATCCCTTAATTTTACTCTAAATAATAATAAAAATTATATAATTGTATCTTAAAACTTCGTAAATTTTTTATAACTCATCACCTATTAAAACTTTACATAATGTTTATAGCGATATTATATGTATCATTCCTTTATATGAATCTAACAATGGTCTCTTTTTAAAGGGGTCACATACCCACGTGTTCAAATCTCAGATAAATAAACAAACTACATGTGTCATTGGAAGGGATTGTTAAAATTTCCATAAAAACTTCTAGTTTAACATGTTAATTAATTTATACAATTTTTTCTCATTATTTTATTTAAAAAATATTTTTCTGCGTTTGTTAAATATTAAATAAAGGTTTGAAATATATGGTATATTAACGCGAGTCCTTACATATCAAAGACTTCGCCTTTCAAATTAGTGGACAGTCCCTTTAAAATTTTTCAAGGAATGGGAAAATGATCAACTATCACATTTTCCCAAAATTAGTACAGATGTTTTAAAATAAAATATTTTTTATAGGGGTTCTTAAATAAATATATATTATTTTCTAAGAAGAAAAATATTTGATTTTTTGGTGATATTTTGCGTAAAGTTGTTACTAGTCTCTGTCAAGGTATGGGACAAACTCTAGAATGATAGGTAACTACGAGTTAACATTAAATTATTCATAAAAAAAATGCTGCAATCGTTTATAGTTAATTTTTAAGTTGTAAGTCAATAAATTGGACTTAAAAACAATGTGCTTTTAATAGTCTGTCTGAAATTCTAGAATAATTTAATAATAGATATTTTAAATTTTTCTAATTAAATTGATACTGCTGCTGGTTTAAAATAATTTCTTTTAATCAAGATAGCCGTAAGAAATGTTAATAAAAAAATTCTAATAATAATTAGTAACTTTTATTTTAAAATGTATATCAAATAAAAGTTTGATGAGAATGATAAATGCACATGAAAAAATATCATCTAATAAAGCAATCTTAGTCTTTCAACTTTTTCGAACTGGGTCGTATAATTCTTCAATCTATAACTGAATAGATTGTACTTATTGCTTTGACTTTTACGTGATGTGTCAAAACTTTTCAAGTCTTATAAAAAGAATGTAATAAAGTACGAATGAGAAATGGGGGAAAAAAAGAAAAGTGTGAATTAAAAAAGAAATCGAAAATATATGAAATTTTCTTCTCTAGCGATATCTTTGTCAGATTTGCCATCTAGCCTTAATATACAATATATTAAAATCTAATGTGTAATGTTTTGTTACATATACTAACATTATAAATCAAGTTTTAAAATTCGGTGCGTCATGTTGAGCTGGTAACTTAGAACATAATTATAAGAGATAGATCATGTAGGGTGGGTCGAGAAAAAGCGAAATTTTCCTGATCAACTTCTAATAGAGCAGAAAAGTTGCCTTTTGTAATTAGAAGAATAATGCAAAAAATATTTTTGAGGTCGGTTAATATCTTGAGATCGCGCATTGCACTTGAATTTTTGAAAATATGATGAAAAGTGACGATTTTTGAAATTAATGATGAAAATTAAAAAAATTCAGAGCTACTTCTAATAGTGTGTAAATGTCACCTTTTGGTATTAGAACAACAACACAAAAAAATATTTAAAATCGGTTAATAACTTTAGATCGCGCATTGCACTTGTATTTTGCAAAATATGACTAAAATTGACAATTTTTGAAATTAGATGGTGAAAAAAAAAAAAAATATATATATATATATATATATATTCAGACCTCGAAAAATATGCAAACCGAAAGAGTGAGCACTGTGCGAGGCTTTATGACACCAAGTTAAATTTTAGTGCTCACGATTACTCATAACTTAATGACCGGTCTACCTGCAAGGTTACTTCACCTCCCATATTGCACAGAACAAGCTCAGTGAGCATTTTGTCTCTCATTGATTCAAAAACTCTCTCTGACAGTCACAGATTACATTGCTTTCCAAATCCGTCTGAATCCCAATTCCCTTATTGTTCTCTTTCATCGATGACCATTGATAATCACAGGTTTTTGGGATGAGCAAAGACTCCGTTACGCTCAGTAACAGAGTGTATCACCTCCTCCAATTATTTTCGGTAATTCCCGCGATATTGTTATTGTCTTGAATAGATGCGTTTCTCCTAGATCAATAAAATGATTCCTATTAATGTCAAACAATATAGAAGCACATGTCTACATGGCGTATAAAACTAATTGCTTCAATTCATTGATAGGGGTTTCAGTGGATCCATGCAGTCTGAGAGTTCTATTTGTGGTCGTTAGTGAGAAATTAGCCCTCGATTACGGACAGCCAGATTCCCAGGACAGAAGTCTGTCATACAGCTTTGAACATTTACAGAAGATACGTATTTTAAATCTTAATTGAAGTCATTTGGTTTATTAACAGTCATTGTTGGGATATTGCAATTGAGTAACTGAAATTTGACCACAAATAGTGTTACAAAAGCAGGTAGTTGCTTACACTGTTAAACATCAGCAGCAAACAGTATAATCATTTGATCTTTTTTGTAAATAATGGTTACTTGAACATATTGTTAACGTCTTATGACCATACTATGGTCACGATCATAAAAAATACGGTTAATAACTGTTATCTGTAAAAATGGTCTAATGACTGGGCTGTTTGCTGCAATTCCTTAACTGTGTACCTATAGGACCAGAAAATAAGGCCGGTCCTGTGCTTTTTCCATCACTGTGCTGAAACAAGTGCCTAAAAGGTAATTCAATGAAAGGCCAAAGGCAGATAAACCAATGAAAGGGCCCACCTATCGGCATTTCTGAATTTCAAATAACCTCTTATTTTCTATCCCGTATTGATAGAAGTGCCGTCACATCCAACTACGACGACTTCATCTAAGGAGATGTTCTTTTCAGATAGATATAAAATAACACTTCTAAAACTATCGCTACCGGTTTCAGCTGTAGTAGTTATGTGACTAAAGTATATAACCCGGTACCTGTATCGCAGAAATGTGCTATTTTTGACAATGTTTTCTAAATTTCAAGTTCGATGAAGCGACCTAAATATATTAATCGATTTTAAATAGTTTTTATGTTATTCTTCAAATTTCAAAATATGATTATTACTCACTATTAGAAGTAGGTCTGAATAAGTTTTTAAATTTTTCATCTTGTAATTTCAAAAATTGTCAATTTTCGTCATATTTTCCAAAATACAAGTACAATACGCGACTTAAAGATATTAACCGATTTTAAATAATTTTTGTGTTATTATTCTAATACCAAAAGGCGACACTGAAACACTATTAGAAATATCTCTGAATATTTATTAATTTTCATCATTAATTTGAAAATCGTCACTTTTCATCATATTTTCAAAAATTCAAGTGCAGTGCGCGACCTAAAGATATTAACCGATTTCAAAAATATTTTTTGCGTTATTCTTCTAATTAGAAAAGGCATCTTTTCTGCGCTATTAGAAAGTGATCTGAAAATGTTCGCTTTTTTCGACCCACCCTACTGTAGAATCGTGGGAAAAAAATAAACACTCCCTACTAACACTGCAACAAATTATTGTAGAAATTATTGTAGAAGAACGTTACTGGTACCAAACGATTGGAAATAAAGTGTACTTTTAGATGATGTATATAAAATTTGCTTAGGAGACCATCTACATATCAAAAGGAACCCCAATTTTTTTTTTTTTTTTTTTTTTTTTATAGCAATACCCAAGTTTGACACTTTTAAATAAATTCTACACCCTTCCATTAGCTTAAAATCAAATTTGTATGAAATTCGGATACGATTAGTTTCCGAGAAATTAATTATTTTAAAATGAGCCTATTTTAGGGGCTGTATCCAAACTGAAGTTCGGTATTCGATGGCTGAAAGGCTACATAATGACCATGTCACTTCTATTAATGTATTACTTCTTGCCAATATGATCATTTCACTCGCTTAATATGTTTCGACTATTGCCAGCGCAAATGTTTGAATAAAATGAGTAAAATATATTTTTCCAAATTATGCTTTCTGCACATAGACCATCGTTTTGACATTTTAAAATCATAATTCTAAAACTATTAGCAGGACATAATACATATAAATCTATCAAAAAAATGGTAGGTTGTAATTCATATGTTTTTCGAATATTAATTTCTTAATTTATAATTCATATTATAAAAAAATTTAAATTACAAATTCAATGTATTTATGTTTTGGTTTTTTAGTATTATAACCAAATTATCACATTAGGATAATAAACAAAAATGTGAAAATGTAGTTTAACATTAGAAGCTCTAAATTTTGAACGTTTATAATTCTAAAACTTATCATCCAAGTGACTTTCAATTTCGTTTCCAGGCATTGTTTGAACCAAAGATTTAAAATATATTATCAAAATTGGATGTTGACATTGAGAAAAAACAAAGTTTGGTCTGTTTTTGATTTGTAGAGGGCCCCCTAAGTACATTTTACATACATAATTTAAAAGTAGACTTTATTTCTAATTGTTTGGTAGCAGTAACTTTCTTCTACACTATATGGCCAAAGGTGGCCGGCCGCTTGCGATTTTAGACGTTTTGTTAAATATTTAGAAAAATACACGAGGAATCAACCTGAAACTGCAGGTGTGTAAATAGTGTAGTATAGGTCATATATTTCCGAGAAGATTTTTTCCCGAAACCCCATAGGGGACCGTCAAAAAATTGAAAAATAAATAATATCATTTGGATAACACTGTAAAAACTAATGTAGCAAAAGCGTTCAAACTGTGGAATATTATTAAAAGGCTTATTGTAATAAACTGTATTAATTTTTATGAGGATAGAATGTATACTAGTAGAGAAAGTAAGGTTTTTATAAAAACAGTCCCAAATTTTGCCAAGTCAGAACTTGTTTCAGAAACTTATTGGCTTCTGAGATTTCTGATGGGTCTTCTCTTTAAAGCTTTTAGAATAAAATGCAAATATTTCGAGAATTCTTGGTAACTATAAGGTAATAATAGTACATATTTTTACATCTACTTTGATTATGTCTGAAATAAAGGATTTACTTTGTTGGTCTTAAGGTTTGGAAATGTTTTTTCAATTAATTTCAGAAACTCATTGGCTTCTGTGATTTCTAATGGATCTTCTCTTAATTAGGTTTCCGAATAAAATGTTAAGATTTCTGGAATCTTTGATTAACTAAGAAGTAATAATAGTATATATCTTTACATGTTATTTTGTCTGGAATAAAATGATTTCTTTCTTGACTGTAAATTTTAGAAATGAGTTTTCAATTAATTTCAAAAACTTATTGTGTTCTGGAATTTTTTATAAGTCTTCTGTAAAAGAATTCTGAATTTAATGGAAAGATTTCCAGCTTCTTTGCCAATTATGAGGTAATAATAGTACATATCTTTACATTTATTATTATTTCGTCTGAAATGAAAAGATACCTTTACTGGTGGTGATTTTTGAAAACGATATTTCAATTCATTTCAGAAACTTGTTCGCTTCTGAGATTTCTGATGAATCCTTTCTTAAGGGCAAGATTTCCAGAATCTTTGGTAACCATGAGGTAGTAATAGTATATATCCTTACATTTACTGTTATTTTGTCTTAAAATTACTTTTGCAATTGCCTTCTTTCAAAAATGATTGAGACTTACCACTTCATTTGTGTTTCAGCCTCTAATAAAATAAAAAAAAACTAAAACATTTGCTTAAAGTTCTATACATATGCATCGCTGCCGAGACTTTAATTTTAAACTTGCGTACAACTCTTTAAATTTAAAAATAGAGGCTATTTGTTCGAAACAATAAATGACGATAAAAAGAGAAATATACAAGAAAGTTTTATGCCTATTTAATCCTATTGTAATACAACATTTTCCTAACATTCTTAAAAATTATTTCTTAACCACTTCGGGACGAGCGTCTTTTACAGAACTTTTTAATCTTTTATCACCGGTTTTTCAAAACAGAAAATTTTGCCTAATTGAATCGGGAAAATGCTCGGATTAATTAAGGCTAAATTTACAAAAAAAAAAATTACTGGTGAGAATAATCACTGATTCTGAGCACCTTATGCGGCACGAATACCGGTCGCTCGTCCCCAAGGGGTTAAGGGGACAGTTTTTCTCAAAATTGATCAAAAAAGCGATTTTTGTTTTTGAATATTACATGAAAACCTCTTTAATCGTGAATATTTTGACACCTCATTTTTATCCACAAGGCAATAATATCGCGATATATTGTAAATTTTGTTAATACACCCGGTGCAATCACCCACACAAATTAAAACTTTAAATGACTTTTTCTCCATGTTCATATTTTCTTCATTTTCATGTATTTAAAATGCTTAGGCTAATTTTGTATTTGAGATAGAGATTTAAACTTTTTTGTATATGTTTTCTATTATATATGTGATAAATCTGCGCATGGATTTTTCATTATTTCCTTCAGATTTTTTATTATTTTAAAAAAAATAAAAGTATATTAAGACGTGTTAGATTTCATCGTTTTACACTATATATATTACATTACACAGTCTTGTGTAATACACATTTGAAAATCTAAAAAAAAATTGGGCAAAAATATCTATATTTTAAAAAGTAGTAAGGATTTTTAAAAAATTCCAATTTTTGTCAACATTTTTTTAAATTTTAACTAAAGATGCAGTTAAAAAAATTATTTTCAAAATGTTCTTTTAGTTGAAAATTCAAATGCGTGAATTCACCATTTGAACCATATTTAAAAAAAATAAACAAAATTGTTGAAAAGGTAAACTGTCCCCTTAACCTAGTATCACATGAAAGTAGGAACAAAATTCTAATAGTACGCAAAATAACTACTGGTATATTTTTTAGATTTCAGTAAACAGTATTTATAGCCATTTTTCTACTTTCTTGTCTGCTTTTAATTTTCAGAAGAAAAAAAAATCTCAAAAAAATAAAAATTTTCAAAAAAAAAAATATTCTCAAAAAAAAATTCTCAAAAAAAAAAAAAAATCTAAAAAAAAAAACAGAGTCAACCGAGCCGAAATTATACCAGTAAAAATATTTCCGCAATTTTTTTTAACAATCCAAACGTATCCTAAAACTAGATTCTCTAACAATATGGTTTTAGCGGCAGCGATTTTATCTTCAGATGTATTCGATTTGAACCTACTCTTTAGAAATCATTCTTTACACTCTAATTACTATATTCGAAGATCATTTTTAATGTTAATGAATAAAAACTTTATTTATGACACTGGAAATATTCACCCTTTATTAAAAAAACATTCATTTTAATAAAATTGTTTCGCGCAACATTACAGCCACAAAAAATAATCATTAGTTTCCTTTTTGAGTTTCTGTTAATTTAAATAAATTAGGAATAAACATAGACTTAAAGGTTTTAGATTGCATAAAAAATATTTCAATGGAGAAAAATATACAATTAAATTGTGGACAATCTCGCATTCAAATATACATTCTAATCACATAAAAATTACATCACATAATTTTGCGAAACAATAAGTCTATGTTTATATCTAATGTACTTACATTACTGAAAACTCAAAACAGAAACTAAAATTTAGTGTTTGTGCTTGTATTGTAGCGCTCAACAATTGTTTTAAAATTTGCTTATTTGTTATTATTAATATTATTATTTTTTTAACTATTAAATATTTTTCGCGTCATAAATGAAATTTTTATTCTTTGATATTAAAATAGATCATGGAATATAATAATCAGACTGTAAAGAATAATTTTTTAAAGTGTATCTTTAAATCAAATAAATTCGAAAAAAACTAATATATATATATACAGGGTGTCTGATAATTCCTGGACACGTTTTAAAATTCAATATAAAATCAAGTAATTGTCATACAGGAGTGCGGTTTGGGCCAAAATGCTTCTCAGGGTGAAAATTTTTCTTCAAGTGGATGAAAATAATTAGTTCCAAATTTCAATCATAGATGGCGCCACTTGTTCTTTCAAACATGCGTGTGTTCTGACTTTTAGATTAATTTTCACTCTGTGACACAGATAAGACGACTCCCAGCGCTGGCAGTCGTCATTTCTGTGTCACAGTTTCAAAATTAATCTGAAAATCAGAAAAAAACAGATGTTTGAAAGCAAATACACGGACAAGTGGCGCAAATATGATCGAAATTTGAAACTAATTATTTTCATTCACTTGAAGAAAACTTTTCATCCCGAGAAGCATTTTATTCAAAACCGCATTCCTGTACGACATTCACTTGATTTTATATTGAATTTTAAAATGTGTCCAGGAATTTTCGGACAACCTGTATATGAAATAAAGGTAAAAAATCTTGCAATTAAAAGTATCATAGTCAGGTATCATAATTTCGTTCTCTCAATGGAAACCCTTTTACAACATTGTAGGCCTGATCGCGTAATAAAGAATTAAATAATCAATTTTTTTTTTAACTTTGGATAATGTTTTATTTTGGTGTATAGGCGTTCCAACCAAGAACTCAAACGAATTTTCTATATCACCAGAAAATTTCGTAATGTTCAATTTAATTAATTTCATTGCCTAACAAGAATTTATATCTGCTCCATTGACAGACCTATTCGAATCTTTTACAGAATAACTTGTAATCGTAGATGGAACTTTAGGTTTTGTACATTTATTTAAAATATTATTTTTCTCTTAAATTTAGCACTTACCCATTGAACATTATATTTGTTACTAGATACAGTATCCTTTTTCATATTCTTTAACCTCAGTTAATTGATCTTCTATTTCATGATTCAAAATTTTAAGTCGATTCTTTTAATAACATTTCTATTATGAAATGAAAATTTGTCTGTCTGTCTGTAATTGTATACAAATCCACAGTTTGGAAGCCTGAATTGTGAAATGTTATGTACATGTGTATCAAAACACGACCGAGGCAACTAAAGTAATCCGGAATCGAAATAATTTACAGTTAATTTTTAATTAATAAAAAGTCACCAATTTACCTCAATTCCCTATCAAATTTAAACATTTTTCGTTATAGCAGTTGCCAACAATTAAAAACCCACAATGAAATTCTTACCACAACATTTACTTTTCTATTCCAAGATATCCACGTGAAAAAATGAAAATGAAATAAATAGTTTGACGAATTGTTTAAAAAAGTGAATAATACGTCATAACTTTTCTATTGCAAGATTTCCACGTGAAAAATGACAATGAAATAAATTGTTTGGCGAATTAAGAAAAACGTAAATATACGACATAGTGGAAATATAATGCACATCAACAAGTGAATATATAACGTCATACGAGTTTGAAAAAACGTATTGAAACATGATAAAAACCCGATTATTGAAATATTGGCACATTTTAACATTTTGAGAGTTTTTGAATTTGTTTTCGCCATTTTTAAATCTGTTCCATAATATATACGTGTATGTATACGTATATATTAGAATTTCCACAAAGGTCCCTAGATCTCATTCTTAGTGCAGAACTGAAATAAAGATTTCAGATTTTTTTAAAATAAAATTCATGGAATTTTTGCACTTGTCATTTTTCTTTAACCATAAAAAAATATTTAAATAACAAAATACTCGGAAACGACTTTTCATCAAAAGGTTTTAATCTCAGTCAAAATCCAGATCACAGATTATATTTACTAAGTAAGTAGGTAATCTCTCGTACGGATTAAATGGATAAAAGAGTGAAAATTACGTAAATTAACATGCAATCGTTGATTTTTCAAAACAAACGTTCTTAAAATTCCGGACAACGCCGGGAACTTTAGCTAGTTTCTAATAAATCATCTACTTTTGTGTTTTCAGTACTGTCTGTATATAACGTTTCAAGTTTTGAAATTAATTTTGAGAGTCATTCAACAAAACATTTTGATTTTAATTTATCTAAATTTTCCAGTTCAAAGTCAATTTAAATTCAATTCCATTTTTAAAATTTTAATTTAGCGCAGAAATTAAAGAGTTAAAAAAACAGTGGAAGAAAGTTCTTACCTGTTGAACCCAGGTAAGCCTTTTCAGGAAAAAAAAAGAGATTTGAATAATGAGCATTAATATTTAAAAATTACAATAATGCACTATGATTTAAAATCCAAAAAATATGATATATTATAAAGTATTTTATTAAATGCTAAAACTTGAAATATTCCAGATTTCACATTACACAGAACTGAGAAAAAAACAGCATTTTAAAACATAAGGAAAGATAATTTCTTTTTAATCTCAATTAAAATAAATTCTCGTCGCGAGTTACTGGTTTGGCATCATAAAAAACTCGATGGTTTAATTCAATAAATGAATCAAATTTAGTGTGAGAAAGCGATTAAAATGAATGTTTATTAAAAAGCACATTTACAGAAGATTTTTTAATCCACCATCGATTTTAAAAATTATAAACTTTAGGTAAACAATACAGCTACTAAAATATTTTAATCGAAAATCATTTTGAATATTCTCATATAGAGCCAGGTTCGCTCCGAAAGAAACATTTCTTTAAAAAGCCATGAAGGTAATTTTATAAAATATTTATAAAATATTCATAAAATATAAATTACTAAAATATTATCATTATTAAAAGCACAAAAATACTTTAAACTTTTAATGTATTCTCCATACGGAGCCAAGAATAATATTTTCGAAAGTAACATTTTAATATTTCAGCATAGCGTACTAAACATGTTCATTCAATAACAAAACTCAAACTGATCAAAACCAAGGATAGGTCAATCAACAACAACACTTATTAAGTGAGGCAAAGAGACAATGCCGAGATAATTCCTATAGAAAATGAAAACGCACTCAACGTATATAAAACACTTTACGTCAATTTTTGTTAACCATTTGGGAAAATGGTTATTGTCCTCGATCAGGTTAGGAAATCAAGAACATATCTGAAGCGTTTTATTAGTTGAATCCCGCGTTTTATTCGTTTTCTGATTGGTCTATACAGTAATCTGTATTTTTCCTTTACTTTCAACAGAGATGGATACTTCTGTTGCCACTATGACAAAAAAGTAATAAAAACTACAAAAAAATTAATAACTCAGAAACAAACTGAGATACAGCTTTCAAACAAATTGCAATTAAAAATGCATTTTTTTTTTCTCTATACGACGATATAAAAAGTAATATTGTGGAATGTTTAGAAGTTTAAAAATGAAATTTCATTTAAAATTGGTTCAGGAATATTAATGTTTAATCCATGGCGTACGTAATGTATGACCAGCTCCGTAGAAGTTTAAAAATTTACAGTACCGAAAATTGTAAAACTGAAATTACTTTTAAAATTTGTTCATGATGGGTCCAGGAATGTTAATGTTTAATCCATGGCGTACGTAATGTATGATCAACTCCGTGCGATTTTTTATGTCTTAAATTTTAGTCTTTGAAAAAATCGTTTTCCAAATGGTCGTTGTAATTTGTTAAATTGCTTTTTATTTATTTATTTTTTTTTTTTTTAGCATATTGTTGCGAAATATGAAAATTTGCAGAAAAACAAATGAAGACAAGAATGTGAAAAAATATATATATTAAAGACGTCATACTTTAAAAACCTAATTTTAGGAGCTTGAAAAATTTCAAATTTGCTTTTAAAATTTATATAATTTGTTTCAAACACCTGAATATTTTAGAGAAAATTATTTTACAAATCATACATAAATTTAATTTAAAAATTATAAAAAGTGGCAATTCAAGCGTTCATTATCATGATTTTTCTGCATTTAATAATTTTGCTTTTAAATATGCATAATACGATTCGGATTGTCATCTACATTATTTCTGATGTTAACGTTCCCTATTTCTTATGTACATACAAAAAGCACAATGATTAATGAAAAGTAATACGAGAGGTTTTCGAACAAACTTTTGCCATAGTGTACTCATATTTCGTTAAGACGCGTTGATGGATTAAAAATTGCATAGTTAATTAAAAATAAATTAAAATATTTATCTGCAAATAATCTCAAATAAAAGTGCGAAAATCTAGCTGGAGTCCACACTGGCACCTGAATAATTTAGTTAAATTACATTAAAATGACAAATGATACGTAAAATTAACTTTAAATAATGAAAATAGATTATATCAAAATGATTTACTCTATTTCTTGATTAAAATTTAGTACAAAGAAATTAAATAACATTATCTGATAAGAAATAATTATATATAGTTATAGAACATTCATCAAAACAATAAAATCACTATTCTTTTCATTTCCGAGAAGTTTAAAATATCATTCTTAAACTGACGAATGTATTTTTAAGACGAATTACCGTATTTCCTCACACAATTTACGCCCACGCATACTTTTCGCATTCTTTACTGTTCACATTATTCTTTTGAAAGAAAATTTAGGTAACAAAAAATGTTTTGCACAATTTTCACATTAAAAATATGAGAATTTGAATTATTGAAATTAGATTGGAATAACGTACACTGTTAAAATTTTTGCAGCATTCTGGCAGGTCATTCGACCGTTTTTTGAAAAAGCGGTTTCATAACCATAATGTAACTATATTCTGACCATAAAATGACCAATAATATGGTCAGAATAGTGTTAAAATTTCGGTTGTGTAACCGTTTTCGGAAAAAACGGTCAAATGACCTGCCAGAATGCTGCAAATTTTTAACAGTATATGACCAGACTTTATTTATTTTTTAAAATTCAAACCCCTATTTCAATTCGGTTTTGTGCGTCGAAAAAGAAAATTTTGCTTTTTATTCTTTTCACCTACTGCGAGTGCGGATGACTTCAAACCTGTGATATATTACAGCTTTCGATTAATAATTTATCAATTTCTTTATGTTAAGACTTTATTAAATTTGTTTTCATTGTATGCAAAATTTCTGAATAATACGGAAAGTAGCAGCTACACTGCTGAATTTTAATTTACAGCAGTTCGCTATACGACACCTTCCAGTAAAATTAATACCAAGAAACCTTTAAAGAAAGTAACTTCCGTATTTCACACATTCATTATTTTTAGTACCAAAGAAGTAACAACAAAAGTGTGCGAAAAATGCGATAGTAAATATGAAGACGTGAGTTTCAAAACTCGCCTTATCCAAAAAATCAAATTTTGAGAAATCGCGAAAAACCTGTAACTGCGTCCATTGGTTTTCATAGTAAACCAAGATTTTACAATGGCAGAAATACAGGACAAAACTAGTTTTTTTTTTCTCACCTTGTTCTGTTTTTTCGATACATGTTTATCAATACAATAAATTGATAAATTAAACATAATTTTTTAATTTTGGAAAAGGCGAGTTTTGAAACATACGTTCTCATATGATATTTGATATCTATCACTGCAAAGAAATACGCATAATAATGCACAAAACGCAGTATAAGAAGGAAAATAGCAGCTCATTGATATCTTTATTATATTAAAATAAGTTATATTCCTAGTAAATTGTAAATAAAACTGATGAACCAATACCGTATTTACACTCTCATAAATACATTCTTTAATTCACGGAAATATTCCTGGCAGCACTGCTACCGTAATATATCTAAGAATTAAAGCATGTCCGTTTCTTTTTTTCTCTGTGACAAGAAAGAAAATACCCGCTAATTGAAGAAATTTACTATTTTTCGTTCTAGGATGGAAAATTTCCGAAATGTGAAAAAAGAAGTTTTTTTTTTAAAAAAAAAACTTCTTTCGTTCTTCCATAGATTCCATGACTTTGAACCTGGGACCACGCGTTTCGAATTGAGATTCTTAACCACTAAGCTAGGGATGCACAACCTGTGGCCCGCGAAGGGTTAACGTGTGGCCCACGAGTTTCATCAATTTATAAGTGGAAAAAAATTTCAATTTTTGTCCATAGGTCGCAGGAACAAATTGTTAATTTGCGCGAGAAAAATTGAAAATTTCGTCAGTCAGCTAAGAATCGCGAATTTCATTGATCGGGTGCGAAAAAATCGCGAATTTAGTTGATCGGACGCGAAAAAATAGCAAATTGCTTCGATCGGACACGGAAAAATAGCGTCAATCGGGCTCCGAAAAATTGCGAATTTCGTCAATCGGGAGCAAAAAAATAGCGAATTTCGTCAATCGGGAGCAGAAAAATAGCGAATTTCGTCATTCAGGTGCGCAAACATGACGAATTTTGTCTATAAGGCGCGGAAAAATCGAGAATTTTGTCGACCGGCTTCGGAAAAGTTGCGAATTTTGTTGATCAGGAGCGGAAAAATCGCAAATTTCGTTGATCGGCTTCTCCTTCCCCCTTCATCCATAAAGTCGGCTGTAATTTTTTTCGGCACTAGCCACTTTCATGCCTATGTTTGTCTTTTAGCACTTTTAATAAAACAAAATTTACTTTTCCGAATAAGGTCAATGAATATTATCACTCCTTCGAAATAATCCTTGCTATATACAAACGTTGATATATCCTTGCCAACTTAATATAGATATGTTGACAGGGTAAGGGGAACAGAGAGGTGTAAAATTCCCCTCCCCCTCTGAAACCATATTTTTTATCTGATTATAGGCCAAAGATCACCTGCCCAAAATAGAACGCTCTCGTTCTTACTGACGTGGCCCTCAGCAACCCAGAAATTTTTGTAAGTGGCCCTTCTCTTAAAAAGGTTGTGCACCCCTACACTAGGCTATAGCGGAAGCTTGGTAGATGGTGAGTTTAAAATTAAGATATGGGTTTTTCTTCAAATGGGGGATTGGTAAGGTTTGTTAAATTTCTTGTTCAGAAAGCTCGGAAATTTAAACTTAATTGCAGGGACATTTAGTCGTTATGAAACAATGATTGGTGTTTTAACTCTTATAGAATCATCCTCATCATCATCATCATTAGCCCAAACATAGTTTAAGGTTGTTCTCAAATCCAAAAGGGCAACTTTCTGACTTGAGTTTAAATTTATTGTTGGTCGGAAATGCATGAAACTAGCCGGTGTTGTTGTTCAGAAACTATCTAATCCAGCTTTTTTCCCGCTTTTTTTGCAAATGCAACAGATTTTTTAGAAAATAGTGTCAAAGTTGACGTTTTGACCCGAAGTTCCCGAAGAAAGCAGAAAAACCGGTCAGCGAAGGGAGAAAACATCTTTGTAACTTGATCAAAATCGCTTATCACTCAATAAGTAATTGATTGATCAAAAAAAAAAAAAGAAAAAAAAAAAGAAAAAGAAAACAGAGTTCGATTCCAAATCGCTTCCATAATCAGGCCTTCCAATTTTATATCTTTGTGTGTTAAAAAATGAATCTGTATATGTGTCAAAACATTTTGCGCTTGTTGAGCAGAGCAGTTGAGAACAGCCTTAAGGCCTGTTCCGGCCTCAATCCATCTCTTTCGTGGCCTTCCCTGTCAATTTTTCCCCTTGTTTTACAATTCGAGGCTGCTTTTGGCATGCGATCAGAATCCATCCTTTCCAAGTGGTCTTTCTATTTCCTTCTGTAATTTTCTATTTTATTCAATATTGTCATAACCTCAAGTTTCCTTCTGATGTAATCATTTCTTATTTTGTTCATTGTAGAAGATCCTTTCACACTCCTCAAAAATTTCATCTCTGAGGATTGTATTTGTCTTTCATCATTTTTTGTGAGTGTCCATGTTTCACTTCCGTATAGTAAAGTTGGTATTGCCATTGTTTTAAAAAATTTCATTTTTGTGTCTTTTCTTGTATTTCGACGAGTTCTTATAGTACCACAGATGTATTGAAATTTATAAAGCTTATTTTGTATATTGTTGTCATAGTCACAAGATATATCACATCCTAAATAATTAAAATGTGAAATCTGCTCAATTGGTTTATTTTCTAAAACATTTTTTGTTCTAATAGGATCTTTACCCTTAAATGCCAGTACCTTTGTCTTATTCTTTGAAATCCTTAACATATAATCTTTTCCAATTTTGTTTAAAGTAAAAATTACATATTGTAATTTGTCTTCATTATGTTATAGAATAATAGAGAATAAAAATTTTAACATATCAGACACATTTTTAACAAGACATAATTTGATTGTTAGATGTAAAATATGAATATTATATTTTAAGTTAAATTCGAGAAGAAATGTTTGCTTTTTTGAATAAAATCAATTACTTTAAGGTAATTGAACTGCTATATATATTTTTAAATGTGTTCGTTTAGAATATATTTTACATGCTAATATTTTTTTAATACTCTAAAAAATAAATTGCGAAAAAGTTTAAATGAATGAGAAAACAGCTACTTTTTTTAATTCGAAAGCCTTATTTTTCTTTGTTTATTTTTTTAAAAAAATTAGAATTTTTAATTTATTGAATTATTCGGTTTAGCATTTAAAAAATAATTTCAAACTTTAGTAATAATACAGCCAATACGCATGCGTGCAAGGAATAAACGGAATTTCCCCGTCTTTTTTCAGATTTTCGGGAAGAATTAACAGAAAAAGCATGTTTTCTAGAAGTACAGAAATTGTTTAAAAATGACGAATAAGTTAGTGTATAAAGACGATTTTTTCTGACAGTGTACAACATTTTGAGAATCTAATTTTAATTCTAATTGATACTTCAAATATGGCTTTCCCCTATACAGATGGAGTAAGTGTTACGTAAAGCTATCATCATGTTCTAGACTTAGCTGCCTTAAAATAACTAATAATCGATTATAGGTGAGTCGATGCGTAATTACCTCGGGACCTAAAGATTAAATCAACGAAAGTGCAACATAGGTTTCTTATCGAAGAATCGATTGGAAATAGCGCAATAGTGTAAAGGTGTTTTGTGTTAAATTATAGCAAGTGGATTTCGGAAATGACATTTTATTGTTTGGTTTAGTTATACTTCCTTTAAAGTTTACATAAAGCGGTCATTGCAATAGTGTATTTTATTATGGATGCTGAATTGGCATACATGTATGAATAATTGTATAGTTACATTTATATATTTATTAATTTAAATTAAATCTATTTTTTAATAATTAATAATGTTAATGTTTAACCTTTATTTAACTTTTAGCCCAATGAGGACAATATCTCATATATAGTATATTATATTCGATGTGTATAAAGTGCATGTATTAATTATAAATTTTATTCTTGGTTTTATCCTCTCCTACTATATTATTTATATTAAATTTTAAGAATGTTTCTTACACATTAAATGAAACTAATTTCTAAATTTAAATTCCTTTTTTTAATACCTAAGAATTATAATTTTGGTTTTTTATTTTATTATCATTATATTATATATTTATTTAATTGATTAGGTTATGATGTAACAGTGATTTAAATGCTCATATTTTATAGTCTGGTACATTTATTTATGTGAAACATAAATTAATGAATAATCCGTGTCATATTTTATATATTATTAATATTAATCTATAATAAATCATTTACATGTTTTATCTTATAATGTTATTAATTTATTAAAATATTTTTAATTGTCACTCATATATCTCTAGAAAGTACGTGCTTTTTTAAAGCATCATCCAGTAACAATTATAAATATTTAATTAATTACATATATTACTTTTTATTCCAAAACAGTTTTTTTACTAATAATAAACTCAACAGATGGCAGCACTTCAGCCATTCCTTGGACAACAATGTGGAATTCATTTTTAGGAATTCATTTTTAGATGTACTATCGAGGAAGCTGGTCAACTATATGCAAGTTTGTACCTCACTATACTGCGCATTATTACTCCTTGGTCATTTATTTTTTCAAAATCTTTTTTTGGCAACAGTTGCACATAATCTTACCCTTGTTTTTTTATACATCATTGTTGGTTATAGAGGATCTCAAAGTGGTAATATGTTTTTTCTTTTTCAATCCATTTACATCAGTATTTTTTTTATTTAATTGTTTTTCCAATTTTTATCTGGTTTTATTGTGCGTTGGTAGCCATAAATTCGTATTTAGCTTTTTTACAAAGATGAATACGGAGATGAAACCACACACTTTTTTTTGCAGTGCCAAGGTATTTAGGGTCTGAGGATTCTTTCTAGGTTCTACAAACTTCCATTATATTCTTTTAATTCTATTTTTTACTATGTTTCTTTGTAGTAACTTGTAATTGTTTTTAACCCCTTTGGGACGAGCGACCGTTATTCGTGCCGCATAAGGTGCTCAGAATCGGGCGTTATTCTCACCAGTAAAATTTTATTATAAATTTTACCTTATTTAATCCTAGCATTTTCCCGATTCAATTACGCAAAATTTTCTGTTTTACAAAACCGGTGATTAAAGATTAAAAATTCTGTAAAAGACGCTCGTCCCGAAGGGGTTAATGGTTATATATAACCCCGATTTAACGAATCCATCGGGACCGTAAACTTTATTCGTTAAATCGGGGTTATTCGTAATATCGGGGTCCAAAATAAAAAAATAAAAAAATTATGCACTTACTTTATGGAAAAGCTCTAATAAGCCGCTACACAAAAATATCCATAATTAGAGATTGTAGACTTTTTATTACAGCTAAAAATACAGCGAATACTTCGCACTAATTAATTTTAAAGTACTGTGTAATAGATGTTTGAGAATTTCTTTGATTTCTTACTCTAAAAAGTTCTTTTTCGACTTTATGGAGAGAAGAAAATATCGAGTCGTTTATGTCCTGCTGCATGAGGTATGTTTTCACAGTTTCCAAACCGTCTAAAGCGTGAGAAAATTTAACAGTTTTAATGGGAATTTCCTTATCGATTTCAGCATCAGAATCGCTATTCATTGGTTCCGACACATTAACTGTTTCATCAACTTCAGTTGCACAGGTAGACAGTCCGTCATCACATGTAACATAATCGTTAAATTCTATCTCAGGAGCGATTTCTTTCCACATAATTTCATCTGAAGGGGCGATATCTTCATCATTTTCATCCCTTTCCACTTGTGTGCCTGGAAATCCTGCTTTCTGAAAGCATTTTTCAATTGTATTTTTAGAAACTAGATCCCATGATTCTCGCACAAAATATAGAGCATCCAAAACACTGATTTTGTATTTTTCCTCTGCATTTTCGTCCAACGATGCTATAATTTTTCTCATAAGCAACTTTCTGTAATTAACTTTTACAGAACGGATGATACCAAGGTCTAGTGGCTGAAGCACACTTGTACAATTTGCAGGGAAAAACAAAACTTTGACATTGTTGAAATTGCAAATTGGAGGATGAGCGGGACATCAATAAACAAAAGAATTCTTCTCTTTTTTTATCTGCATAGATTTATCTAAAGACGTCAGACAGTCTGTAAATAGGGGAGAAGTCATCCATGATTTTAGGTTTGCTGCATATTTTGTCGGTAAGGTCTTTACGTTTTTAAAACATCGTGGCGTTGCTGCTCTTCCTATAACAAATGGCTTCAATTTGTCAGTTCCATCAGCATTAACCGCAAGCAAAACCGTAATTCTCATTTTGCTTTTTTTTTGCCGCCAAAGCATTTTTCATTTCTATAACAAAGCGTTTTGTCGGATTGTAATTCATAAAACAATCCTGTTTCATCTGCGTTCTTAATCTCCGATGGTGAATACCCTTCAATCAGGCTGAGCAACTTTTCTTCCCAATCTTTTACTACATTTTCGTTTACATCCGCCTTTTCTCAGCAGATTTTCTTTTGGACTACGTTGTATCTTTTCTTAAGGCGGACAATCCAACCATTGGATGCAGAAAAATCTTTCACATTATGGTTTTCGGCAAGTTTAAGTGCTTTTTCTTTGATCAGAGACCCACTAATGGCTATTTTCTTGGCACGAACGATGTTGAACCATTCTACCAGGTCGGATTCAAGAGTAGAAAGAGGAGTGGCTTTCAATGACTCTTATTTTCGACGAATTTTTACCACATTCTGCTGATGCTTTTTCAATTTCTGCTCGTTGTTTAACAATTGTTGCTAATGTCGACGTAGAGATTTCAAGGCGTTCTGCTAACGCGTTTTGCGGTCCAACGTTCTTGTCAAATTCACGTAAAATGTTAAACTTTTCAGTCAATGAAAAACGTTTTCGTTTCCGACAATCTGCCATGCTTCACAAAGTTTCAAAAATTAAATGTTATGCAAAATCGAGCGTTCAATACACTTCACGTCTCTCAAGAAACAAAACAATTGCTAAAAATTCTTAAACTATATTCTTGTTCCTACTTGAAACCCACCTGACAGGTTACACTCATGACTCATCTGCACATGCGAATAATAATGAGCTCACCCTCAAAGAACTAAAAAAAGGATCTTATAGCTGTCTGCACATGCACTCTCTCTTTTTGCGCAAAAGCGAAGGAGTAGCAAGGCGCGACACGCTATTGGCCTAAATAAGGAGAAGTTTTTAATTTAGTCCAATAATGTTCTGCGACCCCGTCCCCCCCTCGCTTCTGCGAAGTCTCATCAGAGAGGCCCAGGTGCGTTTTGATTTATTCTTGCAGTGACGCATGCGAATGGCTATGTTTTATTAAATAAAGTTTATTTTTCATTATAGCCTTTTGATTTATAGTCACCTCATCATATTATCATAAACCAAGAACACTAAAATCCCCATTTTTATTTGGAGAGAAAGTTGACGCAAACATCAGGTCCTCTTTGGTGCTTTAAAGGTTGTCTCTTTTATGGTAATCGCTTCCTTGGCAACTTTCCAATGACATTCTCTTAAAGCAAAAGTGCAGTCAATTTTAGAGAAACACCGACGAAGTTTCGGCGGGAATCCGAAGGAAAATTCCGAATAGATTTTGGCGAGAGAAAAACCGGTTCTGAGTCTACTTATATAAGAAGTCTGTGGCTTCATCCTGCCCCGTCGAAAGTTACTAGGTACAACAAAGTCTTTTTCTGTTCCAGACAAGATGGATATATCATTTGAAAAGCAATCCAATATTTTTCTAACCCAAACTAATATATATATATATATATTGTCGGCTGTTTGAAAAAATTCGTTAATTCGGGGTTTATTATTCGTTAAATAGGGGTTTTTGCCTTCATTTCAGTCGGGGATAAAGGAAAATTCGTTAAATCGCGAAATTCGTTAAATCGGGGTCCGACTGTATATATATATATATATATATATATATGTTTTACAAGGTATTTCAAATTTTATTTCAAAATGTATTAACTGCATCCTTTGGTATCATTTACTGTGATTTCTTAACTGTTTTATTCACCTTAATCTTTTTGATATACTGGAAGACATGTGCACATGGATTTTTGTAAAATACTGAATTATTAATCGGTATGGTGTTTTCTATTTCTATTTTATATCCTATAAATATTTAAATACGTTTTATTGATTCTTCCATTTCATATTATTTGTTTCTATTCTGCTTTCATTTTTAATCAATTCACTTGATTTTAGTGGTTGTTCTATAATTCTCTATATATAAGGATTTGTTTGGTTTTGCTGTTTAAACAGTTATTTACATTCAAAAGCTTGCAAATTTTTATCTTGCGATACATGTTTAATATAATTATTAATAGATGGCAGCACTAAAATTGTATCTTTCAGATTGCTCTTATTTTTAATTTTTCTAGCTCCATTTCAGTTATTATTTATACACCAGGGTGTATTTTTAGCTAAATTTTGACGATATTGTTAAACTGTTATCTATTAATTTAATAGTGCATTTTAAATAATGTAATTAATATCTATTTATTTTATATTAGATTAAATTTGTTTTACAAGGTATTTCAAATTTTATTTCAAAATGTATTAACTGCATCCTTTGGTATCATTTACTGTGATTTCTTAACTGTTTTATTCACCTTAATCTTTTTGATATACTGGAAGACATGTGCACATGGATTTTTGTAAAATACTGAAATATTAATCGGTATGGTGTTTATTATTTCTATTTTATATCCTATAAATATTTAAATACGTTTTATTGATTCTTCCATTTCATATTATTTGTTTCTATTCTGCTTTCATTTTTAATCAATTCACTTGATTTTAGTGGTTGTTCGGGCACAGGGGAAAATTAATTTTAGCTTTAGCTTATTTTTCCCACAGAAAACAACCATTTTGCTTATATCATTGAATTCTGTGCCCTCGATAACGTAATTCAATGTATAAGCTTTTCAATTTTTGTCGGTGTCCACTTTTTTCTTTTTTCTTCCATAATAATTCTTATAATATTTTTTTAATACTTACAGCTTTAATTCATAATAATTGACGGTGGCAGGTTATGTTTAATTAATGGTAATATATATATATATATATATATATATATATATATATATATATATATATATACTAGACTATTTCAAATCTGCAAACCTAAAATCCGCAAATACCTAAAATCTGCACATCATTTCAGATGTAAACAATGAAACTTCCAGTTAAGGAGTAGGGGCAAATTCAAATCTTTTTTTACTTTTATATCATTCTATGCGCATTTAAATATGTAATTCTAGGTAATGTCGCTGAACTCATGCTTTCTCATGAAGGAAATATAAACTTATTTTCAAGAAAATTATAGTTAGTGCTGATATCAGTGTGGATCGTAGTATCTTTTACCAAATACATTTATGTGTTAATCAAGACTTTTTTCATTAAGTCTCGTTGGACATGAAATAAAACTTCACTATTTTACATTATTTATATAAATTATTGGTGCACCTTTATGAGGCGAGTTTCATTAAATAATTCAAGAAAAAAATATTATTATACATTGTTAATTATTTATTGGCATTTACTTTTAACTTTTTAATCCTTTTCTTAATTTTTATAATTTTACTTTATTATTTTGCTTACTTATTTAAATATTTTACCTCATTGTAAGCATTCATTATAATTTCAAGTGCATTATTCGATTCAAATTGCCGTTTAAAATGCGTAAACAAAACTGACCAGAATTCCGCAAAATTCTAAAATCTGCACAGTTTCTGGTCCCAAACTTTGCGGATTTGAGGAAGTCTACTGCATAAATAAAATGAAATCACATGTTTAAAACTCAAAAAAAAAAAAAATATATATATATATATACATATACGTATATTTCTTTGCTCTACAACGCAAAACTTTTGACACATTTTCTAACATTTTTAAATATAAAAGCATAATGCTTGCAGCCAGAAATTTTGAACTGATTTGTATTCAATTTCCAATAAAATAATTACATCTTTAATTATAAACGATAATTATCTCAGGATGTAATTTTTTTTCCTTTCCTGCACTATCGTGCCCGGAAATTTGGTTAAACTTGGGCAGAATTTTCTAGAAAATATTCTGTGTTTACCGATAAACGAAATAACAGTTTGATTACATAGATTACGAAGAAGTGCACCTGTAAGTTTCATACGCTTGCGAACAAAAATATTTTTAAAAATGTGTCAGAAAGTAACCAGTTTGGATTTGGGAACAGTTTTAAGGGTTAAAGGAGTTTTTCAAATTGAAAAATAATACTTTGTGAAGTGGTTTATTTATTGATATTGCATTTAAAATCTACTAGAAACAGTTGATAAAAGCACGTACTTTATTCCGTTAGTAATTTTTATAAAAATTTTATATATATATATATATAAATGAATGAGCTTTATGTACTGTTACGGTCCTACGTGGTAGAAATCTGTAAAATTTTGCATAAAAACATATATTTTGAACTTTTAAAAACCATACTTTTATAAACTTTTATTAAAACTGCATCTTTTGGATTAGCTTTCTCTCTGTATTGCGCGGCGTGCAGAATTCCAAGATACAAAGATTTGTGTGAACATTTTAATCCAACAAAACAAAAATCTCATTAAAATATACATAATTCAGCAGTTCAATAATTCAAAGATGTCATCAAGATTCAGTCATAATTCAAAGATGTTTTAATTTTTTTCATTTTTAATTTCGTTGGTTTTTCAAATTTAATGTATTGCAAATAATTCCAACAAAAACTCTGATTATGTTTTGTTTAAAAATTGAAGTTTTTGAAAAAATATTTTTTTAAGTAACGGTCAAGGACTAGGTAAATATATAAGATTTAATTCTAAAAAAATAAGAAAAACAGTATGTCCCTTGCAAGGGCCTTGCCGAGGTATTTTGGAAACAGAGAAAAAAAGCCGATTGTTTCTAGAAAATCGCATTTGAAATTTGCCGCCAACAAGTACCGATCACTTACACATACACTGTGCAGCAAGAATCGCTATAACCTCTATATGTGTGTAAATTGTTAACAACGGCTTCGAGAGAACATTTATGAAATGTCAGACATACAGTAAGTGCTAAAAAGAAAAACAAATTCAGTTATTTGAAGCCGAAGATCACCCAAAACCTTTAAACTTCAGAATTTTGCAATTGCAGGTTGCTACAAAACGAATGCACCAAACTTTCGGGAGGTAAAATACACGTATAGGCCAGCAATATTTGTACAGGAAAACAGGATCACAATTAACTTATTCAGTCATAAATACAGGTTATTCCCGATGGATCCAGAGCAGGTTTTCATTTATAAAATTACCAATAGTGAAGATATTTTTTGTAAAATTTTCCTTTAGGCATACTTTGCTCTTTGTAAAATACGATAACATCACGGAATATGCTTAAGCGGCACTCATATTTGAATTTTGACGCCGTATTTAATATCAGGTACATTCTGAATTACGGAGTGTTCAGCTCAGTATGATTTGGATGCAGATAGTGGCAATTTACAGAACTTCGTGTGTTGTCATCAAATTAAAAAAACAAAACAAATAAGTCTTTTGAAAATATTGTTACAATATCTTGTTAAATTATAATGAACAATTAATATATTGTTAAATTATTAACGAAAATCCGAGTTTTGCTTCAAGTGAGATGCTCTGTGTTATTTTATGGATTTATTTATAACTATTTTTTTTCTTTTAAATAAAGCGGATTAGAACTTTTGGATTCTATTTTGCGGGAATTTCATATCTCTTCTCTGTGCACTACCCCCTGCCCCCGAACATTTAAATTCTCATAGAAGCTTAAAATCTTTTATGGCCTAATAACCAAAGTTTTTTTCCAAAAGTTTTAGGAGAAATCGCTGAGTTTTGCTTCAAGTGAGACGCTCTGTGTTATTTTATGGTTTTATTTATTACTATTTTTTTTTCTTTAAAAGAAAGTAGATTAGAACTTTTGTATTCTATTTTTCGGGAATTTCATATATCTTCTCTATGCACTACCACCTCCGCTCCCCCCCCCCCCCCCCTGAACATTTGAATTCTCATAGAGGCTTAAAATTCTTTATGGTCTACTAACCAAAGATTTTATTAAAAGTTTTAGGAGAAATCACTATCATTAAGTAAGATAATTTTTATTAATTTCTAAATTAAAAAACACATTGGAAGATATTATCTTATCAGTTGTAACTTTCCAACTGGGTAAAAAATAGGATTTATTTACCAATTAGAATAAATGTGTTAAAATTATTCTAGTCTAATTTTTTTCCTGATTCCCTATCAGATTATCATTTTATATTTTGCTACAATAACCGATTCTTTTTTTTTTGTTTGTTTCTGCACGTTAACCGCCAAAGCTGGCTAGCTTACTTATAACTTATACAGAGCATTTCCCAAAGTCTCTTTTACACTGTTTATAATTAAGACTTCATTAAGTATTTTAAGTTATTTATGCATGAAACATATCCCAAATTTTAATACCTGTTATAACCATAGATTTTACTACTACTCAGGACACCTTTCAAATGTAATGAATGAGCTTTTATCTGAATTACAAAAGCGTAGAAATACATCAGCAGCGAAATAAAACCGATTTGAGATGTATATGCTTTGAATGTGTTCTGTATTGATCGCGTATTTGTGATCACTATTTTCACAGACGCTCAATAGATCATATAAACTGCTGCGAATGATTCGAATCGAAATGTGGAAAGTAGGTAAATAATGCATAAAGAGTCTACAATAGTAACTCATAAAATGGCAATAACTCTCACAATTGGGCAAAAGTTTTAAAATTAAAGGATCCGAGTACTTCAAAATGCAACAAGATTTTTTTAGCTTCATATATCTTTAAATACTTACAATAATATCAAAACTTTAGAAAATTACGAATTTAGCTTTTTTATATGCAATTCGGAAGAACAAAACTATGTACTGCTTAAATAATTTTACATAAACCTCATTTTTTTTTTTTTTTTTGTCACATTTATTAGGGGCTCGATAGGACTCGGTAGTGGTAGATTTTTAGCTGCCGCTACCCACAATAATCTTCATAATTGATTTAGCTACCGCTACTCACAATAATCTTCATAATTGATTTAGCTGCCACTACCCACAATAATCTTCATAATTGATTTAGCTACCGCTACCCACAATAATCTTCATAGTTGATTTCTATAGCATTTGCAAGAAAATCCTTCCGCTGTAGGTTTACTATTATATTATACTGGGTGTATCTGAAAAGGGGGCAAAACTTTACGGGGTGATAGAACGCAGCTATACCAGCAAATTTTTTCATAGAATGTATGGTCGGAACGCAAGCGGTGAGAAGTTAAAATATAGTTTTAAACTGTCGCTGTTAAAGAATTAACACAAAAATGAGAAGAGATACTTCAGAAAATATTTTATTAACAGGAATGTAATTATTATACACGCACAAAGAAATTGCCCAAAAGATCTTCCGCCAACTGTAATGCACGCTTTACACCTTCAGGATAGGGACTGACGCACATTTGCGAAGACACCAGGCATTTTCCGAATATCGCCGGCAACAACGGCAATCCTGGCGACTAGATCAATATCAGTTTCAATGGGGCACTCGTAGCTCGGCTTTGCATATGGCCCCGCAGGAAAAAGTCCAAACACGAGAGATCCGGCGATCTTGGTGACCAAGCTATGGAACCACCTCGACCAATCCATCGCCCTGGGACAATGGAAAATTACCTTTTAACTTCTCACTGCTTCCGTTCCAACCATACATTCTAGGATGAAATTTGCTCGTATAGCAGCGTCCTATCACCCCGTAAAGTTTTGCCCTTTTTTTTTTTTTTTTACATGTATCCTGTATATTAAATAATATGCATTTTGAAATTAAAATTCGAAAAAAAAAAGGAACTATAAACTGCGCATTTTTTGAAAAGAGGCTGATTTCTAGAAGCTTCAGATATGCGAATCCAAAGTTACACCTCATTCAACCAAATAACTTTTGAGGTTTAAAAAAGTGCTCACATTGCAGTCTGTTTTCCAACGAGTAAATGTGAATTTAACAGTAAGCGTTCTTATTTTAAATCTGTATAATTCCCAAACTGCTTGATTGAATGACTTTCCGTTTGGTATCCGAAGATAAAATTTATCGAAGAATCCAAGTATGATGTCAAAATTAAGTGTTAGTATTGAAAATTTTAAATTTTGTTAAATTTGTAATATGTGTACGACCGTTGAATCATAATTTGTATACCATTAATTAGTAAAGGTTATTACAAATTCGTTAGTAGCAGTCATATTTGTAAATAATGACTTGCGGAAGAGTTTAGGGGCTATGCATATATAACGTTATCAACATTTGGCTAATTTTGGACCCCCTCCCCCCCCCCTTACGATATCATCCGTTATCATTCGTCGAACCCCCCCCCCCCCCCCTCGATGTTATCGTTATCAATGTCTAAAAAAAATTTCTAATCTTTTTCTTTCTTTTTACATGCTGTTACACGTGACATACGCATATGATTATACATATATTAGTCGCATGCTTTACGGATTCAAGAAGACATTAAAATATCAATACATGAAGTAAATTTATATCAAATAACATCTAAAAGAGTTAGTTACTATTTAAAGGTACTTAATAAAAGCTTATTGTTACATGATGCATTCAAAAGTAACATTGTTTTCTTGCATTTGCCCCCTGCCTGGGAAAGTTAAAAGCAGAACTAATCAACAAATATTCTTTGACTTTCTTTAGTGATAAATGCAAGTATCACTTTCTCCATATTATGCTCCTGATTTCTCTAACAGCGAATTATATGTGCATAAAGCAGAAGAAAAGGAATGTCAAAGGTATTGAGGTATTCAAATTTCGGAATGAAATGATTTTATAAAAATGTAACGGCTTTAATAATAGCTTTGTATTTTCATAAAAACATATAAAAATAATAATAATAAAAAAGATAACAGACTACCTGGACGTAAACAAAAAGTTACTGAAAAAAGAAAAGTTTGGTTGGATCGAAAATGATATCGATATCAAAAAGCAACCCCCCCTCCCCCCAGCGATATCTTACGATATCAAGTGCCAGACCCCCCCCCCCCTTCCCTCTAAAGTGATAACGTTATATATGCACAGCCCCTTATAGTAGGGCGGGGGGCGTTTTTTTCTCTCGACAATACATATAAACAAAAATTTTATCCTTTCATTCATTTTAAATTTTCAAACAATCAACAGATGTTTAATCTTGTTTGGTCATAAACAGAACAGTGTTTTTTTTTTTTTTGGTTTTTTTTTTTTTTTTTTCAAAAAAATATTTTGACTCAAATTAAATAAAACTGCGTCTACAACAATCGTCTTCAATATAAACAAGTATTCATAAAATAATATCCAACTCATAATATAGCTATCTTTTTTTTTTTTTTTTTTTCGTAGCGTAACAATAAATATATATATCAGATCAAAAGCAACATTGGTTTAAGTTTATTTATCTAGGGATAAGTCAACACAGCCCTTGAACTTTTCCAAAAAAAAACCTTTTAAAACTGTTAAAACCTTCCAACTTTTTAAAAACAGCAGCAAAAACAAAATCAACTTAAACAAGGGTAGTAATATAATAATAAAATAAATTTTACAATTTTTAAATGAATTTTATAATTTTTAAATAAATTTTACAGTTTTAAAATAAATTTTACATAATAATAAAATACATTTTACAATTTTACAATAAATTTTATAATAAAAGTAACATAATAATAAAATAAATTTTACAATTAAAATAAGAAATTCTAAGTAATATTAAATAGACAACTTTTGCGATATTGTTTATATTTATTTTGGGAAATAAATATTTAAAAACTATTTAAAAAAAAAATACGGAAAAACTAGAGAAAAAAATGATCGACAATCTTTCATAAAGGAATAAGCAACAACAACAGAAAAGTATTACATGCACAGATAATAATTTAAGAACAAAGAATGATTTAAGAATGATTTAATTAGAAAATAAAACTAGTAAACTAGTAATAAATTAAGCACGAAGAATCATGAAATGTACACAGATAATAATTTAAAAATGCGATATTCGTATATTTATTTTGGAAAATAAATATTTAAAAACTATTCAAAAAAAAAAAAAAAAGTAAAAACTAGAGAGAAAAAAATTATCGAAAATCTTTCATAAAGGAATAAAGCAACAACATCAGATAAAGTATTATATGCACAAATAATAATTTAAGAACAAAGAATGATTTAATTAGAAAATAAAAATAGTAAACTAATAATAAATTAAATACGAAGAATCATGAAATGTGCACAGATAATAATTTAAAAACAAAGAATAAAATTGGCATACTTTTAACAAAGCCGGTAAAATAACTTCAAAAGTATTAAACCAGAATAACTGGAAAAGTATCATTCATAGATCAATGCAGAAATTTAGTAATTTGGCTTAATGATAAAATCCTGAAACTAAGAATTTGACAACCAAATGATTAATGAGAAACCAATGCTTTGTATCATTTGGAACTAAAACAGACATCGATGATGGAACTTAATCAAGTCGTTTTGGGTGCTGGTGATTATTATGATTAATTTGGGAATATTTATTAGGGATATATTTTGCTCTTTATGCGAGATTTAGAGATGAAATGTGAAAGCTATGTACATTTAGGTATTTCAAATAAATGTGTGAATAGGAAATGAATAAATAGGTCATATCAAGACACAGAGATAAATTATCAAAACAGAGAGATTCATTCATTAAGACTTTCATACTGATTTCTTACCTGAATTTTCAAGACATGGGGCTTTTAAAACATAAATAAAACTATACACGAACCAAATTCACTAGTTCAGCGATTTTTTGTTTGGTTGTTTATAAAGTTGACACGCCATTATCTGGCGAATTAGATTTCATTGTAAAATGTTTGCTTAAGGCTAATATAAGATCAGTTTTTCAAGGTTTGTTCTTTTCAGAAATAAATATAACAGCGCTAGCAAATTTTATTTAATGGCAAACAAGAATATACTGATGTATTTAAAAAAAACAGAAAGAGACTAAATTGCATCGCAAGTTAGGCCAAATAATTGGTTATAATAACGGGTGTCCGGGATGTATGTATCCAAAAGTTATGGCTTATTATTACGGAACTATCCATTAGAATATAATAGACTTCACCTCCGTGGTTTGGAAACCCCTCCGAGATTTTGAAACATTGAACAAAACAAAAAGCTGAAATTGTGGATGAGTGGAAAAAGCGCATCATAGAAGCAATTTGTCTAATAACTCCTGATGTACACTGCTCAAAAAAATTAGGGGAGCAAGCAAAAAAGTGAAGAGAACAGTGCAAGACAGCTATGTATGGGTATAAAATGGATAGTACACGTGTATCAATGTGCAATACAGAAAAAAAGACGCAAAAAAATTGTAAAGGAGCTTTTATTCTTTGAAAAGATGAAAAGAACATGAAAAGATGGTTTAGGGTAACAATTTGGTTTCATGTAAATGATTAAAAAAAAGTATTGTTTAGAAATGATACAAGATTTTTAATATGGCGTGTGGTCTTCCTGAACAGCTAAGACTGCTGCACACCTGTTTTCAATGGATGCGATGAAGTTATCGATAAGGCTTTGGGAAATATTGTTCCACTGCTCAAGAATTGCAATCTCCAAGTCCCAGACAGTAAAAGGAGGCCTCGGTCTCACAGAAATGCGTCATCTAAGTATGTACCAAACATGCTGGATCGGATTTAGGTCAGGAGAGTGTGTTGGTCATTCCATACGCTGTATTGTTTTAGCTTCAAGCATGTTTTCCACGAGACGAACTGTATGAAGTCTGGCATTATCATCAGGGTTCGTAAATATCATGATATTTTCGAAAATATCAAAAATATCTGATATTTTGATATATATCCGATATTTTCGATATATATCCGATATTTTCAAAGCAGCCAACTTACCACTGATAATAAATGTTTTCAAGCATAATATAGATTAGAAACTAAAATATATTGTACTTAACATGAAAACTTAATCAAAGAATATTCTAAAAATGCATTTTTTTTTCCACTTAGAACAAAATTGAAGATGAACTAATTGAAAACAGTAACAATTTGCTTTATAAGAAAAAAAAAACTTACTGTAGGATTCAGTATCAAGATCAAGTATAAAAAAAATCAGAAATTTTAAATACAAAAAAGTTCTTTTAATTGAAAAATTTTAACATAAATGTAAGTATAAAATATCTTATTTCGTATTTTCTAACATGTTGTATAGTTTAAACTAAACTGGACCAAAACATGAGAAAAGATTCCTTTCTAATGAAACTGTATATAACTGCTTATTTAAATTAGTCAGTTCATCTTTCAATGGTTGTTCTGAATTAATTATGTCCCACATAATTATTAGTTCAACAAATAAAAGCTTCAAAAATATATTTATTTTCTTTTTTGGCTAAAAAAGTCACATCCAGAAGAGACAAAAGTTTTTTATCTACAGATTCATAGTCAATAACAGTTGAAATTTTATTTCATTTACACTGAAATATTACGAATTACGACTGAAAATATCAAAAATATATTGCACACATTCATATTTTGAAAATAAATATCAAATGCAGAAAATATGAAACATCTTGATATATTGAAAATAAATATCAAGTAATATGAAAATATCAAAAATCTTGATATTTTGAAAATAAATATTGGATATATATCCATTGATATATATCAACGAACTCTGGCTATATATAAAGAATTATCAAAATTACATTTTATCTTTCAATGGCTGTTCTGAATTAACTGTCTAACATAATTATTAGTTCTACATTTAAAAATAAAAGTTTCAAATATAAAGCTTGGAAAAGATTTTTCTTCTTTTCCTAAAAAAGTTACTGCCAAAGGCAAAAGTAAATTATCTATAGAATGATGCAGTCAATAACATGTGGAATTTTTATTTACACTTGCTTTGAATGTGGAAAATATAAAAATTATCTCACACGGTGATATTTTGAAAATAAATATCAAATATACAAAATATCAAACATCTTGATACTTTGAAAATAAATATTAAGAATTTGAAAATATCGAAAATATCAAAAATCTTAATATTTTTAAAATAAATATCGGATATATATCAAGATATATGTCATGATATATATCCATTGATATATATCAACGAACCCTGATTATCATGCATGGGAAAAAAAGAAATCCCTAATTGCTGCAAAATAAAATACGACAAGAGGTCTCAGTATCTCGTCTGTATAACTTCGGACCGTCAAAGTGCCATTCCGAATGATATGCAGGCCCGTACGTCCAAGTATGCTGATTCCAGCCAATAGCATCAAACCACCTCGTCTGTAATGTGATCTTTCACGAACGAATTTGGGATTATTTTGAGTGCCTCTTTCTCTCCATGCCAAAACACATCAGATGTCACATCCAGACTGAATCGGGACTCGTCTGTAAACAGAATTTAACTCCAACAACGTTGCCTCCAAACTCGATGTTCAGTTCCCCCACATTCTTTGGGCCGCACAGTGGCTTGAGGTCAACGGAATACAGATTTTGGCTTACGTGCATAGAGACCACCCTGATGAAGCCTATTTCGGACTGTTTGACTGGACACCCTTTGTCCTGTGGCCAAGAACAACTGTATTTGCAGCTGAGTAGCGTTGGCCATTCCGTCTCCACGAGCGTTAACAGATATATCAGTCATCAGTTTCTGTGTTAGCACATTTTCGACCTTGCACTTGTCGATGACTACCATTCCATGTGTCTTGGAATCGATTCTACAGCCTTTCATGGACACTTCTTGCGACTCCAACAGCATCCACTACACTTCGTTGTGTTTCCCCAAATTCAACTGTCCGGATAACACGACAAGCCATGGATTGTGGTAAATGATGTTGTTGTGATATTTTCAAGCCACCTATTCCCAAAACACAAGCTGAGCAATTGAATTTTACAACTGAGGCAGTGAAACAGACGTTTCTGCAAAATCCCGATTTCTGCACTTATCTCCTTTTTCTAGTTTTTGACGTATAAACTTTAATTTACATGTGAAGTTTTCTTTATCTGTTTTCTACAACACTTTAAATTATGAATGTTTTATTTTACGTCACTTGTCGGTGTAAATATTTGTGTAATTTCGTTAAATCCATGTGCTTCCCTAATTGTTTTGAGCAGTGTACTACGAAACATTTGGGGAGAATTTTATTACCGTTTAGGCGTTTGTCGTTGTATCAAAGGTGTACACATCGAAGTCTATTGATATTAAAATTTTGTAAAATGCTATTTTTATTTAAATAATCTTTTTAAAAACTCTAATGGATAGTTCCGTAAAAATAAGCCATAACTTTTCGATACTTTTAGCCCGGAGACCTTGTATTAAGTATTGATTTTAAAATCTCAAGTGAATCTAAATTAAATAAAATTTCAATTAGTATGGATTTTGAAAAATTTCCTTTTTCGCTTATATTTATGCATACAATTCGTAAATAAAGAAGATAAAATTGACAATTCTTTAGGGAAAATTTAGAAATATATCTTTTTTTTTTTTTTTTTGTCTGGTGCACGAAGAAATAAATGTGAGTTCTGGGTCTTTTTTTGGTTGTCAAAAACGACGATTTGAAATCCGAGCCCAAACAATGTTGCATCATCAGACTCCGAGCCCAAAAGTTTTCAATAAAAAATTGTTAATAAAATGTTTTTAAATTCGAAAATTCGTTATTTATATCCAACAACAGCCCGAAACCAGCAAAAGTCATAATTTTTATTCTATTGAAATAACATAGTACAACTGCGGCAGGAAGCCACAGGTTTTGTTTTCCAGCAATTCTGAATCAACAAGGATATTTCTCCTTATATGTCCTCAATAGCAATTAATTTTTTTTTTCAAATTGATTTTTAAAGGCAAATGTAAGTATAAATAATAATTTTTTTCCAGCTTTCACATGCATTATATATGTAATTTCTATTATACATTCTGATGACGACTCAATGAAGGAGTTGAAACATGTCAATATAGGTTTTTAATATATTTTTAATGTGTTTTTAGTAACGTCTTTTAAGCAAATAAATATTTTAATATATGTTTTGACTTTTCCGTTTGGAATATATAGGGTGAGTACAAATGATGGACCCGATTTTAAAAAAATCATATTTTCGAAACTACTACACATATTACAATAGTGATACATGCACTTGAAGAGAAATATACCAAGTTTTTTTCAGTTACAAATATTCGATGTGTGACCCTCTTGTTACACGGCATACGTCCAACCTGTAATCCATTTCGTTCCAAACATTTTGTTGCATCACTCTGTCAAAGGTTCTGATTGGTGCACAGATGAGTTCTTTAAGTTCTGGAAATGTTTTCGGCATTGGTGGTACATAAATAATGTCTTTGACGTAACCCCACAGAAAGAAATCACATGGTGTTAGGTCTGGGGATCTTAGTGGCCATGTGATTAAGGGTAAATCACCATCACCCACTTGAGGATAGAGCATATTTTGTGTTTCAGCAGGATGAACACCTACCTCATTGGTATTTGCAGGTACGTAATTACTTGAACGAGGAGCTTCCACATCGGTGAATGGGGCGTTTGGAACGAACTGGATTACAGATCGGACGTATGTCGTGTAACAAGAGGGTCACATATCGAACATTTGTAACTGGAAAAAATTTGGTATATTTCTCTTTAAATTCAAGTTTCACTTATTGTAATATGAGCAGCAGTTTCGAAAATAAGATTTTTAAAAATCAGTTCCATCATTTGTACTCGTCATGTATATTATTCTGATATGACTTGGTGTTTAAAGGCTTGGAAAACACTTTGAGATATTTAGAGTACATTTTTTATCAAATATAAAGTTTTTTGTCTGAGTTTCATTTTGTGAATTAATAAAATTTTTACTTTGAGACTGAATCCGCCTGAATTCGAAGACTAGGATAAAGATGAAGGATAGAGACCGTTACTGAGTTAGGGATGATATCTAATATAAAATCATCTCTAAAACAAAAATATATCTCATATTTTTGTTTTCTTAATCCCTTTTTAGGTGTTTTATCTGAATCAGCTGAATAAAAAAAAGTATATTTATAACAAAGGAATTTTTTTTAATATAAAAATTAGTAATTTTTGATTTGATACTCTATCAAACAATTGAAGAGCTCAGATGATAAAGGTGGTAAAGGAAAAATCCTCATTTTGAGAAAACGCTTTTTGTCTACTTTTATCAACTTTAAATTACAATTTTTAATGTCAAATGTTTCCTTTATCAATTTAAATTTATCTGAGTATTAGGGCTTTTTTCAAATAGTAGTTTAATAGATTGTAAAGAACCATTGATTATCTTCAATCATATTATTAATTCTTTTTCTTTTTTTTTTCTTTTGTCACGTACCACCTTTATTATCTTAGTTCTTCATTTGATTCCACTCTACTTTGAGGGGACCGGAAAGGTTTCAAATGGCAAAAATTGACTGATGTTTGAACGTAGATCTGGAAAAATGTAATTAACTTAGAGAATTACTTGTTTTTGTATTGGGTTGTTCACGTTTTATAAATATAAAAAACATTTCTTAAACTGTAAAAAGCAATAACAAAAGTTTAAATTTTGTACGAGAAAATTCATCTTGCAAAACTAGTTTTGCCACGATTTCGAAGCCCAAGTTCTGTTTTTTTTTTTTATTCGCCATTTATTTATTAATTAATTTATCTGTTGCTTTGTTTTGAGTAAAATCCTGATACAACGTAATAAGCAGTATAAAAAAGAAATACCGTCTGAAAAATATAGAGTAAAAAAAAATCTGTAATTCTACAGATGCAAAGTTACAGAAATATGTATGCTTACTAAAATTTTATCTATACACTTTTAAAAATATCCCTGTAAAATTACTGGCAGAGGCCGGCAGCAGAGATTCCAGCCATACCCCGTAAAAAAAATCCATGCCCATCATTTTGTGCAGCCCGTAATTTTAGGGATATAATGCATCTTAAAACACAATAACACTTTACTTACTGTTCCGTCGCATGTAGCACGTTAGATAATCATCACAGAACCGCTTTTTTGGCGGGATAGAAAATATGTTACGGTAACGGTTGTGACATTATTTTTCGAAACGCGGCTAAAATGAAGGGTTACACCCTAGCGAAGGAAAATGTATGGGGTTGTACCGTATTTTTGCTAACAGATGGGCTAGAACCGTAATAATGTGTGGATTGCCCTTAATTTTCTAAGTATCTAAGAGATAAGGCCGCTTATTTAACGGATCAGACCGTTTTCATCGAATAATGCTGTTGCTTGTGAAAATTGAAGGATAAACGCTCTTAAATTTACATTATTTTTCTGAGAGCGTACACTGTACTAATAAAGATATGAATCTACAAAACTAGACAGCAATCTATAAACCAACAGAAATCTGTAGCTTTACAGAATAATCCAATAAAATCACAGTAATCTAACTAAAATTTTATCTGTAACACGGGTTGGAGTTACATAAAAAGTTCTAGGCATCTCAATTTTCAAAACAATTCTTAGTAACCTTACAGATATTTTGAATTACTGTGCAAAAGTGTATCTGTTACATGAAATTTTGTTGCTACCGTTGCATAAAAAGTTCTAGGAATCCCAGTTTCTCAGAAAAATTTTAGTAACTTTACACATTTTTTTTTTCTTTTGCAGTGTATGGAACCTGTACTTCAAAATAGTGGCAAAACTAGTTTTTCATACAATTTTGTCGAAAAATGCTAAAACTTTTGTTATAGTATTTTACAATTAAAAGAATATTTTTCATTTCTAAAAAATATATAAGAATAAATTGAAAATGAAGTAATTCTTTGAGTTAATTACAGACTTCACAAAAAATCTCAGTCAATGCTCTCCATTTCAAACTTTTCTGCCATCCTTAAATGATAAATAAATAAATGAAAATTAAAATTCTTGTGCTATATTTGATGGGATTTGAATCCCAATAAAAAGGCGTGAGTAAATGATAAATTGTAAATTGGGACTTACCCTTCTTCAGGATATTTCCATTCAGGATATTTCCATTTCGGTGTAAATCCACACTTTGTTTTGATCCCATATATATTAGTTATCTTAATTTTAATAAACCACTCTTTATAACCTCCTTTGACAAAAAAGGTTGTAGAATACTTGTTATATCAAATGAATAAGCAGCGGTAACACTTTAAGCTATTTAATTCACATTGTTTAAATTGTAAAAGAGAGAGCATTTTACATGCCTCTTCTCTGGACAAACTACATGTTGAGAATGAATAAGATGTTTACATTATAAGATAATAAATCAGTAATAATAATTGTAATAATAATATCATAATAATAATAATAATAATAAGTCAGTTTAATGTAGCCTATGAGTCTTAATGCGGTCACTCAACAAGTCATTATCTTTATCAAAGGATTTTCAAGGTTAAATACATTTGAAGAGATTTATGCTGAGTTGAAACGACGTATTATTTATGCAACTGAAGAAATTATCTTTAGCACAGTTATTTAGCTTGATTTATGTCCATCAATATTCACCTTAAATTAAATAATTAAAATAAAGCACAAATAATTGTACAAAATAATTGTACTTTTAGGTGCATAAATATAATATAAAGCTATTTAAAATACAAATTTAAAATAACTCAAAATACATGAGAAAAACCTAGAACGTTTTCAACCATTACTAGGCTGTCTTTGGTAGGATTTAAATGTTGTTATTATTATTTTTTTTTGCGCTTATTCGAGAATTGTCCAGAGGAAAACGTTGTAATTTAAATTTAAGGATGCACTGTTATACGATATCCATGATGTATGGAGATATTTGCTGCATAATAGATGAAAGCTTGTTTTGTTGAAAATTTTAATAACTCTGGCATCTCATCTGGCGTACAACATTTAAATTTAAATTACAATGTTTTTCTTCTGGACAATTCTCGAATAAGTGCAATGAAAATAATAACAATATTTAAATCCTACTGACGACGCCTTGTAATCGTTGAAAACGTTTTAGGTTTTTCTGATATATTTTGAGATATTTTAAATTTGCATTTTAAATAGCTTTATATTATATTTATGCACCCAAAAATAATTTTTGTACAATTATTTGTGCTTTATGTATATTTTAATTATTTAACCCTTAACCCTCTCGCTGCGTAAGTAATTCTTCGCGATGAGCGTTTTTTACAGAATTTTTAATCTTCTATCACCGGTTCTTTAAAGCAGAAATTTTTGACTATCGTAATCGAGAAAAATGTCCTGATTAAATCAGACAAAGTTTTCGCTAAAAAATAACTGGTGGGGATAACCAAATAGTATTAATTAGACGGAAAAATGCATGCCCGAGAATATCTCGGGTTGCGCAGCGAGAGGGTTAAAGGAGCCGGGGGAGGGAGGAGATTTATTTTCTTTATTTACAGGTGTATTTTAATGATTTTTTCCTCTGCAACATATCTTACCATATACATTACTTTTCGGATAAAAGTTATTGAAATTTTATTTAAAAAAAATAAAAATTAAAAATTTTAAAGTTATGTAATTTTTAATGTAACTCATGAACATCTTGCCCGAGTTGATTATTTTTTTCACTATTGTGTGCAGAAAAAGTTTCTCGTTATTTTTTCTTCATGATTTATAAAAAAAATATTAAAATATTTATAATAAATTTAAAAGTTCCGAAAAAGAGGATTTCTGAGAGTAATTTTTACTTTCTAGATTATATTAAAAAAAATGTCAGATGAAGTTAAAAAACCTGAAGAAAATTTATTAAAAACATAATGTTAAAACTCTATACAAAATTTAATACACACATCTTACAAAAAAGTTCAGATATATCTTTTTAAACATGACGAATTATGACAAAATCCACCCTGAGATAGAGGGGCTTAAATTTTCAGTCCACGGATTTAGTTTCACGTGCAGGGCAGAACTATTAGTTCAAAATAAAAAAAATTATACCTGCTGATGTAATCATTGTAGAAATACGCAGTTTGCCTTATATAATTTATTTACCTTTGTAGTATTTTATTAGCAAGAAAAATAAAAACAGTATTCTTTGTGGATTTCTACCCCTAGACCCCCTTAAGTAATTAAACCCTAAAAATGACAGAAAATATCACTAAAATTTTTAAAATTAAATTTTTAATTGTTAATTTTAAAATTATCTTGCATAGATTTTTATCCTCGGCTAACCAAAAACACAGTTTTTGTAGTAACATTTGCTGGCATAAAATGTTTTTTGTATGTCTAAAAATTCCTTAGTGAAATGCAATGGCTTGAAAAGTTTATACATTATTTGTTTTTATTTCAATAAGTCATTTCAAAAACTATATAAGTCCACTTTTTTAATGCACTTTTTTTGGTAAACGCATTCTTGAAGGTAGGTCCACTTGTGTGGTCAAATGCTGCATTTGTTTATTTATCTGTTGCCATTCAAAAAGCATTGAAAAACTGTCGTTTTTTGCAAAAACAACATGAATCAATGTCCAATATATATTTCAATGCCAACAACAGAATTGAAATAAAATATAATCGAACACAGTGGTAAACGTGACAATGTGCCTTAATTTAAACTAGGGGTGCACAGCCTTTTTATGAGAAGGGCCACTTACAAAAATGTTTGGGTTGTTGAGGGCCACAGCAGTAACACAGAGAAAATTCTATATCGGGGGAGAGGGGTAGGGAAGGGGGTGGTAATTAGTCTTTATTCTTGATGAATAATTATTTTTTGCCTATAATAAAAATAAACAAATGGAAATAAATAAATAATTGTATGAAGGAATGCAGGTCTTCTTCGCATCTGTATGAATAGCCATCAACACTTTATGAAGAGAAGCGGCTCCTTCTTGACAAATGGTGACTTGAAGGAAAAAAATTACACAAACTTTCTAAATAACTGAACGTTATTGAAAATTATATAAAAAAATTATTGAAGAATAACTTCATTTAAAATAAAAGGAAACTTATTTTTGAAATAACGGCGCATGATAGACTAATTATGCTATTTTTTTCTGCGGACTATTAACAAAACTCGTTTTTTTTTTTTCTTTTGTCAATCAAGTGCGACTGATTGACGAAATACGCGATTTTTTATCAACGACCGATTGACAGATTTCGCCGTAATTTTCCATTGCCGATTGGCAAAGTTTGCAATATTTTCAAACAACCAATTTGCGATACCTGCGATAAATTGACGCAATTCGCGATTTTTTTTCAGCGATAAATTTTCAAATTTCGTGATTTTTTTCCGCAACGGATCAACGAAAATTGCGATTTTTTCCGCTCCCAATCGCATTATTTCACGACTTTTTTGTTCTGCGATCGATCTTCGAAATTTGCAAGTTTTTTCCATGAACGAATCACAAAATTTGCGATTTTTTTTTCATGAGTGATTGGTGAATTTTGCAATATTTACGTGACAGATTGACAATATTTGTAATTTTTTTCCAATGACCAATCGACGAAACGTGATTTTTTCCTGATACACATTGATGTAATTTGCGATTTTTTTCGCGCAATAAATTGGCAAAAATTGCGATTTCTTTTACGCGCACAATAGATGAAATTTGCGATTTTTTCCTGCGACCAATGGAATTCTATTTCATGATATTTTTTGGAACCGACACATAAATTTTGTAATTTTTTTCCATGAGCTATTCACGAAATTCGCGAATTTTTGGGAAAATTCACGATTTTTTTTCACGAGCGATTGGCAAACTGCGCAATATTTTTGCGACCAATTGACAAAATTTGTAATTTTTTCTATCAATTGTCAAAATCCGTGATTTATTCCGCGAAAGATTGATAAAATCGCGATTTTTCCCCAGTCGATCAACAAAATTTGCAATTTTTGTATCTCATCGACAAAATTCGCGATTTTACTGTGCCCGATTAACAAAATCCGTGATTGTTAACTAACTTTGATGAAATTTGTAATTTATTTCCGCGGCGAATTGACGAAATTTGCGATTTTTTCCCGCAATAAGCTGGCGAAATTTTTCTGCGATTTTTCCGCGAGCCGATCAAGAAAATTTGCGATTTTTCCGCAGCTCCTCGACAAAATTCGCGATTTTTCCGCGTCCGATCAACGATATACGCGATTCTTAACTGACTCTGGAGAAATTTGTAATTTTTACGTGACAAATTGACGAAATTCGACATTTTTTCTCGCGATAAACTGACGAAACTCACGATTTTTCCGCAGCCGGCCAACAAAATTTGCAATTTTTCCGTACCTCATCGACAAAATTCGCGATTTTTCTGTGGCCGATTAAAGAAATTTGAGACTTTTCCGCGCCGAGTCGACAAAATTCGCGATTTTTCCTCTTGTGATCAACAAAATTCGAAAATTGTCCGTGCCCGATGAACGAAATTTGCGATTCTTAACTGACTTTGACGACATTTGTAATTTTTCTCGCGGCAATTTTACAAAATTCCGATTTTTTTCGCTCGATCAACTAACAAAACTCGCTATTTTTCAGCAACCGATCAAGGATTACATAATCGACAAAATTCGCGATTTTTAACGCGTCCGATCAACGAAATTCACGATTTTTAACTGACTCTGACGAAATTTGCAATTTTTTCAGCGGCAAATTGTCGAAATTCGCGATTTTTTCTCGCGATAAACTAACAAAACTCGAGATTTTTCCCCAGTTGATCAACGAAATTTGGGATTTTTTTGCGACTCATTGTTAAATTTCGCGATTTTGCCGAACACGATCAACGAAATTTGCGATTCTTAATTGGGTCTGGTGAAATTTACAATTTTTTTCCGGGGCAAACGGACGAAATTCGTGGGTTGACGAAATTCGCGATTTTTTCCTGCGACATATGGACAAAAAATTGCAATTTTTCCAGTTATAAATTGACGAAAGTGTGTAAAAAAAAACGAAGAAATTATATAAATTGTGATCGCGGGCCACACGTAACCCATGGCGGGCCACTTTTGGCCCGCGGGCCACAGGTTGTGCATCCCTAATTTAAACCCTTAATATGCTGACGTCAATGATTTACGACTATTTTGTTTAACATTAAAAATAGCATTAAAATGTTTTTTTGCATTAGTTTTACGGGAAATTAAATCCCATTTCTAACAAAAATTAAATAAGTCCGAAGTTTTCGAAAATTTAAATATTATAAATTAAATAACTGATGACTGACTTTCAAATTTAAAGATCTAAGAAATATAGGAGCAAGGGGGGAAAATTCTTAAAATATCTAGCGTCAGTGTATTTGTGTGTAGCGCAGTTTTTAGTTATTCCTAAAAATGGTTCTATCTGTGACTTATGTACAGTCATAGAAAAACAAGTAAACACCCCTACTAACTCTGAAACAAGTTATTATAGAAGAAAATTACTGGAACCAAACGACTGGAAATAAAGTCTACTTTAAATAATGCATATACAATTTGCTTAGAGGGGGGGGGGGGCATCTACATATCAAAACCAGATCAAACTTTGATTTTTTTCAATGGCAACACCCAAGTTTGACACCAGAAACAAATTCTACATCCTTCAATTATCCTAAATACAATTTTTCATAAAATTCGTACGATTAGTTTCAGAGAAATTAATTATTTTAAAATGAGTATATTTTAGGGGCTGTATCCAAATTGAAGTTTGGTACTCGATTCTGAAATGCTACAGAATGAGTATGTCACTTTTATTAACGTATTTTTTCGAGCCAATATGGCCATTCGCTCACTTAATATGCTTCGACTATCCCCAACCCAAATATTTCAATAAAAGTAGTAAAATGTTTTTTTTTTTCAAAGTATGCTTTACTGAGCATCATAGACGGCCCCTTAAACCATCATTTTCCCATTTTTTAAGCATAATTCAAAAACTACTTGGAAGAAAAATTTGAATTTGAGAATTTGCATAAATCAGGACATAATAAATATAAGGTAAAGCTTGGAGAGTCTGCGCACCTTTCAAAAGAATAGTAAAAAAAAAAAAAAAAAAAAAAAAAAAAACTAAATATTAATTTTTTGTTAAACTTTGCATGACTAATTTTGACTTCATTTGTTTTTTATGCATTTCCATTGTTATTTTGTTGTTATGCTTTAATTTAATTTAACAGCAGTAATAAAACTAAGAAAACTATTTTGCGCAATCTCTCCTTACAGGGTAGGAGAGATAGCGCATATGGGTAGGAGAGATTGCGCACTTGGGTAGAAGAGATTGTTATTAATAATAACTACAATTAAATTGTTAACAATAGAAATTACACATAAATGACATTGTTGTAAGGTTTTTGCGAGTAAATATTATTGTATTGGGAGTAAATATTTCAACCCAATGTTTAAATACTAAGAAAAGAAAGAATTTTAATTTAAAAAGAAGATTGAAATATCAGTAAAAGTAGATACCCTATTAAGATTACAAAATAACATTAATATATTTGATAACATGTTAAACTTGAAAATGACATAATTTTTATTTCCACAATTTCGATGTATTTTGTTTGCTAACCGAAGTTGTCGTTGTCCACAATCGATGCACTTATTGTTGTAAATCATGAAGCTTTCGTACAATCACCTGCCACAAGTAATACATTGAATCCAGTCAGTGGTCAAAGTACAGTGGTCAATTTATTTACAAATATATTATTAATTTATTAACAAAAAGAATTACATAAAATGAATTTAATAACAACTGTAATATTAATTTATTGATAAAATTTGTATCTACAAAAGTTTTTTTTTTTTTTTCAATTTGTTGCCAAATTGAGATTTGATGATTATGTGTTTTTCCGAAATTATTTCAAAATTGATTCATTCATATGTTTTGCACGTAATTTGCAATTCATGCAAATTTATCAATAAGCTCGTAATCTTCCTTGTACTGAAAGTTATGGGGAAATGCGCCATCTCTCCTAAGGAGCAGATGCGCGAACTCTTCTATTTTAGTAGGAGAGATTGCGCGGCCTTTTATTTAAACATGGCCACTTCTAAAAAGAATTGTTTGTGTTCGCTTCCTTAGTATAGATTAGTAGTTTATATGAAACCGTTTAAGTTCAGAATATTTTGCATTTCTGACATTCTATAAAAATTCTGGCGAACAGTTATGAAAATTCAAGCACTTACTTTCGAAAAATAAAACAAAATAGCAATGCTTTATCCAAGACGCTTGGAACAATCAATGTGTACATTCATGTAGACAACGCACTAATGCTGCTGTACAACTACCTGGAGTTGCTGCGCGCGCACTCTACTCCTTCCCGTCGAATTTCTTGGTGCGCGATCTCTCCTACCGCGCGAATTCTCCTAGCTTTACCTTAAATCTATCAAAAAATTGCAGGTTGCATAAAATTGCATACAATATATTTTTCGAATATTAATTTCATGATTCATAATTCATATTATAAAATTGTTAAAATTACAAATTCGGTGTATTTATGTGTGGGTGTTTCAGTACTATAACCACCGGAAAAATTATCAAATTAGGTTATAATTTTGGGCGATTTGGGCGATAAAAATATGAAAATGTTAGCATTAGAAGTTCGGAAATTTGAATCTTTATAATTCAAAAACGTATCATCATTTTGACTTAAAATTCCGTTTCTAGGCATAGTTTTAACCGAAGATTTAAAATATATTGTCAAAATTAGGTGTCGCCGTTGAAAAAAAGCAGAGTTTAGTCTGGTTTTAATTTGTAGATGGCCCCCAAAGCCAATTTTATATACATCATCACTATGTCACTTCTGTTAATGTATTATTTCTTGCCAATATCACCTAGAGGTCTGCACGGGCCCGGGCTTGGCCCGCGGCCCGTACCCGGCCCGACCCGCCGTCCGGCGGAATGAAGGCGAATTTTCAAACGGGCCGGGCCGGGCCAATAAAAAAATTAATCGGGCCTGTCGGCCCGATATAAGAATTCAAGCGAAGCAGATAAAATACGAGCCATTTTCAATGAATATGATTTTCACGAGACGTATAAACGGGCGTCATGAGCCGATGCGAGTTTAACAACATCAATACAGAAATGTAACATGTCCGTCGTAGAGATCGGCATCGTACAGTTACAAGATGTCTGATTCCGAGTTTAATTTTTTTCAGCAGACTCGTGCCGGGACGGAACTGGTTTTAATCGATCTCATGATGTGTAGGACAGTCATTATGTTTTGTAGTATTAGTAGTAATAATGAACTTCTCTTAACAGTATCTTTGGAAATATACCTTAAGGTGGTTCTCATATTCACTTCTCAACAATGCGAAACTTTCAGAGACATTTTTTGACTCATTTTTAACTATAAAGGCATAAAATTGACAGGCCTGACTATTGAAGGCATTTGGAAACGAATAGCTTTTTTCCATATTTGATAAATTACTTACAGAGATAACAGAGATTATTGTCACGTGACTGTACGTTCTTCTCCTTTCCTGTGCTATCGCTTCCGGAAATTCGATTCAAAACGCGAACTTTGGCAGTATTTTCAGAAAGATATATTGCTTTTAACTATGAAAAAAAAAAACGGCATTTACATAGCTTCTGAATAAGAATACCTGCCAATCTTACGCGTTTCCGGAAAGAAATGAATTCATAAATGTGTCGAAATACAGCTCCTTTTGATTTGAGAAAAGCCTTAAAAATGAGAAAAATATTTTCACAAATCTATTTTTATTATACAGCTTCAAAAGTTATCATGTTTTTAATCTTTTATTCTGAACTACATTAATCTTTTAATGAATCGTTATTTGAATTTTGAAATGTCTGTAGACACGATGACTAAAACACTGTAAGTAATCCTTAATGTTTACTATTGTGTGTTTTCTGTTTTGCGAACATCATAGTAATCTAAAATATACTGTAAAATGTTCCCATAAATATGTATGTAGTATTCATTAAAAGAATCTTAATTGTATGTTGAAAAAAAAACGGATTTTTTTTGTAGAAATTGTGTCGGGCCGGGCCGGGCCGGGCCTGTTCTCAGTGATTTTTGTACGGGCCGGGCCGAGAACTGTAAAAATGCAAACGGGCCGGGCCGGGAAATTCCGGCCCGTGCAGAACTCTAATATCACCATTTCACTCGCTTCGTGCGTTTCAACTATTGCCAGCTCAAATGCTTCAATAAAATGAGTAATATATATATATATATTTAATTATGCTTTTCTGCACGTCATAGACCGTTCCTTAAACCACCATTTTGTAGTTTTTAAGCATAATTCGAAAACTACTTGGGGAAAAAATTAAAAATTGAGAATTCTAATAAAGCAGGATATAATAAATATAAATCTATCAAAAAATTGTAGGTTGCAATTCATATTCTTTTCTAATATTAATTTCATAATTCATAATTCATATTATAATTTTTTTTATTATAAATTGAATTTAAATATGTTTGGGTTTATTAATATTATAATTACAAAACAAATTATCACATTAGGATTATAATTTCAGAAGATATTAATAAAAATAGAAAAATGTAATTTAACATTAGAATCTCTAAATTTTGAATGCTTATAGTTCAAAAACATATCATCTAAATGACTTGAATTTTCGTTTCTAGGCATAGTTGGAACCGAAAATTAAAAATATTTTGTCAAAATTAGGTGTTGCCACTGAAAAAAACAAAGTTTGATCTGGTTTTGGCTTGTAGATGGCGCCCTAAGCAAATTTTATATACATTATTTAAAAGTAGACTTTATTTCCAATTGTTTGTTACCATTAACTTTCTTTTACTATGATTACTTGCATGTGTTTACTTTTTTTTCTACGACTGTATTCTTTCAAATGGCTGAATCTTGCATTTTATCAGGATATAAATAATTTGTATTTATAGTAAGTAATTTATTTCTATGTAAGCAAGATAGAAAGAGATTATATTTGAAAAACAACCAAGTGGATAATCGTCACTTGGATAGCTGGGATATGATATCAATTGTCGCTTCGATAATTGGGATATGATATCAGTACTAATATGTTTCATAAAATATAAATAACTAAAACTTGAAATTCTAGGATTTATTAATATTCACATAAAGTAAAACATTGCTTAAAATATATTACATATAAATAAATTAACGTTATTTTCAGCAGTGTAGGTTAAGAAAATGAAATTTTTTTCAAAATGAAATTCAAATAATTCAAATATTAAACTACACCAATAAGATTCAAAGACAACCAAATATATTTCAATGCTATATTAATTAATTAATAAAATTGTATTAGTATTTTTTATGTTCTTTTAGGCAAATCGTGACTAAAAAATTTAAATATTCTATTTAAAATTGATAAATATCCATTATCTCAAAATGCACAAGTTTCAACCATAATGGGGAATGTATGAAAATCTTCACAACATAACAAATATGTTTCAAATAACGTTTTAAGGGGTCTGAGAAAGCCCTATCTCCGCCATGTTAAATTCACCAACTTTATGTACCTTTTTCTCAGAAATGGTGAAAGATAGAGGCCTAGCTTTTTTAGAGTAGTTAGAATAGCATGATTTACGTATTTTAACAGACCATTTTCTTTCTAAGTGAAACTCAAAATTAATTATTAATTATTTATTGAAAGTCATTTTAAAATTAACATTTTTGGTAAGATTTCACTGCCTAAAATAAATAATTCTCAGCAAATCATTAAATCCCTGTGTTAAAGTATACAATATAACATAATATAAGTACAAAAAAAAATCTGAGTTCTTAAGTTTAATAGATATTGAAAAAAAGGAACATAAACATGAAGAATCCAAGTTTTGAAAAAAAGTCGAAGATTTAAATGACCATTAAGCTGTGAAGTACTCTTAAAAAGAATGAATAATTTCAACACTTATTATTTTTATATATAAACATGTGTAACACATCGTTGGAAAGATAAATGTTTAAACTATTTAATGATATAAAAGAAGTAAAAATCGATTTTTTGGTTGAATTTTGCTTTCCCGGTCCCCTTAAAACGTTTACATCAGGAGCAATTATATCTTTTGGTACGCTTCGAATTTTAATAATTTTCTATAATTTCCTTCTTCTTTATACCATGAAAATTGTATGAAATGATTATCTATAAATGTCTTTATCTGTTACCGAAAGATGGTAGCATAAGATGGATATTTATTTGCTTAAAATGAAGGTTTTTCGGAGTTTACAGATTTTTCATTTTCAAGACGACGAAATGTAAAAAGTAGGTTATTTTTTGTTTTTTTTCTACCAATTATTCAAATAAATAAGTCATAATCGTAGCTTGCAGACTTCTTTGAAATACGTATTTCTTTTAATTGTGAAATTATGTATTCAAGCCTATTTTTTATGCATCTTAGTTACTTACAAAATATAGGGCGCTAGGCACGAATGGGTACATATTTTTATTAGCCATTTAAGGGACAGGTATTTATGTAAAGTCCTTTTCAAGATTATTTTGAAACAAATTGTTTTTAAGCCTCAAATACAATTATTCTTAATTTATTATTATTAATACTTACAATGTTATTAGTCTCTGCAAAGAAATATCTATATTTTTTTAGTAATTCATAAAAATACAAATTATAGTATATAATATAAAAATTAAAAGTTTATTTTATATAAATATAGACAAAACATATAATTATGCATATTGTGTTATTACAAATACTATGTATATTCCTATATTTAGTTTTTTTAGTTTTTTAGTTTTTTTAGTTTTTTTTTATTATTATTAATTTTACATTTTATGAAATAAATAGAAAAAAAATTTAGCGTTTTTTTTATTATTATTTTTTATTTTTTTGTATCTTTCCATTTTGTTTTGCAACATTTTAAAGTGATTTTACCAACAAATTTGAGAAAATAAAAATTCAGGAACAAATGGGTTAAACATACGATGTAGAAAGCTGTGTTTAGTGTTAATGTCGATCAAATCGCTGATATTTCATTCATAGTATTTGAGAAATTCTTCTCAGTTCTTATTTTTGCAATAAAACAAAATGTCTTTATAAACAATTCTTATAAAAATATTTCCTTCACTTGAAGTTAATATTTTAACATTTTGTTTAAATTTCTGCGGGGCTGGATAAAAAGTCCTAGGAAATATCGAAATGTTGCACATATTCGTTCTCATGCATAAATACAAACATATGAAGCTTTCAACCACTTGTTTGAAATCTAAATTTTTTAGAAAGAGAGAAAAAAGGTCTCAGAACAACTTACAATTGAACAAACAACATTTTCTCAGGTCTTAAAGAAAATATGACTCGTTTTTGATAAAATTGATTGGTAAAGTTATGAATTACAACATTGAGCTGTTAGTTCATTTTCCTGATTTGAAAACTGTATATATATATATATATATAAAGATCTAATTCTGCAGATGTAAATATACAGAAATCTATATGCTTACTAAAAATTTATCTGTATACTGTAAAGAAAAGGATGTAAATCTACAAAACTAGTTTTTCCAAAGCTACAGAAATCTGTATGCTAAGTTTTTATCTGTAACCAGGTGATAATTAAATGATTTTTTGTTGTTGTTGTTGCTGTAACATAAAACGTTCTAGAAATCCTAGTTTCCTAGAAAATTCTTAGTAACTTTACAGATTTTTGTTTTGTACTGTAAACATAAATCTGTTACATGATTTATTTTGTTGTTGCAGTTACATAAAAAGTTTTGGGCATCCCAGTTTTCTAGAAAATTCTTAGTAACTTTATTGATTTTTTTTTTTACAGTGTATATAAAGAATTATATTATTTTGCTATACAAACGCCTTGAGAACATTCAAAAGTAAACACCTGGTTTAGTTAATTATAAGCTGTAAAATAAAAAATCACCCATAAATCACAAAACGCGCTGAGTTTGTCATTTATAATATTTCAAAGACATTTACTAAAAATCGAAGTATTATTATAAGTAACTAAGAAAGTAATTTTTGGATATTGTATAGGGGTTTTTTTTCTTTGAACTAATTATGTCTCTGCACTACATAATATTTACTATTGGCAGTATTTTAGTATTCTTTATTAACAGTAAAGTTTCTCTGATTGCAAAACGATAAATATATATTTTTATAGCTAAATGAACTGAAACTATATATGTACAAATCAACTCTTATAAATGAAATTCATTTGGTAGTGGTCAAAATTTAATTACTTATCTCAACAAGAGGAAAAGTGTCTAAGAATAAATTCGAAACAGAGACCTTGGGTATACCTGGCCATTGAGCTATCCGGATATCCAGCCTGACATAATTCACTCCGTTGCCGGTATCATCAGGTCTGTGAGCTCGCAGCATTGCCGAAGAATCATGTTACACATGGATACTTATTGGGTGGGGGCCATGTGTAACATGTTTTCGTCAGTAATGCGGTGGGTTCGCACATCTGATGATACAACGAGTGAATTGTGTCAAGTCGGATATCATCTGGGTAGCTCTTTTGAAGTATTATAGGAAAGGCCCGAGGTTCGAAATCTGGCCTCGATGCTTTTCAATCTGTTGCGAAAATTTATTGAAGATTGACTTCCATCTAATGAATTTAAAGTTACATATATTTTTATTATTATAATTCACGAAAAATTATCTAAACAGTTACGATATCACAAAATCTCTTTTTAACGCTTTCCAAGAAAGTTGAAAAGTGTTTATGAATTCGGTTGTCCGTCTGTCCGTCCACGTTCTAACTCGCGCAAATATACTCTGATTTTCCATGCAATTGATAGATGTTAATGATGCTTACCATCGCATGTTCGGTAGTGCTTAAGAAGAGTGTAGCATTAATAGTTCATTTACAGGGGCACACAAAAGAATTCCATTACATTATGTTCAATGTGTTTGCAGTATATTTTAATGACATTACGCTATTTCGAATGCATTGAAGTTTATATATATATCACTGAATTTCACTAGAAGATGATAACCATAAAATAAGGCATTCGTAGACATTTATCGTTCGTTTACAGGGACATACAAAATAAATCGGTTACAGCACTATCTTTGAGCAATATGCTACAAGTGCGTTTACATTTGAGGTATGCGTTTTTAAATGTAAGTAATTTTTTGCATGTTATTCGTTTTGTATAAATTCTATACCTCGTATACAAGGCTGCACGAAATAATTCTTGTACCATTCTCCTTATTAGCGAAAATTGCTGAAGGGGAATTTTCAACTGTGTTATGTATTACTTAACGGAACTAAATTTCTGCGTGTATGTAGTTTATAGATACAAATCTATATATCATATATAGGGCTGTCAAAGAATACAAAAAATTTTGTGACTGTAGATGGGAATTGCTGAAATTGAGTTTTCAACGAAAATTGAAATTGAGTTCTTGCATTTCCGAATGGTTCAATTACACATCTTATTTCAATTTATTAAATGGTGAAGTTTTGTTACATTATACTGAATGTGTTGGAAAGTGTTTCGTAATCTATGCTTGATGCGTGATTTTTCTTTCTTGTAATTGGTATACATTTTCACTAATTTCTGCTTTATTTTTTCCCCCTTAGCAGATTACTTTATTTAAAAAAAAACAATTTCTTAGAACTTTTTTTTTTCATTAAAATCTTAAAAACAGAACAATAACATTTTTCTCAAGAAAAATAAATTTTAGTTATTCACTAAGGATGAATGAAAATAAAAAATCATTAGTCAAATCATTATGTTACGGAAAAAATAAAGTCATTTTCAGGTAAAAAACTTCTGTACATATTAGAAATAAATACTTCTTTCCGTCAATCAGTAAGTTTATTCACTAACGTTTTCCTTTACAGATAAAATATATGCCAATAACATGCAAAATCTACGGCTCTTTCTTTCTTTCTTTATTTATTTTTGCTAACTCCGCTCGCGGTGAAAAAAAAAAATACAGTTCTGAAACAAATATCGAGAATGTATTCACGCTAATAAGCCAATTCTGGTAACCCTAATCTACGATGACTCAATGGCAGGTAAAGCGCTATACTACGAACAGAAGATTTTTTGGTCGGGACGTAGATTTAACTCAGGTAAAAAGCAAATTGCATTGTCTGCTATTGCTTTGATATTTCGCCTTAACTTATATTTTATTACTCAGAAATATTTATCGTAGAAATTTACAAGGTAATAAAGCTACCTGGGAAACTATTTTTCTCCCGTTACACTCGCTTTTCTATATTTTTTAGTTTGCAATAATTTTCAAAGTTGATCAAACAAGAGTTTTCATCTTTAAATTCAAGTATTTAACAAGCATCTTGTTTATAAATAAAAAAGCTTTTTTTTTTTTTTGCACAGTTTTAAAAGAAGTCCGTGTAACGAGAAAAAAAAATAGATAATAAAAATAATAAATCATTAGACTCAAAATATCATCTCCTGTCAGAATATGAATGGGCTTTTTGAAACAGTACGCGCCTGATCTTAAAAATATTACAACTAACATTTTTAATCAATAGCACCAACTTCCGACACTTTATTTAATTGCTTGGATTAAAGCAGCCGGAAAAGAGTATACTTTATACACTTTTCATTAAATCTTCATACATTTATAAAATAAAATGTTATGGGTTTATCAATAAATTTCGAAAATTTAAATTAACATCTCACACAGTAAAATTCCAGATTCGTACAATTATTCACCAGAAAATTGTTGAAGAAGGCTATATATAAAATATACAAATTTTATTTTTAAAAAATTATGTAATTTTTTGGGGTTGATGTTTACAATTTTCTTATGTGTAGTTACACAATAACAAAATAGGTCTCTTTAGAGATTTTGACAATCGAAAATATTTCTTTATCTTGAAAAATAATGATTATAATGATCTTTAAGCGATCATTACGAGAAGCATGTTTTTTTACTATGCTAATTCTGTATATGTAAAAGTTAATGTAGGTTATAAATTCATAATTTATTTTAATATGAATTTATTAATCATTTTCATAAATAAATAAAAAGTTTTGAATAGAAAAAAATACATAGATTACATCTGAGTCCTTTCATTGTGGATTGAAAACCCCAGTAACAGACACCTTAAAGATTCTTTCTTGTTAAAATCACTATTACAAAATTTTAAATCAATTTTATACTTACCTTTCTTTTTGAAAGGATAGTAGAGATACATTAAAAAATTATTCTTGACAAAGTTTTGAAATTTTTTAATAAATATGGTCTATAACTCCAGTAACTGACACAAACCCTATTTTGAAAAAACAATAACTGACACGAAATAAACCAGTGTCTGACACTCTATTTGCAACGACTTAAAAAAACTTATTTTATATTTCAAGGAATGTATGATTTAAAAATACTTTAATATTTATTATGAAAACAAAACACTTTAACCTTATTTATATATGATATCATACTACAGATAGATGCATGTGTCTCTTTTTTTACGTTTTAAATTATTACTAATGCAGATATCCAATAACTGAGATTTATGAACCAGTAACTAACAAATGGTGTCAAACCCTAGTAAAACAACTTAAACTTTAATGTGGTTTACTACAAGATAAATTTAATTTATTATTATCTTTTTGAACAGTTCAAATAATGGATTTCAACTTTCTGTAATGTAACTGACACATCTGTCGGAGACATGGTGAAATGATATCGCTGGAGCCAATAACTGGCACCCCCTCTCCCCATTAAGCTAAATTAAGGGGGGCTCAGGGCTTGATAGATACCGAAAAACATGTAAACAGAGCTCTCGCTTAGAGTCCATATAAAAACAGAAGTATTTAATGTAACTAATTTAAACTTTCTGATATTTTTAAAGTATGTTTGTAGTCTTATAAAATTTTAAAATGAACTACTTCAATGTAATAAAATAAAAATATATAGCAAAATTTATATAACGCAATTTTTGAAGAAAAAAAAAATGTAGCTGTCATATCACCATCCGTAAGATATCTTAACGTTGAATTAACATAAGAACCTAATTTTTGATTTAAAATGATCATGAAACATTACTTTATAGAATGAATCAAGGGTATAACTATCACTCAAAGGAAACCTTATTAAAAAAACTCTCAGATTTGAAAATATGAAAAACGCTATTTTTTTTCCATTAAAAATACTCAAAATATTAAACTATCTAAAATATATTAATTCCTTCAATAGATAATGATGTTATATACATGCAAAAAAAATTTAAGCCATTCCATCAAATAGTTTTTTTTTTTTTTTTTTTTTTTTTTTTAATCTTACGGATAGTTGTCAAAAATCAAGTTTTGAGAAAACGCGACTTAAAGTTGAAATTATAAAACGAATTCTTCGGTAAATTCAATTGCTGAATGGCACGTTTTACAACAAACATAGTCACTATTTTTTTTTTTTTTTTTTTTTTTTTTTTTTTTTAAGTATGCTTACATCTATAATTCTGTTACCTTTTAAATTTTCATGTGTTGCTTTTTCTGGAATTCTACTTGTATCCAATTTTAATTTTTTTGAAACAAACACTGGCGTCTAATTAAATGGGTGCGGCTTTGAAAGTGATTGTTACATAAATTCTCATAACTCCGTTAAAAATGCAAATATTTGTATGCAGTTTTTTGCCCTGTGTTCAGAATTAATTGAATAATCAAAATAGTTCATTAAAAAATTGATTTTTTGAAAAGTTTTCAAGTCATGAGTCCCTTTAAATAACTATAAACTATAAATCATGGTTCTAATGAATCATAGGTATCTTTTAACTAATTTCTACAAGTGCAACTTTAAGAAAAAGTTTAGGACGGTTGCATTACAAGTATATTAAAGAAACACTACCTTAATTTTAGAAAGAAGGCGGTTGCAATGGACAAAAGTTCTTTCCTATCGAACGACACTGTCAATAACAGTTAAAAAAATTCATGTACACTTGGTTTGACTAAAAATATCACAAACATCTTGCGTACTGATATTTGAAAAATAAATATCTAATATATGAACTCATAGAAAATATGAAACAACATGATACTTTTCAAAACATATTGTATATATATCATGATATGTATCACGATATGTATCCATTGATATGTATCACCGAACACTCTTTGATAATAAAATTAAAACTGTGATCCTTTGGCCAATATTCTTAAAACATGTTTCTTTCATTAATAAAATTTTTCTGAATTTTCGTCTTTTCTGAAGTATCTTTTTATTATTATTATTGAAAGAATACATATTTTGTTTTCATGGTCCTTTTATTTAAAGACCATTTACCGAAGTATTAAGAAAAGCTCACACGTTTCAGCTATGTGGTATTATCGCGCGCACAATGCATCATTCTTGAAAAATGTAATTCAACTTACAGCATAATAAAAACAAAATATATTTAATTTCTTAAGCAGGAAAACTCAGTACAGTATTTTTAAATATTATTTGATGATATCGACAATATAGATATTTGTTTAAGTTTATTTTACGGGGAAAGATAATTAATATTGATAAATATTATCTATTTTTGCTATTGGTCATCGTTGAATTTGTTCTACACGTTTAATAATACAAAATTGGCATATCCTTCAACCAAATTATCTCTAATATATAAAATCTACAAATAATCAAACAAAACATGCTGTAATATGGGATTTAAGTAGGAATTTCTCCCAGTTAATAAAAAATGGCATTCTTGTAAGAGAATTACTTTACACAATATCCTGCAAAAAATCGGCAAATTCTTCATACATTTGGAGAGTTTTTGGATCACCTGGCAATTTTTTGTGAAGCTGGCAAATTCTTCAGCTGTCGAATGTCAAAAGATAGATGAAATAAACTGATAAACTGAAGATTTACGCTCTTTACAAATAACATACGAAACACTGAATGGACGTGACATTATTACAAAAAACTATTTCAATGAATTTTCAAATACTACTTTTCAACTACATTATTTCAAATAAATTATTAATGTCTATTGTGTTTTGCGGAACATTGTAAATTGTCAGTATATTCTATGCTGTACATTTTCAACTGCGAAAAGAATGTAGTGGATATTGATATCCATTTGAGACCTGAAGAGTTTTTGTAGAAATTAAAAGTCTTGATTTTTAATCCTAATTAATAAGATCATATTTGATTGAAAAAAAAAATATCATAAAAAATTTCCGATGCCAGGATACGTCAAGGGAGGATCCACACAAGTGTATGGTGCAGGATCGGCTTTAACTCACAGAAAAAGAGGAAATTGTTTTTTCTTTTTCCTTAGGATCACCTACACAATTGACCACACGCAATAGGCGGAGCTTGCAATGTTTCCTACAAGCATTGCGATATTTGATTGGCTTTTGGTAAACTCTTGTGGGATAAATCGAGAAGCTGATTAGCTATAATCCATCGTGACGTTCTTTGACGTCAGAAATGCTTGTCGTCCATTCTGTAGGTCAGGGCTTAAAGGGATAACATTATATCTCAAACTACACAATATTAACTTTAAAAAGATCACCGTTTTAATTAAAAGGCGACGAAAATAATAAAATAGATGTTAAAAGTTAAACATATACATTTTATTTGAAATTCCTTAGTATTTTCGGCCGGCAATTACCGCAGCCATCGTCAGAGAATATTGTGATAATTAATTGCTGTTCCATTCATACAAGTACGTTTGAAATGGGAGAGTCAATAATTATTAGGGTAGTTGAAAGTACACTGTTAAAAATGTTGCAGCATTCAGGCAGGTCATTCGACCGTTTTTTGAAAAAACGGTTTCATAACCATAATTTAACTATATTCTGACCATAAAATGGCCAATAATATGGTCAGAATAGTGTTAAATTACGTATTGTGTAACCGTTTTCGGAAAAAACGGTTAAATGACCTGCCAGAATGCTGCAAATTTTTAACAGTGTAGAAGTAGCAGTGCCTTGGATTCAACTTATATAGAGAAAAATATTTAACTCAGTTCTATTTATTTTATTACATCTTTTGTACATCATATTTTTCTACTTTTCTACTTTCAACTACCCTGATAATTATTAACTCTCTCATTTCAAACGAAGTGACGTATTTGTATGAATGGAACAGCAATATTAACTATAAAAATATTCTTTGACGATGACCGCGGGAATTGCAGGCCGAAAGCACTAAGAAATTTTAAATAAAACGTATATTTTTTAACTTGTTATATTATTATTATCTTTGTCGCCTTTTAAGTAAAACAGTGAGCTTTTTAAAATTCATATTGTGTATTTTATGACTGAATCAAGGTGGAACATTGCATTTCATCTTATGATTTTATTTACAACATTATACCTATCTATTTACATGTGTTTGAAATAATGTAAAATCCTTAAAATTTAGTTCAAACAATTGTCACCCTTAGACGGTATTCTAGAAAATCATTTTTATTTATTTTATTTTTTTACTTTTTAGAGAACACTGAAAGAGTTTGAAATAGTAGTATAGTACCATCATTAAAATGCACTTCAAAAATGTCACATAAACATATCAGAATTCTGTGAGAGGAAAAGAAAATCCCTGGGCACCAGATTTCAAATCAATGTTCGGAATGTTTTTGTTGTTAAGTCCATACTATTTTCACATTGGATTTATTGCGTATAAGTTTACATTTTGCTTCGATGTTTGCTGCGAATATTTTTGTTGTGCTTTGCTATGAAAGATTTTCCGTATTTTTCTTTCTTTTTTTTTTCCTATTCTGAACTGACTTATAATTGAGTCAGATTCTAGGGTTTTTTGCAATTTTATTACATTGCGTATACAAATGGGATTTTTTGTGTGTAGTTTTGAGAATGCAATTTGCTTTAAATATAGCATAAAATCTAAAAAATAACGACTTTTGTGTTACTTAATTTAAATTTTTTATGCTTTTTATACTTTGAGAAACAGCTAACATATAAAGGGTAAAATATATATGTGTCTTAATGTATTACATTATCATTTTAGAAGTAAATATTGGGCAAAACACGAGAGCATAAATATAGCAGAATTATAAAAACGTAAAAAAAATCTCTGATGTGAAACAGCAACAGATTTTAAATCAATATTTCAAATGTTTTTCAAGTCCAAGGTATTTCATAGTATTGTTAATTATGTAAAAGTTTACAATTCTCGTCAATATTGTATCCACTTTTTGTGCTTTGCAGAGAAATATTAAACCTATTGTAGTTTTTGGCATTCTGAATTGTAATTGGATCAAGTTCTAAATAATTTTATAATGTTGTTACACTGATTTTTCATAAAAAATTTATTTTATTAGTGTGATGTCTCAAATCTTAAAACAAAGACTTTAAGTTTTTTATTTGACATTTTTTTGTACTTGACAAACACCGAATATATAAAGAACTTAATCTACATGCCATTTAATGCATTAAATTATCAATTGGCCTATGAATGTTTGGATAAAACACTTTTTTTTTCATCTTAGAATATTTCGATGAGGGACATTTCAAACAATTCATCGTGATGGAATAAATGTTTGTTTTTTCAGTTTTGTAATATGTTATATTAAACAAAAAATATATAAATCACCAAAAATCAACGTTTAAATACACAATAAAATACATTAGGTAATATGAATAAAACCAGACGTATACGTTTCATGAGTTCCAGTACTCACATCATCAGTGTATAAAATTTATGTATAAAAACAGTACACCCCCCCCCCCCACAACTACATGCACGGACAAAACCCAAATGTCAATAAGCACAGTACCGAAAAAGACCATCAAGTTCCAGCAGCCAATGAAATCAAAGTGGAAGTGAAGTATCGTGACACAACAAATCCACCCAGAAAGTTGAGATGTAAGGTGCACTAGACAAATCATTAACCAAGGAGTTTTTAAATCTATGAATATGAACAGCTTCAAAAAAGTCTAAATCTACAGGAGTAATGCATTTATTGATAATAGCAGCTGAGTCAAAATTGAAATTATGTCAATTTTGACTCATGTATTTTATTGTGTGTTTAAACGTTGGTTTTTGGTGATTTATATTTCCACACAAATTTTTATTTACTAAGAATATATCTGTACAATGTGATCATTAGAAAAATTACCGCTATATGATCTCTAGAAACCCTATCATTCAAAGAAACGGGATAAAATCTTGGATGAAGATTTTGTAACGTATGCGTTCAACAATGAGGTAGAAGAACAACAATCCAACTCTCACACTTACAAATACAGTGACAAAATTTAGAACATTTCAAATGGCAATACTGACTTTTTTCATCGCAAAAGACTACACAGTGGAAACACATATATGGCGTTGAACGATAATCTGCAGCACATGACATGAAAGGGAAAAAAGAAAAGCAAAGAGTGTTCCACATATGCTGCAGGAGCACATTTGTAACATTCTCATCTATAGGAATTTTGCGTTTCCATGGTCGTCATTATCATCCTTGCCGGGGTGTGATGTACCTTTTTACATTCACGTGCAAATTTTTTCCCCAAAAATATTTTGCATGACCATAATGTACCAAATAAAAAACAAATTTAGCGGAACCAAATATAATGCATCAATTGTTTATTACGAATATAAAATTGTGGGTGGGTAACATACTTGTAGGTAATACATTTTATTAATTATAGAACTAATAAAGAATATATTTTAGAAATTAATAAAAGAATTAAGGCGATTAAATACGATTTTTTCAGTTGCGTCTTAAATGAAAAATAATTAATACATTTTCATACTTAGTTTATTTTAACGGGATGAAAACTAAACTGGGGTTATCTGAAAGGTCTATATATTTGAATTTTTCATATTATTCATATGCGAAAAGTAATAACTCCCAAACACAGACAGTCGGGAATTTTTTTGATGGCACGCTTCTATAAATAGCTCTGGAATTAAGTTCTAAGTCATCATAATTTTATCATTAGCATTTTTATTTCTAATGCCTAATAACCTTTACTTTTAAATTATTTCCAAATCTTGTCTTTGCTTTATAAATTTTTAAGCTCATATTAAATTAATTTGGAGTCTATATATTTGAATTTTTTCATATTATTGATTTGCGAAAAATAATAACTTCCAGGCACAGATTGGCGGGAATTTTTTTAATGGCAAGCTTCTTTAAATAGCTCTGGAATTAAGTTCTAAGTGGGCATAATTTTATCATTTGCATTTTTATTTATAATGTCTAATAACCTTTATTTTTAAATTATTTTCATATTAAACTAATTTGGAATTTAATAGGCCACAATTAGAATCCTTTAATATCCAATTAATCGAATTTTGACACGAACAAATCGTGTAAATTCGTGTATTTTTTGTGATCTCACTGTATCTTGATTTAAATCCCCAATCAACGTCTTGCCAGAATTATTCTTTAGCGTGCGAAAAGTTGCACGCAGGCTGAATCTTCTTCGTCCCTGCACTAATGAGCTTCTGTTTCTTGTAATACGTCAAATCCAAGGCATACAAGTCGAAACATGTGACATGAAAAACATCTTTGAACGTGATATTCTACATTGTTTTAATGCCACCATTTTTTGTTACTCATCATCTGTGAAAGAAGATACTTAAAAATTTTGCAGCCTGACCAAAATTATTTTTATCGCCGTTTTTAATGCTAAATGTATTATTTTAATACCATTTATGTTTTTTTTTATGTAGAGATCCTTTTGCGAGAAAAAAGTAGGTGTTGCTATTTGAGTTTTTTTTTTATTTACTTACTGTAACCGTGCGTACTGGAAACTTGTTAGCACATCATTCTTGAATGCATACCATATTTCACACTATTTCCGTGAACAGTAACTTTTTTTATTACCCTGTAGATGTCGAAGTAAACTGAACACATATAAGAAATAAAAGCTATGTAATTCTGGTGTCAACAAAACTATTAGCTGTTTGATTGCTTAATGTAAAACCAAGAAATATGAAAATACACTCTGTATGTATAAACTCTAAAAGGCCATGAGTTGCTGTACACTGTAAAAAAAAAAATCTGTAAAGTTACTAAAGTTTTTCTAGGAAACTGGTATTCCAAGAACATTTTATGCAACGGCAACAACAAAAATTCATGTAACAGACACACTTTTGTGCCGAAAATCAAAAAATCTGTAAGGTTACTAAGAATTTTGTAGGAAACTGGGATGCCTAGAACTTTTCATCTAACTGCACCAGGGTTACAGATAAAATTTTAGTAAGATTACTGTACTTTTAGCAGATTCATTTGTAAAGTTACAGATTTCTGTAGTTTTACAAAAATTAGTTTTGTAGATTTGCAGCTTTTAATGTACAGTTACAGATGAAAGTTTAGTAAACATGTAACTTTACATCTGTAGAACTAGAGATTTTTTTACAGTGTAGGGTTACTATTTTCACATCTTACTTACAATGGAAAACCAGTTTTTGTTATGGTTTTAAAGAAAACATGTCTTGGAAATTTCTTTATTGAACACATAATATTTCCATTGCAACTCAATCTTGGTTGTTTATTTTGGTTTCATGACATTTCTAGCATGGTATATAAATTTCGTTTCATGTTAAAATATTCACATCGCAATATTTTTACATTGAAATTTTTATATTTATATATAATTTTTTCATTTATAATGTTGATAGAAATCTTGTATTTTTGTATAAAATGATCTAAGACTCTTGGCAGATTTCATTGAAGCGATAGAATGGTTAAGATCAATAAATAGATTATAGTTGTTCGAAACCTGTTCCGAAAGTGAAAGTGTCCTCATTAAAAATTCCTGTAAACAAAACCGAAAAACTAAAAAGCGGTCTTTGTATAGATAGATCTCAGCTATCCAATGCAAAAAAAAATCCTTTAAAAATATTTAAATTTAAACGAGACATCTTTAAAAATGTCTTCCATAGAATCAGCATTAGTGAGTGGGTCTTTTCACTTGACTGTAGTAGCCTCTTAATAGTTTCCAACATAGTTGAAAAGTGTTTATGACTTCGGTATCTCTAGCAGCCTAGCCGATGTCTAACTCTCGTAAATATACTCGGATATCCCTGAAAGTTTTGCATGTTATGTAGTTTACTATAGCACGATCATTATTAAAAATGAAGTGTATAGCAATGATAGTTCATTTACAGGGACAGACAATAGTATTATATTACATTAGAGTCAGTGGGAAAATAAACATTTCAAGTGCATTTTAATGACGTTACAAGTTACACCATTCCAAACATGAAATATATATGTGGGGAATTTCGTAGGAACACCTGCATTAGACCGAATGTCCCCGACTCCATATCTCTGCTTCGAGATTAAAAAAGGTAACGTAAAGCAACGAAGCTGTGTGAAGTAGAAACGCAGTAGAAGTAATGGAACGAGGAAAAAGTTCGACGATGTTGATTTTGTAAAAGAATCAGAATACTTTCGACGCTACAAAACGGAAGGTTTAAACGACGTGTAGAAATGCTGGAAATATTCAACGACGTAATAAATGAAGCCTGAATTATACCTTTTAAGTTAATTAAAGAACGAGAAGAGTGTTTTTTTATCTGTATTTTTGTTTGTGTGTTCGTCTCAATAAATGTCAGTGCTCGTCCTAAAAGTGAGTTATGATTTATAAATAGAGTCGCATCCCATAAAGTGGTGTTCAGAAGTGTTAACCCACCAATATTATTAATTAGAATTATTCATCATACAGATTCAAGCCGGATATTATTCTAACGGCGAGTTCATTATTATTATTTTATTATGAAGTTAGTTGAGATAGCCGAACTGGAACTTGCATTTAAAAACGAACGAACAAATAAAATAAAATTATTACATAAATTCCTATTTGATGCTGACGGTGATCGATCTAATAGAAAGAGAATACGTGATTTTACTGGTTTCGGTTTTCAAACCGACAGCACCGAGTTCAAAAATAAAATAACTAAAATCCAAACTGATTTTTCATTAAATGATCTGGTTACAGTGTGCAATCTACTTTGTATTGCTAACGAAGGATCTTTAAACGATCTCGCAACCCGATTAGTTACATACCTTTCAGACTTGACCTTACTACAAAATAATATTATACAAAATGAAAGTGACACTGACTCGGGAAACCGAATTGCCTTCAAATAATATGACTTCAAGTAATAACACTGAATTATCAAATTTTGACAAACAGAAGCAATTTCCAGTTCAAAGTTTTGTGCCATCGTCTATTAGTTTTACCGATATTGAAAGTGTTGTTCCTCCTTTTGATGGAAGTTCTTTCAGTGATTGGCTCAATGCTTTTGACGATGTCACAAATATGTTTAATTTATCTGACTTTCATAAATTCATATTTTGTAAAAGATCATTACGAGAAAAAGCCCAGTTATTAGTACAGACAACATTTCATATGACAAGCTTAAACAACTCTTAATTTCAGAATTTAGTACCACTTATAATTCTGCCGAGTTACATGATATATTAAATAAACGAAAATTGCAAGAAAATGAACCAATAGAAGAATATTTTCTGATAATGAAACAAATATGCTCGCGTGGTAACATCGAGGATTCCGCATTAATGCAATATATCATAAACGGTACACCCGACCCTGTTTTCAGAAAATCAATGTTATATGGATGCCAATCCATTGTAGAATTCAAGCAAAAGCTCAAAATTTATGACAAAATTCGACATGACTTTGAGAACAATAAATTTCGTAAAGTCAAACCTGAAATGCCAGCGAAAGACAAATCCTTTCGACCAAAATCTGATCTTTTTTGCTTTAATTGTGGTTTGTCAAATCATAAAAGTAGCCAATGCAGACATAAAGATAAAGGCCCTCGTTGTTTTAATTGCTCGAATTTTGGCCGTAAATCGGCTCAATGTGATCCACCAAGGAGGCCTAGAGTTAAGTCAGAACCCTCCAATGTTTCCACAGGTATGTCGAACACTTTCATGACCAAACAAGTCATTATTTCGTCTGTAAATGTTACATCATTGGTAGACACAGGTAGTGAAAGAAGTTTGCTAAAGGAAAGTATTTACCACAAACTCCCTACAGTCTCGAACCTTGAACATTCAACTATCACATTAACTGGATTAGGAAATACTATAATCAAACCCCTGGGTTTTTTCGCTACGGACATTATGATAGATGATTTTAATTATACAACTGATGTTTATGTAGTCCCAGATTATTCCATATCTTTTGATCTTATTATTGGTACAGATGTTATTCAACAGAGTATTTTAACAATTTCTGGAAATAATATTTCGATGCAAAAAATCGAGAAAAATGACGATACGCCCAATATTTTTTTGATTAATGTTGCTCATGTGTTAGACGATCTTAATCTTGATTTATCTCATATTACCGATGAAACAATACGTTCAAAAATTTCAGAACTTATTCAAAATTATTCTCCTAGAAAAATAAAAACAACTGATGTTAAATTATCAATTCATCTGGAAAACGAAGAACCTGTCACTAGTCCTCCTAGACGCTTGGCGCAAATAGAGAAAAACTTCGTCGAAAAACAAACTTCTGAGTGACTCGAAAAAGGAATTATTCGTAAAAGCACTAGTAATTTTTCATCACCTATTGTCCTAGTAAAAAAGAAAGATGGCTCATATAGATTGTGTGTTGACTATAGGAAGTTAAATTCTAAAACACATAAACAACGTTTTCCCCTCCCAGTAATTAATGACATTATTGATCACTTGCATTCTGCAAAAGTATTTACTACTCTTGACCTTAAAAATGCTTTTTTTCATGTCGAAGTAGAAGAAAATAGTAGAAAATATACTTCTTTCGTAACACATTCTGGTCAATTTGAATTCTTATATATGAATTATGGCCTTAGCGATGCACCCTTAGTGTTTCAAAGATATATTTATAACATTTTTCGAGACCTCATTAATGTAAAAGAACTTATTGTCTATATGGATGACTTCATAATACCAGCTGAAAACGAAGTCGAAGGATTCCAGAAATTACAGCGCGTCCTTACAACTGCATCCTAATATGGTTTAGAGTTGAATCTCAAAAAATGCCACTTTTTACAGCGAGAAATTGATTTTTTTGGGTTACCACATTAAAAATGGTCAACTGCACCCATCTCCCTTAACCCCTTAATTCTCGCTCCCGTGATATTCACGGGCTGTGACTTTTATTCAGATTATTCAGATTTGTTTGATTCCCACCAGTTTTATAGAATAATGTAATTTTCTTTATTATGGTATCATTTCACCTGCCATTCAATAAGATGAACATTTCTTTTTCAAAAAAGTGGTGCCATTAAGCAATTTGAATTTTTAAACCGTAATTTAATGCGACCGTTAAGGGGTTAAAAACTAAAGCTGTTTTTAATTTCCCAGAATCTAAAAGTTTAAAAGATGTACATTCATTTGTCGGACTAACTTCATATTTTCGTAAATTCATTCAAGATTACTCTTTAATAGCTTAGCCTTTAACAGATCTCCTTAGAAAGGACACTAAATTTCACGTTGGTAACCAGCAACGAAATGCATTTAATCAGCTGAAACACATCCTTTCTTCAGGTCCTGTTTTAAGCATTTATAACCCTAGTAACGAAACAGAAGTTCACTGTGATGCATCTATTGACGGTTACGGAGCAGTTCTCCTTCAAAAGTCTTCTATTGACAATCAATTTCACCCTGTCTACTTTGGAGCGAAAAAAACCACAGATGCCGAACGTAAATATTCGAGTTATGAATTAGAAGTTTTAGCTGTCATAGAAGCCCTTAAAAAGTTTCGTGTTTACATTCTAGGTATTCCTTTCAAGATAGTTACAGATTGCAACGCATTCGCCCTTACTATGAATAAAAAAGATCTCTGCACCACGATTGCTCGATGGGCTTTAATGTTAGCTGACTATAACTATACAATCGAACACAGACAAGGTACACGCATGCGCCATGTCGACGCTTTAAGTAGACATCCAATATGTATGATCATTCAAGATAGTTTTACTTCCAAAATCATACAATCACAGAACACTGACGAACATATACAAGCCATCAAAGAAATTTTGAAAACAAAGCCATATGACAACTATTTTCTTAAAAATAACGTTCTCTATAAAACCCATAAAGGTATCGATCTGATAGTTGTACCGGATGAAATGCAGCTAAATGTCATTAAACACGTTCATGACAAAGGACATTTTGGCCGTAAACGCTGTGAAGAACTCCTGAACGAAGAATTTCTCATCCCTAATATGTGAAATAAAATTGATAAAATAATATCAAATTGTGCAACATGCCTTTTGTATAATCGCAAACGTGGAAAACAAGAAGGTGAATTACATCCCTTACCTAAAGAAGAGACTCCTCTCCAAACCTACCACATTGATCATTTAGGCCCTCTTGAAACAACTAACAAAAATTACAAACATATTTTGTCTTTAATAGATGCATTTACTAAATTCGTCTGGTTGTATCCCTGTAAAACCACTTCTGCTACGGAAGTTATATCAAAACTACGACAACAAAGTTATACTTTTGGCAATCCTTCCACCATCATTAGCGATAAGGTCCTGCATTCACAAGCAAAGAATTTGCTGATTATTGTCAAGATGAAAATATAAAGCACGAGACAGTTACAACTGGCCTTCCCCGTGCCAATGGTCAAGTAGAGCGACTTAATTCCACCATAATTTCTGTAATCTCTAAAATGTCGAAAGACGAACCGACCAAATGGTTTAAACATGTTCCTAAAGTTCAGCAAGTCATTAATTCAACTTACCAACAAAGCATTAAGAAAACACCGTTTGAAATATTGTTTGGTACAAAAATGAAACAGAAAGAACATGTACAAATTATTGACCTCTTAAGCAGTGCAGTCGAAGAACAATTCATGAAAGACAGAGAAGAGCTCCGTAAAGAAGCCAAGAAGAATATTCTGGAAATTCAACAAGAAAATTGCAAGCACTATAATTTACGACGTAAGAAACCCCGGAAGTACAAGCTTGGCGACCTTGTAGCAATTAAGAGAACCCAGCAAGGATCAGGTTTAAAGTTGGAATCTAAATTATTAGGTCCGTATAAAGTAATCAAAGTGAAGTCTAACGACACCTACGCTATAACGAAAATCTCATCAACTGAAGGACCGATAAATACTAGCTCCTGTGCTGAATACATGAAACCTTGGCCTGACGTAAACTGAAACTTAAAAAAAAAAAAAACATTTTTTTAAATCTTTTCTTCTTATGTGTTTGTAACAATTTTATAAGTCAACCCATATGATGTTACGCCACTTCAAGAGACTGATCTTTCTGACGTTCAGATTAATTTTTTTTTTCTCTTTTCCCCCTAAGAACAGTTACTGGTTTTTGTTTTTTGTTTTTTCAGATTCTATTTTACCACATGTCGCTGCGGCAGCTCCAGATGTCAGGAAGGTCGTATGTGGGGAATTTCGTAGGAACACCTGCATTAGACCGAATGTCCCCGACTCCGTATCTCTGCTTCGAGATTAAAAAAGGTAACGTAAACCAACGAAGCTGTGTGAAGTAGAAACGCAGTAGAAGTAATGGAACGAGGAAAAAGTTCGACGATGTTGATTTTGTAAAAGAATCAGAATACTTTCGACGCTACAAAACGGAAGGTTTAAACGACGTGTAGAAATGCTGGAAATATTCAACGACGTAATAAATGAAGCCTGAATTATAGCTTTTAAGTTAATTAAAGAACGAGAAGAGTGTCTTTTTATCTGTATTTTTGTTTGTGTGTTCGTCTCAATAAATGTCAGTGCTCGTCCTAAAAGTGAGTTATGATTTATAAATAGATCCACATCCCATATATATGCATTTATGAAATGTACTAAAATCTGCATACTGCCACCCAAATAAATTCTGTTACATAATGGTGTAGAGGGGAAAACAGTTTACAGCGTATTTGCGCATTTTAATTATATTACGTTATTTAAAATATAATGAAATTTATATACGTTGCTTAGATTTACTACAAGCTACTTTCTGCAGAATAGGAAATGCGTTTATCATTCATTTATTAGGACACACAACAGATTTCGGATAGCAGTACCTTATCCGAAGGACTGTTTATTAGCGATAATTGCTGGAACTGCATATTTTCAGTTATGGTTTGCTTTTTTAAGTTTAACTAAATTATTACATACTACGTAGTGTGTACAAATACTACAGATCATATATAGGTCTACACATAGGAATTCGTATGCGTTACTGAGTATGAACGAAAATAGCTTAAAGGTGGTTTTTAAATGAGTTATGCATTACTATATTTAGTATACTAGGAGATGTTTCTAGAATATTTACAGCTCAGATTCAAAATATTAGAATAATTACTATTTTTTCACAAACTGGAAATATCCTTTGGTAATTTAACATCTTTTAATGCAAATATGCAAACGATATTTTTATTAAGAACTTATTGTTGATTAAACTTATTTATTATCTTAAAATTAATATCATTTCTGAAAAGAATAATTGAAAAAAAAATTATTTTGAAAAGTCAAAATATTAGAATAGTTATTCAAGTGGTTCAAAATATTAGAATATTTCGCATTAATTCTCCTTTAATTATCACCAATTCATAACTGGTGGCATCATTGATTAAATTCAGACGATTTTATTTAAAATCGGTGTTCTTTTTATAGTTTGTTTGCTTTTTCGTCTTAAAATGGGTCGTGTGGGTGATATTCCTGAATCTATTAAACTTCGCATGTTTGATTTGTATCGGCACGGTAAAAATCAATGTTATATAGGGAATTATTTACATTGTTCGCAATCAAGCGTTAGTAAAATACTAACACAATATTAAAAAAATGGAAAATTTCAGAATAATTGCCGAAATGGCTGCCGAAAACCAAACGCATGTGCTAGAGCTGACAGGAAACTGAAGCGTATAGTTAAGAAAAACCGATTTAAAAGCGTGCAATTCTTGCATCGAAAATGGAAAGAAAAAGGAGTTGAAGTTTCTACATCGAGAACATTAAGATGTCTCCATAAATTTAAGTTTGAATCTCGTATACCGAAAACAAAATTTCTCATGACTGTAAAACAAAAACGTATAAGACACAATTGGTGTAAATCAAGACGTTTATGGAGCAAAGAAGATTGGAAAAACATATTAGTTAGGGATGAAATTATCTTGTATACAGGGTGATTCAGCTCGTCGGTGACAAACTTTAAGGATCGATAGAGCACACCTAGACGAACATTTTTGAATAGGGAATGTAGGGTCCCTGACGCGATGGTAAGGCGCTAGGCGCTTTCGAAAATTTGGGTGCCGAAATTCGAAACGTCATAAAAACTAGGGAAATGGTTAGATTTTCTTGCTTGTTGCGTCGAAATGATTCCGTTTGTTTAGACTTTCTTCAGTACCAATTTGATAAGCGTATCTCTTAAAACATGGATAGGGGGCGCTGCAGACTTTGGAGAGCTAGACAACAACTTTAAGCCCGTTATTTTGATAATTTAACACATGCTCGCCAAAGTTTATACTCTAACTTAAAGTTTGAACCCAAAAGTAGAGCCCTGCAAAAAGCGTAAGAGCCGGAATAAAATGTCAAAGTACAGGGTGGTCGAAACTCGAAGGCTCCTAAGAGATAAACAAACAGATTTCTTGACTTATGGCATGCATTTTCATGATTCTGTTTGCTGGGGCTCTCTGAAACTCAGTTGAACGGTACAAAAAGAAACATCGATAGGGGGCGCTTTGGGCAAAAAACATAATTCGTTGGCATTTCGGACGCTAACTGGAAACGGGGCGCTACGATCAGTTAGAAACAAAACAAGAGAGTAATTTACTTATCATAAGAAGCTATTAAAACTGCAGTTTTTTTTTTTTTTTTTTAACAAACATAGCTGGTTTCAATCATGCACAATGCGCGCAATAAAATTTACATAAGGTGCTTTTTGCTGATTTATGCAAAAGATATCGTACCATATCGATATGCAAAAGATACGTAATGCGTAGACGACAACGCGAGATGACGTAGTTGTATGCGCAGACACGTCTTTTGAACGTGCGGTACCTACTTAAGCTTCGGGTTACTTGTCTGCAGATCGGTAGTAGGATGGAACGGTACACAAACTCTGAATTGGCTGACATGCATTTGGCGTATGGCGCTGCTGGTTGTAATGGACGAGCCGCTCAGCGGTTGTACGCCGAGCGTTACCCCAACAGGCAAATCCCCTGCCATGCCTTCTTCGCTCGAGTACACCAGAGGTTGTCCACAACGGGATCTTTCGACGGAGGCAGGCCTGAACGGGAGCGATCAGTGAGCTCCCCCGACAACGAAGAGGCTGTGCTTAACCTGGTTGAGGACAACCCAGGTCTTAGCACGAGAGATATCGCCAGACATGTTGGCATTTCGCAAGCAACTGCGTGGCGCATCTTACGTTCCCGGAATCTGCACCCCTACCACATCCAGCGGGTGCAGTTGCTCAGAGAGCAGGATTTTGGCCCTCGAGTGGAATTCTCAAGATGGTACTTGGCGATGAGATCCAGGGATCCCCGTTTTGTAAACAGCATTTTGTTTACGGACGAGTCCACCTTCAGCCGGGAGGGAATGTGGAACGCCCACAACAGTCATGTGTGGTGTGATGAAAATCCACATGAAACCAGAAGCCGAGCAGCCCAGGAGCGTTTCTCAGTAAATGTGTGGGCCGGCATTCTGGGGGATTGCCTCATTGGCCCTTATTTGTTACCTGAACGGCTGACAGGTGGAAATTACCTGATTTTCCTGGATCAAGTGCTGCCGCAGCTTCTGGATGAGGCGCACGTACCCGAAGGTTCGCGTCGCCAGATGTGGTTCCAGCACGATGGAGCTCCGGCCCATTACACGAACGACGTGCGTCTCCATCTAAACGCAAGGTATGGCCAGCGGTGGATCGGGCGTGGGGGTCCAGTTCACTGGCCTGCCCGATCACCAGACCTCACCTGCTTGGATTTCTTCCTTTGGGGTTACCTGAAGGCCGAGGTATACCATACACCTGTCAGCAGTGCTGAAGAACTTGTGGCGCGCATTGTGGCAGCTGCAGGGCAGATCAGAGATACTCCTGGCATTGTTGGAAACACACACTCCTCAATGCGACGGAGGTGCGAAGCCTGCATCATGGCCCAAGGTCGAAATTTCGAGCATCTTCTGTAGTGTTATTTTTTGTAAATAAATTTCCAGTATCATTGATGTTTTTGGTCTAAATTTATTCAGAAGTGTTGAGCAGAGGTAGAAAATGTGTTTTCATTATTACTAACTGATCGTAGCGCCCCGTTTCCAGTTAGCGTCCGAAATGTCAACGAATTATGTTTTTTGCCCAAAGCGCCCCCTATCGATGTTTCTTTTTGTACCGTTCAACTGAGTTTCAGAGAGCCCCAGCAAACAGAATCATGAAAATGCATGCCATAAGTCAAGAAATCTGTTTGTTTATCTCTTAGGAGCCTTCGAGTTTCGACCACCCTGTACTTTGACATTTTATTCCGGCTCTTACGCTTTTTGCAGGGCTCTACTTTTGGGTTCAAACTTTAAGTTAGAGTATAAACTTTGGCGAGCATGTGTTAAATTATCAAAATAACGGGCTTAAAGTTGTTGTCTAGCTCTCCAAAGTCTGCAGCGCCCCCTATCCATGTTTTAAGAGATACGCTTATCAAATTGGTACTGAAGAAAGTCTAAACAAACGGAATCATTTCGACGCAACAAGCAAGAAAATCTAACCATTTCCCTAGTTTTTATGACGTTTCGAATTTCGGCACCCAAATTTTCGAAAGCGCCTAGCGCCTTACCATCGCGTCAGGGACCCTACATTCCCTATTCAAAAATGTTCGTCTAGGTGTGCTCTATCGATCCTTAAAGTTTGTCACCGACGAGCTGAATCACCCTGTAGATACAAAACATACTTTCATCGCTAAATAATATATTTTCCCAATCTTCTTCGCTCCATAAACGTCTTGATTTACACCAATTGAATCTTATACGTTTTTTTGTTTTACAGTCATGAGAGATTTTTTTTCGGTATACGAGATTCAAACTTAAATTTATGGAGACGTCTTAATGTTCTCGATGTAGAAACTTCAACTCCTTCTTCTTTCCATTTTCGGTGCAAGAATTGGACGCTTTTAAATCGGTTTTTCTTAACTATACGCTTCAGTTTCCTGTCAGCTCTAGCAGATGCGTTTAGTTTTCGGGCGCCATTTCGGCGATTATTCTGAAATTTTCCATTTTTTGAATATTGTGTTAGTATTTTACTAACGCTTGATTGCGAACAATGTAATTAATTCCCTATATGACATTGATTTTTACCGTGCCGATACAAATCAAACATACGAAGTTTAATAGATTCAGGAATATCACCCACACGACCCATTTTAAGACGAAAAAGCAAACAAACTGTAAAAAGAACACCGATTTTAAATAAAATCGTCTGAATTTAATCAATGATGCCACCAGTTATGAATTGGTGATAATTAAAGGAGAATTAATGCAAAATATTCTAATATTTTGAACAACTTGAATAAATATTCTAATATTTTCATTTTTCAAAATAATTTTTTTTTCAATTATTCTTTTCAGAAATGATATTAATTTTAAGATAATAAATAAGTTTAATCAACAATAAGTTCTTAATAAAAATATCGTTTGCATATTTGCATTAAAAGATGTTCAATTACCAAAGGATATTTCCAGTTTGTGAAAAAAAGTAATTATTCTAATATTTTGAATCTGAGTTGTATAAAATCCTATATAAGACCACACAAACAATTGATACATAACTGCCTATGTGTGATAATTTCTTGAAGTGTGATTTTAGTAGTTTTAAGCGTGTTTTAGCCTGACTTAAATATTATCTCAATATGTGATTTGGTGACTTTTCAACATATTATGTGTTTGCTTACTAAACTAACTTTCCACATTCCATTAATAATATATACCAGTCTACAGACCTAATACAGGGCTGCACAAAAGAATTGGGGTAGATATTTGTCTATAGACGATAACTGCAGAAATCACTATTTTAAATGTGTTATGTGTTTTCTAAAGCGTTCATTTAAGTATCTTATTTACTTTATTTACTTAAATAGCAAAGTTTTGTTAAAGATTTTTGGAAGTGTATCATAGTCTATGCTTGACGAATGGTTTTTCTTTTGTGTTTGTTAAAAAATATCGTTTTCAGGTGAGTTTAGAAAAAGTTTTTTTGTTTTCTGTTAGAAAGCAAAAATTGTCACGTTTTGATTCTTATTTAAATAAATAATTAATAATAAAGCAATTTGTACAATTTTAATAATTTAAATTGTGGTATATGCCTATTTTCGAAAACTGCTCCATATCCCACCCTTACCATTAAAATGTTTATTAAAATAAATATCTTCATGTACATTTTATTTTGCGAAGTAAATCCTTTAGTCCTACCGCGCATTTCAGATTGAGATTTGAATTTAAAATTATTCAACTATTTTGAAAAATTCCAAAAATTGTAAATTTTCTGAAAATACATCGGATATACATTTATGACAAATAGGATTCTTACAACAGCGTCTCCTACAGCCATAAATGGTATCTTTTATATCCTTTTATACTTGTATTTTGAGAATTCAGTAATGCCTCTTGAATCAATTCATGTTTCATAACATAGCATGGCACATAAGCGCATCGGAATTCTCGAAGAAGTAAGAAAAAATCCCTGAAATTTTAAACCAATGCTTCATGGGGTTTTTTATTGATAAATAAATGTTGTTCCGCAGCACATTTATTGCGAAGTTTGTGTGTTCAATTTTTTTTTTTAATGTTAATCTTTAGTCTTATTTCGCAATTAAGACAGACTGCTTTTTTTTGAGTTCCATAGTTATGATAGATGTATCAAAATTTTAAATTTTCAGAAAAAAAACCCATGAAAAATACATTTTTGTCACACAGTAAAATACATATAATAGCATCTCATATACCCAGGTGATACCATTTTTAAACCCTTTTATACAACTTTTGAAAGTTCAGTGATGCTTCTTGAAACCATTCATGTTTCATAGTATAGTACCATACATAAAATCATTGGAATTTAGTCAAAGGTAAAAAAAAAGTTTGTCACGCCGGCACCAGATTTAAAGTGTTTTAAGTTTTTTAACGTTAAATAAATATTGAATTTATTGCGAAAATACTTGCCTTACGGTGTCATTTTGTTCTGTTAAATAACGGAAAATCCGTTGGAAAACATTTATCTTAGATAAATACAGGGTAGTCATAAAAAAAAACTTCCCGATATATGAACCCCTACAGGCCTAACCGCTCAACCTATCGAAAGGAAATTTCAGATATTGTTATTTGAGTGTATGCAGTCGAGATTGTGGTGATTTAAAACAACAGAGCTCTCAACGGGTTACAGTGAAAAAATTTCGAAATTTTCGAACGGCAACATCCACTTTTTCCCTGCTTGGATTTATCAGCGCATTGAAAAACAATAAATGGCGTTGCAACCACATATGATGGAAATTTCCGGCGTAAAACATTTGAAAAGAACAGCATTGTAAAGGACCGATGACAACACAAGAGAGAACAGGGAAAAAACTTTTATCGGAATTGGCAGTTTTCAACGTGCCCACCTTCGCAGATGATAACTCATTGCATGGGGGAGATTTTTGACAACAATGACGAACATAAAATCACAGGAACCTCTATATAACTTCACGTTTTATGGCATCTTTCAATTCTGACAAAATCTCTTGGATTTGATGGATACACTGTCGAATTCAGATAACCACAGAACCAGAAATCCATCTCTATGAGGTCGGGGATTGCGGTGGACACGAAATTGGAAAGCTATGGAGATGACTCTATCACCAAAGTGCTGTTGCCGTACCTGTCAGACACATGTGGCGAAGTGTGGAGGAGCGCCATCTTCCATCCATACAATGTCATTAACGACATTTCGCTTGTGCGATTCTGGAATTATCTAATTCTGCAACATTTTTGTATACCGAGCACCTGTGAAGGAGCCCTTTTTCATACCTGTGGAAGTGACCTGTTCGAAGAAGTACGGACCGAGAACGAATGTGCTTCGATACTGTACCACACTGTCACGTTAGCTTCGTGTATGGGCCTTTGTGCCGCATCATGAGGATTTCCGTCATCCCAGTGAACACAGTTCTTGGAGTTTACGTTCCCAGTTAAGGAGAAATGTGCCTCTTCCGTTCATAATATCCGAAGCAGCAACCTGTTATCTTTTTCATATATGATGAGGAAATAATTCGCAAACTGGAAACGCTGTCGCTCGTCTCCAGGTTGCAGCATCTGGACGCTCTGAAATCGATAAGGAAATATCCACAGAACAGAGCGCAGAATCTTGAGGACTGTGGTTTTCGGTGCATCCAAATTGCGAGCAACACTTCTTGCAGTAGGCAATGGACCTGCAGTAATCGTATAATACACTTCCGCAACAACTTCAACAGGAACACATGTTCGCCCGGATCGCAGTCTATCACATGTGAATCCAGTTTCTTCAATTTTCTTTCGCTGGGTAGTGCGCATGCCAAGACCGGAGCTCTCGTGAGAGGTGGATTTCGGACCACCAGGATCGAGGGTTACAAGTCTCTACGTGGGCCCAGGACCGGGGAGTGAGCCCCCTTCTTACCAAAAAACGAACAGTTTTTACGGAACATGGGCCTCCTCGTAGCTTATGATTTCTCCGATAAACTCACACTGCTTCGGCAGCATTTTCCTCGTCCAGATAAAACAGCTTTAGCAATTCACCTCGTTGTTTCCCTGTAAGTGTCATCTTGTTGGCATGTTCGAACACCTGATTGAAGAAACAATCTTCACACACTGTTTATTAAAGGTCTTCCACATGCAATGCTTTGCACATGGTGTTCTGTGATTGATGCTTCAACTGTCTATCCTTGTAATTTATGCAAAGAGCGTCTGTGTTGTCATTGGTCCTTTACAATGTTCTTCTTTGAATTCTTTTATGCCAGCAAATTTGGTCATATGTGTATCGTTGCAAAGCCACTTATGGTTTTTAAATGCGCTGATAAAACTGCGCAGGAAAAGAGTGGTCATTGCCGTTCGAAAATTTCGAAATGTTCTCTCTGTAATCGTAACCATGAGAGCTCTATTGTTTTAAATCATCCCGATCTTGAGCGCATACCTTCAAATAACGATATCTGAAATTTCCTTTCGATTGGTTGAACGCTTAGGCCGCTATGGGTTCATATATCGGATAAGTTTTTTTTTTATGACCACCCTGTATATAGGGAACTAAGTATCGAAATTCTGTTAAAAAACATAGAAACTATTCTGAAAGTTTTCTAGCACTTATGACTCTTTATATTTAAACCTATAAAAATACCAAACGCTTTAAAAAATTACATACAGAAAAACAAAGGGTGTTTTTTTTTTGTTTTTTTTTTCTTTTTGTAACTGATACTAAAAGTAAATCATGAAACATTGCATATAGCTGAACATTAAAGACGTGGTGAATTATCACATTGATAACAATGCGTAAACCAACTTAGTGAAAAATGTCCAAGCCGGGAATAGAACCCGGGCCCCTGGAATAGACCTCCAGTGCTCTACCACTAAGCCACAAGGATGATGCCCAGCTTGGCATATCTCACTTATATAAGTCGGTAAGGCTGCTACCGCAGCACTGCTGAAAAGTAGTTGAAAAATTAATTAAAAATTGTATATAGCTTTTTCGTACTGGTGGTTTATAGCAGAAGAAAGAAATTTTTTTCGAAAAATATACGGAAAATTTATTCTTACAAAATTTTACAGGAAAATAAAAATTGTTGTACCTAAGTAGGACATAAGCCTACAACAACGTTGTCTCAGTGGTTTTTAGATTTGAAACAAAGATATAACGAAGTTTAGTAACGGATTTGCGCTAGCTGGGTAATTTAGATGTAAGTGTTAAAGAATTGGATTCCACCCTTGTTTCACCTATAAAAAATATCTGCTGTTAACCTAATGTCTTTCAGCAATTTATAAAAGTTATGTGAAGTACTAATCGAAAATCTTTATCGAATTTTTCTTTCTTTTGACTATGAACTAGTGTAATCTATGATTTTGCAGAAAATGTTGCCAGTGCATATCGTATCATGGAAATTTGCTTCTCAGCTTTTTTGTGCTTTATTAGGGGTACGGTCACGTTCAGCAACCTAAAATTCCATCTTTTAAAGAAATAAGAAAAATTTGCTGCTTTAAGGTCAATGTACAAAATATAAAAAAAACACTTCATGTATTTTCACACTTTTATATGGTTTGAATATGTGTGCTCTAGCGTAGAACACGCAATTTTGATACAAAAAGACTGGTCAAAATTTACAAATTCATATTATACGCCGGATATGAAATTTATAAATTGAAAATTATGAAAAAATGAATACAAAAAATAATATATCTACATTAATATTATATATTTGCAAAATATTATAAACCGATATGAAAATTAAAAATTGAAAATTAGTAAAAGATAAATATAAGAAATGATATATCAACTTTAATGTTATTTTTTTTTTACAAAATATTATACGCCAGATATAAAAATTAAAAATTGAAAATTATGAAAATATGATTATTATAAGAAATAGTATTTTTACATTATTATTATTTAATTTTTAATTTAATAAAATAAATATCTTTCAGTTGTAATAATTTTTAAATTTAATTTAATGGTGCTGCCACCTGCGTTCTTTTTGAAAAAGTTAAGGATTTAATAATTATAAATTAAAGATTTGGATTGATTAATTAAAGGATAAAGTGTTTTGAAAGTAATGTTAAACGAAACCCTCTATGCAATCTTCGATCACAATTACCCACTTTTTTATTATATGTGTCCATACAAAAAGGACAGATCTTCCTCATATGGGGGAAAATAGAGTTGTTATTATTTAAATTCAATAAATTTGAAAAGCACTTAGCTTTTACAGAGAAACATATTGAAACAAAAACAACTTAAGAATATTTTTGTTTTCAATTTAAAATATTTATGCAGCCTTATGAGATATTTGTAAAACTTGTGTCAACTCACAGCATGACACGCGTACGCATAAAATAAAAGAAAACATCGGAAGATCGGATAACAGATTACAACCCCACGTTTAACTGCTTTATTTTAAAATTCACATCAATTGAGTAAAACATATCAAGATTCAGCGCTGCTTATAAATTTTATGAGTTTTAGTTTTCTACCAAAATAATAATAATAATAATAATATACAAAACTTAAATTTGGAATTATAGTAATATAATTCAGCTAAAAATATCATGTTTTAGGTTCATATCAAACTGAATTAAATCATTATATAGTAAATTTCTTTTTGAAAATATCCAAAGAAAAATAGAAAAAGAAAAATATATGAATTAATAGCATTTATTAAATTTAAGGTAAGAAATGTTTAATGGAAATACGTCCAAATTTTATGAGTTTTAAAAATATTTATGCAGCCATGTATGCATTACATTTAGCATACAAAAATAAAAAATTGGAATAATATTAATTTGGTGTAGCTTCAAACGCTACGTTCTGGATTCATTTTAAACTTAGTCAATTCTTCATCAGATGCTAATTTTCCTTCTGTAAATAACCAAAGCAAAATAGAAAAATTAAAATATATTAATTCAGTGATTTTTTTTTAATTTACGGTAAAAGTGTAGATTGGAAATACTCATCAGGATAAACTTTATAAACTTTATATTCTTATTGATTTGGAAATATTGGTAGAAAATTAAAAAAAAGAAAAATATGTAATAAAAATGAATTCAGTGTGTTTAGACTAATAAAACAAATAATAGAGCTAAGAGATATATATATTGAAAATGAATATTTAAACTAAATAAGTCGACTGTTTAGAAATAAAATATGAACTGAGAACTTACTGCGAAAGTTTTAAAGCTGCCATTTCCTATTAATATACATGGTGGAACAACAGAAAAGGTCTTAACTAAATATGCTTCACGGTAAACACTTTTTGTGTAAAAATTAGCATCGCCATTACTTTTTCGGTCAAAAACACAAATTGTCTCAATAATGTTGTTTATCTGTACAAGTCGTGAAAAAGTACGAAAAATTCCAAAGTTAGTAAAGTAAAAAAAAAGCGTTTTTTTTTCATTAAAATATCTTGAAACACAACATTTTTTAGTTCGTAAATCAAGCAAAATAAAGTTTCAAATATACGCGCACATATTATAAAAGTGCAAATATTTTTAAACATTCTAAAAGAACATTGATAAAAGACACACATCACTATAAACTGAAATATAATTTCTTATAAACTGAATCCAATTATTTCGAGAATTTTAAGAAAACAAATTAAGCCACTAAACCTTAACTTCCATAGTCTTTGGTTCTGACGTTAATTATTTTATATTCGATTGCTACAAAATAACCAATACCAAAAATATTAGTTGTTGTGTAATACATATTCATTATAATTCAAATGAATCTGCATTTCTGATAGCATAAAATTATTAAAATAAATATACCACTTTGCCTTATCGACATTACTTCAAAATTTTAATTTTAATTGGAATTGTTATTTAAATTATTGTCTTTCAATATATAAGCGAAGCACCTCTGGCGTTTAGATATCACCATCTTGTTGACTTGGTAGCGCTTAAAATAATTAACTATCGATTTTAAGTGTGTCAATGCGCAATTAACTCGGGACCTTAAGATATATTTATCGGAGAAAGTGCAACAGAAGTTACGTATAGGAACATCTGTTGGATATCGCTTATTAGAACGCTGTCCAAAAGTTTTGAGCTGGCGTATAATTAGTGGACTTCAAATATGACATTCAAGTTTCGCCAAAGGTTAAAGCGTATCAGGGAAGATGAAAAGTGGATTTAAAGTCAATAAGCCTTTAAGTTTAAGAATATTTTAATAAACTTATATGTTTTGGAGAAATACGTTTTCTTTTGGTAGAAGCAAAGATAGACAAGTAGACGTTTTTTTCTTAGAAAGAAATTAAAATCATTCAAATATATTTTTTTAGAATGTAACAAAAGTGAAACAAAAGATAAGCTTTAAAATTTCTGATTCTCATCATTTTTAATAATAGTGTTAAATTTTATGTTAAAAATTAATTATAAGTCATTAATATAATGTTAAATTATTTGTTACCAAAACATAAGATTTATATTTTTAAATAATACAAAAAATGCTACATTATTAAACAAAACGGTACAGCAAAAGAAAACAGAAACAAAATATTAAAAGTCCAAAAATTAAAAATCCAACTTTGAATAGCTACGAAAATCTATTCAGTATGCGAAAACAGTTCAAAAACTCCCATGAATTTTAGTTTTAAGCTATCTTTTATGACAAAGTTTTGCACGATATTTTGTCACATAATATTTGTAAGTTGTATGTTTAAGTTTTTATAAATTTAATCAACTTTATATGTATACTAGCAGAACTACCCGGCTTCGCCCGTGTCGATTATTAGGAGCCTTCCGGGTATAATAAATTAAAATGAAATAATACGACAATAATAACTGATATTTGTGCATTCTCGCCCACAAATCATTATAAAAACAATCAGAAAACATGATGTTATTGTATCGCAACCATAGTAAAATCCTGCAGCTTTAAATATCAAAATGCTCGTTTTCTTGGTTGGTGTAAAAGAGAAATATATGATTTTCCTGGTAATACGAAGAAAAAAAAATAACTAATTCGCGTAGTATTTAGTAAAAATTCTCGATGGTATAGCCTACATTTACATTATAAAGAAAAAATATATTAGTGAGTAACTCTGGCATCATACTGATGGTATCAACGACCTAACACATAAATTGTGCCTTTATTGTAATTTTTCTTAACTTCTAAACATGCAAAATTTTAGTTTTTACACTGAATAGAAAAACTTACTTTCAAATGAACTTTATTTGAAAATTATATCTCAATTTTCAGAGTTTAATTGGTTCTGATTTTAATATTGTTATTTTTAATATTAATTTTTATTGATTTTTAATATTAATCATTAAAAATCATAAAACTGAGATACGGTTTTTTGAATTTAATGGATTTTAAATTAATTTTGAAGCATGGATCTTTTTTAAATTTGCAAACCAAAATTGGGAAAGATGAACCCATTTGCTCTGAATGCAATATTATAAGGAAAAGACATGTCCATGAGTAACGCTGGCATCATGTTTTTGGTGGCAATGACCTAACCCATAAATTTTGCTTGTATTGCAATTTGTTTAACCTCTAAACATCACACATTCGATTTTTTCAACATCCAATGGAAAACAAAAAGTAAATTCAATGCTATTTTTTTGAAAAGTGATTCTCATTCTACTAATTTTTATGTATTTTAAAGTAATTTTTAAGTAAGAATATGTTTTATATATTCCTGCATCCCCCGCTATATGGATCATCTTTAACCATGTATATCTCACGGTTGATTAAGAAAACGTAGCAACCGTTTTTTAAAATCTGTTTGACAGTATATTTATTGAAACTGACAACATATTTATCGAAAGTGACGCCATATTCAGCGAATTGTTTCCTGATATTTTTTCCTCAAATAGAAATTCCTATGTTTTAACTAACTATGCATAAACGTTTTAAATTCAAAATATATTTATAGGAAGTTTTTACGTCTATTCAAAGCACTTATCGTTAAAGTTTTATTTTAAATATAAAAAATTCAGTAGTTCAATTACATGCCTATTAATCTTGAGTTTTTTTTTTTTTTTTTTGTATTTTTTTTTTTTTTGGATAACAATAATAAACAACATAATTTCAATAATAAACAACAATAAAAAAATGCTGAACTATCTTTATCTTTGTAAGTGCAAATGAGTTAATCTTCGATAATCAGGCTATACGCTATTTGGCGTACTTTAACAAATGTGATTGATACCTTTTATGGAGCATATTCCTTACAATTTTTATTGGCTAATAAAACAAAATACTCGAGTTATCAATTTTTTTTAATTATTGAGCAGTTATTTAGATGTGTAGCAACAGGGAAGAAATGATTGAATTATAAAATTAAAAAAGCAGATATTTCTATAATGTTAAATTATGGAAAGTGGTAGAAAAAAGGGATAAATAGTGGTCTGAGGATTTTTTAAAGTAGACAGTGATCCTTCCCACGGTCTAAAACGTATGTACATGAAGTTTCGTGCAAATCGGTCAAAAATTGAAGATTTGTATAAAAGACATACACACAGAGAACGGCTTTTATATATATAGATATAACGTATTTTCTTAAATATGCTATATAATTATTCAATTTTTATTGTCAGGCTTATTATCAGGTTTTGCATGTTTTTGTTTTCTTGTTTAGTACTGGCAAGGATGGGGGTGGGGGAGGGGGGGGAGAGACGGTTTCTAATAAAATGTTTAATTTCACTTTTCTGCGTGATTGTTATATAATCTTGTATTCGTCTAAAACTCTTGATAATATTATTGAAGTTTTTAAATAAAACGTTAATTTTTTTTAATTTTTAATTTCTCAGTTTTAAAAGTACCTCCACGAAGTTTCGAGCTGCGGAATGCGGGATTGTGCGGTTTAACAATATTTCTTAAAGTCATCGTAAATAAATATATACGACGTTTTTCCTATCTATTGGTGACGAAAAGGCCATCAATTTTGCCTGTATATTAAAGAACAAAAAAAAAAAAAAAAAAAAAAAAAAAAAAAAAAAAACATGAGAAAGCTAAGATTTTCACCAATCGGTCACTAAAGTCCCGAAAAGTACCGAAGTTTGGCAATTTGGTCAAATGCCAACCAGAGATTTACGCTGTTCAATACATAACCAGAACATTTTTGCAAATATTTATGTTAAACTCATTTTATTACAATCTAAAACCTAAAGGGAATTAATTGTTGTACCATGCTTCTTGCATATTTTCTATTTTTTTAGATTTATTTTTTGTCTTGATTTAAATTCATCCTTAGCCTCCTTGGATTTTCAGCTGCTTTACTTATATGAATCGTCTTACTATATAAACTTGGTTTCAAATATCCTTTATTGTTGCACTAACCTTTTCTGTCTTTCACCATATATTTGCTCGATATTAACTGTTTATATCCCAACTTATGTATTAAATGATATATCAAATAAATTTTAACTTACGGGACATGTTTCCTGATTTTTTTAAGATACGTTAGAAAATTTCTGTAGTCATTGAATAAATTTTTAAAAGATGTTTATCTATTAAATTTAATAAACTAAATATATATTCACAGGAATTTTGTGAAAGATTTACAACCCTTTTCAAATAATTTAATTCAAATATTGTTTTCAGTATTTTATAGATTTAAAAAGCGTACAGATATAATTCTCTTATGACATAAATATAGACATTTTTTCAGAATTGAAACTTTACATTATCCTAAAACTTTACCTCTTTCAACATCAAGAAAGATTAGCTTTTTATAAAGCATGAAGAATGTTTAATATTTGGAAAAGAAATTATTTATTTAAAAATATTTTTGCTTTGTACAACAAGTAATGCTTTTGGAACATGATAAACTAAAGTATCTATTACTAAGATGCAAAAACTCTGAGACTGACATTCCTGACGGATACGATTTTTAAATATCATGTGCTAACACAACAACCTTCAAAAAACCTCCCTTTTAACAGTTTGGTTACGTTTTTGAAAACATTCCTGGGAGAATAGGAATGAAATAGTCTTCACTGCAGTCATCGGAGTTTCCTCAATGTTGGATGCACTTTTGTCAAGTCAACGCTGAGCTTCGGAGCGCCTACAGGAAGTGGAACCTTCCCGCGTAATCTCCAACGACATTGAGAAGAAACATAAAGATGAGTTTCGATGTTGCAGAGAACGGAGAGCAGCAATTGTTTTCCCATTGGTTGAGACTCGTGAAGGCCCCTCCCTCTGGTAGAACAGCTGCAACGGAGCATTGACAGACTCATGTCGGTCGTTCAAGGATTGACTTTTAAGGTTCAAGTAGGCAAAGGGAAAACCTTACACACAAAAAAAAGGCCCCACAGGTCCACATATTTTCATTACTTTAAATAATTTTCCTAACACTGCAAAATTTCAAAGCTTTACAATTTTTTTTTCCTGTGATTTTTTCTGTGAAATCTTAGTGATTTCACCCATAAATACTAACGTTTTTCTAGTAGCATCTTGCTGTGCAACAATGCATTTATAAACTCTTTCAAATTTAATTGCTAATTCATCAAAAGAATCTATATTAAGTTATTTTTTAATTTTTTCAATGATTTCAGTAATTTTGATAAAACCACTATCTAACTCATTCAGCTGGTATAGCTGTACCGAGGTAGGTGGCTTCCTCTTGGGATCGGCCTGCGCAACTTTCTTTTTAACCGGATTGATTGGTTGATTTTGAATTTCTTTCTTTTTTGGTTTTTCCTTTTTATTTTTAGTTATGTCCGCGTAACTTTCGCGGAATTGCGGTTTTAAAGGGTACTTTTTGCACCCCTTGTAATTTGCCGGATGACTAGAATTACAATTCTTGCAAGACAGCGGCGGAATTTCAATTTTTACTTTCTTCTATCTTTACAAGAAGAAAGTATTGGATTCATGAAAATTTTCGAATTCCGGTTTTCGAAGGATTTACACGTTTTAGGGGTCAGAGATTCCGATAAACATGTTTTTACAAAATGTCTGTCTGTGACTCTGTGAGTCTGTCTGTCTGTCTGTCTGTGTGTATGTGACACAAATTTTGTGGGCGCTCTATCTCAAGAACTAATGCACGGAATTTAATAAAAATTGATATTCAGTTAGTCCCTAATACAAATTGATGCTGATTAGTTTTTGGTGTAAATCGCTCAACAGGTGGCGCTGCAATGCTGCATTTTTCACGATTTTTGCAATAGCTCTATCTCAAGAACTAATGCACGGATTTTGATCAAACTTCAGATTTAGTTAGTCCTTGATGTGAATTGATGATGGTTACGTTTTGGTGTAAATCGCCCAACAGGTGGCGCTGTTATGATGAATTTTGTAGGGTTTACACGATTTCCCCAATAGCTCTATCTTAAGAACTAACGCACGGATTCTCATAAAACTTCAGATTCAGTTAGTCCTTGATATGACTTGCTACTGATTAGGTGTTGATGTAAATCGCCCAACAGGTGGCGCTTCTCTGCTGCCTTTTTCACGATTGCCTCAATAGCTCTATCAATAGAACTAATGGACGAATTTTCATCTAACTTCAGATTTAGTTGTATGTTGACACAAGTTTTTGTTAATTATGTTTTGGTGTTAATCACCCAATAGGTGGCGCTGCTATGCAGGAATTTTCACGATTTTCGCTATTGCTCTATCTCAAAAACTAATGTACGGATTTTCTCCAAACTTCAGATTCAGTCAGACGTTGACATAAATTGTTGCTGATTAGGATTTGGTATAAATCACCCAATAGGTGGCGCTGCTAGGCAGCATTTTGTTGAATTTAGACGATTTCAGCGATAGTCATTTCTCAAGAACTAATGCACGGAATTTCATATCGTTAGAATCCTCATGAGATGCATAGATTGCCATTTAATTTTGGCAGTGTGATAGCGGATTTTGAAGTATTAACATGTATGAGATAGAAGAAAGTTTTGGGATTGTTACATCCGACTAGTTTCCTCTGTCTCTGTATTTTTAAGTTTTTTCCGGGGACAATCCGGGGATTTATGGGCTGCGCCGCAACCGACGCACGAGGACTCCATGAAGCACTGCGCAGATACATGAAAAAACCCTTGGCAATTCCAGCACTGCACAGCTTTTCTGGGTGCCCTGTACATCTCTACTTCTAAACGAATTTTGAATAACGATTTTAATTGTAGTTTTATTGCGTGGTAAGTGCAGAAGAAAAGGGGGCAACACCCTTTGGTCTTTACAACTGATCATCTGCACTACCTTAATGACATCATAGCCTAATTTCATAATTTCATTTTCAATGCTTTCAGTTTTTATAGTTTTAGGGAGTCTTCTAAATACCACCTTCATAGGTGGGTCGAGATCCGGGACTACATAAAACTGGAACTTAAGTGCCTTTAAAAAATCAATAATTTTATTTTTAACTTCAAAGTTTTGGGGTAGGATCTTAACCCATCTTCCCGAGATTTCAACTAAGAAATCAGGGACGCAATTAATCTCAATATTAGACGTAAATTCGATTATATCAGTAATATCCCTAACCATAATCGGTTTGGGGGCTTTTCCTTGCTTTTAGTTATTTTAATTTGATTATTTTGCTCAATTTTAGCGGCATTCTCATTCACTTCTGAAATAAGCTCCGGGACAGTACTCGAGGCGCCATCTTCCGGGCTCTCCTCGAAACAATCCTGTTCCATGTCTTCAGAATCCGAGGGAAGATCTACGTTACGCGCAGTTTCTAGATTAATATCAAAATTTACTTCATTATCGGACCGTTTTAATTTTTTTTCCGTTTGGTACAACTAGACCAGCTGTTAAATTAATATTACATTTAGGTTTTTTCTTAAGCGACTTTTTAGATTTTTAGGAGTTTCAGTCTTAGTGAAAGAAGCCTGACTTTCCATTGCAGATTCTCTTTGCAACTCTTCGGTAAAACGATGGCATTTGAGATAATCCCATTTGCCATTTTCATCAAAAAAGTCGAGGGTGTCGTCCTCTAAATCCTCAAAACTACCAATTTTTTCCTTAATAAAAATATCTAAATCCAATCCCTCTGGAATCAATTCTGGATTTTTTCTAAACTTATGTGGACCGAGATTTGCGCCTGAACAACAAGCCATATTACCTCTGTCAGCTCCAGATTCAGCCATCTTTGCCGTGCAGCACTCAGGTAAGCTACGACAAACTTCACCTACCGGTAAATTCTACTGGCATACGAGGCCTTTACAAAGGCCTTTCGCACGTACCGGTTACGGTGAGAGATCACTGGCAGGAAAGGTCATAGGAGGTGCTGACACACACGCTGTTAACCACATCTCACGTCACACGTGCCTCTAATCCATATTAAAATTGTTCCTCTCTCCTCCAATCCGGGTTGGGGGTATCAGCATTTTTATCCTAGCTTTATAACTCCTCCTAAGTTGTCGTCCTATTACCGCCCTCCCTTACCATCTCACTATTATCTTTTTGCCGTCATTTCTGTCGAATATAATTTATTGTTAATATGTGTTAAGGTCCAGATAGGAGTATCATTCAAGTCGCGGTCTCTTCGTTCTGGCCTGCGGTCTCTTTGTGCTGGTCAGGCGGTGCTATTCGTCTTTAATAGCTTCACAAGGAAACTGATGGACATCCAGCAGGAGGAAAAAGCTTCCTTGAAGTTTGATCTAATCTCCTTACCCCCTTTGTAATGTTGAATCTCCGTCCTTTTCTTAAAAACCCCAAGTGTGACTGGAAAAGAAAGGACAGTTGTTTTTTATTGCTTTAGAATGAGAAGGAGCACTTTTCTTTTTTATTCTAAACGCACCCTTATACAACCACCTTTAAAAAACTTCCTTCCTACAGCTATGTTCTTTTCCTAGTGCGATTACATTTGTTGAAAACATTCCTGGAAGCTTTTGAATGAGGTGGTTTTTACTCCAGCAGCCGCACTGTCTTCCATATTGGATGCACCCTTAAAATGGTGTCTTGTAAAAACATCTTCTTGGGCCATGTTGCTCTTTCATCGTATACCTACTGTAACGTGTGCAATGTTTCTGTCGGTGTTTTCTTCACATGCTAGTAGAATTTGATATTCGCCCCATAACCACACAATCCGTTAACTTAAAAAATTGATTAGTCTTACTATATATAAAATTCAAAAACTAATGATGTGAATCTGGCAATAGATTACAGATAAAAAAAAGTTTCATAGTGCTTATATGAAATAAACATTCAATCTTTCCAGTAATTTATATAAACGTTATTATTTTGTTTATCTACTGACAGCTGTTTAATTTCTGTCATAAACATTATGCGAATATTAACGAAATGCAAGGCCCAGTTAAATCACTAAGGAAAGTACTTTAGCTAAATTAAAGATTTATTTTGACAGGAAATAATATTATTTTGAAATAGAGCTTTTTAGATGAGATAAAAATAAAGTTATATTAAACAGTAAATGAATATATTTTAAGATTTATAAGAGCAGAAATAAATTAACGGAATGTAATTTAGGAACAAACTTGATTTTGAGTATATTAAATTATATAGGATTCAATATAGGATTCTACATCATAATTCTATTACGTCATTCCTGATGAATATGATTTATTGATATTCAACACAATGTTAACACAATCAAGTGTTAACACAATCACTTTAAAAAACACACCTTCTGCAGCTACGATCTTTTGCCAGAGCAATTACATTCGCTGAAAACATTCCAGGAAGCCTTCGAATGGGATGATTTTCACTGTAAACGTCGTACTCTCTTCGATATTGGATGCACCTATAAATAGTGTCTTTAGAAAACACCTTTCTTAGGACATGTTACTCGCTTACGGTACAGCTACTGTAATATGTGAAATGTTTCTGTCGGTGATTCCTCCAAATGCTGCTAAAATTTGATATTTGCACCATATCTGCTTTTAACGAATACTATTGACTGTAGTTCACAGACAAGCCTTCTTTGTTAAAATCCTACACCGAAGACGTTCTTTCACATCCCTACACCTCACGTCATGTGTCCCTCCAAGCTACGGTAAAATTCTTCCTATCGTCCCTCCCAATCCGGGTTGGAGATATGAACAGAATCTCCGAACTTTTCGACCATAGTAGTATAACTCATTCTACATCGTATTATTGCCAATTGATGAGTAAAAAAATTTTTGTAAGTTTTTTTAAGTACTTTAAAGAATCGTTGAGATATAAAAAATTAAAATAAGTATGAACTCTACATAATTTGAAAAAGAATCAGATCAAATCGGTAGTCGATGAAACAGAAACATCCATACTTTCACATGAAAAGTCCATTTTAATAAACTGGGATAAGAATTTCTGATTTTTACTTTGATGTAAAATAATTTTTGCAATTATTTATTTTTTTTTTCTTCTGAAGCATATGCCTTTATGCAAAAGTACCTGATTTTATTTGTGATTTACAGGTTAACTTTTTTGAATCATAAATTCTCTTATTCCTTTAATTCCTTTAATATTTTCTGCAGAAAAATTCAATTTTCAAAAGCATTTTAGCGAGTTAATGTAGAAAAGGATTATATTCTATCATCTATAAAAACGTGTAAAATATGTCCATTTTTATTTTCTCTTTTCCACTAGCTAACGTCATACATCTTTTTTTATGCTCTATCTTTCAGAGCACAACTAACAACTTTTACTATATACTAGGGGATCGTACCCGGGCTTCCCGGGTTAAAGAATATATGTGTAAACATTTTTTTTTTTAAATTGAAGACTAATATTTTTTTATATGCAATAAATTTTTTAGATTACCCACTTACATTAAAAAAGCATTTTTCATATGGATAAAACGAATTATACAATCAAATAAATTTTTGAAATTTATCAAAAGCGACATTTTCTTATTAGCCGCATGCTAACAGTTATTTGACCAAGATTTTGCTACTTATGGCATCCTTTTATATTCTGATAATTTCAGAGCTTATACATGTCTGTTAATTTTGTGTTTTATTTATATTATTTTATTTATTTATTCATAAAGAAGTTTTTTAATGGATATTAGCCGTAAGAAAATGGTAAACTCTTTATTTTGTTTTAAGGACAAACGGATTAATATTTCGTAATCGAGCTCCGCGCGATATAGATAAATTAAATATATTTCATGTTTTAAAATTGTTTTTAAAACCATTTACAATCAGTAAACAGAGATGAACTTTGCAAACAAATTCCATTTGAAAAAAAAAATCCCATTTGGTGATCAAAAATTTTAAATTGTGCGATTATAAATATGTTAGATTTGTGTTTTTTCAATATTATTCTTTTATTTGTTTATAAAAGAAGTATTAATTTTGTTAATTTGTATCTTGTTTGATCATTTAAAAATCATTTTAACTCAAAACTTGAAGTCACGATTATCAGCAATATCTTTTATGTGAACAGACGCACTCTTTACTTGAGATCCTAATCTCAATTCCGGAGAGTAAAAATTTCCGTAATTTATGTTTTTTAGACGCATCTGTGTTAAAATGTTTAGTTTTATCTAGGAAAATGATAATTATATTTTAAATATGGCTTCATTTTCACTTAAATAAGCATTTCGCCTAATGTCTGAAACCTAGTATCAGTACACATGCAGAAGGAAAAACAATATAGAAAATTTATGAGGAAAAATGCGTGTATTCAAAAGCAGTATGTCATTTTCCGTTATTAAGCCCCTAATATAATACTCTGCTCCTAGTGGGATTTTGCGACACTAAACCCTATACAACAATTTTTATCAACAATTTTGAATTTTTATCAGAAAATATCATGAATAAAGATAAAAATACCTCATTATTTCTCTCTTGTCTTCAATAATGAAAGCTATCTAATTTTCACCATTTTGGAGAAATTTCATAAAATGCTTTTAAAATTAAAATGTAAAAGTGGGGATATTAAAAAAAAACAGATAGTGCTATCACATCTACTTTCAGTTCAAAAAAAATATTAGTAAAATTGGTTCAGCAGAAAGATCGGGGCAGATGACTAAAAAACACACTTGTGTTTAAAATACATAGATTATATAAAATTAGGAAAAATTAAATTAAGCAAATTATGTTATATTGATAAAATTATAGTAGAATGTCCTAAAGCATTAAAATTTTATTATTCGAGAGAATTTTGGACAAAAATTTCAGGAACATAATATTATTTTAAACCACGAATTATTTGTTTGCTCGTCTAACTCGGCGAAGCAAATCCATCCAGCAGAGAATCATCAATTTCTGTAATATAAATCGCTATTATTTGCATGTCATCTCTCTTTTATAAAGACACTCTAATTTTTTGTAAAACATTGCGTTTTATCAGTGTGTGATTTCGATTACATTATTTTCAAAAGTGAAGCATTTTAACCTGTGAAGAATTTCAAAGCAACTGGGCTGTGAAAATGACGCACTTCTACAAAACATAGTTCGGGTTTAAGAATTAAAATACACGCTTTTTTATAAAATGACGTCATTTGCATCCGCTAAAGCAATCCACTTTTACAATACAGTTTTAACTTCGTCTATAGAAAAGTATGCATATGACGTCATTATCACGGAATAACAGACACTATTCTTGACATAGCCCATATTTTAATTTCAACTTTTTTTTTCAGGTTTTATGAGAAAATGGCAACAAATGATACAGTATCGCCTATTTTCGACTATTTTCCGTTTACTTTTAATGACTTTCAATAGAAATGGGGTACTTTTGTTGACACGATAAGAAAAATGTTATTAAAAACTACAAAAAAATTAATATCTCAAAAATAAATTCAGATACAGCTTTAAAACAAAAAGCATTTAAAAGAGCATATTTTTCCTTATACGACGGTGTAAAAATTTAAAATGTGCGATGTTTAGAAGTTTAAAAATTTGCAGTAGAGAAAATTGCAAAACCAAAATTTCATTTCAAATTTCAAAGTGTTGCCATTTGCAAAATGACGTATGCGTTACGCACAGATATGTTTGTCCTTTATAATATAGATAGAGTGTTCAAAAAGTCTGTTTACAAAATTTATTCATATCCGCAATGATATACCGTACTTAGACATGTAAAACTAAAACTGATGCCAAAATATTCGAAAACTAACGAAGCTTTCCTCAACGAGCCTGTGGTGTAAGCACAGTCAGTGACAGGAAACCAGACCACCTACCGAGAACTGGTCACCACCAACGTCAGCTGAAAAGGTGGAAGAAGGGATACATCTTTGGCTGGAAGCCCCATGAAATCCGTGCGTACGGTCTCATACAAATTATAGATGCCAAAATGTTCTCGTAATACAAGTAGTCACACTGAGCTTTTTTCTGATTTGTGAACATTTCCAGTTTCCTGGACACGGATGCTGCTACACTAGATCCACGCTGCGGAAACTTGCAACAACAACAAAAAAAAAACTTGGTTACACTGTTAAAAATTTCCGCTTAACGTTGAACCAATATATGGAGTAAACTAATGAGGATCACCAAAATATGGTACTTCTTAATTTTCAAAAACTACATTTCATGGTGTAACCTTGGAAATTACGCTGAATTGAACCACATTTTGGTAATAAGTTGCCCCAAGTTTTCGAGCTACTTATCAGCCAATCAGAACAACATGTCTTTGTCTACGACGCCATTATAAGATAAGTGAAACGATTGCATTTCGTCCGTCATTTAAAGTTTAAACGAAAGGGATATTAAAAGGATTACTCATGGAATACGAAAGTAACTCTTATTTAATTTTAATGTTTCATTCCTGTACTTATAAGTGTGTATAAGTGTATAAGTTTTAAATAGTTTTCATGTTTTATCGAAAACGATTGATTTAGCTTCCCGAATTTCATAAGCGATTGTGTATTATATTCGTTCTTTATGTAACGGTTTGAAATATAATTGTTTTAACAATTAAATAACAAACAATTCTTAGTAAAAATTAATCACGACTTCATTCGTTTTGTCTTTTTAAATAAAAATAATTTGTGTAAACACTTCATTCTTCCTATTCAATTGTGAGATGTGAAGTTTTTTAATTTGTTGCAGCTAGAAAGCAAAAACAAAACTTGAAGTACTATCTTAGTTTTAAAATGCTGACACGGAGATGTGATTCGTGGCTGCATTCATAGTAGTAGATGTAAAATTTGCAGTGATTTGAAAATGTTTATTTATAATGGAATTTTTGTGTACTTTACCGTTTCCCGATTATAAAGAATAATGATCAATCAATTAGTATTTATAATTATTAATATTTTGCAGCGAAACATGATATTCAATGATTAAGATAATAAGAAAAGGTTTCAGATTGAAAAATAAATTTACACTGGGAATATTTCCTTATACATATTACAGTTTTTAATTTAAGAAGTAAAAAGGAAACATGATATTTAAGCATTTAAACAAAATGTTGTTTATACCGATATAAAGTTTATGTATAAAACAGCTTTAGTATGTTTTAAGTTTATATTTACATTTTATGTATATAATGTAGGATTGAATATTTATTAAAGAGATTAATGACTACTTTTTACATTCAAAATGTTTTTCAAACAATGAAAAACAGTACATATGCAATCATTTCTTTTCTTTTTAAATTCCTTCTTTTTTTCTATTTGCTAGATCAATTTTTTCTTATAAAATATATAAAATGTATTTAGCTTGTATTTATAAAATACAGTGTGTACGGGAATAAAATAGTACAATTAAATATGGCTTAGCATTTCGTTCCAGAAGTATTAATAAGAATTATTAAGGAACATGCTTAAAGGAAAATTATATATATGTTCCGTAGAATTAAAAAATTTGGACTCCATGTTGATGTTCACATTTAATGAAACAATTACCAATCTCCATATATATATATATATAAAATTACACATTCTTAATATATAGATCATGCTTAGAACTAATTTAAAAAAAGGTGTGAGTTGATAAGCAATACTTTTTGCCCCCACCCCCGTTTGACGTAGTTTTTTTTATTCTGTCCTTGTTTCAATGCAATTTAGGATTTATATTTACTCTTTCTCTGATTAATTTTTGTTTAAAGATTGCTTGCATGCGTCATACAAAATCAATTTGATAAGTTTATTTAGCAAATTATAATGCATTTCAGTTACCTCAATTTGATAAGTTTATATATATATATATATATAAAGCCTCATAACATCATCGTATATTTTCTTATCTATTTTAATATGTAAATTATAGTGTAAGATATTTAAAATAACAATGGTGTTGTCGTATAATTAAACTATTTTAAAATTTGCTAAATAAACCTAGGTTTCTGGTCTTGAAAATTATTTTCCAACAAAAGTTAACTGGAAAGACCGTAAATATTTCACGTTAAATCATATTAAAACAGAATATCTTTAAAAAAAAAAGCAAAATAATTTACCTATGAAAGAGGAGGGAGGGGGGACAGATATCATATGATTCAACATTTCGGAAATTTGCGGACAAACGTTTCACCAATTTATGGTTAGAGATTTTCACCAACGTATGGTTCAAGCTTTCACCAACTTATGGTTCATCCTTAGAACCAAATGTTGGAACAATGTTTCACCATCTTATGGTGGCAGCTACTGCAGCACCAAAATTAGTTCAATGTTGTACCAAATTTTTAACAGTGTAGTTTTCCAAAATTTTGACACTAACTTCATATGTCTTATCTTATATACGGCGGATATGAATAAATTTTGCAATCAGGGAAAGACTTTTCGGACACCCTGTATTTCTTGATATTAAGAGCTCTAAACAAAATGATGATTATAATAACTCTAAGCATTAGAAAATTATACAGATGAAATTGCAATCGATGAAAAGGGTAACTCGCGCTTCTTCCTGTTGAGAAATTTTTGGATTTATCTTATAAATAAATTTGAATGAACTCGATGAAACTATCTTATTTTATTTCTTTTAACTTTTTATAGGGAAAAGAATTTGACAATTTTTTTACAAATTTATAAGCACAAAAAAATTACGTAACACCATAATTAAATGTGCTCAAAATATTATCCATTTAAACTATTTCGTATACCTTAACTCGCAACATTCGTCATTCTGCATGCACTTGGGTTTTAGATGTCTTTCGTTCCATTGCTAACAAGTTCTGTCTTTCATCATATATTTACTCGATATCAAGCTAAGTAAGAGCTCTAAATATTTGAAAAAGAAGCAGATGAAATCGGCAATCGATGAAACAAGAACATTTTCAAAAACAGTGTTGAGTAAGTGCGGTATCATAATATTGGAAATGCAACTAATGCGATAAAAGGTATTGAAATTACATTCTGTGAAATTTTGAACTAATGGGTGTGCTAGAGTTTGTCGTTTACTCCCAACTTATATCGATTTTAAATTGTTCATTACATGCTGTTAAAATTTCCTGATGCGTTTTAAGGGATATTTACCGCGAATTAGCAGCATTTTACTCAATAAAGAATATATAAAAAAATAAAACTATTTGCGACAAAAATGGAAAGTGTTTTTAAAGTAAAAATACATATTTGTGTAAAACCAAGTTACTGATTCAAATATCGCATTTAATATAAAAATGTACTTTTAATTGACTGGTGCAAGATATGCAGGTTATTAATATAACTGCTGCATGAGATCTTGAATTCATGGATGAAGTCATGGATAATCTGACTAAGGCAAGGGTGGGGGGATTCCTACTTCTAGTTGTTTTCTTTTTAAAGAGCAGGGGCAAGAGATAGTCGTTTTGCCCCTCCAGTTTTTTGTATTTCTTTGTTGTAAAAATCCCGTTTTGAATGCCAATCTTCTGTTTCTTTTTTTATTTAATCATTTATGTATTATCTTCCGTACAAATTAAGATAAATTTTGGATAATTCAAAATAAACAGAATAAACGCTTTCAGGTTCGTGGCAGCAATTTTTCTCTTACGTCTTACAAAAATCTTTAATACCGTGGTCAAAGTTCTAGTAAAAATATTTCCCTTTGCTCTATTCTTTAATAAAATGGAACCTATTTTACCTTTTCCATTCGAGAGCTGTTTACATGCAAGTGTGGGATAACATATCTTGGTTACTGTCCCTTGAGTTTTTATGTCTTTTCCTTTAGGATAAATAACATCGGGATAAATAATATTAATTCAAAATTTTTTTGACCTTTTCAACTAAATTTACATTCCCTATTATAAGGCGCCAATCAAGGTGAATATAGAACTTGTTTTTTTCACCTGGGTAAGTCAAGAAAATTAGAAAAAAAACCACATTTCGTTTGTAGGACAAATACTTGCTTAATAATTTTATATCTATATTTAATATGTGGTTCATCACATTGCTAACTAAGCGTAGAACCAACAGAGTGAAAAATGTTTAAGCCAGGAATCGAAACCGGAACCCTTGGAACAGCGCTCGAAGTACTCTACCATTTAAGCTAAGAGGACTATACACAGGTTAGCATCTCCCACTCCCATATTTTGGCAAGGCTTCAACTGCAGCACAATGTGGAAACCCCTTCATAAGCACACAATCCTGTGGCGAAACATGAGACACAAACAAACCGAGCATCGGTCAACACATATATAATTTTAATTAAATTTTCAATTAATTTTCAGTAGTGAAATTGCGCTCGCAATTATTGAATATTTAATAAGTCTTTTATCACATTGCTAACTAAGCGTAGATTAATTAAAATTAATTTTATATTTATTAAGCTGAAAAGTTGCAATGATGTAGCCAGTTTCTAAGGAATAAAAAAATAAACTGTCATCTCATTCAGTTTGTCGGTATTTGCTTGTGTTTGAGCCATTTAAAAATTCGCAACCAGAAAAACGAATATATATATATATATATATATATCGCAGGGTTGGCGAACCTTTTTATAGTCACGTGCCAATTTCTTTTCAAAAAATATTTTACTTGACCTTGTCGTGCCAAATAAAAAACAAATTCAGTGAATTGAAATATAATGAATCAAAATTACTTGGAAATTACTTATTAGGATATTTTCTAAAATAAGTAACATACATGTAAGTATTACACTGCATTAATGTAAGTATTACACTGTATTAATTATAGAAATAATTATATTTAAAAAATTAATTAAAAACATAATGTGATTAATTGTTGTATCTTGGGTGGAAAATAATTAATATCATGTTCATGTTCAGTTAATTTCAACAGAATGCAAACTAAATGAATTTATATGGCAACCACTCACTATTTGATTTTTTATATTCTAAATTTGCGAAAATGACTGATATAAATAGTAGAAAAAATTATTAAAATTGAAAAAAAAAAGGCAGTTTATTTAAATAGTTCTGAAATTAATTTCAAATTTGCCATAATTTACTATCGGTAATAATCTTTCCTTTTTGATAGTTTTCGAATATTTTCTTTATTTGATAAATTTTCGAAACCATATTGAATAAGATTAAAATTCTTCAATTTGCAATTAATTGAATTTCGAACATAATGAGATCATCTAAGTTCGTGTATTTTGTGTAAAATCGCTGTATCCTCATTTAGAGACGTAATCAAGGCCGCGCCGTGGCAAAATTATTCTTTGGCGTGCCGAAAGTGGCACGCGTACCATAGGTTCGCCGACCCTGATATATCGCATTTCAAGTACAGTATAATCGAAGAATGGGATAAAACAGTACATATGTTTTAAAAAATCAGCACAGAAATCCCAGATTTTTATATAATAAGTCTATGTCATAAATGTCAAGCATTTCGGTTTTCAATACCATTTTTCTTCCGTCATTGGATTTGCGTAATTTAAGATTTTGTATATTAAATAAAGAGATTTATATCAATTATGAAATAGTAGTAGTAAAAAAATCTGGCGACTTGGGAGTTGTCTCTAAGTTGATCATCTAACATAAATCCACGATACGTCGAATCGTTAGAGGCTACGACCATAAAAGAACGATTGATGAGTTTTGAAGGAATTGTTTTAAAAAATTATTAAAACTTAAGGGGTTTTTTAACAATTTTAATTTGTAATTCTGGTATCTTTTGAGCAGTATATAATATTTATATCACTGGCATATTTCCAAAATAAAAGTCATTTTATCATGCCTTAAAGCTATGAATTATCTAACATGTATCTAGATATACTATTTTATTAAAAACTGTGATGGAAAAAATAAAGAATAAATTTCTAAATAAAATATGCATATTGTTTAAAATTATATAACATAATTTAATAAAACATAACTAATAAATATTTAGACAGACGGGAAAGTACTTAATAAACTTTTTTTTTTTTTTTAAATATTGAAAAAGGCAATAGTTTTAAGCTCAGTATAGAATACATTATTAAAATAAAATTTAACATTGGGCGTCAGTGTTTTTGTTTCTATTAAAAAATTCATTTGTATGGTCTAGGTATTTCTAATTCATAAATTTTTTAAACATAAATAATAATTTATGTAGATTTATAAATAATTTAAGGCACTTTTAAAATTTAAAATGCTTCTGATGGTATATGTTCTGATAAATTAGCTGTTTGAATATGAATTCTTACACTGTAAATTGAAATGTCTGAAATTCAGACACATAAGTGTCTGAAACGGAGTGTTCAATTTTCAGACATTTTAAAGTGTCTAAATTTTTAAGACGCTTGTATGTGTCTAAATTTAAGACATTTCAAATGTCTGAAATGCATCCATGTTTGACCACCTTTAATTTCTCTGCAAAAGCAGCCATTTTTTCGAAAAGCCTTATACACAGAAAAAAAAAAATCCTTTAAAATATAAAAATTGTATCGCCAATCAAGACGCCAGTACAATTTACGTATTTTAATGAAAATTTTCTCCAATTTCTGGAAAAATTTATTTATTTATTTATTTATTGGAAAATTTCTGAATTTAAAAAAAAAGAGAAGGGTACACACGTTTTTCAATACAAGGTCACGCACATTTTACATGATTAACTACTTTTACTCAATTTACAACAACATTGTATTTAACATATACCTTAACAACATTGCACCTACCCGTCGCGGGATACGAACTCGCGACCTTATGGTGAGTAGACTATACAGATGACAGACGTTATTTTTGAAATATTAAAATATTTAAAATGTTTTAACAGTGCATATGTATATATATTACATATATATTTAATTAATATCTATATATATTTAATTCGGGCTTGTCCGGTTTCAGTTGTGTGTTTGGGGGGGGGGGGGGGCGTAATTCAACGCCCATTAAAAATAAAATCTATTTTTCATTTAAAAAAAAATGCATATATTTTTGCCCAAAGCCTGTGTTTAATGTTAATGCGAAGGTATGTGTATATAAAAGTGTGTGAAGAAATATAGTGTTCTATTTTTTGATTTTTTTTCTTTTTTTTCAGATCGGTTGAATATATGGCAATTTTTTTTTAAATTGGACTCATTAATTCCTATATATTCCATATTCCATATGCCATATATTCTGAACAAAATTTCTCAGTTATAAATATTGTATATAATTTTTCTTCAAAAATAATAAAAACCAGTGTTTTATAGTTGCGCAAATAATTTTTATCTTCCTTTTTTCGATCGAAATACAGGTTAAAAGTTTTTGATGAGACTAATTTTCTTACGGTGAAATGAGATCATTCCTGAATTAAATCAATATTCAATCATTAGCTAAAACGTTATGTAGTAAAAAAAATCAGAAATATTCCATATAATTCCAAAATAATAGTTATAACGAACTAAAATAACTTCTCAAAACACCATCAAACACTTAAATGCGCAAATTAATAATAAGTTCGATTTTTCTTATTCAATATAGATGGCGCCACAGTTTTGGGATATATTTCAATTATTTTTCTTTTGCGAAAATTTCGTAATTAAACTTGACCTTTTCTTTAAATTTCAGAGGGAAATAGCATCAGCATACGCTTTGGATACCACATAGATTCAGTGGTGCATCCAGAATTGCGATTTGGAGGGGACTAGCATATTTTAGAGGCAGTCTTATAGTTATAAAAAAAATGCAAGCGTCGTAACAAGCTGGAGAGTTTTGGTTGGTGTAATTCTGAATGCTTTTAAAATGTTAAATAAGGAAATACTGTACTGTACTAATATATACCTTTGTTTTTGCGATTTTTTTGGTGTGTTTCCATATTTGGATAATTTTAAAGTGTGTTTGCAATCAAACAATTTAAAGTTTTATTATTAAATTATCAAAATATTATGGAGGTTAAAGTGTGCAAAAAGTTGCACTGGATCTTAAATTTATAATTAAGTAAATAGTTTTTTTTCTACAGTAAATTTTAAAAACATCAATTAATTAGTTTACTTAAGTATAATTAAGTAATTAATGTTTATAATTAAGTAAATTTTAAACATGCTATAATTTCGAATTTCATAATAAAATTTAAAAAAGAGAAAAAAAATGTGCGACAAAATTAATATCTTTTTAAAAATTCCGATTTTTTAAGGATCTATTAAAAAATAATAATATTCTTTCATAATAAAAAAAAATAATATCTAGTCTAGTCTGGGAGAGTCTTCAGCCCCCTAACTCCCCCGGTAGGTGTGCCAATGCACTAGTTTGAATATAAATAAATAAATCATCTCTAATATACGTGAGTTTAGAAAATTCTGATTGCGAAATATGTGGATTTGTCTTTGAAAGATTATATTATACCTTTTAAATGGAGAAATATGCAAAAAATGGAAAATTTTCTGGAATTTACGGAAGAAAATTTATATTAAAATACGTAAATTGGCGTCCCAATTGGCAATATAATTTCCATATTGTAACGGTTATTTTTTACAGTGTATAAAGCTTACAAAAAACAGTGAACAATTGATTGCCTATAGCAAAACTTGCAGGGTGATCAAAAATGGATGCGATTCAGACGTTTTAAATGTCTTAAATTCAGACATATACACGTGTCTTAAAAATTAAGACACTTTAAAATGTCTGAAAATTGAACACTCCAGTTTCAGACACTTATGTGTCTGAATTTCAGACATTTCAGTTTGCAGTGTTTATACCATGATCATATAGTAAGACACTTAAGTGTCTTAATTTCAGACACCTATGATGCCTGAAATTCCATATTCAGACACTTAAGTGTCTGAATTACTCTTTCAGTCACATATATGTCTGAATTTAAGACGCCCTTATTTGCAGTGTAGATACTTACGAAAAAGCATGATTAATTTCCATTTTAATTCAATTAGAATGGCACATATGTAATTTGGTACATACATTTTTTATTTTAAAGTTTTTTTTATCTGAATTTATAATTCCATATGTCAGAAATGTATAAATTATTTTTTAAATATATTTTTAAACCTCTAAGTAATTTGTTAGTGCATATCCCAGTTTATACTCGTGTTCGACTCACTTAAAATGAATACCTTGAACTTTACTTATATAATCTTTTTACGTAAACAGTTGAAGAGCTGAGAGGATGAACATATTAAGCCACATTTTCTAAAAAAGTTTTTTATCTTTTGTATGAAAGCGTTATGAGGTAGTCTATCACATGGTGAAGCTAAAATACTAAGATTCCATTTAGTATTGAATATTTAAGACATTATTCATTAATATTTAATATTTTAATATTTAATAATGTCAATAATATTAATATTTTTTAATATTTTAAAATTAAATATGAATAAGTTTTTCTGAGAGATTTTAGTACCATACCTGTTAATATTTTAAACACATGGTATCAAATAAAAAATAAATCATTAAAATTTACAGCAAAAAGTTTCACTTTAAATTTCTTCAAATGTAATATTTGCTACTTAACATGTTCTTCCACTTAGCTCTTCAGTTGTGAAAGTGGAGCATTTGTTCCTCAGGCTTGCTCACTATGTGTAACTTTGATAATACAGTGTCTAGGTGATAAAAGAAAGAAAAAAAAGAGAGAAATTCTTAGTTACTCCGGCTAATAAACTTATTTTAGATTTAAAAAAGAGCGAGAGGTGATAAAGGAAAAAGCTAAATTTTTTATGGGAACTTTTTCTGAAAATAAACTTTAAATAGAAACATTGTCACAAATGTCTTCACTTTTTAGCCCCGATATGCTATTCCTTTCGTCCAACAATTAAAGTGCTGTCTCCAAAAAGTAACGTTCCGTTCTATAAGCCAGCCGTAAAACAAAGCAGATGTATCACTGTACTGTTAAATACTCCACTGCAATTTTTTTAACTTCTAAGCATCGCACATTTTCAATTTTTATACCGTCGTATTGGGGAAAAGGGTACTTTTAAATGCAATTTGTTTGAAAACTGCATCTCAGTTTATTTTTGAGATATTAATTTTTTTTGCAGTTTGATACCAATTGTTTAATGTTGGCAACTCAAGTACTCCATTTCTGTAGAAAGTAAAAGAAAAATATTTGGAAAATAGTAATTATATCTTTTTTTTGCCATTTTCCCATAACAACTGAAAAAAATGTAATTAAAATACGTGTTATTTTGAAAAAAATATAAATGAATGATTTCTGATAAAACATGGAGCTATTATAAACTATATTTAATTTTAAGTATCAATTTTAAAATTGTAAACAAATAAAGGCATATGAATCGTTTGATAGCCAATTTTTTTGTCTAGTTCCTTGAATGACGATATCTCTTTTTTAGGATTTTTGTATTATTTAGCGATAGTCACGTCATTAGCATATTTTGCTGTAGATGTTGTTTAAGACTAGATCGTAAATGAGGAATTCTTCCGTATGCGAATGACGTCATTTTATATAAAATAAAAACGTGTGCTTTAAGTCTTAAAACTGAAATATGTTTCGTACTATCTATATTTATGTACATATATATTTTTTTTTCATCGGGGGCGACATCTGATTTGCTTTGTTGTCAAATTTTAATATTTAAAATTTGAGAACAGATGTCTTTAATCTTAGTTTGTTGTATTATTTTAAAGGAATAAAATATTTTGTCTAAATATGAAAAAAATTCAGCATTTAATTGGAGTGCGGTTCCATATATATGGATGTGTGTGTGTTCAAGCAAGCTTGAGTGGTGATGGGGTATATATTTTTACAAAATTGCCTCGAGTTACTTCCCCGACAGTCTAAATGCTCAAGTTACCTCTATAGATGAAGTATAATTAGCTGTTTCCTTCCACTTTACATCGATTTTAAAATGCTCATTACATTTTGCTATTGTTGAAATTTATCGAGGTGTTTTAACACGGTCACGAGAATACTCGTGTTTATAAAACCAAACGTTATTCACTACAGGTGCGTGCTGAATTCTTTGTTCACCTACACAATTTTCTTTGTATAAACTATTTGTAAGCTTTTATCAGAAAGAAAATAGTTGGTATAGTATAGTATAGTACACATAATATAGTGTTTATCATAATTTGTTAGACTGTAAAAAATTCCAAATAAAATCCATACATTGTAAAATATTTATTGAGCGCAAACTCGAAAATCCTTTTCTGGCAACCAACTTTCCAAAGAAATTCAGGAAGCTTCAATTCTTTTAAAATAAATCGCAGGCCAACAACGCGTTAAGAAACATGTATCATGATTTAGTTAGTATTTCACACAATGAAGAACGCGTGTAAAAAATAACACTGCTTCAAAGCAGATAGCTAAAGAAGATAAATGTTTTAAAAAGTAAACAGGGTATTTAACCCTTTCAGGAATAAGTGACTGAGCTTCTATAATGTTGAATTCCAACAGAATTTTCAAAAAAAAAAAAAAAAAAAAATATTTGAAAATAAGGAAAAAGCACTTCTCAGCTCCCCTTTTTTCCCACCAAAGTTATAGAAATAATAATTTGTCGAAAAATTCTGATACATATCTTGCTTAAAATTAAGTGATTTACGAAATATTACATCACCCTTCAAAGTGTTAAAGTCAAGTTATAGTATCAAAATACACTTAATGTCGAAATTTGACATTCATGTTATTTGAGAAAGAATATTTTAACACTGGATACATAAAAAGCTCAAGTAAATTTAGTTTCTCTCTCCCATATAAAAATCAAAAAATACTATTTTTTATAATTAAATTTATATTAATTATAAATTAATTATTGGCTCATTCCTCGGAATTTCAACAAACATCAGTCAACGCACAATCTGTTATTTTCTCCATACTTTGTAAGTAGAAACCCACATAGAAAAGAAGTAAAAATTCATTTGCTAAAGTTTGTTTCTTGAAAATCTTTTTAATTAGAAGGGGTAGGAAACTGCAATTTTGCACGTTTTTTCATAATTCAAAGGTTTACAAAACTGCGCATTTTTTAAAAAAAACTAATAGAGATAAACAAAAAATTAAAAACAGATCTGAAATATGCGCAATTTTGTTGTTAGATAATCTACCTTTTGTGGATTTATCTGTATATATCTATATTATAAAGGACAAACATATCTGTGCGTAACGCATACGTCATTTTGCGAATGGCAACACTTTGAAATTTGAAATAAAATTTTGGTTTTGCAATTTTCTCTACTGCAAATTTTTAAACTTCTAAACATCGCACATTTAAAATTTTTACACCGTCGTATAAGGAAAAAAATGCTCTTTTAAATGCAATTTGTTTGAAAGCTGTATCTCAATTTATTTTTGAGATATTAATTTTTTTGTAGTTTTTAATGCCATTTTTCTTATCGTGGCAACAAAAGTACCTCATTTCTATTGAAAGTCATTGAAAGTAAACGGAAAATAGTCGAAAATAGGAGAATATGTATTTTTTGTTGCCATTTTCTCATAAAACCTGAAAAAAAAAGTTGAAATTAAAATAATGGCTATGTCAAGAATATTGCCTGTTATTCCATGATAATGACGTCATATACACACTTTTCTATAGACGAAGTTTAAGACTGGGATGTAAAAGTGGATTGCTTTAGCGGATGCAAATGACGTCATTTTATAAAAAAGCGTGTATTTTAATTCTTAAACCTCAATTATGATTTGTAGAAGCGCGTCATTTTCGCAGCCCAGCTGCTTTGAAATTCTTCACAGGTGAAAATGCTTTACTTTTGAAAATAATGTAATCGAAATCATACACTGATAAAACTCAATGTTTTACAAAAATTTAGAGTGTCTTTATAAAAGAGAGGTGACATGCAAATAATAGCGATTTATATTACAGAAATTGATGTTTCTCGCCTGGACGGATTTGCTTCGCCAAGTTAGACAAACAAACAAATAATTCGTGGTTTAAAATAATATCGTGTTCCTGAAGTTTTTAACGAAAATTCGCTCGAATAATAAAATTTTAATGCTATTCTTTAGGACATTCTACTACAATTTTATCAAAATAACATAATTTTCTTAATTTAATTTTTCCTAATTTTATATAATCTATATATTTAAAACACAGGTGTGTTTTTTAGTCATCTTCCCTGATCTTTCTACTGAACCAATTTTACTAATATATTTTTTAAACCGAAAGCTCTTCCTTTGTAGATCTGATCGCACTGTTTTTTTTTAAATATCCCCACTGTTATATTTTAATTTTAGAAGTATTTTATGAAATTTCTTCAAAATTATGAAAATTAGATAGCTTTTATTATTTCAGACAAGAGAGAAATAATGAGGTATTTTTATTCATGCTATTTTCTGATAAAATTCAAAATTGTTGATAAAAATTGTTGTATAGGGTTTAGTGGCGCAAAATCCCATTAGGAGCAGAATATTATATTAGGGGCATAATAACGGAAAATGACATACTGCTTTTGAAAACACGCATATTTCCTCATAAATTTACTATATTCTTTTTCCTTCTGCATGTGTACAAGGAATACTTTCTAAGTTTTCTAAGTTTCAGACACTAGGCGAAATGCTTATTTAAGTGAAAATGATGTCATATTTAAAAGAAAACGACCATTTTCTTAGATAAAACTAAACATTTTAACACAAATGCGTCTAAAAAACATAAATTACGGAAATTTTTACTCTCCGGAATTGAGATTAGAATCACAAGCAAAGAGTGCGTCTCTTGACATAACAGATTTTTGCTGGCAATCGTGACTTCGAGTTTTGAGTTGAAATCATTTTTAAATGATCAAACAAAATACAAATTTTTTAAAAATGATGAATATGGATATGAGAAGTGCGTATGAAAATATTGAAAAGGTAAAAATTGCTGTTTTCATTCCGGAAATCGAAGCATAAGAGCCTCAGTTAATAACCATATCCTAATAACTGTTCTTTATTATATTTTATTGATTAAGTATCTATTATAAAGAACAAACGTATCTGTGCGTAACGCTAATGTCATTTTACGAGTGGCAACACTTCACGATCAAATTTCTGTCGTGAAATTTTCGCTACTGCAATTTTTTAATCTTCTGACCATCGTACATTTTCAATTTTCGTCGCATAGGGAAAAAAATTTACTTTCAAATGCAATCTGTTTAAAAACTGTATTAATTGACTGATGTATTATATTTTCTAAAATAATTTTTAAGCATGATTTTTTTAAATGTTTATCTTATCACGTGCCGGATTCAATACATAATAATAATAAGCATTTTGCACATAAAGCAACAAACATTTATCAGCATTTGTTTCTGACTATTTTTGCATAACGAAATTAATGCTTCCTTTATAAACAAATAAAAGAATAATATTAAAAAAAACCCCACAAATCTAACATATTTGTGAAAGACGCAAATTAACGAAATTAATACTTATTTTATAAACGAATAAAAGAATAATATTGAAAAAACACTAATCTAACATTTTTGTAATCGTACAATTTAAATTTTCAGATTACCAAATAGGATTTTTTTTTTCAAATATAGAATTTATTTTCAAAGTTCATCTCAGTTTACTGATTGTCTATGGTTTTAAAAACAATTTTAAAGCTTGAAATATTTTTTAATTTATCTATATCGCGCGGAGTTCGATTACGAAAGATTAATCCGTTTGCCCTTAAAACAAAATAAAGAGTTCATTCTTTTCTTATGACTAACATCCATTAAAAAAAAACTTCCGTATGAATAAATAAATAAAATAATACAAATAAAACACAAATTTACCAGACAATTATAAGCTCTGAAAATATTAGAATATAAAAGGATGTCATAAGTAGCAAAATCTTGCCAAATAACACTTAGCATGCGGCTAATAAGAAAATATCGCTTTTGATAAATTTCAAAAACTTATTTGATTGTATAATTCGTATTTTCCATATGAAAAATGCTTTTTTAATGTAAGTGGTCAAACTAAAAAATTTATTGCATATAAAAAAAATATAAGTTTTCAATGAAAAAAATGCTTTCACTTATATTCTATAACCCGGGAAGACCGGGTACGATCCCCTAGTATATATAAAAGAATAACACTGAAATATTATTCAAAGTGCCAGTTTTTAAAGAGTTATATCTTATGAAGGGAAAGAGATAACAGTATGCTTTTTAGTATGTGTTATAACTAAATCAAACATGGTCTCCGAGAAAAAAAAAACAGGCTATTTTCTCTTTTCTCTCCTGAACAATAATAATTTAAATTTTGAAAATTTTCAAAAATCAGCATTTTTGACAACTGATAACTCAAATGAAAGAAATGGTGTTTATATGCTATTTGCTAAAGAAGGATCTACTGTCTATGTTTTGTAAGTCGAATTCTGTTATTTCAGTTGGACTAGAAATAAGGAGTCTTGTAACTGGATAAATGACAGTCAACTACAAATAAAAAGGACATTTAGAAACAAGACGCATTTTATTGAATAAATTATATGAGTTTAATTAGAGAAATACTTCTGGAATACACTGTAATGTGTTATAAATAAAAATTAAAGAATCATAAGAATTTTTTGCCAAGAGTTTTAATTCTTGTATTAAAATACTAAATACAGGAAGTTACCACAGTTATATTTCTATGTTCGTACAACGAGAATCCCTAAAATTTTACCTTCTAAACAACTCTTTATTGGCTCAAAGATCACGGAAGAAATTATACAAGAAAAAATTGGATTTCACAGACTCTTATAGTGAGAACATAACGTATTTAATATTCTAATAAAGTCTTTGCAAGAAATTAAAATCATAAAAGGAAATTCTTAAAAATCTTTGAAAGAAAGTTAAATAATTGCAATAATTTCTTATAATTCGTAAACCTTTAATTATAGCACAAAATTATAGTGGAATCCTGAAATATTTCACGATACTAGGGATAATTATTCGTTAAAATGTTTTATTCCTAAAGGTAATTTGGAGTTCCCTATCCTTTCTCCAGTTTCAAGATTCCGTATCTCCTAAGCTAGTCGGAATAACGGAAAACGACTTACAGAGTATAGAAAGTATATATAGAGGATCTTGTTTATCAAATCGCATGCAAATACTTATACCCCCTTGCTTTAGATGTAAAAAAATGATGATATTTGAAAATTTTTTAAACTTGAAATGGTCATAATTCAGGAGGAAAAAGGAATAACAGTCTATTTTTTTTTTCGGGACATATTTGGAAGTAACTCTAAGGCATATTAAAAGTATAAATTTTTATTTCTTTCCCTTTATGACAAATAATTTTTTAAAAACTGGCATCCTGAGCAATATTTCAATTTATTTTAAAGTAATCTTCTTTTTTTTCTTCTAGAAAATAGAGATAAATCCCCACGACACTTAGATATTCTTATAGAACAAAATGTGTAGATTTCAGAAATTTTTCTTTTAAATCTTTATTAGTTTTAAAAAATGCAAGGTTTTATAAAACTTTAAATTTTGCAAAAACATGTAAAATCGAGTTTCTGACCCGCTCTAATAAACACAATTTTTAAGGAAATTCTCTACAAATAGATTTTAATTTTTTTTATGCTGTTTTCAACAGACAATATAAAAATTTATACAGAAAAATATAAAAAGTTACAGCGGCCTATAATAATAAATAAATAAATAAAATAAAATAAAATAAAAGTAAAATTTGTCGAAATTGTGAGGAATGACCCTATTTATTTTCAAATTAAATGTTTTTTATACCTCACACAACAGAATACACTCTTAACACTTATTGGTCTTACGTCACTTCGCATGTGACATCGAGACCAGCATCTCTTACACGAATTTTGTTCGTTTAGCACCACTTTTTTTTTCTTTATGAGACGCTTTTACTTGCACTTTGACAATATGAACAAGAGAAATGTACTACAAAATTTATTTTCTAAATATAGTGGTGCGAATAGAATCTAACAATAAAATCATATATAAAATGCTAGCTTCCGATAAGGGTTAAACATTCTTCGGTGAAGTTTCGCTTACTGGTTTGTGAAAACCAAATCATTTTTTTTTTTTTTTTTTTACATTATGCATTAATTTAAGTTATATAATTAAATTATACAATCGCAAAACTTTTTTTTTTCCATTTCCCTACTTAATTTAAAAATAATAATATGGAAAAAGAATATTCTTTAACTAAAAATTGTGAAAAAAAAAAAGTTGTTTTTAAATTACAACTTTTTTTTAAATATTGTACATTTATAAATTTATCGTTTATTTAGTACGTATTTTATTATCCTCTACTTCTCTTTTCTTTTCAAATAAATGATTTTAGCAACGACTCCACCCACCTACGACCAACCGCAAAAAAACAATTCATTCTGAGAATCTCTCCCGGCGTTGAAACTCGCCAAATTGGCTTAACCCACCGGGTCCAGTTTTATATAGCAACCCTGTAGAAACGCTCGGCGCCCGGAAAAGATTCGTTTCAAAACACGCTCAGAGCCGGTTGTATAACATGTGAGCGGCGTGCGTTCAAATAGTTCTTGTTTCGATATGGAATTATGGTGTCCTTTAGAGTTTGGCTAAAAAATCAGTGGATATTTATTCTGGGAAAAAATTCTGGTGATTAATGCGTTATGTTTTTTTAAATGTTTACAAAGGAGTTAATTTCTAACGAATTAGTTTTACAAAACTAATGAACTTGGAAAATGTGAGTGGTTGATCCACAGGTGGATAGAGTGTGATTTGTGAGTTCTTCGCTGTTTCACAGATTGTGGATTTGTTTTTATCTATGGTGACAGCATGTGTTTATGCGAAGGTTATCGCCCTCGTCTGTGTTGGATTTTATTTTTAGTACTATTTACGATGCAACAGTCGTTGTCATCAGGTGATGATCTGTCATCGACAACGGAAGTGTTAAAAGTAAACACCGATGAAAGTGATGGTGAGTTATTTACATGACATGAATTTCTTGTTGATTGATAACATGAGTGATGAAAGAGAATGATGCTATAATACTTGCTCTTTTCATACTTTTTTATTATTATTATTTTCTTTTTTTTTTTTTTTTGCGTAATGAGAGTTTTACAACTATAGTTAGAGTTACAACTATATACAGTGCAATTTTTATGGGTGGGCTAGGGGATCCAGGGTCCAGATCACAGACTAAATTAGAGACTGAATGTGGGTTTTAATTCATTTTTTTTTAAGTTTATAAAAACTAGTATTACATTTATGGAAATCTTTATGATCAGTAGTAACAAAAAATCATTCTATTATTATTGCAATTGTTATTGTTAGTAGTAACATCACGAAATTATCCCTGTTTTGTTTGCAAATCTTTTGATTTCTTCCAGTCAAATAAAACTGTTTTGGACCAGAAATTTTACTTAATAAATTATATCAAATAAGTACCACATAGAAACGAAAATCATTTTATTAAGTTATTTTTCAGGTTTAAAAAACATTTATTTAATTTGAAGGTTTGACAGCTAATATGTTCCTAGAATTAGTTTAAGTATTTTAATTTCTTATCGCATAATTATTAAAGTTTATATATTTGGCGATAAGTATGCAGTTGGTCAAAAGGGAGATTATATGAAAATCTACTTTTTAAAACCACTTCTTTCTAGAACTGAACATTACAAAAAAGAAAGAAAGAAAATATAGATTGAGTATCCGAAAATCGGGCCCATGTCCTCTGAATGCAGTAAGAAAGCCCTGAGTAATCAGCACTATTAAAAGAAAAACCTTATTACTATGTTCTTCTTTGACATTTAAATCTGCTCATGTACATGCACATCGAATTAAAAACAAAAGAATTTCACATCTATTCCAGAGATGCTGTATCATTTACGAATAAGATGAGAAGCTGTATTCTTCATAACTTTTGTGCAGTAACTCGAAAGTTTATATAACTTTTTTAATAATATTTTTATGCAGCTTATACCTTTTCAGATATTTAAAATTTTTCTACCCCATTCATAACTCTTTTCTTTTCAACGCAAAAATGCTTTATCCACAGCATTTACCCTATTTCAACATTTTCAATATTTCTTCTCATATCACTATTAGTAAAAGTGTTAAAACGCCGAAATAAAATGCCCCACCGGTGGCTGAGAAGTTTAAGTATTTACATATTTTCAAATCTGGAAATTTATCAAATATTATTAAATATAATATTTGATATAATATTATCAAATCTGGTAGACGGGAGGTGCTGGGTTCAAATCCATGTCGCGCCCGTCTTTCTAATTGTTAGGAGTTTCCCGTGTTTTTATTCTAACCTTGATCAGTTTGTTTAAATATGGTTTGGGATCCCTTAGAAAGAAAGACCACCCCCTTTTCGGCCTGGATCCCTCGTGCAGATAATCGACCGTAAAGAAAACCAAACAGCGAAATAAAACTGCCGGAGATGCAATTAAACATTACATCAAATCTCCCCAGAAAGTAAACCCGTAATTTAAGAATGTTGTGTTGGAAAAAGAAAGACATTTTTCCAACTTCATAAAAAATATTGACTAACAATTTTTGCGGCACATCAGAGATCCTCTCATGACATACCGGTTGAAAATCACTGTTTCGAGTCCCTGTAGTTTGTACTTAACCTAGTTTTTGCTGCATTTGAACTCGTGATTCCCAACTGTAAATCTATCTTTATGTGTGTGTATGTCTATCTCTCTATCCATCTATCTGTCTGCTTTTTCATGTTTGAATATATACATTTTGAATGACCATGCTTTTTATATTCATTCATATTTACAAATAACTTACGTACTAAATTCGTATTTTCAGGAATATATGTCAACGTATTCTCATTTTAATATTTTTTTTTTCTAACAATGAATTAAATTTTCCTTTCTTATTCTCATTATTTTTTACATCATTTTATCCAGTTTCTTTTTAAGTGTAGGGGAAGACGGGGTACAATGAAACAAAATTTACTAATTTTTTTTCCCTATCCACAATTTTGCATGCACAAAAATATAATTAATGCATATTTTTAATCTTGTATTTTCCCCATCTAAATAAATTTTTATTAGGTTCTAAACAATATCTTTATGCTTGAAAAATAACAAAAAATAAATGTCTTACAGTGTTTCATTGTACCCCGTATGCCGGGGTACAATGAAACACATACTGGGGTACAATGAAATACTCCAAATGATAGAAGCAATTTTCACCCAGTATAGTTTATTTTATGAAAAATGAGATAAATACAAAAACAAAACTTGATTAATAAGGAAATTGATAAAAATAGTATAGTCTAAGATGAAAAATAAGAAATTTCTATTAGTTTAAGAAACACCTTTCATTTTACATTAAATTGGCGCAAGTCAGTTTCAAAAATTAGCATTTCTGTTTATATTTCAGTTGATCCTGAAGGAATATGGGATGGTAGTTTCAACAGAATGAGTTTTTTTTTAAATGTAAGTTTCTAAAAAAGAAGAAGAAAAAAAAAAAACCTAGGTTGGAGTCTTTATATCAAGTATTTCACATTTGACTTCATTTAAATGTATGATTTCTCCAACAGTATATATTTCCTTATGTTTTCATTTATACGGATACTGCTTGTGCCATATATGTTGTGTGTGAATATCTCATTCTTAGTACCTCGATGACCAGATGGGCCTGGAAAAAAATCTGGATTATCATCAGAGTCTGTAGCAGGCAGAGTTTGTTTACAAAACAATCCCTTCTCAGCTTTTTTTCTCTTTCTGTTTTTTAATTGCTTAACAAGAGCATTTTTTACTGACCTGGTTAGAACAAAACTCTTTTTTTTTTTCTGTTTTCCTACTCTTACTTCTAATATATTCTATTTACTACTTTTATTACTATAATAAAACATGTTTCATTGTACCCCGTCTGCAAGTGTTTCATTGTACCCCGCACTGAGGTTACTAAATAAAAATTTATTTTCAAACTTCTAATATTTATTTTTTTTAGTTTGGTTTTGGAGGTATGAAGACAACAACCCAAAGAAAACAATGTATAGAAAAAATAATTATTACATATAACAACAAGGAAAAATAAACAAAATTACTTTTAGTAAAGAAAGTTACTTTCAATGGCGTAAAAGCAATAATCTTCTATTGCTACTGTTGTAGAAGTGTGAATGTATCCAAATCACATCAGTAATTGGAACATATAGTTGTATAACATATATATAAACTGCAACTCTCTATGACAAATTTGACTGATTTTACAAGTAATGTTTCATTGTACCCCGTGTTTCATTGTACCCCGTCTTCCCCTACCTAATTTCAAGTCCATCTGTAGTCCATCAAGTCCACAATATCACACGAGTAAAATTCATATTTACTCACAAAATGTATAAATAGATCACCTTATTCATACTCTTCCGTCGAGCAACTTCAACTTCGTTAGTTAACACTTACATTATTGCTCCCATGCTTTGTCCGCATCACTTATGGGTCTGTACTTTTCATATCTTTCGTATATTTCCCCTCAATGTGTGTAAATAGAGGAACATTTTAATACCTTTCTCTTTAGCATCATTCTTGCGAACTTACTCATAAATATATATATACTTTTTTTTATTCATTTCAGATGTTTTAAAATCATATTCTGAAAAAAAATTTAAGTGTGGAGTGTTGTTCAACTTTTGAATACCTAGAAAATAGACTTAAATCAAAATAAGTATAAAAGTTAAAAAAAAAAAAAAAAAAAAAAAAAAAACCTCTCTTTTACAAGAATTCAATGTCCATCTTGAAAATCACGCCTAATTTTCTTTTCTGTACTGGTACACCCCAAATTTTCGTTAAAATACTTTAGTTTGGAGTGAACACCGAACTCATCATGTGAATTGATTAAAAAATATATAATTTCTGCACTTTTGTTTTTTTTCTTTATATTCATTTCTCAGTGTTTAATCGTACATTAATCATTAAGAAATTATCAATTGATTAAAGAATATCCTTTATCAACGAATATACTCTTTATTTTTTTATTTATAATTTGTTTACTACTTTTTAGCTTTTAAATAGTTACATTATTGCAGTTTCACAGCCATTCGGCATTCAATTGCAACTCTGAATACCGAATATTCGACTTGCCAATTACTTTTAAATTTCAGAATTTGAAAGCATTAAAAAGCTAAATTTTGAAACAATTTTACATAATATTTGACACACATACTTCCCATATTGATAAACAAGATCTTTTTACCTGCAAATTCTACGCTAAAAAAATTATGCTTTGAATTGTTATTTAAGAAGAGGATAGTTTTAAAGCTTCTTGAACTGATAAAATTTTAAATTTCATGGATTCCTCTCTAAATTAAAACAAATGAATAAAAGTTTTTTATATATTCTAAAACAATTATTTTAAAATCAAGTGAAATTTTGAAGGAATTGGATGAAAAATTGTGCAGTCATATACTGTTTATTTGTCAGGAAGGGACTAAAATCGTCATTATTGGTTAATTTTCTTACGTAATATACTTTTCAAATAGCAAATAAAAAATGTAAAAGCATTCTCTTTTATTTAAATATAATTCTATTCCTAATTATTAAATATCTTTATTAATTGACAGTTAAAAATTGTAATTATTTTAAGATTCTTAAAAATAATTTTTAAGAAGGAAGGTCTTTTAAAGCATTCGGTCTGACCGAATATTTCGATATTCGACCAAACCGAATATTCGGCATACTGAATAGTTTCATATTCGTCCTAACTGAATATTCCGTGGTATGGCCGAATACCGAATAGATACCAAATATTCGGTGCATCCCTACTTTGTACATAATTTTTATAATTCTAACATATCAAGAAGTGTGTAAAAAATCGATTTCATATAAAAGGCAGGTTGAGTGTTATGAAAGAATGCAAATATGTGAAATGATCCTACAAAATAAGTTTAAATGTTAAGTGTCGCAATTTTTTTTCCGAATTAATCTTTAAATCTTTATTTTAACACTGTTCCTTCTTGAATTATTCTCATTAACTATGAAAGTTTCTGCATCATACTAATTTTTTTTTAATGGTATTCGAAAATAACTATTAAAAACAAATATTTCCGTAATTTTCAAGATACAAAAGTGAAACTGAGTTAGATGGTTAAATGTAAGAATTTATCTATTGCCAAATAGTTGACCATTTTTTAAATTAAACAAACTGTCATTATTAATGAAATTGAGCACACTTAAAATTTATTTCCTCCATTTATTTGAATGCATTTTTCTTTAGTTTATTTCAATTATTATACTTACTGAATTTTTCCCATAAAGATGAAGCAGATCTGAAAAATGTTTCCTGAAGTGTTACTTGGGAATGAGAAGTTATTCATCCATTCTGAAGTTATGTATGAAGACATAGACTGGCGCAAAGAAAGTTGTACTTAACTTTATCGGTGAATAATTATTAGATTTACGAAAACCTTTAACGAAACCGTGTGGTAAAACGAAATTAAAATTTGTACATCTTATTTTATTAGCTTTGTGAGTTGGATAACTAGCACACACAGTAATTTTTAGAAAATAATAATAAAAGAACATGAAAACTGACAGTCAGGCAAATAAGACTTTTCCAACAAAGAAAAAAGCATGAAAATCGAACCACACGTTGAAAAGTTATTCATCGACCTACACAGAGAAAAAAATGTTAGAAACGAATTGTATAACACCGTTCTTTGAAAGTTGGTTAAAAATGCTAAATGCCATCAATTTAAGGAGAGGTTTTACTTCTTTAGCCCAAACTTTACGTGAGTTTTACAATTTATTTTCGTTACAAAAAATCGATTACAAAGAGATATCACCTTCGGACTTTCTGAATTATATTTATTGCTATTTTAATTCTATACGTATTTTTTTTTTCTTTTGTATAAAGAAAAAAATGAATATTATATCCCGTGCGATTGAAGATGCGCGCCATGGACTTCAATCGGGTGGCTGTTGTTACAAGCCTCTCAAACAACTTTGGTAACTTAAGAAACAGCATTAAATTCTGTGGACATCATGCCAACATTCAGTTTTAAAAGTTGATTTTGAGGTTATTTTATCAAAAAAAGGTTATCGCCTTTTGCTAGATCTAAAAATATTTAATCAATGAAAATTATACTTTTCGGTGGTGTAAGTTCCAGCAAAAACGATCCGTTTTTCCATAAAAAATTTTTGTTAGACATATTTCAACTTATGCAACAAAGTGTTTGCGCGAAATTCGTTGTTCCTCACAGTTTATTATTTTTCATATCTCAATAATAATAGGTAAAAATAATAAACTGTGCAAATTATAGCATAGGTAAGAGAAAATTAGCTTACCTTGTATTTATGTTTTATATCCGTGGTTTATTTGGAATCCGTCATCAGGGTAATATAATCTGGAGAGTCAGGTCATTTCAGATTCTCATTCTCTGCTAATGCTATAATATTCTATGTTCTTTTTTGAGCACGCGTAATTTCTTTTTGTGCTTGTATAAAAATGCAGATCTAAACTTTAAAGAAAGAAACACAATTTAATTAGTTACAGTTGCAGCGTAATACCGCCGCATCTCTCCTTTTGAGAGTCTGGAATACAAGTAAATGTAAAAAACATATATTATACATTATTGAAATCAAAAACAAGATATTAGTATCATTAATCGTAATATTACATTATTTATATTTATAGTCACTTAAACAGTTTAGTTTATTGATTGTTCAAATGTCTTAATTTCTTAGATGTGCGATGAAATGTTTATATAAAGTATTAATTTAGAATCGTAAACTTCCTTGTTTTGAATAACAAGTTCTTTCATAATTGCTTTTATGAATCATGTTGATAGATGAAAGTAATTCACTGAGTATGATTTATTTTATAGTCTTTCATTTGGAGATTACATTTCGTAATATCTGTCAACAAAGTGAAGGAAATCATTTCAATAGTTCTTGAGAAAAATGGTCTCCCAGTTTGAAAAATAGCGTTTTGAGAAAATCAAATTTAAAATTTTACAATAGTATTACGTTCAACAAACGGCGTTACATTCAATGAGCAAAAAATACTGTAAAGAATTGTAATATCACGAAACCACTTTAGGGCTATAATCTACATACTTGAGAGATGAAAAAAATGGGAAAATAAACAAGTCGGATGTGCCAATCCCAAAACTTTCTTCTTTCTCATGCATGTTAACTCGATCATAATATTTAATAAAATCAATATTGCTCGGCATTCTGTTGTACATCAGCTGCTTGAGAATAGCTGGGTTAGCTGGATGCCAATTCCCCGTAGCTGCCTGAACAACCAATCAGTGATGTAGTCGTAAAAAAACCAGGAGTATACGCTCTAGGTAGACGGTATACACTAAAGTCATGAACGTCATGCCTAGGGTATACGCTATAGCTTTATTGAAGAAACAGAGGATATACGGTGTTTCTTTAAAAAAATCAAGAAGTATACAGCGTATACCCGCGTATTAGAGGTCTGCACAAGCCGACATTTCCAAGCCCGGGCCGGCCCGACTCAGAGAAAAGAAAATTCGGCCCGGCCCGGTCCGTACAAAAAAAATATTGGCCCGGCCCGGTAAAAAAGTTGAAAGTTCGGCCCGAGCTCGGCCGGTAGAAAAAAATTTATTGGCCCGGCCCGGTTAAAAAGTTAAAAGTTCGGGCCGAGCCCGGCCCGAAAAAAAGTTAAAATCTCGGCCCGTGTGAATTTCTACAAAACATTAATTTTTATGTCGATTTGGTTAAAAGTTTTTCTCGTACGAGGAGATCAAGCCAAAAATATTTATCTTAACTTTCTTTTCATGTTCATAATCTTCATTTTTATAGGTTTCGCAGGGTGCGATATTTATTTTTTTAATGAATCTCTATTTCTTGTATGTAAATGTTTCAGTTATCAGTAATATTGTTAATCCATATTCCATGTACTGAAGTGTTAAATATCTGAAAAATGCTATACAGTAAAATCTAAGACTGAATTGCATAGAAAAAAAAAAAAAAATGCGTTATAGACAAGTTCCCTTCTTAGCAAGTGTAAATGTATTATATATTATTTTCTTACGTAGTATATTAATTTTGTTTGTTATTAATTTTTATAATTTTCTTACATAGTATTAAGTAGTATATTAATTTTACATGGATCAACACGTTTTTCAGTTTAAAACAAGATTCCGTCATAGACAGGTTCTTTTTCACACGTTTTACTATATTTTAATTTAACTATATTTTAATAAGTGTAGAAATCTACTACTCTTTAAAAAGAATGAATTTGAATGTTTAATTGTAGAATAATGGCGATTTAAAAATGTATGCATTTTTTGACAAAAAATTTGTGCCAAGCCTAATTTTACTGACCTTTGAATGGACCAGGCCATTCCGAGACAATGATTTTCATACGGGGTGGGTGAAAACTAGGAATGAAAATTTTGGGCCATGAAGATTAGGAATGAAACCAGTACCCGGGTGTGTGCAGAAAAAATAAGTTAGGCCCGGCCCGAACCTTCAGGAAAAAGCAAGGCCCGGACCGGTCCGTAAAGAATAGTGACTAAGCCCGGCCCGGCCCGAGACTTCAGAAAAAATAAGGCCCGGGCCCTGCCCGACCCGAGTGCCATGAATGAAAATAGGCCCGAGCCCGGCCCGCGGGCAGGGCTCGGACTTCGGGCCACGGGCCGGCCCGTGCAGATCTCTACCGCGTATATCCTCCACTACACCTCTGCAACCGATATACAACAGACCTATAAAAAGCCGAGAAAAATCGCAATTATAACGCCCCTTTCCGGCGGAATATTTCCAAATTCAAGGAGGACCTGCTGGCCACAGCCAAAAACGTATACATAAAAATTTGGTTCAATTTTATGCATAACTTCAGACTTTGTCCGAAAATACAATAATGAAAATGGAACAAAAAATTGCTATTACAGCGCCTCCTTCCGGCGGAATATTTCTAAAATCAAGGAGGACCTGCTGGACATAACCAAAAAATACCCAAAAAATTTGGTTCAATTCTATGCAACTTCGTACACTTTTCGATGATACAAAGCGGACATACATTCACATTGACATACTGACGGGCGTACAAACATTTTGTGTATAAACATGGTTTTCGGTATGTCTGACCTCTAAAACGTGTAAATCCGTCGAATACCGGAAGACGAAAAAAATCTCGATTACAATACTTTCTTCTTTAGAAAAAAGAAAGTAATAAAGGAAGAAAAATAAAAAATCGAAAATTTTGTCCCAATGAAATAGAACTTCTCCGTAAAACACGATTTTTCTATTTAACTGTACTCTAAAAATATTTTCTATAATAATATCTACCTTGAGTAACTTGCATATTTAGAAATCTAATACCTGTACCCTTTAACTATAAATCATGAATGAATAGATTATTCATTTACCCCACTGCTATGGACTGAGTGCTTTGCAAACAAACGGCCATGTAGTGAAGTGAACTCGAAATTGCTGCATTTAGATAAATTGTCCCATGTATATATATTATCAACATTTAATCCTCGACTTGCCATCACATGTTCATGTACTATCAAAACTTTTACCTTTTAGAATTCTTCAACAAAAGCCTTGAAATTAGTTTATTCACTTTTCACTTTTTCTGAACATTTACATATTTAGTATTTGTAAAGAAATATTCATGTCTTTGTAGAACACATGTATAAATCGTGATATTTTACCAAGTAAACAGTTAAAATATAGAAAAGAAAGTGTAATCAGAATCATAGAAAGTATCACTGCAATAAATGGAAAGAAAAATACTGTTCCTTAAGGAAGTTGTAAATTTGTTACCAAACTTACAGGGTGGTCATAAAAAACCTCCCCGATACATGAACCCCTAGTGGCCTAACCGCTCAACCAATCGAAAAGAAATTTTAGATATACCTATTTGGATGCGCTCGAGATCGTGATGATTTAAAACAATAGAGCTCTCACGGTTACGGTTACAGTGAAAAAATTTCGAATAGCAACACCCATTTTTTTATGCGCAAATTCATCAGCGCATTGAAAAGCCATAAATGACGTTGGAATGATACGCGTACGATGATAATTGCCGGCGTAAAACACTTGCAAAAAAGACCATTGCGAGGAACGAAGAAGTGGCTACAAGACAGGTTTTTCAGTAGCCGATTTTCTTTTCACTTGTGAACTGAGTAATGTTGTAAGATTTGTTTTAAAATGTGTTTTTGAGTTGTGTTTGTGTACATATAGGAAAATAAAAATGTAATCATTTGTTTTAGAGTGCTGAATATTACGTTACATAGGAACTGATTAGGATTAAGTGCCACGATATTACACCGGCAATTTTAGTCATACGTGTATCGTTCTAACGCCATTTATGGTTTTTGAAAGCGCTGATGAATTTGCGCAGGACAAAAAAGGGTGTTGCCATTTGAAAATTTCGAACTTTTTTCGCTGTAACCATAACCGTGAGAGATCTATTGTTTTAAATCATTACGATCTCCAGCGCATACCTTCAAATAAGTAAATCTGAAATTTCCTTTCGATTAGTTGACCGGTTAGGTCGCTAGGGATGCATATGTCAGGGAAGTTTTTTTATGACCACCTTGTATTTGTTTGGAGGACCCTTCTTTAAGAAAAGAGAATTCGTATAACTTCACATATATGTAGCACCATAATTTTAGGCGATTTTCTCAGTATTAGTAAGGAAGATTGAAACGCAGAAGATTTAAATTTCAGTATACATTTATTGAATTATATAGGTGCATTCTGTTAGACATTCTGTTCAACAACCTTCTTCCACCTGTCCAGAAGTCTCACAATGCCTTCTTTACAAAACATTTGCAATTTGATGGCAAAATACTTATCGAGATGTTTATTTAGTCATTCAAAGAGTCAGTTTTTTTTGGCGAAGAAAATTTTTGAGAAAAAGAAACAAAGAGTAGTCGTGCGGAGCAATATCCGGAGAATAGGAAAGGAGGGAGGGAGGGTCAGAATGTCTTAAACCAGGTGTTCCCAAACTTTTAAGCCGGACGTACTGCTAAATCACAGTTTATACCTCCGCGTATCACCAGGCGACAAACATAAAGCTAATACATAAAAACCTGTCTAACACGAACCATTTCCTCACCTTTTTTCTACTTCTGTCTTAGCAGGTTTTACTATATTTAAAAATATATTATTACAGTACTAAATTTGTACTTAGATTGACTGTTTTATATTAAAATTCAAATAAAAAGTAGTATCATCAGTGCGGAATACATACATTGTTTTTCAGAAAAATTAAAATCTAATGACATATTGGCGTACAGTGATTCACATGTAGTAAGTTCATTGCACTAATGCACAGTTTTATCAGTAATAAGAAGGATAAATCACAGCTTCGTGTTTTTATCGTCTTCGCTCAAAGATACATATACACACAAATCATGATTACTATTATTTCCTTACTCGAAAATTAAAAACAGATTCAAAATTACACTTGGAAATGTTTTTACTTTAATTCCTGGAATTCGCTCGATTTTCCTCCAACTTCCACTCATCCACATTTTATCTTCAGATGTTTCACTTTAAAAGACGTTTAAAGACAGTTTTTCAAACATTTAAAAAGATGTCATTGATTACCTTTAAAAGTCGGTCTTAATTTATAAGTTTTATTTATTTTTTCATATAAATTTATTAATTACATACTTTAAATTCAGGAAAACCGATTGCATTTCAAGCATAATGTGCAGATTCTATAGAGTTTTGCTGTAACAAAAGAGGAAAAAGAAAAAAATGAGTGAGAGTTCACAATCCCTAAATCACATTACAAAAATTTCCAAAATTTCCGGAAGAATAAATTCAAGCATTTTTTGATTTCATAATAACATACTCTATTTAATTTCACGTAATAGTAATGAACTTTCGCTTACCAGTACTGGTACGCGTACCATAGTTTGAGAACCCCTGTCTTAAACGAATGCAAGGAGTTCGTTTCCTAATTTTCTTTTAATATTTTATTCCTTTCTACGAGTACAATCAAGACTTTTCTGCCCTATACGAATTCATAACCTGAAAGAACACAAATGCAATCAACATAAAAATAAAAATTGAAAATAAATAAATAAACGATTCTAAAATTTTTCTTAGAATGTACTTTGAGATGATTTTTTTTTTTTTATCATTAATAAAAATCATTGAAATATAAAACATCGCGCGCCCACAAGAAAGTGACACCTCGACTAAAGTAAATCTCACAGGAGAGGCAAACGGGGGGGGGGGGGGGGGGAGAGAGATTTGCGTGTTTTTATTGTAACATGAAATTATAGCACTTAGCTGTGCTTGCAGCACTAATAGCATGCATAAAAGCGTAAAACCTAAGGATGAAGAAATAGATGAAGTTTGGAGGATTGAGTAATTTTACCTCCCCATACAACCCACCTCCTTCTGTTGTCATGAATGGACATATAGCGTAATAAAGCGGTATCCCGGATATCTTCATTTATGAAATTTTCATTGTAGCAAGAAGCACCAATGACAGACCTATTAGTGGAATAAAACGCAAAATGATTTTTTCGAGATATGCCACTTTTCTTGCTGGTGAGCGATATGTGCACAAACCTAGATTTATTTTAAAACAACAATCTATTACACATAAAACTTCCCCTCAGTTTATTTACTTTTACCGTTTCGTTATATTTCAATTCAACGGTTTCTTTCTTTTTTTCGTCCTTTTTTGTGTGTGTATTTTTTCTTAGAACGATTTCACTTAAGTTTATCTTGATTGATTATACTTAACCATCATACTAGACTTACCATCAAATTCGAATCAACCACTTGGAAGAAACCGAATTCAATCAAAGTCTAAAATAAAAAGATATATAACAATAAATGCTTTTGATTTACAAATACTGTTTTTTTTTGGCCTATTTTGTCACCATTTTCTAATGCCAATGAAAATTATTGAAGCATAAATAATGTTAAACACGGTTCCATCTAACTGGTAAAAAAACACTATAAATGTAACATCTCTTAGGTACTTTCACCGTTTCCTTTTCTAAGTTTTCAATCTTTTTTTTCAAACGATTTCACTTGATTGATTTACCCCTAACAGCCATCATACTAGACTTTCCCATCAAATTCGAATCCATCACTTAAAAGAAACCGAATTCATTCTACGTCTATAGTAAAAAAAAAAATAATAATAAAGTAAAAAGAATAAATAGATAGATAAAATAAATGCTTTTCATGTATAAATAAACACTTTTCACCTGTTTTTTGGCTTATTTTGTAGATATTTTTTAATGCTAATGAAAATTATTGAAGCAAAAATAATGTTAAACAATCTAACTATTTTTAACAACAAAACGTTACAAGTGTAACTTCTCTCAGAATACTCTTACCGTTTCCTTTTCTATCATTTATTTATTTATTTATTTTGAATAAATGTAATTTTTTCGTCGAACGATTGCACTTTAATATATCTTGAATGATTCATTTCTAACAGTCATCATGCGAGACTCCCCTGTCAAATTCGAATTCATCGCCTAAAAGAACCCAAATTCAATCAACGTTGAAAGTAAGGAAAAAATTAAATGCTTTTCATGTATCTCTTTTAACTCTTTCAAAAGTATTTGAAGATGTTTTCCACTTCTGTTGAATTTAAATAACATTAAGTAGAGAAAAAAATGAATAGTTTTGTAGGGGAATTATCGACTTTATATTTTCTTTGATTTGCATTATTTTGTGCAAATTTAAAAATTAGCATATTTTATTTAAACAAGAGTTCCTTTGTTAATAGAGATATGGAAGCTGATGTGTAGTTTTTCTTTTTATTGAAATTGACTTTTTCCCGTGTTTTCATGTTAAAGTGGTATTTGCATAATAGCAAAATGTGTATAAGTAACGAAAAATTTTAATAAATAACGTACTATGTTTTTAATGGCACGGTTCCTCAGTTTTAATGCTTTGTTTAGTGTCATTGACATTTATATCTATTGAGTCATAAGAACAAATAACTATTAAATTATAAATAGTACTTTAGTTAAAAATTCTAAACGCGATGCCCGTTATCGATTATACTGTTCTTTATTTTAAAAATATTAGCAAAATTGTTTTGAAAAATTTAAATAGTTTTTTTTTTTTTTTTCTGAAAAAATATAGCCGCATAAGCACGTGCTGCTTGCTGTTTAATCAATTTTACAGATTTATTTTTCAGATGTAGAACAATATTTCCCCTGAAAGTTCAGATTATAAATATTAATATTTGTTTTAAAAATATATTTTTTTAAGGATTGCTTAAAAATGGTGTTGGATTATTTTTCGCAGTTAGGAGAAAATGCATTTAAATAAACTGTTTCAATAAGTTTTATTAAAACTACTGTACAGTTTAAGGAGTTATTAAAACTACCTGAAAATGGTGTTTGAAAAATTTAAATAAGTTTTTTTTTCCAAAAAGGTATAGTCTGCATGCCTTTCAACCAGTTTTACTGATTTATTTCTCAGATGTTGTTCATTAGCGAACAATAATTTCCTCTGAATATTAGGTTGGGTTGGGTTGATTTTTGACGGCCAATTATCTACACGAGGGATATAGGCCCGGGGGGAGTGCCCTCCGTGGGGGTCTTTCTAAGGGAACCTAATCCGTATTAACGCATGGAAGATCCACGGCTCGAAGAAAACCACGAAAACTCCGAACGATTAGGCCGACGGGCGCGATTGGGATCGAACCCAGCACCTCCCGTCTACCAGCTTCGAGAGCAGAACCTCTCGGCCACTGGTGGGGCCCCTCTGAATATTAGATTATACATATGAATATTTCTTTGACAAAAATAATTTTTTAATTTCGTACCTCTTTTAATTCGTAGACCTCTGTAGTTTAAGGATTTCTTGAAAATGGGCGTTGGATTATTTTACGCAGTTAGGGGAAAACTGAACTATTTCAATAATGAAAATGGGGTTTGAAAAATTTAAATACAGTAGAGCGCCGATTATCGGAACAAGTCGGGAACAACCCTAGTTCGGATAAATGGACAGACAATTTGAGGGCTGTTTCTGACTATACTAAAACCGTCCTACGTTATGTAAACTTAGAACTGGCAGCACCAGTTGGTGCTGGCATGTTTAAAAATTGTTTTCGTTTTGTCTTTTTAATTTTGTTTTTTGTTTAAATTTTATCAAATTTTTCTTCTTTTTTAATCATTTTCTGAACTCTAGAGTTTGTAATTTAAACAAAAAAGCTTTTGATTCTTCCTTGCTTCAACGAAGAAATTCTTTTCAATGCTACCATCTCTGTAATTCTTCTTAAATACGTTAGTTGAATAGGATCAATGTTCTTCTGCCGTTCAACACATTTCATAGCCGTTTCCAAACAGTCAAAGGTTTCGTTGTGTGATGGACCTAGGTTATTTTTAGAGCATTCGTTCTTATTTTCTTCAATTTCTTTTTCATCATGAATCTTATCCACAGTCCCATCATCATTTAAAATCTTATATCCAGGGTGATGTACTTCACTATTTGACCACTTGTTAATTCCATTTTCTTCATAGCTTAGGATTCTTCGCATCTACTTTATTGCTTTACATTCCTCATTTTCTGATACATTATCAGTTTTTTTCTTTGTTTAAAATTTTATTCCAAGTCAATAGATAATTGGGAGAAAATATTTTGGGAGAAATAGGCTGTTCGGATAATTGAAAGCTCGGTTTAAAAAAAAATTGTGAGAAAAATAGGCTTTTTGGATATTTGGAAGTTCGGTTAATTGGAGTTCCGATAATCCGGCGCTCTACTGTATTTTCTTTTTCTTCTGAAAAGGTATAGCCGCATAAGCACGGATTGCATGCCTTTCAACCAAATTTACAGATTTATTTCTCAGATGTCGAAATATATTTCCTCCCAAATTTCATATTATAAATATTAATATTTGTTAAGAAAGAATAATTTTTAGTTTTAACCCTTGTAGACCTCTGTAGTTTAAGGATTGCTTAAAAATGGTGTTGGATTATTTTTCGCAGTTAGGAGAAAATGCTTTTAAATGAACTGTTTCAATAAATTTTTTAAAACTACAGTACAGATTTAGGAGTTATTAAAACTACTTGAAAATGGGGTTTGAAAAATGTAAATACTTTCTTTTTCAAAAACATATAGCCATATAAGCAAGTCTGCATACCTTTCAACAATTTTACTGATTTATTTCTCAGATGTTGCTCATTAGTGAACATTAATTTTCTCCGAATATCAGACTATAAATATTAATATTTCTTGGGAAAAAATACTTTTTTTAAATTTTGGCCTTTGTAGTCCACTGTAATTTAAGAGTTTCTTGATAATGTTGTTGGGATATTTTTTCCACTTACGAAAAAATATTTTTAAACGAACTGTTTCAATAAGTTTTACTAAAGCTAATGCACAATTTGAGGAGTCATTAAAACTATTTGAAAATGGTGCGAGTTTTCTGCAGTTAGGGTGAGGAAAATATATATAGTAATAATAATGTATACAAATAGTAAATTTGATACTGGAGAAGGAATATGACATTTTTGTTCACTGATATTTTACTTTATTCAGAGTTACTTTATTCAGTACTTTATTCCTTGTTATTTTTCACCAATAACTAATTCCTAAACTGTTAGTTTCAGGGGTACAGTTCCATTTGTAAATGCTTTTCATTATGTAAAAATCCACTTACATTGAATTAGTTATTTTTTTTTAAGTTACGGAATTTAAATTTTTATACGTTCCCTGCGTCTTATAAGTTATATTTAGAAAACTCTCTTTATGCTCTAACAGTTAAAACAGTACAAATTTCATTCTTCTAAATTCCTATTTCATTCCACTAAAACTTACCAAGCAATGATACTATCAATTTTATGAATTTTTAATCGCTTTTTGGAGCAAATACCGGAAAAAAAACGCTTTTTTAGTGCTAGAAAACGATTAAAGTTCATGAAATTCGAAGTATCATAACTTGGTAAGTTTTCTTCGTACAAATACGAAATATTTTCTGTTTTATTTGTTAGAGCATGAAAAAGTTTCTTTTAAATATAACTCATAGTATTCAGGGACCGTATACAAATTTAAATTTCGCAACTTTTTCAAAAATAACTATTTTGACAAAAATGGATTTTCATAAACTGAAAAACTACATTGGGAGCATTTTTTACGCTTGGAACGAACGATACCTTTAAAACTATTAGCGGATTTAGAATTGCCTGTTGTTCACCGCTGAGAAACCACCGCTGACACTTTGCATACAAAACTGTTAATTAAAGTCTCGTGTCGTAAAGCAGTAATGAAAATTAACTATTGTTGCTGCTCGTGACAGTCGTTTTCCTTTGATCTATATAAACTGTAATTAGAGGTCTGCAAGAGCCAAAATTTCCATATCCGGCCCGCGCGAAAGCTATCTGGGCCCGGCTCGGTGTATAAATAAAAGTTTGACCCGACCCGTACAAAAATCAGTAAAAACGGGCCCTGTCCGTGCGAAAATAAATTAAATCAGACCCGCCCGCCTCAACTAAATTTCTACAAAAGTTTCCGATTTTTCTTGACATAAGATTCTTTTGAAGAATACTGCATACATATTTACGAGACAATTTTACCGAATAGTTTAGATTACTGCGTGTTCGCAAAACAGAAGTACACAATAGAACGTTAATGATTACTTAGACTCTTAGACTTTTCAACATTCAAATAAAGATTCGTTAAAATAATTAATTTAATTTAGCATAAAAGAAAACAGAGTGTTAAAAACGTAACTTTTAAAGCTGTATAATAAAAAGTAGATTTTTGAAAATATTTCTCTGTAATTTATTAAGGTTTATTTCCAATGGTTTCGTTAATAGAAGTTCATTATCGCTATTACTATTTCTACAAAACGAATTGCCTGCCCGGCACGTCCTTGGAACAATTAAGTTCATTTCCGATCCGGCTCGACTATGTAAAAAAACATATATAAGCCTGTCCCCGTCCCGGCCAGATTCTGCTGAAAAAATTAAGCCCGCGCTCAGATACACTGTAATTGTCCGATGCCGATTTCTATACGCTGGACATGTTATATTTCTGTATTGTTGTTGTCAAACTAGTATCCGGCTCGTGCAGCACATTACACTTATTCTCGCGAAAGTGATAGTCATTGAAAGTGGTTCATATTTTATTGCTTCGTTTAAATTTTTTTAACAGCCCGGCTGGTCCGTATAATTTTTTTGTCGATCCGGCCTGATAAAAAATTGCCTTTATTCTGCCGTGCCCAGGGTTGCCGGCTTTTAGTCAGGCCAAAAAAAGCCGGCCGGCTTTTTTTGGTTTTAACTGCTTAAAAAAAGGTAGCTTTAATTGAAAAAAGCCGGCTTTTATTTTTCAAAAAAAGTGGTTTACAGATAATTCATATAAAATTTGGATTAATTTATTTTTAATACACTTATAAATATTTTCTACTAAAAAATATAAACATCTATTACATTCTGTCAAATAAATAAAGTCCTTATAACTGCTAGAATGCAACTATGAAGACATTATGTCAGAAAAAAGAATTATAAATATTCAGAAGAATACATTAAATTACACTCTAAAGTATTGGTTTGGAATTCTTTATTATAGCTCTACACATACCACACATTTTAAAGATATATGAAAGAATAAGAAAATGTCACACATCAAAATAGACACATTCTTACATACTGATATTTACTTTTAAAATTGATTAAAACTAAATAGCATATATTTAATAAGTGAAATTATCTTATGTAATATTGTAATACTTGAGAAAGTATTATATAAGTACCCCAGTAATAAGCAATTGATATTCTAACTTATAAAAATTATACATGTAAAAAGTTTTTCTGCTATGGCTGTTATGTATAACTTATTCCAGATATGTCCATAGGGACAGATTAAAATCATAGAATGAACAATGTTGAAAGAGAAATTAGGAAGGATATAACATTTGAGGAAATTTTAGTACATGTAAGTGCATAAAATAAACAGGACACTTAAAAAAAGTTCTCCAAATAAAACTCGTTGAATTAGAATTTTGAAAAGCTAGTTGCTGTTTAAAATAGTGCATATTCATGCATAAATTAATGCATATGTTATTCATAATACTGTTTTAATAGACAAAAATGATGTTTTTATTAAATGACTTTGTGTGATTTTAAATAAATGTTTATGAGAAATACCATAAGACTTGTATATTAATATCCCTTAAAATTAGTTAATAAAATATATAACTAAGCAACCATTGTCCTTTTTAATTATATAAACCAGTAAAAATGAAAAAAAGGGTGTTAAGGTCAGGGTAAACCAGAGGAAGCAATTGGTATGGCCTTTTATTTCAATATTAATGTGTTCATTATTGAAAAATTGGGTTACATTGATTTCTACTTCAATTAAATGTCTTTAAAACTAATTAAAGAACACATAAAAATGTGTCATTTATAATTAAAATTCTTCACTGTATAAAAGCCAATTTTGGCCAAAAAAGGCCAATTTTGGCCAAAAAAAAGCCGGTTAAAACCGATAAAAGCCACTGGTGTGGCTTTTTTTAATTTTAGCCGGCTTTTTTGCAACCCTGGCCGTGCCGGGTACGGGTCTCGGTCCAGTCCCGGGCCCGTGCAGACTTCTAACTGCAATCCAAGATTCATGATAAAATTCATGACAGCCATGTTTTTGCTGTGGTACTTCCATTTAGTTCGTTTCTCCAAATTCTGTTCCCGGAAACGGCAGAAATGATCTATGCGTCAGGAATCCTTTTATTTGTTTGCTTTGTGCTTCGAAGTAAGCCTAAAATAGAGGAAATGTTTGGAGCACTTAAAATGTCGTTTTGGAAATTGTATAAAAAAGGAATTTTTATGGCACCAGATGAAACTGCTGTTAGCATATTTTAAAGGAGTTGGGTAGAGAAGTACAATTTATTTTGGTACATTATAAAGTAAGAAAAAATGTTCTCTTTTATAAGTTGCTTTGATTATGAATATTTTAGGATGTTAGATAGTATCTCTGATTGATTCTTGTTTCGATATTTTTCCCCCTCCGACATTCGCAAAGCAACTTAATTTTTTTTCGAATTCATAGGTTTTATTGTGTTGTTTTCACTAAAAGATAGCAATAACAAAAACATTTGATCAAAAAGTACATGCTATGCAGTAAGTGACGTAAAAATTCAAGATTGCATCACAGCAACAAAAAATAATCAAACATCCGAAATCCTACAAATGTAAATTCAATAATTAGTTAACTTTAACATTAATTGAGAAGAAATAAGATTTCTTACTGTTTTTCGGCATTTTTATCTAAAAAAAGAATGCCAACTCAAGTCCTTGAGGAGATACAAAACTTTCGAAGATTATAGTGTCATATCAGAAAGTCCGAGAGATAACGGACTTTTTTTCTTTGAATAGATAATCTTTTCTAATAAAGAAGCCACGGTATATATTCATTTAAAGTACTTTGGAGCAGAGGTTCGTTTTAAGCTGTTTCACCTGAAAGTGACAATGGACGTTGGTGAATTAAATGTAAATAAGATCAGAAACATTGGTTTATTTAGCTAATTTTAATGCATTTCTATATTAGTTTAATTTTTGTTAATCATGTCATTTATACCAGTTTAATCGGTAAGAAACGATCGTAATTTCATCGTGCTTTTTTTTTACATATCTTTTAGGATACTATACATATATTAAAATATTAAAAACCACGATTGTGTTGACAGATTTTTACATTAAGTAAATTAAACTGATGTAATAAAATTAGCTAAATAAAACCGTTACTCATCTTACATAACGCATTCAAACAATCCACAAACAAAAATCAACTGACTGGCAGAATCAAAATACAGATGTCTTGGCAGAAAAGAGGGAAAAATTTACCGTATGAAGAATGGGGGGTGAAGGAGGGGATATAGCTTAACTACCCAAATTCTTCATGCAAGGTGCACTGTAAAGAAAGGGGGACTAAAATACGGAAATTGTACTGACAATCGACACGCCAGTACTATTTCCGTATTTTAACGGAAATTTTGCCCGTAAATTCCAGAAAGACTAAAAATTTTCTGTAATTTACGGGGACATTTTCCCATTAAAATACGGAAATAGTACTGGTCTCGATTTCCATTACAATTTCCGTATTTTAGTCCTTTTTTTTACAGTAGGTCTAAAAAAATTGCATGAATTGAAGATTTTTTCTATTGCTTTTCTTTTGTAAAAACACGAAAATGTTTCCCCTGATTTGCCCATGTTACATATTTTCTTATTTGCATACATTACATATTTGAAAACATGCAATAGATATAACATTTCTTAAAAAGATATAATAATAATAATAATACGCTAAGCATAGTTTATGAAACACTTTCCAACACATTCAGAGTACTGTAACAAACTTCGCCGTTTCATAAGGTGAAAACTAAGCAAAGAATTCTTAAAACTCATAACACATTTGAAAACACAATTTTAGCAATTACTATTTATAGTCGGAAATACATCAGAATTCTTTTGTGCAACTTTGTATATGATGTATAGATTTATATTGTACATATGCTATGCAAAAAATTAGTTCGGGTAGGAAGCGCAAAACGCAGTTAAAACTTTCCCTTCAGCAATTTCCATTAAAAACCGAAAATGCACTCGATTTCTTCTTTGCAATCCGGGATATAATCTAAAGAATTTTAGAGATGCAACGAATATTCGGCCCATTCGGCCTGTCTGCCGAATATCAAATCCATTATTCGGCCTTGGCCGAATAATACTGTAATAAATGTTTTTATATTTACACAGTATAACTTTTTAATTTGACACTTTATATTCATCATGTATAATGAAAATTTTATTTGAAATTAACTAACCCATTTTTTTTATTAACTTTCATACCTCGAATGTGTTTTATCTACCCATTTTTATATAAGAGGCTAATTTAGGAATCATGTTAAAAAATTTTTATGCTGTATCAGTAAGTACAAAAAGTATCTGCTTGTAATAAGCTAACACAATCTGTTAAATTTAAAATTAATCTATTCAAAATTGTTTTAATACAACTGTACAAGCAAATTCAAAAGTATTTTTTTATCATAATGGGAAGTTTAACATTTATCCCTTGTTACATAAAAAAATATTTCTTTCAATAATTATATTTTGAATTATACCTATAAAGAACTCTAGTGCTATCTGCTGACAGCAAAGAAAAAAAAAATAATGATAATAATAAATGATAAAAATGTTTTTGTTAATTGTGAGCTTTATAAAGTCTACAATGATTTCTTTCCACCATTTTAGAGAATATTCCTTTCATCCTTTCTATCAGTGGTTTTTCTTAAGATATTAAGATTTCTTATTTTTTATTTTATTTCATCTGAAAGTTGAAACTTATATTTCCTAGTACTTTTCAAATTTTGTCATTATTTTAAAATGTAACAACAACACACATAATATTTATTAAAATGTAACTAGACAATACCTGATGAGGAACTTTTGCTAAGATTTTTTTTTTTTTTTTGGGGGGGGGGGGTGCTGAATTATAAGGCAATTTTTAGGCCGAACATAGCCGAATATTTTTTCAGAGTAAAATAATATTTTAAAAAATTAAAAATTTGTATATAAATAATTTTTTAAAAGAAAACAATACATTTTAATTGTGAAATATACAAGAATTGTGCATATAGTGGATACTATATTTTGTTTTTAGGCAAAAATAAGTTTATTATTCGGCGGCCGAATAGGCCGAATATTCGGTATTCGGTTATTCGGCCAAACCGCTATTCGTTGCATCACTAGAATTTATACACATCAAGAATTATGCGAAAATTAGTTAAATTTAATAAAAGCGTACAACAACAGTGAACGCACTTCCAACAATTATTGTTCATGTACTGCACTGTAACCGAACTCTTTTGTGCGTTCCTGAAAATGAATGATGAATGCTATGCAAAACATCGTTTATAGTAAGGACCAGTAGCGCCAACTCTTCAAAAATATTGGGTGGGCTCAAAAGTTTTTGAGTAAAATAACACATATAATTTTTTTCTCTTAGCGTGTATATGTGTGGAGAAAGAGGGGGGAGGCGCGAATGACTAAAGAAATTTCAAAATTAAATTATGTTTTTTCTAAGCAAATTTTTAAATTATTATAATTTATAATTTTATTAGGTTGATTCTTATAAGTTCATAGCTGCCAACCTTCAACTAATCTTCCGTAATGTCTGAATTAATTTGACCCAAGTTAACCACTTTCGAACCAAAAAATTTATTTCTCGAATCTTTATTTATTTAATTCAAGGTTTTTACGTGGAACGTATTTAATTTGATTCCTTCAAAAAATTTCTGGTTCGTAACGTGTTAAACCAGGGTCAAATTAACGCACATATTACGGAAGATTAGTTTGAGGTTGGCACCTATGTAAGTTCTTCCTTATAAATACATTAATATTTATTTTAAATAACACTGGAATTCCTAACTATTGAAAGTGAAAAAACTAAATGTCAAGAAAAGCATACATTTTAGTCACTAAGGGCTTTATTAATTTAAGACATCAAAACAGATGGCAAAATAGGCAGGAAATTTGCTTTCGCGAGAAATTTAACTATACATCAACTGAAAGGGTTTTCAGTGCTCCTGTAAGTCTAATGCAATGGTTCCCAACCTTTTATTGGCCACGCCCCACCAAAGTATCTGTAAAGTCACTATGTCCCCCCCCCCACCCTAATCCTTAAATTATGTATCATTATTTAAAAAATGTACTCTATTCATACGGTAGAAGTGTAATAGAGCCTTAACAATAACTGTTCATTTCACATTTTTTAACTTATCAAAGAGGTAAATCTTTTACCACAAATGTGTTTTTAACATAATTTTATAAATGCAATGAGATTCCATATATGCCAAAGCGAGTTTTGTTGTACTTTTCCAACTTAACGTATAAAAGTGTTATAAGGTCTGCATTTTTATCTTCAGTAAATATCTTAAATAGACACTTACATTTAACCCCTTGGGGACGAGCGACCGGTATTTGTGCCGCGTCAGATGCTCAGAATCAGTTATTACTCTCACCAGTAAATTTTCATTGTAAATTTTGTCTTATTTAATCCGAGCATTTTCCCGATTCAATCAGGCAAAAATTTATGTTTTGGAAAACCGGTGATTAAAGATTAAAAATTCTGTAAAAGACAGTCGTCCCGAAGGGGTTAACGTTAAAATTGATAAATTCATACATTTTATAATGCATTCTTGTAACTTATTAAGAGTTGGTGAAAAAGCTTTGGACACTGACTTTTCTTGCTATGGATAACACAATACACAAGAAGTATTTTAATATTCCCATCTTTATGAAATTAAGTAGCCATTATTTCGCATAACACATTCTCTCTGTTTTCTGTTTCCCAATATCGTTAATTATCTTCGCTAATAGAAGTAGAAATCTCATTCAATAAATAATCGAAAGCGTTATGAAAATTTTTTTAATTCTCCACCAGAAAAATTATACCATGTTTTAATACTTTAAAAGATATCAAAATATTTAAAAAGACTATTCTAATAATTATTCTGGTGTTAAATGTATTTTTAAATTTCGATAGGGGACATTTAACCCTTAACTGGAAACGTGCCGTCTGTGAGACGGTTGCGTTTACATATCTGCCCTTAATCTTTTCTCTCTCCGACATTCAAAACGTATTTTTATGCTGTCATATTAAAAAATTGGTCATGTTAATGCATTACTGTTAAAGAATAAATGTTTAAGTTCACTATTTGGTAAATTATTAAGTGTTCTTTTGTGCACGGAATTTTCACGTTTCCGGTTAAGGGTTAAAAAATTCCGTAAAAAACTGATTTCTTAAATTTTGTTTACATTCCATTTATTTTTAAGTCTACACCACTACTTTTCCCCCAAAAGGACAAAAGAAATTGATAGTGAATGAGTGAGTAAGAAATTTGGAATTGCCTCCCTAGAATGTCAAATTGCCCCTTGGTGGGGCGTACGCCCCACGTTGGGAACCACTGGTCTAATGGATGTCCTTACTATTTTCCAAACTATTTTGAGAATATTAATAAAACCAAATTTCCTTTCAGCGATTAAATAATAAAAAAATAAATTACGAATTAAATCAATTGAAAGTGGGTGGGCTTGCACCCCATTGGCCGATGTAAGTTGGTGCTACTGGTAAGTATCTTCTTGTGCACCGCAGTGATGTATAACAATTTCATTATATTTGAATAGTTTAACATCATTAAAATACACCGCAAATGATTTACCATGATTTAGCGGAATTCTTTTCGGTGTCTCTGTAAACGAATTATAAATGCTACACACTCTATTTTCAACAGTGAACCTGTTGTAGCAAACATTAATAACATACATACATCATGTGGCAAACCCGGTATATTTACGCGACTTGAAGCACTGACAGACAGACAAACAGACGGCTGAATGACAACCTGAATTCTTAGACACTTTTTCAAATATGTTGGAACGTGTTACTTATGAGAGTAACAGTGACGGGCGAAACTTCCATAATCGGGATTGAACTAAAACTTAACAGCAGTTAGCGTATCTGAAATTTTATAAATGAAATATTTGTTTTAGATGACTTGATGCATACAGAAGTAAGAATCAGTAATAGATTCCCATGCATAGTACAACAATGAGTATTTTTATGATAAACTAAGGGATCTATCTCGGGCTTTCCAGGTTACAGGATATATTGGAAAACATTTTCTTTTAACATTAAAAGAACGACCAAACTGGTGTGATAGAATAAGAGAAAATCACTTCTTAACCCTTAAATGCACGATTTTTTATTTTGTTTCGAAAAAATTATATATGATTCTCTGGAAGGTTTATAACACAGGAAAAAAATGAAAAAAAATCAGAGATAGATTTTTCGTATAATACGTCCACTTTTTCTTATGTTGCACATCAGCAATACAAGTAAAAACTAAAATATTGCAGAGTAGTAAATATTTTAATAAGTATGAATCTAAATACCTTATTATATGTATATATATATTTGTAAAACTTAATCCTTAAATGAATAAATTATTTTTTTAGAGTTATGTTTTTTACTCTTATATTAAAGATTAGACACAAGAAATTTTTAAGATAGATTTTTAATTTTTTGTAATTTTTACAGGATTAATATTTCTATATAAATATACTGGTTGCTAAGAGTTAAATGAAAAGTGATGTAGATATGCATCACTATTTATTTAAGCGTTAAGGCTGTTCTCGAATCCCCTGCTCAACAAACGCGAAACTTTATGACACATTTTCTCCCTCATTTTTAAACGTAAAGTAAAAAATTGGTAGTGCTGACGATTTAATCAATTTGGATTCGAAAAACATTTTCTATTTTTTTTAAATAAATTACTTATCGAGTTATAAGCGATTGTGGTCACGTGACGGCCGTTTTATCTCTTGTCTCGCGGTCTTGTGTCTGGAGATTTGGTTTCAAATCGCCAACTTTGACAATATTTTCTGAAAGTTCTTTTGTGTTCACCGACAAATAGAAAACATCCTCCGATTACATAGTTTCTGAACAACAATACCAGCCAATTTCATGCGTTTCCGAACAAAAATCAATTAAAAATTGTGTCAGGAAGCAGCCTCTTTGAATTTGAGAACAGCCTTAATAATAACATCATAAAAATTGGGAAATACTCTAGGCTTTTCGCAAGAACTTTGTCTTTCTTCTTCAGGCAAGAAGAAAAAAAAAATGCTACCACCTTGAAAAAAAAAATGAGCCTTGCTCTTTCTATTATTATTATTATTATTGAAAATCAAATAGATTTTATACATTTTTCTCGGTTGTTCATTAACAACACCAAAAAAAGCCTTTCTATGTGAAAAATATCAATTATGTAGTCACATAAAGGTTTAAAATATATTAAAAGCGATACTTTCGTATTAGCAAAATATCAAAAGTTAATTGCCAAAGATATCGTCGAAAATTTCGCAACTTACAGCAGTCTTTTTAATTTTGATCATTTCACTGGTTTACTGGTTTAACCGCATAGTTTGATAACATATCGGCTAAATATCTCTTTTATTTATATTATTGTATCTATTTATTGATGAAGTTTTAATTTCATAATGGAATATTACCCGAAAACAAATGCTGAACTGTGTGCAAACGGGTTAATCTTTTGTAATCTGACTGCACGCAATAGAGATAGATTTTTTTTTTTAATTATGCTTGTAATTTTATAACAAAGTGCATTTAAATTTTTTTTTTGTCTTTTTGAAAATTTGCGATGTTTATAAAAAGTAAATAAATAAATAAAAAAACAGTAGAAATTAAATTTATTACGCTAAATTATATGCATTAGTCACGGACATGTTTTTGCATTATTATGAAGTAGTTTCCTCACAACAAATAATAATAATATTTTATAGATTAATAAATTGTTCTTAAGGTGGAAAAAGATTCAGTAAAGTTTAAAATAAAAAATTAATAAAGAAATAAAATTATTCAAAGTGCATTAAGTGAACCCTTTTTTTAAAAAATCTATTTGACAGTGTAAAACTTGAAAATTTGCGGTGTTTTTAATTTTAAAAAAATGCAGTAAAAACGAAATTTGTTTAGTTTTAGTTAGAATACCGCATAGTTAGAAATTTATTTAAGTTATTTGCATTAGTCGTAAACATGTTTTGTTTTATTATGACGAAGCCACAACAAATAATAAGCAAAGATTTGTTCTTAATGCGAAATACATTCAGTAAAGTTTAAAATAATAAAATTATTAGTAAAAAGTCTTTCAATTGAAGCTGTAAATAAGATTTAATTTCATGCTAGATTTACACTTTCGATTTAATTTTATCTTATATCTTATATATTTCATATAATTTTATAATAATTAATAAATAATTATATAATAATTTATAAATATTCATGTAATAATTTATAAATATTCATGTAATAATTTATAAATAATTATATAATAATTTATAAAATAAAAATTACCACACACACACACACACACACATATACATATATTACTTTTTATATAATTTTTATTTTATATTTAGAGAGGAAATTGCTTTGTATAAACTAATATCTAAAATATCAAATTAAATACATTCAGTAAAGTTTAAAATAATAAAATTATTAGTAAAGTCTTTCAATTAAAGTAATAAATAAGATTTAATTTCATGCTGGATTTATACTTTCGATTTAATTTTATCTTATATCTTATATATTTTATATAATTTTATAATAATTAATAAATAATTATATAATAATTTATAAATGTTCATGTAATAATTTATAAATAATTATATATTAATTTAGAAAATAAAAATTACCACACACACACACATATACATATACATATATTACTTTTTATATAATTTTTATTTTATATTCAAAGAGGAAGTTGCTTTGTATAAACTAATATCTAAAATATCAAATTAAATACGTTCAGTAAACTTTAAAATAATAAAATTTTTAGTAAATAGTCATTGAATTACAATCAAAAATATGATTTAATTTCAGCTTAGATTAACAATTTCGATTTAAGAGCAAAAATATTTTATATTAAATTTTGTCTTAAATTTTATTTTTTTATATAATTATATAATAATTAATAAAATAAACCCACACGCATATATTACTTTTTATATAATTTTTATTTTATGTTTAAAGAAGAAATTGTCTTATCTAAACTGAAATCTAAGATATAAAATTAAATAGATATTCACGGTAATCGTTCTCTGCGATTGTATTTCTGCTCAGTTCTTTTTACCCCAAATGTATTCCCCGCAAACAGTAGAAATGATGTATGCGTCAGTAAACTTTTTTTAGTCTGTTTTATGTTTATGATAGGCAGTAAGAAGAAAAAATATATAAGAAATTTCTAAAACACTCAAACTATTGTTTAGGAAGTTGTATAAAATTTGAATTTCTATCGTTTCACATGAAATTTCTAGTAACATTTCCTAGTAGGTACATTTTTAGAAATATAAAAAAGATAGTTTATTGGCAGCACGAAAATTTATTTATTCGGTTTTGGAATGTATTCTATTAACTTCTGCTTTTTAAAGAAAAATAAAGCTAATGTCCTTAGTTTTTTTTTTTTTCCGTTTGATATACAGCAAATAAAAAGTAATTCCTAAAATATAATACATTTATTTTGCAAATATAATTACATTTCGAAATGTTAATTTTTTAAGAGATTGCTTTACTATCGAAAATATATTTAGACATTTATACATTTATGAGGCCTTTTTTGTTTCTTTTTTTAAAGATACTTTGAGATTTTTGAGTTGATTATTGTTCTGGAATCATTGGTCCTGGTCCATGAAAGGTCATACAGCTCCAAAACATTTTTAGAGGATGTTTTGGTCTTTCCAAGATATGAAAAGATTATATCCTCGTTTGGACTTTGGCGTACAAACATTATTTTATTCACTGGACTTCAAAATGAGACTCATCAGAAAAGAAAACTCTTTTTTCATTGTTCTTCTGTATAACATTTGCAGGTTTTAGCCCATATGTTTCTTGAGCATTATTGTAGTAAACAGTTGCCTTTTCATTGTTTGGTATGCTCTCTGATCAACTTTGTAGAGTCTTCGTTTAACAGTATTCATATGGATGTCAACACCAGTTTTTTTTTCATTTCTCTGTTTAAGTCTACAGAAGATAACCTAGGATTATTTTTGCTTTTGCGGATGAATAAACGGTCTGCCTGATTAGTAGTTTTCTTTTTACAACCACATGTTCTTTCTCTTTTCGGTGAAAAAGAACCTGTATTTCTAAATTTCTTTAAAATTCTGTTTACAGTAATTAAACCTACCTTGCATTCTTCAATAATCATTCTGTGTGGCCTGCTTGTATACTGAGATCAAGGAATAATTCCGCAACATTTTCGAGGTGTTGTGTCCATCCTCTTCCCTAAAAGAATAACAAATGGAAAAACCATTATTGCACTATAATACGGTTAGACTAAAAATCTGACCATAACACAGTAAACAACATACAGAACACTGAACTCACAAGTGCACTAACTCTCTGAGATGTTATGTATTACAAAAATAACAGGTACAGCAGCTGCAGTATTGCCAACAGTCTGTTACAAAATTTCCACACTGTAAAAAAATACTACCTGTTTTCCGCCAGGAATCGGAAAAATAGTTGCCCTTATCGTACCGGAATAATTTCCGACCCAGCTCGGAATAAAATCCGTAAAAATAAGGAAATTGTCAGTAAAACGGTATTTTACGGATTTTATAACGAGCTGGGTTGGAAATTATTTCGGTACGATAAGGGCAACTATTTTTCCGATTCCTACCGGAAAACTGGCATTTTTTTTTTTTTTTTTTTTTTTTACAGTGCATAGTGTTCCTATTAATTTGACATGCAGACAAAAAAGACGAAAGTTTCTTAATCAAGTAAAATATAATATAACTATGAACGCGTCAACGCGTATACGTATACTTCAGAGTTACCTCAACTCTTTATCTTGGAAACTTTTAAAAAACAGAGATTTTCGAGATTTAAAGACTAGGGATGCCCCGAATATTCGTTACCTATTCGGTATTCAGCCTATTCGGCAATACTACCGAATATTCAGCTTGGCCGAATATTAAAATATTCGGTATGCCGAATATCGAAATATTCGCCCAAACCGAAAACTTATAAGACTTTTTTTTTTAATATTTTTTATAACCTAAAACAACTTCTATTTTTAACTGTCAATTAATAACGATATTTAGAATAATTAGAAATAGAATTATATTAAAATAAAAGGGAATGCTTTTACATTTTTTATTTGCTATTTGAAAAATATTAAGTAAGAAAATTAACCAATAATGACGATTTGAGACCCTTCCTGACAAATAAACAGTATATGACTGTAAAATGTTTCTTCCAATCCTTCAAAATTTCACTTTGATTTTAAAATATTTGTTTTAGAATGTAAGAAAATTTTATTCATTTGTTTTAATTCAGAGAGGAATAAATGAAATATTAAATTTTATCAATTAAAGAAGCTTTAAACTATCCTCTTCTTAAATAACAATTCAAAACACAGATTATTTTTAGTATAACATTTAGTTTCAACCCTTTATGTACTGAATTTGAATTATGGATTCTAGAAAATTTTATCTTCTGAAGCATTTTTCGTGAATTTTTTAAACTACATTAGAAGATTTGCATAATCATTTAATAAATTTTAAAAGGATTTTAGAAGGATTGAAGGATTTAGAAGAATTAATTAAATTTGAATTTATAGGGATTTTGTGCAATATTTACAGGTGGGTGACAAAATAATACGAACACCCATTAAAAAGGCATGGTCCTTTTCAAGGAAGCAGAATGCGCATGTCACTTTGCACTCAATTCTGCCACCTAGTGGTTATGAAGTTTAAGGTATCAGTCGCTCAACATCCGTCATAGGTGTTGCATGTGCTTACCATACGCTCTGGAAAACTCAATGATGACTGACTTGTCAGAGTTCGAAAAAACAATAATTGTTGGAATGCAGTGTGCTGGTTGCCCCGCGATGGAAGCAGCCATTTATTTCAGGCGTGCAAGGAGTACTGCCCCCCTGAACACCCCCCCCCCCGCCCCGTGGTCTCATTAAATTTCCATATGTAACTTTTTATTCATTGTGCATTTTTTTTATTAAGAATTAATATCATAACACAAGGCCCTTTTATTTCAACTTCAAAGAATATTCGTTTTGTTTTTGATATGTGAGGTCAAATTCATCTTCTTTTCGTATTTTCGTTTTATTTCCAATATGAAGACGTATATTCATGTCTATTGTCTATTTCATTTTCCTCTTGCACATGAAAATCTTTCAAAACAAAATTAACTGTTTAGGGTAAATTATTATTCCGGGATCTGATTTTCTTGGCAACGGTAAAAAAAAGATTGTTAAATTTTATAGAAAAATGTCAATTTATTCCTTATGAAAATAATGAACTTTTTAATTTATAAGAAATATATTTGAACAAAATAAATAGAACATAGCCTGCCTTTATTTCTGGGATAAAATCCATCTATATTTTGTAAAGACAAAAAGGCATTAATTCATCCCTTTTTGACGTTCATTTGACTTCAAACAATTACACATACTTTCACATCTACCATATTTTTAGGTGTAGTTCCGTTGCTAGGCAACAGTTAAAAGAAAATTAAAACAATGAAATGTGTACATTCTAAAGAAGTAAATTTATAAAAGAAAATATTTTATATTATTTGAACGCATATATAAAATCTCTCCATAAGTTATACACCGAATTTAAAAACTCTGATAAATGCATAGAGAAAATTTCAAACTAATATGAATTATGAATAATATATGAATGAATAATATATGATTCCAATTAGGAAATTTCCTCATCCATAATTTACCATTTAAATCCTTCAATCATATGAGCCATTTGCTTTCACCAAATAAAAATGGAAAAATCGTCTGAATTGCCATAGAAAAGCATTATTGTGAAAAATAAAATATTCTATATTTTCCGAGCGAATGAACCAAATATAAGAAAAAATTATACAGCTTATTCCGGGTACCTCACCTACATACCGCTTAATTTCAAGTTAATCGGATGTATAAATTCAGTTACGCAGCTGAAAATGTTTAATTAGAAATTGATAGCATCCTAAAAACCGATATTCTTGTTTGAAAAAACTGATTAAACCATTAAAAACTCCTCGGAAACTCCTTTTTTTTTTTTTTTTTTTTTTTCAAAAAAATTAAGACCATTTTTGGGGGCTTTTTTTTTTTTTTTTTTTTTTTTTTTTTTTTTTTTTGTCACCTAACACTTTATTTATAATGGCATAATAATGGAAGGCATCAATCCGTCAGAAGAAAATGAAGTAATGGAAATGTCGGGGGCGACACTAAAATGCTTCATTCCAAAGGTATAAGTTCGATTGAAAAAAACTATTTAATACTTCGAGCAGAAAGAAGAGGCTTCACCTACAATTTTCATGACACTAATAGAATCGGTACTTCTTAGCTATCCTGTCGACCGATTTCGCCAAATTATATAAATCGCCAAAACCATTCGCCAAATTATACACATTGATATAATTTTTATTTTAAATAACGAAAGAACAAATAAATTAGTAAAACATTAATAAAAATATGAATAAAATGTCGAATTAATCGTTTTATTGGCCATTATTGGCATTTAATCTTACAATTAATTAATTAATGGCAACCATTATTGGCATTTAATCTTACAATTTGGCGACACTAACTTGGTCGACGGGATAACTAAGAAGTACCATAGAATCATATAGCTGCCAATTTGTACGGTTTTGTTACCTCTAATTGAAAACAAATTTTTGCCGTATTTATTCGTTGACAATTGTTAGATTTCGGCGGCTGAATTAGGCAAAAATCTCTAGTAAGTTTTAGAGGTAAGAAAAAAATCTTAGAAATTGGTAGCTATGCAGTAGCCTAATACTGCAGCAAAATTGTCATTCAACAGACAAAATACTATCAAGGCTTTTTCAAATAAACAATTTCATTCCCCGTTATTCTTAAAAGTAACGGAAATGTACATCAAAGAAATGTTACTAGTACCATAAAAATGAATGAATTGTGAAAATTTATATTTCATCTCCTGAGCTGGTGGCGATTTGTGTAAATCAGGTTTATATAATTTTTTTTTTGTTATCCGAGGTGAGCTTTGTCCATATTAATTCGGATAATCGGAACTTTACTGTATAGCAAATTTATATTTAACCGTACAAAAACCAATTTTAAAAAAATGCATTCAAGATTCTAAATAACTGAAAAAAAAAGTTACAGAGAGCATAGTACACTGGTGTCCAAAATTAAGGACCAATCACAAAATGCTAATTTTGAAGTACGCGAATATTCAAAAGGAAATAATATAATTCGAATAATTACTATCTCTACAGCACAGCTAGTTTATATAATATCTCATCCATGTCACACATGGTCACAAGTCTCACAGTCACTATGGTGAAACAAAAAAATAGGAAATTCCATACGTCTCATTATGAGTCTCAAATGATCACTATATGTAACTCCACTGAGACGTCACTGTGACTGCTGCTTTGGGACGACGGACGAGTCACCATGTGACTTTACAATGTAGTTACATTGCTACTCTCACGTGACTGTCATCTGCAGACTCAATTTCAAAGTCATCGTGAACGCTGCATTGTGATAAGTTAACAAATAATGTCACATTAAAGTCACATGATGACTTTCAGGTGGCAGAGAAACTACTGTGAAATCACCATTGTGCTCTTGTGCGAAAAGTCACCATATGACTATGATGTGATATTATTTAGTGACTTATCATAATGCAACGTTCATGATCTCTTTGAAATTGAGTCTAAAAAGGACAGTCACATGAGAGTCATAATGTAACTACAATGTAGTCACCTGGTGACTCGTCACAAAGCAGCAGTTAGAAAGAGGTTTCAGTAGAGTCACATATAGTGATCATTTGGGACTCATAATGAGACGTGTGGAATTTCCTATTTTTTGTTTCACCGTAGTGACTGTGACATTTGTGACCATGTGTGACATGAATGAGATGCTATATGGGCTAGCTGTGCTGTAGGGATAGTAATTATTTGAATATTATTTCCTTTTGAGTATTCGCTTACTTAAAAATTAGCATTTTGTGACTGGTCCTTAATTTTTGACACCAGTGTAAACTATATGTATGAAACTGTAATAATATTTTTTAATAATTCACCGAACCGGAATAATATTTTCCATACTTTCACGAATCGGAACAATATTTGTCACAATTTCACGAGCCGGAACATCGTTCCGGTTTGCTCCGGTTACATTTCGAGCCCTGCATGTAAGTAAAATCTGGCAATAACACAGACCTTTCTACTGGTTTCTTTTTCGCTGTCCTGTATTTTTCGAATAAAGTAGAAAAACATTTTGCTCTCTTCGAGCTCTTGATGCTTCGTTGAATGCGTACCTATATGCCTTAAATTTGCTACCTTACTTAAAGTTTTTTGCTACCCTTTCTTTGTAGTAAATATTTAAATTGAAAACATCCATCCCTTTTCTCCAATTATGGTAAAACATAATAAAAATATAAAGATATCGATTTGAAAAAAGTTCGAAGATAATATTTCTATAAACAGAAACGAATATCTAAAAATAACATGTATTTTATTCAGAAAGAACGAGTTTTCTTCTTGGCTTCGATTTTTCGACGAATAAGTAAAGAAGTGGCTTTTTTGGAAGTACTTCCGTGTTCTTTTTCTTTCCCCCTTTTTATATAACGAAAAAAGTCCTAACATCATTAAATGTATCAAAATGGGATTTTAAGTGGATCTCTAAACTTTTAAATAACAGGAAAATAATTTCATGTCTCTCAAAATGATAGAAATTTTATTCAGCTGTTTATTTAAAAAAGTATATTTGTTAAATAATTGCACGCTTATTAAAAATTTTCCGGGTGCCCAAAATTGTAATGAAAATACAGTCGAACCTCTATTTAACGAAGTCGCTAAATCCCGGAAAAAAGTTCGTTATATGGAAAGTTCGTTAAATAGAGATTCACCTTTTAAAATACTTTAAACTACATAAAACAAATTTTAAATTCATAAACACTAAATATTTTTACTAAAAGTAATTAATCACATTTTTTTTAAAGTAAATTATATCGATTTGTTTTATTTATTTTGCCCACCAATATGCATCATTAATTCCTTTTTTCTATGTGTTTGAATCTTTGAAATCTGCAAGGAAAACAAAACGTTGTCCGGGAATACACTGTATTTTCTGTTTAAAGTAAATAGTTTTACATTAAAATTAACGAATTTTAAGGACATTATCGTATTTATTATTATTATAACAAATAATTTTAACCCTACATTAACATATGCGTCCTTAAATTTAATTTCTGAAAAACTCGTTAATTTTGCCTGAGTTTTTTCTTTCAAAAAGTTCTTTCTCTCATAATACGTCTCGCATCTTTGCAATGCACCAAAAAACTCTTCATGCGTATTTTCTTCTAACTATAATCCGCGTCGGATTCTTTCAAATGATTTTAGAATTTCATCACACGAAGTTTTGTTAATTCCTACATCATATTCATTTCCATCATCATCATATTCGTCTTCATCGCAATTCATTGTTATATTCTTTTTATTTTTCACACTGCTGACAAAGATGGTGCCTGGTAAAACCAGTTTAAGGCCATTGAACATCATAAAATGTGTTTAAACAAAGAATAAGTTTGACATGTCCAGAAATATTTTGAGAAATGGGGAGAAAACAAAATTTAGATCACAAGAAAAAGTTCGTTAAATAGAGAATGCACTTCGTTATTTGGAGATTATTTTTCGAAGAAATTCGCAAAATGTTCTTGGTTCCAAGGAAAAGTTCGCAAAATAGAGAAATTCGCAAAATAGAGGTTCGTTAAATAGAGGTCTGACTGTACACTAAACACGGTAGACAATAGTTAACACTTTCCAACATAGTTGAAAAGTGTTTGTGAATTCAGTTTGTCTGTCCGTCCGTCCGTCCGTCCGTCTGTCTGTCTGTACGTCCTCTAATTCGCATAAATATAGTCCTATTGCCATAAAATGGATATAAGTTATTGGTGTTTACTATGGCATGTTCTGTATTGAAAATGAAGTGCGTAGCGTTTTCGCTTCATTTAGAGTGCCACTCAAAAGAGTTCCGCTACATTACGGTCTATTGGGAAAATCGTTTGCTGTGATGATATTGCAGTATTTTAAACATATAGAAATTGATGCACATCTTTGAGTTGCACTACAAGGTTTTCACTGTATAGCATATGGTGTGCATAGAACTTATCGTTTATTGACAGGAACATACAAAAGAATTTGGCTATAGAAGAAAATGGGCAATAATTGAACTATTGAAACCTACGAACAATAATTGCTGGAAGTGCGTTTTAAGTTGGTGCATGCGTTTTTAAATTTAATTATTTTTTAAGTATTACTTGGTGTGTATAAATTCTATAGATCATATACAGGGTCACACAAAAGTTCTCAAAAACATCCGTTAATTGACGGAAATTTCTGAGTGGACATTTTCAACAATGCTATACATTTAACGGAACTAACTTTTAGCATACTATGTAGTTATGCATAGGGGAAGACGGGGTACAATGAAACAAAATTTACTAATTATTTTTTCCTATCCACAATTTTGTATGCACAAAAATATAATTAGTGCATATTTTTAACCCTGTATTATCCCCATCTAAATAAATTTTTATTAGGTTCTAAACAATATCTTTATGCTTGAAAAATAACAAAAAATAAATGTCTTACAGTGTTTCATTGTACCCCGGCATACGGGGTACAATGAAACACATACTGGGGTACAATGAAACACTCTAAATGATGGAAGCAATTTTCACCCAGTATAGTTTATTTTATGAAAAATGAGATAAATACAGAAACGGAACTTGATTAATAAGAAACTTGATAAAAATATTATAGTCTAAGATGAAAAATAAGAAAATTCTATTAGTTAAAGAAATACCTTTCATTTTATATTAAGTTGGCTCAAGTCAGTTTCAAAAATTAGCATTTCTGCTTATATTTCAGTAGCTCCTGAAGGGAATATGGGATGGTAGTTTCAACACAATGAGTTTTTTTTTTAAATGTAAGTTTCTAAAAAAAAAAAAAAAAAAAAAAAAAACTTAGTTGGAGTTTTTTTATATCAAGTACGTCACATTTGACTTCATTTATGCATGATTTCTCCAATGGTATATATTTCCTTATGTTTTCATTTATACAGATACTGCTTGTACCATACATGTTGTGTGGGGATATCTCATTCTTAGTGCCTCGATGACCAGCTGGGACTGGAGAAAAAAAAAATGTGGATCATCATCAGAGTCTGTAGCAGGCAGAGATTGTTTTCAAAACAATCCCTTCTTAGCTTTTTTTCTCTTTCTATTTTTTAATTGCTTAACAAGAGCATTTTTTACTGACCTGGTTAGAACAAAACTCTTTTTTTTTTCTGTTTTCCTACTCTTACTTCTAATATATTCTATTTACTATTTTTATTACTGTAATAAAACATGTTTCATTGTACCCCGTCTGCAAGTGTTTCATTGTACCCCGCACTGAGGTTACTAAATAAAAATTTATTTTCAAACTTCTAATATTTATTTTTTTTAGTTTGGTTTTGGAGGTATGAAGACAACAACCCAAAGATAACAATGTATAGAAAAAATAATTATTACATATAAAAACAAGGAAAAAGAAACAAAATTACTTTTAGTAAAGAAAGTTACTTTCAATGGTGCAAAAGCAATAATCTTCTATTGCTACTGTTGTAGAAGTGTGAATGTATCCAAATCACATCAGTAATTGGAACATATAGTTGTATAACATATATATAAACTGCAACTCTGTATGACAAATTTGATTGATTTTACAAGTAATGTTTCATTGTACCCTTTGTTTCATTGTACCCCGTCTTCCCCTACATATCTGTAAATCATACAGGGCTGCAAAAAAATATAAAAATCGTACATTTTAACGACTATTCGTAGTAATAGCAGAAATCTGGTTTTCAAATGCGTTATGCATTTTCCAATTTGTTCATTTTGACGTCATCGTTCACCTTAGTAAACTGTTGTAGTATTCTGAATGTTTTGGAAAGTGTTTTATAATCTATGCAGTACGCATGATTTTTCGTTCTTGTTATATGTTGTAAAGTTACTAATTTTCATAAAAATGAAAGTATTATTGTTCGGTCAGTTTTGGTCGTAGAGAAGGATTTATTTTTATTGTTTTACTCGTCAGAACGCGGAAAATAAACTATAACAACCAGAGGTCGTGCAAAAAATAATTTTCATATTGTGATAATGTATATAGTAATTTGCAAAATTAATGACATATCTAACATCTGTACTTAATTTGTATACTTTTTGTTGTATCTTTATATCAACAGTCGATTGAGAGGTAATAGGCATATCATTATTTTAAATCACCCGGTATAATATCGTATTATTTCATTTTAGATTTTATAGATTTTACAAAAAAATTCTTCATAAGTATGTTCATTTCCGAATTGCTTTAAGAATTAAAGTTGTAAACATCCCACACTGTAAAAAAAAAAGGACAAATGTTTCTTAATCTATGAAAATATAAGTATAAACGAAAATATACTAAAACGTCTTTCACGATTTCGAAAAGCGTTCTTTATTTTCAGAAACATCAAAAATAAATATTATTTCGAGATTTAAAGAAGGATTTGTAAAAACAAAGATTCTTTTGCTTCCACGGATTTTCGGAAACGTTTCCGAGTAGTTTTTGTATAGCATTAATAATTGTTCTCATTCCAGAATAGCGGTTTTTAGGATGCTATCAATTCATCAGCATAACTGGATTTCTGAATGCAACAGTAACAAAGTAATATTAATTTTAATATTAATGTTAATGCTGTTAATTTATCACGTTTGTCTGTAAAACATATTTGTTGTCATGCAAAGTTTTACTTGAAAATTGATAGCATACTAAAACCCCATTCTTACCTTTTTGAGAAAATTAATTAATACACCATAAAAAGCACTCGAAATGTTTCGGAAAATCAGACGCAGCAAAAGGAGCTTTGTTTCTTTAAATTCTTGTTAAAATCTGGAAGATATATTGGTTTCTGACATTTCTAAAGATAAAAAAACGCTTTCTGGATTCGTGGATAACTCAGAGAAGGTTATTGTGTATTTCTGTTCATTGGCTTTATTATATTTTCCCAGTTTAACCCTTAAATGCGCGATTTTTTATTTTGTTTCGAAAAAATTATGTATGATTCTCTGAAAGGTCTATTACACAAGAAAAATAATGAAAAAAATCAGAGAAACATTTTTCATATAATACGTCAATCTTTTCTTCTTTTGCACATCTACTTTACAAGTAAAAACTACTCTCGTGTGGCTGTTTTACGCTAAAATATTTCAAATTAGTAAATATTTTAATAAATATGTCTCCAAATATGTTCTTTTATATAATTATTTGTTTTATAAAACTTAACCTTTAACCCTTTAATTCCCATGATAGAATACGTTCTAGAAATTACGTAGTTTAGAGAATCTGACTTTACACCAGAAAGTTTCATTTCGCTTTATTTAAATACGGAGTGTCTGTTATTAATTAAAGCAAATATTGCTATTATAATTTTCTCGTGTGAATTAGGTATATACGAATAAAAAAATCTATTAAATTCAAAACACTGTTGTTTGCATATATGCAAAGCTGCGCACTAAAGGGATTAAGAAACATTTGTCTTTTCTTGCAGTGTATTTCGAAAACTATATCTTAAGGCGGATACATCGATCTATGTATGCGTCTTGTTTTACTTACATATTACATTGTGTAGTGTGTATGCGTATAGATACATTCGTGAAAGCAATGTGATATAATCTGTTTATATAATCATAACGCGAGTATGCACCACATAGTCTATTTTTTGGAAAATTGAGATTACTCGAAGTTATTATAAGTTTAGGTAACACTTGAAAATGTATTTCTGAGAAAATGCTGGAAATTGATTTTGAATTTTTTAAACACCATTTTTAAGGGAAGACACGACTGGGACGCCACGCCCACTCCCTTTAATTTTACGCTAACATTTTATACTTGATTCTATTTTTTATATTCTATTCGCATCCCTATATTTTTAAAATAAATTTTGTGGTACGCGCATGTTGTCAAAGTAAAAGTAAAAGTGTTTCTTAAAAAAAGAGACGTGCTAAGTGAATAAAATTCGTGTAAGAGATGCTGGTCCTGAAGTTACGTGGGAAGTAACATAGAACCAATAAGAGTTAAGGCATTACCCCATTTATTGCATTTAACTAAATTGGTACTTTTCGGTTAGCCGGGCGCCAGTGTTATATATACATATGTATGTATATCTATACATACATATGTATGTATATCTATATATACATATATATGTATATATACACACATATATATATATGTATACATATAGCTTCTATATATGTATAAATATACATATATACGTATATATAGGTATACATACATAGGTATATATAACACTGGCGCTCGGCTAACCGAAAAGTACCACTAAATTTTATCCAAGTTTTTATGTAGACTTTAATTCATGTGTTTGATAAGATTGTGCAAGAACTTCATACAAGTTAGAAGTGTGTAAGTTTTTCGGCTCTCCTGAAAAATCGTACTTTTCAGGTAAAAATTTCTTTATCTCCCAAAGTACTCGAGCGATTTCGATAATTTTTTTTTTTTTTTTTTTTTTTTTGGTGGCAAAGTATAAATATAACATCATATGTGATAGACAATTAAAAAAAAATTTAATTAGTTTCAGATTTTTTTTTTATGACAATGGAAAATTTCTGAAAAATTGCCATTGCTCTAAAATAAAAAGTTTCAGTCGCAGAAAAAAACTGTCTGCCACGAGTCTTGAGCCTAATCCAGTGAATAGGGATTTAAAATTGCAGCAAATTCGGTTTGGTAGCAGGGATCCTGTTTAGGAAGAAATTGGGTCCTTTAAAGAATCCTTCACAAAATTTTTCATTTCAAAACAGGACCCTTCACAAAACTTTTCACCTTAAAAAAGGACCCTTCACAAAATTCTTTGTCTTAAAAATAAGCTTTTTACAAAAATTTTCCAGCTCTAAACTATACTTTTCACAAATTTAATCATTTAAAAGTAAAATATGACCTGTCACTTTTGGGCGATTCCATGCGGAGAACAAAAATACTGATATTTGTCCTGAAAATTTTCCTGAATCGTACGACCCCTGCAAATGTAAAAAAGCTTTTCACAAAATCAGGACTCTGAGAGAAAAGTCTGGACAGACCCCTGGGCAGTTTCGAGGAAACAAGTCTTAAAGCTACGCATATTGTCCTATGATTGCACCCAGTCGTGTCTCTCCTTGAGAGTATAAAGATATAAAATTTGGAAATATGTTCATTATTCTGATAAGATACCTTTTTTGTGTAAGGATGTTTTCAAAGTAATAATATTAGTTATATTAACAGGTACTTGTTAGTTATCCCGCCGACCAATTTCGCCAAATTATATAAATCGCCAAACCACCCGCCAAATTATACAATTTGACATAATTGTTATTTTAAATAACGAAAGAACAAGTAAATTAGTATAACATTAATAAAAATACAAAAAAAAAATCGAATTAATAGTTTTATTGGCCATTATTGCCATTTAATCTTACAATTTGGCGACAGTAATTTGGTCGACGGGATAACTAACAAGTACCTATTAATAATAATAGGAAAATAAGCGCAAATGAAAATTAAAATGCGTCGAAAACATATTTTATATAATAAATGAATAAAACAATAAGAGTCATATGCGACTAGCTTTGGAATAAAACGAAATTATAATGTTTCATTAATTTTACTGTACTAAATACAAAGCATCAAAATTCTTTACAGCACTTTATTGATCTGTAATTCCTTACACATTTAGCTATTCCATGAAATCTTAAAATTTTAAAAGAAAAAATACTGATCACCAATTTTTAAAATAATAATAATGAATAATATCAAAACTGTATTTTTCTTGCAAAGGAGTGCTTTGTAAAAATTCTCTTTGAGGTCGTTCGAAAGGGAGGGGGGGGGGGGGGGGTAACGAAAGGACAACTGCGTCTCCCAAGATTTTGAACTTTAAATAACTAATTTTTTTTTCTGATTATTGTAAAACTAATAGTAAAATTTATTCTTCGAGATTATATTATTTGAAGAACAACCGGCAAAAGCTTACTTTTTTATTCTTAAATGTACATTTCTTTATTGAATTTTATGTTCATATGTTTCACATGCATGAGCGATTCTAAAAAAATTGTTAGTTTAGTTTATTTCATGTTTTTATTCTCCATTAAGAAAACTCGATCTTTTCAACGAACCATTCCAAAATCTTGCCTCTAAATGGATTTTGTTCTGCCGGCGCCTATAACACTCTTAGCCTAATTAAGTGCATTTAGGTATCTACAAATAACTTACTTAATGTTATAATAGCCTACACAATACGAACGAAACGCATCAAATTTATATAGCTCCTTTATATTAACTATGTTATACTTCTCTAAATTGAATGTAAACTCATAATAACTCAACCGAGTCTCTGATTATAAATGTGTTATTGTCGAAGAGTTACATTTACATTTACTCGATTTAAACTAATTATGCAATTTATGATTCGAATCCTGTGAAATCATGCCTGTTGAATCGCTTTCCTCGGAAAATATGGCTGAGAAACAGACAGCCGGACACTGATTTGATTTCCCTGCACATCCTAAATTTCGAAATGATTTATTCTGACGTTCAGCAATTGATTGGAATTCCTCGATTAAATCTATTGTGCGACAGTAATTCATGTTTGCGCGTTCTCCCGAAATTCTACCTTGTGATGTTTGTACTTATGATATCTGGTGCTACTAATCAATACATTAGTTTAAATATTGATTCAGGGATATTTTGCTTGGCATGTTTTAATCGGTATTAAAACCTGTTGTTTACCTCGGGATTTTATTCCATATTTGTGAGCCATAGAATCGCACAAAACGATTTCACAGAATATTTATTATAAAACGAATTGCAATTGAAAATATGTTATAACAGAAATGTCAGGCTGTATAACCATCTAGTACACGTATAATTAACTAATAAAACGTAATATATATATTTTTTAAATAATGTGTTCCCAAACTGAAAAAATATCCGTGGATTGTGTCAGCTCTATTTTGTAGCACATAATTTTTTTATAAAGTTGATCTAAAACTTTTGTTTAATAATGCGTTATTTATTTTAATTCATTGCATTTTAAACCTAATCTCAAATTTCATTTTAAAAGGTAACCTATTTTATTTATAATCTTATTTGATAAATAAGTTCTTTCACGAGAAACTGAATCATGTCCGTGGGCAAAAAATTAATAACTGCTAAATAGCTCAATAGGGGAGGGTAGCCATATTTTGACCGCCGCTTTAATTGGACCGTTGCCATTCTGCCGTTAATTACAGGAAGAGACTCCATCTACCGCTGAAATCCTACTCATCAGAATGACGTCACTTATGATTAGAAGAAGCAGCCGCCTACCACGTGCTGTTTTCAGACAATTTAAAAAAACCCAAAGTTAGCTGTTTTGATCTAATTTTTTCCTACTAAACGTAAGTGAATATTTTAAAACTAAGGTGAAATGTTATATTTTCCTATACATATATGGATTCATCTGTTTATTGCGCATATTTTTCACGCAAATTTGTTTGATTTCGTTTTTGCTCTTAGCCTTGAAATGAACTGTTTTAAAAAATGGCGCAGTTGCCGTAATTGGGCCAATTGAACTTGCTTAAATTGGACCAGATATGCGATCATAAATTTGAACAGTAAGTAATGATTTTCGAGGACTGTACGCTTTGTACACAATTTTTTTATATTTTATAATGGATTACTATCTCCATGTAAGTTTTTTTTGTATATCTGGATTAATTTTTTTTATACAGTTTAGGCCTATATAAACATATATATTTTTACATGTTTATGCAATAAATTTTGTTTGAAATGTCTTTTATCTTTTATGTAATTGTATTTATTTTCTTTGAATTCTTTATTCCTATGGCATATTTGATTTACAGAGTTGAATTCAAACATTTTCCTCCTGCAGGATATTTGTGATGGAAGATTTTTTACAGTTCTGGAGGGTGGAATTATACTTTTTTGCCATTAAAATGCATAAAATCTCAAACCTTGATGAAAATGTTGAAAAAGACATAGACAAACTGTCTGGAAGAAAAACACCCGTGACAGCAAAAGCTTTTAAAGATATAGGAAACAAAAATCAGACAGTAAGTTGTGAAGAAATTGACCTGCAACAAGGCTGCAGCTACAAATACTCCCCAAAAGCAAAAAAATCATTAGAAATGTTATTTCCCTTGCTAAATTCAGTTAAATCAAAGTACAGAGAGACCCAAAAAACAGTTCTGTTAACATCATAGCCAGATAATAAACTAAACTTTGAAAATAAAAAAAAGACAAAAAAGAAGCTTTCACAGCACAAAAGCAATTGGAACATCGAGTTTTAAAAAATAGGCGTAATGCAATTAGCAAGAAAAGGATGGAAGAGAAGAACTACAAATATATTGTAAAGAAAACTTCTGTTGCAAAAACAAAAGTTTGATAATTCAGAATCTAAAAAGAAAAATCTAGATTCATGTATAAGCTTTGCATCACTCCTTTATTCAAGTAACTGACAATTAGTTCCATAATTTCTATTCTTAATTACTGATAACTTTGATTTATATTTTGAATACATTTTGATTTAAAACAATTACTCTTATTTTCAGATATTTGCTTTCATTATATTTCATTGTTGTTGTTTTGTTTGATTGTTTCATTAATCGCAAACTTTGTTTTTAATAAAACTAGTTATATTACCTAAGTCATTAAAACAACCTGATATTATTTGGTCCAATTTAGGAGACTAGGGGTCCAACTTAGGCGACCAGTTTCTGAATTTGGACCACTTTTGACCAATTTTTCAAATTAAAATAAAATTTAAGATTTTCAAAAAGAAATTGATCTAAATATTTATTTAGTTAGTAGATGAATAGATTGACCCTGTGTAATGATCTTTTGCAGATATTCTAAAAATTAAGTGAGTTACACCTGAAAATAGGTGAAGTGGTCCAAATTCGTCTACTCTCCCCTATATGGAAGCAATAACGAAAAACATTTCTAGTGGGAAGGAGGACCATGTTAGTTATTTTAAACGTGTAAATATGTTTCAAGTGTTATCTGTGTATTCCAATTTTTAAATAACTATGAAAAAAAAATCTTGAATTTAAATATTACAATTTCGGTTCTGTAGACAAGATAAAAAAGATAATTTATTATAAAGTAAACATACATGTGTCATATTACTTACAAAAAACTTCCAGTTTAATCTAATATTTAATGCATTACAAATAATGTACGAAAAAAGTCAGGTCTCTGGACGACATTTCCGTGCACACCATGGTTACGAACGTAGCATTTACATAATATAAAATTCCAATTTTAATAAAACATTTCTCGAGAAAAGATTAATAAAATATTCTGAGAAAGTATTGGCATGATATTAAATTACATGAAAGCAATATCAAACTCTTTTTGTACCATTAATTTGATTTTTTTTTTTTTTTTTTTGTCAGAGACTTTAAGTTTCTGTGAAAATTAGCCTTGTTTGAAAACGAAAAAATCTGCTGATCTAAAAATTCCTACGCTAGTTTTGCACTCTATTTTTCCTCTTGGAAGTTTTTGCTTTCGCGTATCCTATGATGCTTTCCCTGTGGCAGGAAATTACTATTTTTCTGCAACAAACTTTATTAACAGCAAAATCTTTCTCCATGAACAGCCCTTTAAGGCTGTTCTGAACCGCTCTGCTCAACAAGCGCAAAACGTTTTGGTATATTTACAAATTCATTTTTTAACGGAAAGGTATAAAATTAGAAGGCCTGACTATGAAAGCGATTTGGAACCAAAACGGAAAAAACAATTTAATTACGTAGTTTCTGAACAACAGCATCTGCTAGTTTTATGCATTTCCGAACAAAAATAAATTAAAACTTATGTCATAAATTTGCCCTTTTGGATTTGAACAGCCTTAAGTCAAAACAAGAGTGACCATAGGGCAAACTACAAAAAAAGTTGAAATACTTTCCCCGCGCATCCCCATATTTAAAAATCTTCATCTCTCTTGGAGAATTTAGAATGATTATTTTTTGTTGCTTCGAAGTAACAAATAAGATAACAAGGGAACTAAGGCAATCAAATAGGGTAAAAATGTATTTATAGCATTGTATGCTGGAGGTGAAGGGAGAAGGAGAAGACATTAGAAAGTATTATTTACCGTTTATGATAAACAACAAACAAGAACAGAAAAACTTAAAAGAATTTTTAAAACTTTAAAATTTTCGTGTTTTGGAGAAGAGATTTAAAAGTACAGAAGATCCTGTTGCTATTGCACGGATTTTCTCCTCCCTCACAAGAAAATATATTTTTTCCCAAATGAAATTTTTTTTTCTGCAAGAAATCTTTCTCATTCTGCGGCATTGTCGCCGCGATTCTGCCACGGGGATACTTCTATATCAGAGTGAAGGTATACGTACAGGGCGCATGCTCAGACTGTGCTCAAACTTACATTCTAAAACCTAGTGCTCAAACCTAAATTTACATAAAAAATTTCTACATTGCAGAACTTGGCGATACGCGCTTGCATGAGTTCGATTAGAAGATTGAGACAAGTTAACAAGCATTAGCTGGGTGATAATGGCAGTCTCTCCAACATGCTCGGTCTTGCGTTTTTGTCCGAAATTGTCTCAAACAATGAAATTCTATATACCGCATGTCGCCATTCTCATATAGCGGCATCCTAGCGTATCCCACAAAAGGAAAAGTATATAGTGTATTCATTGTCGTCAACATTATATAACGAAATCGACTTCAAGTATTCTCTTCAATGCGAATTGTAACGTATGATTTTATAACAGCTTTCAAAACGTTTATCCAATGGTAACTTGATTTTGAACCAATTTTCTTCGAATAGTCCTAAGTAAAAGTATACTTATCTAAGACAATTACATATGTAACACTAAATAATAAACTTACTAAATATGTAATTGTATATGTAACTTTCCTCTGAAAATTTTCCAACCTCTTTAAAAATAGAATGACATTAAAGCTGTTTTAAAATTTAATAACATAATACATTTTTACATTCATTAAAGCTAGAAAAAAAGGTAACCTAATCCTAATTTGAAGAAATTACTTGTTTTTTTCACTCATTGAACGTAAAGTATGATAAGTCGTTAAATCTCAGAGGGTAACGTTGTAACGGAAGATCTTTAAAAACTGTGAAAAACCTATGCGTGTATTTATGTTTTTCATTGAAAATATAAAATCTGTAATTAAAAATATGGCCATAGTAGCAAACCAATCGTAATTACTTTAAGACTTAATATCGGACCAATATTATTTTGTTTTGAAATACTTCCAATGACATACAAGTAATCATTAAATATTGACTTTATATTTGAAGTGACTGTTATGCAACCGCTATTAAAGAAATATTCGCAATATTTGTAAAAAAACACCAATGTTGTTTTTATATTGGAAATATTGGCAACGAAATGTCCATTATTTCTCACCAATATTAGTGCAATACTTACAAAATATTAAAACATCTATTTTCGGACTATATTTCAAGCCGACATTGCCAATATTGATCAAGATGCAGCCAACAAAAACAACATTGGTTCAATTCTGCTTTGTTTTTACAAAAGCTTAAAACTCTTTTAACATTTCATTTTTGCAAATATTTGAATTTTTATCAAAAGAATCTAAAAATATGAAGAAATTGAAAACATACGGGCTTTTATTTCCTCTAACCCTCTCCCTCATCCGGCATCGGAATTACTCGTTTTAACGATATTTGTTCCCACCTATTTTTCCCAGGAAGCGTGCGCTTTCGTGTATAGCACACGATGCAGAGCATATAATTTATTTTTTGCCCCAATAGCGTCCTCTCATGGTCTCCCTTATTTAATCTAACGACCCATCTGTTCAAAAAATGCATGCCCCAATGATCATCGGAACAAACGACGTCTTTGGTTGTCACATTGTGAAAGTGATTAAGCTGATAACTAAATTATATATGTTCTTGCCTTTTTTCCTTGTCATCGCGCTGTCAGAATAACAACTTTGTCGTAGTACCACGCCTTTGTTTCCGAATTTTTTTTTTCATTACATTAATCATGAATGTAGCTTTCATATATTTATTTCTAACTTGAATAATGAAACCATGCGGGCAATTATTAATTTATGTTCAGGTGTCTGATCCTGAGTCAGTCAGTGTGACATTACTGTGATTTTATGAATAGTCAGAAATGTTTCAATGACAACAGTGACCAATATATGATACTAATTTTAATTACTAAAAGGTGTATAATTAAAACATTAAAAACAGTAAAAGTAATAATCGACAGCAAATAAATAAAGAGAATGTAATCTTCATCTTTAAAATGTTAAACTTAAAATTACACTATGTGCAAATTACTTAAAAGATAAAAAAATATTTAAAAAGGTGTTAAATTACTTTGATATCCTTAGTACTTTCAACTATACATAGCCTTTGCCAGAGAATACAAAAATACAAGCGTCTTATTTTCAAATTTCACGTAGTTGGTGTCGAAAGAAGTGTAAGTGAAAGTCAATTTTCTCAGGAGTGAAAGTGTCACTTACAGTCCTTTCGACACCAACTACGTGAAAACTGAAAATAAGACGCTTGTATTTTTGTATTCTCTGACGAAGGCTATGTATATAGTTGAAAGTACGAAGGATATTAAAGTAATTTAACACCTTTTTAAATTTTTTTTCATCTTTTAAGTAATTTGCACATAGTGTAATTTTAAGTAATTTTCGACTGTTTGCATGTTCCCAGTCTATCCTCGTCATTTTCAAAACAAATAAATAAAAATATTTTAAGCTACAGATTTTTCATAGTATTGGCATTTCTAGTACGCACTGAAAATAATTTGGATAATGAATTTGATAATATTTGCAAAATTGCTTATAATAACGCTCTTAAAGTTCAACATATTAATGAATTAATCGTGGATATTGTCAATAATAAGAAATCTGAACATATATTTGATTCGCAAAAATACAATTTTCATACTATTCAATATTTTCCAAACTTTTTTGAGAAATTAAAATACAGTCTTAAGCGATTCAATATCTTCTAAGTAGCCAAACCAGCTCCGAAATTAAGGAAAATCATTTGCTCTAAAATTGACCCCATTAATTTTGAGAATTACTCAGGACTATATGGAATACCATTTATTAGAGCAGACGGATCAAAGAATTACTATGTTGGTATGACTAGCACGAAATTTAAGTATAGAAAAAAAGAGCATGTAGCGGATATTTAATATAATAGAAAACTACAGCCTTGGCAGGATCATATCAAAAAGATCTTGGCCATATCAAGAAGAAACCAATCAAATAAATTTCAGCGAAAGTAAGATAATTTTTCCCTCCAGTCTGTACTATCTATCCATGATAAGAGAAACCTAGAGATCGTAACACGTAAAAATTTAATATGTAACGATGAAGCATCATTTAACTAACCAAAACTATGGTTCGATTAGCTCAATGGTTGCGAAAAATAGTAATAAACACCCAAGTAAAATAAAAAATAACGTGCATAATATGAAAGAGTATGTGAAAAATTGAATGATGGCGTTTCATAGAGCATGCAATTTTAAAATATTTTTATTTGTTTTGAACATGATTCGGGTAGAGTCGAAACATGTAAACAGTCGAATAAATCTATTTTTACTCTTTTTAATGTTTTAATCATACACGTTTTAGCATTTAAAATTAGTACATTATTACTAGGTTTTAATTTGTTTTATATTTAAAATATGATGCTTTAAAACGTCATAATGTTACTCTCAGGTGATCGTCACTCCTTAACTTCATTGTGAAGTCACCATAACCGATTTTTAGGTGCGGTCGTAATTATATAAATACGTAACACCTAAAGTCGTCGTTCGGTCCGTTTGTCTGTCCGTCCGTCCGCATATAAAAGAACAAAAACTACCCAACTGAATGGTCTGAAATTTTAAATATATAATTATAGCAAAATTTTGTCGAGTCATTTCAAATTTTATGAAAATCGGATGTATAGTTTAATTACAGGGACAGTCAAAAGTTTTATATTACATTACGGCCAATGGGGAAAAAAATTCAAGCGCATTTTAATGATGTTACGGTCTTTCGAACAGAATGAAATTAATATCCACTTATGAAATGCGCTAAAATATACATTCAGTACAATATGTGGTGGAAAAGATATTTATAAAACTAGTTAGAGTACGAACGCACCTCATTTGGCACGTTTGGCGTGCAATTTATCAATTTGTTGAGCAGATCACAAAAGAACGCTACTTGAAACTCTTCACAAAAAGTGATATATAGACGTCATGAGGGATGTCTCAGTGAAGATGTCACTCATTTTCCACATCATGTCCATGTGACGAAAATTGGCATAGTAAGAGATGCATTTGTTACTAATGGATCATGAACTATTATTTTAACACAATCAAACTGATTGGTAAAGTTATCATACGAGTTGAATATTTCCAACTGAGCGAAAAAATGCCCAGGCTGGGAATCGAACCCAGTTCCTTGGCTTAGAAGGCCAATGCTTTTCCATTTAAGCTAACTGGGCCGACAACCAGCCAGCATATTTCGCTCAGAAAACCTTATTGGTAATAACATCTGGTCTGTCATGTAGACAGCTCAACAGAATAAACCGCAGGTAAAGGAACTCCATATAAACGATGGATACGTAGATGAACTATTATTTTAACACAATCCCGTTCAAGTTAGCTTAAATGGAAAAGCATTGGCCTTGTAAGCCAAGGAACTGGGTTCGATTCCCAGCCTGGGCATTTTTTCGCTCAGTTGGAATTATTCAATTCGTAATGGATCATGGTTCTACTAGCGTTAATAGCATCTTATGTTTATGTGTATGTCTTTATTTATGCTTACTTCTTCCTTTTTGTAATAGTAGTATTTCAAAGAAAAATGAAATTTTAAATACATCATTTCAGTACCATTCCGTTATTCAAGGTTTTAACTTTTTTAATCGCTTTGTGTTCAGTTGATAACTAAATTATAGATCTTTTTCCCTTGCATTTTTTCCTGTCATCCCGTTCAAAATAGCACTTTCATTGTTTGCTACGAATTCCATGGAGAGTTTCTTTATTTTTTATGTCTTTATTTATTTACCTTGGATTAATTTTGGATGCCACTTTCATATATTTTTTCAATAATATAGCTTTAATTAAATTAGACAATGTACCTATACAGAGAATTATTAATTTATGTCAAGATGCTTGTACTTGATTTGTTTTATTTATTTTTTTAACCGTATCTGAATGTCTTCTTTATGTTTAGTTCTGTTTTGGCGATGTTATGTCAAAGAAAAGTTTGTTTTTTAAGGTGTTATTCAAATGCAATTCCGTTATTCACATTCATTGTTCAAACTATAATTTTAATGGATTGCAAAGAAATTGATAAACTGCATTAGGGTCACCCGGGGTAATTCCTGGCCAAAAAGCATCAACATCTAATTATTATAAAAACTATTAAAGGTATTGTTCCCAATTTTTTTGTGGAATAAGCCCTTTCTGATGGCTATATTATAAAATGCTTACTTAAATATATATTAACTTATAATTAAAATAATTATCATTTTTAAATGACCAAGAATTACCCCGGAAATGGGGTAATTCTTGGTCGCTTCTGGGGTAATTATCGGTCACCATCCTTTTACATGTAAATAAAGTGGTACAATTAATTTTTTTATGACTGAGTAATAAAATAAGTAGAATCAATCTTCTAAAAGTTTTGCTCATCTCATAATTGTGGAATAAGAAAGCATAGACTTTGATTTGGGCATAAATACAAAGTTATTTGATGTGCAAAAGACTCTTGTACATTTTACAAAACATTAATTAGCCAAAGAATTTTTATGTATATTTATATTTTTATGTAACATTTTTAAACAGTATTTACTACATAAGTATCCATTGTGAATGGATTTATTAATAACTTGCAAATTTATTGGTCGATAAAAAATATAACTGAATGTTTGTTATTAATTTTATTTTGCTTAGGCCAACTGAAGTTTTCGGCTCCCTTTTCAAGAAATTTTCAATACAGACCTTTAATATAATAGAAAGCATAATAATTAGGTTCCTCTATTGCATTATGTATATTTTTATGCACCATTTTGGCATTTTGAAATGAGATGGTATTTCTACTTAAATTGTTCAGTCATAGAGTGTCTTATTCTCTGAGCACTTATTGTTTTCTTCTTTTAAAAATGCTTAATATAGTAGAGGAAAATTTTACAATCTTTTTTAAAGACTGTGATATATCATTAGTGGAAATAAAATAATTAAAACTTCAAGATTGACAGTGATCTGTTTTAAAATGTGTAAAAATCAAGATCAATGTTTTGCAGAAATTTGAGTAGCAGTTTTGAATATAATTTTTTAAAAATATTTAATTTCAACTAAATGAATAATTAAGGCATATATTTCAAAGCAAAGGATTTAAAGTATCTTTGAAATTTTTTGCAGTTTCATAAATTGTTATTTTTATAACAAAAGCGAAAATTATTAAGAATTACCTCAGAAACTCAGTGACCAGGAATTACCACGGGTGACTCTACTTTATTAAGAACTACAATTAACTAAAATGTGGTGAACAGTGTGGTTGCAGTTAATTCTCAAAGTTTTGAAACAATTAAAATCACTAAATGTGACAATAAAAATGAATTAAATGATGATAAAAACACTGACCAGAAATTACCCCAGTGACCAAGATTTACCCCAGATACATGGGGCAATATTTGACCAACTTCTGTAAATTATTTAAAATATTATAAAAAATTTCAAGACTATTTTTTAATAGCAAAAGTAGTTGGTAATTGAACCAAAAAGAAAGAAAAGAAAAATACTTAAAATTTGAGTTGTGACAAAGATCTTTGTAAAAATGTATCATAACTAAGTCCAATGTTGTTTTACAGAAATTTAACAAGCCATTCAAAAAAGATTTTTTTTCAAAATAAATAAACAATAAATTCATAATTAAGTAATAAATTCCAATGAGGATAGTTCAGAGTACCTCTATGATTTTTTCATTTTGGTGAAGTGTTTTTAAAACATAAAAAGGACTGTGACCAGGAATTACCCCAGAAACTTGCTGACCAGGAATTACCCCGGGTGACCCTATATATATTCTTTGTTCCTTTTTTTCATGCCATCATGCTATCCAAAATAGTCCTTTTACCTCATTGCCACGGCATTTATTGCGATTTTATTTATTTCCTTTCTTTTGGATGAATTTTGAATATCTTTTTCATATGTTCCTGTACAGAGTAACTCTAATTAAATTAAATAATGTAACCGTACGAAGAATCATAACTTTTTTCCAAGGTGATCGCAACTTATTTATTTATTTAACTCTTCTTTTTATCTGTACCTGTTATGTCTTTTTTAAGTTTGCTGCTTCTTTTGAATTTTTATGTCAAAGGAATATATAATTTTTAAGATGTTATTAAAATGTAATTCTTTTATTCAAAGTCATTTGTTTAACGTATTTTTAACGTTTGGCGATTAAAATGATAGCTAAATTGTTACTTGTATTTTTTCATTTTATCATGCTATTCAAAATAATATCCTTGTTGCGTTGTCACATTTATGCTTTCGAGAATTTTTTTTCTATTGTATTCTATTTTTTTTTCTTTTTCTTATTATTCTATGAATGCCACTTTCATCGTTTTTTTTTTCAGCAATATAGCTCTAACTAGATTGAATAATGCGGTCATGTGGAGAGATATTCATTTGTCATGTTGGTAGTACCTGCTTATTTCTCTATTTCTTCTCCTTTTATGTAGTAATATTTTAAACGGAAGTTGTAATTTTAATACGTCATTCACAGTCATTCATCTTAACGATTTCAGTGCTCAAAATGATCATATTCTTCTTTGGGAATAAATCAATAAAGAACTGCCCTTTACTAAAAAAATTATACACTGAAAAAAAAATGGAGTACTTAAAAATGAGTAAATGGATATATTCATATCGAATAGAGTATGTTTGGATCAAACATGAACCTGTTCTTTCTCAATTTCGATCCATCACATGTTATCAAACTCAAACAAAACGATAATTGTGTAACCTGTAATGATTTATTTCATTTATGGCAACATAAAAGATGTTTATTAATCTAAATATTAAATTATGCAGAGTATTTTAAAATAATTTAAAAGTGCTTGCTAATAATGCTCTTGTCATTAAAATATTCGATTTGGATGTCTCGCAAATAATTTTGCTACTTTTCTTAATAAATAATCAATTAAACATTTCTTGTTAATAATTGTGAACGGGGAATAAATTTCAGTACATTTTTACTTTAATTTGTAGGTTCAGGGGGCAGTAGATAACGATTCATATTTGAACACAACCATGGAATCAAAAATAAATGAGTACATGTGTTTATCAATTTTGAGTACATTTTCATCGGAGCTATTTTGAGTATGTGACGCATTTAAAATTGAGTACTTTTCACTCAAATTTGAGTACGCATTTTTTTCAGTGTATTGGTTTTTGCCTGTATCATGGAACTATCTCTATTTCAAGTGCTTAAAAAAATATTATTTATACACAATAAGGACTTCGCATTTTTAGACGCCTAAAAAAATAATAATAAGTATGTTTCAAACTACAGTTGTTTTGGATTTCGTTAAAAATATTATGTGCTTTTGTTTTACTTAAATATGATTAATGTTACTTCATATGCTCTCTTTTTTAATAACATAACAACTAAATAATCATGTAGAGAATTTCTAGTTTATGTCAAAATGGTTGTGCTTATTTATTTGTTTATTTCTTGTCTTTTTTGTGATATTATTTTAAAGGAAAATAATTTTTTTTTTTTCAGATGTTATTCAATTGTTATTTCATTTTTCACGATTTCAGTGCTCGAAATGGATTACTTGGAATCGAATTCCAGTTACTTGTTAAAAAAACCAATCACTGAATAACTGACAATGTTGAGAAATGCTATTCATTTATATCAAGATGGCTGATCGCGCTTTTTTGTTTATTGTCGATTTTTTCTCTTTAAAATTTTAATGGAAAAAAAATATTATAAGATGCTACTATATTTTATAAGATCTACTGCAATTTAATTATCCACGGCCATTGATTTTGTTGTCATATAATTGAAATGATTAAGTTGAAGTAAATTATATATGTTCCTTGCTTTTTTCGTGTTATCAAGCTGTCCAAAAAACATGTTTGTCAAATAGCCAAACCTCCGTTTCCTGGATTATTTTTTCTCTTACATTAATTATGGATGTCACTTTCATACGTTTTTTCCAACAATGTAGCTCTAACTAGATTGGCTAATGTAATCTCACCGGGAATTATTCATTTATAGCAAGATGGATGTACCGGTTTTTTTTTTTTTTATGTAAAATATAATTTAGAGTTAAGCAGAATTTTATTAACGTTTTTCTATTGCAATCTTGTTATTTGTAGTCCTAAAGTTAGCTATACTACTAACGATGTCAACAGTTTAAAATGAATAGGGATTATGATGAAAACTAAATTATATGTTTTTCTTGTTTTTCTTGTTTTGCTTTTGCTTTTTTTTTTTTTTTTTTTTTTTTTTTTTTTTTTTCATGTCATCTTGCTGTCCAGAATTATAATTTTATCACGTCACAACGCCTCGGTTTCCAAATTTTTTTTTCTATATTATTTACGGATATCACTTTCATAGTTTTTTTGAAGCAATGTAGCTCTAACTAGATTGAGTTATTCAATCAAGCGGAAAATTATTCATTTATGCCAAAATGGTTGTGTCAACTTTTTCGTTCACTTCTGTTTACATGTGACATGCTTTAAAGGTTATTTATGTTGTTCCACAGCAGTTCCATTATTCATAGTTATCATTCAATGATTTTAATTCTTGAGAATAAGCGCATATCTAACTAGGGTGGGTTATGTACTTATGCAGATAATTTATTCATTTATATCCAGATGGCTGTACCTATATGTTTACATTTTCTGTAATTTTATATGACATTATTTTAAAAAGAAATATATTTTTTAAATTTTTATTCTATTGCAGGCCTGTTATACACGATCTTTCATCAAATTTAATGTTTTAAAATTAGTTTATTTTTAATTGAAAAAAAATCTATTAGTAAAAGACTGTCCATTTAGTAAAAATAAAATGAATTGGTATAAAATAAATATCTGTTTCAAGCATTAAAAAAATTGCCACCTTAGAATAAGTACTCCTTATTTTTATATGTTTTGATGAAACTATAGCATTATTATTATTATTATTATTATTATTATTATTATTATTATTATTATTATTATTAATTTGCTCGAAACGTTTTCTCCCATGCGTTATATTAAGACTAAACACTCCTGAAGTGAAGTGCGATTTCCATTTACAATATTTAAAGGCCTGTATGAATAAACTTAGTTTTTACATAATAGCATTTCATAATGCAATGTATCGTTGGATTATGGCACTAGTTCATCACAAAGTGAAAACAAGTGAAATGGACGGTATTGCTATTATGGATGATGATTATCGCAGCTGTAGCAACATCAGTAAACTGGATACCATCATTTCACTTTGAGTGTACGAATTTACGGCTCCCCACATACCCCGGTGTGACAGCTGATGGCTGTTTCCGTGATTAATTAAGTTGAATAACCTATTTGAAAAGCAGCTTGTATGATATCAATTTAAAAAGTGCAACTTCCTTCCGGATTACAATTTTCTGGACTGCAACATCTTTTGAAAGAATTGTTTTCTGATAATTCAACTCCTTACCTACGTTACTACTTAAAAATTTTTTTAATTGCTCCCGACAGCCAAAATCGTCTCTTAATGAGCCCACGAATTTCTATTATCTTAGATTTGTAGAAGGATTACAGATATATATTAAAAAAAAAATTCTATTCATTATTGTAATTCTGATATATTCTGATTTCTATTCTATATTTTCATTTCTATTCTATATTCCGATTCGTTATTCTAATTACTGTTGAACTGAACTGAGTGTAGTAGCGATGGTACTTATTTAACTGCCTTTCTCCAAGAAAAAACAGTCATTTCTAACTTTAAAAGTTAAAGAATATTTATTTCATGTTATTTGTTTTCTTCTTTAATTTTCAATTTTCAATTTTCTTTTATTAATTTTGGTAAATGTAATTTTAATACATTTTATGTTTTCCTTTTTTGTTATAAGAAAAGACTGAATGGGAAATGTATATAGAAACAATAAAATTAGTTAATTAAAAACTTCTAATTTTGAAATTTCGTGTTTTGCCTTAGCTGCATCAACCACAAAGCCTTTGAAAATCTTATTTGAAACTAAGAATCTTTAAGTGTACTTTTGTAAATTTGTTAAAAGTTTTCCTTTCAACCTTTGGCATTTTTTTTTTATTTCTTTCTTTTTTCTTTTTATTTCTTTTCTTTTCCTTTTTTTTTTTTTTTTTTTTTTTTTTTTTTTTTGTTGTTGTTGTTGTTAAATTTGCATTGAAGAGCGCAGTGATTGCAACCGATAAAATTTACACTCATTTTCTGTTTTACGATTAGTAGTCCGTCACGAAAAGTAGATGTAGAATTTAATTCGAAGCAAATAAGTCCTTGTTTTAACCAGCTAATATAAAAATTGTTCACTGAAGAAGCGCTCTTAATTAGCGTAATCTTTCAAATGTTTCTTCGTGCGAGAAAGTCGTTTATCTAATAACTGCTATTTATGTTTTTCGTAAAAATGATATAACTTTCTTTACCTAATAATTACAAGTTATGAAATCATTGTTAAATCTTTCAACTATTGTATTTTCGTCCTTTTGAATACAATTGAAAAATTCTTAAACGTGGTTATCGATTATTAGGAAGTGTCCTTCTTTTCCTTGCAGTTTTTAAAGCCTTTCCTGTTTGCTGGATTAAAATGACCTTGTTCTTTCTGTCAAGTATAGCTTTAGGCTGGTTTCAACAAATTAATAAATGTGATTATGTGTTCCAAAAATTTACGTATTAATTTACTGCAGTAAGCTTCATTATTATAAGTATGTTTTCGTGAGAAAACTATTTAAGATTTAACTTGGCTCCGTTCATGTTTTTTAAATGCAAATTTACTGGAATTTAACAGAACTTTTGTACTCTCTACTTTTCTGTAGTCAATTTCTTTATCAAAACTAATTTGAAAACGGGTCTTTTGGCTGTTGTTTTAAATCGAATGAAATAAGAGGAATATATCAGATATTTTAAATAAATGTAATAAAAATGTTTATAATAAATCGACAAATTATAATTTTTCTCTTCAGGGAAGAATCAAATGTTAAATTTGTAATTTTTTTTCTTTCACAGGGACAAACGTAAAGTACTTAAATTAATAAATTATCCAACTATTGATGTCCTGTCTTTTTTATACAGTAACTGAAATGCAGTTCGTTCCATCGCCAATATCTCATGAATGCTCACGATGATTGACTGGCATTTTTATATAAATTGCCCTGTACAATTGACTATGAAATTATGCAAGACAAACTGTAATAAATATGTTATTTTTCACGCATGCTGAGTTAAAACTATTTTATATATGTTCTCATATATTGTCAGATATTCAATGCATTCATTTTTTAAGTGCAGTTTCTGCTGCGCCTTTTTTTATGTTATTAAATGTTTTTGAAAACCTTCCTTTTTATTAATCAAAGTTTACTTCCCTTACAATTTTTTTTTTTGCAATAAATAAACGCATCTTTATAACGATATTTTAAAAATTCACAAATTCGTATGATTATAGGATTAATAATCATATCGCAAATTTATATGAATTTCCATTCATATAAAAAAATGTGAATCTAACAAAAAATTAGAAAGAAACTTTTGTTTCTACATGAATATAGTATGTGCTATTATTACTCAAAGGTATACCAACGTTGTGCAAGATAATACAGTTACTGCTACAGATCATCTCTACTTTCTTATGATACATAATGATCACAAATATTATATAGGCACTACTTGGTTATCCCGTCGACTAATTTCGCCAAAATAGGAATTCGACAAACTACTCGCCAAATTATACAAATTGATATAATTTTTGTTTTAAATAACGAAAGAACAAATAAATTAGTATAACATTATAAAAATACAACTAAAACGTCGAATTAAAAATCACTTGATGACGTAACTAACACCTGTAACGTGTTTAATGTCAAATGTGACATTTACGATCAACCATTATTGACATTTAGTCTTATAGTTTGGCAATAGTTTTTTGGTCGACGGGATAAAAAATGTAGAACCATTATATATATATTCAATTCATCGTTGGTCCCCTAATTATCATCATGACTAAATTTTCAGTAAAAAATATGAAGTCAAGCATGGCCTTTATGAATATAGAGTGTTTTCCCCAAAGTTCAAAAACAATTTGTCAAACGTTTCTCTAGACGTTCGAAAAAAAATTGTCTAAAATGCAAAGTCTCCGGGTACTTTTGATTCTTACAGTGTATATGTAAAATGTATGTGTATACAAATGTTGCATATACAAGTAGGGATTAATGTATTAAGTAAGGGGTTTTCCGCATGAAATTTATATTGTAATTTAAAAGTATGTATTTATTTGAAACCACTCTGATTCGTAAATAAATCTTTCAAAAAGACTGTTTTTATTTATTTATTCTTTAACTTTTCTTTCTGCAGTCGCCTCTGTTCTATTTTTACGTGGCTCAATATATATCCCCCCATTCCGCATTATGCTCTTATGCATCTCAACTAAGTTTCGATAATCAGTTTTACGAAGTTTGGAAATTTATCACTCTGTTTATCACTAGTAAATATCTATATTTAACGTTAGTAGTAACTGAAGGTAAGTTTAACAACTGAAGCATAAATCATTTGATTTCATTTGAAATGTCTCGAAAATTTCATTTCTCTTCATAGCGTGACAGGAGGAAATTTCGTCTTTTTATGTACTCTTTAGCCACATAATGTTACCCATTTATCAAGCGAATGGTACATACCCACAAACTATTTATTGATTTCTAAGAAATTCAATGGTTGTATAAATTTATCTTCTTTGATAATCTTTCAAATTGATTTTTCAAACTAATGCTTTTTAAAATTTGTGATATTTTAATATATTATATTAATTTATTTATTGCAAAAGTAAATTTTTTAAGCGAAATAAACTTTGATTAATTAATAATTAAGCGATAGAATTACTTATTGCTTTCAATCGTTGTACTAAACGCCGTGTTATTTATGACAAAACACCCTGATCATTTAAAGAAACCATTATTGTATTGTTTATTTTGTTGTGGACTAAAATTATGAATTATTTCTCATCCTTCTATATTGCTCTCATTTATTGAGACTTATTATGTTTATTGTATGAATTAAACAACAAACTTTGAAAAGTGATATAATTTAAAACTTAACATATCTACTGAACTAATTTTAAAGTAACTTGTACGTTTGTATGGTGTTTGTGTATAGAGTTAGGGCAATATTTGTAATGCAAAACGTAGAAAAATAACTCAACTAGTATCTAAATAAATTACAATGATAGGCATGTTAGCATTCAGACTCCTTAGCCACTATTCCTAAAACGATGAAATTTTTAGGATAGATAACTTTTATAATAGAGATACAAACAAAGGAACATTTTTTAACCTTATTTAAAAATGTAAAAATATTTATTTATCGTAACCTGTTTGACACATAAATAATATTAAACAATAAGAGAGTTCTTTATTATTCATTTCTAATTATGTATCATTTTATCTATGTGTTACTCAGGTTTATAATTTTTACCAATGAAAACTACCTTTAACCAGGACAATGGTGAAAACTGGACTTAACCGCATAACACTTGTCAAAATTGGGTTTAACCACTCAAAAGTGATCAAAACTCTATTAATAACTTTAGCTTTCAAAGATTGTTCAAACTGTAAATTTGTGTGAATATTAATGTCGTATTATACTAGGCTCAGCAAAAAGTTCTGGGAAATTTGTGAATATTGCGTTGTTATGCGCAAATTAACAACAAAAGCAACAAGGACTGTTCTTCAAAGTAGAGACCATCATTGTCCACGACTTTCTGCCATTGTTCTGCCTGATTCCGGATTTGCTGGAAGTACCGTGGCGACTCCTTGGAATGGAAAAACTCTTGACATGCTTCTTCAACTTCATTAAAGGATTCAAGTTGACGGCCCTAGAAAAAGTATTGCATTGTTAAAAAAAGGCCATAAACGGATGGAGCCACGTCTGGACTGTAGGCGGGATGTGGAAGAATTTCGACGCCGTCCAATTGTGCAAACTTGTCCTTGGTCCTCTGGGCCACGTGCGGTTTGGCATTGTTCTGCTGAAACAAAGCGCGCTTTCGGCGGGCCAGTCTTGGATACTTCTGCGCCAATTTGTCGTAGACGCGATTCAACTGCTGGCAATAGAGCTGGGCATTCATAGCACAACCATCATATACGATACAAATTCTGGTAACTATTAGATTAAAAATTTCCCAGAACTTTTTGCTCAACCTAATATTATGTATATTTAATAAAGATATTATTAATACTTTAATAATTATGAAATATAGATGGAATTTGTTTTTCTCTTACGTAATGATATTTTATGCAGAAACAAACAATTCATAAATCTTATTTTTCTTAAATTGTATCTAATAACTGCATAACGATATTTGATGAGCAGTAATGAAAATGTTTAAAATATTGATTCTGTATTTGCATCTTTCCGGGGCAAGTTTTCCAGCCTACTAAAAATGGTCAGGGGCAAATTTTCCAATTATTTTTTAAATGGTAAAACACAGGTAATAAATCTTGCTTGTGAATTAATAAGTATTTTTTATTGTGAACTAAATGCCAGTAACATGACAGTAACATAAAAAACAGTTTTTATCCATTTTACATTTCAAGACGAAGGTGGGCCGGGTTTGGGTTTTGTTTTTCTCACCCCTTTTATCTGAATCCTTTTGCAGTTTCCCTTTTTTTTAGATGAATCCCTTTTTTCCATTTTCAGTTGATTTTTAACAGGGCAATCAGTCAGTACAATACTTCCTATTTTTCTTTCCACGCCGTGTTTGCCTCCTTAGTGCAGCTTTCGCAAAAGGCCTAACTTCTTCTGATGTGAGCTAAGTTTGTTTGGATGTAGAAGGAATGCCTTTTTCATAAGCAATAGGGAAATTTTGAGTAGAACTTAAGGAACAGCTGCTTTGGAAGTGCTAGCCTGCGTTGGTGTAGAAGTATTAGATGCTTTCGGTGTTTGTTTGTTTTTTTGTTTTCTTTTGTTTGTTGTTGTTGGTGGTGGTGGTGGTGGGGGGGGGGGGGGTGGACAATCGATTATTGAGGAAAGTTGGAAATCGTTTCAGGATTGTTGGTGCTTTCAAGATATTTAATGCGGCAGGAGCTGGCGTGTCAGAAAAGTAGGGTGACATAAAAGCAGACTCTGTGAATATTTCAAGATTCAGTGGGAAAATTCTCTAACGTTTAAAATCCGCCATAATATTGACTGTGGATTAACGCCAGTGGAGCAGCTCTAAGCACGGTTAATTTGCTTTTTGAGGGGTCCATACACACTGCGATCTCAGGTCTGTAGCTTATGATTATAAAGGCATAATTAACATAAAATGGATTTATTAAATGAACCCATTTTAGAAAAAATTGACATTTTTTTATATTTTTGAATTTATCTTGTTTTTTATATTGATATTTTTACTGAAATGACTAAATGATCAAACGGGTTCGTATATATATAATTTTTTGGCCGATTTTAGTACACAATAAATACATTTTTGGTACAATAAGATTAGCTGATTTAGGAGGGGGGACGTTTTCAAACGAGAAACATGTTGAAAACATGCCCCGTATGTTGTTGGAAAACCTGCCCGTCGCCATATTTGAACTTTTACACTACTTGGACGGATAGCGGTGTAAGTTATTCGCGAAACAAGCGCATAGTTACCTGAAGAAAAGAACCCCTTTTTAGTGCATGCAATCTCAAAACAGTAAGTTTAACGCTAGTATGTTATTTTTTACGTTATTATAAAGACCTAAACTCACCGTTGACACTCAAAATTTACTCACCGTTGAAAAACTGAAAAAAAAAAAAAAAGATGTTGCCACTTTAGCCAGTTCACTTGCTAGCGTCACCTAGCGCCTCATTTAAAAACTAAAGAGAGTTGGAAAACTTGCCCCTATGGAAAATGTTCCCCGGTTTCCCCTACCGTATCAAGTCAAATATTTGCAAACATTTCTAAATGTTGTATCAATTGTTGTTAAATGTTATTTCCACAAACACTTCTAAATGTTCTACTAAATTTTCATTTAAGAAATACTTTTTTTTTTCATGTTTAAAACGAAAACAACCTTAATGTTGCTAGAATTTCCAGACTAAACTTTTTTAAGTATGAAATTCATATTATATGGTAGATATTCAATACAGTCATGTTATCAACATTGATAATGTCACATGTCAATAAATTGTTGTTTAGTCAACATTCGCCGGTTTACTATCGTTAAAGAGGTGCGATTTTCAAACTCCATACTACTTTTTGATTTGCTCTCAAAAAAGGCTTTATGAATGTATCGTGCATTTCCGAGTAGTTAACACTGTGATATTCAATGATTGAACCTTGTTATAACAATTTTCAGATTTTAAATACATACAACAGAGTTCTGCACGGATTCGGACATGGCTGAGACTCGGGCCTGAATGGTTCTGGTTTTCATTCTTTACGGCAGAGCCGGGGCCTTACTGTTTTCTGTAGATTCTGGCCGAGTCAAATCTGAATTCTTTTTTTGTCTGAGCCGAGCCTAGACACCCCCCCCCCGCCCCCGACCTGATAGCTGGCATTTTATTTAGTTATTTTCGTAACATATAAAGTTTTGATAATTTGATTTAGTTTGATAAATTTTAGAGAAATATTTTTAAAAACCTACTTTTATTCTTTGTAGGACTTTTAACTTTTATTTTTCTTTTATCATCTTGTTATGTCATTCTAAACTACGTTGATTATCTGATTGAATCATCGTTTCAATGTAATTTTAAAAGTCAATTTCTTTATTCAGTGTTTACACGAGTAATTGTCTGTATAGTAATAGTATTGTTATTCCGTATTAGATAAATTGTAGACATAAAATCGGAAAATAAAATCTATGGATGAGTGTGCGTTTTTAATAATTTTAATTGTATGATAATGTTGCTTTAGAAATATCGACAGGTTTCGTAAAAATTAAGTCGGGCTGGACCTGGCCGAATTTTTAAATTTCATAATGGAGTGGGCCTGGAAATTTTGGCCTGTGCAGACCTCTATCAGGTTATCGGGGAAATTAGTTTATATTATGAAAATGAAACGTAATTTGAGCATAGTTTGAAAAGTTTTACGCATCTAATTTGTGCTACATTATAATTAAAACAAACGCATTAATATCAAATATTTACAAACATTTTAAATTTGGGCAAAAATAATGTAGATCATTTTTTTATGTTCAAATCTTAATGCTTTATTTCTTTAAAAACACTAAAAAACATAGATATTTTTTGTCCATTATTTCAAAATACGATCAGAACGTATATATTTTTTATCAATCGTAAATGTATTCCGGTAATTTTTACCATAACTTATAATTCAACAAAATCTCGATTTCTCAAAACTTCGTCCCCTAAATAGTTTTAAAAAAACTTTAAATGTAATCAACTATAATCCATAAATATTTTTTTATCACTTTGTAATTGGATGCTTTCCTAAATTATTAGCCAAAATAAATGTGATTAAGATATGATAAACGTTACTAGGAGCAGTATTGTAAATTACATTTGTATAAAATATTTTATACTTTCTATTTATTAAAGACAAATTTATAAAAAGAAGAAAAAATCAGTTTAATTGAAAAAATGAATACCGAATAGGAAAAACTTAATTCAAACAACATTTAGAGAAATTGAAATAGAAAAACTGATTTTCTTTCACTGTGTCAATTGACAATACTGAATGAATATTATTATCTAATATATTTCTTTAAGATGAGTGTGTGAAATTTTCTGTACGGAGAAAAATATCTTTTTTAAGGCCAGGTAAATTAATTTTTATATGTTCAGCCATTTGTATCTGTATGACTCGACAGAAAGTCAAAAAGTTCAATAAATTCGAATCCGATCATGTGTATTTGATCCTAAAGCTTATGGAATACAGTAATTAACAACTGGTGTAAATTGTTGTACTTTTTCACAATTCTAGTTTTTAATGATAAACATAAAATACAAATTTCAAGCCGCGTTTGAAATTTTTCAATTGCGATATATGTATTTAACCATTTTATCAAGTTTATTCTTCTAACAAAACAGCGTAATCATTTCTCTTATCTGAAAAATAATTTCTACAGGAGCATAAGTTTTCGATAAAAATAATAGAATATTTAAAAATATCACAAAAACAATTTATTTTTTCGTGCTGGATGACATATCCTTCCTTTTCTTGCAATCTTACACATGCTGATGCAAAACTGTTGCAATTTTCTACTGTTTATTTCCTTAAATTAATTGTTTTGTCAAGGTTTTCCTTATATATTGCATAAAAAACTTACCCTAAATATCACTTATAAATCGTCATAGTAGCAAAATGGTAAATATTTCGGTGGGGAAGAAAATTGATTATATGCTCGATGGAGAACTTGAAGCTTTTAATGTGTGACGTAAGCCTCGATAAGAATTACGTAAACGTTTTTTCTTTACGTAGATGGTTGTATTAATCAATTAGTGCAGCTTTTCATTTTCGTTTATGGGAGAGTATTTCCTTATATTTTCTGATAAGCTTCATTGTTTTTCATTGTTGCTGCATTGTAAAACAAATCGATAAAGAAGCTAATAGGCACTATAAGTAGACAATGGAAGCCGTTTCATAAACAAATCGATTCAGGGGGATACATCTTAAACCTTTAAACAAAGTATGATGTTATTACATATATTTTCATGGAATTTCGTTGTTTGTTTCTGAAAATTTGCAAATATAAGTTATAGCAGAAAAATATAAATTATACAGACAAATTATAGCAGATTATCTGCTCGCACCCTTTTATTTTATGTTGTGTAAATAAATAATAAAAATAATAAAACTGTGCAAAATATAGACTCTTATAAATATTCATTTTAAAAATTGATTATCTATACTAATAAAAGAAAGTTTCACTCTGTCTGTATGCCTGTGTACGATGGCTAGCAAAATCTACGGGACGTATGAGGCTGAAAAATTTTGTGAGGCTAGTCCAAAGTGTCTCTTCATGCACCTGAGACTCATAATTTTAAATTTCTAATAATTAGTTTATTAATTAAAAATCGCAACTCACTATCATTAAAAACTGATCCCGGTTCTTCCGAGAGGGGAAAGTGCTGATGTACCCGCAGAAGCCTTATTTACCCATCGGTTTAAAATGAAATCGAAAAGAAAGAATTTCGGGGGAGGGGGCTAATTTAACATTATTTATTATCTTAAGTCGGACAAACCACTTAATAGAGTTAACAATGAATACATATTCTGAAATATGGTACTCCTACGTCTCAAATGCCGCAATCAATTTAAAAATCTATCGCCCTTTGAAAAAAAATTTCAAAAAAGGAATTTTTCCTGAAAAACCTTTTCTCACTTATTGAAACGCTCCTCTAGGGCGCAATTTTATAGGTACCTACAAACCTCAAATATATTCTTAAAACTGAAAGCTTCTTCTAATCGGTTTTAAAAAATATGAGTTTTAACCCTGTCAAATACACCGGCGAGCTGAAGTCAATTCGCGCGTTACGGAGACGATATCTTTTCTACACTAAAAGTAACTAAATGTCCGTATTTTAACACAATCTTTTTAGAGCATCTCAATAGACCAGATTTACATCGCCTGCAAAAATTTTGAAACGTTCGGACTTGTAGAAATATTTTTTACAAAATAAAGTGTGTGAAAATTTCGACGAAATCCGTAAAAAATGAATGTTTCATCGCGGTTTCGGTTTCTCTTATTTTCGGTACGCATAGATTGCAAAAATAAAATTACCCAAAAAATAAAATACCAAATAGCATATACTTTCAATTCAATATTTTTTCATTTAAAAATATATAAATTAAAAATATATAATTCAGATAAAATGGAGTTAAAGATATAAAATGATTCAAATTCGAGGTTGATTAAGGGTCATTCATCACGGGCCCGTGCACCAAGGGGCGGGTCATCTAGTCATAATTAAATTTTTATCTGAGGTTACTAGAATAATTATTTAAAAAGAAAAATAGATAATTTAACCGAAAAATATGTGTATTTGTATATATATAAACGTGCGTTACTACATAAGAATTTAATTTAACTTTATAAATACAATCCCCATTTGTTTTCGTCATGTAGTTGACAAATTAAAAAACAAGTGCAACAAAATGTTGAAATTTTTGTTAATTTTTAACTGACTTCTGGCAAAGGAAGTATACAATCTGTATGTTTTATTTTTTAAATTATTTTTTATGCATGCCCATGCCCACAAATAAATTTTCAAAAGATACATTTTGCTATTTCTTTTGTTTTTCTTTATTGACAAGGACTCGGTTCCGTGGTGGGGGCCCCGTTATAAATTTCACCAGGATCCAAAAATTGTATCTCTGTCTAATATTACCTTTTTTTTTTTGGACTTAAAGTACACAGTACTAGTTCCTATTTTTAAAATACTCGTAATATCATATGAGCCGATGATTTTGAAAGTGGCACAAGTCTATTTTGTGAAAGAAATATCGGCCAATCATCGGGAATTTTCGGAAATTATTAAAGTACATAGTAATAGTTCCCATTTTTAAAATAGTAGTAATATCATAGTAGCTGGTGATTTTGAAAGTGGAGCAAGTTCATTTTGTGAAAGAATTGGCCAATCGTTGGAAATGTTTGGAAATTGTTAAAGTACACAGAAAAGTACACAGGAACCAGTATACTGGTTCCTATTTTTAAAATACTCGTAATATCACATGAGCCGGTTATTTTGAATGTAAGGCAAGTATATTTTATGAAAGAAATATTCGCTAATCGTCCGGAATTTTTGGAAATTGTTAAAGTACATAGTACTTGTTACTATTTTTAAACTAGTCGTAATTAGAGATGGGAATGCTCGGAAAAAAGCCGGAAAAGTTGAGAAAAAAAACGGTTTTTTTCAGTTTTTTTCCGAAGGGCTATTTTTCAATTTTTCCAAATTGGAAAAATTGAAATTTCATTTATAAAATAATGTAGTCAAAATTTTACATATGCTACATTCTGATACTTTTATTTATATATTTTTTTCATGTTTAGTGTCCCTTATGAAAACCTTAACATGGAAAATCTTATCTATATGCAGGGATCTCTTTAGAAAGATCTTGAGTCTCTTAAGGGTGCTCTTAACTGCTCTGCTCAACAAGTGCAAAATGTTTTGACACATTTACAAATTCATTTTTTTAATGGAAAGATATAAAATTGGAAAACCTGACCATGTAAGCGATTTGGAATCGACCTGTGTTTTCCATTTTTTGATCAATAAATTACCTATTGAGTTATAGGCGATTTTGATCACTTGACAAACACTTTTTTCACCCATTCTTGACCGGTTTTTCTTTCGCGATGAAATTTGGTTCAAAACGACCACTTTGACACTATTTTCTGAAATATCTATTGCGTTTGCAAAAAAATGGAAAAAACCAGTTGATTACATAGTTTTAGAACAATAACACCTGCTAGTTTCATGCATTTCCAAACAAAAATAAATTAAAACTTACGTCACAAAGTTGCCCTTTTTGGATTTGAGAACAGCTTTAAAGGATCTTTCAAATTTTTCTCCTTAAAACATATGACCTTTAACAAAATTCTTTCTCTTAAAAATAGACACTTCAGAATTCTTTTACAATCTCCAAATTAGATTCTTCACAAACGTAATGATTTTAGAATTAAAAACTGTTGTGTATAATAACTGCAATAACCAATGAATCTATTATCTAGCTGTTTATATGTACAAAGGACCATCTCATTAATGCCTAAATAAGAACTTAAATATGACAAATTTACAAAATTCCAAGTACATTTTTTACATTTCATTTACATTTTTTACAAGTTCACAAGTTTTTATAAAAATTCACAATTTCGCAAAAACACGATCGTGTGAAAAAAAAAAAATCCAAGCAGATCCCTGGTAAGATAATTAAATGCAACTTCTCTCCTTAAAAATGAAAATTCATGTGCAAAAGTATTTCAATATTATACCAATAAATGAAAATGGTAAGATGGAAAATTTAATGTAAAATTTGAAAAATGCTTTTATTTTTATTCGCATGACTGTAATTTTTCACTATTGTTAAAAAAATTTGTTTTCATAATAACATGTAGTTAAAAAAATTATGTATCATTTTTTTTCTTTTTCGAAATATAGATTCTTAGATTTGTCTAAAATGTATTTTCAAAAAATATAAATCCATACAAACTTTGCAAAGAAAATGTAAGCAAATCTCTGTGAAAAATCTAGTTGAAAACAATTTTCAAACATATGGAAAAATCCACCTGTTTAAAGTTTCATTAAAAAAAAAAAATACCTCTTTCAATATTAAGGATCCAAATCTTACTAAAACATAGTTTGAGTTTAGTCTGTAAAGCTGTACCAAAACCACATATACAGGAAATGAAAATTATAACTGTAAGGTGAGGGGTGGAGTAATATTTTAAAAGAATACCAATTTTTAAACAACGGAAGATTTGAAAATGATAATAGTATTTATAATAATACCAGAACTACTATAATTTGTTTCTTTTACACTGGCATCCTTTATGTATTTGAAAACCAGTACTATGTAGATGAGATGTACAATACAGTTTAAAACTGCTTTAAAACTATAGTGATATTGGTTAAAACTAATTTTTTTTTCTTAATTAGCTCTATTGATATAATTAAAAAAGTGCTACTGAAAAATTATTTAACAGACACATGATATATTACAAACACTAGTGTTAAATTAAGCAAGAAAAGCTACTGTCAGAATTCTGAGACTGAAAGGATAAACTTTTAAAAGCTGGCTTTTTCTCTCTCTCTCTCTCTTTTTTTTAATAACATATTCACATGTAGAGAAAATAATTTTTTTTTAATGTGCATAAATATTGAAAAAGTTTATTATTGTATACTTTTTAAGAAAATATAACTTATTTTTGAGAAACATTTATAGGAAATCAATTTTTCCAAGTTTTCCAATTTTTCCAGAAAAAAACTGGAAAAAAACCGTTTTTTTTCCGCCACTTCAACTTTTCCGGAAAATTTACATCTCTAGTCGTAATATCATATGAACCGTTCGAATCGAGGCAAGTCTATTTTGTGAAAGAAAGAAATAGCAAAGCTTAACATAAAATTTATATTTTTAATCAATTAACAAAAACTATCTTTTAATATCAGTATAAATTTGTTACTAGTAATTAATTTGGACAACGGTAATTTCAAATACGTTGGTTTCGAAAGTGAAGCGAGTCCATTTTGAATAGAATTATTTTTTCTGTTACATTCTACTAAAAAACACAAAAAGAATTTCATCATGAATGCTTAACAATTTATCACTGTCTATATTAAGAAATGTAATTCTACGCGTACAACTTATTACTGAAATTTTTTTCTTATTTTTTCCACTATTTCTTATAAAATTAAATTTATTTTTACTCTTCTAAAAAGAATGAAGTATTGAAATAAAATAAATAAGTAAATGAAATAAAATATTTATTTTTCTATTATTACAACCTTTTTAACAAATCATTGCTTATAAAAACATGTATAATAATCACTTATAAACAAATTAAGTTAAAATAATGCTATAAAAAGTGATAGAATATCTTTATTAAGACTTACGATCGTTTCATCGCACAATCGGCGACATTTTCAAAATCAATCATAATAGAAAATAGTTTCACATTACTTAAAAACAATAATATAGTAAACAATGTCACGAGACATGAAGCATAATGAAAATATTGCAACCATAAAAATAAAAATTAAATTAGCTATTTGCGAGCGTGGATTAATTTTCACATAATTTAAAAACAACAAGGTAAACAATGTCACGAGACATCAAGCATACTGAAAAACATTGCAAAACATAAAATAAAATAAAATTAACTTGGCTATTTGCGAGTGTGGATTAATTTTTACTATTGTTTCTACAATTACTTAGTATCTCTTTCCAAATTCTAGGTAAATCAAGGGACACAGAATCATTGCAAATATTCTCGTTGCGTAAAAATATTTCTATTGATTCTCGGACTATGGATGGAAAATAAAATCTTGATGGATAAATTAACTTGCTATTTTTAAATTCAATCTGTAAAGGTTCTTCGCTGCATAATCTGGCCAAAGCTGTGGTTCTTCTATTGTATTTGATGTCTGCTATATGTTCTTTGATTCTAGTTTTAAGTTTTCTGCTTGTCATACCTATATAAAACTGCTTTGTTCCATCTTCTTTGGTGAAAGGTATTTCGTATACTCCTGCTAATTGGTTGGACTCAATTTGATCTATTTTCTAGCATACTATATTTTTTATTTTCATGGATGGTTTTGCGACTAGGAAGATATTGAATTTATTGAGTTTATATTTTAAGCGTTCGAAGAAACCAGGAAAATATTGTAAAGTGAATAACGTGGAATTTTGTGGCTTGAAATTTCTTTTCTTTTTGTTCTTCAAGCTCTTAATTAATTTTTCTATGGTGCTTTCTTTGTATCCATTGTTTCTTGCAATAAATCATTGCTTTTGAAAGTGAGGCAAGTCCGTTGGCGCATGCCAAAACCACGATTTTATATATATATTTTAGCTAACATGAATAATCATTATTGCCTATTGAATTTATATAAAATAAGACTACAAGAAATATAAAATATGTCTATTACTGCTTACGAATATTTTAAAACCCATTCAAATGCCAACCGATAGCACACTCTACATACTGATATTTTTCAAGATACTTTGTTACTTTATGCAATGTTAAGCAGATACGCAAAAAGTAACCTCACGATTAAAGGATTGTAAAAACTTATTTTAAAAAGTTATGATTGAACACATTTTTGGCTTTTTATTTATTTATTTTTGTAAAACCTCTATTTTTTTACACGTGTTTTCAGAAATTAGAATCGAATATGTATGTATACATGCTAATTTTTAAGTGACATTATTATATTTATATTTCCTTATTCATTTATTTTTTATCTGTGTATATATAAATTTATCATCGTTAGAAATAATAACTTTCATTTTTTTAATATACTTGTTGGCAAAGCATAGTTTGTTACGAAAGTTTTTTTTTTTTTTTTTGTACTAAACCGGGATCAAAAGTCATATAAGTTTTGACAAACTGTTCATATTCCTTTTTATTCTGTTCTTTTTAATGACAATAAAGCATTTGTTTCTTTCAGCTTTTTACAATCGGTCGTTCAACTCTTTTAAAACGGTATTTCCGCATCTTGTTCTAACAGCGTGAAAACGCCCTGTTTTGATGATATAAATGGTTCAATAAATGACATGAAAGGGCACAACGAAGCATAAATGTATTATAATAGGCATGTAAGATTTTACGATTCCAACATTTAGGTTAAATTTTAACATCTAAAAGGTATATCTGTTTGGTGTAAATATATTGTTGGGTTTGTCGGAAAAAATTTTAAACATATTTTATTAACAGTAGTTTTTTGTGTATTTTAAAATCTATTATTCATAAAAATTAACAGACTGTGAAAAGAAGTTATAGTAGATTTTACAGATTTTTTTTTCTAAACTTCTTAAAAAGCTATCCGCGTGTAGGATTTCTGCTTCGCACTTGTTGTTTGCTATTTATTTATTTATTCGAAAATCTTTTCAAAATCGTCCAAACAGTTATTCAGAAAATTAAAGGAAAGTATATGAAATAGGTTTCTTGTAGCAACAATAAGTGTACGATGTGCTATCGGAAATTTTCCGGCCAGCTATTATTGCAACTGCTCCTGTGAAAGCGAGGGTAAAAGTAGGTGAAGGTTGCATTCTCCAAACCCTCTACTCATGCCACTGCTTGACTTCGTGAATGCCTGAGCTAGCAATTTATTGCTACGATTTTTCTTCAAATTCATGTTTTAAACTGTTTGCGATTTAGCAATGGTGTGTTTATCAAATTTTGTGTGAAGCCCAGTAAATATGCAACCGAAATTCTTCAAATACTTCGTACGGCTTTTAGTGATGAAGCTTTAAATTGGACAATAGTTTTCGAATGGCACTCGCGTTTGCAGGCGGGTCGTCATTCATTTGAAGATGACAAGTGTTTAGGGCGACCAGGCATCAGGAAAACAGATGAAAATGTGGAACAAATTGGAAAACTCAAACGAAAAGATCGTTGCCTAACTATTCTAGAACTTGTAGACAAAGTTAGAATCGTTATGGAGTTCGCAAAGAAATTTTGACCGAGAATTTGAACTGCGGCGTATTGCTGCAAAGTTTGTTCCAAGACTCCTGATAAACGATCCCTAAAAATAAAGCAGTTTTTAGCTCATAAGAACATGGTAGTTGTTGTTATCTACCCACCCTATTCACTGGACCTAGGTCCTTGTGATTTTGTATTACTCCCAAAGTTGAAAATGGAACTAAAAGGACAAGGACGACGTTTTGCAACCGTGTCCGATATTCAACGAGAATCGCAGGCGATCCTTGACAGCTTTCGAAAAAATGACTCCAGGTGTGCTTTCGAGAAGTGGAAAAAGCGATGGGATCAGTGTATACGTTCACAAGGTGACTAATTTGAAGTAGACTGCAGCCAGAATTAGGTAAGTTCAAACAAAACTGCTTTTTTCATCAAGTCCGAGAAATTTTCGATAGCCCCTCATATAAAGCAGGGATGGTGAACCTTTTTACGTGTTCGGGCCAAACATTTACAAATAATATCTATCAACATGGTAACGTGCCAAACTCTGACGTTAAAAAAAATTGCAGAATATGCTGCTTATATAAAACATTGGTTAATAAAATCAGTCGCTTTCATGTAAACAGAAACCAAAATTCTATTCCTTTTTTCTATGCATTGGAATCAATCATTAATTTTAAAAAAAATCGTATCATTCATTTAAATGACACGTACTGTACGAAGGAAAAATAAGTTAGAAAACAAAATAAAAATTTGTTAAAAAACGCTTTTTGCTTAACATAAGCTAACGTCTGTTGTGCACAATCCATTAAGGCTTACAGTTCCCAACTTTGTTTACTACAGACCATGGATCCAGGGGTGCTATAGGTCAGTTTTAACTGACGTCGGACCCTAGCAATCAACATGACAATCTGTGCTTGTCTATCGGTTTTTCCTGTTTTTATCCACTTTGATTGGTTAAGCGATAATATTGGCTAAAATATCCGTGATTTTGGTAGGTTAGAGAAAATTATTGACACATGATTGAAATTGATCTATACGCTGAGGTGGTATACAGCATATGTCCCGGTCAAATGGACAACCCAAAGCGGGACCCACAGTGTTTAGTTCTTAAGAAAGCTGAGTACTCATTTTATCAACGTCAATGGAATGAAATGCTGAGTGAACCTTGTCTAAGTCCGGAGTCGAACTCTGGACCTTTAGCATGGTAACGCGACGCGAAGACCACTAAGCTATCGGGCTTCTTTTGCTTAACATACTATCTATAAATTCTAGTACAACGCATAATAGATTTAGCCATATTTTAAATAATGTATATCGTAGCTGCAATCGTAATCTGTTTTTCTTTTTCTCTGAACTAACTGATCTTATGTTAAATCAACATTTATAGAAAATTGAATTATACAATTTATGCTTTCTTTATTTTTCTTTTTACTCTGTCAACTGATAAAAAACTATTTCCTTATCATTGAGCAAAACCATTCCTTCTATGTTTTATTATTGGTTTACCCCTAGAATTTGTTACTTTTTATCTGTTATTGCTTCGTAATTTTTATTAGATTTTGGACATACTACCATCATTATTGATTTCCAATTTAGTATTTGTTTGTTTAAATTGAAAAAAAAAGAAAAAGAAAAAAAAGAAATTGCTCTACAAATATTTCGAGAGCTAGATATACATTTTAAATCAATGTCATTTATATTTGAAGTGGCATCATCACTTCGTTTAAATTTTACTCTCTTTTTGTCAGAAATTTTTGGTAAACAGAAATTCCTAACTACTTTGTATTTTGCACAAAATCATCTTGTCTGTAGGGATGGGATCTTGTTTGTTTACGGAAAATTACCTTTTATTTTTGGAAAATAATATTATGGACAAACTACAAATTATTACGGAAAAATAAGTGAGTTCGATAAAGTTTTATTTTCCCTGGGAATATTTTTGATATCATTACAAAATCAGAGCTACCACTGGCGTCTTTTCTTTCGTTATACTGTCTACCACTATTTGAAAACAATAATCTTCGTTGTAGATTTTTGCTACTATTTTCAATAGTAGAAAAAAATCACTAAGACGATTATTGTTTTGAAATAGTAAAAAATAGTCGCCAGTAGATGCCCTGCAAAAGGATTTTAATCTTTACTCACTTAATGTTTTCAGGCGCATTTATTCCAGCGTCTGATAATCAAACCGTGATTTTTTTGCCGATAAAGTTGATATGCTATATGGTCTTTATTCAAAGCATAACCCTTGTTTTCGAACGTAACTGTAACAATGATGAAGATAATACAACCGTATTTTCAAGAAATTCATTTTGTTTTTGAGGAAAATATGATGACACTGTTCTGAAAGTGCACAATAATTCAATCAGTGACACCGTATGTGTTTTAAGATACATTTCAAAATATGGAGACTCTAGCTCGATGTTGTTTAGAGACGGATGCTGGAAACTTCCTAAATTACTTGTCAGGTGTTTGCATATGATACAAATCAATGTAAGTCTGTAGAATATTTTATAATTAAATATTAATAAAATTATGAACTAAAGTCCGAGTTTTTGCTATATATTCCCAATTTTGGTAATATTGACATGAAATATATAGCTCTTATATTGGGGCGTTTATATTTCGCTTATAATGGGAAAAGTATTTCATAACTTCTTTATCAATATTTACAATAGAAAGTCTATATCTCTGCCATACTGGCATTTCATTACAATTATTTCTATTGTAAAGTAGCTTTTCAATAATAATGTCATTTTACTGCATATATTTCGAAGGTAAACTAATATTTAACCAATATTGGTATTTCATTGTAAGCATTTTCCATCTGTGCAGTATTTATGCAATATTAAGACAGATTATGATTAATATTCGTTTGATAATAAGATTAAATAACGCTACGGTTGAGGCACAGCGCTTCCCAAAGTAAGGTTTGCCTGTTTTTTACGGATACGTAAACAGGATCTAGTGGGATACACTGCTAACATATGTCCTGGTGCAATTAAATTAGTAAGTGAAAGTGATCTTTTACCTTTTACTATTTTGAAAACAAATTATAGAAACACATTATATGTTGTATATGATCTTCGACTCAAAGTCAGTAAACAACCACAAAGCAACTGTTACATTTTAAAATTCACTAAAAAAGGGGGTACGCCTGGCTCAAGTAATCCACAAAAGATACGTACGTGAGGTATAAAAAGTTTAGATACACTATTCTAAGGCTTTACTTAGACTCTTAATAATGAATACCCAGATTATGTTATACAGGGTGACCACAATAGAATGTTCCAGTTATAAATCTTAATAATATCAACTGTAAGCGTTGGGTTGGGTTGATTTTTGACGGCCAATTATCTACACGAGGGATATAGGCCCGGGGGGAGTGCCCTCCGTGGGGGTCTTTCTAAGGGAACCTAATCCGTATTAACGCATGGAAGATCCACGGCTCGAAGAAAACCACGAAAACTCCGAACGATTAGGTCAACGGGCGCGATTGGGATCGAACCCAGCACCTCCCGTCTACCAGCTTCGAGAGCAGAACCTCTCGGCCACTGGTGGGGCATCAACTGTAAGCATTGTAGAGTGTTGGTTCAAGGGGACAAATAAAAATTAACTCAAACAGTTTTAGATCAGCGCACGCGCGAGTACCGCTTTGTTATTTATTTGTTTCCAGTCCACATACGCAAAATAGCGACTTCTGAGCGTAAATCGTTATTGTTGAGTTGAACCTTCAAAAGCGTACACTACCGGTGTACGCCATGCGATTTTTCCCTTTGGGACTTTATAAAAGATCATGTCTACACTGCGCCACTACCTAATGATTTTCCAGAGTTGAGACACAGAATTTGACTTAATTGGACTTAATTTTGAGATACTGAAACAATTTTAATTTTGTTTTAATTCATAAAATTTGATATTTAACTTTCATTATAAATACATATATGACAAAACTATAGCTAAATCAAACTAAAACTGGCAAAACTACAGTTATTTAAGTTAAATTTATTTAAATAAGTTCAATATGAAATATTTTTATCTTAAAGAGTATTCGACATGAAAAAGTATTTTTCGAAATTTCATTTCATCGCCAACCGATGATAAATCGCCAAATAAACGAAACGTTCTATCGGGGTTCCGCCAAAAAAATTTTTTATAAACATATATATCCACATGAGATGAACACTCTGTAATTTTTTCAGATTTTTCTGAATATGCCCGTATGGAGACCTTCCTTGTAAGTACTTGTTAACCGAAGTGTGGGCAGAACTGGACTTCAGGTTGGATGTGTGCCGTATAACCTAAGGTGCACATATTGAACATTTGTAAAAAAAAAACTAGGCTAGTTTACCTTCACTTTGTCGCATAATTTGTTGTAAATAGTCTAAATTAAACTGATATGATACACTATTGAAACTGGGACATTCTTTTGTGGACACCCTATATGATATACATATTATAATAATCAAGGTTTGATAAATGCAGTCGCCAAGTTGCCATTAGGTTGCTGTTATCGACCCAAATATTTGAATTGACAACTGGAAGCCTCAAAATTAAATGATCGAACGATAATTCACTTGAGTGGTACTTTACTTAATGATTATAAAGCATAAAAGGCTATAGATGGATGGTACTTTGATTTTTTTTTTTTAATCCAACTATACAGAAGAACATATGCCAGAAACTAAAAGGAAAAAATGTAGAATTTGAAGAGCTGTGCCAGAAAAAAGTACAGTAGAACCTCGATTATCCGAAATAATTTGAACCTACCATCTTTCGGAAAATCGAAATTTTCGGATAATCGAGAATGCTTCAATTTTGAGATTAAGGACAAAAATATGCAATCTTTCTTATTATGGTAACAAGTGCTTAATAAAAATAAAGCAAAATAGAAACAAGAATAAATTACCTGAGTTTTAATTTTGAAATTAAGTACCTTTTACATATATATATCACAAGGGTTAGAAAAAATGTTCTGTTTCTCGCATTTTCGATTGCCTTTGCTTTGGAGCTCTATGACGGAGTTTTTTAGTATTATTAGTTCGCCAGTATGACAGTCTTTCTGCTCCTCCAGCCATTCCAAACCTTTTGCGAAACATTCAAAAGCTACAGAATTGCTAATTTGTTCGTTTTCTGCGTTTCACTCCGCAGGTTACAGGAGCTCAAGTTACATTCAAAGGACTGTAAGAAAGAGGATCGAAAATATTTATATGTACTCGTAGTACGGAAAGCACCGCTGCACACAAGGAATATGATAGTTAAAAAAAAAGCTTTAAAAATGGATTTTGCACATAAGGAATGTGATAGTTTAAAAAAAAAAAAAGCTTTAAAATGGATTTTGCACATAAGGAATGTGATAGTTAAAAAAAAAAAAAAAAGCTTTAAAAATGGATTTTGCACATAAGGAATGTGATAGTTAAAAAAAAAAAAAGCTTTAAAAATGGATTTTGCACATAAGGAATGTGATAGTAAAAAAAAAAAAAAAGCTTTAATAAGGGATTTTGCACACAAGGAATGTGATAGTATGGTTAACCGAGAGTTTCGGTTAAAAAAGTTTCGGATAAAAGAGGTTCTACTGTATTTGTAAAATTCCTTATCAAAGGTGACAGTACCATTAAGCTGATACTTTAAGGATGTTTGTCAGTGTCTAAGTAATTCCCTTTAAAATTATTTTCCGTAGAAAAAAAAATAATAATGTTAGGAAAGACGAATTATTTTTCATGATATTGCATACTTTATTTATAAAAACCTTGAAATGAATATTTTATTATTTTTAGAATATAATTTTTTTAAGTTTTATTGAGAAACTTAATTTCTATTACCTTTTTAAACTAATTTATTAAACTGAACAGAAGACTTAAGACAATATTCAAGATATACTATGATAATGTTTTTCAATCCATAAATTATCTCATGTTTTCTGAAAATTCAGGAGTAAATAAAAAATAGGCAAAACACTCACACAGCGAGGAAAGAGGGAGTGGAGGAAGTGTAATTGTTTTTATTGGCGACTAATATCTTTTACAGGTTACCTCTTTTTATTTTATTTTTCAATTTATAGAGCCCTGATAATAATAATGATAATAATAATAATAATAATAATAATAATAATAATATACGTTTCTATAACGTAAAATATGTGAATTATTATAATGCAACAACGCAGATCAATAATATGTATTCAAGAAGTTTATACCATTGTACGCGTTTCTCGGCAGTTGGAGTCGCCTCTTTTTATTTTATTTTTCAATTTGTAGAGCCCTGATAATAATAATGATAATGATAATAATAATAATAATAATAATAATAATATGGGTTTCTATAACGGAAAATATGTGAATTATTATAATGCAACAACGCAGATCAATAATATTTATTCAAGAAGTTTATACCATTGTACGCGTTTCTCGGCAGTTGCTGTCAGCGATCGATTGTGAAACTCCAGGAAAACCTGTTTGACAAATACTGCTTACACGCTATAGCTATTAAATTGCAAAAAGTCGGGGCGAAAAAAAGGATCGCCTATTAAATTACTTGGGAATATTCGCTTGGCTGAGCATTTTTCAGAAAAAAAAAGAGCGAAATATGAGACAGAGATTCATGGGAGCTAAGAAAATTTAAGCCTCATTTGTGATATTCGAAATAAAGATAAAGATCCATTTTATAAGGGATGCATGACAAAAAAAATCTTATAAAATGATAGCTTTTGCATTTGATCCCAAAACAAACGTGTTTATTATAGAATGCCTTTTTTTTTTTCTCCAAGTGGCATTTGCTTTGAAAATTCTTTTAGTTCTCCTTTTTAGGATAAAACTTTTGTGACGTGATTTCGATTTAAGGAAACGTACTTAATTTTCTTTTTTCCGGTTTCTTTTTTTAAATATATATTTGTTTAAATGGTTTTTATTGAGAAATATGGGATTCACGAGAGCTAAAATGTTTAACCTTTTTTGTTATTCGAAAAAAATATTAAAATAAAGATAGTTCTATAACAGCTGCATTAAAAAGAAAAAGAATATATTGTCCTTAGAACAATTATGTTTATTACAGACTTTATGGAACCTCATTTGCTCTGATAACAACTTTTATGTGTTTATTACGATAAAGATTTTGTGACCTTCTTTCGATGTAAGGAAACGTGTGGAATTTTTTTTTTTTTCAGATTAAAAAAAGACAAATGTTTCTCAATCTGGGAAAATGTAATTTAACTATCAACGAAAGTATACAGGGCTGACAATTATTTTTCGAGAGAACCATTTCGATGCATAAATATAGGAGAAGCAAAGGCTACCTAGATTGATATTTAATTGAATTTTCTATATTTCGAATTATGATCATTTTTCACAAAGTTCCTTTAATTTCATATTTTATTGTAAATGTTTGTTAAAATTATTTGGTGGTATAAATGGTCGTATTATATTATATTGCCAAGTCCCAAATCCTCCTAATTAGCTATAATTTTAATATACAGGGTTTACATAAATGAATATACCAAATTTATAGGGCTATTAAAAGAAAAAAGTACAACCTTGTTGTTCATGAAAAAAAAATAATAACAGTTGAATTTTAAATTCAACAGAGTTATAAGTTTACAATGTGAGCTCCTCCAGAAACACGAACGATATCTAAGTGGTACGATAACCCATCCCACACTTTTTTCAAGGATTTTTTTTTTATGGGGGGGGGGGGGGATCTTATCAAAGATTATGTGTTTGCTCCACCACTACCAACTGACGTTGGAAAACTAAGGACACTCATATCTGCAGTCAATCAAAAAGGCTAACCGGACATGCTGAAAAAAAAAAATGTTGGATGAGTTATCGTATGCCTTGCTATCATTCGTCTTTCTTAGGGATTACAATCCCGAGACTAATTTTCCATCCCGGGATTTCGGGATTACTTAGAATCACTCCCGGGATTGCGAAATTTAGAATTTCTCTAATATCATCAATTTTTACAATAGCTAAATATCATAATCTTGTAGAAAAGATAAAGCAAAAATGCAGTCTAAGTTACTTATGAAAATATACCAAGTTATAAATTTATGACATTAATTAATAAAAAAAAAATATAGGATATATTATTGCAGTTGGAAATTAAAAAGAAATATGCCGTTGATGTTTGACAAGGTAAAGAAAACATGAAATGTCTGTTTTACCTTCTAGATAATTTCTTTTATTTGCTGTTCCCAAACACTTGTTTAAGTTTTTGAATGGCTTAATATTTACAATATTAAAAAATAATTAATATCACTAATTAAATATTGAATTATTCTCAAAACCACGTAATTAAAGATTAGAATTCTAGGATATCGCAAACGAAAGATTTTCCTTAACGAAACTTTTTTTTTCTCTTGAAATAAGAGAACTTTTCATATAATAATAAAAAATGACATAGATGTATAGTTTAAATTTCTAAATAGAGATAGTTGTTAAAATTCGAAAACGTTACATAATATAAAATGTTATTACCCCGAGAAAAAAGAAAGAAAAAGATTAGTTTGGTGTCAATCCATTTCAAGTGGTCCAGCACTGGTTGCTCGACCATTTTTAAAAAATCTGAAATTTTTTGTACAACAACCCTAACATCATGGAAGTTCAAAATGACTATTATTTTAATTTTATTAATTTTTGTTTGTGCATGGCGGCCATCTTTGTTTCATCGTCTGCAGCAATTTCTCACAAGTAGGGTTTACGGAATTGTAAATAATGCATCGTTTATTTATCCAATTCAAGTGCGGATTAAAGCAATTTGTACAGAATACATTGGGCTAAAAATTTGGTAATGGAGTAGCTTCCAAAACTAACTGCTTATTGGTAAAATTTAAGCATAAAGTTTCAGTTTTTTTCCAAAATTTGTCCGTTTACAAGAGAAAAATTTTCTAGCAAGGAAAACTGACAACATGGCATAATTTGTTTTTACAAATAGGCCGAAAGTACTTGTACTCGCACCCCGAGTTCCAGATCTGGGACTTGCTTTCTCTTCGCTAAAAAAAATCCCAAATTTTTCAAAAATGACAAAAATCGCACTTTTCAGGCTTTGATATCTCTGGTGGGGCACGAGATAAAAATCTGATTTTTTTTTTTTATATAAGAGTATTGTATGGTAGTGTTATACACATGAAATTTCAGGATGGAGATTTGACTACAAGCTGAGATATGGCAAGGGCAACATGTCAAAACAATACTGCCAAACTAGTGTTTTGTTCTAGTCACTGCTAAGTATTTATCTGAGAGTATCATTTAAATTTATTTTTTAGATTATCTTTAAATAATAGTAACAGAAAATAAAGCCTTTTGCAATTAATTAAAAAAATAATTATGCCTAGGCCTACATTTTGTATGGTTTCAGTAATTTTTGTTGTAATAATAGTAATTAAAAGAAACCTCAGCACTTTTACATAAATATATATATATATAAAAGACCTGAGACAAAAATAGAATAGGGAAAGAGAAAAGCTGTTAATGTTGGCATACTTGTTGAGACATGATCAAACGTGTCAAAACACATTCCTGCTTGTTGGTTAAAAAACCACAATTTTAATGCTGCTTGCCAGTCCCTGAAACTTGTTCCTACCATAAGTATGTTCCTGTAAATGAAACATTATGCGATGTTACCATGCATCAGCCTCAAGTAATTTTCAGAAAGTAAAGATACCCAAAGCCTTTTCAAAATTTATACTGCAGAAAAATCCTATTTTTGCATAAGAAGTAAGCTAGGAATTATTAATGAATTGAGACATGCACATAGTGATTTCAAAGTATATTTCTATGAGCCAGCAGGGCCAAGATCTTCAATCAAGTTATCAAGAGATGACAAGACTTGGTTCCTACAAATAAAATTTTGAGAAAGATCAAAATTGTGGTTTTTGAACCAACAAGCAATAATGTGTTTTGACACGTTTGATCATGTCTCAACAAGTATGACGACATTAACAGCTTTTCCTTTTCCCTATGTTGTTTTTGTCTCAGGTCTTGTATGAAAAATTTTTTTTCTTTATGTAAAAGTCTTGAGGTTTCTTTTAGTTACTAAAATTACTGAAACTATACAAAATGTATGGCCTTAGGCATATTTATTTTTTTAATTAATTGCTAAGCTTTGCAAAGGGCTTTATTTTCTGTAACTATTATTTAAAGATATTCAAAAACATAAATTTAAATGACACTCTGAGATAAATACTTAACTGTGACTACAACAAAACAATAGTTTGGCAGTATTGTTTTGACATGTTGCTCTTACCATATCTCAGCTTGTATTGAAATGTCCATCCTGAAATTTCTTGTGCATAACACTACCATACAATACTCTTATTTAAAAAAAAAAATCAGATTTTTATCTCGTGCCCCACCAGAGATATCAAAGCCTAAAAAGTGTGATTTTTGACATTTTTGAAAAATTTTGGATTTTTTTTTAGCGAAGAGAAAGCAAATCCCAGATCTGGAACTCGGCGTGTGAGTACAAGTACTTTCGGTCTATTTGTAAAAAAAATTATGTCATGTTGACAGTATTCCTTGCTAGAAAAATTTCCTCTTGTAAACGGAGAACTTTTGGAAAAAAACCTAAACTTTATGCTTAAATTTTACTAATAAGCAGCTAGTTTCGGAAACTACTCCATTACCAAATTTTTAGGCCAATGTATTCTGTACAAATCGCTTTAATCCGCAGTTGAATTGGATAAATAAACGATGAATTATTTACAATTCCGTAAACCCTTCTTGTGAAAAAATTGCTGCAGACGATGAAACAAAGATGGCCGCCATGCACAAACAAAAATTAATAAAATTAAAATAATAGTCATTTTGAACTTCCATCATGTTAGGGTTGTTGCACAAAAAATTTCAGACTTTTTAAAAATGGTCAAGCAACGAATTGATGATTTTCTGGATTATTTGAAATGGATTGACCCTTTGAATAGTTCAATATTTTTTAACAAATCGGTTTTCTTTGAAAATATGGTTTCGTTTTTCCGCTTTTTAGAAAAGCAAAGTATCTTCTATGCAATCTTGACTTGTGGAAGGAAGAGAGATTATATTAAATTCTTTCTGAATTTTAGTACCATCTTTCGTAGATAAATGTGTATACAACTCCTTAGTCGAGGCACCTAATGTTTTAATCACTGCGCTACGTCTTTTAAATTTAGCACTTTTTCCATATTTTGTCGTTAAATAGTAGTACCATACCGAAGATATATTTTTATCTTTCCTATGAGCTGCAAAAAAATTTCCATTAGACATCTTTAGCAAAATAAGTATAAACGCACGAAAAAAAAGTTAGCACATAATAATGACTATGATACACAAATGCGACGCTTATCAGTAAATTCTAATTCGAAAATGACTTTCGAAGTGAAAGATATTTTCTACACACGCAGCGAAATCGAAATAAACAAATGATTTAATTTTTCCTGACTAATAGCTGTGCTGGTTATATCTGTTTCCAATTAAAAAGATTTCTATGTTAAAAGATTTAATCGTGTAGAAACATAATTAAAAAATACTTGATACATATATTCTTTTTTAATGATATATAAATTTCATAAAAATCGTTTTTTTTCCAAAGGCAAAAGTCTCTATATATATTTTTCAGTTTCTTCTGAATATTCTTCCATTAAAAAAAAGACAATCCCGAAAATCCCGGGATTTGCCAGTAAAAATCACGGGATTTTCGGGATTAAAAATACAGCGGGATCCTGGGATTATAATCCATAGTGTTTCTGGAGGGCTCACATTGAACAATTATAACTGTGTTGAATTTGAACTTTCAATGTTATTTTTGATTTCCGATGAACAGCAAGGTCGTATTTTATTTTGTTTTCCTTTAATATCCCTGTAAATTGGGGATATTCATTTATAATCACACTGTATAATAATAATCTCCGCCGAGATACCTACATTTCCGAAGGCTTTCTTCATCTTTAAAAATCTCAGAAGCCATTATATTTTTGAGATTTTAAAAAGCATCTATGAAAATAGTTTTTTTTTCTGCTGCCACGGATTTTTAGAAATGTTTCCCAGTAGTTTTTATAGTGTATTTGTTAAGGGGACCGTGGGCCCTTATTTGAGCAAAAATAGACCCAAAAATCAAAAATTATTTTTGTGCATATTATTATTCTCCAGTTTGTTCTGAGCCATTTTCGAAAAATCGCATGTAGATGCGATTATTTTTTGTAAAGTAACAAACGCTTGAATTTTGTACACAAACAATTTTCCGACCCTTTAATGTACTTTAAATCTATTTTTCTCAAAACTGATTTTTCAACGACTTTCGAAATTCTCCATGCGTCTTAATTTTTTTATAAAAATTCATGAAATTGATAAGGAAGAATTCTGATATTACTTACAAAGAAACTGTGCATGCATTTTAAAATTCGACTTTACTATGATAATTATATTTGATTTTTAACTTATTAAAAGGCAAAATTCTGATGAAAATTGATATGGAATTCAAATAAAAATCTTTAAAAAATTAACTATTCAAGGGATTGAAAAATCGATGCACAGATTTCTTTGCAATAAAGTTTTAAATGATAAGCACGCAAAATCAGGAAATATCTCAAAAACTAAGACTCATGGAACATTTTCAAATTTCGTTTTAAAATTTTAATTTTTTCAAAAAATCATAAAATTATAATAAGATTGAAAATTGCTTTTAAGTTGCTCTATACACTTATGGTGAAATGTATATTTCGAAAAAATTTCATATCTCTATGATGAAAAAAAAAAATGTTAACGTCCACCGCCCCCTTAAGTTTATACTAGGTATCATGCTGGTCAGAATTAATTTTCGTTGAACGAGCGGAGATATATAATACGCAAAATTATAAAGGAAAAGCAAAATTAATTAATTATTTTTTAAACACGATTTCTAAAATATTATTTCGAATTCTACGTATCTCCTAAGCTTATCGACTCAATATAATATAAGATCAGTATGGTTATTTGTTGTGGTGGTTGAGAGCAGGCATACGACTGGAACGTGTGGTAACTTTCTATGGTGACCGAGAACAGACATACGACTGGAACGGTAAAAAAGCTGCGGTGACTGAGAGCAAGCATTCGACTGGAACGGTAAGAAAGCTGTGGTGACTGAGAGCAGGCATGCGACTTGAACGGTAAAAAAGCTGTGGTGACTGAGAGCAGGCGTACGGCTGGAACGGTAAAAAAGCTGTGGTGACTGCACTGTTACAAATTTACAGCATTCTGGCAGGTCATTTGACTGTTTTTTCCGAAAACGGTTACACAACCGTAATTGTAACACTATTCTGACCATATTATTGGCCTTTTTATGGTCAGAATATAGTTAAATTATGGTTATGAAACCGTTTTTTTCAAAAAACGGTCGAATGACCTGCCAGAATGCTGCAAAATTTTTAACAGTGTGAGAGCAGGCATACGACTGGAACGGTAAAAAAGCTGGTGACTGAGAGCAGGCGTACGCCTGGAACGGTAAAAAAGCTGTGGTGATTGAGAGCAGACATACGACTGGTACACTGTTTAAAATTTGCGGCATTCTGTCCAGTCATTTGACAGTTTTTTAAAAAAACGGTTACACATCCGTAATTTAACACTATTCTGACTATATTATTGGCCATTTTCTGGTCAGAATATAGTTAAATTATGGTTATGAAACCGTTTTTTCAAAAAACGGTCAAATGACTGGACAGAATGCTGCAAATTTTTAACAGTGTGGGCATAAGGCCGTAAAGGAGTTAATCGTTTTTTTTCAGACCGGAATATAGATTTTTAGGATATCCATTTTATATAAACATTTTAATGTTCAACAAATATGACTGGAAAACATTATAAACTTTCAAACTTAACGTTAATATTAATATTATTTTGTTATTTTTTGATGTAAATATTCAGTTATACAGTTGAAAATATTTATTTGAAAATGATAGTGTCCTAAAAAAACAATATTCCGTTTTCTGAGAGATGATTACACTAAAAAAATTACTCGGAAACGTCTCTTAAAATCAGTGGCTGCAAAAGAAAAACTGTTGTTTTATAAAGGCTACTTTAAATCTCGAAAATATATTGGTTTCCGACGTTTATTAAGATAAAGAACTCGGATTCGTGGGTAACTCGAAAGACGTTATTGCATATTTTCATACGCGGTTATGTTATATTTTTGTAGATTAAGGAGACTTATCTGGTGGGTAAGAAAAGAAGTGGAATACCAGGTTATCCTATGGGATAAAAAATCCTTATACCTCTTGTTCATTGAAATTTGAAAATTTCAACAATACTTTTTAAGAATGTAGATAGGAAGGTTCTTTATCTTTGTAAGCTCCAAATTTTTATATCTTTTTCCAGTCGTAAGTTACAAATACAAACAAGTAAAGAATATTTTTTATACTTTTCGGAAATTTTTAAATGTAGCATAATTTTTAAAATACTCATAATTATCTTTAAAGTATTTTAAGCTTAAGGAACCATCCTATATATGTGCTGGAAAAAAAATTGTTAAAATTTCCAAATTTGGAGGATCAAGAAGGATAAGTAAGTGAAATTCCACTTTTTTCTTCCCCACCAAATAAGTCCCCTTAAGGAGCATTCGTCTGTTTTTTTTTTTTTTAATGTAGTTTTTTTATTTAAAATTTATGCTCATTTTCAAAAAAAGAAAAGGTAATTATTTCAGTGGGAATTATGAGAGCTATGAATGTTTAATCATCATATGTGATATGAAGTAATAATAAAAATATCCTTTATGAAGGCTGCATTCAAAAAATGTCAGATTTTTTTTTTTTTATTTAGCCCCAGGACAAATATATCAATTGCGGCCATTTATTAAGTGGTATTTGTTTAAAAGATGACGTTAGTTGTATTTGTAGCGTTAAACAGTTTGTATATACAGTAGTCCCTCGACTTACGTCATCGACTTACGCATTTATGTCGTCTGGCCTGGAAAAAAAAAAACTTTAATTAAGACGCACTTTAAACTTTTTTGAAGACTTTTGGTTCTTATGAAGGGGAACTTTCCCGGGACAGTCAAGTGATAGTGACAAACAAATAAAATGTCTCTAGAAAAAGCTTAGAAAACTCATTCTGCTGTTACAAAAAGCTTCTAAATGTTAAAAAAAAAATGTCGATTCAAACTTCATTGCAAGATTTTTTTGCGTCCTGAAAGACTCGAACGGGGCTGCTAAAAGAGATTTATTCCAAATTTTGTATTGCAAACGCATTGTTTTGCTAATGTTAAATGTAGTAACATAATCTCTAAATAAAATAGAATATGTTCACTAGATTTTGGAGAATTTTTATTACCTATCCTCTTTTTATTATTTAAATATACCTCGACTTACGTCGTTTTTGACTTACGTCGCTAGTGTTAGAATGAATTGCCGACGTAAGTCGAGGTATACCTTTCATCATTACTTTCCTGCAAATCATTGCCGAAAACTATGAAAGCACTAAAATTGCCACACTATCATTTTCTGTAAATCAGTTGAGGATCTTTCCATTAATTGTAATTATCGTGATATGAACTCTTTTAGATTGGTTTCAAAAAGTTTGTAAGAACATTATATTGAACTTTAAACATACGACTTATGCGTGTTTGTTTTTTGCCTTTATCTAACATCTTATTTTTGCGTGTTGATAACGTATTTGCGCGTGACAAATTGGAATCCTTAGAAAAGAGGCAAGGTAAACCACAACAACCATGCAAATGATTACAGATTTTTTCAGTTTACGCTCATCCTTTGTCAATCAAAACTACTTGAATATATTTTATGAGCTATTTAGGACTGCCACGGAATATAATTTCTAGTAGTATATTCATAGTATTTATTAATTATAAGGAGATGTACCCGGATTACAGAATATAGGTGAAAGCAATTTTTTGATAACACTAATAGATTTTTTACATTTAATATATTTTTTAGATTGCGCACTAACAGTACCGAAAATCATAGTTATTTCAAAAATAGTAATTATTTGTTTAAATAAAGTTTGGAAATGTATTAAAATATGCTTTCGTATTGGCTTCGCGCCAGGCGTTAACAGCCGAAGATCAGTCAGAATAGTGATCGTCAAAGATCACTATTCACAATCAGCCTTTTGGATTCTGATCATTTCAGTAGTTTAAGTGCATAGTCTAATCACGTCTTAAATTTGTATTTTTGCGTATGTTTTACTTATTTATTTATTGGCGAACGTTTTAATTTCGTTATGGAATATAAGCTGCAAACAAATACTGAGCTATTTAAATTAATTTAAATGAAGACTGATTCCTTTTTCATAATCTTCTGCACGCGATAGAGATAGATTAAACAAAATTCATGCTTGAAAATTATTTTTAAAGACAATAACAATTGAATACATATGATACATTTTGTGGCGATACATTTTTCAAGCAAATTCCGATACAGTTTTTAAACAAATTGCATTTAAAAATAGATGTTTTCCCCTATTCAACGGTGTAAAGCTTGAAAATGTGCGTTGGTTAGTAGTCCAGGCAATAGGGAATTTTACCTAGCAAAATTAATGGTAATACTGGAAATCGGCTTTCTAGATGTTTTTTGGGTCGCTGAATCCGAATTTGTAACTTCCCACCAAACTTTCCCCAGGTAACCTCACCAAATTTTGGTAAAAAGCCCCCCAAAAAGGTTTTTATTAAAAAAATCAATTTTTTTATTGTTTTAGGGGAAAAGTAGCTAGAAATTCAGAAAGTAGACAAAATTTCCAACAAAGTAGATATATGACATTATGACTTAGAATGAAGGGGAAGGGGGGATCTGCCTCGGAACATGCGCGCGGTGCTGCGTAAACTAAGTTGCGCAATTCCACTTATCCACTCACACGTTTACATTCGCCCTCCCATCTCCCCTCCGAACTTTCTCTATAAGGTTTACTTTAAGATTTTTGGGTCGCTGAATCCGAATTTTTAACTTTCCCCCTCAAATCCCTCCCCCCCAAATAGTTGTTTTCTTATTATTTTAGGGGAAAAGCATTACGAAATTCAGAAACTAGACAAAATTTGCAACAAATAGGATATATGACATTATGATTTAGGATGAACGGGGAGGGTGAGGGCTACCTCGGAACATGCACTGCGGCGCTACGTGCACTAAATGATGAAGTCCAGGCAATAGGGGATTTTATCTGGCAAAATTAATGGTAGTACTGTAAATCGGCTTTCTAGATGTTTTTTGGATCGCTGAATCCGAATTTGTAACTTCCCACCAAAATTTCACCCGGCAACCCCCCAAAAAATTGATTTTTTGAAAAAATTTGGTTTTTGAGAAAAGCGCGCGGGGAATGTTCCGAGGCAGCACCCTCTCTCCCCGTTTATCCTACGTCATAATGTCATATATCCTATTTGTTGCAAATTTTGTCTAGTTTCTGAATTTCGTAATGCTTTTCCCCTAAAACAATAAGAAATTTAAGTTAAAAGCAACTATTTGAGGGGGGGGGGATTTTGGGGGTAAGTTAAAAATTCGGATTCAGCGACCCAAAAAACTTAAAGTAAACCTTATAGAGAAAGTTCGGAGGGAAGATGGGAGGGCTAATGTAAACGTGTGAGTGGTTAAGTGGAATTGTGCAACTTAGTCCACGCAGCACTGCGGCGTATGTTCCGAGGCAGATCGCCCCTTCCCCTTCATCCTAAGTCATAATGTTATACATCTAATTTGTTGCAAATTTTATCTACTTTCTGAATTTCCAGCTACTTTTCCCCTAAAACAATAAAAAATCGAATTTTTTAATAAAAACCTTTTTTGGGGGGGCTTTTTACCAAACTTTGGGGAGGTTGCCGGGGGAAATTTTGGTGGGAAGTTACAAATTCGGATTCAGCGACCCAAAAAACATCTAGAAAGCCGATTTCCAGTACTACCATTAATTTTGCTAGGTAGAGTACCTATACGGTCTCTATTGCCTGGACTATAGAAGTTAAAAAAATTGCAGTAAAAGCTAAATTTAATCGTTTGCTGTTGCTACCATCAAAATGACGTAAGCGTTACGCACAGACACGTAAGTTCTTTATAATATACTAGGTAGTAGTGTTTATCTATAGTATTTATGTGTAGCATATTTATAGCATTTAAAGTGGAGGTTTCAGTTTCAGAGTATAAAGGGCAATATAAAAGATATAATATTAAATACTTCATTAGATTGGGAATGAAAATTAATGATGACAAAATACACTTATATTGAGTGATGGAAGAATTTGTGAAGTGGTAGACACACTTCATGTGGTTAAATTTTCTGTACCATTTTGTATGTGAATGTTGTAAATTATGAATGATGTTGTATGCTAATGAAGTGTGTTTAACCATAATAAATTCTTGTTTTAAATTTTCTGTTTGCTTTGTTACGATTTTCTTTTATTTACAAAAGTTAGAAACAGAGAGAACATTTTCAGTCATTAATATTTCGTCTAAAAATTAAAAGTAATCTGATTAAATCACAATAAGAATAACATAACTTTTATAATGCTATACAAACGCATCCTTTAAGTACAGTCTTGGAAAAAAAAAGTAAACACTCTCTACTAACTCTGCAACTAATTACAGTAAAATCCCGATAATTCGGATCAATTGAGACCAGACCCAATCCGAATTATCCAAAATCCGGATTATCCGGAGAATGAAAAAAAAATTAAATTAAATAAACATACTTACAGAAAGTCACCTTTATATTAAACATATTGAGCATTTACAGACAGTAAAAATGTTCACTTTGTAATTATAAAGTTTGTAATCTTGTGCTGTGCCAGTTTTGTATACCTTTTGCGGCCGCATGGTCCTGCATCCGCTTGAGCATAAGTAGTTCTTTGTGTGTAGTCTCCACATGACGTTCAAAATAAACCATTAGTTGTTCTAAATTAGACGTTTTGCTTCATTATGGCTAATAACTTTTGGTTGATCATCATTGATAATGGTGTTTTCGTCTGTATCATCTTCATTTTCGTTTTCTTCAGTTGTGCACAAAGCGATTATTTCGTCATCTATAAGTGGGGCGTAACCTTCATTATTTTCTGCTTCTAACCAATTGCTAATGTCGCTGATATCAACATCTGAGAAACCATAATTTTTTTTTTTAACATGCTCACAAAATCTTCAGGTGTGATTTCTCTTTCATTCTTGCTTATTCCTCCTTCTGTTTCAAGCTTATTATTCGAGAAATCACAATTTGCTGGCCATAAATTCTTCCACGACTTTCGAACAGTACTCTCAGCACTCTGATCCCAAGATTCAGCAATCATATAGATTACTTTCTTGATATTGATTGATTTGAGAATCTCTACCACTCCATGCTCTCCATCATCTTCTAAAAGTTCATTCAACATTTGTCGTTTATAAACTTTCTTAATATTCTGAAGAACCTCTTGATCCATAGGCTGTACCAGCGCTGTCACATTAGGTGGTAAAAACTTTAGCGTTATGTTTCCTTTTGTCAGTTGACTTTCTTCGGGGTGTGTTGGCGGGGCATTATCAATTAGGAGGATACTTTCATGGGTAAGTTGCACGATTTTAAATATTTTGTAACACCCGGAACTATAAAATTACCAAACTTAAAGTGATACATTGTTGTTTCTTTGAAGGATAACATCAAAGAGTTTAAATAAGAATGCTTAAGGTATTCTTCTAAAGATTTCAGAAAAGACTTTATTATTCAGAATACGTGGGTGAAATAAATGAATGTTATGGAAATTTGCCGATCGCGTCTCAAACTTGAAAAAAAAAATCGACCAGACCGATACGGATTATCCGGAGATCCGAATTTACGGGATCCGAATTAGCGGGGTTCTACTGTACTATAAAAGAAGAAAGTCACTGGTGCCAAACGATTGGAAATTATGTATATAAAATTTGCTTAGTTCCATCTACATACTGGTATACCATCTACGAATCAAAACCAGGCGAAACTTTGTTTTTTTTTCACTAGCAATAACCCAATTTTCGCAATATATTTTAAATCTTCGGTTCAAAGAAACGAAATTTCAAGACATTTGGAGGATAAGTTTTTGAATTACAAACATTCAAAATTTAGAGCTTTTAATGTTAAATTACATTTACATATTTTTATTAATATCTCCTGAAATTATATTTTGTGTGGTAATAATACTAAAATACCCAAACATAAATACGTTGAATTTGTAAATTTAAGAATTGTATCATATGAATTAGGAAATAAAAATTATGAATTGCAAACCACAATTTTTTTGATAGATTTATATATATTATGTCCTGCTTTATGCGAATTCTCAATTTCAAATTTTTCTTCGAAGTAGTTTTCGAATTATGCTTAAAAAATGTCAGAATAATGGTTTAAGGGCCTGTCTACAATATGCAGAAAAGCACAATATGAAAAAGGTATAGGGGAGACTGTGTAGGGTTGACCCACTTTTTACAATCTTATTTTTAATTTTTTAAACGGTAAATCTAGAATAAAGTTTTATGTACCACTTTATTCGTTATACAATCGGTTATCAAAATAAAATTGAGACATAAGTTTGCTATATAAGAAACTTGAAAAATAATTGATTTTAATCATGAGAAAATAATTTGCCAAGTCTCCCCACATATGGAGGCATGACCCACTTTATTTTATATTGAAATATTTGTTAAAAGAAAGAAAATCAGTAAAAAAAGCAAAATAACTTTATGCTACATTGGTTAATTATTATATATACATTTTCTCAAATATGATGCTTAAATAAACCTATTTAGACAGAATCGACACACAGCAGAAAAAATCCGTTTTAAACAGGATTTTTTCTGTTCATGTATAATTGTACAGCAGGGAAAATGAAATTTTTACTTAAAATCTACTTACTTAAATTTCTATGATACTTTTATCTGAGAAAAGCTTACAAAATATTTCTAAAAAATGCAAATTTTACGTTGAAAACTCTTCACAGTTGATATTTTCCATACCCGTTACAGTTATCTGTATGAAACGCAGACTGTTGTTTGAGCATTCCAATAGCTTTGTTTACCACCTATTGGTAAAACTCTGAAATTATTTTAAATATAAAAATTGAGGAGTGGGTTAAGCCTCCTCTGTGGTCAACCCTCCCCAGTCTACCATATTTTACTCATTTTATTGAAACATTTCAGCTGGCATTAGTCGAAACATATTAAGGGTGTATTCGAAAAAATATTTTTCCACCCTCAACAGCTCGAAATTTTCTGAGACATTTTCAGACTCATTTTTAAAAGTAAAAACATGAAACTTGCTGGGGTGATTTCTGAAGACATGTTTAACATGCCGTGTGATTCCATTTTCATCTCAATTAATCAGAATTTGATTTTTAAACAATTATTTTCTCAGTATGAGCATTTTTTTCATTCCCAGATTGCTCGATTCGGAAAATTCGGTTCAAAACGCCAACTTCGACAGCGTTTTTTACAGTATTTTCTGCATTTATCAAAAAATTAAGAAGCATGGAACATTATATAGTTTCTAAATAAGAGAATTTCTCAGTTTGATGAGTTTGAGAGCAAAAATGAATCAGAAAATAAGCAGTTTGGATCGGAATACACCCTTAAGGCTCCTGTCCCTGCCAGAGAAGACCTCACGAGCTAATACTAATCCTATGGGGAGGGATTTTTCTAATATTTCGTTTGCATTTCGACATTTTTAAATATTTTTTTTTGAATTGGATAGCCGAGATCCGTCTCTACATAGCATCTTTTTTACTTTTTCGATTTTGGTTTCAAATATTTTTTAGAATGACACTTTCATTTTCAGAACCCGGTTTTGAAAGTGAAAGTAACTTTATAAAAAATATCTGCGACCCAAATCGAAAAAGTAAAAAAGGTGCGATGTCGAGACGGACCTGGGCTATCCAATGCAAAAAAAAGTATTTAAAAAATGTCGAAATTCAAGCGAGATGTTAGAAAAATCCCTCCCCTTAGGATTAGCATTGTGAGTGTCTTCTCCGGCAGGGACAGGAGCCTTAAGCGAGTGAAATGGTCATTTTGATATGTAGATGACACTCTTGCTTAAGTTTATCTACATATTTTGTTATGACAAAATTGTGTTAAATGTTTAATTCACGAAATTTAAAATACAGAGCGAGCATTGTTATTAATATTCCTTCCAAAAATTAAACCTTGCTTTAACAAAATTGCAATAAGAATTATTCAGCTTTCATAATGCTAGACTAATTCTTTAAGTACATTTTGTATTTCATATCTTGTCTGTCTTCCTTAAATTAATCCGAATGTTTTGTTATGATAAAACAGTATTAAATGTTTAATTCCCAAAATTTAAAAATAGAGCGAGCGTTGTTCAGTTATTAATATCCCTTCTTAAAAATTAAAGCTCATCTGACGAAAATACAATAAGAATTACTCAACTTCCAAAATGCTACTCCTCGAATTATTTTAATACACTTGCTATTCCATTTTATCTAAATCGAAAACGCAATTAAACATTTGCGTACCCCAAGATGAACAAATAGGACCTTTTCTAAGGGGAATTTATGCATTTTATTCGACCTAATTTTCTTGTGTTCTTAAGAGGGTCGTGCGCAATTTCTCTTCGCAAAGATGATGAATACTTAGCTGTGTTTGGCGCGCCACCTCGAAAATCATAATTCAGATCTAATTGTTCCGTGGTTGACGTCATATTTCACGGGAAGTGCTTTGCACTCGAGTTTTATTATGAGGGTAATTTTGAGAAATTTTTCGGCAGTTTCGAACGAAGCGTCGTTTAAAGCCCTGGTATTTAAAATATCTAAGTGAAGACGCTATTACTTAGCATTTTAAAAATTAAACTTGATGAGTGTTTTTTTTTAGGGTTTTCTGCGTAATGCAGCCACCGATTAATTCTTCAGAATCGTTTTAATTAAATTTCAGTATTTTTGAAGTGAAATAAACTTTTAAAGAATATTTTGAGTGGAAAAGAAGCAAATAAGTGTATTAATAATAGTTAATTATGTAATGATTTTCGTAATTATTTTTTGGAAGAGCGTATTAAAGAGAAGTGCGAGCATGTTTCCGGTATAATTAAAGCTTAACTTATTTCTTATATTTCAAAACACTTTATTAATTTGACTGAAACTGACTGGCAAAGAAATCATAAGCGCTGAAATTTTCAGGGAGAAAAGTTGTCCAGGCAAGAAGTTTAATCCAGTATAACAACTTTTAATAATATAGTAGAACCTCTTTTAACAGAAACTCTCGGTTAACCGAAATCCATTTTTAAATCGCTTTTTTTTTTATCTATTACATTTCCTGTGTGCAAAATACATTTTGAAATTTTTTTTTAAACTATCATATTCTTTGTGTGCAAGCGGTCCTTTCCGAACTACGAGTACATGTAAATATTTTTGTTCCTCTTTCTTAGAGTTCCTTTGAATTTAACTTGAGCTCCCGTAATCTGCGGAGTGGAACGAAGAAAACTGACAAATTAGCAATTCTGAAGAACCCGAATGCTTTGCAAAAGGTTTTCCATGGCTGGAGCAGCAGAAAGACATTGCTACTGGTGAACTAATAATATGAAAAACTCCTTGATAGATCTTCAAAGTAAAGGCAATCGAAACTGCGACAAACAAAAGATTTTCTCAAACCCTTTTGATATATGTAAAAGATACTTAATTTCAAAATTGAAATTGGTAGTTTATTCTTGTTTCTATTTTGCTATATATATATATATATATTTAAGCACTTGTTACCATAATAAGAAATATTGCATATATATCTCCTTAATCTTAAAATTGGCACATTCTCGATTAAAAATTTCGATTTTCCGAAAGAGGATCGGTCCCAGTTACTTCGGATAATCGAGGTTCTACTGCATCCTTGTTTAATGCAAAGTACAGCAGCAGTATAAAAGTAATAATCATGAAATTTTTAAAATAATAAACTAATTAGAATTAATATAGCGGTTTGTAGAAGCTTAAAGACACGGGCGGCGTATTCCATGCACCAACGCCTTTTAAAGCCTAAATATCAACATTTGTTGCTAGAGAATAATAATGTCTAATACCTACCTATAGCAATAATATAAAAGTAGCAAACACTACATTTATATAAATATAAAAAGTACACTTAAGTAAGAAAATGGGATAAATTACACAAATACAGGCGGCGTATTTCGTACACCATTGGTGACTTACCCATAAAAATAATGAAATAAACGATCAAGTGCGAGTATTACTCGCGCTCAGAGGTTTCCGTAGAATAAATATATGAATTATTAACCGTATTATTAAGAAAAATCGTTTCTAAAAGAATAATAAGACTTTTTAAAAAAACTATACAACGTAGGGTTGGGTATAGCTGTATACTAGAAAAGTATGAATAGGTATACCATAAAAGTTCAAAGAGATATGAAGACTAAATACTATCAAATATTGCTCTTTTTTTAATCTTATCCTAATCCGTTTGTGATGAACTTATTTCGGTACGACAATAAAACTTCATAATAATAATAAAGGACTTTACGTTGTAATATCGATACAAAACAAATAGGTGTTGCTATCCAACGTACAATTTATACACAAGTTTAACATAAAACTCTACGTTTCGGTTTATTCTTTAAAACCTTCATCAGGAGAAAATTTTTTTCTAAAATATAAATCGACAACAAACTCTTTACATGCTACATTTTGAAATCAATTCAAAATTGATTTCAATTGAATTTTGAATTGATTTCAAAATGTAGCATGTAAAGAGTTTGTTGTCGATTTATATTTTAGAAAAAATTTTTCTCCTGATGAAGGTTTTAAAGAATAAACCGAAACGTAGAGTTTTATGTTAAACTTGTGTATAAATTGTACGTTGGATAGCAACACCTATTTGTTTTGTAATAAAACTTCATTTGTCATTTCATAAAACTAAATTCAGCGTAGTAATAATCTTTTCTTTTTACAATGTAGCTAAAACAAAACACTCGTCCAAAATTTAAATTTGGAATTGTGTGAAGCACGCTTCGAAAGGAGGCCGCAAAGTTCCAACATCGCCTCGGTCCGTACCGCGTTTTTCCAGGTACGTTTCTAATTAATTTTTATAGACACGGTAGGCGAATAGAGAGATCCACTCAAAGCAAACTGGTCGCGAATACAATAGTATTTATGTGATTAATTCTAATTAAATTAGTCTGTTTTTAACAATTTGACGTTTATTGCTTTTATACTGCTACTGGGTATTGCATTGCACAAATATATAATTGAAAGTTGGTATCCAGGCTTTAAAAGCCGATAGTAAACAGTGCAGGCCGCCCTTGTCATTATGTATGTCCAAATCGTCCGTGTCTTTAAGGATTAATATCTGGGCTAATTACCGACGATTTTTTCCGAAAATCAATATCAACGATAATTTTATACTTCTGTTACGATAGGTACCTCCAGAGCTCCTCAACACCTTTGCTGACCTCCCGTAAATCGAAATTTGTGTGTAACAGAAAAATGCGCTTTTCTCAGAAACTGTTCGACCTATAATTGTCCTGCGAGGGTTAAAGTAATGTCTACTCCCTCTAATTTTTTCATAATTTTAGTTTCAGTAGATTCGGAAATAGATGGAGGGGGGGGGGGACATATTTCTGCACTACATTTTCGACGATATCTCCTAATATATAATATCTAAAAGTAAAGAAATGTATTTTTGAGTTCAGCATTACGAAACCTTTCACAGGACGCTCCACATGATATGCAAAGATTTCTTTTTCTCAAGTAACTTAATTAGTCCCTGTACATTTTTCCTAAATATATTTGTGAATGTTTAATAATCTGTAAATATGTGGGTCAATAGTCTTTATTACATCCCCCAATTTGAACTTTTCGCGTTCCGAGTAAAATGGCTGCAACAGACAGACACAGGAGTGAGATCTTGTAATGGTTCCGTTTTATTTTTTAAGTACGGAACACTAAAAAGCAGCACAAATTGCGAACTTCAACTTTAAACATTTATTGAACATTCGGTGTCTTTGGGAAGATGGAAAATGAAGCACAAATGTTAATCACGTAATTACTTTAAAATTCGCAATTTTTTTTTAGTGAGTGGCACACTCAGTACGCCAACCGTGTCTTTAGAGGTTACATTTCCTCCTATATTGGATATTATTTCACCCAGTTTCAAAATGTTGAACTCTCACCGTTTCTTTAAGAACCAGTAATTGAGTTAAATCTATTAAGTATAGTTAATTGTATAATTAAGTACAGTAAATTGCAGAATTATTTATGGTAAATTGTGTTAAAATGTAACTTGGGTATCAAACATTTAGCTGCGGTTTATTATATTGATTTGTCTCATTTGATAAACAAGACGTTATTCTCAAAATGTTGTCTAAGTGAATTGTGTGGGGCCGGCATGTCTAGGTATACCAGTTGATGGAGTGTTGGCAATTTAAGCCAGAAGTCCTAGACTCCTTCTTGGACGCTTTTTTACTCAGTTGGAAAAATCTCGACTCGTGAAATGCATAAATTCAAATAAGAAATTGAAATAAGCATAGTTTGCATCCTTGCAGGGCTGGCTATTTGCCGGCAAAAAAGGGTTTCTGCCTTGCCAGTGGCAGAAACTGGTTATAACCAGTTTTAACCGGCAGAAACTGGCAACAACTGGCATAAACACATTTCATGACATAATCTGAGACTTTTTTACTAGTATTAAATTCCTTAAGTACATTTTATTCTGTATAAATAACAAATGAAATATTGTAGGTAGTTTTAATTAAAAAATAAATAGATTTGTATTAGAAAAAATGAAGTAATGTAACAGATAAAATTTTTGTTATAGTATGGTTATATAATTTTATATGTAAACAATTATTAGAGTATTTTAAAATTTCCGTTTAAAAATCAAATACAAAACTATATCCAATACTTATTTTAAGTTAAACAATGAAAAGAAAAGAAAAATATTCAATACTTGCTCAAAATAATTTTCTGTAATTTAACATAATAATTTAATAATAACACTATAAATTATCTCTCATAGAAATATTATAGATATATGCGGATCTTGTAATTCCATGAATTTAAAAAACATTTCATTTAAATACAGTATTCAAAGGAACAAATCTGACTTTTTTTTTTTTTTTAATTTAAGACTGTTATAAGCATAGATCAAATTTTGTGCGAATTTTAGTAAAAAAGCTAAAATCTTTAACAATGATTTTACACACAAATAACGTATAGACACGACAAAAAACGATTATATGGGATATTTGTGTCGTGTCTGTATGTTATTTGTGCATAAAATCGTTGTTAAAGATTTCAGCTTTTTTATTAAGACTGTTAGTTGAAAATGTTCCAACCACATTTTGCACTTAAAAAACAAACAACTACAAAGGTTCAAAGCAGATTTGATACAGTAATAACCGACTACCATATGCTAACTTATTTACTTCATCCTAAGTATATGGGATCAAAATTGACATATGAGCATAAAGAAAAGGCAAGGAAATTGCTTTCTGATATTAATCCCAATTTTGTGCCACATATAATATGCTTCGAAGCAAAATCGACTCCTGCCTCAGAAACATATTTCTCCAAGGAAGACCTAGAAAATGTCTTGCCCTTACCTTCTATGTGGTGGTCATCTTTAAAAACGAATACTGGTGAAAATGAGGATTTTTCAAATTTGCATCCTCAATAATGACATTGCCAGCAAGTAATGATAGTCTTGAAAGAATATTTTCAAACTTTTCTTTCATTCAAAACAAAGAAACAGTGTGTTCAGAAAGATTAGCAAAATTTTGTCCTATGCTATGGAATGTTCTGTGGAAAAAGTAATAATAGTATATTTGAGTGGCAATTTTGTTCTTTCAATATTGTAAAATAATTGTACAAGATATTTCATTAAATTTTTTCTGTTATTTATTGTGCTTCAATTATTTACTTATATAATTTCACAAGAATCATAATCTTCAAGTTATTGCATTGGATTATTTATTTAAAAATACTCTGAAAAATACATTTGTTAAAATATCAGATTTTTTTGTAAATTTCTTTTTTTACTTTTAAATAAAAATTCAACTCTAAACAATAATATAAAATAGTTAAACTTGTACAGCATCAGACTACCATTGAAAATTTCTGTTTTTCAAGTGAAAAAAAATTAGTACCTATTATTATATAAGCAAAGTATATTTATATGATAATTTTGAAACTTTTTTACAACTTTGAATAACATTCATAATCTTTAATTTTAATTTTTAACTTAATTGTTTACACATCAAGTACATGTATGAATTAAGAATCAATGCACATTAAAGTTCTTATTAATATTATTTCTGAGTTTCTGCCAGTTTTTGCCACTTACTGGCAGAAACTAGTTTCTGCCATGCCGGTTTTAACCGGTTATAACCGCTGGTTTTAACCACTTTGGCAGAAACTTGCCAACCCTGCATCCTTGAGGTATATCTTTCGTATTTATAAGTACTTTTGTAGTTCGTGATTGTATTTTCTTCTTCCTTTTATGAAATTAGACATAAATGTTTTTCAAAACACATATTGAAATATTTTGAGATTAAATTTCGAAGTGGAATAAAATTGTATTGCCATGTAGGTAAAATTAGTTTTTACATTAAGTAATATGATATAAGAAGGTGCTAATTTTTAAGATGATAGCTTGTTACAGCGATATGGGACATCGAAAATGTAATATAATGCGACCATTTATACCATTTAGTACAACCAAGTAATTTTTATATACATTTATACCAAATAATAAAATTAATGGAACTTATATCATAAATATAGAAAATTCTATTAAATATCAATTTAGATAACCTTTTTCCGATAATGCTTCTCCCACACTTACGATCGAAATTGTTCCATCAAAAAAATTTTCAGCCCTTTAAGAAATTCTATTTTAGCATTTAAATGTATGTAAATGAAATAGAGTTTTCTACAGTTTTCCCTCGAAGACCAATATTATTGAAGATTTCCTCGTTGCAGTATTCCCGTGTGAGTTTTTTTACTCCTAATTTATGATTTTTGCGAAAAGAAATCAATGAAATCATTTATGGTTAGATATTTTGAATATTGCACGAATTTTATCACTGGTCTCTATGCTATTATAATTGAGCTATAAAAAAGGAATAAAATGTTAGTTTATGAACTTGTGTGAGAACTATATCATTTAGTACTCATAAACGTTTTATTTTACTAATTAGTAAACACATAAAACTGATGGTACACTATATTTAAGATGGTTGTTTTTTTTACAGACGCTTTCTTTTACCATAAAAGAAATCATTGTGTGCTTAGCTACGCCATTAAAATTACTATGCATCAATAAAGTTTTATAACGATCCCTATTATTATGAGCGTGGATTCATGATATTTTACTTCCAGAATTAATTTTGTATGCATTAAAAATTGATTTTTTAACAAAGTACTTTGCCTTTAGAAAACATTTTAAGAAGAAATGCATGAAAATAGATTTTTTAAACTATACCTATATTATTCTTATTACAAGCTTTTGTGAAGTTATTTTGTGTGCCTGAAATGTTGATATCCGATTTTAACATATTTCTTGTGCTACAATTGGCCTACAGTGTAAAAAAACCACTCTAAATTTGCCAGTACAACTCGATCACAGTTGAATGTATTGTATCTTTCTTTGGTTTCCTGACTATTTAAACATGAAAAATACAGTAGTTGCGTAAAATTAACAATACAATGTACTGGCAATTTTGGACGCATTTGGACCACAGCACAAACTACTGGCGTCCAAATTGCCAGTCCATTGTGCTGTTAATTTTACGCAACTACTGTATTTTCCATGTTTAAATAGTCAGGAAACCAAAGAAAGATACAGTACATTCAACTGTGATCGAGTTTGTGCGCTAGATGAACAGTACTTTGTACTGTAAAAATGTCGTTTTTTTTACAGTGTAATGTTTGGTGGTGTATAGTGTTGCCAGGTTCAGTGTCACAAAAAGTGGGACAGAGGGGATAATAAACGTGGGACTGTAACTTCTAAACCGGGACATAAAAATACAGTAAATCTTCTGCAAATTGTACCTGTCTGTAACAGAAATTACTCATGTTCTTTACTGAAGGAATATTATAGAAATATACCTGCTAAGACGGAAACATCTCTAAAATGGAATCTTTCTCTAGTCATTTGAAATTCCGCCTTAGAACGTTTCACTGTATTAAATAAAACTATAATCTTATTTAGTAAAATATGTGAAAGTGGAATCGCTATGGAACCGAAAAAAACTCCGGAAAGTTCTGGGGAGGTTTCCGATTGAGCAGTTGTATGTATGGTATTGATTATGCAAGGACTATGAAATTTTTACGTTTCAGGTAGGAATTCCGTTATACACAAGTACTGTTTTCACAAGCGTTGTTAATCAAAATACAAAGGTTTTACACCTATAAAAATAAAATAGCTAAGAGCTGAAAAAATATTCCGTTTTATCAGGTTGATTTGTATGCTATTCCTTTTGGTGGAATCATGAAAATGTTCCTTTATAGAAAAATTTTGCTTTTATAGGTTTTACTGTATATAGTTTCACTTGATGTAGGCTAAAAATAGCGTGGTACAAAAGGAATTTCGAAAAAAAAAAAAAGCATCACGAAAAAATCGAGACATTTGGCGTCACGAGGGACGGGTCTTGAAGCACCTGAAATTCGGGACATCCCGCCTTAATCGGGATACCTGGCAACACTAGTCGTGTAACACATTTCTGGTGACAAGTTAAAAAAAAAATTTGAAATTTGCCTCCGCCACTCTTCTGGGAACAAAGCCTATTAGGGTCCTATAGGTCCTAATAAATCTATAAGTCCTATAAGGGTACGTAAGTCATCGCGTAAGTGATCACGTAAATGTCATCGATCGCTACAAAAATCAGCTTATGTTTCTCAATTGCACCGTAGCATGGTTTGTAAATTCGGAATCTTTAAGTTCCGCGCAGGTTTTTGAACCCGCATTCAGTCACACCCTGCGTTGACTGAATGCGGGTTCGATCCTCACGAGGGTGTCGATCGATTTTTTTCTTGGCAAGAAGCTGGATTTAAAAGTGTATATTCATTTTATTAAAAATAAACTGATAAAAATTCACTCGGAATTTAATTTATTTCTTTTTTTTAAAGATATTTTTCTCAAGCATTTAATTCTTTTCAGTACATTATAATAAAAACCTGTCTTTATTTTTTTTCTAATAATTATTTTGAATTTACTGTTACTTTGTGTACTTAACATTGTATTTTTTAATAATGTTATTAATCAATAATTTTTTTTCATGTTGTAAAAGCGTAAGTACAGTAGCCATTTTTAATTCTATTTTCTGCTTTAAAATTTCAAAAGTAATACAAAATTTCAGTTATCGAATTATCTTATGTTGATTTTTGCTTGTCTTTTGTACAAGATCTTATTATAAAAAATAAATAAATAAATAAATAAATACGAAATAAAGAATTATTACCATTTCACTTATATATGAAAAATGAAAATAACTCTAATTTTCTACAAAATGATGTAATGAAAAGTTCTTATCATTTAATCTTTAAAATATTAATTATTCCACAGCCTTTTAAACTAAATATATTATTTGTAATACATAAATTACCGAAATCTTGGTAAGTATTCGCATCGATTTATCTAAAAGAAAAATATTTTTCGGGATGTGTAATTAATGGAAATTTTTGTATACTTAGGAAATTAACAACTATCAGATATGAAGATACTGAATGATGATTTATAACTAGTTTCAGTATTTTCGTAAAGTTGAATTAATGAAGCATTTAAATTTTGTGGTGTTGCATTTCTCTTCCATTTGCAAGTATTTTAAAACAAATTTTCTATAGGTAATCTAAGCCCAACTTTTTGATGTATTTAATTTAATTATTTTGGCTCTTAAATGTGTCCGGTTTAATTTTTTCTTTTTTTCTTTCTCTTTTCCGGTTCAGTCAAGTGTCAGAAAGGGTCAGCGTTGAAAAGAAAGCGAAAGAACCTGGAACGGGCACGCGGAACGGCGCGCTCCTCGAATTCTCCGTCTTACTTAATCGCAGAATTCGTATCATTATCATAAACCGACATTTTGTTTTTTTGAAAAAGTGGTGTTTAAAATCTCTATACCATTTCGTTGTATGTTATTATATAAAAAAACTGACTTGTGTATTTTGTAGTATATAATTTCAGCCATTTCCTATTATGTTTCAAATCTATTTTATGCATTTACTTCAGGTTATATAAGCTATATTTTCTTTAATAGTAAATGCCTTCTTCCATCAACAATAATATAGCATTTCGCTACAATTTAAAAGTTACTACAAATTGGGTTTCTCAACAGTTGTTCACCGATTATAGTGCAGAGGGATTTATGCCTTTTGTCAAAAATAAATAAAGTAACAATAACGATGCGCTAAGGGAAATCAGGAGAAGTAATAATAAAAAAAGAATTATACATATTATTCATAATCACACATCATGTAATAATTTGGTTTTGCATATCATCAACCGGTGATTTGACCAGGGCCAAATGAAAATATTTCGATTCGAACCAGAAATTTCTTCATAAAATGAATAAAATATAAATTACCCAAAAATAAATTAAATAGTTAAAAAGAAATCATGTTTTATAAAACTTGAGTAAGTAGAATTTCCAGTATGTTTAATACTAAAATGTGACACTTACAAGTGTTTTTTTTTTTCTCTCTCTATCTATCTCTTTTTAAAAAACACTAGGAGATCCAGCCAGTGCCTCTGCAACCCAGGGGTTACATAATATAATTTAAGATATTTTTTTATATTAAGATATATTTTAGATTGCACTCTAACAACACACACACAAAAAAAACATTTTTATTTGAAATGTATTAGATTTGTATTCAAATAAAGTTTAAAAAAATTTCATAAATGACACTTTCTTATGAATTAATAGTCAAAGAAATCGCCAAGGATTTCGTTACTTACATCAGTCTTTTTTAATTCTGATCATTTCAGGTGTTTAAGAGCGCAGTTCGATAGATGTCTGTTAAATTCTGTTGAATCCTGTATTATTTATATTATATTCATTTTGTTTTATTGATGAAGTTTTATTTTCGTTATGGAATATCAGTCTGAAAGAAATGCTGACCCTACTTATATCAATTTAAGTGCAAATAGATTTATCTTTCATAACTGTCTGCACGGGATGGTGATAGATTAAAAAGAGTCATGCTTGAAAATTATTTTTAAAACCATAAAAAATCAGTAAATTTGGATACAGTTTTGAAACACACTGCATTTGTAATTACCTTTTTTTCTGCTATGAGCTATGTGCTATGAGTTAAAAATTTGCAGTAAAAGGGAAATTTAATCGCCTATTGTTGCCACCTAAATAATGGCGTCAGCGTTAGGGACGGACATGTTTGTATTTTATACTATAGATTACATTTAAGTTTTTAAAGAATTAAAACCAAACGTTACACAAAATCCGATAGTATGTTTCTCTTCATATTCAAAACCTCTTATCGAATAGATTGCAAAATAGATTGCCGTTTCTCTTTTGCATGCATCGTTCCAAAATATCCACGTCTGAATATGACAGTTATATTTATTTATGACTGAGCGAATGATTTTAATTTTATTCAAATAAAGATCAAATTTCCAGACAATGAACGCTGAACGAAATACCTTGAGCAGCCCTGTTTTTGACCCTGACTTAAAACGGAGTTCAAAGCACTCACTCTAAAATAAAGATATCTCTGAAGAAAAAATAAAAGTCAAAAATAAAAGAAGATGTCAGAATAAATGATCAACGATGCACAAATAATAGGAAGTCAATATTGAATTTTTCATTCATAATTTTTTAATGATATAATTGCCTGAGAAGTTTTTGTTCTATTTTATTTTGTGTAAACGAGGAAATTTGCTTGCGGCATTGTTCTTTTTTTTTCACTTTTTTCGTAAAAAAAATAAATAGTGTTATATTTAATATTACACATATTTTTTTTTTTTCCGTAACAAAGGTATTGTTATTTTGTGTGTTTATATATATATATATATATATATATATATATATACAATAAAACTCAAGTAAATCAAGGATAGAACACGAAATTTATTAAATGATTCAGAGTATTATTTTCCGATAAATAAAAATTTTAATTATAAATGGAAAATAAAAAAGATAAAAAAAACTTTGCGTATTGAAAAGCCGGTGATGGCTTAGGACATCATAACAGAGTTAACACTTTATATCCCAAATTATGAATTAAAAAACTACATCCTTGAAACTTTTTTCCTTTACACTACTATGATGCATTAGAAGATATATGCGCTAAAAATAAAAGGTTTATTTATTTATTGTTAATTACCACTAATTATTTAAAATGGTACTTCAAAGTACCGTTGGGTCATAACATTTGGGAGAAAATCGAGACATAGAAAAAAAAAAGATATCCAATTTCTTCTTAATATTTTAATGTGACTTATTATGTACATATCTAGATGCATACATGATTATGATGTATATATGAGTAAATGATGATGTTATTGGCTGATGATCAGTGAGCATTTCGTCATCAGAAGAGTATTCTTCGTTGTATCACTATCGTCCAATGGAAAGCATATCTCAGAGAAATTTGCAAACTTGTAGAAAACTAAAAATGATTCATAAAAATGCTAAAAGATATTTTTAGGTTTTTTTCTATAATGTGTCGTATTTTAAAGTTTTGTTTTATAAAAGCACAGTATTTGTTCTAAAGAAAAAAGTGAGTTTTTTCATTTATTATTCACCAGTGTCATACTTAAATCATGCCATACCTTCCCCTATTTTATTTCAAAATCCACTTGTTTAGTACCCATGAGAAGAGTATTCTTCGTTGTATCACTATCGTCCAATGCAAAGCATATCTCAGAGAAATTTGCAAACTTGTAGAAAACTAAAAATGATTCACAAAAATGCTAAAAGATATTTTTAGGTTTTTTTCTATAATGTGTCGTATTTTAAAGTTTTGTTTTATAAAAACACAGTATTTGTTCTAAAGTAAAAAGTGAGTTTTTTCATTTATTATTCACCAATGTCATACTTAAATCATGCCATATCTTCCCCTATTTTATTTCAAAATCCACTTGTTTAGTACCCATGCATCCCTTGTAAATATATATGTTTTTATGTATTCAAATGATAAAAATCTAAGTAAAAATCCTGTTCAACCTAAGTCCCGACGGTACTTAAAAGTACCGCTTTGAAAAGTGGTCTGTAAATTGTTCAAACAGAAAATTTATTTTGATTTCGCATACCATATTGTCAAGTGATCTATTTAAAACAAGGGAAAAAATATGATAGCCTTACATTTAAAATTTCGTATGTTTTTAAACAAAAGTTACGGATGTCTTGTCAAAAAACAAAATGGAAGGAAATTTGACGCACACATGCACCAAAATAGCTTCGTGAATAAATTTCAGCTTACTGGAACTGCTATTGCTATTTAGAGGAGGTCAAGGTAAATATTTACTATTGTTTCCTAAAAGTGCCATAGGAAATACATGAAATAAGTGTGTTTCAATAGGGATAGAAAACTGTGTTACTTTAAAGTACCGTCATGGCATAAAGGGTTTAAACATTTTTAAGACCACAGTCTTTCCCCTCAAAGAGTATACAGAAGACCTAAGAAGTTACAGCAAAATAATAATAATAATAATAAACAATCATATTTATTGACGAACGATATTCATAACAAACGGAAGAAAGTGCAAGAACATGACCACAGAAAGCAAACAGATGCGTTCTAACTGAAACATTAAGAGGGAGCATATTTCGTTTCATAATTCAGAAGATAACCATGAGAAAACATTAGTGGACTTGGTCTACTATGGATGTGAGCCCCTCATTTCATCTCCTCAGTTGATGACGTTTTGTGTAAATACAGTTTATCCGAGTTTTTGCTTATCCGAGGTGAGCTTGGCCCATATTAACTCGGATAATCGAGACTTTACTGTATTCCTATTAACTACAGATTATATGAATCTGAAATACAATAAAAAATTGGTTTAATTGTTGTATTTATTCCGAATGAAGAAAATTTTATCCTTTTTGAAGTATTTTAAATTATCGATGTTTTTGTGTCTACAAACACAAAAAATATAAGTGAGATTTAATTTTTTTTTTTTTATAATTTTAAAAATTTGTTTACCAACTAAAAACAATTACATTTAAACTTGGATAACGATTTTTTGAAATGCTTACGCTTCAGCATTTGTAAAAGTTTTTTGCTTGAAAAAAATCTCTCATGAAAAGATTTGTTATATGTATTAAATAAACATCTATATATAACTAAAAAATCCACCTTTTATTTTTTTTTCTTAGGTCTTCAAAAAATGAAATATTAATAAATATTTTTGAAATATTAATGAATTTTTTTATGAGAAACATTTCTTGAGTTGAGGAGAAAGAACATGTTTTCTGCTTTTATGTTATTTTATTTGTAACTCAATCATAAAAATACCAATATTTGAATTCAGTTGCGTTTATAATGTAATCTTTATTATTATAAGCAATACTATAATCAAAGCTTAATACTATAATCATTACTATAATACATTATAATTTACAATTAGATACCAACTTTAGCCTTTTATCGTGTTTTGCAATGCATATTTCTTTTTCTTCACTAAATACTATTTGCCATCACAGCTGTATTTATTCCCAAAAGGAAAAAGCTATAAAATTAATTTTATATTTGCCTAAAGTTATAATTTTACATTGAAATTTAATCAACCAAATACAGACGAAAATACTTCACAAACTTCCAGATAAAATTATATTTAAGTTTAAAAATATAAAGCGACTTATTAAACCTTGCTCATGAAGAATTTTATTGATATAAATTAAAAAACGTCGCGGTATAAGGAATGAAACATCAAATCGTTATGAAAATCTTAATAGATTAAAATATTTATCTCTTTATTTTCAAATGAGCTATTTATTCATCTTCTATTCATCCTCTTATTTGAAACACGTAAATGTGCATCGCTTTCTCATTTCATCTCTAAATCTCACATAAAGAGATGGCTAGCTAATAAATATTCCCGCTATTAATCATAGACCAGAGCCCTAAGGGACTTGATTAGTTCCATCATCGATATCTGTTTTAGTTCCAAATGATACAAAGCATTGGTTTCTCATTAATCATTGACTATCAAATTCTAAGTCTCAGGAGTTTATCATTAAGCCAAATTACTAAATTTATGCATTTGATATATGAATGATGCTTTTATAGTTATTCTCGTTTAATATGCTGATGTTATATTATTTCTAATTGCTAATAAGGTGTAACATTAAAACTACAAAATACAGAATCAGATATATACAGAATACAGAATATACTTTAAAAGATAAATAAATAGGTTAAATAAGAAGAAATGCACAATGTATACTAATAATAATTTTAGAACACGGAACAAAATATGCATACTTTAACAAAGTCGGTAAAATAACACCAGAATATATAACAATTTAACACCTTGTAATGATATATTATTTCTAATTGCTAATATTGCTATAATTATTTTCATGAAATAAAATTATATGTTTTTTTAGATGCTTTATTTGAAATAAGATATTTTTAATGTAAACACTGTTCTTGAAATTTTTCAGAACACTGATTTAGAGCAATCCTCCGTTTTTAACAGAAGATCATTATTTTTGTATTGTATATTTTAAATGCGGAGAAAAAGGAGAATGTAGCTGATATTAAATATAATAGAAAATCTACAGTCTTGTCAAGATTACATTAAGAGGAAGTTATCCAATATAAATTTCAACGAAAGTAAGATAATTTTCTCCTCCAACCAATATTATCCATTCATTATAACAGAAACAATAGAGATTCTAACACGTAAAAATAACATATGTAACCATATAGTATCATTCAACTTACCAAAACTGTGGCTCGAGGTACACAAGGGTTTAGTAAGAAATAAACATACAAATAAAAAAAGTAACGAGCGTTACATGAAAAATTGAATGATGGCGTTTCAGTTCATTGCATCATAGACCGTGCAATTTTGGAATAGCATTATTTATTTGTTTTGAAAATGACTCTGGATGAGTTGAAACAAGTCGACGGTCAAATAAAACTATTTTACTGTTTTTATAGTTTAATCTTACACCTTTTTACCCGACTGAAAAGAAGGGTTATGTGTTACACGCATATCTGTGTATGTGGATTTCTTTATACCCTCGAAACATCCCAACGGCTGGATGGATTTTAACGAATGAGGTCTCTATCAATTCGTCTTAACGGCCCGATGGTTATAGGCTAGATTTTGTTTTTATAAATTCAAAATGGCGGCCATAAAATACAAAATGGTGGTAGAGACGAAAAAAAATTACGCACCCTATTGAGTGGCATATCACTGGATAGGTCTTTCAAAATGAAGACGATGTTTCATTGACTATTTTACAGTCAGAAGCTCCGTTAAAATATTATACAACCTGGAAGTTGTGTATGTAGGATCTCTAGCTTTACTGCAACTCTAACCATCATAGACATCTATAGACCTCATCAAAACAGTATTTATAGATAGGAACTAACAATTAAACACAACTTAAAAGTCACCAATACAAGTAAATAAAAAAAAAATAGGTAAGTAATATAAACGAGTAATATAAAAAAAATATATATTAAGTCAATTCTTACTCAGGTCAATAAGAGAAATTTTTTTTCTCCCATTCTTCTTTTCTCTTGAGTGGTGCTTAAAATGCCTTGATCAAGAAGAGGGCTCTATCGGTCTTAAAATACCTTGATCAAGAAGAGGGCTCTCTCGAATATTGAAAATTAATTAATTCAATTTAATTAATGAATTAATATTTGAAAAAAACTAGATTAACATCAAGTGTCATCCACTACAAGTTTAAAAAAATTATTTGAGATCGATTGGATGAATAATAAGTATTTTATTAACGATTGAAATTTTGAACAAGATATATATAGCGAGAGTGTAACCTAATAGTAGGAATTGAAAAAAAAATAATTTCCCATTGATGAGAAATAATTACTTCGCTTTTTACGCAGTCGGGTTTTTTGATTTTTTAAATTTAATTGTTTATTAGCAATTAGAAATAATATGTTATTACAAGGTGTTAAATTGTGATATATTCTGGTGTTATTTTACCGACTTTGTTAAAATATGCCTATTTTGCTCCTTGCTCTTAAATTATTATTAGTATACATTCTGCATTTCTTCTTATTTAACCTATTTATTTATTTTTTATAGAAATAAAATATTACTTTTTTCTCTAATTAAAACATATAAAGATGAATATCATTTGCTATTTAATGCTATTTGGAGTTACTTTTTGTAATCCCCACATTCATTTTCTTATTTAATAACTATTATTGCTAATAATTAAATTATTGTAGTTGATCTTCTGCTAAAAAACGGAGGGTTGTTCTAAACCAGTTTTCTGAAAAATTTACAGAATAGTGTTTACTTCAAAAATAATTTATTTGAAATAAAGCATCTTTAAAAAAAATCCTATTTTATTTCATGAAAGTAATTGATTAAAGCCCAATGAAAAGTTTTTAAAACATTAAATCAATTTCCATCTTCTTTTAAAAATAAACGTTAGAAAAGTTATAGAATCGTATTGTTTAATAAGGAAATATAAGAAAGTATTATGTAAAAACACATCATGAAAAACTCTTGACTGGTATAACATATATTTCTTAAAGGAAATATTTAATTAAATTAGAAACTAATTTCCTACACTCTTTTCAAAAGTTTGTTGTCTAATTAGTAAGATTATATCTATAACCGTTTTTCCTATGTTTGGATATGACATAATATTGTAAAATAATTTATTACTGTGATTAATACACACTAAATATATTTTTTTTTACTAATATTTTTATCATTGAGTATAAAATTTCAGAAGAAGGAATATACTATCTTTTTTAACGATCTAACTATAATATGTTTGTAAAATATACCAAACTTTCAGAGAGAATGCCTCTTTCTTGTTATAAGGAATCAATAGAACTTGTTGCATCCTTAAAAGCACGTTAATACTATGTTCTAAATTCTTTAAGCGAGTTGAGACGTGTAAAATTTTTGGAGGCACAAGAAAGGATAATTTTAATATCCTGACATGCATAAAAATTTGTTCGGATCAAGCTCACAGATCCTATCAAGTATCGTGTGGCACTGCAGTGAACGTTGGAAGCGCAACTGTTACATAAGCTAAGATTTTCCTCTTTTCAAAATATTTTATACTTCACGTTAATCGCAAATTACTGTCTCGATGTACTCATCCTTATCACATTGACAAGTTCTATCCCTCATTAAAGATAATGAATATCTTGGGAAGTTCCGGTGGTTTACAAAGCTGAGATGAGTGGCATATTTATTTTATTGTTTTCAATTTATTTTCATGAAAAGCGATTGAAACCTCAACGTCCCTCATGTTCGATAATCTATCGCCATTCTCTACAAGTTCTGCAATGTTAGGTGTACAGTTATTTTCCTGCACCACAAGCTGCTTATTTTCAAACATTTCTGGTAAATGCTAGAGCATACTTTATTTTTTGTGATCTGCTGCACTGATTACATCATTTCAAAAGTCTTAAGGAAGATCTGAACAAATTTTGCTGATGAATATCGTGATGTAGCACAAAAGTTTGATGCAAATTAACTGCTCACCTCACCGAATAGTTGAAAATAAAGGGAACGTATTTACACAAGCCCATTCGTCGATGTCTAATTCGATAATAATTTTTGTGCGTTGCAGCCAAAAAATATTAATAACGCAAGCGTTCTGTATGATGTAATTATGATGCCTGATAAGAAACGCCGCACTAACAATTGTGATCAAAAGGTGCTTTTTCCATCACATTATAACTCAAAGGTGATTGTCACCTCAAGACTCAACTGTCAAATCATCTTGATCTAATTTTAATCATTTCCATCGCATCAATCGCAGAATAAGACATTGTCGACTTTACAGTGATGTAGAAAGACTCAACTTTAAGCTGCCGTAACGAATATGAGTATAGAAAATTTATATTTGGATCACAGTGCTTTCACATTTTGGTCATACTTCAGATAGAGTTTGATTGGGGTACAATGTGAGGGCATATTAATTCATTTTAATTCATGCACTCGCGCTGGCTGTCAGATTGCATTGAAGGTGTGCAGACCATTTTTCTCGTAATCTTATTATTGAAGTAAATTTGTCACAGATTTCTTTCACATCAGTGTTTGAATGAAAGTAAAATAAATGAATATAGAGTTTTGTTCTTCAAAGTTAACTCGTTCGTTGTAGTTTGAATGCGATTTGAGTTATAAGTGTTCTATTCTATATTTTATAGTGCCATCTTAACAGCATTCACCAATGTTGTCTTCAAATATAACATCTATATATATAAAAGAAAGTCTGGATTTTGTATTAATCAACGCGCAGCCAAAACTACTGAACCTAAAATCTTGAAAATTGGGGTAAAAATACTTCTTATGATATAGAGTGCCGCTAAGAAAGGATTTTTCCAAAATTCCACCCCTAAGGGGAGTAAAAAAGAGAACGAATATTTAAAAAATTCCTTAAAAATCGGATTTTATAGTTATTTTTCAACTGATGACATATTTTGGTGTATTTTTGTATGCTGAATCGAATGGTACTAACTAAATTCTTTTAAGTCCAATAGTTCGTGAGATATTTCATATTTTTCAAATTTGGCGATGTCTTTGGCGCCAAAACCTCAAATTTTCGAGTGATAATTTCTAAAAATTCATCCGTTACTATAGCAACGGAAAAATTTAAATTGGGTAACTTTGTTGATCAATTATTCTTTTGTTTGAATAATTAAAATAGCTATATGAGTTAGAAAAAAATTACAAACGCCTTCGAAAACTAAAGTTTTTAAAAATTGGTACTTTTTCACGATATGACATTACAAAATCTATGCTATTGCGCCATTTATTTCAACCCTAACTGTGCAAACGATTTTTACTGCAAACTATGCCAAACATTAAGATTTGCTATTTATTGAACGTGAATATTTTTCAACTGATTTTATTTAAAAGACAAAGAAAAAAGGTTTAATAAGAAATAAATATTGTAAAAAGGAAATATTTAATTTAAATATGAAAGCAGTGTTTGTACTGCATAAAAAAAATTCCTTTCAAAGGTTTAAATTGAAAAAAAAAATTGCAATTTGTCATTTGCTCCTGGATAAAAAGAAAAAATTGGTACTTTTATGTTAGCCGTGCACAAATCTCGCCAATAGCATTTTAAAATCGCAAATATCAGCACTTACATTTTTACTCATCATCATTTACTGTATTTTTATTTCATTCCGATTCACTATAACTCAGGTTCTACTGAACAGAATTTTGTAGAACTTACTCTGTTAGTTAGGTAATTTGTTTAGAAGTGTTTTAATGTAAAAAATAGTTCTACGTTACTTAGTGATATCTGCGGGGATTTTAAAATTAGGTGAACCCGATTATGAAATATTAACTTTTATTTAAATTTCTACTGAATGGATTTTGATGCTATGCGGGAAAGTTCTCAGTGGTGTAGTAAAAAACTAGAGGATGTACTGTATATGCAGAGAGTATATACTAGAGAATATATATGCTATAGCTATGGAAGGCGTACAGAGTTTCTTAAACAATCCAGAGAGTATATAAACGTTAACTTACCCCTACATCCCTGAAGTTCTATAATCTGGTTAACCCGATTATGAAAGATATGTTTAAATTTAACTATCTATAATATATATGAAATGTAAAGAGAAATTTATCTCCGACTGCTTAGAACTTGAATTCTGCTGAATAGATCTTGAGGGTACCTACATTGTTAGATAATTTTTCAGAAAAGATTTTAGCATATCATATCGTTCTACGTTGCTTAGTTAAATAATTATGGGGGAAAATTCAAAATCAGATAAACACGGTTATGAAAGATTGTTTTTTTTTTTAAAGATTGTGCTGAATGGATTTTGATGGGAATTAAACTGTTATTTAAATAATTTTTAGGGAATGTTTTAGTACATTTGCCAGTTTAAAAGATTTTGCTAAATGGATTTCGATGAAACTTGATCGGTTAGTTAATTTTTTAGGGAATGTTTTAGTATAAAACACATATTGTTCTAGGTTGCTTGGATATAAAAATTTGGCTGAAAGTTCTAGAGCCAGGTGAACCCAATTATGAAAGATTAGCCTTTTTAATAGGCTCTATTGGACGGATTCTGATGAGAATTGCATTGATAAAATTTCAGAAGAAGGGTTTTACTATATTGGATTTTGTTCTATCGTACTTTACCAAATCCTACAGTAAAGGATCAACTAAACAAGTTGCTCCTTAACAGTTGAAATTTTGTCTGTGTCAATAGAAAATATAATAGCATAATAACGTCAATAGCGTTTGTAGCAATTCGGATGGGCATTCCAGATAAATGCCCATATTGCTATCAAACGCATGATCAAATTCACAGATATATTTCGTTTGATTCAAGGTTTGTTTAGAAGAATGGCCCAGCGTAGTGGGCGAAGGCTGCTAGTTGATATTATATTTCTTTAAACAATGCGCAGATATTTGCCAAAACACGCACATGAGAAATTATTAATACTGTTGTCAGTATTTTTAAGTATATTTTGACAGAAAACGACATTTTATATTTTGAATTACTTAGCCGCTTCTAATTTGATTACTTTTTAGATTTCTTCTAGTAGCAGGATTTATTACTGTTGTTTTCATTCTATCTGTTTAAACTAGACTCTCTATGCATTATTCACCAATCTTCTGAATTCCGGATAGAGTCATTTGCGACAGTTTACTTGATCTCTTTATTGAGCGTCTGTGAAAATAGTGATCATAAATACTTCCGTTAGATCAATACCGATCAGAACATATTTGAGGCATACATATGCAAAGTACCGTTATTCCGTTGCTGATCCATTCCTACGTTTTTGTTTTTCAAATAAAAGCTCATTCATTACGTTTGAAAGGCGTGCTGAGTAGTGGCAAAAGTTTTGTTTATAACAGGTATATTCGGTGTGCGTTTTGGGGGAAAATATTCAACGTAAAGAAAATACAAAATAAAGTTTAATATGTACTTCAGGAAGATTTCGGAAAATGCATAAATAAATTAATTGCTGATAAGTGTAATAAAAAAGAATTTGGACAACCGAATATTTCTTATTATTAACTGAAAATGTTCTTCCATTGCACTTTCCCCAAATCACAAAATATGCTCACTGAAATGCTCAGAAAAAAGTAAATACATGTGGATGACGGTGCTTTCTCAGTTTGGTAACATTTGAGTTAAGGATTAATTAGGGTATAATTCTTCTAGTTAATGCATGCATTCGCACTAGCTGTGAGATTACATCGAAGGTGGGCAGACCATTTTAACATTGTTTAAGTAAATTTGGCACAAATCTTTTTGTGCTTGGTTAAAAGTAAATTAAGTGATGAGTATAGATCTATTGTTCTTTAAAATTACCCCTTTCGTAACTACTTGAATAAGATTTGTGTTCAGTGCATTCTATTCTATATTTAAAAAATTGTGCCATCTAAACAGCATTAACCTATGTTGTCTTCAAATATAACTTTGACATACTATTTCTATTTCTAAATGCTAGAAGGTTTGAGATTAAAACTTTAAAAACAGTAAAAATAGTTTTATTTAATATCGTGCATTTTTTTTTCAATTACTTATTTGTAGAGCCGAAACATGTAAACATTCAAATATAACTGCTTTTAATGTTTTTTCTTTAAGTTTTAATCTTACATCTTTTAGCAGTTAGAAATAGTATATTATTACAACATATCAATTTATTATGCATCAACATTGATATTTCATTTCTTTAAACAATGCACCGACATTCAACGAAACACACGTATGAGAAATTCTTAATATTGTTGCCTGTATTTCTAAGAAGTGAGAGAACAACATAATATATTTTGAACTACGTCTAATTTAATGATTTTTGAGCTTTTGTCTAGTAGTGGGATTTACTGCAGTTGTTTTCATTCTATCTGTTTAAACTAAATCCTTTATGCATTATTCACTAATCTTCCGAATTCCGAATAGAGTCATTTGCTACAGTTTACTTGATCTCTTTATTGAGCGTCTGTAAAAATAGTGATCGCAAATACTTCCGTTAGATCAATACCGAACAGAACATATTTGAATCATACATATGCAAAGTACGTTATTTCGTTGCTGATGCATTTCTAGGCTTTTGTTATTCAGATAAAAGCTCATTCATTATGTTTGAAAGGTATGATGACTAATGGCAAAAGATTTATTTATAATAGGTATATTCGGGGTACGTTTAGTGGAAAAAAATGTATAAAATAAAGATAATACGAAACACAGTTGAGTTTACATGTGGTTCATGAAGTTCTCAGAAAATATGTAAATAAATTAATTGCTGATAAATATATTAAAAAGAATTTTGCATCCGAATAGCATTTGTTATTATTTTCTGAAATTTTTCTTCCAACACACTTTCCCCCAAATCACAAAATATGTTCAATGGCTACATTTCGTCTTTCTTGTCACCAAATAAGGTTGTTTCTTTTTTAAAAATTTAGTATAGACTATGTAAACGATAGATATAAAGGAGGAAATGGTGTAAAATCGAGTGTCTCAATATTAGATGTTTGTTAAAGCCAGAATTTTCATCAAAATTTAAAGAAACTTGACATGATTATTCTACACTTATTTTTATACAATAATATCATTATAAATATATGATTTGCTGAACACATTTTTATTACTAAATACTTTTTTTAGAAAAAATAAATCATCTGTGTTACTTCCGTTTAATGGTGCATAGCAGTAACAACAGCTCCAGCTTACATTTGCTATATTTGTTTTGTGTTTGTGCATCACAGTGGAACGAAATGGCCAAAATCCGCGACATTGACCAAAATTAGAAAAGCATTATGACTGAAAAAACTAGATGAACGTGTTCTATACTTTCCAGCATTTATGAGAAATGGGTAAATAGGGTCAAAAATACAACCTTTATCTTCAATAAACCGGTCCGTTTTATATTTTGCGTAATTGTGAGGTTTTGCCAAATTAATTAGTTGGTTATTTCCCTTTAAAAATTATCAAGTTTATTTTTTGCAGTTCTACGTTATTCAGTTAAATACAATTAAGTTCTAAAACATGTTTTTATCTTTTGTTTATAAAAGTACGTGTTGTTAAATGTAAGCTTTAGAAAGACAGCTATTCAAAAAAAAAAAAAAAAAAAAGTTCCGATTGTTCTGTAAAACGGGCTTTGTTTTATTTTCCCCTGGGTATTGATTGAGAGAAATTCATATAATAATCATATCCGATGTGATTTCCCCGTGTTCAGTAGATCCGCAATCATGTTTAGACTTCTTAGCGCATTCGAAATTGATTTTGTAGTCGAATTTTGCAAATACCAGGTAGAACAGTAGTTGTCACAGAAATTTCCCAGTTCTGACTTTAAATTCGCCTTTAATAATATTAAGTTACCAAACATCCTTTCGACATATTTTTATGAACTCTACATCCATGTCCCCAACAACACGCCTTTCAAGTCAATGTGCGCCCTGGTAACACTTCTAAAGTTCCAAACTTTTCAAATCGAACAATCATTTTTCACAAATCTTTCATTGTCATTGAACCTTTTTCCAAGCCCATCGATACTCTCGCAACGTAACTGAAGCACTTTCACTTTTCTGGTTGTAAATTTTGACTAACAATACACGACCGCGTAGCGTCAACATATCAAAAATTTCACATTAAAGCACGATCACAACTAATGGAAGCAACGGCAACTAATGGGCCATAAAGCAGCAATTACTTTTATTTATTGCTAAACTGAATATCACGTTATAAGCAGTTTACAAAAATTTGCATAATCAACATTTACACAACTTTTTTTGCAAAAGACAAATTGTAAATGTCCAAAAAATATTCGTAAGTGCATATAAGAATAGCCATAACTCTATACTAAATTCACTGCTAAATTATAATATAAAATGTCCACTAAATCTTACTCAATGAACTAAAACGCTCAAGTTTTTTTACTGCCCAAAATCAGCCGTGAGCACCACGATTGCTCCAGTTGACGAATATGCGAACTTCTTTTTTTTCTTTATAAATCGATTCTCCATGGTCTAAATCAGTGTTTCTCAACCTTTTTTACTTCACGCCGCACTTAAACGTAGAATTAAATTTGTGCGGCACACTAAAATTATGATGATTAAAAAAGGAACGATTATCTATCATTACATAAGAAAATATTACATATAATTTTTAATTTATTTACTATCACAAACAAAATAGGCCACTCGAGCCGAATAAAGGAAACGAAAATTATTTTAAATAAAATTCTTATAACCCTTTTCTATATACTTTTCTTTACTATGCATTAACATTTATTAGCCGATGAAACACTATTTTAAGCACATTTTTAAAGCTAGTTTCGGTAACATTCAGCATACCGTCATCAGTGCAAAGTCCTTCCATGTGCAAATCATGGTCAATTCCATGTGCAAATAATGAAATTTTCCTATATGCCTGGAAGAGAAGCGGATTCAAGGAACCGATTTATTCCTCAATAGCAATGCAGGAAATTACAAGCAACAGCCTATAGGAAATTGTTTAAGGAAAGGAACTGGTAATATGGAAAAATATCTAAATTTGTTAGTAATTTGTCCCATTAGTATTTAAAGAGATAGCTGAGTTTGACTTTTTTAAAAATTAGAAGACTCTGTGTAAGATAAAATCTTGGGATAGGCACACTCTTAAATAATTTTTAAACGATCTTTTAAAGCAAAATAATAAAAATGTGTGGCACTAAACCTTATTTCAAAGTGAACTGTATAATATAGAATTTTGGACAATACAGTTTCGAATTTTTAAAAATTTGATTCAACTTGCTTAAAAGTTTCGCGGCACACCTGAGATCTTTTCGCGGTGCACTACTGTGCCACGGCACACAGGTTAAGAACCACTGGTCTAAATAATAGTATGTGATTGCTATAAGTGATAAACATAAATTTTAAAACAACAAAATACCTTTATTTATTTACATTTCGACATGTTTCATTGCATAAGACGGTAACATTCTCAAGAAAATAAAATGATAAAAATATTTTCACAAAAATTCAAATTGAAAAACTAGTAAACGAAAAAAAAATTACGTGAACACAAGCATAATGAAATTAACTGCAATATTCAAAATGGAAATTTGTGAACGCGAATCATTATGCTTGTGTTCGCGTGATTTTTGTTTTTCTTTACTAGTTTTTCAATTTGAATTTTTGTGAAGATATTTTTATTATTTTATTTTCTTGAGAATTTTGCCGGCTGATGCAATGAAACATGTCGAAATGTAAATAAATAAATGTATATTGCCATTTTAAAATTTATGTTTATCACTAATAGCAATTAATGAATACTCTAATATTTTGAAGTGATTTTTATATGTAGTTTATAGTAGTTAGTATGTGTACGAAATAGGCGTACGTTTGTCCAGTAAAGTCTTATTTTTGATCTTATTTTTTAAATGATTTTTTATTGAGTTCTAAACACCAATTCTTTAACTATGGCCGACCTGTTTTATATGATAAAATATTTTCAATATCTATGACTAAATTTGTAACGTACCTAATTTCGGAAAATAAATGCATGCATATGCAGATAAAGCCTACGAAATATTTAAGTACAGTAGAACCTCTTTTATACGAAACTCCTTTAACCAAAATCCATTTTTAAAGCATTTTTTTAGCTCTTTTTTTTATTATTCTCATATTCCTTGTGTGCAAGCGGTCCTTTCTGAACTACGAGTCCATATAAATATTTTCGATCCCCTTTCTTTAAGTTAATTTGAATTTAACTTGAGCTCCCGTATGCTGCGGAGTGAAAGAAAAAACTAACAAATTAGCAATTGTGAAGCTTTTGAATGTTTTGCAAAAGGTTTGGCACGGCTGAAGCAGCTGAAAGACTGTGATACTGGTGAACTTATAATATTAAAAAAAACCGTAATAGAGTTTCAAAGCAAAGGCAATCGAAACTTCGACAAACAAAAAAATTTTTCAAACCCTTATGATTTATGTAAAATGTACGCAATTTCAAAATTTAAATTCAGGTAATTTATTCTTGTTTATGCATTGCTATTCCTTTATTTTTATTAAACACTTATTCCCATAATAAGAATTATTGCATATAGTTCTCCTTAATCTTAAAATGGAAGCATTCTCGATTATCTGAAGGAGGGTCGGCCCCAATTACTTCGGATAATCGAGGTTCTACTGTAATATAAAAAGAAATATTCTACTACCAAACCATTTCATCTTCATTTACGTTAATTAAATACTTGTTATTTAATTTTTTCTTTTTATAAGTACTTTTTTATTCATTTAGCATCTTTTTCTGCTCTAAAGAGAGCTTTTGCGATCAAAGTAAATAGATTTTTTTCCACCATACATGACTTGAAACTTATTTGAATCACTCCATTAATTCTTATGCCAGCTGCTTCTTAGAGCATTGATTCTCGATAGTTCATTTGTTTTGCTATAAGATTTATTGCAAAATAAAAAAAAACGTTCTTTTCGTTGATAAAACTGTGTAATATTATCTAGGGAGGAAAAAAAAAAACGTTTGCGGTTTACGCCTTCAGTGCTTTTCTTGTATCTTTTTAAGTTCTTGATAGAAATGTAACTTTTTTTAAGTAAAAGGTATTTAAAGTTACTTTCTTTCAATCTTTTAAGAACTAGTTCTATTTGGCATATTCAATTTAACAGCCGTTATAATTAATGACTCATATTAAATTATAGATTCTTAAAACTTTCACAAAAGTTATTTTTCCATTCTTATTAAAGAAGTTTCTGTCTTTTTATTTGAAAGTTAAATTATTATCTTTGAGGAACGAATTATGATATTTAAATATCAATCAACAGTAACTTTAAAACTATTGTGAAAGTATGCTTTTGATAGATGTTTTTCGAAAGTATTACCAACTTGTTTGATAAATACACTTTCATAAACGGGTTTGGTACGCTTTTATGTAATCTAATGGTGCAAAATTCAATTTTATACTAAATATACTAACAACCGGTCCTGGTACCAAATGAAAATATTTCTATTCGAACCACAAACTTTTTCATGCAATAAATGAAATATAAATCTTACACATATGTGTCAAATAAGAAAGTTAAATAGTTCTAAATAAAATTTCTGGTGTGAAATATTTTTATAAAACTTGAATAAAGTTCCTGGTATGTTTAGAGTTAATTTTCTATACTTTGACAATTTTTAAACTTAAATAATAGTACAGTATTTCACTTATTTACGTATTAAGTTTTAAACATATATTCTATTATTTTTAATGGAAAACGACTGCTATGTTTACTTAAGTGCATCCTAAAAACACCAGAATATATGAAAATTATTTTTATTTTATTCCGAGATCGTTTATTCTTTATTTTCTGTGGTTAAAGTTTTGTTCTATGTTTTTTTTGTCTTATTTTCTTATTTACTCATTAGGCAGTTTTGATTTCTAAAACAAAATTTTACTATAAAAATAAATTCAATTTATTATATTTATCTAATGCATAACTTTAATTGATTTTTAACTTATTGAAATAATTAATTTTCATACTGGCTGCTTCTATGGATGTTCCTTTTCGGTGGTATTTCTGTCTTGATACGCGATTGATTACTAAAGGTAAAATATTTCGAATATTTATGTCTAAATTTAAGAACACATTTTTTTTTTCACTGTAAAAAATGACAAACGTTTCTGAAATATTTCTTATATAGGAAGTTATAATATAACATGAACGAAAATAAAAAATAACCTCTTCCGCGTTACTCGCAATTCCCGAAAAGCAATCTTTTTCTTTAGAGACATTCGAAATCAATATATTTTCGAGATTTAATGAGCATTTATATAAACTATTTTTTTTTCTGTCACTGATTTTCGGAAACGTTTTCGAGAAAACTGGAATATAAAAAATATATACAAGGTGGCCATAATTAAACTGGAGGTACTCAGAGTGTTCTGTAGCGCGATCTAATTGCGAGAATGGCGCCAAATTTTGTAGGAAGATTAAAGAAGACGGGGGACGAAGGATTCCGCGAAAAAAATAGTTCCAAAAATCACCGCCAGGGGAATATGTGGCGCTGTGTATTCGTAAAAGAGAGTTTCAAAAAATGAAGAATCAATACTGAAACAAAATTACCGTTTATTTAACGAATTTAGCAATTTAATCCAAGCTCAAAATGGTAAATGTTTATAAAAAGCTAAATATTTACATAAACACTGCTAAAGTTTCTTTTTCTGCAAATTCACTTTCAGAGCCCCAAAGAAAGCAACAGCAGCAGAAGAAGTTCTTTATTCAAATTTCACGTTACAACTTTTGGCCCAGTGCCAGCTTCTTTGGCTTTAAAAGGTAATGTGCTACTGTTAGAAGCAATTTCGTTGAAAGTTATCTTTCATAATGTCTCCTTCTTTAGTCGAGCGAGCTCTACTAATCAAATTCTTTTACTTCAACCAGTGCAATGCGCCAGCCGCTCTTCGTGCTTTTAGAAACCACTAAAAAATGCGTGAAGGTAAAGGTCCTTTGTCAGTTAAGGGTTTAAAAACAATGGCTGAAGTTTGAGAAAACAGGTTCTCTAAATGTTCAGTCAGGCAGAGGGCGAAAACCCGTATCACAGAATACAATAGAAGAAGTGGTAACGGCGATTGTCGACAGAGCACCAGACAATATTGCTACCACTTCCAGCGCTGGTGGGATAGCTCGGAATCTGGATATGCCTTATTGTACGGTATGGAAAATCTGACGAAAGATTATCCACTTGTATCCGTACAAAAATCAGCCGTGTTCAGGAGTTACGTCACACCGACCATGATAAGCGATTGACTTTTGCTCATACTTTTCTTGCCAGAATGGAGTTGGATGATGCTTGGCCCTGGAAAATTTTATGGGGTGACGAGGCCCACGTTTACCTGAATGGAACTGTAAATACCCAGAACTGCCGAATTTGGGATAACAAGTCACCAAGAGCATTCAAAGAAATTCCTTTGCATTCACCAAAGATAACTGTTTGGTGTGGTTTCACAGCAGATATGATCATAGGTCCATTCTCCTATGAGAACATTACTCCGACAGGACCTGTAACTTGTTCTGTTACCGGAGACAAATATCGCCAAATGCTAAACAACTTTGTTATTCCGGCACTTCAGCAAAGACGGTGCCTGGAGAAAATCATTTTCATGCAAGATGGAGCCCCTCCACATATTGCTTTGCGGGTACAGCAGCCGCTACGACAGAAATTACGATAGAACTACGACAGAAAACAAAAAGAGTCATTAGCCGCTGTTTTCCAACTGCATGGCTATCTCGGTCCCCTGATCTTACACCCTGCGACTTTTGGCTATGGGGTTACCTAAAGTCAAAGGTCTATCACGGAGGTGTCCAGGACCTGACTACATTGAAGGATAACATATCGCGAACTGTATGGGCGATTCCTGGAGACATGTTATTCTCTGTTGTTGTAAATGCTGTGCACAGAATGCAATATGAGGTCCACCAAAACGGCGGCCATATCGAACCTGAGTTGGATGTGCTAAATAAACGGTAATGAATCATGGTAGTTCGGAAGAGATTATTGCATATTTTCATCCGTGGTTATGTTTTACTTTCCTACTTTAAGAAACAATAGTCTTTTTACAGTGTTTGGATGTAGAATATTACTTTTCTGCGTGGGATTCATAATATTGTTAGAATAATATGCAAAGGAAGGTTACATTACGATAAGAATATTCTTCATTTTGTGTGAAAAATTCTATTCATGTAAGCTTTTACGTTTTCTTATTAATTTTAATTGGCTCATTTGGCCGTTTTTTCTTCTGAAACGAATATCCGCTATTAAAGTAAATAGATTTTTTTCCCTTTATATACATGACTTTGAACTTATCTAAATCACCCCATTAATTCTTATGCCACCCGCTTCTTGCAGTATTGGTTCTCGATACTATGTTTGTTTTACTGCATGATTTAATCCTATAAACTTTTTCCTCCTTTAAAGCCACTTAATACTAGATGGAAAAAAAGACTTATTTTCTGTTCACGCTTGCAGTTATTTCATCTTCAAATATTTAAAAATTTTGAACGAAAAGAGACATATTTTTTTTTATTATTATTATTAAAAGGTAAATTTTTCTGAGAAATAAAATACTTTGTTTCAGTCTGAAGTGCTAGTGCTACTTAATATATTCATTGTCAGGACAGTTGAAACTAATCATTCAAACTAAATTACGAATTATATTTAAATAAATATTTTTTACACTTATTGAACAGGGAAAAAATAGCGATTTGCTTTTTTAACCGAAAGTCAAACTATTATGTTTCATAATCTTAATAAACAAGATTTCATATGATTGTAACTTTGACTTTACAAGATTTGTATTGCATGTTTCACACATATTTAATCGTGTGTCTACTATGCTAACGATTCTTAAATAATATGGTAGTAATATGAAACTAGTATGAGAGTATAAATAAGTTTCTAAACTTAAAAAGAAAACTATTTATATTCAAATGATTGTTAGAAATCTGAGGATAATACATAAAACTGTATCATAATTTAAAACAAGAAAGAAAAAATCTTGCGTCAAGCATAGATTGGGAAACCCTTTCCAACACCAACGCATGCAGAATAATGTAAAAAAATTGCATCCTTTAATAAGTTAAATTATTATCTCTAATTCAACAATATGGAAACACACACATAACACATTTGAAAACTCAATTTCAGTTGTTCCCATCTACAGTTGTAAAGTTATCCGAATTCTTTGAGAAGCCCTGTATATGATATATAAATTTGTTTCTATAAACGTCATGCATGGGAAAAATTAGTTCAGTTTGTAAATACATACCACCATTGAAAAATTAACAGCACAATGTGCTGGCAATTTGGACGCCAGCAGTTTGTGCTGTAAAAAAATGCGTCCAAATTGCCAGCACATTCTGCTGTTAATTTTACGCAACTACTCTATTTTCCATGTTAATATAGTCAGGAAACCAAAGAAAGATACAGCGCATTCACTGTGATTGAGTTTGTTCTGGCAAATCTACAGTGGTTTTTTTACAGTGTGGATAGACAAACCGAATTGATAAACACTTTTTTAACTTTCTTGGAAAGTGTTAAAAACATCTTTGCTGTAATTAAATATTTATCATTTAAACTTTAACCTTTTACTTATTTGTTTTTAGTTGATTCACTTCATATTTCCCCCTCTTATTCGAAATCCTGCTATGATTTTTCCATTGTATGATTTGTAACGTATTTTAACCATTCCATTATTTTTTTATGCCAACTGTTTTGTGAAGAATTTATTCTAGTTATTTGTTTTGATATGAGACTCGTTGAAAAGGGGGAAAAATCAGTTTCCTTCAATACATCTATACAATACTATCTAGAAAGAAAGAAAAAAAAACATTAGCGGTTTACGTCTTCGGTTAATTTCTCCTCTTTGTTTAATTTCTTGATATAGATGTATTTTTTATCAATTAAAAAGTATTTCTCTGAGAATAAAATTACTTTTTTCAGGCTTTTAAAAAACTAGTGTTATTTTATATAGTAATTTTGATTCATTTTTAATGATTTGATCTAAATTATAAATTCACAAAATTATCACAAAATGTTATACGTTTCCTTATAATTATAAAAAAATAAAAAAATAAAGTATCGAAATATTTTTTAATACCGAGAATTTTTCTTTAAAATCAAAAATGAAATTTATGTGTTTTAGGAACTTATTGCAACTATTTAAGTTTGGGCAAATTATAATTTCGAATACTTGTGAAACTAAATTTTTGACAATTTAGTTTCTGACAGGTACAATTACTATTTATTTCAGTCTGGGTTTTAGTGGATGGCTGCCGTTTTATGTAATAACTTAAACATTAATTTTAATTGATATATTTTGCAGTTTTTAAATTACAAATGATGAGAAAATAGAGTGATTGTACCAATAGTTGATCAATTACTCACTGTTCTAAAAAAAAGTAACTAATGTTGTCCCCTCCGCTGTTTATGAATTTTTTGTGGCCGGGGGTCTTTCTTCGTTAATATCAAGAAAACTATTTCTTACAAAAATATGAAAATCGGTGGTATTATAGAGAAATGTTTGATAAACACGCTGATGTGGACAGATTTTAAATCGAAAAATTATTTTAGGAGATATTTAATGTTAAAGTTCCATTACAAAAGTTTTATAGGAGCAAAAACTATATATAGGAATGTAATAATTTTTGATCATTTTATACATTAGAAGTTCCCGCTGTGCAGGCTGCATTTATTTTTTTAATTTGACTCATTTTTTGAGGATTTATTTCCATTTTAAATTCAAATTTTCAGCGTTTCGAGAGACATTTTAACAACTTTTAGGAAAGGGTATTATGTTAAATTGTTGCCAATTTTAAAAACAGCGCAAAGAATAATATTTCTTCCAAATTAAAAATTTATTTATACGTGACTGTTATAAACAGAAAAAAAACCTTTCAAATGGGAATTAAAGGATTACGTATTAAAAACAGGAAAATATTGATAATTACGTTCTAAAAACTATATTTTCACGTGAATTTTAAAAGACAAAGAAAATTTCAAAGTAATAAATTCAATAATATGCGTTAAAAGTCGTAAATGGAGGAAATCACGTCATATTTAAAATTACGAAACGATAATATTGCCAAACAGTTTAAATTTACAAATATATTTGCGCGAGACATTTATTTTATATTTTGATATTATCTTTTAAACTGTTGTTGAGAATCCTAAGACAGCGCAAATAATATTTCCTTTCTAACAACAAAAGTATTTCCACGTGCATATTAAAAAGAAAAAGAAAACTTTGGTGAAAATTACGTCAGATTTAAAACGATACAATTAAAAAGTCTTTTAAATGTCTTTAAAATTTAAAAGAATTTTCTTATAGCGTTGTTAAAAAATACCGGGAGACAACGACTCTGTTTACTTAATTCATTTTATATTAGCTTATTTTCACATGTTTCACTGATCTGATTTAATCAAAGATGAAAACAACCCATTAACAGGGAGATCGCCATTATTTTTTCCATTATAATTCATTCTTCCGAAAAAATTTTTAAGCCGATCAAATTAGCGTGCTTTTAAAGTTTGCGGTGTCTGAATGGGGATTGGTGAGCGTAGCTCGTAGGGGGCAAGGCTTTCTAATGCTGTAAATAGATGAAAAAAAAAAGACAAATGCCTTTTAATCTACGAAAATATAACATAAACATAAACGAAAATGTCAAATAACCTTTTCCGAGTTATTTACGATTCCGGAAAGTGTTTTTATCGTTGGAAACCGCAGAAAACAGTATATGCTCGATATTAAAAAAAAAAAAAAAAGCATTTATGAAAACTAAGTTTCTTTTGATACCACTGATATTCAGAAACGTTTCCGGGTGTTTTTATAGTGTATTAATGAGTTTTCTCAAACCAGCATATGGGTATTTTGGATGCAATTAATTCTAAATTAATTATTTTCAACTGCCTAATTCAGTTTATATCTGCAAGAGAAAAAAAAATAAATAATGTTAATGTCAATGTTGTTAATTTTTCATGTTTGTTTCTGTAGCAAGTTTGTTGAACATGAAAATGTTTACTGCAGAATGGATAGTACCAAAAAACTATATTCGAGTTGAGGAAAACAGATTATTACACTGTAAAAATATTCCGAAACGTTTCCAAAAATCAGTGGTAGCAAAAGAAACCTCGTTTTCTATAAATGATTAGTGTTTAATGTAATCAATTACTGGAGCTTGATCAATGACAAGTGAAAGTCATTCTGATTTTTATCAAAATTTATCTGATTATCAATTTATCAATCAAAATTATCAATTTTTATCTGATTTTTATCAGATTATTTTTTATCAAAAATATGTTGCTTACTTTTCTAACTTATGTAGAAATACGTATTATTTTTGCACAAATTATTCATCTTATTGTGAAAATAATATGTTCTGAAAATGTTTAAAAAACGGATCATGAAACGAAAATCACTATCTTCATTCGACGATTAAATTCTTGTCATTTAAACTTTTGCATTTTTTGTTACTACTTTTAATCGATTCATTTGGTACATTTTTCTACAAAAACGAACGTTCTACAGGAAAATAAACTACTGTATTCTTGTTGTATAACTTGTAACTTTTGTGTGCCACTCCATTAATTTTTATTCCAGCTGCCTCTTGGATTATTGGCCCCCAATAGCATGTTTGCTTTCATGCGCAATTTACTGCTATGGGAAGAAACTCTTTTTATTAAAGCTATATTATGATGTCTTAGTCTATCTGCTTATCTTAGTGGTCTATCTTATTTCATCTAGTTGATTCACTTAGAGTTGTTTTCTTCTAAACTGAATTTTTGTTATGAAAATAAATTAGCTTTATGTCCTCCCTTACATTTCTTGTAACGTATAAGACTCAGTCCATTAATTCTTATTCCAGCTGCTTCTTGGAGTATTGGTTCCCGATAACGTGTTTGTTTCCATGCACAATTTATTGCTGAGGAGGGAAATTCTTTTATTTAATAAAGCTGTATTATAATGTAAGATTTATCTGTCTAGCAAGTAGACTTCCTTTTTTACTGCATTTTTTAGATTCCTTTGGAGTTGTTTTCTCCTAAAACGAATTTTTGTTATGAAAATAAATTAGGTTTATTTCTTCCCTTACATTTCTTGTAACATATAAGACTCAGTACATTAATTCTTATTCCAGCTGCTTCTTGGAGTATTGGTTCCCGATAGCGTGTTTGTTTCCATGCACAATTTATTGCTAAGGAGGGAAATTCTTTTATTTAATAAAGCTGTATTATAATGTAAGGTTTATCTATCAAGTAGACTTCCTTTTTTACTGCATTTTTTAGATTCCTCTGGAGTTTCCCTTACATTTCTTGTAACATATAGGACTCAGTACATTAATTCTTATTCTAGCTGCTTCTTGGAGTATTGGTTCCCGATAGCGTGTTTGTTTCCATGCACAATTTATTTCTAAGGAGGGAAATTCTTTTATTTAATAAAGCTGTATTATAATGTAAAGTTTATCTGTCTATCAAGTAGATTTCCTTTTTTACTGCATTTTTTAGGTTCCTCTGGAGTTGTTTTCTCCTAAAACGAATTTTTGTTATGAAAATAAATTAGCTTTATTTCTTCCCTTACATTTATTGTAACTTATAAGACTCACTCCATTAGTTCTTATTCCAGCTACTTCTTGGGGTATTGGTTCTCAATAGCATGCTTGTTTTCAAGCACAGTTTATTGCTAAGGGGGGATATTCCTTTTCTAATAAAGCTATATTATAATGTCAGGTCTATCCGTTTATCTAGTAGAATTTCTTTTTTACTGCATTTTATAGATTCATTTGGAGTTGTTTTCTTATAAAACGAATTTTTGTTATCAAATTAAATTCGCTTTATTTCCTTTCCTACATTGCTTGTAACTGTAACTTACAAAAATCGGTCCATTTATTATTATTCCAACTGTTTCTTGGAGTATTGGTTCCCAAATAGCATGTTTGTTTTCATGCACAATTTATTGCTAAAGGAAAAAAAATATTTTTTAAATAAGGCTACATTATATGTCTCGTCTATCTCCCTGTCTAGTAGACTTTCTTTTATACTGCATTTTATATATTCATTTGGAGTTGCTTTCTTATAAAGCGAATTTTTGTTATGAAAATAAATGAGATTTATTTCTTTCTTTACATTCCTTGTAACTTGTATGAATCACTCCATTAATTCTTATTCCATCTACTTCTTGGATTATTGGTTCTCAATAGCATGTTTGTTTTCTCTCTTTCTTTTTAGTAAAGCTATCATAATGTGTAGTGTATTTGTCTATCTAGTAGACTATCCTTTTTTACTTTATTTTATAGATTCATTTGGTTCTTCTAAAGGGAATTTTTGTTATGAAAATAAATGAGATTTATTTCTTCCTTTACATTCCTTGTAACTTGAATGAATCACTCCATTAATTCTTATTCCATCTACTTCTTGGATTATTGGTTCTCAATAACATGTTTGTTTTCTCTCTTTCTTTTTAGTAAAGCTATCATAATGTCTAGTGTATTTGTCTATCTAGTAGACTATCCTTTTTTACTTTATTTTATGGATTCATTTGGAGTTGTTTTCTTCTAAAGCGAATTTTTGTTATGAAAATAAATGAGATTTATTTCTTCCTTTACATTCCTTGTAACTTGTATGAATCACTCCATTAATTCTTATTCCATCTACTTCTTGGATTATTGGTTCTCAATAGCATGTTTGTTTTCTCTCTTTCTTTTTAGTAAAGCTATCATAATGTGTAGTGTATTTGTCTATCTAGTAGACTATCCTTTTTTACTTTATTTTATAGATTCATTTGGTTCTTCTAAAGGGAATTTTTGTTATGAAAATAAATGAGATTTATTTCTTCCTTTACATTCCTTGTAACTTGAATGAATCACTCCATTAATTCTTATTCCATCTACTTCTTGGATTATTGGTTCTCAATAACATGTTTGTTTTCTCTCTTTCTTTTTAGTAAAGCTATCATAATGTCTAGTGTATTTGTCTATCTAGTAGACTATCCTTTTTTACTTTATTTTATGGATTCATTTGGAGTTGTTTTCTTCTAAAGCGAATTTTTGTTATGAAAATAAATGAGATTTATTTCTTCCTTTACATTCCTTGTAAGTTGTATGAATCACTCCATTAATTCTTATTCCATCTACTTCTTGGATTATTGGTTCTCAAAAGCATGTTTGTTTTCTCTCTCTCTCTCTCTCTTTTTTTTTTTTTTTTTGAGTAAAGCTATTATAATGCCTATTGTATTTGTCTATCTAGTAGACTATCCTTTTTTACTTTATTTTATAGATTCATTTGGAGTTGTTTTTATCTAAAGCGAATTTATGTTATGAAAATAAATGTGATTTATTTCTTCCTTTGCATTCCTTGTACTTCATATTAATCACTCCATTAATTCTTCGCCAGCTGCTACTTGGAGTTGGAGTATTGGTTTTTGACAGAATGTTTGTTTTATGTTAGTACATCGTTTATTACTAAAGGTAATATTCTTTTCTTTCGCAAAGCTGTGCAGTACGTTGTAGATAAATAAAAGACAAATCAGTATTTAATTAATTTAATTGCCAACATTTTTAGTTTCTAATTTCAAAAAATAATATTTTTAAATTAATCCTTTATGTCCTGAATTATAAATCAGAAATTTACTCCTCCTCAATAATTATCTATGTTAATGTCCGAAGATATCCAAAACAATTTATATAATAACAATTTGATTTTGAGATAAATTTTTAAATAAATTTTTAAATAAAACTGATTCAATACATCGGTAGTTAGATTTTTTTTTTTTTGTAAAATATTAACAAGTATTAATTGTATAGATTAATTAACAGTTATGTAATCCTCACAATTTTTATAAGAACAGTATAAATAAATGTATTGTGATCCTGTCTGTAACAGAGAAGTGTTTTGCAGTTGCAACGTTTTCGTAAAACATTTTTTAATAAGAAAAAGGCTAAATCCATCTAAGTGGTTGAGAAAATAACCACAATAAAAAATGTTTAGCTTCGACTGTTTCTCCGTGCTTACTGAAAGTGATCCAGTAAAGTATTTTGTATGAAAAGTACCATATACTTTTATTAGTAGACGAATTAAATAAATTTTATATTGCATTTTCTTTAATGGGGCTTAAAAGTCCATTCGGAGCATAAAGGGTTTAATGTATTTCCTTGAAGAAGAAATTTACCTTATTGCCATTTATTTAAAAGCAATTTTTATTCATAATAACATTGAAAATGGCATAAAAGTTAATCATTTTGATTTCAAACAAAAAATAAAATTCTATTATAAAGGTAGCATTCTACAGTATTTTTTTTAGACCAAAATTTCGTCTTCTTCGTTTAGGGGTGCCAAAATCCATGTTTGCCATGGGTATAAAGAGGATAGTTTTGGTCCTGAAACACATAATTTACTGCTACCAATGTTTAGAAGGTGACATACACGATTAAATCCGTGGGAAACATTCGAATAATCGGGGCAGCACTACTTTTTTCACGGTATTTAAGAAAATTGAAAACATTGTCCTATTTTTGTAATGGCGTACTGTGCTGGCTATTGAGTGTGTAAAAAAGTTGTAGCTATCAAAGTTGTAGAGAATTTTATGCTCTTTATTGTAACTGACAAATAATATGCTACGTCTCGAGATATTTAAAAAAAACAAAAGCAAAAAAGGTCCCAAAATTTTGAAATTTAGTCTTAAGAAATTTTGTTAGAAAACTGTTTTTCCATGTTGGCATCATTATAAACCAGCCAGAAAAAAAATCTTCTACCAGACCTTTTGCAAAGTAACCACCTTTTTTGGTACATTTCCCTTGGACTATTGTTCCCTAGAGCTCATTCTTAGTGAAGAACTGAAATAAAGGTGGCTTTACTGCCTTCTTTTATTGTTTATTTTATACTGTATATTTAATTTTGAAATTAATTTTTAAAACAAACATTCTTAAAATTCTGGGCAACGCCGGGTATTTTAACTAGCATAGAATATGGTTTGCGTAGCATCAATCGTTCCTTTACAGGGACACGCAAAAGAATTCGGTTACAGTACTGTCTATTAACAATAATTGCTACATGTGCGTTTTTGATTGCGGTGCCGCCCGTTTTTAAATAATTCTAGTTTCTTATCTATTTCCTGGTATGTGTAAATTCTATAGATCATATACAGGACTGTACAAAAAATCTTCAGTAGTCTCCGGTTTATTGACAGAAATTGCTGAAAGGGAATTTGAAACTCTACAATGGCGTTTTCTAACTTAACTAAATTTTGAACAATTTGCTGTATAATACAAATCTATAAATCATATACAGGACTGCTCAAAAGCATTAGGGTATTTCTCCGACTGTTGATGATAATTTCTAATGTTTTCAAATGTGTTATGCGTTTTTGAAATTGTTTACTTAGTTATCATGTTTCACCTTATTAAAAGGTTAAGTTTCATTATAGTATTCTGAATGTGTTGGGAAAAGTTTCATAATCCATTCTTGACGCATGATTTTTCTTTCTTGTTTTCATATAGCTATTTATTTTGTGGACAGCTATAATTAACATCTTAAACGAAATATTATAAATAGCTAGTTTTATTTAATATATCCATTTTATGGACAGCTGAAATTAATGATTCAAATTAAATTATTGAAGTCATAAAATTATCACAAGCGTTAGCATTTTATATATATTTTAAAGATGATAGTGATAAGCATTTAACTTTTCTTATTTTTTTTAAATATTATGTTTTATAAACTAAATGCATATGTTTAAATTCCATTTGATTGTGATTTTTTTTCTATATAAATACTTTTTGTTTCATTTATGTTTAATCATTAATTGTCTTACTGAAGATAGGTATTCGAAAAAAAAAGTTTATATGGAAATTATTTTAAAAAATGTGAAAATAACATAAAAATAAATGTTAAATCATTTCCTAAACTGAAAAAATAGTAATTAGTATGTGCAAATGATCCTTAGAATACTACATGAAAAAAATATATACCTATCACCAAGAAACTTCATCTTCATTTACTCTACTTAAATACTTATCATTTAAATTTTCTCTTTTCTTTTTTACTTTTAATGGATTCATTATGTATTTTTCTCTTAAGGCTAAATTTTGCCATGAAAAAAAAAACTGCAATGTATTTTTTTCTTCTCGTAGCATTAAATTTTCTTGAATAACTTTATTATTTCTTATGCCATATGCTTTCTGGATTATTGATTCTTTGCATTACAGTTGTTTTGATATACTATTCATTGCAAAGGAAAAAAATCTATTTTATTTATAATACGACATAATGGAGAAGAAAAAAACTACCATTTTTGTGGTTCACACTTTTAGTTTTTCGCGGATTCTTTGTTTTCCATTTCTTGACATGTTTGTAACTTTCATTCATTAATTAAAATGTATTTAACTTATTCTTTTTTTCTAGGAAGAAAATGCTTAGATCTTTTGAATAATTAATTTTATTTTACGCAACAATTTTGAATTCGGTTTTAACTAACAATTCAAAATAAATTATGGTAGTCAATATTCCTTAAAAAAATTAGTACTTTCTTACTAATATATATATATATATATGTAATAATAAAAATTTTCGCCCTTTTATCTTAATTGAACTATTCCAAATTATTATAATATCTACCTTTTTTACTTAGCTTTAATACTATCTTAAATTTTTTATCTTTTTTCCATGCTTTAAATGCGTATTTTTTTATTACTCTAAAAACCTTAATTCCACTCGTAGCTTACTCTTAAAAACCCAATAAACTACTTTCTTTCATTTTATTCTAAAACTAAATTCTTTTTGTTTCGAATGTATTTAATATCATTTGTTCTATTTATTCGATATCCCACAGGGCGTTGCAAGTATCCTTCTTTCTCAATAAAGCTAACGCATCAATTATTAAGTCCCTGTAAAAACGTCACGTTTTCCCCACTTTCTGCTCCGGAATTTGTCCAATCGCTGGGCGAATAAATAACGCTGGGCGATTCCATCCCGTCTCCCCCCCCCCTTTTTACAGTTTTTGGAATCGCCCAGCATTATTTATACCGGTATGCATTCTGAAGGTCTTATTCTCATTTTTCACCCCATTGATGATGACCAGGGCTTGGTCGAAAGCGCTCGGGAAGTTTTTTACCATCTGATTATTGGTTTTAATGTTTTAAAACCTGTTAATTGTATTTTTAGCACCTATTTTAGTAATAAAAACTGAGAATCATTTTAATGTATTCATGTTTTAACTTAATATATTCTTAATATATATTTTTAATTATACCAGTAAAAATTAGCAGTTTTATAAAAATTGTTTTGTAAATGGCAAATTGTAAACGTTCCGTTTAAAATCATGTAGCTTTTTAAGGCGAAATTTTTAAAAGTTAAATTTCGACAGTTCGTTCTACTAAGCCAATTAGTCAAATATTCTAATTAAAATTATATTTGCTTTATGGTACATTTAACCAGAACGGAAAAGTTATTTATACATGTTATATATGTTAAATGTTAGAGAAATATTATTTACAATAGTATACAAAACATTTCGGCCACGTGGCATAAACGTACTCACCATCACTTTGGTGCAGCGAAGCATAAAGTCGAAAATATTGTTTCTGTTTGAGAAATATTATTCTAGTTACAATATATAACTACATATTTTTGAAAAATGCTACTAACCCTAATTACTGTTATTGTTATATAATTTTTATTACTAATTTTTCCATATATCGATTTTATTTATAACTAATTTACAAGGCACCATTGAAAAAAAAAATTAGATACTTTTATCTTTTCCGTTAAATTTTATCACTAAAAATTTACAACCGTTCTTATCATAATTACTTTTCTTTGTAATCTTGATTTTTTGTTTTTGGTACCATATCAAAATACCATTTATCCAACAAGGTAGGTCTCCATAAAGCGCATACTCTCTCTTTATCTCTCTGTTTCTCCCCCCCCCTCTCTCTCTCTCTCTCTCTCTCTCTCTATATATATATATATATATATATATATATATATATATATATATTTAAATGCTAATGAAAAATACTCATGTACGTTATAAAGGATCAGTCAAATGTAACTGCGGAATTTCAGTACGAAATATGAAAAAAAATGAAGTTGTACTTTCGAATGTTTGGTGCAAAAAGGCGTTATTTCGCGGGGGACACTTTTACCATGCAAATGCAAACGACTTTAATTAATTTGAAAATTGTTTGTTAAATGAATGTTTAGATTCGGAGTACTTTATGAATTTAAAGTTAAATGATGAAATACTTTATTATTATTTTTATATAAGCTTTATATAATATTTAAGTTGTGTGTTACTGGAGTTATTTAATTTTACACGGTTTCAGCAGCCACATGAGTTTTAAATGTATTTTAAAATAACTTCCTGATTAAGAACGCTTTCGTTATAAATTGAATAAGTCTTTGTTTCCATGGCAACAATACTGTTCTCTTGTTGTCTCAAACTAAAAATATCAAAGTTGAATTGACAGTGACCAGAATCGGATTTTGATTGTGAGTTTAAGCAATTTAATTTTTATTCTAACCCGTTTATTACGATCGTTAACTTTCATTATATATACGCATAAATATATATAACGACACTGTAGTTATAAAAATGTATTTAACCCTTTAAGCGTCCTGCAGAACTTTTCATCAATGTTTAATGATTCATAAAATAATAGCTATGAAAAATCTTGGTGTGAGAATTTTTATTTGATAGCCTTACGTATTTATTTATCTTTTGCACATAAAAAAATTAACAATAATATCCATGTTGTGTTAAATCAGTCTTTGAATTAATAAATTACGTAACAGAAAAACATGATTTGGACTCTTAAAGGGTTAATTAAGTTAAACTTACTTAAAATAACTCAATATGAAGAGTCGAAAAGTTTATTCCTTAAAGAGTATTTATCATACAAAAGTATTTTTTGAAATTTCATAAAGTCGCCAACCGCCGATAAAACGATAAATAGAAAAAACAAAATTTTCATTGTTTCTATTTCAACAACTAGGGGGCTCGGCCCCCTACGAGCTACGCTCGCCAACCCCCGTCCAGACACCGTAGACTCTAAATGCACGCTAATTTGATCGGCTTTAAAAAGATTTCGAAAGATTGAATTACAATTTAAAAAACAGTGGCGATCTCTCTATAAACGGATTTCTATTCATTTCTCTTTGATTGGGGAATTTTAACGCCAAATCCGTTGCGGTACTATTTGATTATCCCGTCAACCAATTTCGCCAAATTATATAAATCGCCAAACCACTCGCCAAATTATACAAATTGACATAATTTTTATTTTAAATAACGAAAAAACAAATAAATTAGTACAACATTAATAAAAATACAAATAAAACGTCGAAATAAAAATAACTTGATGACGTAGACACGTGTAACAACATTTCAAAATAAGCTAATATAAAAGGAATTAAGTAAACAGAGTCTTTGTCTCCTGGTATTTTTTAACAAAGTGAAAAGAAAGTTCTTTTAAATGAGACATTTTAATCTGACGTAATTTTGACCAAACTATTCTTTCTCTTTTTAATATTCACGTGAAAATACTTGCGTTAGAAATTAAATATTATTTGCGGTTTCCTAACAAAAATAGTTGAAAAGTATCCTCTTAAAATATCAAATAAATGTCTAGCGCAATTTCTAAATTTAAACCGTTTTGCAATATTATTTTGTGTTCATTTTATGTAATAACTGTAATGTGACGTAAATATGACGTAATTTCTCCTATTTAAGACTTTTAACGCATGTTAATAAATTTATTGCTTTACAAATTCCTTTCTCTCTTAAAATTCACGTGTAATTATAGTTTTTATGACATAATTTTTAATAACTTCCTGCTTTTTGTACATAAATATTTAATTCTAATTCCAAATGTTTTTTCCTGTTTATAATAGTCACGTGTAAATAAATTTTTAATTTATTTACATGTATAAATATTGTTTTTTTGAAGCAAACATTATTGCTTCCGCTGCTTATACAGTTGGCAACAGTTTAAATTAATATCACTTTCTAAAATCTGTTAAAAATATCTCTAAAAATGCTGAAAATCTGTATTTAAAATAGAAATAAAACCTCAAAAAATTAGTCAAAATAAAAAAATTAATGCAATCTGCACTCCGGCAAATTCTAACGCATAAAATGATCTAAAAATGATTAAATTCCTATGAACAGTTTTTGCTCCTATAAAACTTTTTTAGTGGAACGATTTTGTCCAAGTTTAGCATTAAATATCTCTTAAAATAATTCTTCGATCTGAAAACTGTCTGCATCAGCGTGTTTATCAAACATTTCTGTATAATACTACCGATTTTCATATTTTTGTATGCATTATTTTTCTTAATATTAACGAAGAAAGACCCCCGGTCACAAAAAATTCAAAACCGGCGGCGGCGGCGGCGACGGCGGTGACAGCGGTAGTTACTTTTTTTTAGAATAGAGAGATACAGATTGATTTCTTGTTGTCTCAAACGGGCCCTAAACTAACAATATCGAAGTTGAATCGATAATGCTCAGAATCGGATCTTAATTTTAAGCTTAAGCAATTTAAATTTTGTTTTAAACCGTTTAATACGATCGTTAACTTTCATTAAATATATACAATAGACATATATAGCTTCATGCCAAGAATATTCTGCAGTTTTTTTTTTTTTCAATTTTTTTCTGAGTAAGCGCTTATGGAGAACTTCCTTGTAAGTATCATTTAAAACGTTCTAAATGAAATTAAAATGTTCACCCTTTTACATCAAAGGACTCGCTGTCACTTTTGTGCACTGGACCAGAAAAGTGAATAAGCTTGCTTTTGTACGAGAAATATCAAACAAGTAACAGAATATTCTAACATAAGCTACTTATTTCTGCCTCATAAATAACAAAACCCGGCTTATCGTAGGGAACCTCATTTCTCGGGTATGTAAGTGAAAGTCTCTGGTACATAATTTGTATAAAAGATAATGAATACGGCGCAATGTTGTTTTCAAAAGCCTGAATATTGTAATTTAGGTCTAATTGTTCTTTGAATGATGTCATTCATTCGAGACAAATAATGTTCGATAATTGCCTGAGATGAAAATACTACAACTATTTTTAGAATCAGATGATAAAACCTTCATGAATATACCATACATGAGATATTTTGTTGTTAGTTATTCAAGCGACGGTTACTATTAAAAAACGATGTCCGATTTTTATCCCCTTTTTCTTAATTAAATTTAATAAGTTTATTTTGAAATTAAAAATTTAAATATGAACTAATGTCTTAAAGTACTATGATTTTTATCATACATTTAATTTAAAAAAAAAAGAACGGGGTCTGTTTCCATTAAAATAAATTTTGATATATTTTTATATAATAGTTATAAGAATAAGAATAATGAGAATAAGAATGATAAGTTATAATAATAACAATCTTATATAGTAGTTATATTTAATCAAGATTGTAAAGAATTTTTTCATAAGTGGAGTAGTTATGTAGCTAAAGAAAAATTCATTATTAAAATTATTGTAGGATTAGAATTTTTTTCTTGATAATGAAAATATACTGTTATTTATGTTTTCTATACGTAATTAAAATAAGCATTGTATAAAAGTTGTTTTTCTTTTGTAAACATTTATGGCGTGATAAAAATGTTGCAGATTTCTTTTTAAGATCCAGTAAAGATTCTATTATCCGCTATAATATGTACCAAGTTACTACCTGTAAATGTTCAGAATTTTCATTAAAATACATTTGATAATTAGTCACAACAAACTTTATTAAGGAATGTGACAAATCTATCGCATGAAATTTCTCTGTTTAATAGACCTTCTTATTTTGAAAAAAAAAAAAAAAAAAAAAAAAAAGAAAAGAAAAGAAAAAGAAAAAAAAAAGAAAGAAAGAAAGAAAGAAAAGAAAATTTTGGTGAAGATGATTTATTTCACATTTTTATGCTTAAGAAGATTTATACCAGAATATTTTGAGAAATATTCTAGAAAGAAAAATCTAAAATTAAATTATATCATTTTTGTGTGTAAATACGCATGAATACGTGTGTAAATACGTAATGATCTAGTGAAGTGTTAAATTTTAATATGTATTTTTGGATTGCAGTTTTCTTTTTAAATAACACTGTAACTTGAAAATTTGTAAGTAAATTAATACTGTCTTTTTTCTTAGCTATATGAGTATTTATTTATCTTTCAGGTAAGTTGCTTTGAATGTTATGGTTTTTCTTCTATATTGGTGTCTCTGCGAAAGGAAATTTAGTACGCTTGTAAGTAAATTCTATTTTAAAATTTACATTTATGTGAAATTTCTCTAATGATTTCTAAAAATTCCAAGTAATTAAAAAATAAACACAAAAATGTAATGATCAAAATAATTAAGAAAACAAACAATGCTGTATGCATCTAATAGCTTTGGAATAATATAGAGCTATTTTCTAATATATTGCTAATATTACAATTTTTCAGTTACGTTATTTTGGATAAATTATATCATATTATGCTCATCATTTCTATTTCTCTCAAATTGCAGAAAATCGAGCTCATTTATTTAAAGAGAATATCAGTGTATGATAATGTTTGTAGATTTATGAAAAAAACGGAAACCACTATTATATTAAACACATTTTTAGAAAAGATGCAACAAAAACATAATTAATCTGATCGTCAGGAAACTCAGAACAAAAATTAATTAGTAGTCGCTCTTCTGACTGGTTAACGCTTGGTAAAGTGTGTCTATGAAATAAATAAACAGGAGTTTAAAGATTTTTAACTAGAAATTTGTCAAAAGATTAAATTTCACAATGACAATTTTTGTTATTATTATTATTTATAAGTGAAATTTTGAAGAAAAAAAAATCAAAAGATTTTCTTAGAAGTCATATGTGTATAAAAAAGAAAGATATAATGAGAAATTTAACGGTTCATCAGACAAGTACTTGTCTCATGTATCTTCAATGTCAATTGGAAGTTGATAGCAAACTTACTTAGTAACTTTTCTTCACTGTCCATCATGTCAAAAAAGTTATTTTAAGAAAAGACACCTTTAAAATTTTTGGAAAAGGTATTTGTTACAGCTGTAATACAATGTTTTTTAAATGAGGCTGAACAAGGCGATGTTGAAAATGGAAAAGAAAAAAGAATTTAGTTTAAATAAAATATATTGATTATTTAAATATGTTTAAGCAACATCCTCGTCTTAAAATGTTTTGAAATAGTTACATTTGGAATTTATTTAAGATTCTTACAACGTTTGATAGTTACTTTAGTTCTGAAATCCATTCATGCTTATAAAAATTCATTGATTTATGACAACAACTGCAACACATTATTAATTAACAGTGAAGATCGAATTCGTGATATTCAAAATTCAGTTTGAATAAAAATAGTTATTTTTCTGAAAAAAAACTTTGAAGTGTGTTTTTTGCTATCGCAATTAAGTGTTTGGCATGAACTGGCAGAATTGTTTAGAAAAACATATGGAAACACCTGTTGATTAAAAAAGATGATGAAAATGCTTAAATATAGTATGACGAACGCAAAATTTTGAAATTATAGCATACTTCGTTTGATTATGAGTAATGTTTATTTCAGATTCATCATTCGTTCCCATATGCTCCAATATATCATTTCAGTACTGTAGAATACTTTGTCTCAACCAAATTGCAGAATATATCCTTTCATATAATATAAATTCTAAAACATACATATAATTACTTAAAAGGTGCTAAAAACATATAAAGATATTAGTTAATATAATCCTGAGATCATTCGAATACATACGCGTTCATTTTCAAAGGGAAAAGATGACTTACTGGAATAGAAAAAAAAACATACGTAAATCAAAACAAAATTCTACTTATGCGCAAAAGAAGTTCAGTCGCCTCATTTCAGCCTAGTAAGTAGTGTTTTTAGGCTGAGTTCACTTATTTTAAAATATTATATTTCAACTTAATTGTCAAATGCTTTATTAGAAATACAAAAACAAATTCTTGCTAAATTAAATTTTCATCTAAATTAGATAAATTGCTTATATTTTTGTCATAAAAAAGAATCCCCATTTCAATATCAATCTTGGTGAGATTCAGTAAAAAGAGGATTCGTTTTATATTTTGACGTTTAATGTTAGCTTGATTTTATTTTTATGAGCACTATGACACCAGATGAATACACAGAATTCTAATTACAGTCGAACCTCTTTATCCCGACACTCTAATGACCAGAAAAAGTGTCGTCATAAGCGGAGTGCCGCGGTAACCGGAGTTGGAGAAAAATATGTTTATAAAAAGTTGCATATTTAATTAATTTAATACAGTTTTAAATTCATAACTGCTCTTGTAGTTTTAAGCAATAAAACATTATTATTAAACAAAATAAACACAAAAAACAAAATTGAAAAGAATAAAAATCAGATTTATGATGACTTGTTTTTTTATTGTTACATGAAATATTGATGAACTAAAGTTTGCTTATTCCTATTTGTGCTTCCTACAATTCTTTTTTCAATATTATACAATGAATTGTAATCAATATTCATGGTTTCAGATATGGATGCTAAATAATTGCTGATCATTTCAATGCAATCCAATGCTTCCGTTTTAGTTGGATGAAAAACGCCGTTTAAGCGCAAGAAAGCCATGCCTGACCAGAACAAAAAGACCGCGAGTAGACAGATACGTCTGTCTGGAGCTTAATTGGGTCATTCATAGTGTGTGGGTTTATTTATTCAGATAAAGGATTGAAGTAAAATTTCTCAATTATCTCAATAGGTATTTTAGACATTTTTGTGAAAAGTTTGTCTAAGACATTTCTTACCGCTTAATTTCTGTGCTTATAAGATGGATTATGAAAAATGGACAAATTTCCTAAACCGTCGAGATATCCGGAGTTGAAAATTATTAAACGACGTAACATCCGGGGTCTATTTATATTAAAATCATATACAAAAAATCAAGACTTTGAAAAATTGACGTGATAAGCGGAGTGACGTGAAAGCCGGGTGTCAGGATAACGAGGTCCGACTGTATATCTCATTTGTGGAAACTCAATTTTTCCAGTAATATTTTAGGGAAGTGTTTCGCAAATTGGGGTACTCGTATCCCTTTGGGTGTACATGAAGAGTTTCTTGGTGGTACGCGACAATGTTCGACAAGCTACGGGATTAAATGAGTTAGAAATAAAGGATCATCATTAACTGTTTTGTAAACGGAATATAAAATAACACTAGAAGCTGGAGATTATTTACAACTGTTCCTCATCAAACTAACACCAAACTTTATTCAATTTCAATGATAAGCATAAGCAAGCTCAAGAACTTGCTATCCATAAAGCTTGGGTTGTATGCAAAATAAAAGCTGTGTTTATATCTATGCGTTTCTAATTTTCTTTGTCTTCAGTTTTCTATTCATGGTTCCTAATAAAGTAGTTGGTACGCTGGGCACATTCAGTTTTTCGAGGGGAATGTCAGGAATAAAAGTTAGATAAACTGTGTCCTAAAAGCATAGATATACAGTGTGTCCAAAAAGTTCCCTCACTCCAACTTAAAGAACTCATTTACCTTGATATTTTTTAATATTAAATTTTATCGCCTGCTTATCATTGCATCTTGAGTTTTTATCGTTTGGTAGTTTTCGAGCTCAATTGGTGCGAGAATAAAGTTCTATGTTATTTTGTTCTTCATAGTGAAGTGAGTTTATCACGCTTTCAGAAAAATGCGCTGCTTCAAACTTTTTTTGAATGTAAATCGTATGAAAGGTGCAAAGATGTTTGGCAAAATAAATATCCAAATGATGCAATACCGAGTAAAGATACGCGATATCGGCTTGTTCGACGATTTAAAACGCGTTTCTACAAACATGTGCAAACGAGTTCAGATTTGCCTCCTAGAAAGGGGTGGACATTTGGAACATTTATTATAAATGTAAGTACAGTATTTTTTCCCATGTGATGTTAATAGTGCTTTATCATTAGCACAAAAGTAATCGTTTTAAGGTTTGTTATTTTGTGAATAATAAATGCATATGTTGTCCGTACGGGAACTTTAAGGACAATCTGTACAGACATACGCACACACATGCGGTGAGTTCGGGCTCGTTTTTCGAAGCCCTAACACCGAGCTATTTGGAATCCCGTCAGAGTCCGAAAAAAATTTGTGTCATCAGAACCCGAGCCCGCTACGCATTATAAATCTGTTAATAACCTTTTAAAATTATTCAATGTTTAATTTTCACTTTTAAAATTATTTTCTTACATAGAAATAAATATTAATCCTAAATACTCGTTTATGACAATGTTTAATGATTTTAATGTTCCTGAAAATCTGTTTAAAATAGCAACATTATTTACATCCAACCACTGGCAGAAATCTGCAAAAGTCACAATTCTTATTTTTCTAAAATATCATTGTGCCATTATTGCAGGAAGATATGAGTTTTTTCTCCAGTAATTGTAGAAAAGGACTTCACTTAGAAAGCGTGGATAGAAAATGGATATCCAATGGCTCCCTTATGTTAGTAACACTGACCGTGGCAAGGCTTCAGAATCAAATGTTTATATCCCACCAGGGATCGATACAACTTTATTTTCTTGGGAACCATTTTGTGAAAAATAAAAATTATTTTTGTGAAATTTATTATTTTTTTGTGAAAAATAACATTTTGTCACGAAAGATCAAATACAGTTTCTCAAATTCGAATCAAATGTTTATTAATAATAACTGATTTAAAGTCTTCTGCTAAAGTTTTCCTTTCTGGTGAACTTATTTTGTATAAATAATGATCGTTTTAATAAAAATAATCAATGAAAAGTTTTTATGGAATAGAATTTTGTGAAGAGGCCTGTTTTATTGAAAAGAGCTTTGTGAATGGGCCTGTTTTACTAAATGGAGTTTTGTGTAGGTGTCCTAAATAGGCCCCAAATTTTGCCTTGATCGACCCCTCCCTCCCAAAAACATTTCAATTCCCTTTCAAACTAATTTTTAAAGCATTGTAAAGCACTGTAAAAAACTTAAAACCATTCTTGTTTCTCAAATGGCCTTTTCTATCCTTTTAGAATTTGTGATTAATTAAAATTTTCACTTTGGGGATGTGATCGACCCCTGCCTCCCAAAAACATTTCAATTCACTTTCAAACTAATTTTTAAAGCATTGTAAAGCACTGTAAAAAACTTAAAACCATTCTTGTTTCTCAAATGACCTTTTCTATCCTTTTAGAATTTGTGATTAATTAAAATTTTCACTTTGGGAATGTGATCGACCCCTGCCTCCCAAACACATTTTAATTCCCTTTCAAACTAATTTTTAAAGCATTGTAAAGCACTTTAAAGAACTTAAAACCATTCTTGTTTCTCAAATGGCCTTTTCTATCCTTTTAGAATTTGTGATTAATTAAAATTTTCATTTTAGGAATGTGCCTGAGAAGCGACTATGCTTTAAAAAACAAGCTCGAACTGTTTTCTCACAGGCACATACACACGCATCAATACGTACATATATATTGAGTAATAAACACTTAATCCTGATTTGCTTTCCATAATCTGGAAAAAAAGGGTTCTTTTTCTCTATAGGATTAAGCAAAAATCAGGTATCCATGTAAGATTCTTAAAATTAATAACGTACATATTTCTTGCAGTATCTGTACTACCTAAAATATCTGAAAGTATTACGTTTTCAAATAAAGTGAAAATTTTTTGTTCAACTGACGTCAATTCTTGGAAATAAGATATTTTTGCCTTATCAGTTTATGGGCGCTGCATTGCAAAAATAACATTTCTGTTTGAAAGTGCTTTTGGCGATTTTCAAAATAACTCAGACTTTGAATGCACGCTTCCATAAAAGAACTCTTTTCCAAATTTTCTAATGCAAGCAAAAAATAAAAAGATTAAGCAAAAGAGACAATTCTTTGGAGCTTTAACCAATAAATTCTCACTGTGCGAAGTAAAATTCTCATAAGAAGGTATAAAGTATAAAGAATGGTAGATTTTGAGATAAAGTATGAAAGAGCAGCAGCCTATTGATTTCGACTTTTAAGATTTATTACTAGCCTAAAAGTGAATTACCTTGATAGATGGTTAAAGAACTGCATAGGCGTTTGAAATGTATCTAAAACTTATTGAGTACCGAGATGCATTCTGAATTGCAATTTATTCATAAATCTGAATTGTTGTGTGTTTAAGCCTCTTAATATGATATATATGATATGATATTCTATATGATAACTTTACCAATCAGTATGATTGAGCTAAATTTTTAAAAATTGGTTTTTTCGACATTTTTTAGCAAAACTTCATGCTTACGCGAGACAGCGTACACTCATTTCAACTAAATATACTCAATTTCTTTTGTACTACATACTACTATTACACTTACCTGTACACTAAACTAGGAGTTTTACTATATCATCAAAATTAACTGAAATATTGCAAAATATATCAAAAAATACATATTTTTTATTTAAAATTACCATTTTTATTATATTCGTGTACCTATATAATAATTACGTTATCACATAGAGTGAAGATTCTAGTTTAGAACATAGTGAGTAATATGGAAAGCATTCTGATGAAATTTCAGTGTATTCAGTATTCATTACATAATTTCAGTATTCATTACATAAAATATTTAAAACATTTTATGTAATGAAATTTTTCCAAAATGGAGGCAATAGGAAAAATCCTTTTCCAGAAATCGCATTTAAAGATTTCATTTATATCTTTCAGATACATACAAAACTAATCTAGAACTGCCAATTAAGGTTTATTAATGTTTTTATATAAAAAAAGTAAGAAAAGGATGAATAGAAACATTGTTTACATTTCTCCTGGTCTTCTTACCCCCACTTCCGGTATTTGACTCATTACTTCTTGTTAGAGGTCTGCACGGGCCCGGGCTTGGCCCGAGGCCCGTACCCGGCCCGGCGGAATGAAGGCGAATTTTCAAACGGGCCGGGCCGGGCCGGGCCGCAGAATTAGGACAATTTTTTCAACGGGCCGGCAAAAAAATTAATCGGGCCTATCAGCCCGATATAAGAATTTAAACTAAGCACATAGAATACCAACCATTTTCAATAAATATGATTTTCTCGAGAAGTATAAATGTGCGGCACGAGCCGATGCGTGTTTAAGGGTGTATTCCGATCCAAACGGCTTATTTTCTGATTCATTTTAAAATTCATTTTTGCTCTCAAACGCACCAAACTTGGAAATTCTCTTATTTAGAAACTATATAGTGTGCGGTGCTTCTTAATTTTTTGATAAATGCAGAAAATACTGTAAAAAACGCTGTCAAAGTTGGCATTTTGAACCGAATTTTCCGAAGCGGGCGATCTGGGAATGAAAAAAATGGTCATACTGAGAAAATAATTGTTTAAAAATCAAATTCTAATTAATTGAGCTGAAAATGAAATCACACGGCATGTTAAACATGTCTTCAGAAATCACCCCAGCAAGTTTCAAGTTTTTACTTTTAAAAATGAGTCTGAAAATGTCTCAGAAAATTTCGAGCTGTTGAGGGTGGAAGAATATTTTTTCGAATACACCCTTAACAATATCAATACAGAAATGTAAGATGCCCATCGTAGAGATAGGCATCGTACAGTTACAAGATGTCCGATTTCGAGTTTAATTTTTTTATCAGTAGACTCGTGCCGGGACGGAACTAGTCTTAATCGATCTCAGGATGTGTAGAACAGTCATTGTGTTTTGTACTATTAATAGTGATAATGAAGTTCTCTTAACAGTAGCTTTGGAAATATACCTTAAGGTGGTTCTTATATTCACTGCTTAACAATGCGAAGCTTTCAGACACATTTTCTGACAAAAATTTTTAACTATAAAGGCATAAAATTGACATGCCTGCCTATTGAAGGCATTTGGAAACGAATAGCTTTTTCCATATTTGATAAATTACTTACAGAGATAACAGAGATTCCTGTCACGTGAATGTACGTTTTTCTCCTTTCCTGTGCTATCGCTTCCGTAAATTCGATTCAAAACTCTAACTTTGACAGTATTTTCAGAAAGATATATTGCTTTTATCTATGAAAAAAAAAAAAAAAAAAAAAACGACATTTACATAGCTTCTGAATAAGAATACCTGCCAATCTTACGCGTGTCCGAAAAGAAAAGAATTCATAAATGTGTCGAAATGTAGCTCCTTTGGATTTTAGAAAAGCCTTGAAAATGAGAGAAATATTTTCACAAATCTACTTTTTATTATACAGCTTCAAAAGTTATCATGATTTTAATCCTTTATTCTGAATTACATTAATCTTTTAATGAATCCTTATTTCCATTTTGAAATGTCTGTAGACACGATGACTAAAACACTGTAAGTAATCGTTAATGTTAACTATTGTGTGTTTTCTGTTTTACGAACATCATAGTAATGTAAAATATACTGTAAAATGTTCCCATAAATATGTATGTAGTATTCATTAAAAGAATCTTAATTGTATGTTGAGAAAAAAAAGGAATTTTTTTTTTTTTGAGAAGTTGTGTCGGGCCGGACCGGGCCGGGCCTGTTTTCACTTATTTTTGTACGGGCCGGGCCGGGCCCGGGACGAACTTTCAATTTTTCACCGGGCCGGGCCAAGATAGATTTCGTTCGGGCCGGGCCCGGGCCTGGAAATTCCGGCCCGTGCAGACCTCTACTTCTTGTGTATTAAATCAGCCATAACTCCTCTTCTAGTACTCATAGAAATAAAATTAAAACAGATTTGGAATCGTAAAAAATTGCTATTTCAAATGAAATAAAAAAAAAAATCGAAAATTTTCATGAAAATGGCGATTTTAATTTAGGCAGATAGATAGATACCATCAACTGGGGTAACGTTGGCCTAAATTTCTCTGTTTTATGGCATGTTTAGCATCTTCATTCTCTTATTTTACTAAAGCAATGAATATCCTGTTAATTTTTTGTTTGCTAAGAACATATGGAACCACGCCATTATCATAACTTTATCGACATCGATTTTTTTTCTTTTTTTAATCCAAAAAGTGTTTTTGAAAATTTGGCCAAAGTTACCTTGAATTGGAATATCAATGAATTAAAATGAATGTTATAGGGCCTACAGCATGATGTGGGCCAATGTTATCCGATTGAAAAAGGAGAGAGAAGGAGGGTAACAAGTGTAAACAGATAATAAATTAGTATATATTTTGATGAAAAAATTATTACAAAAGTCATAACTATTGCTTAACGTGGATTGTCCATGTCTGAGACTAAATACTGATTTCTCTTAGACAGAACTTTAGGTGGATTAATTTTTGCCACAATGTCGTTACATTCATAAATCATCGAATCCGGTCACAGTTGCTAACGCTAACACTTTAATACTTTAATTTCTTTTCCATGCAGTCGACAACACAACCCTCCTTTGAATTCAAAGTATGAATCCTTCCGGAATAGCGATTGTCATTAAACAGCACAAATACAAAATTCCAACTTTACAGTCATCTTTGTTAATAGCTTTCTTGTTTGGTTCAGTTGAAACCAATAAACTGGTTGAATCTTCAACAAATTTATTATTTGTACAAGCACAAATGTCTATTTTCATAAATATACCAAAAAGAAACAAAGACATTACCTCATACAATAAAATAAGAAAAAGCTCCCCTTTAAATATAACATTTTTTTATGCATTGACAGGAAGTATATATAAAAATTTAAATGATAATTGTTTGGGCCAAAGATAACCTAACTTGTGAAAACTCTTTCCTTTTTTATTTCAGGGAAAACAACACATAATCCTACATTAGGCCTTGACGTACACTGATGGTGTGAGAATATCATGTTACTACCAAGTTCCAAATTAATTAATTTACAGCTTGACAAACAAAAGTTGTAAGAGCAAAATTTTCACAGTCTTCACTCGTTTTTGTTTGACTGGTTCTGCCACGTTGGAACATTGGCAATTATTTACACTGAGCTGCCAACCTCAATCTATTGCTACCATCTATATTTTGAGACCAAAACGTTTTTGATAACTCAAGCGATGTAGAAAATAGAGCAGATTTAATCTTTTTTTCTCTTTTGGGCCAAAGGTACCCCTTAATGGGCCAAAGTTACCCCAGTTGACGGTATCTTAAGTGAGTTTATGTCTTTAAAGTCATATTATAGTATTTTTTTTTAATCAAAAACAGAAAAACTATAAAAATTACTCTATTTTTTTTTCATTATTTTCTTATTAAAAAGGATTAGTATATATATATATATATATAGCTCTATTAAAAGTGAATGATTATGAAAATTATTATGAAAAGAGGGTGCAAAACAACAATAAAAATCCATGAAAATTTATAACGAAAAAACAACAAACAAACCACTCCCTGCTCTTCAGAAAGTGTGAGGAGTGAAAAAAGCAGGTATCAAAAACAGAAATTGGATCCTCACGGGTTTCGCAAGATATAAGAAGCTGCGTTGCGCCTGATGCACTGGGTTATTTTTTTTTATAAAAAATTTTTTAAAGCATTATATATATATATATATATATATATTATATAGTTTTTTTTTAAATCAAAGTTATTCTCGTTGAAAATGTAGCATCTACTTTACAAAGCAAGTGTCACAACTTAATCCTTCATATGCATAACCCGAGTGGTAATATTTTAAAATCTGTCAGTATCAATGTAGTATTTTTAATGTTTTCAAGAGGATGTCATTCTTTATCCTTCATAGTTTTTCTATTATTAAGTGTAACGCTCAAATAATTAAATATTTTTAAATAAGCCTTTAAAAGTATAATAATTGGAACAAAAATGCGCAGACGTTTAAGTTCTCATGACGACATTTTCTACAAATAAAAAAATATTTTTATTTATGTTTATGTAGGCCGAATTGTGAAAGTAACATTTCTGTTACTTCTAAATGTAGCTTCGATGGTTTTTAAAATAACTCTGGCATTGAGTGCCCATTTTTATAAAAGACTGTTTTCCAAATTTTCAAGTGCGCGAAAAAAATATAAGGAGAGATAAAAGGGAAAATTCTTTGAAACTTAAACCAATAAATTTCCTCTGCACGAAGTAAAATTCTCATAAGGAACTATAAAATAGAAAAAAATAGTAGATTTTGAAACAAAATATGAAAGAGCAGTAGCTTATTGATTCGGATTTTAAGATTTATTACCGGCCTAGAAAAGAATTACCTTGATGGATGGTTACGGTACTACACAGACACGCTGGAAATGTAGCTTGACTTTATTGAAAATTGACACTTAGATCGTTCTCATTGTGAATTACAATTTCTGAGAAAATTGGATTGCCGAGTGTTAAATCCTGAGTGTGTGACACACGTGATATATTGAATGCAATCATCTCTCAGGAAAGGTTAATATTTTATATTTATTCATCGAAATAAGTGAATATTTTACAAAGTCTTGTTTCGTTAAAATTTTCTTAACTGTATTTATTATTAAACATGTAGTCAAAATATTTTAAACAATTTTGCATATTTTTAGGATTTCGTGCTTAAAAAGTAAAAACGGAATAAAACCACTCTTGTTTCTGTCTGTTCACCTGTCACAACCATTTTACTCGTAAAATATGGAACGTGGAAAGTTCAAATTGGCTGTAGAAATAGGCTATTATCCCACATATTTATGTATTCTTAACTATTCACAAATATATGTAGGGAAAATGTAGGGGGGGTGGAGGAGGTAATTAAGTTACTTTAAAAAACAATCTTTTCTACAATCTTTTCTTTGTATATTGTGCGGGGTATCGTGTGAAAGCTTTCATAACGCCGAACTCAAAAATATATTTCTTTTAATTTTAGGTGTTATATTTTCAGAGATATCGTCGAAAATGCAATGCAAAAGTATGTCCCCCCCCCTCTATTTCCGAATCTACTGAAACTAAAATTATGAAAAAATTAGGTGTAGTAGAATGTAATTTAAACCTTGCAGGAAAGCTATAGCGATTAAGATAGGTCACATAATTTTTGAGAAAATCGCATTTTTCCGTTACACACAAATTCCGATTTGCGGGAGTTGAGGAGCACTGGATTTACCTATCGTCACAGAAATATAAAATGATCGTTGATAATTATTTTCGAAAACAATTGTCGGTAATTAGCCGAGATATTAACGCTTAAAGACACAGACGGTTTGGCCATTCTTAAAGACATGGTTGTCATATTCAATGCGCCATCGTCTTTTAAAGCCTAGATAACAACTTTTAATAATATATTTGGGTAATGAAATGCCCAGTTACTAATTCATATATTTATTGTATGGAACCCTTTATGGGCGAGTATTACTCGCACTTGACCGGTTACTTGAATGGAAAAAGAAAAAAATGCTTAGCGAATAAAAACGGCCCTTGGTAGTCTCAACTAATTAAATATTACTGCGCGAAGTGAAATTCATAGATAGGTTTAAATATAAACAAGAAATATAATTTAAAATATTTAGCAGCATGTTTTTAATCCAAAATGTAAAGCGCTGAATATGCATAATAATCGCCTCACTTGTTTAACAAAATTTGAACAAACTCGGTTCGTTAGATATACGATTAACCATTGCTTAAAAACATAAAAGAATTTTCCTCTTGAGGTACGTCTCAAAAATACATGAATATTGCATTGTCAACCACAATAAGTTTGTGCTGTAACATTTCAGAAAAATTGGTTCAACGAAAGCGGGTCAAAAATCGATTGCAAGATATATATACAACATATGAATTTAAATAAAAGCGTATAATAAAAATTATACCTTTTTAAGGTAAAGTATAAAAGAACTGCCGTGTATTGATTCCGAGATTTAAGACTGATCAAAGCGCTTTGAAGAGAATTAATTACTTTAACAAATTTGTGGTGCGAACAGCGGTACAATTGTGCTGGGTATAAACAATACATTTTCTAAACATAAATACAAAAAAAAGTATATATATATATATATATATATATAAGAATTTTTTTATAATTATTATATGCATATAGATACAGGGCATGCAGAGTCCTTAAAAGAGTTCTGTAACACCTGTAGATGGGGCCGTAAAACATCTATAGAGAGTTATATCTCTCGAGAGGCCATCTTATTTCTGTACTGGCCCTCACAATTTCTGTGTACGTCCCTGTGGTAGATAATTTAAGAACTGTATTAACACGTTCACGCCGGCGCGGCGGGTCACACTCCACTGTCTCAGAGTTTATCAAGCCTCCGGCTTTTTGCACACCACTATTATTTTAGAGAAAATGTTGTTCCTTTAAATCGCCCATTTGTTCTATTTAAATAAAACAACATTTTCTGTATTAAAATACTGGTATCCAAAAAGCCGGAGGCTAGTCAGCTCTGAGACAGTCGAGTGTGATCCACCGCTCCGGCGTGAACGTGTTAATGTTTGAAATGTTGCTGGATTGCATAGAAACTGACACTCAGATAGTTCGAAAACTGAATTGCTATATCTTTAGAGAATTGAATTTCTGATTCCCATAATTCTTCAGTGTGACTAGGGTTTTAGAATCTCTCGATTCAGAATCCCGGGTGATTTTTCATCCCGAAAATCACCCCTTTGTTTTATGCCAAATCCAGGGGTTTTCGAAATTGATAAAATTCTCACTGTATACAGGAATTTATTAACCCATCTAATCACAATGTGATAAAAATTGTTTACATTTGCGAAGAATCTATCATTCGTCATAGTTACCATGGTAGAACTGCTTTAAACTGTATATTCGAGGACTGGTACATTACTTTTAGAATAAAATACATAATTTCAAATAATTGTACAATTGCATATCGCAAAAATAGCAAAATTTTAGATTAATAACATGTCTTAAAAACTCTGAAAAAAATTACATTCAGCAGCAAAATAACAAATTATCAGAATCCTTACATCTTTCCATGCATCCTCACATCAATCCTTACATCCATTACATTGAAGGCGATGTTAAGAATTACATATTAATTATTTATAGAACTATAAAAGAACTTGCAGGAATGTAGAATTGTAATCTGTTGTCACCCTAATTTTTAAATTCTTAATAAAATATTTTTTGGAAGTAAATAAAGCTCCTTATCAAAAAGTTAAATAATAACTCTTGCAAGAAGAATGTATTGAAAAAGAGATGCAAATAAAAGATATCAAAACTAATAATATACACTGTAGAAAAAAATCTATAAAGTTGCAGAAATTTTTCTAGGAAACTGGGATTTCTAGAACATTTTATATAACGGCAACAACATAAATTCATGTAACACATATACTTTTGTACCGTAAATCGAAAAATCTGTAAAGTTACTAAGAATTTTTTAGGAAACAAAGATGCCTAGAGCTTTTTATATAACCGCAACCCGGGTTACAGGTAAAATTTTTGTAACATTACTGTAATTTTAGTAGATTCTTTTGTAAAGTTACAGATTTCTGTAGCATTACAAAAAGTAGTTTTGAAGATTTATATCTTTTTCTGTACAGTGTACAGATGAAATTTTCGTAAGCATGCAGATTTCTGTAACTTTACATCTGTAGAATTACAGATTTTTTTTTAGTGTACGATATGCGATGAAATATTATTTAAAGAAATATACTAATAATTGTTTACCCGTGCAAAATAAATTTCCATTTCTAATCCCAATAAGGAGCGAGATTGTATTTCTTAGAATGGATGAATTTGCGGCCATTATTTAGAATATGAATGTGTAATATATAGGCAGAATGTATTTCGGCAATAACCAAATTGGAATTGTCTTCGAGAACTTTCGAGAAGAGAAAGCAGAAGTAAAATTCCTCTGAAGAAAAAGTACTCATTTAGTACATGTAAGATTGAAAATTTTATTCATTTGCAGTATATATATTATCTTGGTTATAAACTTTTTAATAACAAGGCTGAACAGGCTCTCATAGAAAATTAGTCTAATATTTTTTAATATTTTCATCTATCATTATTGAATTAGAATAAACATTTTCAGCACCTTACTTTATTGGAAATGAAATTCGATTTTCAGAAGGAAACATGCCCTGTGTTTTTTTTTTTTCTATCATCACATTTAAAAAATTAAATAGTACTGGAGATTAACCGCAATTTATTATAAGTTTCACAAATCAAATAAATTTATTATTTTTTCTTTGGTATAATATTATTAAAAGAGAATTACATATTTATTCGTCAGAGTACACTATATTTATAATATATAAATTATCATTTCTAATAGATTACTTCATTTAATTACTGAACGAAAATGTAGTGACACTGGATAAATTCTTGTTCGCAAAATCACGGGATTTCATTTGTAAAATCCAGAAATTCCGGGATTGGATATTAGGTTCAGGATTAAATTCTCTAAGTGTGACTCAAAGTTCTATAATATATTATGTGTTATTATACATAAGTGATATTAAATAAATTCTGTATGCTGAAAAATATGAAGTATTTCAAAAACTGTGTTTATATATTTAATTAGAAATTTATATTTCTTACCTATATTTATTTTTCTCCTTAAACTAACAAGTTTTCAAACATTGTACATAAATCATGTATTGGAAATCTGAGATATTTTGCTAATACATTATCAGTCTTGTTCAAAAGATTATAGTGCGAGCATTTCAGTCCCACTTTCAAATGTAATTGGGAATAGACCATTATATGAAAAATAATAATTAATCATTTTAAAAATCAATCAATGTGTTCTAAGTAAAGGGATTGGCTTTATATCTTAAATGTTCTTTTAAAATAAAGAAAATGGCATTATGGACACTTTAACCCATTTATGCCCGAATTTTTGTTTTCTCAAATTTGTTTATAAAATCACTTTAAAAAGTTGCAAAGTGAACGGGAAAAAAATTACACAAATTGTTTTTTGTATTTATTTGATAAAATGTAAACGTTGCAAATATGGGAATATGTATAATATTTATATGCATAATTATATTTTTTGTCTAAATTTATATAAAATAAGCTTTTAAATTGTATATTATGTACTATAATTAGTATTTTTGTGAGCTACCAAAAATATATTTATTTCTTTACAGAGACTAATAACATTATAATCATTATTAATAATAAACTAAGAATATTCGTATTTGAGGCTTAATTTTTTTTTCATAATCATCTTAGGCAGGACTTTACATAAATAACTGTACCTTAAATGGCTAATAAAAATAAGTACCCATTCGTGCCTAGCGCTCCATATTTTGTACGTTACAAAAATGAATAAAAAATAGACTTGAACATATAATTTCACAATTTTAAAAAAAGGACGTATTTCAAAGAAGTCTGCAAGCTAAGAATATGAATTATTTATTTGGATCCTTGATAGAAAAAATGCAAATAAACTTACTTTATACATTTCGACATCTTGAAAAATGAAAAATCTATAAACACCGAAAAAAGCCTTAATTCACTCAAATAAATATCCCTCTTATGCTGTCATCTCTCGGTAACAGATAAATGCAATTATAGATAATTATTTCATACAATTTTTATGTTATAAAGAAGAAAAATATAAAAATTTACTAAAATTCGAAGCGTACCAAAATGGGACGCTAGAGGTAAATGGGTTAATGATTATATATATATATATATGTTTACGCGTATTATGTTATTATAATAGAAAAAAAAATGTAATCCAGCGAAGTAAGAGCAATATTTTTTTTATTTTATATTCAAAGGATTATAGTATATAATATGATTTCCATTTTGTTTTATATCACCATTTTGTTTTATATTAATTCTTTCAATTCTTTCAATTGTTCTGTCAATATGCTTTCAATTGTTTTTATGCATTTGATTTATGCTTTGCGACACTCTGGCCGAAACCCACTGCCACTACTGAATAATAATATTTTGTTGTAAATTGTAATTAGTCTGAAACATTGCTGTGCTTTTCAAAATGCCCACCGCTGAAGAGGCCACAGCCTTTTGTTGTTTTTTTCTTGTTCAGGTTATATGTTTAAATTTCTTGGATGTTTTATGGTTATACTTAATTTATTTATGGTGCAAGATTCTGGGTCTGACAAATGCATTTAATACATAATGTGCTATATATATATATATATATATATATATTTCCTTTAAATGCATTAAAAATGTGTTAAGAAATACTCAAAGTTCTAACTTTTAATGTATCTCATTTTTTTTTTTTTTTTTTTTTTTTACGTTATAAAAATAAAATCATCGATTTACGCATTTAACTTCTATTTGTACATTTTATGTTGTTTTAAACATAATTAAGTTAATATTCGTACAATATAATTGTAATGAGGTAATTATAATTATAGATAATATAATTATATAATCAGGTTTGTATTCGTATCCGAATGTGATCTATGTTGTGCTAAAGTTACTGCTTTATCAACTGCAGTCCGCCATATATATATATATATATATATATATATATATCCAATTGATCTTTTATTTGTTTACCATACGTCTTTTAATGGTTCAACATTATTTCGCTGCTAATTGGTTATTGAATCAAATTTGGTGGTTTTTCACCTCTTTTAAATGGATTAATCGTCTGCAATGTGCTAGTGAATTAGTGGTACTGTACTTGATTTTGTCTTACAAGTAATAGGATCCATTTTTATTTTGTATAATGTCAGTGTAATGTATTGAAGCTAAATTTATTAATTTAATTTTAGTAAATGGAAATAGATGATGAAGATCTGCTTTTATTTTGACCGTTTAAGTTTAAGAAACCCACTTGTTTAAGAAACACACTTGTTAAGTTTAAGAAACCCACTGACTTTAATTTTAGCTCATAATCAATATTAGGCTTAGATATAAGATGAAAATTGGGTTTATGAAAAAACCAATAATATTAATAAAATCAGATCAATGTTGTCTTATTTCTAACTAATTTCTAACTAATAATTTCTAATTATTTCTACATTTTCATGATATGTTTGGTATAAATTCTGTGCCATTGAAAGTAATCGTTTGTTTTACTAAATAAAAAAAGAAATCTTTTGTGTTTACATGTTGATTTATTTTCATCCTGCCATATTTACAGGTTTTGATATAGATTTTATATTGTTTTTATTGTATTGTTATAGTCAACAAAAAGTGAAACGAGAGATGTTTATTTTAACCTTTTAAATTTGTTTTAAGTAATGAAATGTTGTTAAAGAACATTTAAAAAAAGGAATTTAAAAAGCTTCATTATATTATGCGAAAGCTTTACCTCCCACCTTTACCGAAGCAAAATCCCTTTCGTAAAACTAACTGCTCTTAAAATGTTTTTTAAACTGTTTAACAGATGCTGAAAATTGAAATATTTTGCATGTTTTACTCTAAGTGTGTGGTTTAAACAAATTTCACAGACATCTAGATTAGTTTTAGAAGAGTGCTGTTTAACCGTCAAAAATAAATTCGATGTTGAAATTGTTTTCTTTTAAAGTGCTTTTTCTTTCAATAATAACAATAATAATATACTAACAATAACAATAATATACTACTACTACTAATAATAATAATGTTTTTCATTGTTATTGTTGATGCAATGCGACTCTGATAACTCCTATTTTATTTTATTTATTTATTTTTTTTTTGGAAGATTTTAAAACTTATATTTATCCTCTAATTCAAAGTTTATATTTAAATCGCACAATACTTTCGTGACTGTAAATTATTTTTTTTTTTATTTTTGTCCTTTTTGAGATGTTTAATATAGAAGAATATAATGCATTACACAATTATATATGGAATTAGTTTATTTAAACTGTCATCGTCTGATAGCTTTTTTAAGGTATACTTAAAATTTCTGAAGGCTTTTATGAATGTATTAAAAAATAATTGTGTTTGAATGTTTCATATTTAATTGTTTTAAATAACAAATACCTCACAAAAATAAAACTTAAATTTAAATGCATCAAGTAAAGGATGTAATATAGAAAAGTAAACAGAAAAGGGCCGATAATTCAAAAGTATTTGCCGGAAAATAGTTGGTAATGGCAGTTTTAGATTAATAGCAGTTGCAGTTTTTTTAACAAAATTTTAAGGACGTAGACATTAAAACTTACATAATTGTTCTTTTTATTGTTTAACGCATAAAGTATTAAAACAAAAATGACAACTCTTTTAATATTACATAAAATAATGAAATACATTTTTATATCTATTCATCAATTTAAAAGAAAATTGTTAAACCTTCTCCCATTTCATGATGCGCCTTTTCCTTCTTTTAAAACAAGCAACTCTGAATTTTTTTTTAATTCTCAAGAAATGTGTTATACAATAGTTTCCAGCCCCTCGAAATTGAAATACCACTATTTTTGCATAGAAAAATCTGCTTTGTTTAATCTAAAAAATTTTGAGGTTACACAAGGTAAATGTTTTTATGCGGAAATAGCGCTGTTCAAAAATTCGGTGGTTTGCAACTATGGTATAGTAAAATATTTTTCGAAATATGAAAAAAATTCTTAGTTTAACCCTTTTAGAGCAAAGTACTCCTGTTCAAAAATAATTGAATGACAGTAGAATTTACGAATAAACTTATTTGAAAGAAATTAAAAGCTTTACTTCGCGCACATTATAAAAGGTCTGGTGCCATTGTGCATTGGGGATCAAAATTAATATAATAACGTAACCCCCCCCCCCCCTTTTTTCAAGAAGTTAATAGAATTTAACCTACCATTTAAGATTTTTTTATAAGTAGTGTTTGCATACCGCCGAAGTAAAATGCATCAATGAAATTATTTTGTTTTTAAAATGCATTTAAAAAATCCTTTTTAAACGAGCATGTGTGTGTGCTTTGCATTAATTTGACTATTTTAAATATATCTATGGCAGTTTTGCTATTTTTTTCATATTGTTGAAATTTAGATAATAATCGATTGCGTGTGCACCCTGTTTTTCCAGAGCTTTTTGTAATGTTATCACATTTTATGCAAAACAAGGATACAGTCGTGGGGGGAAAAAAGTAAACACCCCTACTACCCCCTCTATGAATTATCGTAGAAGAAAGTTACTGGTACCGAACGATTGGAAATAAAGCCAACTTTTAAATGTTGCGTATAAAAGTTGCTTAGGAGGCCATCTACATATTAAAACGAACCATAACTTTGTTTCTTTCAATAGCAGTACACAATTCTGACAGCATAAATGAACTCTACACCCTTTAATTAGTCTAAAAATCAATCTCTATGCAATTCGTACCATAAGTTTCCGAGAAATTAATTATTTTAAAACGAGCGTATTTTAAGGGCTGTATTCAAATTGAAGTTCCGTACTCGATTGTTGACCGAGAGAGCTCTCTTCTTGATCAAGGCACCTTAAGGCTCCTGTATCCTGTTATCCTTTTACTAATATCTCGTTTGCATTTCGACATTTTTAAATAATTTTTTTGCATTGGATAGCCGAGGTCCGTCTCTACATAGCACCTTTTTCACTTTTTCGATTTTGGTTGCACATATGTTTTAGAATGACACTTTCATTTTCAGAACCGGTTTTGAAAGTGAAAGTAACTTTATAAAAAATATATGCAACCAAAATCGAAAAGTAAAAAAGGTGCTATGTAGAGAGGGACCTCGGTTGTCCAATGCAAAAAAAAAATATTTAAAAATGTCGAAATGCAAACGAGATATTAGAAAAATCCCTCCCCATAGGATTAGCATTAGCTCGTGAGTGTCTTCACAGTCTGGGACAGGAGCCTTAAGCAGTCAATTAAGCTTGTTAGATTACAGGATAGCATAAGAAATTTCAAAATATTTAGTCACTTCTATCATTAAACCATCATTTTGTCGTTTTTTAAGCATAATTTAAAACTACTTGGAAGAAAAATGTGAAATTTTGGATTTCCATAAACAGGACTTAATAAATCTGAATCCATCAAAAAAATTGTAGGTTGCAATTCATAATTTTTTCGAATATTAATTTCATAATCCATAATTCATATCAGAAAATTATAAAAATTGCAAATTCAACGTATTTATGTTTGGGTATATTAGTATTATTGCTACACAAAAAAATAGAACATTAGGATCATAATTTCATAAGTTATAAATAAAAATATGAAAATGTAATTTAGCATTAGAAGCACTAAATTTTGAAAGTTTATAATTCAAAACCTTATCATTCAAATGACTTGAAATTTGGTGTCTAGGGATAGTTTGAACCAAAGATTTGAAATATCTCGTTAAAATTGGGTATTGCCATTGAAAAAAAAATGAAGTTTGGATTCGTTTTAAGATGTCGATGGCCCCCTAAGCAAATTTTATATACGTCATTTAAAAGTAGACTTTATTTCCAATCGTTCGGTACCAGTAACTTTCGTTTACAATAGTTTGTTGAAGAGTTAGTAGGGGGGTGTTTACATTATTTTTTTCACGACTGTACATATCGTTACATTGTTATTGCAATATTTTTGTTTTTCGCAAAATTATTACCGGTAAGCCGACTTCAGTTAGGGTTTGTAGTGGTTTGAGACCCCATGTTTTGTGGTAATTGTTGCTCGTCTGGATAGGTACTAGCACTCCTGTTATCTTGTAAAAGTAGTTTAGACTCACCCTGTATATACTGTATATATGCGTAAATGTTTCATCATACAATAAATAAATAAACAAATACATAAAAATAAACATCGTCGATGAAATTTTAATACATTCGCTGCAAATTAAATAAATAAATATGTTTTTTTCCTTTTTTTACAAAACTCACTAAAACTGAAGATAATGTTCACAGAATTCATATTGCAACTGCCAATCAGAAAATTCGACCTTGTGGTATGTGTTTGTATTTAATGAGTTTTAACAAAAACGGCGTAAAAAATATATACTTTCAACATAGAGCTTTACACTGATGCACTAAGTAAAAAGGTTTATAATTTATAAGTAAAATGTTTTAAATTATATAAGAGGAAGATTTGACAAGATTGCGTTAAAATATGACGTTGTTATCTGTATTTTTTGGAGTTTAAATTTGAGAAATTCCCATTTTTAAATTTACGGAGCACTTCAAAAATAAAGATGTGATTTATTAAAAATTTTTCAAAGCATTCTTTTATAATTCAAATAAATGTTTCCTTTACTCTAAGTAAAATTTCAATTTTAAAACAACACTATCATAATATGTCTGTGATACTTTCGATGTGTTTTAAATAAATTATTTATTTATTATACGAAAATAAACTACCTTTTGTGTTTAATTGTTAATATTTGTTTTCTGCTATCATACTTTATTGGTTTTAATCTAGAATTTACACATTTATTTTTATTTTACTTTTAAGAAAGATAAAATCGTTGAAAGAGAATTTTTATTTTTAACCTTAAAAATTATTTAAGTAAGGAAATTCATTTTAACTTTTAGACGACATTTAAAAACTATTTTTAAAAGCTTCATCCTTTTATAAGAAAGATTTGCCTTCCCTGTTTACCGAAACAACATCAGCCTTATAAATTAAACACCTCCTAAAACGCTCTTTAAAATATTTAACATAAGTTGTAAATAGAGATTATTTCGCATGTTCTCAGTTTGTGTTTGCATTTAAAGTCATTTCAGAAAGAAAAATATATAAATATATATTATCTGCATAATGTTATCTACCCGTTAAAAATGAAATTAAGTGTTGAGATTGTTTTGTTTTAATGTATTTGCTTCCAAATTGAGGAAAAAAAAAAAAAAAAAAAAAAAAAAAGACAATTGGGACAACGATAATTCGTGTTACTTTTTGAAATTTTTAAAAAAAGTATTCTACAATTAAAAGCTGATAGCGGAACGATAATATTCTTTCACGCCTATAAATAAAAATTTTTTAAACATTTATATATGTATTGAAATTGTTTAATATAGAGAAGAATAATTAATTACACAAAAATATATTTTTAATTTAAAATATCATTGTTATTTAAAGTGTTTGTATGTTGAAAGAAATTATTATTTTAAAGGTATAATTTTTAGATGCGTTCGTAAACTAAATGCGTAGCACATATGGTCCGTCCGCCTGTCCGCATATAACAGCGCAAAAACTACCCAACCGAATGGTTTCAAATTTATAATCGTTGCATAATTTTGTCGATTTATTTCAAATTTTATGAAAATCGGATGAAAACATAAAAAGATATTAATAAAAGTTTTCTTTATTCTGTTAAATCCTATCATTGTTATAGAATGTTCATGTTATATCCTATCATATGTAATTAATTCAGTGATATCACATGATAGGTAATGATTCTAGGTTGTCATGGCGATTACGTCCTACTTAAGATGGAGTCATATTATTTCCGTATTACTAAATTTAATATGCATAATCGTAATAAATTTTGTATTCATGCATTTTTGCATAAGAGTGCAACAGCTATTGCACCGAAATCTGAATATTTATAAAATTATTTATTGTACGAACGCACCTCATTTGCCACATTTGACTTAAAATTTTCGACCTGTTAATTATTTTAAACAATAGCTTTATCACATAAATAAAATAAAGAGTAAAATTTATCAAGTAACGAGTTTTAGAACATTATGAAGCATTATGTGAGGAAGCAGGGCAATAAAGCAAAATTTCTTGTCAACTTTAAGGATGTTTGTAATGACACAATAGAATAATGGGAATTTTATATAATAAACTTTATGAACGCGGTCATAAAAATTTGTTTACATAAATGTTCTCATTTCAATGCTATATTCAATAAAGTCTTAAAACAAAGATGACTATCCTTTAAAATTACTTTAAATAATGAAATAAAGTGTTGTATTTATTCATCACTTTAAATGTAAATTTATAAGGCTTCTCCCATTTATGAAGCCGTTTTGCTAAAACCCTTTTCTTTCTTTGACAAATAACTCTGAAAATACTTATTAAAATACATAACAAATATCGTATAGTAAAATATTTTACGTCTTTCTCTGAAATTGCTTGTTTTAAAGCCATTTAAGATTTTTGTTCAAGTAGTGCTCTCCAACCGGCGAAAATAAAATGTAAAGTGGAAATTATTTAGGCTTTAAAATGAGTTTTGAATATATTTTTAAAAACGCATTTTCTGAAGACTTGCATTAACATGGTTTATTCTAATATCGCTATGAAAAATTCTTCATGCTTTATTTTTATTTTTATGTTTTTGTAATTTGTATTTATTCTCCTATTAAAAATCGGCACTGGCCCGGTAACATATATTTGAGTAATTATTTAAAGGATATTTTATTTTTATCATTGTGTATTGCAAAATATAACGAAATATTCAATTTAAAATATCTCAATTTTAAAATTGTTGAAAATGTTTTTTAAATATTCTGATGCATTTCTCTGCATTTATGTATAAGTGTTAACTAATTATCTTTGCGCGTGAAATATAATTATTTGAGTTTTCGTGTAATATTTTTGCTTACAAAGAAAAGTTTAAAATAAATATCAACGGCAATATTTGTTTACACATTCTATGTAAAATAAATAAAGTTTTCTTATGCTTCTTTTACAATACTCACCAACATCCAAATCATAATTCCTATAACAGCTGTCATTCAGAGAATTCGATTTTATAGTTTTATAGTATTTTATAGAATTTTTTTTTACGAATTTTATAGAAAAAAGTTAACAAAAAATAAATTTCGACATAGAACTCACTTCAATTCCAATACCGATCTATTAGGTAAAAAATTTTAATATTTATGAAATATTTATTCCGATGCAAAACCATAATTACCGAAGTTATTTACCGAATTACCGCTGCGCCATGCTAAAGCTGCTTAGAGTCCACACTAATGTAAAATTTAATCTCGATCGGATATTTGAGTTAAATTTCGAGTACAAATTTTGAACTGGGAAAACATACATACGATTGTTGAAGTTAAATAAAATAACATAATATTTGTTAAAAGAAATAGTCTCAAACCCTTACAAAATAAAACATATGTTAAAATTTTAGCCAATCTGAAACTTATAAAACTTAACTCAATTGTAACACTTGTACTATTTTTTTCAAAGTGCACATACAGATGAAAAGTTCTTCGAATATTTTAAGCAATTAGTATATGACCCCTCAAAGCATGGCCAAACTCATTTGTGTTCAGATGCAGAAAAGTGGTATAAGTCATGCATTTTTAAAGTTTCATAACTAAGTCAATTTTAGTGTTATTATTCATTTTTAAATTACCCCAGTTTTTCCTATACAGTGGCAACCCTGAAGATTATTATTTGTGAGGAAGGTGGAATCATAGTCCACATTTTGGCATTTTAACCCAATTTACCCGGGGAAAATTGCCCATTTAACCAGGCTTTTTTAATAAAACCCGCCCGGGCTGGGTTTTTAACAAAAAACCCGGGTTTTGTACAACCTTGATATATATATATATATACAGTGTGTCCATAATTAAACGACCATACTTTAAAGTTATCTACAGACAAAACTATTGTTCATAAGGTTGTAAAATTTTGTGAAAGACATAATAAAGGTATGGGAATTTGTTTTACCTAAAAAAATATAAATAAAAACAGTTCAAAATTTCGCCTCCAGAGGGCGATTTTTAATATATTACACATTTAGCATTACGATAGTTTAGAAATTTTATTTACAGGATGTTCATAATTAATCGACCCTATTTTGAAGTTGTCTACAGGTGAAACTATTGCTCAGAATGTTGTGAAATTTTTTGGAGGACATAATAAAAGTACGGGAATTTGTTTGAGGGAGAAAAAAAAATTAGCAGTCCGTTTTTTAACGAATTACACATTTAGCATATATTTACGATAGTTTAACAAATTTGGTTATAACCAAACATATTCTGCATGACTTTCATCATTTTCAGATACCATCTGGAATCGTAATATAGTATGTTCCCCAGTTTATCGCAGTGTGTTCTGGGAAATGCTAGGAACATGACGTGTAATGCTGTCTTTAGAATAAGGTAAAATAAATAAATAAAATATCTAAACTACCGTAATGCTACATGCGTAATTTATAAAATCGCCCTCTGGTAGCGGAATTTCGAAGAATGTTTTATTATTTTTTTTTTTAGCTCAAATTCCCATCCCTTTATTATGTCGATTACAAAATTTCACAATTTTATGAACATTAGATTTGCCTGTAGACAACTTTAAAGTAGGGTCGTTTAATTATGGACACCCTGTATATATATATGTATATAGCAGTGTTCTCGCTGGATTTTGACCAACATTCCCGATTTGGTGAATAAGAAATAAAAAACAATAGGCAAATGAAAAAAAAAAAAATGCGGCGCGAAACACTGAAATATCTATCTCTAACCCTTATTGTATCTCTTTTTACTTTCTTCTATCTTTACAAGAAGAAAGTATTGGATTCGTGAAAATTTTCGACTTTCGGTTTTCGACGGATTTACACGTTTTAGGGGTCAAAGATTCCGAAAAACATGTTTTTACAAAATGTCTGTCTGTGAGTCGGTGCATCTGTGAGTCTGTCTGTCTGTATGTGACGCAAATTTTGTGGGCGTTCTATCTCAAGAACTAATGCACGGAATTTAATAAAAATTTATATTCAGTTAATCCCTGATATAAATTGGCGCTGATTAGTTTTTGGTGCAAATCGTTCGGCAGGTGGCGCTGCTATGCAGCCTTTTTCACGATTTACGCAATAGCTCAATCTCAACAACTAATCCTTGGATTTTCATCAAACTTCAGATTCAAATATACTTTGATATGAATTAGTGCTGTTTGTGTTTTTGTACAAATTGCTCAACAGTGGCGCTGCTATGCTGCACTTTTCAGATTTTCCATTATAACTGTATCTCAAGAACTAATGCAGTAATTTTCACCAAACTTCAGAATTAGTTAATCCTTCACATGAATTGATATTTTGTACATTTTGGTGTAGATCGCTCAACGGGTGGCGCTGTATTTTTCAGAATGTACACTATCTGTGTATCTCAAGAACTAAAGCACGAATTTTCATCAAACTTTGGAATCAGTTAGTCCTTGACATGAATTGACATTTTATACAATTTGGTGTAAATCGCTCAATAGGTGGCGCTGATATGCTGTTTTTTGGGATTTCCATAATAGCTCTATCTCAAGAACTAATGCTTGGATTTTCAACGAACTTAGAATTCAGATTTATTTGATATGAATTGGTGCTAAATTGATGTAATTTCTTGTACTATTTAAATGTTTTAATTGACGTGATTTATTTAGAAGAAAGTTTTGTGATGGCCACAACATACTAGTTTTCAATATGTTCTAAAACAACCTAATTTTTTGTAATTGCTTATAAAATACAAATTTGACTATCAGCTACAGAAACTATTAAAAATAAGTACATTCTGAATGTCTCCTAAATGTGTAAATGTTTCAGATATTCTTTTAGCAGTCTAAATAAAACTTCTAAACAGCGAGGATCTTAGATTTACCGTTATGAAAATATACACTAAAAATTGCTATGAGATTTCTACTCTAACAGATAGAAAAGATTGACCCGCCACTGATACTTTGCAGACAATTAATAAATAGTACGGTAAATGGCTAATTTCAAAGCCGCATTCCAGCAAAATTTTTCTCAATTTGGCGCTTGATGAAGTAATTTTGTTTGTGTTTTTACCTGCTTGATGCCGGTGCTTAGATAGTGATCAACTGATAATAGGGAAATACCTATCGCATAATCCTTTCTGTATCTTTGGCTGTTGCTAGACTGAATTGGTGTTGATTCAGTATCTCTGTAAATGGAGTAATGTAAATGACAGGGTGCGATTGAACATGAAAAGTGACATCAATCGTTCAGTAACGCAGATAAGAATCTGAACTGCACTGGCATACGCTTAAAAAAAGCAGAAATTGAACACTCGCAATTTGGCGAATCTGATTGTTCGTTTACTCGCCAAGTGAAGTAATTTATCGCAATTTGGCGCAATGGCGAGCGGCAGCGAGAACCCTGTATATAAGTTAAATATTTCATTTTTAAAAGAACTTTTAACATATTTGAAATCCTATCCTTGAATATTTTGCGTATGACGTAACAAATAAATATTAAAAAAATGGAAACAGTTCTCCATACATTTCATTCCACAAAGCCTTTGAAATATAGTAAACATTTGAAAAAAAAAAAAAATTATACTTTCTATTTTTGCGGGTTGCAGGATTCAAGATGGAATGGCTGTGAACTATTTAAAGGTTCAATAGAAAAATATGTCATAACAATATTAAATGTCAGAAATGTTTACAGAATATTTGTTAGAAAAAAAATACAAGATTTCCTTTTATATCAACTGCATATTAATGGTCTTTACACTAATACAGTTAACAGTTGGTTGTATGAGGTTTTATGGCGCAAAATCCCTCAAGGGACATGCTGCGCCAAATACAGTCAACAGAGAAAATTCGAGAAAATTCATTATTCAGATGTTTCTTTCTTTCTTTCTTTTCCTTTTTAACCATTTGGAAAAATGGTTATTGTCCTCTGTCAGGGTAGGAAATCAAAAACATATCTGAAACGTTTTATTGTTGAATCCGCATTTTATTCGTTTTCTGATTGGTGTATACAGTAATCTGTATATTCCCTTTACTTTCAACAGAGATGGTTACTTCTGTTGCCACTATGACAAAAAAGTAATAAAAACTACAAAAAAAAATAATAACTCAGAAACAAATTGAGATACAGCTTTCAAACAAATTGCATTTAAAAGTACATTTTTTTCTCTATACGACGGTGTAAAAAGTAATATTGTGTTTAGAAGTTTAAGAATGAAATTTCCTTTAAAATTGGTCCAGGAATATTAATGTTTAATCCATGGCGTACGTAATGAATGACCAACTCCGTAGAAGTTTAAAAATTTACAGTATCGAAAAATTTAATCCATGGCGTACGTAATGGATGATCAACTGCGTGCGATTTTTTATGTCTTACATTTTAGTCTTTGAAAAAATCATTTTCCAAATGGTCGTTGTAATTTGTTAAATTGCATTTTTTTTTTTTTTTTTTTTTTTTTTTTTTACTTTTGCAAATGAAAAAAAAAAATGTTGCAGTTAAAATTTTCTTAGCTTTCTCAAATATAAATATTTTACTGCAATACTAATGAATAGCAATACCAATGGATATCCCCATAGTTTTTTATATAAATATTATTCCTTCTGTCTGTTTATTTTTATTATTTATTTATTTATTTATTTTTATTTATTTATTTTTTTTTTTTTTTACGAAAATGATCAACTACTTTTTTTAGTTACCTTATCTGTCGATTGCAATAAGAAATATACCAAAAATTGTAGGCCAGTTCAATTTATTCAATCGCTAAGTACATGCCAAAGCTTTTAGATTGAAATTTTAAATAAAAAACCAGTAATGAAAACAATATTGGGGATGGTAAATTTTCTTTAATAATAATGAAGAAAAGAAACGAATTCAATAACTTTTCCTCTTAAAATAAAATTTAATTTCCATTATTGGACTAAATTATTAAAACATTAACTTTTTCAAAGAAACATAATATGTCAATAACCTGGTTCGAGCCCACGCTCCTTGTAAGGAACCAGAATTTTTCTTTTTGGCGTCTAAGACCACCCGGCTTTCTGGACTTCGCTCGATGTCACAAAATAAACCAGTCTCCCTCTACGTTAAGCGATAGAAAAGTACCCTAAAGTGCCCATTGCGCATGCACAGATCAACCGAAATCGGTGTTAGCTGATCATCTTTGCGTTTTGAAGAATCGCTGACTTAGAGCATATAAATTGTTTTAGTATGAAAAACCGAAATAGATATTTTCACCAAATGCGAAATATTTTGAAGCACTCTTAAATGCAGGAAAATTTCTCTGTTACTTTTTAAAACCGTTTAAAAGTTTGTAAGTAACTTCTGATAAAACTATGTGATTCTCAGTTATTGAGGTATTTTTTATTACCTCTATATTTTGATACGTACAAAAGCTACCGCAAAATGTCAAATATCTATATCTGTGATTGCCTGATAGCTGCTTCCCCTCTCTCTACCTTTTTTGGCCACATTGTGCTATAGAAATAGTTTTGGATGAAACCCAGAATTCAAATTAATATTTATTATTCTCTCTCTTTTTACGAATGTTGAGAAAATTTTTCTCATCAATAAATCTGAATCTAAAATTCATAAAAACACGCACAGCCATTTCGCTTTAGCAAAGACAATTTTAAATTATTTCGTTTGAACAAATAAGCTGTAGTTTTTAAATGCTTGGTTCACCTTTAAAAGTTGTTTTAGCATCGGGTCTTTTCTTTCGATGCTATGTTTCTTTTTATTTAACAAAAAGAGTAACGTTTTTCTCAGAAAAGCTTAAAGGTGACATGTTTATATTTCCTCCGTAAAGTCTTTTTATCCATGAAAAATTAATTTATCAAGGGATCTAAACATTGAATATAAAAGCGATTTTTTCTTTCTGTGAATTAAAATTAATGATCTTTGTAACTTTTTGTTGTAACCTACTTTTTAGATAAGACTGAAAGCTGTTTTTAAACGATTTATTACAGATCCTTCTCTTAGTTTTGCCTTTTTATTTATAAAACTTACTCCAACATTTTGGCAAAAATATTGCAGCGTTTCCTGTAGTGAAAAAAAAAAAAAAAAACCCTTAATGTTCTATTTAACGCAATAAATATAACTGTTTAAAACAAACTTATTAATTTCAGTCTCCTTTAAAATTATGTGCACAATTAACACAATATATATACAGGGTGTCTCTTCTTATCATAGACTAATTTTTAAACCGTTAGTTTTAGAAATATACTTCAAATTGCAAAATTGTTTCAAATGTTCTTCTCTATAATATGAAAATCCATTTATGTTAAATACTTATATTTAAAAATTTAAATTTTTATAGGGTATCTTGTTTCTATACGTTATATATAGAAACTCTTTTAACGAGTCCTAACAAGTAAAATATGAAAAATACTATTACCGTAAAGCATCGAAATTAAGCCCCCCCCCTTTGGCATGCAGGAAATTCTAATGATTTTAAGTGGGTCTTATAATTGGAACTTTTGAGAAAGGGATAGGAAAAGTGGAGGGTGTGTGTGTGTGTGGGGGGGGGTGTATATTTGGAATTTATAAAATTTCACAGGATTTTTACAATTTGCAAAATAAAAACAGATCAAATTATCATTTTTGATTTTGAAATTCCTTTCCATAGAAGCTAAGTAGTTTCCCTTAATAAAAATAAGAAATTAATGAAACAAACTTACATAAAAATAATTAAAATAGATATCAAAGAAGTATGAACAATTATGAAACTTAAACTCAATATAAATATCTATTAAATATTAGTGTACAAAAATCAAGGAAACATTAATAGTGTCTTTGGAAAGGAACATTCCTTTCAAAAAATCAAGGAAAACATTAATAGTATCCTTCGAAAGGAAAATTCCTTTCAAAAGTCTAGTAGCGCACATCGCGAAGTATGAGGTTATGATACATAGATGTGTAAAGATATAGATGAAAAAAAATAGCGTAAGATATATTCATTTAGGAGATATGGAAAAAAAACATTAAGGAATTTTCAGAAAAAAAAAAACAGTAGGATGGAAAGTATCAGGAAATAAAACTTGAAGGGGAGGGCTTATAAATGGCACTTTTTGAAAAAAGTAAAAATTCACATATAAGACAGGGTGGCTTATATTTGGAGGGGGGCTTACTTTCGGTACTTTACGGTATTCTACGATCAAATTCACAGAGTCATGATACTTTGAATATGATGAAATTAATGACATTTTTGGGGGGCGCAAAAATGGAAAAACTCGTTTTTAAGATTATATGTGTTGCTGTCTCTGTGTCTCAATTTCTTAATTTTTTGTTTAAATTACGTTTTTTAATATGAAAATTAAATTTTGAAATTTCATTATAGATGTAAATTTCATCTCTTTGAATACAAATTATTAATTTAACACCCCCCCCCCGCCACCCTCTCTTTTTTTATACTTAAGGAGGGATGTCTTTTTATCTTCTATCTTTCTAATTTCTTTCTTTGTTTTTAATTAAAGAAATTTTCCCCCTAAACTATTTAACTTAAGTAGGTAAACTAATAACTACAAACCACAAACAAGTGACCAAGCCTGTAAAAAACCTCTGAAATCGAAGAGATCCTCTATCAAACTTTCGTCCTTCTCCTCCAAGGCAGGAAACAAATCCCCCTTAACTCTCAATAAAAACGTATTTGACAAATTTACATTATACTGACATTATTTTACAGATAAGCTAGTAAACAATGTCTGATACAATACAAAATAATATATAATAAAGTATGCAATATTTCATCTTGCATTTGTACTGAACTTTCAATACTAACAATCATAATTGAAAATTTGACGACTGTTAAAGTTTTACTGACATTAAGACTGATTACAGTAGGCACATTGGGATCAGCTGTATTCGAATGCTGCACCATACATTTTGAAACTAGACACAATACCTCTGTGGTATCGATGCTTGATTACAGAGCCGTGTATTGACGTATTATCCGCGCCATATCAGATACAATTGCGCCAAGCCTAACGCCAATTATACTACTTACAGTAATCCTTATCTTTGACAACTTTATAGCTTAGCATACCTAATAAGAACTGTAATGCAATAATAATAATAATAATAATAATAATAATAATAATAATAATAATATCTAATATAGCTTATTTAATTATTATACTTTATAGTTTTTTTATTGTAGTTTATGGTTTTTTTCTTTTTTTCTTTTGTTATTTATTTATTATAGCTCATTTGTTACGTTTTATTAATTAACTATTTATCTATTTTTTCTTCTTTACCATTTTTTACAATATTATTTATTTTATAATGTTAAATTACCATTTTAAGCGTGATTGGCAATTATAAAGAAGATTGACAAACATTTTTGGCTATGTATCTCCTTGCCCGGTTGATATGTAAGTACCGAAAACCGCAATATTTACCCTTATCATCTGTCACATTTCCTTAGTGATTGTTGTTTAGAATAAGTCGGAAAATGTTTTAAAAATGGATTAAGTATTTAATACAACGGCTGATTTGCACGAAAATAGAAACATTTCTTGCAACAATGATCTATAACTTCAAATCCGTTTTCTCACACACGCACACAGACACCCCCCCCCCCCCAAAAAAAAAAAAAATGCTGATAACATACGCTTACGCGACATTATTATCGAAAAATTTTAATTTGTAACATACATACTTAAATTTGTAATATCCGTTGGTTAACAAACTACACCCGCGAATGATAAAGAGTTAAGAATTGACATTAAATGTCAAATATTACGCATCTTAACCCTTAGTGACAGAAAAACTCCGATTTGAAACATATTTACTCAGATGTTAGAATACATTATTTTAAGCACTTAAAAAAATTATTGATTAAAAGGTACTTTTTCACATTTGCAATAAACAGAAAATTACATGCTTCTCATAAAATTGTCAATTTTCTAATACAAAATTGTAACGTATACCAACATACCTTCGCAAAAAAAACCCCTACTTTTTCGACGTTTCCAGCATTCTTAATTTTACAGCAAAATTTATGAAGTTCATCTTAGCAATAACAATGCGGAACTGCTCAAATGATAAATAAAACCTTTGCATCAAAAATTAACCCAGTATCAACGTCTGTTCATAATTCTGTCAACAATTTATATTAACTGCGCTGTGTTTGGAGATATTAGCAATGAATAAAATCGTCTTTTAAACCCTGCTGCATAAGTAACATTGACGTTTGGGTATGTTGTAGCTACAGTAGAATCCCGATTATCCGAGTTCCGCTTAACCGAGTTTCCGCTTTAACTGAGTTATTTTCTTCTAATGGACTGATGGATTCCATTATTATGAAACAGACATTATAAATGAAGTTTAGAGTGAAGATGCTGCTGAAAGAGCTGCTGAAGGACGACTGTTGAAGGAGCAGTCGTAAAAAGTTAGAACTCAGATTTTCTGGTCAGAATGGGGAAAAAAATTGCCATTTTTTTTTTTTTTTTCCCTACGGCTACTCTTTTATTTTCACTCTAAAGTTCATTTATAATGGCTATTTCATAATAATGGAGTCCATTAGAAGAAAATGATCCATTGCAAAGGTATAAGTTCGATTGAAAAAACTATTTAGTACTCGGAGGAAAAAGAAGAGGCTACACCTGCAACTTTCATGACACTAATAGAATCACATAGCTGGCAATGTGTACGGTTTTTTTAAACCTCTAAAATTTAATGCAAATATTTGTGATACTTAATCGTTGACAATTGTTAAATTTCGGCGATTGAATTAGGCAAAATTTACTGGTAAGTTTTAATGGTAAGAAAAAATCTCAGAAATTGGCAGCTATGCAGTACGCAATACTGCAGGAATAATAATAATAATAATAATAAAGCGGCAACAAAATTGACATTCAACAAACAAAAAACTATCAAGGGCTTTTACAAATAATCCATTTAATTCCTCGATTTTCGTAAAAGTAATGGAAATGTACAACAAAAAAACGTTACTAGTACCATAAAAATTAATGAAGTACTTGTATGATAAAATTTCATTTCAAGTGAAAATTCATATTTCATCTCCTTAGTTCGTGACGAGTTGTGTAAATCCGGTTTATCCGAGATTTTTTGCTTATCCGAGCTTGTTACCTATTAACTGGTATAATCGAGAATCTACTGCATATAACGAGGTGAGAAAAGGTTTACCACATTAGGTTATATTTGAATAGCAATATTCATTTTATTAAATCGCAGAAATATGCTATTAAATACGTTCCTATTCGAAAATAGCGATATTAAAACATATAATCCACATAATCATATTAACCATTGTGTTTAATCTCATTTTCGTCTGTTTTGTTCTTGGCCGTTGGAAAATATCTTGGCATTCTTATGGACTAATGTTGTTTTTTTTTCGATAAACGGCAATTTTGACTAGGAACGGATAAATAATTTTATGTAATTTTTGTCTACGCATATAGACCTTCGTAGCTACGTTTACAACAAGAAAACTCATTTCGAATAAATGAGATTTTATGTAGTTTTTGAAAACGCCAATTGAATCGTCAAAGACTAGAAAAAGGGCAGTTTAAGCTTCGACATAAAATGCGTTTTGGGGGTAATAAACTGGGATTTGTCAGAATAAACAAAATATTTTTCATAAACAACCCGGATTTTTGTTTAATATGAATGTAAATGAATCTGAACCACACAAAATCCGAAAAATGCAAACAGTAATGATTAAAAATAATCTTTATTAAGAATTTTATAGATTGTCACAAATTAACCGTATGTGAGGCAACATTTCGTTTGGAAACAATATAATAGAAATTCCATCTGCAGCAAAGATGATGAACAGCGCATTCATATAAAATTAATACAGTGTAAAATTCTCGGTGAGTGACTGTGACGTCATATTCAAAAGAATACAATCATCTTCCTTGATAAAAACGGAATATTTTACTACGCACGCGTCGAAAAAGAATAAATTTCTAGAATTTTCACTCATCGGTACTGAGATAAGAACCTCAAGTCAAACGTGCGAATGTTCACATGGGAAGTTGTAGCTGACAAAAGTGACTTGAAATTTTGAAATATATTTATTAATATTGCACTTTAAAATATTTTTAAATGGTGAATAAGGATATCAGCTGATTAAAATGACGTTAGGTTTAGATTTCACAGAGAATTCTATGATTTTGTCAAATTGAAATCATTTTTGCTGATTTTTCATTCCGTATATACCAAGCATAAGAGCCTCAATTGCTAACTTTGTCATAATTACTTATCTTGGTTATATGTTACTGATTTTGTTTACAGATAAAGTTTAATTTTTTAATAATTTTAATTGTTAAAGTTTAGGAAAATAGTGTTTTGGGATCTTATAGTTAAAATAATATTTGTTTTAGCTTCTAGATTAACTAATGCAAGATGGAAATTTTATTGTAACTAATTTTGTAAGGTTATTGTAAATTCAATGAATAACAGTTCCTTTTTAAACATTTTCTGTCGTCAAAAATCTGGCGTCCCAGCTAAAAATGAACTGTAGTTTTTTTACAGAAATGAGGTATTTTTCAAGTTTTTCTTCGGTCAACTGTAGTTTTTTTTGTAGTGCAATATCAACAGTAAAAACACTTCAGTTATTTTCCAGTTATTGACAAGTATTTTTTCAACCCAAAATTTAAAAAAATAGTAAGACTTTATGTCTACAGTAAAACGGCAGTGAATTTCAAGTGATTTTATAGCAATTAATTCACAAAAATTTTCGGTGATGTATCTGCAGTCTGACTGCAGTTTCTGAAGAACTTTACAGGTCTTAATTTTGTAAGTATGATTATTATAATAGTAACTACAGTATAACAGCAGTTACTGTAAGATTCTTTTGCAAGACACAATGCCGTATGATTGTGTGATATTTCCCGAATTTTCTAAAGTGTTTAAAATTGTTTTAATTTTGTGAGAGTTGCATGTTATGAAACACACTTTTTAAATACTAATGATAATTAATACTCTTTCCAAGACTTTTAAGGACTTAATTGAAAGTCACATTCCTACCTAACGCAAAATTTTTAGTTCCTCTTTCATTTTAAGCTAATATAAAAAAAAAATTAAATTTCACTATGATTTTCAAAATCAGAGAAAAAAAATTAGTTACATTTCAAAATCGAGGGAGGGGCAGTGGCATCAACCCGCCTGTTCCCCTGCCCACTACGGAAAATTCTTAGTTTTTTTTAAACTTACTCTAAACGAATAAATTTTGCTATTTTTTTTTTCAAAATCGGAGAAAAATATTTTAATTAAATTTCAAAAGCCAGGGGGGGTGGGGGGCGGGAAATGAGAAATTTCTTCATTTTTTTATTGTAAGTTACTCGAAAAGTATACATTTTACTATGTTTTTGAAATAGAAGAAAAGGAAATTTTAATTAATTAACTTTTGAAATCCAGGGAGGGGCAATAGGTTTCTCCTACCCCCTACCCTATCCCTAACTGAAAATTCTTAATTCATCTTTTATTCTAAGATAATTAAAAAAAATTCAGTATGTTTTTCAAAAGCGAAGAAAATAGTTAACATTTAAATTCAAGGGAGGGGCAATCGCTCAGCTATGCCCCTTCCCCTAACAGGAAATTCTTAGTTTCTTTATTTTTAGTTAGTCGAAAAGAATAAATTTTACTACTTTTCAAAAGTGGAAAAAAATAAATTTTTATTAGTTACATTTTAAAATCCAGGGAGGGGAGGGCAATGAACCTCTCACCCCCCCCCCCCCCCCTCCCTCCCTCTTAATGTAAAATTTCTCATTTTTCTATTCTAAGTTACTCGAAAAGTATAAACTTTACTATGTTTTTGAAAACAAAAGAAAAAGAATATTTAATTAATTAAATTTTTAAATTTAGGGAGGGGCAATAGCTCTCTTCTAACTTCGTTCCCCTAAGAGAAAATTCTTAGTTATTCTTTTATTTTAAGATAAGAGAAAAGATCAAATTTCACTATGTTTTTCAAAAATCAGAGAAAAAAATAGTTACAATTTAAAATCGAGGGAGGGGCAATGACTCACATATGCCCCCTTCCCCTAACAGAAAGTTCTTAGTTCCTTTATTTTAAGTTATTCGAAAAGAATAAATTTTACTATGTTTTTGTAAATTGGAGAAAAAAATTGCTAATTAAATTTCAAAATCCAGGGAGGGGTAATGAGTCTCACCCCCCCCCCCCCACACACACACACACACACCACCACCACCACCACCCCTTAACTGAAAATTTCTTATTTATTTTCATTTTAAGTTACTCAAAATATTTACATAATGTTTTTGAAAACAGAAGAAAAGAAATTCTTATTAATTAAATTTTAAAATCAAGGGAGGGGCAATAGGTCTCCCTTGCTCACTGCCCCACTATCTTCATAACTAGTTTTTAGTTCCTCTTTTATTTTAAATTACTCGAAAAAAATTTACTATGTTTTTCAAAATCGAAGAAAAAGGAAATTTAATTAGATAAATTTCAAAATCGAGAGGGACAGTAGCCCAACCATTCTTTTATATGTCGCCCATGATTAGAAATTAGAAACACAGGTGGGTTTACTCATTGCATATTGCATAAATTGTCTTTCTTCCATATCGGACATACATATAACTTCCAGTTTTCCACTTTTACCTCATAAAAACAAAGAAGAACAACAAAAGAATAGTATAATTTTCTTCCTTTATTTTATTTAAATTTCTCAATTGGACATATGATTTATTTTTCAACCCCTTACAGCTGAATGTCTAACCCCATGGTTTCGTTGCAACTGCAGGAGAAGCATTAAAGAAACACCTCAACTCACGGAAACGCCGGCTTGTTTATGAAAATCGGCGCGGAGTACCACGTTGATTTGCTGAAAGAAGATCATTTATTTTGCAGTTTGGCGAAAAATATCACCCCTGTTTATTGAAATAAAGTGGGTGTATGGGTATTTTTACATTCTCAATCGAAAGAAATTAATTTCAGATCCACACGATTGAGTTAATTTGAATAAAGTGATAACGATTTATAAACCGTCGCAATTTTTGTACAATCATCGTTAGTATTTCAAATCCAGATGAGATTGTACTATTAACGGTTAATGCATGCGAAAAAAAAAATTAGGTCCATTTCATATTAACAGGATTAATTAAATTCAAATGTCATCCAAAACATTTGATAAAATTTTGTTTCTGACAATCCAGATAGTTCGATTTTACTTGATTTAGTGCACTTATCTATTTATAGTAATTAACAATGTTTCATTTCAGATTTACACTTGCTTCAATCAGTATGTTCTTTTAGATTAGGAGTTTTCAGAATTTTTAAATATCTTACACAGATACTTATCTGTGCTTTGTATTAAAGTATGTTTTGATGTAACTGTTAATAACATAACATAGAGTTAATAATAATTTTTATTTAATGAGTACGTACTCACTAATTATGTAAAATATTAAATTTTTTAAATGAAGCAATCTTTTTTTACTGTCATATGAATTGGGTTATTGTAAAAAGAAAATTTACACTTCTGAATGGTAATAGGGCCAAATTAGTTTTTTTCGTCAATTATGACACTTCTCAGAATCAAATAATAAAGGCAATATTTTGCAATATTATATTTCTATTCTACCCACTGTTAAAATTTAGTTTTTTCTTGATACTGATTTGTGAAACTCGTGGGATTTTTATCATATGGTCGATGAATGAATTTAGACTTTCAGAGCACTTTTTCAGATTTTCCCTGCAAGCGATCGAAGAATTATTTTTTTTCCCACATGACAGAGTTTTCATATGCGTTTAATTTTTTTAAATGATTTTTTCATTTATTAAGAAGGATATTGAATGAGCTTAGTACACCGTCATGTTACAATACACACAAGCTAATGTTAAACCACTGAAAATATCCTTAATTATTTTAAATGTTTTTTGCATAGGAGGACATTGAATGAGCTTAGTACACTGTCATGTTACAATACTCACAAGCTAATGTTAAACAAATGACAATATCCTTAAATTTACGTTAACACTTTGGCTGCCGCCCATTTTTCAAAATCTGTTCACAGGCATCGAATGCGTAACTTAGAGATCAGCACGGGCAGACCCGTGGCCCCAGAGTTGATTTCAGGGGGTGGTCCGGGGGGGGGACATTCCTTCCAGAGCAATGAGAGCTCCCCCCCCCGGGGCCACCCCCTGAAATCAACTCTGGGGCCACGGGTCTGCCTGTGCAGATCTCTAAGTCACGCATTCGGTGCCTGGGAACAGATTTTGAAAAATGGGCGGCAGCCAAAGTGTTAAGGTGAATTTTTGATCAAAATCCGCAACTAAAGGATTTCTCTTTTTTGTTCAACAATCAACTGGCAAATTTCACAAATTTTTCTGATGACTTAATGACTATTTTCAATTTTTTTTCATGCAACTGATTGACAAATTTTGCAATATTATATTTCTACCCACTGGTAAAATTTAGTTTTTTCTTGATACTGATTTGTGTGAGCTTAGTACACCGTCATGTTACAATACACACAAGCTAATGTTAAACCACTGAAAATATCCTTAATGATTTTAAATGTTTTTTTTTTTTTTTTTTTTTTTTTTTTTTTTTGCATAGGAGGACATTGAATGAGCTTAGTACACTGTCATGTTACAATATTCACAAGCTAATGTTAAAACAATGACAATATCCTTAAATTTACGTTAACACTTTGGCTGCCGCCCATTTTTCAAAATCTGTTCCCAGGCACCGAATGCGTGACTTAAGAGATCTGCATGGGCAGACTTGTGGCCCCAGAGTTGATATCAGGGGGTGGTCCGGGGGGGGGGACATTCCTTCCAAAGCAATGAGAGCCTCCCCCCCCGGGCCACCCCCTGAAATCAACTCTGGGGCCACGGGACTGCCCGTGCAGATCTCTAACTCACGCATTCGGTGCCTGGGAACAGATTTTGAAAAATGGGCGGCAGCCAAAGTGTTAAGGTAAATTTTTGATCAAAATCCCCGACTAAAGAATTTTTCTTTTTTGTCCAACAATCAAGTGGCAAATTTCACCAAATTTTCTGACGACTTAATGACTATTTTCAGTTTTTTTTCATGCAACTGATTGACAAATTTTGCAATATTATATTTCTACCCACTGGTAAAATTTAGTTTTTCTTGATACTGATTTGTGAAACTCGTGGGTTGGTTGGTTGGTTGATTTTGTGACGGCCGATTATCTACTCTGGGGATATAGGCCCGAGGGGGAGTGCCCTTCGTGGGGGTCTTTCTAAGGGAACCTAACCCGTATTAACGCATGGAAAACCATGGTTCGAAGAAAACCACGAAAACTCCGAACGATTAGGCCGACGGGCGCGATTGGGATCGAACCCAGCACTTCCCGTCTACCAGTTTCGAGAGCAGAACCTCTCAGCCACTGGTGGGGCGTGAAACTCGTGGGATTTTTATCATATGGTCGATGAATGAATTTAGACTTTCAGACCACTTTTTCAGATTTTTCCCTGCAAGCGACAAGGTACAAGTGTGCTGTTTTTTAAACATTTCCGCCCAGTGGCCCTTTTTATCTAGAATCAACACTAGGATAGTGATGATTCTAGAAAAAAGGACTGCTGTGTGCGAATTTTTAAAAAAGGGCACTCGCAGAACAGAAGTGTAAAAATCTAGGCGCCAGCAGGCAGTTTCTCACCACTAAATTTTATTAGTTCTCTTAATTCTTACAAAAAATTTAGGTGAAATATTAGACAAAAAATAACAAATAAAATTTAGTGGTGAGAGACTGCCCATTGGCACCTAAATTTTTTTCTTGCATTTGTGTACCTTGTTCACAAAAAATAATTTGAATTGGTTTTCTTAGACTCCTTTTTTATTAGTGGTGTACCGAGTAGTACTTTGGCCGAGTACCGAGTACTCGGCCACTGACTACTCGACCGAGTACCGAATACCGAGTAGTTGTGTAATAAGAAAAACTTACTTTTATTTGTATATGTGAAACTAAATTTTAATCTTGAATTATTTTATGAGGGGTTTTTGCTTAACTTTTTTTATATATTTTGTACACATATTGTTAAATACTGAGTAAATAGTTTTATGAATTATTACATATATTATACATTGATATTCGAATAACTTTTTACTGATCAGTTTGAAATTCTTACAACTACTCGGTATTGGCCGAGTATTCGGCAAATTGGCCGAGTATGCCGAATACTCAGTATTTACCGAGTACTCAGTACAGCTCTATTTTTTATCAATAAAATTTTGCAATGTTTTCCTGTGACAGATTGAATTTTGTGATTTTTCCCCCATTTAATGTTATTATGCATTCCTTTTTTTAAATATTAATATTCAATAACTATTTTTCAATTATCAGTTAATGTGACTTATTTAGCAGTTTTTCAGCTGCAATCGGTCGACAAATTTCACATTTTTTCCTGCCACCAACTGAAGAATCTTGTGAGTTTTGTCTCGATTGATGAATTTCATGATTGATTTCTGCAACAGGTTGACAAGTTTCACAATATTTTAAAGCAGCCGACTGAAGAATTGTTCTGGTTTTTTTTTCAATAATGGTTGTTGGTTGTGTTTATGATGGCCAGTTATCAGCACGAGGGATATAGGCCCTAACGGGGGGGAGTGCCCTCCGTGGGTGGTCTTTCTAAGGGAACTTAACCCGTATTTATGCTTGGAAAACCAAGGTCCGAAGAAAACTCTAAAAGATTAGGCCAACGGGCGCTATTGGGATCGAACACAGCACCTCCCGTCCTACCAGCTTCGAGAGCAGAACCTCTCAGCCACTGGTGGGGCTTTTCAATAATGGACTGGGGAATTTCATAAATCTTTTCATTGAGTGAGTAATGATTTTTGCAATTTTTTTCACGCTACCAATTCTCGAGTTTTGCAATATTTTATTTCTACTGATCGGGGAAATGTGCGGGAGCTTCCTTGCGATCGATTTGCAAAACTCGTGCGATTTTTTTCATATTGTCGAATGTCGATGGATGAATTTTGCAGATTTTCACCACGTCCGATCGAAGAATTTCATTATTTCTCTTACTTTTTTAATATTTTCATCCTTTTAGATTGGATTTTTTTACAGAGCCCTCCGATAAATGTCATTTATAATATATAAAAATTTCATAGAGAAGTGAGGGTGTATTCCAGGTGGTGCAACCCCCACTTTTCAAAATTTTGCCGACATCCCTCATGTAACTTGTTAGAAAGGCCCCATCACCACTTATTTATGTTATGCACATCCGGCTTTCCTCACCCGCTTTGCCCGCCCCCCCCCTCCAAGGGGGAACTTTTCTAAATTTTGCCAACATGCCTTGTAACATATTGTTGGAAAGGCCTGTGAGCACTTATTCATGTTGTGCACATCCGGTTTCCCCCCCCCCTAGGGGGCACTTTTCTAAATTTTGCAGGTGACATTGTAGGAAAGGCCTAATACCACTTATTCATGTTATGCACATCTGGTTTCTCCCCCCCACTTTGCTCCCCCCTGAGGGGGCACTTTTCTAAATTTTGCTGACACCCCTCGTGTGACCCATCGCTGGAAAGGCCAATGACTACTTATTAAGTTATGCACATTTGGCTTTCCTCCCCACACTTTTCTAAATTTTGCAGTCACCCATCATGTGACATATTGTTGGAAAGGCCTAATGCCACTTATTCATGTTATGCACATCCAGCTTCCCTCCCCCACTTGCCCCCCTCAAGGGGGGCACTTTTCTAAATTTTGCAGTCACCCATTATGTGACATATTGTTGGAAAGGTCTAATACCACTTATTCATGTTATGCACATCCGGCTTCCCTCACCCCACTTTGCCCCCCCCCAAGGGGGGCACATTTCTAAATTTTGAAGTCACCCATCATGTGACATATTGTTGGAAAGGCCTAATACCACTTATTCATGTTATGCACATCTGGTTCTCCCCCCCCACTTTGCTCCCCCCTGAGGGGGCACTTTTCTAAATTTTGCCGACACCCCTCGTGTGACCCATTGCTGGAAAGGCCAATGGCTACTTATTCAAGTTATGCACATTTGGCTTTCCTCCCCACACTTCCCCCCCCCAAGGGGGCACTTTTCTAAATTTTGCAGTCACCCATCATGTGACATATTGTTGGAAAGGCCTAATACCACTTATTCATGTTATGCACATCCAACTTCCCTCACCCCACTTTGCCCCCCCCCCCCAAGGGGGCACTTTTCTAAATTTTGCAGTCACCCATCATGTAACATATTGTTGGAAAGGCCTAATACCACTTATTCATGTTATGCACATCCGTCTTCCCTCCCCCCACTTTGCCCCCCCCCCAACGGGGCACTTTTTCTAAATTTTGGAGTCACCCATCATGTGGCATTTTGTTGGAAAGGCCTAATACGACTTATTTATGTTATGCACATCCGGCATTTCTCCTTTTTTTTCTAATAAATTTTTAAAAGGCTACAGTCAAACTGCAAAAAAAATGTAGTTGGGAGACTGCGGTGATTTGGCACAAATCCCTGCAGTTCTTTTGAAGTCGACATAACTATAAATTTACTGCGGTGAGTGTGTAGTTATCAACTACACATTTACTGCAGTTAATTTATAGTTATGTCGACTTCAAAAACACTGCAGGGATTTGTGCCAAATCACCGCAGTCTTCCAACTACATTTTTTTTAAAGTTTCACTGCAGTTCATTTTTAGCTGGGGTGTTCCACTCCATATTTCTTTAAGGCCCCACCAGTGGCCGATAGGTTCTGCTCTCGAAGCTGATAGACGGGAGGTGCTTGGTTCAAGCCCAATCGTGCCCGTCGGCCTAATCGTTCGGAGTTTTCGTGGTTTCCTTCGAACCATGGATTTCCATGCGTAAATACAAATTAGGTTCCCTTAGAAAGACCCCCACAAAGGGCACTCCACCTCTGCGTCTATATCCCTCGAGTTGATAATTGGCCGTCAAAAATCAGCCCAACTCATATTTCTTTAACTGGAAAAATAATGAAATGCGAAAAGAAGCGAGGTTAAAATTTTTTCTCTAAATTTTTAAAACACAAGGCTGTTTTTTTAGTCATTTGCCCCAAGCTTTCTACTGAACCAATAATAAAAAATAATAATACAGTGTTTACATCATCTGCTCAAAAGGTTTCTGTTTTGATTTTCCCGCATGATTCAGTAGAAATATCTGAATATTTTAGTACTAAATATTACTAAGAATTTTATTATTTTTTCTTTTATTGTGGTATTTCCTACATTTCTCACATTTGTTGTTTACTTATAAAAAAAAATGAATAAAGATGCATGACCTTAATCTTTTAAGTATTCCGTATATTAAAGCATTATTATTAACAAGACGAAAAGTAATACCGTACATGTACAGTCGGCAAAAGAAAACAAGTCGTTAAGTGTGATCGCAGATCGCGCAGAGGGTTTCGTTTAAATCTCTTTAAAAACACTTTATCCTTAATTAATAAATCAAAATTGTTAATTTATAATTATTAAACCGTTACATAAATGGCAGCGCCATTATATTTAACTTTAAAATAATAAAAAAATATTTTTTGACCAAATTAAAAATATTTAAGTAAAATTATTTAAATAAATAAATAAATAAATAAAAAATACGAATATTTTTAAATGCAGCAATTTCAAAAATTTAGCAGAGGTATAAATAAAATATAATTTTTTTTTAAGAAAATTTGTTTAAAACTTGTTTAAAATGCTGAAATAATTCCAAAAAAATCCATATTACCTCTTTCACTTTCCAAACACTCACTCGATGGCGCCAAAACAGGATGTTAATTTTTATTAAAATTCCAAAAAAAACCCGTAAAATGGCTAAAAAATACGAAATTTCTTTTAATTAAATCCATTGGACAATTAAATGTAGCAAATTGAAAATTTCAACTTCCGCCGACATGCTTCGAATCCGGGGCCTTTCGGTTAGAAATAATACACGCTACCACAGGAACAGGGTTCTCGCTGACTTTTTACCAACATTAGCGATTTGGCGAATAAGAAATAAAAAACAGTAGCCAAATGAAAAGAAACGTTAGCAAAATAGATTTGGCATGAAACACTGAAAAATCTATCTTTAACCCTTATTTTATACTTTTTTTACAATATGTTCTATAATAACCTTTTTTTTTTTTTCGCAGTTGCTTATAAAAAAGAAATTCGGGTACCCGATACTTAAACTATTGAAAATAAGTACATTTTAAATGTTTTCTGAACGTATAAAAGTTTCAGATATTCTTTTAGAAGTCTCAATAAAAATTAAAAACAGCTATCTTTGATTTACCGTTGTGAAAATATACACTAAAAATTGCCATGAGATTTCGACTCTTAACCGATAGAAACAATTTGACTGGACAGTGATACTTTGCATACAACTGATAAATAGTATGGTAAATGCTAATTTCAATACCACATTCCGGCAAAAAAATTTGGCGCTTGAAGCTAGTAATGTTTGTGTTTTTACCAGCGCGACGTCGGCGCATTGATAATGGTTAACTGGCAATGGAAAAATACCTATCGCATAATTGTTTCTGTGCCTTTGGCTGTTGCTAAACTGAATTGGTGTTGAGTCCGTGTCTCTATAAATAGGGCAACGTAAATGGCACGCTGCGATTGAACATGTTAAAGTGACAACAATCGTTCAGTAACGCAGATAAGAATATCGATTGTATTGGAACACCACACACACAAACACACAAAAAAGGCAGAAATTGAGCACTCGCAATTTGGCGAATTTGAATGTTCGTTTGCTCGCCAAATGAAGAATTTTGTCTCGATTTGGCGCAATTGCGAGCGGCAGCAAGAACCCTGCTCAGGACTACCGAGTTCACGAAAATTTGGTTGAAATTAAGATTGTGTTTTGTAATGTCAAAAATTGTGAGGTGTCATTACATTAATTTATTTAATTAAAATAACATAACTTTTTCAATATTTTATTATTTTGGGCATAACATGGGGGGGGGGGGGCTATTCAGCTCTATGTAATAAATAAATAAATAAATAAAACTACAGTTTGTAACTTAGATAGTTTCCCAGTACGACCACTGTGACGGACAGACAGAGAAGCGATAGACTATAAGGATTTCGGGAGATGAACAAAACCCTAACAAAGAGAAAAAGAAATACACCCCTGTTGCGCCATAAAAAAGGGATAAAAAATATGAAAAAAAGCCATATGACTGGAAATTATGTCTTTTTTAATGTATGTTCAAAACTAAGTTTAGAGTATCATCTTCATAGAGAAATTATACAAACGCTGAAATTTTCAATGCGTAAACCCAATTTTGATCATGTTTGGCTTTTTTGGTTAATTTTACTCTTCGTATACCAAACTAGAAGTCATTCATTCGTTCAAATAATTTAGGATGTTTGAATATTTAAAGCTTGGATCTCTTAATGTTAAATTTATTTGTAATCGTTCAAACAATATTGCAATACAAGTACTAGTTTCTTTAAGCATAACCCAAAAACTACTCAACGGAATGACCTGTAATCAGAATGGCATATTTGACGCTCATTGAAACTGATTATTGATAAAATATATTAATAATAATAATAATAATAATAAAATAAAGCAAAGTTTATAATCCATATTTTCTTTCAAAAATATGTTTTGAAAAAATAATAATTGTAATCTATGTATTTTCTAACAGAAATGAACATCTAGAAGCTTCAAATATGCGAAATCAAAATAAAAGTTCATTCCGTTTAGTAGTTTTTGAGTTATGCTTAAAAAACTACCCGGATTGCAATCTATTTTGTAATTGTTGCAAATGAATTTAACATTAGGAGTTCCAAATTTTAAATCTTCACAATTCCTAAACTATTCGACCTAATGACTTCCCGTTTGGTGTTCTAAGGTAAAATGTACCGGAAAAGCCAAACATGATGTCCAAATTCAACAATTTTAGTATGAAGATTATCCCATAAGCTTATTATTATTTTCTTAAGATAAATTGAAAGAAAACATAAATTCCATTCGAATGGCTATCTCCTTTTCTTTTTTTATCTGGGACAATTTGCTGATTAAAGTATATGTTTTTTTTTTTTTAAATAAGGATTGGCCTTATTTATTTATTTATTTATTTAAGTGAGAGTATGACATACATGTGTCAAAATAACTATTTTTTAAAACTTTTAATTTATCTGTTAAAATAAAATAAAATAGTTCATTAAGTTGTTTGTTTGTTAAAAGCAATTTTTTTTCAAAATGCGTTAGAATTAAAGCTTTGAAATGATTCTAACGAAAAGTAGCACGGTAAGAAAAAAATTATAAAAAGTACCCAGAAATAATTGCACAGGGACGGATATTAAAATATTTAATGAGTTCCTGTTTTGAACAAGTATTAAATGTTCGAAGAAGAAGTTGAAAAAAAAAAAAAGAATGTGGATACATGCAATTGCAACTTCGTATGTAGCTTAATTTGAAGTGGAAATTCAAATTATTCTTTCGTTAAAGATTTCTGCAAGTTCTTTGCTATGTTACCCAAATCAGTAAACCATTAGTTGTACTAAAGTTTCTTTTTTTCCGTGCATTTAATTTTTCTCTTTCATATTTATTTTTATTTAATAACTAAAAAAAAAAAAATTCCATCTAAAAAAGGGCAGTTCTAAATACATTCTTTTCTCACTCAGGTGGCTATCAGTTATGCGCGTCTTTCCATTATTCGCTAACATTTAAATACAGGGTGTTTCTAAATTAATATCGGGGTTTTAACGCTTGGTAGTATTTATTACATAAAACTTAAAATTATAATTAATACATAAAATGAAAGAGCAACTCAAATAATTTTAGCTACAAGCTTACAAGTGTTCAATGTGAGCACCATTCGTCACACGGCACACCTCAAGTCGATAGGCCAGTTCTTCCCAAACGTTGATTAGCAAAGAAGTTCTGTTCAGACGCTCACCCGATCTGACGCCATGTGATTTCTACCTGTGGGGGTTCATAAAGGATCGTGTATATGTGCCCCATGAACATAGAATAGAGAAGGATTTCTCACGAAATAGGTTTTAGAAGAAGAAAACCGTTCCTTGAAAATTTGTCTAATAGATGGCGCTGTGTCACACGGTTGTACTCGGTTTCGTCTGCTGCAATATGCTCTACCAATAACTTCTTTGATCATTGAGATCAAGCCAATGAACGTTGTCCGCTAGAGGCGCTCGTATGTGCACGGTTGTATTCTAACCGTTGCCATTCCCTCATTTAAGGCCATAATCGCGACACGATATTCACACTATTTCATGAGAAGTCCTTCTCTATTCTATGTTCATGATGTGCCCCCACTACCAGGAGACCATTGCAGCTGTTACAACAATGACAAACACTAATCCACGTTTGGGAATAACTGAGCTATCGACTTGATGTGCGCAGTGTGACGAAAGGTGCTCACATTGAACATTTGTAAGCTTGTGGGTAAAACTGGTTGAGTTGCTCTTTCATTTTATGTATTAATTATAATTTTAAGTTTTATGTAATAAATACTGCCAAGCGTTAAAACCCCGTTATTAATTTAGAAACACCCTGTACACTGGTATGTGAAATGGAAAAAAATAATACTTTGAATATCTAACTTATAAGTACGAGTCCATTTTTAAATTACAATTCTCGGACACAATTTCTTCCAAAAAAGCTACCCATGAAGTTAATTGTTCGAGAATCAAATAAAATTTTCCGATAAAGTGTAACTCAAATACGATTAATTGGTTATCACCTCCTAACTTACTCCTTGTATTTATCTGTTTCAAGCAATACGCTGTACAGTACGGTAAATTATAAGAACACACCAAAGTATTGTATTTTACATGAGAGAATGATTATTTCATGACATTTTGATAAACATTTAACTAATACCATACACATACGTTCACATTGGTTAGACGGTACATTACTTGAGATTGAAGAGAAGAACGAAGGGGTTCCTTTTTCCTATTTTTAGACCATTAGCACAATTAGGCTAACTCTCTATTTATGAATCGGAAACTGCAGAAAACTCGTGAGCACAAAGTTTACTATATCAAATGTATGTGCACTTCAGTTAATGAAAATCAAAGATAAAACGAACGAAAAAGATAATTTAAAATAAGTGGCTTCAGCAATTTCACTGTGCAGAAATCTCAAAATACATGAATTTGATACTTCCTCTCTGTGCTTTTAGAGCTTATGAAAAGAAAAATCAAATCTAAACAAACCCACTAATTTTGTTTGTTATGTTTTTTCATGCGGATGATTCATCACGTCCTCGTAGTGTTCGATGGCCGAATAAAATTTCACTCGAATTTCTTGTTCGAGAACTGAGTTTTCGATCATTCGATTATTCGAGAACTACTAATTATGTTTTTTCATGTCGATTGATTTTGTTACGACACCCTCACAGGTTGAGAAGTATTAATTCGATGTATTGTATTGTTCGATGTCCGAATCAAATTTTACACGAATTTCTTGTTCGAGAACTGGGTATTTCGAACTATTAATTCGACTTCTTTGCCTCATTCGGATAATTTTATGACGACATCCTCACTGGTCGATAACTATTAATTAATCTCGTAGTGTTCGATGACCGAATCAAATTTCATCCGAATTTCTTTTTCGAGAACTAGCTTCTCAACAACTGTAGTTCTACTGCGCATCTCTCAGTTATACTCTAAAATTATCTTTATTCTATCATTATTATCGCCAAGCTATTTTATTATATTAAAAGACATGTTTAAAGAGCATTATGTTAAAAATTTTGTTCTAAATGTCTCACACGCTTTATAAAAACTCTATCCAAACTCATAACCTTTGTAGTGTTGCTTGCAAAATGCTGTTATAACATCAAGTGTAATGAAGTTTTTCAATCTAAGAAAAATCAACTTGTAACTGTCCGCCGCCCCCCCCCCCCCCCACCAAAAAAAAAAGACTAATTGCAATATTATTTAGTAGATGAAACTAATGTTTTTCTTTTAGGCCAAAACAGAATGATGGATTTTCATAATCTAAGAAACAGTATAAAATTAAAATGAAATTCATGTGTATATTTAGATAACGCATTAACTTTGAATTCGCTGTTGTGTTAATAAGCATGCAAATTGTGTTAATAAACATACATAAGATTTCCGTGAGAACATTAATCTTGAATCAGAGTTGTTACATGTTAGACAAATTTCCAAAGTGTTTTTAAACATAATTAAAAAAGTAACAATGCATTAATAAACCTTTTATAAGATTTCTTGAATATAATACGAACTTCCAATGTGCTCTTAAAAGTAATTTAGAAATTGAAAATTCACAAAGTAAAACAAACAAGATAAGTTATAGTTAACCTGAATTTACTGCGCGTTTTCCTAATTTTTCGGAACTTTGTGTAAATCGATTGAGAATAAGACTTTGTTAATTAATTATCAATTATAATGAAAATCTACATTATGTATGAAGCAATTTTAAGGCATTCGTTGCCTTTACTCACCTTTACAAGTTTTCAATAAAAAAAAGCATTAAATTGAAATTGAAATAGATAAACATTGCATAATTATAAAAGATAATGCCAAAATGATTGTAGAAATAATTTGTTTCTAAACGAATTTTCTTCGATTAATTTTAATGAAGATGTAAAAAAGTAGTTAAAGGCTGTGGAATTGCAATATTATGCATATTACTAAAGTTTAGAAAAATTCGTTAAAACTTTGTCAAATTGTAAATTAATTTCTAACTAATACTCAACAAGTACTTTATTCAGCTGAAAAGCTGAGTAAACTTTGTGCACAATCTAATTGACTACACTTGCGACACAAATTTTAACGAATTAAAATTCGGAGGTTATTGCTTTTCTTTGAAAAGAAGATTAGAATCAAATTATATAAAATAACAGTGGCTCTTCATCTCATCAAAATATTTTCTTTCCGATATTCAACAAAATTCTATTAAAATATTGAAACGTTTTCAGATTTTGTATACACTTTATAATAGTTGCTAAAGAAATATTCTATATAATAACTGAAGGGATAAACAAATTGCTTTTGTTAATTAAGTTAGATTTTATCGTCAATAACTATAATGCTGGTTAAATAAAATGCCTAATGATTTAACTATAACATGAATTGTGTGTAATGTTATTTGCTTTGTTGTTTCCTTTATTACATAGTAAATAAAAAAATCTTAATGTAGGAAAATATATTGTAACTATGAACAAAAATATACAATAAGCTCTTCCGAGGTATCCACGACTCCGAAAAACATTCTTTATCATTAGAAAGCTCCGAAAGCAATATATTTTGCAGATTTAACCTTTTGCACTTCACTGACACCTATACGATGACATTCTAAGTTCAGAGCTGACACAGGCGACTATTTTTTAATTCTACCTCATACTACTTTCTCAAAACAAAAATTATTGATATACTGTTCGAGAACATTTACAAGATAAATGGGAGATTCTCAAAAGGCGGGATCATTAAACGTTAACTATATGTAATTTTTAAAATTTTCAAATTTAAGGCCAATTTTTTTTAATAGTATAGTATTTTGTCTATAAATATAATATATAAATATTTTTAATAGTATGTCTACAAAATTATACACAAACATTAAAAGACAGCAACTATTCTGGAAAATTAATTATTAAAGCATTTAATTAGCAGTTGTGTACGTTACAAATTTTGGACATTTTTTCGCACGTACGTTACAGATTTTGGACGTTGCGCTTAGTATTTAAAAAATTCTTAAGACTAAGAATGTAATAAATGTGTCCTATAATTGTATGTGTATACATATATATATATATAATTAACTTTTTGTTATCCAGTAATAAAATAATAATAAAATCAAATGCTTTGTCGCGTACGTTACTTTCGGACATAACAAAATACAAAAAAATTCTTTATAGAAAAGTCCTTCTACCTTCAGAAAAGCGATGAATCAGCCTGCCATCTCTTAACGAAATTATCAAAAAATCACCCGTTTCCTTTATGCATTCGTTGTTTACCATTAGAACCACCTGTAAAAAAGTTAAAACTCTTTTTCTTGGTGGTACATTGGAGCAGTTAACGTTATGAATGTCCGAAATTGGCCTCTTTAGCATAAAATAATAAAATTTTAAGATATATACAAAGCTTTTACAATAAATTATGTCATTTTCTGTCTCTGAATAGAATTAAAAACTCAGTGTAAAAAAAAAATAAATAAATAAAGTCAATGATAATTAAAGTTATGTTTGAAAGGCTTAAAGTTATGACGTGTGTCCAGTGCCCACCTTTTGAGAATCGCCCAAATATACTACGAAATCTGTTTTTTTAAATAGTGGTGCAAGTATATTAAAAAATACTCACCTGTGGCAGCCCTGTAAGTTTAACTGCAAATTCACTGTCACCGTATAGGTGTCAGTGGAGTGTAAAAAGTTAAAGATGAATATCTAAAAACAAAGTTTATTTTGCAGCTTCAGATTTTCGAAAACGTTTCCGAGTAGTTTTTATAGGGCATTAATGAGTTTTTTCGACTTCGCATATAGGTTTTTCGGATACTGTAAATTTTTAAGTAAACATTTTCATGTTAAAGAAATATGTTTTATAGACAAATATAATAAATGAACGGCATTAGCATTAACATTAAAATTAATATTGTTTTGTTACTCTTGCATCTGTAAATTCAATAATTCAGCTGAAAATGTTTACTTGAGAATTGGTAGAATCCTAAAAACCGGGTTGAGAAAACTGATTAATGCACTACCATAACTAGAGGAAACATTTCCAAAATCAGTGGTAGCGAAAGAAACTTTATAAAAGCTCCTTTAAGTCACCAAACTATTATTATGTTGATTTCCAAAGTTTCTAAAGATAAAACACTTTTTAGTATCGTGGGTAACTCGGAAGATGTTATTGTTTCGCAATATATATTCGAAACGGAAAAGTCAAAACATATCTTAAAATATTTATTTGCTTAAAAGACGTTACTGTAAACACATTAAAAGTATATTAAAAACCTATATTGACATGCTTCAACTCCTTCACTGAGTCGTCATCAGAATGTATAACAGAAATTACAAATACAATGCATGTGAACACTAGAAAAAAAAAAAAATCATCGAATACAAACAGGTAAACCTATAACGCCCCCTACATTTTCGATATCGCAGGTGTCTCTTCTATTTGGCGATTCCACTAGTTGTCGAATCACTCAGTCCATATATTCGGGATGCGAAAAGATAACGTATCGTTACAAACCCCTGAACCTCTTATAAATTTCAATGGACTCTCTTATAAATAATTGTAAATAAAAATTAGACCTGTATATTAATCTACTCTCATTAAAAAGTATGTTAATGCTTTCTATTTGATTCTGCCGGGATAAAGCAGTTTACTTGTTTGTATTCGATGATTTTTTTCCAGTTTTCATATGCATTGTATTTGTAATTTCTGATGACTACTCAGTGAAGGAGTTGAAACATGTCAATATAGGTTTTTAATATACTTTTAATGTGTTTTTAATAACGTCTTTTAAGCAAATAAGTATTTTAATATATGTTTTGACTTTTCCGTTTGGAATACATATATTGTGATATGGTTATTAGTGGACGTAATTAAGATTTATTACGCTTACTTATCCTTACATTTGTATGTTATTGTATATCTTCCTCCGTGGATATATTATATTTTTGTCGATTAAAAAAATATTTTATTTTAAAAAAAAACTGTATATTGTTAAATACTTTTAAAATAAGTTAAAAATGATTTGAGTAATCGCGATTGCATAAGGTGAATTTTTCTTTAAATAAATACTGGTATTTTTCTGACCTAGGAATCCGGTTATATAATCGCAAAAGCTATCAAATTCATTAAAAAATAATTTATCTTTGCACGTTTCTTTCATTAGTTTAATAGAGCATATTTTGAAGAGATGTGTAATTTAAATGAAATATACGATAATATTTAAGTAAGATGTACATGAGTTTTCAACCAATTAATTAAACAGTGCCAGCATTAAATTAACGCCCACAAATATTAAGCAAATACTTAACTCATTAGAGAATCCAACTAAGTTTCTTCCATATTCTAATTTCATTCCTAAGAGACATAATTCTACAAATTGCTCTTTGAAGTTATTACTTCTATTTTATAAGAAACGAATAAGAGAATTATTTAAAGATAAAAGAAGCTATTCTATTGTATGAAAATAATTTATTTTCAACATTCAACGAAATAATAATATTATACTGAAACTTTTAGAACAATTGTATCATACTTTATAATTGTTGTAGAGAAACATTCTGTATTATAGCTTAAGTGAATAATATATTTCCTTTTGTTAATGAAGTTGGATTTTGTCGCCAAGAACAATTGTTGATTTAGAATAAAATGAATAATAATTTCAGCATAATTTGAATTGCGTATAACTTCGTTTACTTCATTGATTCTATTGATATGGTATTATATATTTTACTTTAAAAATTTACCTAATGGTTAATACTATTGGGTAAGAAAAATAAATAATAATTGAAACACAATCCTATTAGCTTGATTCTATTTGATTTTATTAATAAAATTAATTCATTTAAGCTGTGTTTTTTCTATAAAAATAAAAATAAAAATCCGCAATGAATCATTGAAGCAATAAATTTAAAAATAATTAATATATAATTGCATTATTTGAACTGAATCATTAAATGTGTGTTTTAATAGATGTCAGATTTGTTACAGATTTTAATATTTCTCAATTTTATGTTTGCTTTGGGTTACGGATATTCTAAATTGATTTTGAATAAGACAGTGTTGAATAATTATTTCTTGACATAAATCAACATTTTCAAGGGATTTTAAAATATTGGTTTTAATAAACTCCTGTAATTCTGTTGTGAAAAGCTATTTTAGTTTACATAATTTATAAACACTAATTAATTATAAAAAATATCAAAATAATAATAATAAACAATTATCTCTGAAAGAAATTTAATATTGCTTTTATTGAAGTCACAGAAAAGTTTTCTGAAAAAAATTGTCATTATAAATATCTATTCTACGATATTTAATTAAGATATACGCATTTCTTAAGTTTTCAAAAGTTTTACTTAAATTGAGCCACACTGTAAATTAATACTAAGCATATTGAACAAATAATTCAATTCAATAGAAAAGCTAAATAAACTTTGTCTATATTCTAATTAACAGAATCTTGGGACATTAAAATTTATGAATTCTTTGAAATTATTACTTGTGATAGGATAATAATTATTATTTATTACGGCCTTAGGTTAATGACTATTTTTAAATTCAATTTTATCACAATTTTCAATTTTTTTTATTTGTGGCACATTTAAAAATATATATATTATAGAATAAGTATATGGCAGGAATTTTTAAAAAAATATATATATTATAGAATAAGCATATGGCATTGATTTTTTAAAAATATTTTAGAATAAGTGTGTGACAGACATTTGATTAAAAAATATTATGGAATAAGTGTATGGCAGAGATTTTTTTTAAATATTATAGAATAAGTGTATTGAAGAGACTTTTTAAACAATATTATAGAATAAGTGTATGGCAAAGATTTTTTTTTTAATATTATCGAATAAGTGCACGAAGAGTTTTTTTAATGTTATAGAATAAGTGTATGGCAGAGATCTTAAAAAAATATATATATTATGGAATAAGTATATGGCAGGTATTATATATATATATATATATATGTCCCTACCATTAATCAAAATGATAATAAAGGCAAAAATCAACTTATCTAAAGATGACAATATATTTTGTTTGCCATCAAAATAATTTATTTTCATTATTCAACAAATTGCATTAAAATAGTGAAAACTTTACAAGTTTTGCCAAGTAATTTGTTGCTAGAGAAACATTTTTTATTATATAAGAATTGAACAACAAACTGGCTTTTGTTAACGAAGTTGTATTTTATTGTCAAGAATTAGGGGAAGACGGGGTACAATGAAACAAGGGGTACAATGAAACATTACTTGTAAAATCAATCAAATTTGTCATACAGAGTTGCAGTTTATATATATGTTATACAACTATATGTTCCAATTACTGATGTGATTTGGATACATTCACACTTGTACAACAGTAGCAATAGAAGATTATTGCTTTTGCACCATTGAAAGTAACTTTCTTTACTAAAAGTAATTTTGTTTCTTTTTCCTTGTTTTTATATGTAATAATTATTTTTTCTATACATTGTTATCTTTGGGTTGTTGTCTTCATACCTCCGAAACCAAACTAAAAAAATAAATATTAGAAGTTTGAAAATAAATTTTTATTTAGTAACCTCAGTGCGGGGTACAATGAAACACTTGCAGACGGGGTACAATGAAACATGTTTTATTACAGTAATAAAAATAGTAAATAGAATATATTAGAAGTAAGAGTAGGAAACCAGAAAAAAAGAGTTTTGTTCTAACCAGGTCAGTAAAAAATGCTCTTGTGAAGCAATTAAAAAATAGAAAGAGAAAAAAAGCTAAGAAGGGATTGTTTTGAAAACAAACTCTGCCCGCTACAGACTCTGATGATGATCCAGATTTTTTTTTTCCAGTCCCAGCTGGTCATCGAGTTACTAAGAATCAGATATCCCTACACAACATGTATGGTACAAGCAGTATCCGTATAAATGGAAACATAAGGAAATATATACCGTTGGAGAAATCATACATAAATGAAGTCAAATGTGAAGTACTTGATATAAAAAAACTCCAACCAAGTTTTATTTTATTTTTTTTTTTTTTTTAGAAACTTACATTAAAAAAAAAGAAACTCATTGTGTTGAAACTACCATCCCATATTCCTTCAGGAGCAACTGAAATATAAGCAGAAATGCTAATTTTTGAAACTGACTTGAGCCAATTTAATATAAAATAAAAGGTATTTCTTAAACTAATAGAATTTTCTTATTTTTCATCTTAGACTATAATATTTTTTATCAAGTTTCTTATTAATCAAGTTTTGTTTCTGTATTTATCTCATTTTTCATAAAATAAACTATACTGGGTGAAAATTGCTTCCATCATTTAGAGTGTTTCATTGTACCCCAGTATGTGTTTCATTGTACCCCGGCATACGGGGTACAATGAAACACTGTAAGACATTTATTTTTTGTTATTTTTCAAGCATAAAGATATTGTTTAGAACCTAATAAAATTTATTTAGATGGGGAAAATACAAGGTTAAAAATATGCATTAATTATATTTTTGTGCATGCAAAATTGTGGATAGGAAAAAATAATTAGTAAATTTTGTTTCATTGTACCCCGTCTTCCCCTATTGTTGATTGAAATAAGTGAAATAATTTAAATGTACAGTTAAAATTGTGTATAATTTTATTTCAATTTTGACAAATTAGTTTATCTAAGCTATATTTCTTTTTTCTTTTAATAATTAACGTATGGATCAATGTCTTACTATTTTATTTAAAAAACTTTAAATATATGCGTAAATTATAGGTCAACTTTTGTTTCCCATATTAGTAAATACACGGGAGTTTTAGAGTATTTTTAACACGTTCACTGCCGACGTTAAGATGGTGCATCTGCTCACACACGCCAAGATCATATCTGCATTTTTATGCTTTTAACTTATTTCCTGTTGCTTTATTATTTAAATATATATAACAGATTACATTTAACAACAAATAAATTCGTTTGCTATGCACGAAACACCTAAAAATTGCATGTACAAAGGGTACTAGGAAAGTTTTGCAATACGGACTTATTTATCAAACGTTTTCAAAGTAATTTCCGTTACAAGCAATACAGTGCTCCATCCTCCGAAACTAGACCTTAAACCAGCTCTCACTAGGGAGTAAGGCACACTCATTATCTCAAGCCCTCAGAAGTGCCTCATCACTGGAAAACCGAAACCCTTTCAGCTTCATTTTCACATGCGGGAAAAGTGCGAAGTCGAAGAGGGCAAGATCTGGACTGTAAGAAGGGTATGAAGAAGTTTCAGTCCTTTAGAGGCCAAATATTCAGTGCAGTCTTTGGCCCGATGAGCTGGAGATTTGTCATCATGGATGAACCAGGTGTTCATTCTTGTCTTTGGTCACAGGTTCTTCAAAGATTCTAGGACTTTAGGTAGACACTGTTCATTGCACAACTTAGCAATAACTGTCTTCTGTGTGTCCAAAACGATACACTCAACAATTCCACTCGATTTGAAAAAAACTGTTATCATTTTCTTTTTGACAGATTGGGATTTTCTGACAGCTACTCTTGTGTGTCCTCATCATCAAAGACCCAAACTTTGTTTTTGAGACTTAGTCGACACATCCTAATAGTATAGACTGGATTTGTCACTTGTCATGATGCTGTTCACATACCGAGATTGTCCCTTACCAAACATTTTTAGCATCTCTCAGCACCAAGTCACACTTCGTGTTATCTGCTCTTCAGTCAGTCTATGTGGCACCCAAAGACAACACAGTTTCTTCATGTACAAATGATCCTGCAGAATTGAATGAACTGTAGGTGCGTTTAGACCTAAGGTATACTCTATATGATTGTAAGTTACTCGTCTGTCTTTGTTAAGCATTTTCCTCACAGCAGTAATGTTTTCCTCTGTAATTGAGATTCGGTGCCTTCTCCCTCTTTCAGCCTCCTCCAGGGAGAAATTTCCCATTTGGAATTCGCTGTACCATCTGTGTATAGTCATATGATGTGGACAATCACCACCAAGTGCAAGAATCATTTCTTGTAAGCATTGGTCTATGTTTAAACCACGCGCGAAATTATACGCAAAACTGCCCTTATCTCTTTTCGTGACCAGGACGCCACTGGAAGAACTTCACACTATCACAGCTAATGAATAACTGAGCCTACAGACTTGTGGTTACATGCAGGTGCATAAGCATGGACATATGTCAACATGTAGCCACAAGCAGCCACCTGCGACTTTTTGTTTCATCATATTGCAAAACTTTCCTAGTACCCTTTGTATTTTCTATGGCATGATAAGGAGATCAATAACGAGTTATCTCGTAGCTGGCAAGGAAACCCAGTTGGCTAACTATGAGTATTCTCGTAGATGCCAGCGAACATGTTAAGGAAAATGATTAGAAATCTTTTGTAATAAAACTGTGCTGAATTATTATACCAGATATTACATTTCCACATTAACTATGAAAGAATATTCGAATATTTTTTATCTTAATGAACTGTTAAAAGAAAGTTGTAGAAAAATTTATAATTTCAAAGTAATATGTAAACGTAAAAAATTATTGTAGATACTAAAAGTTTAAAAACCATTTTATTATTATTTTTTTTTTCAGATTTTTCTGCCATTTCTATTGCTGAAGATTTAGAAAATATTTCGAAAAAATACATCAGTAAATCAAATTAGAATATTTAATTAATTTACCACAATATTTAGCTATGCACACCACGTAGGTTTTCAACGGTTTATTTAAATTCTCCTTCAGGGTAACTTTATTCCAAATTATATTCAACAAATACTTAACTCCGCAGAAAAGCTAAATGAACTTAGTCTACATCACTAATTACGTGGATTCTTAGGAGGCGAAATTTTGCCAAATGTATCTTTGGTGAAGTCATTATTTATTTTTAAAAGGAAGATAAGAATTGAATTATTTAAAGATTACAATATCATTTGCATGGCCTCAAAATATTTTTCTTTTCAACATTCAACGAAATTTCATTAAAATACTGAAACCTTTACAATTTTGCCCGGAAGTTTCTAATTCTTGCGAGGAAAATATCTCATCCTCTGCCTTTAATTGAGAAACAAATTTCCTTTTGTTAATGAAACTGGAGTTTATCATCAAAACTTAAATGTTGGTTAAATGAGTTATAATTTGAATACTGTGAGTAATAATTAAAGTATACAATCAAATACTCGTATATTATTTGGTTTTATATGTTGATTCAGTTTTTATAGTGCTGTTTTTCTTGAAAAAAGTATTTGTTAAATGAAGAATGAATATTATTGGAGTATCCAATAAAATTATGTAGTTTAACAAATCATTTTATTTAATGATGCATTTTCTTATTTATAATATTGTTAGATATATTAACTAACAGGCATTAATTATACTGGCTCATTAAGACGCAACTGATAAACATTGGTTTAAAGTTATTTGTATCTGAAATAGACTCCCGCGCGTGTCGGTTTGTATGTGACATGAACCTGAAAATCCCATTTCAAGTTAATCTGAAATCCAATTTAAACCCGTTTAATTATTTTTTGTTGACCAGTCCGTCACAAGCCTGAAACCGACCCAACCGACCCGATACAATTAATGCAATTTCGGGAAAAATAATTTTCTTCATATCTCTAATAATAATGAAAAAAAAAATTTTTATGAAAAAAAGTGTTTACGAAAACTCTTTTCGAAACCTAAAAAATAAGAGGTAACTTGTACAAAATCCGACCCCCACACACACACAAAAAAAATAAGAATAAAAAATAAAATAAATAAAATAACATGAAATAAAATAAAATAGAACCCTTAATTTAACCCTCGACATATGTAGTAGCTGAAGAATTTACCCGCTGTTCTGTCAGGTTTGGATAAAACCGAGTTTATCCAACCTAATCCAAGAATGTAAACTAATAAGTTATTACAAATTATTTAGTGTTTATATTACATCTTAAATAACGTATTTTTATGAAAGGGTTAATGAATTAAATACATACTTCTTGTTTGTTAATTAAAATGTAGCACAGTAAAAATACATCTTTCAGCATGTTTTTGCCTTTATTTTTCTGTTTTTACCTCTTTCTTTTATGAGCATTCTTTTTCTTTCTTTTTTTAAATCTTTCTTTGTTTTCTGTGACTGCTATCAGCTCAAGTTTGCGTCTTTTCTCTAGAAATTGAAATTTATATTTAATAACTTACTGCTGACTATATCTGTTTTCGACAAAATTCTCGTCTAATATGCTTAATTACTTTTTTACGAAATTTTTAATCGGATAGTATTACTTTAAGGGGAGTTAGTACCTTTCGGGACCCAATTTTGCTCATAATAACACACTTTTTTCGATTCAACATAAATAAATAAGTTTCGCATATTTTGGAGTGAAATTGTCACAGTTACAAGAATAATACCCTAACTCTAAAAAATTGCCACAACATTTGCAATTTAAATAATATATATATATATATTTAACAATATAAAATTATACAAATGTAAAAGAAAAATTATATACTTACCTCTCTTTCTTACAACATCTCTTTTGAAAAATTCATAAGAGAAACTAAATTTTTCTATAAAATTGAAGCTAAATATAACATTTATTCTGTAAACCTAAAACATTGAACTTATCAAATGTTTTATAATTTTTTAATTAAAAATTTAGCTTTATAAATGCTTAATTTTTTTAATTAAAACTTTTGTAATTTTTAATTTAAAAAATATAAAGCATTTGATACGTTCATTGTTTTAGGTTTACAGAATAAAGGTGATATTTAGCTTCAATTTCATAGAAAAATTTTGTTTCTCTTATGTATTTTTCAAAAGATATGTTGTAAGAAAGAGAGGTAACTATATAATTTTTCTTAACTATATACTTTTTTACATACATTATATATTGTTAAAAATACATCGTATATTTCCGTGTATAAGCCGAGTATACGACTTTTGAGTGAAAAATCGTCCAAAATCGGAAATCCGCATATAACCCGATGTTAAAAAATGATGATGAAAAATTCAGAGAACGAAAACTTAGCACTTTTTTGTACATATATAATTAAAAGAAAAAATCGTTCTCCGAATTTATTGATCTCTCCTATTCTGGCTTGGAGCGCTGTCAAATCTGTTTAATCGGGACTCGCTCATTCTGTTGTGACTTGCTCTTTCATAAAAACCAAACCTCCTATTATTGGCTTGAATTTCCGCAAGAAATGATCATTTGATCTTTCAAAAAAATGTTGCGTCAATAATGCAATGGAGGGAATTGGGGATGCTTCCATTTTTTTAGAAGATGGCGATTGTGATGATGATGAATTAGACACTATCGATATTCATAGTGATGTTCCAACGAAAGAAAGCGAGTTTGATGAGTTGCTTGAAAATTCTGATAATGATTTGGATAGTCAATGAGGATTGGTAACTGTTTTCATGATAAAAGGATGGAGTTTTAAAGTACTTATAATAATTTGTAATTTTTTTAAATTAATTAATTTATTTATTTATTTACCGTCTTTTCTGTTTCATTTTAAAATATCATTTTTTGAAAAAAATTTTAGGCTTATGTATAAGCCGACCCCCTACTCTGGAGCCATACACATGCCCAAAAATTCTCTGCTTATACACGGAAATATACGGTATGTATTATTTAAATTGCAAATGTTGTGGAAAATTTTTAGTGCCAGTGTATTATTCATGAAACTGTATTAGTTTCACTCCAAAATATGCAAAACGTATTTCTTTATGTTGAATCGAAAAAAGAATGAGCAAAATTGGGTCCCGAAAGGTACTAACTCCCCTTAATAACTGCGTTTAAATAATAAACTGCATTAGTAAATTATTTGATTTAGTACTGTAACATGATGATTGCTACTACTTGAAAAAATAATTTTTTTAATAAAAGTACAATAAAATACTTTTATAGACTTTCATCTAATATTCTTAATAAATTTTATAAGTTTTTCCAGATATAATTAGCTCTCTAATTGTACTTAAGAAAATAAAAATCTTCATTAGTAAATTATTCGAGATACTTTAGCATTATAATATTACTACATGAATAATTTAATTTTTAAAGAAAGGTGTACCAAAATGTTTTCTTTTCCTCTTGTTAAATTAAAATACATTTTTCTCTCTTTCTTTCATGTTGTTAATCATTAGGCACCTATTTTTCTTATCTTACTTTTTTTTTCTTTAGTTTACTTTTACGTAATGGTTTAAAGTTCTAAATTATGTTCTTTTTATGGTTCTGTTCATAATGAAGTGAAATTTATACTTAATAACTATTGCTGATTATATTTTCGATATAATTCCCCTCTAATGCTCTTAATCAATTTTCATAAAATTCTTTTATAACACCATTACCTTAATAAAAGTTCTTATGTAAATGCTAAAATGCATTAGTAAATTGCTTTATTTTTAAGTTTGGATGTTGAATCAGAGATTTTTTTTTTTTATTATTATTCCAAAGATTTATGAGGCTGGATGCATTATCTAGTTCCAGTGTTGGGAAAACGCCAGAAATTTCCATTAGAATTCATTAATGTTTGATCAGAAGAAACGTACTTATTACTTTATTATTCTTCCTTATTATTCTTTTATTATCTAATTTTTTCCAGTGTAACTTACTTTCTCTATATTTTGATAAATCCAGAAAGTTTGTTCTTTTAGGATATATATATTTTTTTACTTTAATAAAGATCAAGATATTTTTGATCATGCTGTATGTTCAGAATCTATGACGAGAATATTTTACAATATCAATAATTAAGAAAGAGAAGCGGATTCAATGCAATATTCTGCCATTGTTTAAATATTTATCCCGTGATACCGATATTAATGTATATTAATATTAATGTACCGATATTACGTATTTTATTGAAAATATTTCCAATTTAACACAAATAATTTGTCACATCAATGTTTAATTAAAAATAACTTAGATATTTTGACCTTTCCAATGTATTTTATAACTAACAGCACGTAATGACGACCAATTTTAGTTTACAGATAAGAAATATACTAATGTAATGTAATATGCAAAATGCACTCAAAACTGCACAAAAGGTAAGTTTTGATCCCTACTGTTATTGATATAAGATATTTAAGGTATTTCTTCTATTATGATTGTGATACTTTTAAATTTTATATTGCACTTATATTGATATATATGTATTCAAACTATAATGAGAGATTTTGAAAATATTACAGGGTTGGCTTTTTCCCGTCCAAAACTTGTTTTTCCCATCCCACTGGGAAAAACTGGTAAATACCGGGGAAAACTGGTAAATACTGGGAAAAACTGGTAAATACCGAGAAAAAGTTCCAAATGACAATATGTAAGAAATATTCTGGCTTTCTGAATCTGATGTGTAAAATTAAAGATAGAAATACATAGTTATTACAAATTTTCCTTAGGTTTAAAATTATTTTATAGGAAAGGAATATAAATAAATAATAATTATTGCATAAAGCAGAAATTCAAGAATCTGCTGTAGAGAAAATAGATGAGAGAACTATTACAAGTTGGATGGAGTAATGTCCACAATGACCCTTTTATAGCCAATTCCATATTTTGTAATGGAAAAAGTATGCTTCTTTCTGCAATAGATTTCGGGAAAAATAAGAAAACAAGAGAGTATTGTACAAATCTTGCTCGTGGAGCAAAAATTACAGCAGCAGCTACATATGGATGCACTGTAAAAAGTTTCGGTTCGAATAATGAACAGAAAATGCTTACAATGAGGCAGAATCTTGAAACGGAAGATATTATACCAGTTAATACGGATCTGCATCGCATTATTTAAATATTCTTGGCAAGAATGTGACTACTGACTCTGTTGTGGCTAATGTTGCCAAAATTCAGATTTTTTTTAGAAATCACCATAACCCTGGGAGTTTATTGAAAGAGTATGCCAATTCAGTTAAACCACAAATTCCAGGTGAAACCAGGTGGAACTCACAAATATCTTGCTTAAAAACGTTTACAACTAACAGGACTTTTTATCTTCAAATTGTCGATAATCACGAAGATGAAATTGATAAAAACATTAAGTGCTAAGTAAATAATCTCTGTATAAAGAAGGAAAAAATATGTACAACCAGTTGGAACCAGTTCCAAAAGCCCTTGCAAAGTTGCAACTCGATAATAATGCCAATATTGCTGATGCTTGTGAAATTTACCTAAAGCTTCTTCAAAATAAAGAACTCAATCCACATTTCAGCAAAATGAAATCTAACTTTGATAAAGCAATGACCCCATCCATTTTTGGCACACCTGATGAATCTGAAATATAAAGGTGAAAAGTTATCACAGGATCAGGAGTAATCTGCTCGTGAGTATTTACAGACTTTAAATCCAAAGTACTTACAATACACAATACAATTCAAGTAAGAAGATGCACCTTTTCCGAAGACATTACAAACACTATTTCACCTGCACTGTGGTGGAAGAATTTAAGTAAAACTGGAATAGATGCAGAATTTTTCCAATTAATGGAACATCTTCAGGGATGTCCTGCATCATCAGAATCTCTGGAGTGTATTTTTTCTAATTTTTCTTTCATCCAAAACAAGATTAGAAATAAACTTGGTTTACAAAAAGCCTCTAAATTAGTATTTTGTTATATGATGCTAAAATCAAACGTGGAAGGGGCAAACGAAGAATGTGAATACGATTATGATTGGTAAATGTTTGGGAATATGTGTGGTGTATAAATATTTAAATAAATGCACTCCATTGTCTGTTTTTGCAGATCTTACATTTTTTTTTAAAACCTTTCAAGCTATTTACTTAGAACTCATTTTTGACATTTTTAAAGGTTGTTTTGAATTTATATTTATGTTTTTAATAATCGGTTTTTTCCATGTGGGAAAAACATAGTATTTCCCAGGACGGTAAATACTGGTTTTTACCATGGTATTTACCGGGGCTGGGAAAAACCTTCCCAACCCTGAAATATTAAAATTAATTTGATGAAAAATAATCACAATTTTCAATTGAATATATTTATTATTAAATGTTTAAATTAATTTAATATAGTGACAAATTAATTTAAATACATATACTTGTAATATAATTTATAGATTTTATTCAACTATGATATCGATTCTTTTAGATTATGCACGTATTCATATATGTAGGGGAGACTAGGGAGGGTTGACCCACTTTTTACAAAATGATTTTTTATTTTTTAAATATTAAACATAGGGTAAAGTTTTATATATCATTTTATTCGTTATACAATCAGTTATCAAAATAAAATTGCTACATAACTGTAATATATAAGAAATTAAAAAAATGCTTGATTTTAATCATGAGAAAATAATGGTTCAAGGCTCCCCACATATGGGAGGGTTGACTCACCATATGGGAAGCTTTACCCACTTTGTTTTACATTGAAATATTTGTGAAGAGATATGAAATCAGTTAAAAAAAGGAAAATAACTTTATGCTACCTGCCTTAATTATTATAAAAAATATTTTTTGGAAATATGATGCTTAAACAAACCTGTTTAGGCACAATCGTAAGTCAGAGAAGATTTTTTTTTTTTTTTTTTTTTTTTTTTTTTTTTTTAAGCAGGATTTTGTTTGAGAAGGAATAATTGTACAGCAGGGAAAATGAAATTTTAATATTTAAGACAGTATTCCGTTAGAAACAGGTTCCATTTTCATATGGTTTCATGTATTATTATGTCTCGATTTAGGAGTCCCTGTCTCGCTTTTTTTTTCTTCTTGTCCTCCTTTTTGTGACACTTGACCTGCCAACTCTAGTTGTTACATAGTTTGGCTTCATCTCACTGTATTCATCCTGGTGAAATTTGTCGACATACCTTCCTAAAGTTTTCGATCAATGCTATGTTCTTTTGCAGCCGCATGAACACTTATCTTATCATTAACGTCTTTTAACTCTTTCAGGGGCAAAGTACTTTCAGTACTAAAACGTTGAAATAAATGACTGGCACCGGAATTTATGAACAAATTTATTTTGAAATAAGAAAAACGATATATTTCACATACATATTAAATTAAAAAGATTTTAGCAAAATTCTGGTGCTATTGCGGCGTTTCAGAATTAAAATTAAGCGGTTTTATAAATATACCACTGCCCTTGAAAAGGTTAAGACTGCTGCTTTCACCCTTTCTAGTCTTTTCCACTGTCTCTATTTACCTATTGTAATATTTAAATGGAAGAAAAAGTTCCTATCAATTTTCCCATTAAATTTTTCTTGCATAGCTCTTTAATCAGTTTTAAACATTTCATTTTCCATCACCCCGTTTTACTGTTGCTTTACAGAATAAATTTTCCTTCTTTTTATATATAACCATCAACCTTTCATTATGCACAGTGTATAATAAAATGATTTCCAAAACCACTTAATTGAGGGAGCCTTGAGCATCTGGTCAACCCTCCTTCAAATTGACTGGCTGAAGCCTCCCTACATAGCCCTTTTCTAAAGAATAGCACATTGTTATGTTAAGCCTAACATACTGTACAATTTTTACGCCTGAAATGAAAGCTCGATATTTCTGCATTACTTAAAACCTACCTGCTTAAATTTGTATGATATATTTTATCTGAAAAAATCTTAGAAAATATTAAAAAACACAACTTTTAAGTTGAAAACGCTTCACAATGGATTTTTTTCCCACATATTTCGATTATCTGTATGAAACAAAGACTGTTGTTTCAGCATTCCCGTAGCTTTCGTTGACAACTATTGATGAAACTCTGGAATTCTTTTAAATATGAAAACTGATGAGTGGGTTACGCCTCCCGTATGGTCAACCCTCCCTAGTCTCCCCTATACAAATTGCAATGAGATATTAGGAAAATATTAATCAATCTGGAAAAAAAAATAATCATATGTTATTAAATTTTATCTGTTATTAAATGTTTAAATTAAATTTAATATATATGCAAATTAAATAATTTTAATATATTATAAAATAAACATATTTAATATATTATTAAATTTTAAAATTCAGTTAAGTTTTTTTAATCGTATGTTTTTAAGTAAAATGTGGATTACAGAATATTATTTGCGTTTCTTAAATCACGGTGTATCATACCCAAGTTTAAGAAAACATTTGCGTTATTAAAATATATTTTGAAGTAATATTTAACTCGAAATCAAAAAGTTTCTAGTCCACAAAAATCAATTTTTTTAATTATTGTAAATTTCATTTTTTTACTTTATCATTCCATTATTTTATTCTAATTACTATTACAATTATTGTTATTTTATACCATTTTGTTCCTAATATGTAAAAAATGTAATGTAATTCTTTACATTTTTGTCTATTTTAGGTAAGTTTCTTTTGAGTATATCGAAGATTACCATACATATTGACCTGCATAAGTAAGCAAGTAAATCTATAATTTTCAATTTGTGCAATTACGCTAATAAGCCTTAAACATTTGTTTATTTTATTACTAACTAGCTGGCCTGCCCGGGGTTGCCAAGGCCCGTAATAATAAACTTAAATGAAGTTAAAATTTGTATAATTTTTTTCTCTTTAACTCCATTTTGTCTGAATTTATATTTTTTAATGAAATAATCGTGAAAAAATATTGAATTGAAATTGTATGCTATTTGATATTTTATTTTCTGCATAATTTGATTTTTCGGGTCTATGCATACCGAAATCAAGCGAAACATTGACGAAGCACACAGGTTTTTACAGATTTCGTCGAAATTTTCACACATTTTATTTTGTAAAAAAATATTTTTACTCGTCCGAACGTTTCAAAATTTTTGTAGGTGATGTAAACCTGGTCTATTGGAATGCTTTAAAAGATTGTGTTAAAATATGGACGTTTAGTTACTTTTAGCGTAAAAAAAATATAGTCTCCTTGAGGCGCGAAGTGACTTGCGTTCGCCAGTGTATTTGAAAAGATTAAAATTCACTTTTTTTTTTTTTTTTTTTACCGACCGAAATTGCACGATCGATTTGAAGAATGTTTTGGCTTTAAGAACATATTTTTGGTTTGTCGGTATCTCTAAATTTTGCTCCCTGGAGGGGCTTTACCATGAGGGGAAAAACGTTTTTCGGAAAAACGATCCTTTTTTAATTTTTTTTTTCTTCAAAAGCTTAACTTTGAAATTTTTTTTAATTGATTGCGGCATTTGAGACGTAAGAATACGATTTTTTGGAATATGTCTTCCGTTTTTAACTTTACTGAGCGATGCACGTTAATGAATAATGACAAAATACCCCCAAAATTCCTTCTTTTCGGTTTTCATTTCCTCCCTATACGTAAATAGGGCATCTTCTCATGCGCGAGCGCTTTTTCCCGCTCGAAAGGACAGATATGAATTTTTAATGAGAGTTCTTTGTAATTTTTAATTAATAACTCAGCTCATTATTAGAAATTTAAACGTCTGATTCTCATGTGCATCAGGAGTGGCTTAGGACCAACCTCACACCAATTTTCGGCCTTGTACATGCGGTAGAATTTTCTAGCCATCACACACAGACACACAGAGACGCACACACAGACTAATTGAAAATGTAAAAAAATTAATGTGTATAAGTCTTATGCTTTACTTTATTGACAGAATAATTTAATTATAAAAGTACTTGTAGAAAAAATAAGAGGAGCTATTATAAAAGAAACGTTACAATAGTTTGGAAATGCATTAATTTTTTTCAGATTAATTAAATTGCTTATTAAACAATATCTTTCTTATTTTATTCTTTCTTATTTTTACTTGTAAAATATATTTTAAAATGAAAATTAAAAAACAAAAATTTTCAGCTTATTAATAATTTTAAAAATACAGCAACGTTCTAAGTTGAGAAAAATTCATAAACAATTTTAAAACTAGCAAAAGAGATTAAGATACATTATTCTATTCTATATTCTGTACATGTGTATGCTATATTTATATGATGATTTATAATGTAATACTTTTACAAATTCAAAATTTACCTGTATGCTTTGATTCTATATCTTACTTACTATTTACTTCTAAAGTTTAGCATTTTTAAGTTATTTTATTTTAACTATTAGTTAAACAAGTACCACATCTTGTTTTCTTGTAGAAATAAAACAAATGTTTAAAATTTACGGCATTTTTAACTAACTTAACTAACATTCTTGCTTTGTATCTTTTAAACAAAAAATTGTATTCTCGTTAATATTTCATATTTTCCTTATTTTGAGAATTATTTATGCGAATCAATGTTTTTTCAAAATCAGCGCTTTTAATATTATTGAATAATTTTAATAAGATTTAATTATCAACCTCTAATGTTCAAATTTATACGATTTACAAAAAAAAAAAAAAAAAAAAAAAAATTATTGGTGTAATCTAAATAGCTTTTTATTTAAAAAATTTCATTATATTATTTTTTGTTACAAAACATTCAAGAAATAGTGTGTAAATAAACATTAAATTTTTAATACACATGATAATCTCTGAGATTTGTTTTTTAAATACTAGTTATGGCACATTTTATCCCCTTTAAAGCTCTTGCCGCATAAAAGGTACTGAATTATAGAGAAACCAAAGTTCTCTAAAGTACGCTTATGTTTCTAAACTTTTAAGTGAGGGAAAAGGACTTTTATCATATATACGGACATAACTGTTTTGGGTGCAGCTTAATTTGCTTCTATTTGGTTTATTCTGTGACTAATATGATGTAAATTCTGTTAAGTAATATAATAAAAAATAACAATTGTTTGTTCATCTATCGTTTTTTTTTTTTTTTTTGTGTGTGTGTGTGTGTGTGTTTATGCGGTTTAAAATAATCAAGGCCGTAGCCAGAAATATTTTGTAGGGGGATTTAATCATGATTTGATCATTATCTCATTTTGAATTTTTTTTATTTTTAACCGAGTTATTTTCTTCTGATGGACTGATGGCTTCCATTTATGAAACAGCCATTATAAACGAAGAGTTAGATGAAGATGAAAGAGCATCCGTAAAAAGTTAGAACTTTGATTTTCTGGTCAGAACGGGAGAAAAAAATGGCCTTAATAATAATAAAAAAAAATCAGTCATCAGTTCATCAGAAGAAAATGATCCATTCCAAAGGTTCGATTGAAAAAAAAACTATTTAATACTTTGAGCAGAAAGAAGAGGCTATACCTGCAATTTTCATGATACTAATAGAATCACATATCTGCCAATTTGTATGGTTTTGTCACCTCTAAAATTTAATACAAATTTTTGTCATATTTAATCGTTGACAATTGTCAGATTTCGGCGATTGAATTAGGCAAAATTGGCTGGAAGTTTTAGTGGTAAGGAAAAATCTTAGAAATTGATAGCTAGAATTGATAGCAATAGCATAAAACTGCAGCAAACAACAACAAAAAAAAAAGCTCAAAATTGACATGCCAACAAACAAAAAACTATCAAGCTCTTTTTCAAACAAACAATTTCATTCCTCGTTTTTCTTAAAAGTTACGGCAATCTCAATGTGCATCAAAGAAATGTTACCAGTTCCACAGAAATTAACGAATTAAGTGAAAATTTATATTTCATCTCCTTAGTTGGTGACGATTTGTGTAAATCCAGTTTATCCGAGTTTTTTGTTTATCTGAGGTGAGCTTGGTCCATATTAACTCGTATAATTGGAACTCTACTGTTCTTGATTGTCCTATCTTGACTGTGTTAAGTGATATTTAATGGCATATTTCTAATCATTTTGACAGAAATTTCGGAGGGGGGATCAAACCCTGGTGATCCCCCCCCCCATTGGCTACGGCCTTGAAAAAAATATATATATATATATATATATTTTTTTTTTTAACTTTAATTGTATTATGCTGTACAAAACTCCGCATAATATAAACTCAAAGAAAAGAAACAATTTTAATCATGTAAGCAAAAATCTATCGGAAAAATTAGTTTTCAGTAGGCCAAACAAAGGATAAAAATAGGAAATTGTGCACAATTTTCTTTAATTATATATTACATATATATTAATATTTTAACTCAAATTGCGGCTGTAATGTGACATTAGTAATATGAAACAACGCCGTTATCCTTTTATAATTCAAGTTAATTTATATTTTATGTTTTATGTTTCATTTTATCTTTCATCATACAGTAGAGCGCCGATTATCCGAACTCCAATTAACCGAACTTCCAATTATCCGAACAGCCTATTTCTCTCAAAAACTTTTTTATTAACCGAACTTCTATTTTTCCAAACATCCTATTCCTCTCAAAAAAAAATTTTTTTTAATGATGATGAGATTGTGGATGAGATTTAAGATGGAAAAGAAATTGGAGAAATTGAAGAAATGAAAACGAATGCTCTGAAAATGATCCAGGCCCATTACATAACGAAGCCTTTGAATGTTTGGAAACAGCTATGAAATGGCTCGAATGGCAGACGCTGATCCTATTCAACTAACGTATTTAAGAAGAATTCGAGATATGGCAGCATTGGAAAGAACGTCTTCTTAGAAGCAAGCAACAATCGAAAGCAGTTTTGCTTAAATTATAATCTCTGGAGTTCAGATAATGATAAAAAGAGAAAAGGAAAATTTTAAATGATTAAAAGGAAAAAAAACAGTTTTTAAACACGCTAGCACTAACTGCTGCTGCCAGTCCTAAGCCTAAATAAAGTGTGGAGGTTTTAGTATAGTCAGGAACATCCCATAAATTGCCTGTCCATTTATCCGAACTTTTGCTTATCCGAACTAGGGTCGGTCCCGACTTGTTCGGATAATCGTAGCTCTACTGTATCTGTTTTATGCAGTATGAAACAATGCGGTTATATATCTATAGTTCAAATTAATTTATATTTTGTCTTTCGACTGGGGTATGTACATAAATAAACAAGTGAAAAGTGTTTAAAAAAATATTTCGTAGAAATCACAGTTAAAACTTCTTACTAAAAAATGTTAAAATTTCCTATTAAAAATGATTAACTGAATGTGTTTAAATCATATAACATATATAGTTTTCACCTTGTAAAATACCGGAGAAAAATTATTATTATTAATATTATTATTTTGCATATGGTTTTGTTTTATCTGATATAAGATTACCGTTATAAAATTTAACAATATATTCACATTTTCTCTTTCATAAAATTATATGCATATAAAAAATAGAAAAAGTTCTCTTTCGAGTACCATGTTAAAAAAAATAATAATTGCATACACAAAAACAAAACTTCTCAGAACAAAAGAAAGAACAGCGTATATAATTTGATAAAAAAATCATTAACACATGAAAAAAAAATCGAAGTAAAAAATACTTTTATGAATGCGAAATTAAGTATTACAAAATAAGGATATCACTCTTAATATTAAAGAAACAACAGACATTTTATTTTTCCCATTCAAAAAAGAAAGTAAAAAATATAGATACATGTATATATGTATCCAAAAGAGAATGATAATTACCACAAAATTTATAGTAAACAAAACAAAGCATATTAAGAAGTGTACGTGAAAAGATAAAAATGAATTAAGTAGGCTTACAAATAAGAAATATATGCAAATTTTACTTTCAAAATTAAGAGGATTGGGATAGAAAGAATATGAATATAAAAAAGGCTTTTAGGTATCGTATTAATGTAAGAGGTAAGTCGAATGAATTTTAAGCAATGGCTAAAACGAAAGAAGTCAAGTTTCTGCATTATCATATGAAGAAACCGAAAGAACATAATCTGACTTGTAAATAGAAGACTTTCAGTAAAAATACTGATCTCAGTGAAGCTTTAATAAAAAGAATTCTGTTGAAGAATTCTCTAAAAGCATTCTAAAATCCAGATAAAAACCTAGCATGTTCGTGCAAAAGTATTCAAACAATTTAATATCATACATATTGAGCAATCCACTTCAGTTTTATTCAAACAAACGGGTACCAATAATTCACGATATTTATTAAAAAAAAAAAAAAAAAAAAACTTTATGCATATCGAGGAAAAACGTTTAAAGTACCCTTTTCCACAAGCATGCATAATTTTTTGTAAAAAATTCCTCGGAGAAATCTCGGTTAAATTCAATGAAAATCTCACATACTCTGTACGATTTTATTAATTAAAAAAAGCATGCTATTCTATATTTTCTAATGTACAAGTATTATAATAATTTACGTTGAATTTATAAAATTGCTAATATTTAAAAGAAAAAAAAATCCAAAAATATATATGTTTTAAAATTTTAACTTAATGTAATAAAAAGGAAAATTAATTCTGAAAATCGAAAAAGAAAAGTTTTTGTAAAAGTTGTTTTGTTTCGCAAAAGTATCTACAAATTTAATTGAAAATTCTTAAGATCTCTATATCTTGCATTTTAATGTGTTATTAATATGGGGATTTGTGCACCTCAAAAATGAAAAAACTTAACAGAAAAAAATAGATATTTTTGTTTTGTTTTTTAATATAGATAATACTAAGGGTGAATCTCATACTCCTATTATAACTAGGGCAATTTGTACTGTTATTCTAAGAAGACAACTAGGAAGCACACGATGGAAATACAAAATGTAAAATTTTATTAAAAAAAGTAGTAAATTTTACATGTTAGGTATTATAATAAATACACTGTAAAAAAAAAAAATCCGACCAGTTTTCCTGTAGGAATCGGAAAAATAGTTGCCCTTATCGTACCGGAAAAAGTTTCCGACCCAGCTCGGAATAAAATCCGTAAAAAAAAGGAAATAATCAATAAAACGGTATTTTACGGATTTTATTCGGATTTTACTGATTTTATGCCGAGCTGGGTTGGAAATTTTTCCGGTACGATAAGGGCAACTATTTTTCCGATTCCTACAGGAAAACTGGTCTTATTATTTTTTTTTTTTACAGTGTATATTATACATAATATTTATGTAAAACACAAAATGAACTTTGTTTTATAGCACACCAAATAAAGCTCGTTAAATCATAAAAAAGAGAATGAGGGTGGTTACATATAAATTCCATCAGTATCCAAAAATGGTATCATTTTGTTGTTGTTTTCCTGTCCGTTTAGACTTTGACTTTTGCAAAAAATAAGCAATCGGCGCTACATTGGATTATGTTTTTAAAGTACACTGTATTACTATACGTATTAAATAAGTTTTTTCTTTACGAAAACACATAAAAATAAAAAATTGTTAAGGTAAGATAAAACATTTTAAACATATTTTACAAGGCGTGAAACATGAGTGACGCTGGCAACGGTATGGTTTAAAGTGAATGCGTTGTAACAGCAAATGATTGTCATAAAAAAATTCTGTTATTCCAAAGCACTTTTATTCAAATACAACAACTGATATACAACAATTAAATAGTAACAAGAAAAAAGTAGAGGGTTTATAAAAAAAAAAATAATAATAATGATTCTTTTGAATCACATTCACGTAAACGATAAGGCTCAAATATCAAAAGAATGTTAAAATGAAACTATGCATCTATGTTAATGGGACAAGTGACCTTCAAATGCATTTTTTTAAATTTTACTTTAGATACCATTCAAGGGTAATATGTGCATTATGGGCTTATATTTATCACACATGAAATAAAGAAAAAAATTTGGAGTAAAATAAGGAATTTTCTTGAATATATTAAGCGTTGTAAAGACCTTTTCAAAATACCCATTGCACATTCCATATCAATTAAAATCCCACTATTTGTTGTAGCTGTTTGTCATTATATGTGTCATAAAATTGTGCATCTTTTTTTAAAACTAAATATAACTGGAAAAGTTAAAGGTAGTTAATTTCAGAAATACGATGCAAAAATGCTGAAAATTTCATCAAATAATAATAATATAGAAAAGTCTTACCTTTATATTCAAATATATAAAATTCGATGCACGGTTTTATTTGTATATATAAAACAAACTTGCATAAAGATTATTGGGGATTTTAATTGATATGGAATTCACATGGGGCATTTAGTAAAGTTCTTCATAACGCTTAAACTATTCAAGAAAATTCCTTATTTTCCTCCCAAATTTTCTTTTTAATTTCATACGTGATAAATATATGCCATAATGTATATAGTGTGCCCTTCAATATTACTTAAAGTGAAAAAAAATAGAAAATTAATTTGAAGGTCACTTGTCCCTTTAAGAGATGAAGAACTTCAAATCGCAAAAAGAATTTAATCTTCCTTGTAAATAGAAAGCCTGCAGTGAACATAGTCGTCTGAGTGAAATTTCTGATAAACAAATTCTGTTTGAGAAATCACTGGAGGTATTTTAAGATGGAGAGAAAAATCCAGCGTGTTCGCCCAGAATTATGCAAAGAATTTAATATCATATATATTTAACATTCCACTCTAGTTTATTTCAAACAAACAAATGAAAGGAATATAACATAATTTCTTAACATAAAAAAGAAAGAACATGCTTAAACTTTCATAAATACACTTAATTTTTGATTAATTTGAACTCTGTTTATGGTGTTATGTAAAATCTGTTATATTTATTTTTAATTTGTTTTATGACGAAAAATAAAACATAGATTTTGTCGAATATTGTTACTTTTTAAACTTTCTTTTCTGCAAAGTAAGGAAACTGTAAGTATTAAATACTAGGTTGAGCAAAAAGTTCTGGGAAATTTGTGAAAGTTGCGTTGTTATGCTCAAATTAACAACAAAAGCAACAAGGACTATTTTTCAAAGTAGAGACTGTCATAGTACACGACTTTCTGCCATCGTTCTGCCATATTCCGGATTTGCTGGAAGTACTATGGTGGCTCCTTGGAATCGAAAAACTCTAGCACCTTCACCCACATTAATCTCAACAACGGCTTTATAAATCGTTAGATCATTTCTGCAATAATGCCAGAGCAACAGACGCAATTCATACTGTTCAACAGGCATTTTGGAGCCGAAATTCCCGAACTTCTATAGATTTACCACTAGTACTATATATTATACAAATTCTGGTAACTATTAGATTAAAAATTTCCCAGAACTTTTTGCTCAACCTAACAGTAATAAAAGAATTACCCAATTATTTTAACAGCAAAAGAATGTATTGAGAAAAAAATAATAAACTGCTTAAGAATACAATAATATGTACATCTCATTTTCGATTAATTTTAACTCACTGTGTAGAGTGAAGTAAAATTTGTGACACTTAAAAAAAAATGTTTTTATTCAAGATGACGAACAAAGAATAGATTATGTCGAATATTGTTACTTTTTTAAATTACTCTTTTTCAAAAACAAAGAAACTAAATAATAAATAGTGACATATCCCGAGCGCTATCCCGACACCCGGTTTTCACTTTCACTCCGCTTATCACGTCAGTTTTTCAAAGTACCGATTTTCTATATATGATTTTAATGTAAATAAACTCCGGATTTTACGTCGTTGAATAATTTTCAACTCCTGATATCCCGACAGTTAGGAAAATTCTCCATTTTTCTTAATCCATCTTATAAGCACGGAAAGTAAGCGGTAAGAAACGTCTTAGTCAAAATTTTTCACAAGTGTATAAAATACCCTTTGAGATAAATAAGAAATTTTACTTCAATTCTTTATTTCAATAAATAAACCCACACAGTATGAATGGCTCCAGATAGACGTAGCACTCTACTCGAGGTCTTCTTGTTCTGGCCAGGCTGCGCTTTCTTGCGGTTACACGACGTTTCTCATCCGACTTCAACCGAATCATTGCATTGCATGGAAATGATAAAAAATTATCTAACATCCATTGCTGAAAGAACGAATGTTGCTTACAATTCATTGTATAATATTAAAAAAAGAATTGTAGGAAGCACATCTCGGGATAAGCAAACCTTAATTCATCAATATTTCATGTAACAATAAAAAAACAAGTCATCATAAATCTGATTTTTATTCTTTTAAATTTTGTTTTTGCGTTTAGTTTGTTAAATAATAATGTTTTATATCTTAAATCTGCAAGAACAGTTATGAATTTGAAATTGTCTTAAATTATATTAATACATGGAAATTATTCCAGAGATATATTATATATATATAATATATATTATATATATATATATATATATAGATTATATATATAATATATAATTTCTATCGATGCTGGATTTAATTATATTTCGTGTTTGTCCCAGGTCGGTGACTCACGATAAATATTCCATCTTGTGCTGCGTTTGTAGCCTTGCCAACATATAATAGTGAGAAATTTTCCGATCTAGGTATCGTTCCAAGTGGTTTAGTCGGTAGAACGTCAGTGCGCTATACTGATGGTCCGGGTTCGAGTCCCGGCTTGGAATCTTTTTCACTATGTTGGCCTTTGTGCCTTTTAAGCAATTACTTTGAAATTTGAAATTTGATTTTCATTTGAAATATTGTCTTAAATTAATTAAAAATACAGCTTTTTATAAACATATTTTCTCCAGCTCCGGTTACCGCGACACTCCGCTTATGACGACACTTTTTCCTGTCATTAGAGTGTCGGGATAACGAGGTTCGACTGTATTTATTGAAAACGAAACATTTTTTATTCATCACCTTTCTTTTATTTTTTCAATAACAGTGCATTTCATTTTATTATTATTTTTTTTGTGCTAGGAATAAACGCGATTAATTTGCATCATTATTAACTATGTAATCATATTTTAACTTACGCGCATTTGAACTACGTTAATATTAAATATTTGATACACCACTCTCAAGTTGATCATCTGAAGAGTATAAGCTTCTTGTTCTATGAGTGTATCAGTCAATAACATCGAGATAAGTTGCATTTCGAGATTATTTTGTCGATTGTGTTGTTCTTGAGATAATATAAATATTTGCAGTGTATATGTAACCTTTTTATGTCGCATATTTATATTATTGATACAAAACCTCCTTTCATGAGCTAGTGCCCCTTGAAATACACGTGGAGTAATTTTTCGATGCCAAAAAAAAAAAAAATCTTTTTCGTAAGATAACGGCATGAAATAGAATATAATGGGCCATATGGGGGTTTATTACCAATGAAATTAAAATTATAGTCTCGCATTGTTTATCCGTAGGTCGTTCTATAAAAAAGGCTCCCTACAGTATATACTGTATTATAATTTGTTTTATATTGTTATATTTTTATTTTTCAGCTTAATCGTTAAGAATCTTTACTCATTTGTTGCACAGCTGAACCAACATATCGAAACCCTCTGAAAAAAATACCAGGCTCAAGCCTTGTAATAGTCTTTTTACTACGGCTTGGATATCTGCATCATTTCGAAAACGCCTATCTTGAAATATTTCCATCTACAATAGGGGGGGGGGGGGTCTGGGACGACCAGACGAGCTTCGTCAGCAACAAAACTTTAGTTGCAAATGAACTTCAGTAACAACTTCTGTATTATTTCCAAAACGCCGATCTTGATATATTTGATCTATACTAGCGGTTATGGACGAAAAGACGGACTTTAGCAACCTTTTCTGCCTATCGGAACATGTTGTGGCATTTTCCGACTACCTGCACAGTTTTTGCAATATCACCGTAATGCAACAAGAAATGCATGTCAAGTTATTTGTTCGTTCACAGGATGTCAAAGCGCTTCTTCCAGACACCTGCACTCTTTTACAATGAATCAGCACCGTGCCTCTATCAACGACGGTGTTGCGCGAACTCATTTTCATATTGCTCCGTCTTACCTTTTCTTTTTGAGCTTGTATATTCACGTATGCGGGAGAAATGACTTTTTCTTCAAAAAACACATCACTCAATTATTTTTGTAACAAATTTTATGAAAAAAGAAATCTTATATATTGAACCGACTTATGCATAATAACAAACGAAATACACTTTTGGAACTTCTGTAACTTAAATAATATTTCTTCCAAATAAGTGAAGGCAGATAACAGCGCCTAATGAACCATAAATATTTCAGCTATCTGTTATAATAAACCATTAAAAAAACCGCAAATTGGACCGACACTTACAGTATGGCATCTTTATGATACTCCACAGCCGATATTGAATATAAAGAATAAATATATCCGTTAAATGCTTTCCATAGCGGTTCTTTTCATTCACTTATGTGCAATATTATTTACATGTAGCACATGCAATTACAAATACACCACGTGCGTGCCAAATTGAGCTGATTATTTTCATAAATAAGGTCAACTGGCAAATTTAGATTATCATTTGAAATTATCTTTCATGTACGATTTTTGACGAAAACCTGGAATCTTCCACAATGCAGTAGATGCTAAAATGTAAGTTTGATGGTCGAGCCGTGGGCAGAGTCCGGCCGGGCCGTTTAATGCGAGATTATTATAGGTCTTTCTTTCTTCACAAGTTTTCGCCTGCTTACTGTGCATGCTTTATTTAGCAATAACACTAAAGAAATATTTAAAATCTATACTAATAATCGAAAGTTTCGCTCTGTGTGTGTGTCTGTCTGTGTGCGATGGCTAGAAAAATCTACTGCACGTACGAGGCTAAAACTTTTTGTGAGGCTATCACTAAGTGTCACCTGACACTTGACACTCAGAATTTTAAAATTCTAATAATTAGTTGAGTTAATAATTAAAAATCATAACTCACTCTCATTAAACACTGATCCCGGTCCTTCCGACAGGGAAGAAGATCTGGCACACGCCATTACGCATCCGTTGAAAATGAAAGTCGAAAAGAAGGAATATCGGGGGCAGGGGATATTTTGTCATTATTTATTAACTTACATCGGCCAAAACGCTTAGTAAAGTTAAAAACGGAAGACATATTTTGAAGTATCTTACTCTTATGTCTTAAATGCCGCAATCAATTCTAAGAAGTATCGCAGTTAACCCTTTGAATAAAAAATAGGTTGTTTTCCGAAAAACGTTTTTCTTCCTTATTGCAACTCCCCCCAAGAGCGCAATTTAAGAAATACCAACAAACCAAAATTATGTTTTTAAAGCTGAAACCTTCTTCTAACCAGTAGTGTAATCTATTTTTAAAAATATGAATTTCAACCCTTTCAAATACATCGGCAAACTCAAGTCACTTCGCGCTCATAGACGCGATATTTTTTCTACGTTAAAAGTAACTAAACGTCTGTATTTTAACACAATTGTTTTAGAGAATGTCAATAGTCTAGATTTACATCAGCTACAAAAATTTTGAAACGTTCGGGCGGGTAGGAATATTTTTTACAAAATAAAATGTGTGAAAATTTAGACGAAATCAGTAAAAACCTGGGAGTTTCGCTCGCTTTCGGCGCGCATAGTGTCCAAAAATCAAATTACGAGAAAATAAAATACCAAAAAGCATACTTTCAATTGAATATTTATATATATTTTAAATATAAATTCAGACAAAATGGATTCTTAAGATATAAAATCATACAAATTTGAGGTTAATTTAATTGTCATTCATCACGCGTACGGGCAACGCCGGGCGGGTCAGCTAATAATGTAATAAATTTTAGAATGTTCTTTTTAAAAAGAACACAACAAAACAGAACTGAATGGATCGTGTATCTTATATAACTCAAGAATAAAATAAACATGTTTTGCATACATTATTTACTAACAAAACGAAAGACACTTTTTGGGAAATATAATAATTATTTACATAATTTTTCCAGAGAGGTAAAGAAACATAATGAAGCAGAATGCCTAGTATATAGCTTCATAATAGAACATAAAAAGCAATGTAATGGACTGAATTATTTAACGATGAACGAAAGAAACTTCTGGAATTGCTTAGTAATTATCAAGAAGACTTTTAAATGATGACACAAAAATAATGCACTATTTCAAGTGAATGTTATGAGTTAAACCTCTGAAGAAAATAATTTATAACACGTTTAAAAATGGAACTATTTTTCATTCTGTTTCTAGATAATGACTTTTCTCCCTAAATTCTCTAATTGGTCTTTACAAAGCTACTAAGACAAGGATGCAAATAACTTCGTGCAAAATAATGCAAACAAATTCAGTTCTATTTTCAGGATGATGTATAGAATTCTCTTCAAATTCCTATTTCTAGTTGTTTATCTTGGAAGAGACTACTCGATTAGGATTTGCTATTTATCTCGGAAAAGGAAAATGGATAATAAGATTTGTTATTTTCTTATAAATTATTACCTTTTTCTTCATGTTCTTTAAAAATCTGACGAAGAAGATAAAGGTAAATGCGAAAGTCGAATTATCTACTGTATATTTTATTGAACAGTCTAATTTATTTTTAAAGCAATTGGATTTGGGATCGGGATCATTATTTATTTTGTGCGAATAAATGACTGTTTTGAACTTTGAAGTAGCGTTAGGATTCCAAGAAAAAAAGCGCATACTTTTTAAGGGGAAAAATGCAACTGACTTCAAGGAATTATTTCTTACCTTTAATCATTTTAAACACACTCTTCTGATTGATAAATATTTCGAAGGCGAAAATGTGTCCAAGCTGTGACACGAACCCAGAACCCTTGGCTTTAATTGTCAATGTCATTTGCGCTATCTTCTAGAGGGATGCGCTCACTTTTCGGAGCCCGATACCGACAGTATACAGTAAAAAAAAGTTTCATAATATTTAAAAGTTGCTCAAAATCTCATTTTCAAACAACGTCTTAGATGGATATAAAAATAATTATAAATCCCCAGCTCATAATTAATTTTATAAAATTCAGATTCAATCTTATCAAAAAAAAAAGTTTAGTATCAAATAAATATGCTCATTCTTCCTTAAAAGGATGCTCTTTTACTCCGCCAACAAGTAAATCTGATGGATACATTAACGAAGTTTGTTCTATGAATAACTGATTGAAATTTGCAAAAATTACTATTTATATGACAAAAAAAAAACCCACACGTTTTTCTATTTCCTATAAAAGGTGTATATCTTCAAATTATAATCCATTTCTTCTTCAAAATAATCTTCTGGTGTCCTTAAAAATCAACTTGAATTAAAAATTTGACACCGCTATCTGAAAGATCTGATGCTTTTATAGGAAAAGAGGAAATACTGCTCGATTGCTTTCTATCGGAATAACAAGACATGCTAACTATAAACAGTAAAATAATTTAAGTTTATAGTTAATTTTACTTTTTTTAAGTTTTAAAATCTTAATTCTAATTATATTTACGCTATTTTCATATAAAGAGCAATTATGCCTCGCACACGATAGAAGACTAAAAATGTGCAAACCTTAAGCTGATGCTGGTTGACTAAAAACAAAAGAAAATGCATTCATTTCGCGTTAGATCTCTAAACATAATTATAATAAATAAAGATTCTTATTAAAAAATATCCTAAATTGCGCTTTTATTTCGATTAGGTTCACATCAACAGGTCGTCACCGCCAATATCAGTCATAAATCTGCAAATATCACAATAATAATAATTAATATTATTATTATAACACAATTTCTGTTTTCTCTTTATTGTGATCAAAATCAAAATAGCATTAAAATGACTTTAAACGGAACAAATAATTTTTAAGAAAAAAAAAAGTTACGTATTTGTATTTTTTCTATACGAGAATAAATGAAATTGTCAATTTCAGAAAGAATGAGTCCGAGCCCGTCTGAGCCCGAAGACTGGTATAAAAATTGAACATGAGCCCGTGTCGGGCCCGTCTCTTTCTTTCTTTCTAACCGATGACCAGGCCTCTACCTGCCTTTTTGTCCCAGCTGAGAGGTTTGATACCTGGTATCGAGGCGGGTGACCGCCTTATCGCCATAACTCTGACGGGCGCCTAGTTCGTCTTCCTATCGGCAGCGCCTTCTGCTTAGTTATGTTTTTTTTATGCCTGTTACTTTAACATTTATATCTTGTTGTTTGATACCAGCTCATTGATACCCAAGTTGATCTCTTAATTTAAACCCTTTATCAGATGACGAGACCTTCACCTGGCAAGGCACTTCTAGAGGTACAATTCACAGGTAACTTGGAGGACTTTGCACCCACGACGGATTTTACATGCACCTGCGCCATTAGTGTACACGGCGGATATTAGCCGGCAGTAAAGCCTCGTTCCCGCGATCTTTCATTTACGAGTTCGATGCTGTGCCATTTAGCTACTGCTGGCCGATTTGATTGGAATAGCTTAACCTGGAGTTTTCGAAGCCTAATTGTCGGTGCAGACTTGTCAAATGAAAATGGTAATTTTGGTGGAGGCAGGGGGGGGGGAGAGAAAAGAATGGGTCGCCGCAGAAAGACAAGTTGTACCGTGAGTTAATTTTTGGCCGAAATGCTAGGCAAACGCAACGTAGCAAGAGGGACGAGACTCCGCCTTTCTACCATATCCCATAAAAAGTGGCTTCGTAGGCTGTCCTGTTGGAGCGGGCCCGGTAGCTCGTGCAGGCTAAGCCTATCACCTAAAAAAGGCCGCAGTAAAAAAAAAAAAAAAAAAAAAAAAACCTTTAAGGGAGGGGGTTAGTTTTACATATTAAATGTACTTTAAAAATTACATTTAACTATCACTTATTGAAAATACTTGAATTTACACTTAACTATGTCTATTTACTACTAAAAAAATATCTTTAAGATAACCTAGAGGTTAGTCAGGGTACTCTTTTAAATTAAGATTGCGCTATTAAACTAAGATGTTGAATACTATTTTATAACTAGGATAATTTAAACTAAAGGCTTATGCTATTAAATTAGAATTATAATTACTTAACTTATTGTGTTGGAGGGCTGTGGATGAATGGGGTATGGCTAAATACCTGTCTCTAATCTGAGCGACACGCAAGTCAACACAATATTCGATCAGAACAACCATTTGGCCATGCCACCTGGACTGTTATTTGAAACAGCACAACACCAAACTACCAAACATGTGTCCCAGCCTGGACCCATTTTCGCTCAGATGAAAAAATTGCTACTAGTTTGAATTATTTATTACTTTATTGTTTTAATATTTACTTATAGCAGGCCATTTTCCATATTTTCATGACACTGGTTTGACACCACAGAATGTGTTTGTGGAAGCCAATTACAATTATTTAAATTTACTTTAAATCTCATTGTTTCTAATAATGCTCACTTTGAATATGCGATCATATATTGACTTTTTCTCTTTGGGGTGCGTCTCTGTAAAAATAAACTATCTACAATACCTTGACTATTTTTAAAACTTAAATTAGTACCATGTTACTTAACAACATATTGAAATTCCGCTGTTGTTAGACACGTTTTACTAAATTTATAATCTATGAAGTTTAAAAAAAAAAATAACAGACAAAACGACAAACTTGCACTTTGGGATTCTTTTTAAAATTGTAAATGAATCCATCACCAGAACGAAAGGTATTATAAAGAAAAGATCTATGGAAACCGAAGCATCTGTTCAGAAGTTATGCATGGACAATGGAAATACATAGAAAAAATATATCCAAATTAATTCTATAACCAGGGCTGCCACAGGCGACTATTTTTTAATTCAACTTCACATCACTTTTCAAAACAAAAATCTTTTACATACGCGTTGACAACATTTGCAAGGGAAATAGACTATAACATGTATTTTTTAAAAATACTGCTGCGAACAGAATATTATGGCTTCCCTGTATACCATTCTTTGATGGTTATCGGATGGATTTCTTGCTTTAGTTCTTTGTGTCTAAAAAAAGTAAATTAAATTCTCTCAGAATCCTTAGCCCCTCTTTTGTTGTATATTGAAGTAATTAAAGATGTAGCTTATTTTTATTTTGAAAAATACATGAAAAAGGAGAAAAATGTGTCAATAAGAAATTTAAAACTCTCTTAGTTTTTTCAGCATATTCACTTAAAAATATATATATACACTCATAAACGTATTAAAAAATAATAATATAAAGCTACAAACACACCCATAAAATCCTAGATTTTATTAGCATAATTATGTTTTTATAAATATGTAAATTTATCTTAAAAAATCTTCAAGCATCAAAATTTTCTGACTTTAGAATGAGTACCCGCAATAATTCTACAAAAGCGGAAAAATGCGTATGGGTGCCTAATAATTTTACTTCTTATAAATCCTTATTACATTTTATTCAGAATTGAACATTATTTGAATACGAATTGTTATATGCACATTATTATTTTATGTTTATTACTATAAAAGTATCTGAAATAAAACTTTTGTTTACAAAGCAATAATAATAATAATTGTCACACGCGAAAAAAAAACGAATAAATGAATTAATTTGTGCACTAAGAGAAATATTTAATTAAAAGCTTTTTGAAATATTTACTGAATTAGTAGTAAGTCTATAAAGTTAGTTGAACTTTATGTAATTTCTTTAAAGGCAATAAGCATTTTTTTTATTTTAAAGGACCTATAAAGAAAAACGGTAATTATAAAATTAAAAAAAATCTTTTACATCTCTCCGTCTTATTATTTAGTCATCACGAGCAAACTAAAAAGGTATAAGAATATTTTTCGAGTTGTTTAAAAATTTGGAAACCTGTTTACGTATGACTATAAAGGTATTTATGTTTGAATTGTGTCGAAGTAAGTGACTATTTTAAAGGAGCACAAAAACTGCAATAATTAATTAATTAAAAAACAAAGAACTGTTTCTAGTTTCTTAAAAAGAATATTTTGTGCCTCACATGAAGTATTAAATAAAAACTTTCTGAAGTATAATTTCTTAACTTAATATTTAAGCTCTTTTTTCGTGCTTTAAAATATTTATTATAAAATTATAAGTACGTGATGCCATATATAATATTTAAAAGATGAGGTCTGAAACCCTTTTGTAACTTTCGGTTGATTTTTTTAGAAATAGACTTATTGCATTAACTTCGCTTATATTTATATAAAGCAAAAATTGTCATCACGATAACGTACGAAATACTGAAGCAATTTGAGCATAATTGGGACAATTTATTGATATTGCCAGTATCTTAGATGAGTTCGTTAAGCAAATGTATTGCTTTGAGAGTTCGTTTACAGGAACATGCGTAAGAAAAAACATGCAAAAGTTGTCATAACGGTAATGTTCGAAATGCTGAAGCAATTCGAATCTAATTGGGTTAGCGTGTTGGTCCTGCACACAAAAGAAAAAAATGGAAAATTACAAATATCTCTTCCAAAGAAAAATGTCTGAGTTTAAAACTAAGAATGCAACAATATGTATTTCCTTAAAAACCCATAAAAATGAAGATTTTATAAATGTAGTATTTATTAAAAAATAAAAAATAAAACAATTTTGATAAAGCTAAACAATTAACTGAAAAGTATATTTTAAAATAAATTTATATGTTTTTGAAACTGATTTTTTTTGTGTGTGTGTGTGAGCGCGTGAATAGTAAATTTTTGAAAGAAAAAATGATAATATCTTAAAAATATAGCTACGGTTAATACATAATGACTTTTTCTCTAAATACTCAAATTATTCTTTAAAAAAAACTATTAAAGCCAGGATGCAAATAAAACAAACAAAATAAAGTACGCAATAAAGGAAACAATTTCTCTTCTGTTTCGGAGATGATGCACAGAATTCATTTAAAGTCCTTTATTGTTATTTTCGTTGGAAACGACAAGCATCCGATTAGAGATTGTTGTTGTTGTTTCTTTCTGTAAAGGAATGTGAAAGTGAGATTTGTTATTTTTTGCTACGTTATTGCGTTTTGTTTAATGTTTTTTAAAGATTCGAAAACCAAGATAAAAGCGGATGCAAAATTCGATTTCATTTTTGTTTATTGTATCACAAAACCTAGTTTGTTTTTAAAGTAACTAGAGGATCCAACCCGGCTTCCTGGGTTACTTAACATACTGGGCAATGTATAGAACGTAACATGGTATATCTCTATTTAGTGCGAATCTTGTGATTACGATAACTTCCAAAATACTGAATATAGCTATATTTAGTACTTAATGACTTTTTGTCTAAATACTTTAATTATTGTTTAGAAAAAATATTCTTTCTATTAAAAAAAAACTAATAAAACCAGTATGCAAATAAAGCAAACAAAATAAAGTACAAAATAAAGAAAATAATTTCTCTTCTGTTTCGGAAATGATGCACTGAATTCATTCCTTTATTGTTATTTTCGTTGGAAGCGTCGAGCACCTAATTAGAGATTGTTGTTGTTGCTACTTTCTATAAAGGAATGCTGGATTGAGATTTGCTATTTTCTGCTACGTTATTGCCTTTTGCTTAATGTTCTTTAACTATTCGGAAACCAAGATAAAAGTTAATGTAAAAGTCTATTTCATTATTTTTAATAGTATCACAGAACATAGTTTATTTTTAAAGTGACTTGAGGATCCATCCCAGACTTCCGGGATTACTGAACATACTGGGCAATGTATAGAACGTAACTTGGAATATCTCTATGTAATACAAATCTTGTGATCACGATAACGTCCAAAATACTGAAATAACTCGAACCTAATTTGGAACAGTGGAATAGTTTATTTTTAAAGTAACTAAAGGATCCAACCCGGGCTTTCTGGTTTACTGAACATACTGGGCAATGTATAGAAAATAACATGGTAACTATACTTAATTTAAATCTTGTGATCACGATAACGTCCAAAATACTAAAATAACTGTAACCTAATTTGGAACAGTGAAATAATTTACATTTAAAGTAACTAGAGGATCCAACCCGGGCTTCCTGGTTTACTGAACATACTGGGCAATGTATAGAACGCAACATGGTATATCTCTATGTAATGCAAATCTTGTGATCACGATAACGTCCAAAATACTGAAACAACTCGAACCTAATTTGGAACAATGGAATAGTTTATTTTTAAAGTAACTAGAGGATCCAACCCGGGCTTCCTGGATTACTGAACATACCGGACAATGTATAGAACATAACATGGTATATCTTTATATAATGTAAATCTCATGATCATGTTAATGTTGAAAATACTAAACCAACTCGAATGTAATTTGGAACAGTCGATCTTGCAAATTTCTCGGATTAATTTGTTAATCAAGTATGTTTTTTATATAGTTAGTTCATTTAGAAGGATACACAAAAGCAAAAAACATGCAAATCATCACGATAGCGTCTTAAAAGCCAAGAACAATTCAAACATTATTGGGCCAATGTATTTATCTTGCCAGCACCTTAAAAGATTTATTAATAAAGTATGTAGCTTTTAGAGTTCGTTCACGGGGATACACAGAAGCAAAACTCGCAAAACGTCATCACGATAACGCCCGAAATGCTGAACAAAAATCTAATTGGGACAACGTATTGATTTTACAACCTATCACTGATGAATTCGTTAGTGACGTATGTTGCTTTTACAGTTGGCTTACAGGGACACAAAAAAGTTCTCAATTTCGTTCATTGAATGGTTTGGGTTATATTGCAACCGACGGTCTATTTTTAAACTAGGATTTCAGCAGATTTTTAACATTTTTGATAGAATTGCCTCATGTTAATAAATTACATTGATTAAGCCGAATTTAAAATTTTCCAAAGAATTTAAATATAGCGTATGTACCTTAAAAAAATCAACCAATTCTTTCGACATCATGGGAAGAACATATTTTGAATTCAATAATCTAATACATTTAATTTTAACATACATTACATTTAATCCTTTATATATATAATATATATATATGTATATATATATATATATATATATATATGTGTGTGTGTGTGTGTGTGTGTGTGTGTGTGTATTAAGATTGCCTACTAACAACATTTCTGTATAAAACATTCAAATGTGTATTCAAATAAAGCTTTTAAATTTGTTAAAAGCGATTAATAAACTTTTTTATAGGGATTATTTCAGTGTTGAAGCACTACACATATGTTAAACTTATTGCTTAAATTGTTGACACCGTCGGTCTAAATGACGTCAGCGTTACTCAAGAACATGTGTTTGCTTTATATTATTACATGCTTTATATTTGCTTTATATTACGCATTGGAATTCGAATTGAAACATAATTATTTACGAGTAAATGACTATTATGTTGGATTGCAGTAAAATGTGTGGAAAATAAAGATAGCTATTCCTTGCTTCCTAAACAGAATTCTTAATAGCTCAAATGAAGTATTTATTTAAATGATTTCTAAAACTTTATTGTGTAAGTTAATAGTTATAGGCTTTTCCATCTCTTGATTTTTGAAGTAATATACAAATTATATAAGAATTTTACTTGCAACATTCATTTAAATTATTCTAAATTTCCTGCATATTTATTATTTCCCTATTTCTTAATACTCTCTAGGTATTTCTAGTTAAATTGCTATAAACTTAAAAATCGTATCTTAATAATTATCTTATTCGAAACCTTAAGCTATACTTTTAATCCCTTCATTAATTTTTATCAGCGCTACCAAAACTGTAATATTCTGAGCGAAGCTACTTTTATTTTTCGAATGTTTATAAAAGCCATTTTACTATTTTTTGTTTTATTCTATGAATCAACTTACCGCCCATCTGTCTAGTGTCGACTGTATTACATAAAAATCACTCCGTGAGCCGATTCGGAACTTGTTATCTATTATGCTTCTCTCTCGCTCTCCATTGGTTGAGTGAGGGATTGCATTTCATTCCGTGTCTCGTTTCTGAACCTGTTTGGTTCGTCTAAAGTTTACTTTTCAATCTGTATTCCTACGCGAATCCTGACAAAACTATCGTGCACGAGGTCAGAGACAGAGGTTTATTTGTGCTGTTCTATTGTTTTGAAAATCTGTTGCCAGGTGTCTTATAGTCTGGTAGAATATCTACATTTGTCATTAAGATCTGTTTAGCATAGAATGTTAATTCGTGCTCTAGCCTGAAGGCTCTGTGAAAACTCTCTCCATGTGGGAATTGTTTACGTTTTTTATGTGTGGTTGAATAAACATTTTCAAGTGATTTTTGGCCTCTGTTTCAATGGGAAAACTACATGTTTTCTTAATCCGTTACTTACTACTCTTACGGTCTGACCTGCATTTGACTGCATCATGAATCGTTGGTGTTTCGATTGAACTTAGCGAATTTCACTACTAAAAACAAATAAATATAAACTATATATAAAAATCACTTCAAAATATCAAAATAATCAATAATTGCTATAAGTGATATAAGTGAAGAAAACTAGAGCTCTGGCCAGACTATAGAAGAGAGAAAATTTATAAATAGTTTTTAAAAATAGTAGAATAATTTATCCATCAAGATCTTATTTGTCGTCCATCATCAGAGAATCAATAGAGATCTGCTTACGCAATGAGAACATTTGCAATGATTCAGTATCCATGGAGCTCCCTAAAATTTGGAATGAAATGTTGCACAGAATCATGAAATAATAATGTAAAATAATTCACGTTTACAAATTTCCATTTTTACTTTCTTCTATCTTTACAAGAAGAAAGTATTGGATTCATGAAAATTTTCGAATTCCGGTTTTCGACGGATTTACACGTTTTAGGGGTCAGAGATTCCAAAAAACATGTTTTTACAAAATGTCTGTCTGTGACTCTGTGAGTCTGTCTGTCTGTCTGTGTGTATGTGACACAAATTTTGTGAGCGCTCTATCTCAAGAACTAATGCACGGAATTTAATAAAAATTGATATTCAGTTAGTGCCTAATACAAATTGATGCTGATTAGTTTTTGGTGTAAATCGCTCAACAGCTGCAATGCTGCATTTTTCACGATTTTCGCAATAGCTCTATCTCAAGAACTAATGCACGGATTTTGATCAAACTTCGGATTTCGTTAGTCCTTGATATGAATTGATGATGATTACGTTTTGGTGTAAATCGCCCAACAGGTGGCGCTGTTATGATGAATTTTGCAGGATTTACACGATTTCCCCAATAGCTCTATCTTAAGAACTAACGCACGGATTTTCATCAAACTTCAGATTAAGTTAGTCCTTGATATGACTTGCTACTGATTAGGTGTTGGTGTAAATCGCCCAACAGGTGGCGCTTCTCTGCTGCCTTTTCCACGATTGCCTCAATAGCTCTATCAATAGAACTAATGGACCAATTTTCATCTAACTTCAGATTTAGTTGTATGTTGACACAAGTTGTTGTTAATTAGGTTTTGGTGTTAATCACCCAATAGGTGGCGCTGCTATGCAGAAATTTTCACGATTTTCGCTATTGCTCTATCTCAAAAACTAAGGTACGGATTTTCTCCAAACTTCAGATTCAGTCAGACGTTGACATAAATTGTTGCTGATTAGGATTTGGTATAAATCACCCAATAGGTGGCGCTGCTAGGCAGCATTTTGCTGAATTTAGACGATTTCAGCGATAGCCATATCTCAAGAACTAATGCACGGAATTTCATATCGTTAGAATCCCCATGAGATGCATAGATTGCCATTTAATTTTGGCAGTGTGATAGCGAATTTTGAAGTATTAACATGTATGAGATAGAAGAAAGTTTTGGGATTGGTACATCCGACTAGTTAATATTGCAGTTAATTTCATTATCCTTGTGTTCGCGTGAGTTTTGTTTTTGTTTATTAGTTTTTCAATTTGAATTTTTGAGAAAATATTTTTATCCTTTTATTTTCTTGAGAATGTTGCCGTCTGATGCAATGAAACATGTTGAAATGTAAATAAATAAAGGCATTTTGCCTTTTTTAAAAGTTATGTTTATCACTTAAAGCAAATTATTGTATATTTTCATATCAATATATTTTATTAAATTGGTCAACTGAAAAATACCTGTACATTACCGTATTGATGCCTTTAGCAGCAATCCTTTACTAGGTGGTACGAATTTTATGCAACGTCACCAATGCCTGACTAGGTCCAGCAGGTATGTAATATACATAAAAAAGTTTTTAAGTATACTAGAATGGAAGGTAACCTATATTAAGGATGCTTGTACATCCTTAATAATGAAATATAAGGTATTGTAAATGTGTTGTTCAAAATCGCTAAAAATGTACTTCTGTGTAGTTGTAACAGAAGTGAAAACTATACACTGTGGCTGGTAAATTTTATTTTGTACATGCTAATACAATACAGTCTACCGACCACTAATGAACCGTTTCAAAAACAGTTTTCAATCGTTACAATGTTTATAAAGAAAATATCGAACCATAATGCTGTATAATGCAAATTTAATTAACTTTATGTTCACAAAATACGCTCTATATGTACCATGCCTTATTTTACCATAGCTAATATTCTTCAACCATAATTTAAAATTCAAGTAAGGTACGTTTGGATTCAATCAGGTAAATAGCATCTCTAATGCATTTTATCTCATAAAATCATCTAAAAGATTTTAGCACAGCTCAATACGAAATATTGTTTTCATTCGATTCGTTGACGAAAATCCACTCTCATATGATTATGTCCTTATAGGTACAACAAATATCAACTCCAGGAGTTTAATAATATTCGGGATGTAATAAAAATTTTTTTCCTTGGCAGTTATCCTTGAATACGAAGTTTTTACTGAAACCCTTTTGACCCACCACTCATTGCACATATCTCATTATATATTTTAAATCCGAAGTATTCTGCAAACACAGTATTGGCATCAAGTTTGTAAGTCATAGCACCTTACAATAGTTCGCATATATATAGCTATGTTTTCAGAATCCTTCAGCGAGCCCTTATAATCTGAAGAATGTAGCTAATATAATAATACAAATGGTCTAGCAGTCGTAGCAAAAATAATCAGTGACTAACTTGCGACTGCGTTAGAAATCTAAAATTCTAAACGCGGAGAATAGTTATGATTTCAAGACTTCGAGGTAGTTTAATAGAATTCGTTAACGGATTTGTCATTGGTTACAGTGGCTAGAATAGGTAAAATTTTATCAGTCATATAGATTTCTACTCGCCATTTTGCGAGCTGTGAGCGCCATTTTTAAGCTTGCTTCTTTGACAATATGATAATTATTCAGATTTTGCAATGTATCGTATATATAACTTTGGCAAAACAAAACTTATAGCTTTCGAGAACTAATTATTTACTAAAACTTGAAAGAAACTTCTGGTAATTGTTATAAATTATAAAAAAACAGCTGTTTTAAAACCATGTTCTTTTTGGTGTGCATGTAATGAGCTAAATCTTTGAAAGAAAAATAATCTTATCTTTAAAAATATAACTAATTTTTATGCTGCTAGATAATGACTTTTTTCCCCTTAATCCTCTAATTAATATCTGTAAAAAGCTATTAAGATCGGGATGCAAACATCTTTATACAAAATAAAGCAAACAACTTTCGAAGATGATAACATAATTCATTTCAAATCCTTTATTGTTATTTTTGTCGGAAGCGAGTAGCCCCCGATTAGAAATTGTTATCTCAGAAAAGGAATGTGGTGAATGAAACTTGTTATTTTCTGCTAAGTTATTGCATTTTTCTTAATTTATTTAAAGGTTCGGGAACCGAGATAACAGTAAATGTGAAAGTCAATTTCCCTACTGTTTATTCTAGTAGCACAGAGCCTAATTTATTTTTAAAGTAATAGGGTTTTAGATTAAAACATTATTATGTACGAGTGAATGACTTTTCTGAAAAAGCTCTGTAACCTCTTCGATACAAGGCTAAAATAATACTACAAATACTCATTCATTTTTTTAAACAAACAAAATGACATCATAGATGACAGAAAAAAGAACTTTTCGGAAATTGATATTTTAGGGGACTAGTAATTTAGGTTTACAAATAGGGATCTAAAATTACAAATTCCGTTAAAATATCAATTTAATTATCACTAACTCAAATTCGCACAATCACAAATTTAAGGCCTTTAATCAAGTGAATGATATACAAATCCTCAAAACATTTTATTGTAAAGGGTTTAAGTTAAATGAAAATTTCTCATTTTTTTGGCCACACCCTCTTGAAGGCGTTTTGCAAACTCAGATGAAAATAACATCTGTTTTATGAGGAAATCAGCATAGATTTTTCCATTTATTGGTTTGCTTTTAAAGCAAAAATCATTCAGCTATTAAGAAATGAAGTCAAAATGTAAAAAAGTCAAACAGTTTAGTGTTTATGGGGAAAAGAATAGAGGTCCACACTTGTGGACCTAGGTAGCGAAGAGGTTAAAAGTCTAGGAAATGAACCATAGAAGGAAAAGGAACTAGGAAGAAAAACCATGCGTCAAACATAGATTGTGATACTCTTTCCAACACATTCACAATACTGCAACAAAACTTCATAGTTTAATATGGTGAAAGTTTGTGTCTAAGTAAACAATTTTTGAAAATGCATAACACATTTGAAAATCCAATTTCAGCAATTGCCGTCTACAGTCGGGAAATTATTTGAATTAAGCTCTTCAGCCCTGTATATTATGCATAGATTTTTATATATACTATGCAGTATGTAAAATTTTAGTTCAATTAGGAAATTCACAACATATTTCAAAATTCCTCTTCTGTAATTTCAGCTAATGAGTGTAAATGTACTCGATTTTTTTTTCTGCAGCTTTGTATATGATCTATAGAATTTACATTCACGGAGTATTATTGGAAAAATTAGTTCAATTTAAAAACTCATGCCAAAATTGAAAACGCACTTCTAACAATTACTGCTCATAGACAGTTACTGTAACCTGTCCCTGTAAATGAACGATAAATACTATGCACAATACTATGCTATTCTATAGTAAGCATCTCGTTGTAGGCCTCAGCGATATATAACAATTTCAATGTATTTGAAATAGTGTAACATCATTAAAATTTACTGCAAACAATTTTTCACCACAATGTAACGAAATTATTTTGAATGCCCCTGTAAACAAACTATAAATACTCGCTTAATTTTCAACACGGAATATGTCATAGTAAATCCCAATGATATCAATCAATTGCATGGTGATACGAGTATATTTACACTAGTTAGAGCACAGGTAGCAGACGGACGGACGGACAGAGAAACCGACACGTTTAAACTATGTTGGAAAATATTAAAAAATAATTACTATTTCTTGCTTATTAAGCAACGTTTTCTACCTCAATTGAAGTACTAATTTTTGTTTTGTAAAACTTTATTATATAAATTAATAGGCTCTTTCCCCTCTTTCTTTTTGAAGTAATATCTACGAAACAGTTTTAAATTACTCGTATACTAGAAATGAATATTGACTATTTAGTATTTACTTATGACTTTAGTAGTCATAATATTTAACGTATTGCAAATGTATTATTCACAATTAAACAAAAATACTTACTGGACAATATGATAAGCAATCATTATTTTGTAATGTATCACTTTGATAAAACAAAATATATAAGCTTGGGGTAATAATCATTTACTAAAACTCGAAAGGAACTTCAAAAAATGAAATGACTTTCAAACCATGTTCTCTTTTAACTTGTATGTAATAGGTTAAACCTTTGGGGAGATTAATAATAAAATAAAACATATAACTAGATATTTTTATAATGCTTTTAGATAATGATTTTTTCCACTCTTATTTAATCTTTAAAAGCTATTAAGACCAGGATACAAACATCTTTATTCAAAATAAAGCAAACAACATTCACTTCTACTTTCAGAAATGATGTACTAAACTCATTTCAAAGCCTTTTTTAATTATTACTTTCATTGGAAGCGACTAGCACTCGGAAAGAGAACGTAGCGAATGACATTTGTTATTTTCTGCCAATTTATTACCTTTTCTTAATGTTCTTCAAAGATACGGAAACCACGATAAAGGTAAAACCCAAAGTTATTTTTTTCATTGATTGCTTTATCGCAGAGACTAATTTATTTTTTAAAGTAATTGGATTTAAGATAGAAACATTATTATGTATGAGTGGATGGCTATTTTGAAGAAGTACTAGGATGCCAAGGGGGAAAAAAAAGTTATTTCTTGATTCCTGAACAGATCCTTTGCACCGCAAATGAAGTATTTAATTAACGGCTTACTGAAGTAATATTATCAAAATTATTAGTTAGGCTTCTTCTTTTGTTGCTTTTTTAAGTATTTTATGTAAAATGATTAAAGATTATACATGATTTTTATTTTAAGTAACAGCTAAGTGAAGTCCCATAATTAATTTCAAATCCGTTTATAATTTTCAAAGCAAATGCATATTAGAATTCAAACTTTATTTTGTGCGATTGAATGACTTTTTGGTAGTAGCATTGAAATGTCAAATAAATAAATAAATAATGGTATTTCTTGCTTCCAGAACAGTGTTATTTGTGCCTCAAATCAAGTATTTATTTAAATTCTAGCTGAAGAACTTTTACGCAAATCAGTGTTAGGCTATTTCTTCTATTATTTTTTAAAGTATCTTACCAAAAAAAAAAAAAAAAAAAAAAAAAAAAAAAAAAAGCTAATTTTTATTGTTGATTTTTATTTTAAAGAATAATAGCTTAAAATATATCATTATAAAAGCTTAAAAACCGTTTTCAAATAGAACTCTCTATCTATAGTATAGAGGACAAACGTGTCCGTGCGTAATGCTAACGTCATTTTGACGGTGGAAACAGCAGACGATTTAATTGAACGTTTATTAAATTTTATTGCAATGTTTTTTAATTTCTAAATGCCGCACATTTTCAATTTTCACACCGTCGAATAGGGAAAAAATGTACTTTCAAATGAAATTTGTTTGAAGACTATGTCGCACTTCGTTTAAAAACTGTATCGTAATCAACTCATTTTTTATTGCTTGTAAAATAATTTTCAAACATGAGTTTTTTTTTTGTTTTTTTGTTTTTTTTTTTTTTTTTTTCAAATTTATCTCTATTACATGCAGACGACTATGAAAGAACAATTCAATTACACTTACATTAATATAAATAGCTTAGCATTTGTTTCCAGCTTATATTCCATAATTAAATTAAAACATTCATCCGTCAATAAATAAAATAATATAATATAAGTAAAACACAAACTTAAGACATGTAATCGAATTAAGCGCTTAAACCACTGCAATGAACAGAATCAAAAAGGCTGATTGTAAATAGCATTTTTTGGCGATTTCTTCGGCTGTTAACTCCTGGCGTGCATCCGATTTAAAAATATCGCTTTTAATTCGTTTCAAAACTTTATTTGAGCGCATTATTATTATTTTTCATACAAATATGATTTTTAGTATTGTTAGTATTGATTTTTAGTAGTACACTTTCGTATATTTTAATATAGTTTTGAACTGCAAAACTCACATACCTTATCCAAAACCAGTTTCGGCAGTCCAAAACTCTAATCCTGCTTATTCATAATTGTTGTCAAATGTTTCACAATAAATACAATATGTATGGTTCTTCTCCTTTTTATAAACAGTTATTCTGAATTGTTAGGTAGCATAAAATAATGTTCAGTATTATATTAGGCTTTACTTGTGCAGAATACAAGTTTGACTAGAGGAACGTATAAAAAATAAAGCATTTACAACTGCATTGCCTTCAATATTTAGAAATTTAAAAAATAATACTATTATTCCGTTTAATTATACAATTTAACGCGAGTATTTACAGTAAATTTTATTTCAACTGATCTTGATTTTCTATTTTTATATTCGAATATACTACTGTTATTTATCCACTATATAGTTCTGTGCATTTTACTTACTTTCCCACTATAAATAATGTAATAACTAATAACATTTGATTGGACTTATTAATAACTATAATGGCTTTCTTTTACGAAATAGGTTTTTTCCCGTTTAAAAAACTATTGGCATAAAAAACATTATACAGAAATTTAAAACGAATGTCCGTGAGAAAAAAATGTTTCTGTAGAAAAAAATAAATTTTTGCATTACGTTATTTAGCAAATTATTTTAGCTTTTATCATGTTATTAAAATACCCTATTATAGTTTTTAAATAGGATTAAATTTTTAAAAAAAGTTCTTGCACCTATCTTCTCTTAAAATAAATTTTATGAATTATATATCGGGCTAGTAAGAGAAACGTATATTAAAATAAACAACTTAGAATTTTATATTACTAAAAGAATTCCTAATGCATTGCAGTTTTTCATTTTAAAGATTAAATTATACATTAAAGATATATAGAGTTATGATGTAATAGTTGAATTAATCATGAGCTTAATCATGAGAAAGTTTTAGAGTAGGAACATATATTGAAATAAACATGCCTCAATATTTGCATCAGTAAAGAATTTCTAATGCGCGAAATCTTTTAATGTTAAAAGATGAGATATTTATCATTCGATGCACAAAATATAACTGAATTAATCATGAGCTAACGTATTAGACTGAGTTAACAGTAAAATATCTTAGTTGTTTGGCATGTAATGTATAAGAACTATCATACTTGTATAGTGAAGAAAATAGTAAGATAAATATTTGCCATATAAGAACTATCAATATTTTCAGGCAGATGTTCCTTGGATACGACTTTTTCTCTAAAATGAATTATGTACGACTCTACTCCATGTGTACATGTACATATCTGCTCTTCCGGGTATTCGAACACGCGAAAAGTAACCCACCTCGAAATATTAATGGAAAACTGATCAACTATCAAAAAGGTTTCGCTGGAAGACTTCCATAAATAGAAAGGCGTGCCCCAATTCTCAATTTATGTTCTTGTACTGACTAGTACTAGGAACATGCTGTTTATTATATCTCATACCACGTTAGGAAGATGTATCTAGTTCATGAAGTATTCAGAGAAGATAGAAAAAGAAATATAAAATTGTTTTAAATAGCCCGTATATGTGTAGATGCTGATACATTTTCTTATGGAAAAAATACATTCATGTCCCGAACTACGAATAAATAAAATACAAATTGATGATTACATGTCATTTACATAAAATTATTTTTTATTGTGCATATAATTATGTTTCGATATGAGGCATAGTTAAATTTAAAAAAATTCAATTTTTAATAAAATTTTGAACTAGATAACTATCATTTTTAACAAAAACAGGATTTTCTTCTTTGATTTAATAATGTGGGGTTTGAATTTTAAGTGCGTCTATTCTACGTAATTATTTATTGGTAGCTATTATTTTTTTATTAAATAATTATTGGTATCAAAATAAATTTGCATAAAAAATTCTGTTAAACATATTGGTTTCATTATTTTTTTTCATCTTTAACCTCTATATTTCTTTTAATAATATCTTAATCTTTACATCAGCTACAAAATTAAAAGTATTTTTAAAAACATGAAGCTGGTTTCATATATCATTCCTTTCTATACACTCGGAAATAGAATAGTCATGTACAGTCATGAAAAAAAAAAGTAAACACCCCCTACTAACTTCTCAACAAACTATCGTAGAAGAAAGTTACTGCTACCGAGCGATTGAAAATAAAGTCTGATTTTAAAATATGTATATAAAATTTGCTTAGCATCTACATACTAAAACGAACCCAAAATTCATTTTTCTCAATAGCAATACCCAATTTTAACAATATATTTTAAATCTTCGGTTCAAACTATGCCTAGACACCAAATTTCAAGTCATTTGAATGATAAGTTTTTGAATTATGAACATTCAAAATTTAGTGCTGCTAATGTTAAATTACATTTTCATATTTTCATTAATATCGCGTGAAATGATACTCCTAATGTGCTAATTTTTTGTGTAGCAATAATACTAAAATTCCCAAACATAAATACGTTTAATTTGCAATTTTTATAATTTTATGATATGAAATATGAATTATGAAATTAATATTCGAAAAAATTATGAATTGCAACATACAATCTTTTCGATGGATTTAGATTTATTAAATCCTGATTTATGGAAATCCAAAATTTCCCATTTTTCTTACAAGTAGTTTTCAAATTATGCATAAAAAAACGGCAAAATGATGGTTTAAGGGCCGTTTATGTTAGAAGTGACTAGATATTTTGAAATTTCTTATGCTATTCTGTAATCTAGCAGTCTTCAATGACTGCTTGAATGGCGCTTAAGTTGCCTTGATCAAGAAAGGTGCTCTCTCGGTCAACAATCGAGTACTGAATTTCAATTTGGATACAACCCCTAAAATACGCTCATTTTAAAATAATTAATTTCTCGGAAACTTATTGTACGAATTGCATAAAAATTTGTTTTTAGGCTAATTAAAGGGTATAGAGTTCATTTATGCTGTCAGTATTGTGTACTGCTATTGAAAAAAACAAAGTTATGGTTCGTTTTAATATGTAGATGGCCCCCGAAGCAAATTTGATATACATCATTTTAAAGTACACTGTAAAAAAAAAAAATACGACCAGTTTTCCTGTAGGAATCGGAAAAATAGTTGCCCTTATCGTACCGGAAAAATTTCCGACCTAGCTCGGAATAAAATCCATAAAATCGGAATAAAATCCGTAAAATAACGTCTTATTGACTATATCCTTTTTTTTTTTACGGATTTTATTCCGAGCTGGTTCGGAAAATTTTCCGGTACGATAAGGGCAACTATTTTTCCGATCCCTACAGGAAAACTGGTCAGATTTTTTTTACAGTGTAGACTTTATTACCAATCGTGTGGTACCAATAACTTTCTTCTACGATAATTTTTTGCAGAGTTAGTAAGGGGTGTTTACTTTTTTTTTTTTTTTCCACGACTGTACCTAAAGCTCTGCATGGATGAAAAGTTTTCGTACCGAGCCAATTTTTCCCAGATGAAAACTACCTCAATCCATCACAATCCAGTATAAAAGCTAAAAATTTCGTCCAGACTCAGCTCGATCTTTTGCTTTTATTAATATGTGTCTCAGTTCGCGCAAAACTTTGATAGACGTGTGCAAATTTTGAAGCAATTCGAACGTTGAAAAGAATAATAGAGTAGTTACTTTTTAAAAGCGATTATATTGCCGTCTACCTCATAAACCTTTTCAAATTTTGTACAAATTATAGAAATTTTAAGAAAGTGCGAGTGCTGAGAGACAAGCAACTGTGACAAAGTATATTAGTATGACGCCATCCGACGCTAGTATAACAAATACTGAGAGCAATGTATCCTTTCAAACTGGAAAAATATCAAATCGGTGCATCTATCTCAATAAGTAATGCGTGAGCATACCTTAACACATTGAGTGCCACGATGACTGACACTGAAGCGCTTAAAATTTATAATGTTTAAAGTAATTTTTAAGAAAGTATAATCCTGTAATAAATAAAAGGTAGGTAAATTTTAAATATTTGTTCAGTAATTATTTAAAACAATGTAATTTTTTCAGTTTTGTATCATATTTTAGATGTCAGCCATCGGTGAATGACGCGTTTTAAACGGAAAGTTCGCTGTCAGCCGCCGGTGGCTGACGTGGCGCTTAACGTGTTAAAACAAGTAATATAAAAATTTTGTTGTTAAAGTCAATTCCTACTTAGGCCATCAAAGAAAAATTTAATATAATCAAGCTAATATGAGTTTTTGTTGCATTAAAATATCTCAATTTGTTGATTTTCTATAAGCAAGTAGGTTTACAATGGAACTCTATGGGAATTTGGCGAAATATTACAGATATCGCCAAGTTGGCGTCACTTTTGGCAACTCATTTTGGCCGCCAAATTTGGCGATATATCGCCAAGTTGGCGACAAACCTGGCGGTATTTGGCGACAGAACAGGGTCCCCCCCCTATGGTAACCCTTATTGAAAATACTTTCATTGAAATTCAATAACCAATGGCGGCCATTTTGTTTCCCATGCAAAACTAAAATTAATTAATTAAAATTTAATTAATTAATTAATATTTGAAAAAACTTTATTAACATCAATTGTCATCCAGTACAAGTTTTAAAAAAATTATTTCAACCTGATAGGTTGAATAATGAGTATTTTATTAACGATTGAAAATTTGTACAAGATAAATATATAAATATATAAATAAATATAGGGAGAGTGTGAGCTAATGGTAGGAATTGAAAAATATAAGTCTGTTTAAGTACCAACCGTTACAATCCTGAGGGTCAACAGAATTACATATTTCATGCCTTGTGACTTGTACTGCTTTAATACATATCAACAATGATCTCGAAGATGTCTCCTAGTCCATAGTTTAAAGTTTTACTCCTAGATACCACATTTGTGCAGATTTCTTCGTTCGGAAAGCTTTTGTTCTGGTCATATACCGATTGAAAAATGTCTTGGTTTGGAGAATAGATCCCACTTTGTTGGACCGGAATTGTCTTTTGTGCAGTTATTTCATCCCTGAAGCGTGCAGAATAAAGGATTTTGGATCATTCCGATTATTTGTGAAATACGATTATTTTAACGAGTCTACTGAGTTCTTTTCAAAGCCATGTTTATAAACAGGGAGTGAATGTAGCGTTCAAACCGATCAACCGATTACAAAGAAAATAGTCGTGTTTATTTATTTATTTTATTTTATTTATTTATTTATTTTATTTTTTTGTGTGTGTGGGGGTGGGGATCCATGAAGCTACCTTATGTCAAAATAAAAGTATTTTTCAATATTTTTTTCCAAGGATATTAAGTTGTCTGCCTACATTAAACTACATTAAAGTGGCCATTTTGATGAAAATTTTCGAAATTCTTTATCTTTTTATTTGAAAGAGCAATATTTTATTGTTATAAATCTGTTTTAATTTTATTCCTGCGATTTCTTAGAGCAGGAGTTATGTCCGATATAATAAACAGGAAGTAATGAGTCAACTACCGGAAGGCCAGGAGAAATGCAAACAATATTTCTATGCATGATTATCTTACCTTTTTTACATAAAAACACTAGACACTTCTAGAAATTTCTAGATTAATTTTATAGATAAGAAGTATTACAGATAAAAAAATCTTTAAATGCGATTTCTGGTAAATCAATTTTTTTCGCTATTTCTATGTTCGATAAACTCCATTACATACAATGTTTTAAACATATTTCAGTGAAATATTCTCAGAATGCTTACTAAATTACTCACTATGTTCTGAACTAGAATCTAAGCTCTAAGTGATAGTGTAAATATTGGGTGTTCAAATATAAAAAAAATTGGTAATTTTTTATTTAAAAATGTATTTTTTGACATATTTTGAAATATTTTAGTTAATTTTGAAGATTTCTAAAATTCCTAGTTCAGAGCACAGGTAAGTGTAATAATAGTATGTAGTGCAAAGGGAATTGAAACATATTTAGTTGAATTGAATGTGTCAAACATATATAGTTGAATGTACGCTGTCTGACGAAAACATGAAATTTTGCCAAAAAAGTGGAAAAGAAAACTATTTTTTTTTTAATGTTATGAAGATATTGTTAGGAATTTATGTTTTTTTATTATTCTGTATCACAACTGAACTAAAAATATGTTTGTTTATTCAGTATTGTACATAAAAAAAAAGCGCTCCGAAAGTAGGCCTCCTTTTTTTTTTTTTTTTTTTTTTTTTTTTTTAACGTTTTGAATCTTTCTTTAAACGGAAATCGGTTGAACTGCATTCATTTTCTTCTTAGTTTCTTTAATCGTTAAACAAATACAGTTTTATTCGTATAACGGTAAAGTATATAATTTCCGAATGTTGACAGAATACAAGAACCCACGTGCCTAAATTAGTGTTCAAACATAATATTGATCTTAGAATTGATGCATTGTAATTCTGTTATCTTCTTCGATAACTTCGACACCAATTGTCATATAAGTTACTTTCTCCCAAATAACTTGACTTCTTAATGTTTTCGTAAGTATTCTACTAAACGCTTTTGAATTTTCAGGCGATAAGAAAAGTGTCTTCACTTTTGAGTGATTTACATAAATAAATGTTAGGACTTTGACAAGGATTCTCTTATGTTATTTTTATGCAAATGTTATACAAGTTTTTCCGGTTGTAAATTGAACATTGTCATTATTCTCCGAGATAAGAAAAATCGTTACTGTTTAGTGAATTGAAGAAATAAATGTTAGTGCTTCGATACCAACGGAGGTTGGTAGAGGAAGAACTGATTTTTGATCCTCTCATTAGGGTACAATTTTTCTTCTTTTTTCTAAGGTATCTATATTTATTACTTCACTAATTGTTTTTTGTTTAAATATTATTTAAATGTGTTACCAAGATCAGAAATGTAGGTTTAAAGATAGGTGTAGCAAAATTGAACGTATTTAATTTTTTAATTTTTAATTTATTTTGCTGTAAATTGCTCAAAATACCATCGTAGTTCCTACGTATATGCTTTACTTTATTATGCATACGAGTTGGAACCCGTCGAAATTCGACGAACTAAAATGTTAGAAAGGAACTGTCAGATCGAATTTATAATACACCTACAAAAATAATTCCAATAAAAAAATCATCTAACATTTGTTGTCTCACTCTTAAAACCAATAATATTTTTAACCTAAAATTACCAAAATATTATTTCCAAAAACTTGAACTGCTGAAATTATTGAAAAATTAAACTGTATTAGAATACGTAATCAAGATGAGTAATTATGATGAAGTTATTGATTGAGGCTCTCATGTTTATTTTTACGGGATGATAAATCAGTAAAAAGGATTTCGCTTTTTCACATCATAAAATTTTACCCCATAAAATCTAAACTGTACGTTATTTTCAAATTCTCATAATTTACATACGCACCACTCAAATTCACAATTTGAAAGTATTTTAACGCGCAATAGATTATTAATGAATGTATTTCCAAACTTAAAGACACATTTGTCCGATACATTTTTTCACGTGAACATTCGCACAAACTTTAAGTTCTAATCTCAGTACCGCGAAAAAAAATTCAGAAATTTGCCTTTACGTGTCATAATTTTATTTAAAAAAATGATCCTTTTGTTTTAAATATGACATCATTTTTACTCACTGAATCATTTTGCCTAGCGTCTCAAACTCGGTATAAGCGTAATGTAAAAATATTGAAATGTAACTGATTTATGAAGAAGAATCTGTGTTTTGTTTAATGTCTGACGTCATTTTCTGTTCTGAAAATGGCATCAATAAGGATATAATCAATAAAAATAATAAACCATGACTATTTTCCCTTTAAGTTCATTGTAAATGGAGTACTTCAGTTGCCACGATTACAAAATTTTTATTAAAAACTACAAAAAAATTAATATCTCAAAAATAAATTAAGATACAGCTTTCCAACAAATTGCATTTAAAAGCACATTTTTTTCCCTGTACGAAGGTGTATAAATTGAAAATGTGCGATGTTTAGAAGTTTAAAAATTAAAAAATTTGCAGTAGCGAAAATTGTAAAACCGAAATTTCATTTCAAATTTCAAAGTGTTGCCATTCGCAAAATGACGTATGCGTTACGCACAGATATGTTTGTCCTTTATAATATAGACTAGGGCAGCGACGGCGAACCTTTTCACATCCGCGTGCCAAATATTTCCAAAAATATATTTTACGTGATCATGAAGTGCCAACAATCAAAAATTCTAATGAATTAAATAATAATGAATTAAAAATACTTAAAATTTTATTTTTAGGATTAAAAGTGGGTAATAATTGTTGCTATTTTTTAGAAATCTATTTTAAAAATATTATTTCTGTCGTCCCATCTTAGATTGCCACATAATTTATATCAGCTTCGTACTTAGTTATTTTTAAGAGCGTTGAAATCATTTGACAAGATTTTTCAACTTGAATTTTTCGTGTCATTCATTTCCGAAAAAAATATCTCGCGGAAAAAAAATGTCAAAATAGCAAGCGGCATCTTTAAACAATTTTTAGCGCCTGCAATTGAATCCCAAGTTGTCATATTTTTATCATCGGCATGTTTGCTTATAATATCTTACAATCTTTCCTTTCCGATAATCTCCTAATTCTCTCTTATTTGGAAAAATTTTGAGAGCCAATATTGATCTTGTTGGGATTCATTAAATTATATTTCAGTTTCTTCAATCTGTATGACAACGGTCAGCAACCTAACTCATCGAATTCAGACAAATAGGGACAACATATAGATTTTGATGCATTTTATGCAATTCTACTATATTTTGATTTTGAACTTGAATCTATTCCGTGCCAAAAATAATCTGTCACGTGCCACTTACGTCACGCGTGCCATTGGTTCGTCGTCCCTGCTCTAGGGCAGGCCTCTCCAACCTTTCAGTAAGCAGGGGCGCACCTTAGCTCTTGTCACTCAATGAAGAGCGCCAATATTCACATAACAGGAAAGATGCGGCAGTATTATCGCACAGTAATTATATACACGCACGTCTTAAAGTAATGCAAATGAATCTTATAGCGGGAGGCAAAAGGCCTCTACAGTTCTGGAGTTGTATTAAATTTCAAATTATACATTTTCCTACGAGATGTCTATCTCAAAAATGTTTTTAGAGTAAAGTGCAAGAAACTTTAATAACGCCTATAATAACAACAGTAACAAAAATAAATAAATAAATAAACAGGGAAATCAGAGGTATTGCTACTTTTCTTTTAGGATGTTAAAATATGCTTTGACTTATTTTGAAGGCGTTAGCATAGTTTCATAAAAGTACAAAAACAAAGACAGGCCTGATAGTGACCAATCCATATGGATGGTTCCTGAGAGATAGTCTGGAAGAGTTTTCATAGATAAAATCTTTCTGCACTGTTTTATTAATTTTTCTAAGTAAATTGAAAAAAAAAAACAACAACAACAAAAAAAAAACGTGCAGGGCCGAACCTGAAAATTTAAATATTAGTTACTTTGTAACCTAAAGAAAGTTCATGCTAATTAATTGTCGATACTTTAAAAAATAACATCTTTTTTTGTTAAAAGGCTGTTTAATAAATCTTTAAATTTATTAAATATAATTATAGTATTTACATACATTTTATTATATATTATAGAGATTAGTCATTGGTAAACATTAAATCTTATGTAACACCTACTACTAAATTTTTGTCCCGTGTATTATCAAAACTAAGTTTTGGTGCCTTGCTTAAAAATATACTCATATTTAAAAATACACTTAAGTATTTAAATGACATACGTTGCGCAGTGTCAAATACGAAAAATTCAGATTGTTATTATTATTATTTTATTTATTTATTTATTTATGTTAGGGGAAGCAACCGCATACTGAAGTTATTATTTCTCAGAAAGCATTGAAACGATTTTTCATAGCGTTAGAAAAATTATAAGTCATTAAGCAAGAAATAAAAATAAAAATTGCAATATTTATGTGATTTTACACATAAAAAAGGCTAGTTTTTATTTATTTATATTTAAACTAACTTTTGTAAAAAGGATTGATATCCCGGAAAAACAAAAGTGTTGAAATATAGCTAGTTACAATACCGCATATCGTCTCCTTAACGTCATACCTTTCATATCTTCGCATATACTTAATTATGTGACATGAAAATTATGCATTCGCAAACATTGTCTTGTGTATACCATTCTAAAATTTTAGCATCCACTATCGAAAGCATGAATTGATATAATCCTTGTTTCAAAATCCAGTCATATCGGGAGAGAAATTTCAACTCCAAGAGAAAGTGGCTTCCAACTTTTAAACAACGTGATTCACTTGACCCATTTTCAAGTTAGTAGATTTGATCTCGGAAAATAGTCTAATGATTGCTTTTGAATACTTGGATTGTTACATCGTTTGAAGCTGTTAAAGAAAATCTCGAAAAAGAAATTTACACGATAAAAAGAAGCTTGTTCAAAATGGGAAAAAAGTGAAGAAAATGCGTTTGATTATTCTGTTATTTTTACTGAAACGAGTTTCTTAATGGAGCAAGTTATGACGAGTTTTTGGAAAACAGTTGATTTTAGAAGGATAATACTGGCATAAAAAATGATTGTTGTTGTTGCTTCACTGTGACATAGGTGTTTAGTAATTTGTTTTCGGTCCGTTGTGATCTAAATTACCAAACTTTTCCCTCTGTCACTTAACTATTTTTTCCGATGTTCGTCATAGCTAGCAAAAAGTCAAAAATCCTTGCAATGTTCCTTTATTCTTCAAAGCTCCGTTTAAAACTTCTTCTTTTTGGTCGGGAATAGATAAATTTCAACAAGCTGCGGGATTTGTCGATCACATCTGAGTTGTTATTCCATCATGAATCGGGAAAAGTTAGCGCCTGATGCGGGGAAGATCGGCGCATATCCTCTGAAGAGAATTTATTTTGTTAAATTTCTGCGTTTTGCTTTGAAACCTTTAAAAAACAATTAAAAAAAAAGTTTAAAAGTGACCACAGTGTTTTTGTAAAAAGTGCTAAATAAAACTTTTTGATTTTTGCCATGCAATCGTGACAGAATTAAGTATTATTAGATGTAAATCTCCAACTGGGCGAAAAATGTCCGGACCAGGATTCGAACCAGGGATCTCCTGGCTGAAGCGGCCAGTACTCTGCCATCTGAGCTATCCCGGACGAATCTGGTGGAACTTTTTCTCCCAGTCAACCTTAATGATTACAGCATCTGGTCTGAAACCTGGTTCAGCTCAACAGAATAAATCACAGGTAATGGAACTCCAGAAATAGCTGGACACGAAATTACACTAGATTAATTTTAACACAATTATTCTAATTGGTAAATAAACCAATTATTTACCAATTAGAATAATTGTGTTAAAATTAATCAAGTATTATTAGTTGGAAAACCAAAAGAACCATCTTCAATGTTTTGATAGAAAATATCATGTTTTATGGAAGAGTTGTATAATGCGGCGCCCTTTAAAGATATTCTTAGCTCACTGTCAAATGCATCATGTTAGTAGCTGTTTTATAATTTAAAATGCTTTGCTTTAAAATCATTAATATTTACATATTTTTTAAATACTTGAGGTAATAAGCTACTTAGAGGTATTAATACGTAGGTTTTTAGCCCCACTCCCTGCAAAAAATTTTGAGTACCCTCGGCCTTCTCTAGAAATATGTAATGTTAAATTTCCTATGATTTTTTGTGGTCTCTTATATCGTAAGTCCATTATGGATATACTGTGTAGATGTATGTTTATACCACCACTACTGTAGTGAGATAATTCTTGAACGTTTGCAAATATGTGAATAGCAGCGCCCTTCGCTGTTTGCTGAAATGTGCCAATGTGTACTGAAAAGTAGAACAGGCCTCCTCTGTGGAGTCCAAACATGGACTTGAAGAAGAGCTGATAGAATAACTCAAATAGAAAAAATAAAAAACACAAAAGTTCAAAATATACAATAGACAGACTCATCCTTAATCCCATTTGTGGAAAACTGTTGACATGATACAGCCATATCAGAAGAATAAATCAAGTAAGATTGTCGAACGTTAATGTAGAACGGGAAGGAGTGCTTGGTAAAGGGATGAGAGGAAGGTCGAAAGAAATATGGAAAGAAAGATTGGAATAGACCACGAGTGAAGTTAATGTAGAACGGAAAGGAGTCCTTGGAAAAGGGGTGAGAGGGAGGTCGAAAGAAATTTGGAAAGAAAGATTGGAATAGAACATAAGTGAAAACAATATAAATGCAGACGAGGTACTCATTCAACTGAAAACACTGAAAGAAAAAACATTAAGAGAATTTTTCATTCAAGAAAAACTCAATACTGATGAAAATCCTGTTAGAAGAATAAATATATATATATTACATTAAATTTCATTTTGATTGTATATATTAATTAATAAATCAGAATAAATTTAATACGAAAAAAACTATTCACATTTAAAGATTATTATATTAACGTTATATTTAGTATTAATAGTATATTAATTAATTAGTTCATGATTTCATGTATTATCTTTAAATTAAATTGTATTTTTTATCAGTTCGTTCATGTTAATAAGTTTTCCACTAGTTTAATTTTCCTTTAATACTACCCATACTTTATATAACAAAAAAAGAACAATAGACCGAATACTGTCACATTTATTCATATTAAGATACTTATACATGATTTTATAAATAAATCCATAACCGTGTTTGAGAAGTGAAAGCGAAACTATTGACATTTAAATATTATTTATTACATTTAGTATTAATCATATAATAATTAATTAGTTCATAATTCGATATTATATGTAATATTATTCTGTTTTATTATTATTCATGTTATGTATTTTACATGAGAAATAAAGAAATAAACGATTGAATTATGTTACATTTATGAGCATAAAGATAAACATTTTTTTTTCAAAAAATCTAGTTATCATTTTTGACAAGTCCATATTAAGCTATTCATATTTAAATCTTCATATTTGAATATTTCACGAAGAATAAAATTTTAAAATAAGAATTCATAGGAGTGTGATGCCTTATACGTAGATGTTTTGGAATTTTTGAAGAACATTTTTTATACTATAACGCAGACTTTCTTTCGATTTCTTATTGCCCCATTTATTTGAATATTACGACTGCGCTTTGTCAAAAATGTCTCAAAATATATAACAACTTTCAAGAGATTAGGGTTGACGCCCAACAATTTTTAGAAAATATTAAGGCATATCGAAACATTACCATAAAATATTCAGGAAAGTCAATTCTAATGCAGGTCTTTTTATATTTCACCTTCCCCGTAACATTTTGACAGAATGTATCTTCTTGGGTAATGTTTTATGTTCAGATGCTATCGAACATCAATTTTAATAAAGAGATTGAAATAAATTAAGTCTAATAATATTAATCATCCTTTAATTAAATTTAAAAAAATCTTTTAGGCAATTTACAAATATTCGTATATATAAACGTTATATAGTAACTGATAACGTTTCGACTTCTCATTAACGTAGATTACTTCTAAGTGTTAGAATAAACATATAAATATGCAAATATGATATAAAAAATGTCTTGCGGCTGATTTTATTTGCACGTTATACTAACTCTAAAAAAATCCTTTAATTTACATGTCTATTTCCGTTGATTATATTCCGTTAATTCACGGATATTTCTGTTTAATTCGCCCACTTTTCCTCAAAGCACGGAAATTTAATCCAAAAATTTCTCGAAAACTAGAGATGCATTTAAGATACATCTTCATAAAATCGAAGTTGTGTTTCTGCAACTACGCTAAAAGACGCTTTTGCTTTATAAACGGAATTTTTACGTATGTCCCTTTCTCATAAAACCTCAAATCAATGAAACATCCGAAAGCAAAAATCAAAATTTCTAGAAATATTTAAGTCAAAAAACGGAAACTTAATAACTAAAAATTCTTTAAATAAACAGAAACAGTGTTCCGAAAACTTGCTGCCAGTGCCTTTTTTTTTTTTTGTCAAAAAAAAATAGTTTAGAGTGTTTATTAAGATTAATATATAGTTTTAGTTATTAGGTTGCTTTGATGCTGAATTTATCATACTTTAATAATGCATAATCTTCATATTTACATTCATTCTTTTCTTATTTAAAAGCTTACATTCAAACATCTTACATACTTACATGTAACATACATACACGTTTAAATAAAATAATGTTCAATGCATACAATAGATATAACAACCCTCTTTTTTGTAAACCCAATCCATAACACAGCAATAGCTATAAAAATTGTTTTTCTGTGATCTATAGGTGATTTTGTTATACATGACACGTGTTGTCTGTACGATTATAGAAAGCAATAAAACAAGTAATATTAAAAGAAAAATTTTAAGTCAATTCCTACTTAGGTCATCAAAGAATAATTTAATATCATATATATTAAAACGTAAACCTGATTCTGTAAGTTCAGTCAAAAAAATTCACGCCTTTGCGCGTGCGTGAAGTTTAATTTACTGTATCTTCCATTTAGAGGAAAGAAAGAGCAGGTCTGGTTAGCAGAGTGGTCTAAAGCACCAGATTAAAGCTCTCAACTTTTGTAGACGACGCAGGTTCGAACCCAACGCCCGGCAAAATCTGTACCTTTTTTGGTGATAATTCATTTCGATAACGACATATTTTATTAGGAGGAGAAGTTATATGATTTTGATTTTATTATTATTTGAATGGTTTATCATTAAATAAAATTTAACATTCAAAAATATTTTGAAAAAATAATAATTTTATATTTAAAATATTTAACCTAAAATATTTTGCATGTAATTATAAATTAAATAAATTGAGCTGATATACAACTTTTGTTTTCTGACCATCATCAAGAATATATAGATGTGTGAGTCAGTAAGAAAAGTTTGCCATTCTTTTCCGTAATAAATAAATAAATAAATAAAACCGAAAGAAAGTAAAATATTCATATAAGAACTATAAAATCTTGATATTCTTGGTTTAATATTTAAAAAAATGAAGAAAAAAGTATAATAAAATTCAAGTAATAAAAAATATATATTATAAAGCGTTAGTTGCATCAAGTTTCAAAATTAGGCTTTTAGAGAATGAGGCTGATATATAAAAAAAATTATGGCAGCTTTTAAAGATCGTGTAGTTAAAAAAAATAAAAATAGATATTGTTATAAAAAATGAGACCGTAGTAAGTAAAAAAGAATGCTCTGCACAGAATTTTCTGGAAAATTTCTGATAAAAGGCAAGCATAATTGGTTGTAAAGTATTAACTTAAAGTTCTTTCACTTCATTCAATAGATTAGACTGACAGCACCCTCTAACTCGCCTTCAAGAAATAGGAATCACTTATTCAATATAAAAATTTCTCACGATTTCAATAATTAATTTAAAAACAACTAATTAAAAATTCAAGAATTTTTCTAATGGCGCATTCAAGTTATTTACCGTCAAATCTTGACGGGTACACTATCTAGTAATCCCTTAAGCTAATACAGGGTTAGCGAAATTAAACTTCCGCTACTCAAAGGGCCCTGTAGGCCGTTCTACTACTCCGAAGAGAAAAATATTTCGACAACAGACACTTCGGAGGATGCGCTCGAGATTTCCGAAATAAAAAAAATTAGTTTAAAAAATCACTACCAGGTGGCGCAGCGGGGCACCACATTGCAGCAACACATGCAAATTCCACTCACGAAAAAAGAAAGAAGTTCGTCCCCCAATCATATGAGCATTTCAAAATGCCGACGTTGCCGGAGAGAGCAATGCTAGTCAAACTGTACTACCGCAACAGTGAGAATGCAGAGGCAGTTGTGAGAGAGTTCCGCCGTCTCAAGAAACAACGACGTAAACTGATATCGGAGCATGCTCTTAAAGACATGAAGATGAAATTCGAGCGAACAGGACAGTTAGGCGATTTGCGGGGAGTGGAAGTAAAAGTGTACCACCGCCGTCGTAGAGGATTTTGCTATGGCGGTCGTGGAAGCAAGCACTCATTCGCCTCATGGAACTGTCAGCGTACAGACGATTTCACGTACCCTTGATATGCCGTACTCCAGTGTCCGACAGTGTTTAGAATTCTGATCTGCTACCCGTATAAGATTCAAGCGATTCAGCAATTGGAACGACAAGATCCGGACACTCGCAAAATTCTCGCGAGAATGGCGGTTGATGGTTCCTGCCCATGGAAATTCTGTGCTTACTTATTGCCCTTATTGTGTTCCTTTTGTGTAAGACCACTGGTCCTTCAGTGTTTCGCGATCTCAGATTTTCCTCTATTCACACGTTAACTAGTAGCACCATCTAGTGGCGATTTTTTAAACTATTTTTTTTTATTTCGGAAATCTCGAGCGCATCCTCCGAAGTGTCTGTTGTCAAAATATTTTTCTCTTCGGACTAGTAGAACGGCCTCCAGGGCCCTTTGAGTAGCGGAAGTTTAATTTCGCTAACCCTGTATTTGTTTTTGTTGCATTAAAATATCTCAATTTGTTGATTTTCTATAAGCAAGTAAACCCTGTTGGTTGGAAGTCTATGAGAATTTGGCGAAATATTAGAGATACCGCCAAGTTGCGTCACTTTTGAAGACTAATTTTTTTCGCCAAATTTGGCGATAAACTTGGCTGTATTTGGCGACAGAACAGGCTGCCCCCTATGGTAACCCCCCTTATGGGTATTGAGAAGTAGATGCATTAAATGCTGTTCAATAATCAATAGCCGCCAATTTTTCTCCCATATAAAACTAAAATTAATTTATTAAATTTAATTAATGAATTAATATTTGAAAAAAAAAACTTTATTAACATCAAGTGTCGTTCACTACAAGTTTAAAAAAATGTATTTGAACTTGAGTGTATGAATAATAAGTATTTTATTAACGATTCAAAATTTGAACAAGATATACATAGGTAGAGTATGAACTAATAGTAGGAATTGAAAAATCTATCGCTTAATAACATGTTTTGCACAGTTTTTATTTTTCAATGTTTCGGGTTGATTTTGTTTCGTACATTAATTACTTTTACAAACAAGTTTATTTATTTCAAAAAATTATAATTGTTTCGTATTTTAAAAATAACAGAATGGTAATTTTTTAATGTTAAAAATTCTTCAGTCTTTATAAATGGAAAAAAAGATTGAAAAAAGGGGTGTGATATCGTAAAAGTTATAAAGATTTCTTGACACTTCCATTAAGCTGGAGATTCTCCTACATAGCTGGAATTTTATTTTGTGTGTTGAATAGCTTTAAAAAACTGCCACGACGATCTTATAAATTCTGTTTTTGCTCTATTGGTAAGTTCGCGGAAGATGTTTTACATAATCATGTTAATCATTGTACCAGTTTAAACCTCGCTATCATAAACTGCTTTGAAGTTCAACTTAAGTTTAAATCGTCGACGAAATTTAAGTAACTGAAAGTTTAGTAATTTTAACTTGCATCTACTAAGTAGTTCTTACTATAAATTAAAATTGTACATTATTTAAATATTTAATAATTTTAAGGTAAAGTTTATTCGAGTTACATATACATGCTCTTTCCGCATTCATTGCTCAAACACGATATTTTTTTTTTCCCATTTAGATTACAATTTTAGCATAATGTATATTTATCGGATGTTTAGCAGTTTTTTTTTAAAAATAAAATTAGAATCTTAGAGAATTAGAATAAAATTCGTATATTATATGGCTTAGTTCAAAATGGGCCAGTTTTCTCCGTATAGTTTCATGTTAATTTATTACCAAAATAATTGGTATATAGTCTAATATTTCATGCCAGATCAATTTCGGAGATAAATATTTATAATTCTTCATTAAATGGAGAACTATACACACTATCTCCAAAAATTGTCGAAATTTTAGAATGGCATTCTATATTTTGTCGTATTTAAAGAATCCAATATGTTTCTTTTTACACTCTTTTCAGTGCGAATAAATTGGTCAAATAACAACAACATTGGTTACGCAAATAGTAATATCTATAAAATTATTTAACATCGAAATTTTTGTACTTTTTGAAAAAGTTTTCAAAATTATCGATTATTGCACGATTTTATTTTATTTTTTTAAATAGAAGCTTACAGAATTAGAATAAAATGCATATATTATGTGGCTTAGTTCTGAATGGGCCAATTTTCCACGTATAGTTCCATACTAATTTATTAACTAAATAGTTCTTATATATTCTACCATTTCATGCCAGACATATTTCGGTATTCTACCATTTCATGCCACACTTATTTCGGAGATATGCCAGACCTATTTCGGAGATAATATTTATAGTTCTTCATTGAATGTGGAATATCTTTATATGATTCATATATAAAGATTTCGATAGACATCTACGCTAAAGACATGTATGCATATTCTAATGCAGTCTCCAGCTAAATATCAATTGCCATTATTCATTAATAAATTTTCTGTGATAGAAAATTTATTCATTTATATGTCACGTTTTCTATGTGCTTTTAAGAAAGTTCAATCCGCATTTATAAATATTGTACGTATTTTTAATTTCGTAGAAGCATCTATCTTACAGATCAACAATTAATAATAATTATCTGTAAATTTTTCACTTTAACTTGAAATAATGCTTTAGTTGTGAATAGGAGTAACGTTTCTTATCCGTGAAATGACATCCCAACTGCAAAACTAAAACTTAAGAAATGGTGTATCAGTAAAATAAATAAATAAATAAATAAATGCATAGCATTATTACTATAAGGAGATAAACCCGGGGTTACCGGATTTCAGAATATAGGTAAAAACCGTAATTTATATTATTTCTGATGTTAACAACCTCTTTTCTTTGCACATACTAAAAAAAGGCAGCGATGAATGAGGTGTTTTTCGAAACGTTCTGCAAGTGATTTTTGACGTAATATACAAGGTGAGTACAAATGATGGACGCGATTAAAAAAAAAAACCTCACTGTTTGCTACTGCACACACTTACATACTGCATACTTAACACTACTGCACATATCACTTATTCTAATATGTGCAGTAGTTTCGAAAATAAAAGATTTTTTTAAAATCAGGTCCATCATTTGTACTCACTCTGTACTTAAGTTTCATTAAAACACGTTGATTAATAATAAAAAAATTGCAATTAATCAAAAATTAATGAAAAACGCATCAGCAAATAATCTCAAAGATTGCGGCGAGAAAGCATCGCACGGCTCTATTGTTTATATATATGTATGATTTGAATTTAAACATACTTTATTTTCTTTTTGACGTGCATGATCAACAAATTAACTGATGCTCTGGTATTTTTATTATCCATAATTTGAAAGCACGAGTAATGAAAATTCACGATCACGAGATCAAGGTTTGGACATATTCAAAAATTTGAAAAGAGTCAGTCTATAAAATAATGTTGTACATGAAGCATCGGCTCATGAGATGCCAAGGAAGGTATTGTTAAGCCTAATAAAATTATTCGTAAGAAATATGTTGTAAGTTTTAAGTGAGAAAGGTGCTGTATTTAGAAAAGTATCAACGAAGTGATGTAAAGTTACCCTTATAGAATTGTATTAAAGTGTATGTGTTGTGATTCAAACGTCTACTTATTCAAATTATCTATATATTAACATTTTACAAACAATAACTTCTACAAATTTGGGGGTTCGATGCCGGGATTTTAAGCGACTATTAGTGGAATAAATAGTAAAATATTAATCGAAGAGAAAGTGTTGTCAATCGCCAGTGTCAAAAAATGGATTGTGAATGAACAAGGCAAGTGTGTAAAAACCGTAGTCATATTTATCCAAGTACAACTTTGAAAAACATGGTATCCTTAAATAAAGCTAAAAGAATTGATCTAATAGATCTCTGCGAGGAATGCGGAATTCAACCACCAGAAAAACCGACAATCCATATCCTAATAAAGCTAATTAAAAACTGGGAAGATTACGATGAAGATTTTATAAAGGACCGCCTATAAGTAATTGTGGCAGCTAGAAAAGCACAAGCGGAATTGGAACTTGAAGAAAAGAAATTACGAGCAGAGATCGAAGAAAAGAAACTGAAAATGGAGATTGAGATGGAAGAAAGAAAATGGAAAATAGAATTGGAAGAGAAAGATCGCGAAAGAGAATTTGAAATTAAGAAAATGCAACTGCAAGAAGATTCAAGACAACACATCGATGTGAACACAAGGACAAATCCAGGTAAGAAATATGAATTGTTTAGATTATTAACAAAATATGATAGTACGAATGATATTAGTTTATACTTGGCTATGTATGAAAGGCAAATGGCGCAAACGGGCATTGATAAAAAGAGTGGGTCAGCTATTTAATTAACCTAATGCCGTTAGATGTGATTAATATAATAACCAGGGAGAGTGAACCTGAAATGCATGATTATGATTACATAAAAAGTATTCTTTTAAAACGGTACAAACTATCGCCAGAAGAGTTCAGGCTGAAATTTTTCTCACTCAAAAAAGAGCCATCGGCAAATTGGCGCGATTTCGCTTATGAGATCAAGGTATATTTCAAACAATGGACCGACGGCCTTGAAATAGATAGCTTTGAGGAATTATCGGAATTAATTGTAGTTAATCAAATTAGACATAATTTACCTGCGGAAACAAAGACACATTTTGCAAAGGAATTGTTAATAATAAAAAAGATAGACGACTTAGTAAACAAATTACAGTGGGTTGCCAAATTATTAGGGACAGTCATATTTTTTGCTAGTTTTATACTTTGGGTGCACTTGACTGCGGCTCTAAATCGTTTAAGTGTTGCAGGCATGTATTTTACTGTTGTTAACATCTCTATAATTCAACTTTTAAGTACTTTTGGTATGTTAAAAGGTTTGTTTGCTTTCTATAAATATTTTAATAACGGGAGAGACGCTGAGTCTTTTACACACGCAATAGTGGAAGCCGCTTTTCTTTAATTTAAACAAAATTCTTTGTTTTTTTTTTTTTTGGAAAAGTTAAGAATTATATGCGAGTATTATCTTTCTTTTATTGATTAAATATTTGTTTTTTGCGAAATTATTTACGGTTTTAATTTAGTTTTTATTTTTATTGATTTCGAGGGATTGATTCGTCCTCTAGGAAAAAATCTGAGGTAAAAACTCTTCTTCTGCATACGAGTCATTACCAAAGGAAGATAGCAGACATTGCTGAAGTTTCCAAGTCAGTAGTCAACAGGATAAAAATAAATCTGGACAAAAACCAGCCACTTTTGCCCAAACGAAAAGGTAAAAGTGGAAGAAAACGTATAACAACTCCACGTATCGATAAGAAAATCCGGGATATCTGTTTAGGAAACAGAAAGAAAAGTGTGGGACTCCTTACTCAGATCGTTCAAGAATCTGGAATACCAGTTTCTAAGAGAAATGTGCAGCGGAGATTAGCGGAGGAAGGGTTGACAGCCAAGTAACTCTGGTTCACAGAAGCGAAGAAGAAGAAGCTCCTTGCCTGGGCTCGTAAACACCGCCAGAAGACGGTTGATGACTGGAGTAAGGTCAGTTGTTAAGATAATTATTATTTATGTCATTTAAAATCATTTATTTCTAAATTATTAACATATTTAATTTTTTTCAGGTCTGTTTCTCAGATGAATCAACCTTTGAGATTTTAGCTGATAAAAGCAACTTTGCCAGGTGACTCCCAAGCGAAAAATACCGCCCTGACTGCATCGGGGAAAGTGTTAAACACCCTGATAAAATAATGGTGTGGTCTGTCATACCGCTAAAGGGGTTGGCCGGCTCTACATTGTCCAGGCAATCATGAGACAAGACCAGTACAGGCAAGTTCTGGAAACTCGGCTGTTGCCGCAAATTGAAAAATGATTCCTAGGTGGTGAGGAGTTCATGTTTATGCATGAATCAGCACATTGTCATAAAGCTAGAAGCGTTACAAAGTTTTTGGCAGCCCATAATACCTCAGTTTTATCTTGGCCTGGCAATTCTCCTGACATGAATCCCATAGAAAACTTCTGGGACATCACGAGGCGGAAATCGCAAAAGATATGATTACAACCAAAGTACAACTCATCGAAAAACTAATAAATGTATGGCATCACAACCCTAAAATAAAAGAAAGTGCCAGTAATTGCATAGAAAGAATGCCGAGACGCATCGAAACACTTCTCGTAGCCAAAGGAATTATCACCAAATATTAATATTCTTTACTAACATTAGTAAATTGACTGTATTATATTTTTGTTGTTTTTTTTTCCTATAATATTGCGTAAATACTTAAACTAGTATAACAATAAAGCTTTTTAAACTTAAAAATAGTGTTTATTTTCAAATTATATCCTAATATTGTACAAAAAACCTATACTTCATGACTGTCCCTAATAAATTGGCAACACACTGTAGATATTTACGAAACAGCACAAAGGGTTTGCAATAAACAAGCTATAAGGAATACAAGTGGGAGTTTTGAGGATAAACGATCGAGAGTGGCTGACTACGCCAATTCGAAAAGGCGCCAAGTTGACAATAGGCACAATGTGAACCATGGAAGAAACGAGACGCATATAATATGTTATAATTGTGGCAGACCTGATCACGTGAGTAAGAATTGTACCATGGGAAGTAAAATACAACAAAATTATTCAAATTATAACCCGCAACGTAATCATAATTGGCGAGAAACGAAATACCAAGATTGGAGCCAAAACACGCAAAGAAAAGTAGTTAATACCGGCACGTTAAATGGTAAGAAAGGAAGAATCCTGGATATTCAAGGAATAAAAACAAACATAATAATCAATACAGGGAGTGACATTTCAATCGCCAATTCAAGATACCATACTGCAATAAACGCGCCAAAGTTAACCAGCGACAATATATCTACATCGGGCTTAGGTGGAGAAGAGATTAAGACAACGGGGTTTTTCTTGTATAAAGTTTATGTTGATGGTATAGAAATACAAGATAAATTTTATGTGGTACAAGAAACTAACTTTCATTTAATAATAGGCAGAAAAGCAATCGAAGGCCTGACGTTAAAAGTAGAAAAAGATGTTGTTAGAATAATAAACGACAATATAGTACGAGCAGGTTACATTAAAATTAATAAAGCTCCTTTCAAAACAGATGAAGTAGCCACATCAAATATAAGCAAATATAATCGAGGGTACGAAGATACGGTTAATATCGACTGCGAAAATGGCGGAATGGATTTAACTCATATTACAAATTCAGCTAACAGAGAAGAAATATGAGGATTAATAAAATCCTGCAAAACCAGCAAAACGAAAGATAATGGATTAAATATGAAAATACTAACGGAAGATAAAAAACCTATCTGCGAACGTCCAAAAAGATTCTCTTTAGTTGAGCAGGAAATTATCAATAAACAAGTACGACAGTATTTAGATAATGACATTATCAAATGGAGCACCTCAGATTTTACGGCTCCTGTGATCCCGAGTAAGGAAAAAGAAACCGATAAGAAATTCATCATCACTAGACAGGAGAGATCCGAAAGTAAAGACACTGAGAAGGAAACAGAAAATAAACACAAAAAGAGTAGAAAAAGACCTAAAAGAAAAACGGTTAGAAAGAAAAAGTCCAAAAACAATTCTGATAAGAAAATAACAGATAATCCTATTGAAAATAATACAAAAAATGTTAAAGAAAAAGAATACAATAACACAAAAAGATCTACAGGCGAAATTTTAGTTCAACCTGAAGCATATAATGACGAATCCAAGTGGTATAAGTATGTACCAAAATTACAAATAGCACAGTAACACGAAGCACCAAGTATAGTCCTTTTGAATTAATGACAGGAGTTAAAATGAAGAACAGTGACATGCAGAACATCAAGAAAATTTTGGAAGAAGAATTTACCGAATGTATGATGGAAGTACGGGAAGCCATGAGAGAAGAAGCAAAGAAAAATATACTCAAAATACAAGAAGAAAACAAGGTTTCAAGGTGCAGTTTGATAAGAAAAGAAAACAGCCACGAAAATACAAAATAGGAGATATCGTCGCCATAAAGAGGACGCAATTTGGTAATACTATCAAACTTAAAGAAAAATATTTGGGGCCATATGAGATAACTGCAGCCAAGAATCATGATCGGTATGAAGTAAAGAAAGTAGGAGATCATGAAGGTCCAGGGAAGACGTCAACCGGGGCCGAATACATGAAACCGTGGTCTATGGGTTAAACTCCTGGACGAGTCGTATAGATTAAGTATACGTGTATGTGTATTGAACCAATAATCAAAATTTTATGTGAAAGAAAAATAATAAGCCAAGATGATGATGTCGGGAAGCCATCATGTCAGGATGACCGATTTGTAGGATTTGAATTTAAACATACTTTATTTTCTTTATGACGTGCATGATCAACAAATTAACTGATGCTCTGGTATTTTTATTATCCATAATTTGAAAGCACGAGTAATGAAAATTCACGATCACGAGATCAAGGTTTGGACATATTCAAAAATTTGAAAAGAGTCAGTCTATAAAATAATGTTGTACATGAAGCATCGGCTTATGAGATGCCAAGGAAGGTATTGTTAAGCCTAATAAAATTATTCGTAAGAAATATGTTGTAAGTTTTAAGTGAGAAAGGTGCTGTATTTAGAAAAGTATCAACGAAGTGATGTAAAGTTGCCCTTATACACTATGACGCAAAAGTTTAGACAATGAAGAAATTCTTACATACTTTGAAAAATATTTATTCAATTTTCAAATCACTGCTTGAAATTAATGTGCTGTACATATAAACAATATTTATAACAAAGAAAAGTGGAATTGTGCATATTGCAATAAATTAAATGGTAACAAAAATAAACTGCTGTCTCAAAAGTTTAGACACAAATTAAATAAAATCGAAATAAACAATTTTAAAAACCTGGTTGCGCATCCATGCTTATGTATTACGTCATATACACGAGATTGCATGGAAGAAACTAAATCTTGCATAGTTTGTGGATCGATATCGTACCATGCATTCTCAATAGATGTCTTAAGTTCCTTTTCAGAAGAGTATTGTCTAGCGTTGCTATAAACTTTGCGAAACATGATGCTCCAAAGGTTTTCTATAGGGTTAAGATCTGGGCTACATGCTGGCCAGTCGAGAACTCTTATATTATGGGAATTAAACCAAGATTTTGAATGTTTTGCAGTGTGAATTGAAGCATTGTCTTGCTGAAATTCCCACTGAGGACCCCTTAGAAGCTCAGCAAATGGCAGTAGGTTTTCTTCTAATGTCTGTGTATAATGCTGTGAAGTTTGACGATCACTGGTGAAGGTCAGAGATACTTGTCCATTATAGCAAAAGGCTGCCCAAACCATCACCGAGCCCCCTCCTTGTCTGCGACTAAAAAAACGTCGAGGTTCCTTCCGCAAGTCATGCCAATACGATAAACAACCATCTGGACCATCCAGATTCCACTTTTTTTCATCGCTAAATATGACTGACTGCCATTTCTCTCCATATGACATATGCTTTCGAGCCCACATAAGTCTTTCTAACTTATGATATGGTTTCAGAGCTGGTTTCTTCTGCATTTTGCTATAAACGATTGTTCCTTTTTCCAAAATTCGTCTACGAATCGTATCCTTTGATACAGAGAGTCCCGATGAGCTTTGAATTCCACGTACGCTCATTTGTTGAGTACTCGCTAGTCTTTGTATCAGGCGATCCTCTCGTACATTTGTCACACGTGGCCTCCCAGACCGACATTTTGCTTTATATTCGGAACCACTCGATAAAACTCGATAAATAGATTTTTTTGACCTATTAATAATAGCAGAAATTTCAGAAACGCTCTTCCCTTCACCTTTCAACTGCCAAATCCTTGAAACCTCATTCACTTGAATTTCTTTAGCTCTCGGCATGTCGACTATGAAGCGCAATCGTTTGCAGAACTTAAGTACTCCAAATTTGTGACATCATCGATTCTAAATTTGCATATGCCAGCGAATATTCAAAGAAATTTAGAATAGTGTCTAAACTTTTGCGACAAGCACATTTGAATTTTTATGAAAAAAATTAGTATTATAGCAAATAAAACGACTGTCTTTTGTACATAGCATTTTAAATCAGTTTTTGAATATATTTACAGGTTTTTGTAATTCTGACGTCATAATTCTACATTTTAAAGCTGAATGACGTCATTGTCTAAACTTTTGCGTCATAGTGTAGAATCGTATTAAAGTGTATGTGTTGTGATTCAAACGTCTACTTATTCAAATTATCTATATATTAACATTTTACAAACAATAACTTCTACAAATTTATATATATATATATATAATTCTAATAGATTTTTTACATTTAATATATTTTTTTTTTTCAGAATGCCCATTAACAATAGTAAAAATCATTTTCATATATGGGATGTCTGGAGATGTCTGGATAACCTTTCTGTTGATTTCTGTTGGCGCCAATGTCACATGATCGTGGGCGCGCTGAGAGGGAGGGGGAGCAAGGGGAGACTGTTTTTTCAGAGTGGGAGACAGGGGGGTACCATTCGTGCGATGCGCCAACTCTAAAGATTTCTTAACTGCTCGCGCATTACGTCACGTGGCGGACAACTTCGCCTCGGTTCGCTCGTTTCAGTATTATTCTGTATGCTCTTCTGCGTTGGAATTTTTTTTCTGTGAGTGATTTTAATTATTCTATTATTTAAACAGACTTTTTGAATAAAATCTAATGAATGCGCTATATCAACGTGTTCTAATAACTCTCACAGAACAAGTATACAGATTTAACAATACAGTACATAGTCTCAAATCCGAGCATCAACATCCTGGCGATTATTATTCTGGAAAATCGCAAAAAAAACACTAAAATCGCAGAGGACAAAATTTACTGCAATTTTAAAACCGAATTCCTTTTACGAATGTCAAAAAATTTCTGCAGAATGGGAAAATCTCTAAAAATTGCATAAGAGAATCGCGAGAAATTCCGAATAAACTTTAATGAAAGAAAAAGAAGAGGCATTTACTATATTGGACTAAACTGTTAAAGCCGGATTTCTTTCACAAATGCAGACAAATCGCCATGAAATGGGAAAAAAAAGTTCAAAGTTCAAAACTCGCAGAGGAGAAAATTCATTGTATTTGGCTAAAAGTTGAACAGAGTTCCTTTTACAAATCTTAAAAAAAAAAAAAAAGAGAGAGAAATAGGCTGTTTGGATAATTGGAAGTTCGGTTTAAAAACATTTTTTTTTATAGAAATTGGCTGTTCGGATAATTGGAAGCTCGGTTAATTGGGGTTCCAATAATCGGCTCTCTACAGTACTTCCATAAATTTTCTTTCTATTGTTTCCTATTTGTATGAAGAAATGTTATATTTGATGTGTTTTATAAGATAACATGGAAATATATCATGGATATAAAATTTAATACTGAAGTTGTTTTAAGTTTTTCAGTTTTTGCTGAAATTTTGTATACATGAAATCAGTGTTGATTTCAGGGGGTGGCCGGGGGGGGAGGACATCCCTCCCCCGGAGCAATGCGATGCCCCCTCCCGAAGATTTGAGATTTTGGGTTTTCAATGGTCAAAAAGTGCATCCCCCCCCCCGGAGCCACAGAAATCCCTCCCGGAGAAAAGTGTCTGAATTCAACACTGTATGAAATAACGATATTGTTATTTTAATAATATAATGTAAATAATATGCATAGTACATATTTTTTTCATAATAGAATTAGTTTAATTATAGAGTAATATTTTTGTATTATTTTCATCCTGTATAAGCATAATGACATTCGAAAATTTTTGAAAACTTATATCTAGTAATTGGACAATGCATTATTGTTAAAAGTTTTGAAGTGTGAGTTTTGTTTAATTTATTCTGTTTGATAATGCTAGTCTTTTCATTACTACTCCTGTGTAATCATATTCATATAATTTATTCGTTCATTTTATTTTACAATAGTTTAAAAGTTTTCATTTGTAATTTTGCACATTAAAAAGGTAATTTTTTTCGCGAATTTACTTAAGTATTTGAATGTTAATAAACGTATCGCGATATTATTTAACCATTATGTATTTTATATTTGATTAAATCCAGTCAGTATTTGTCCAAATTATTTTAAGGAAAGTAATTTTGTTCAATTTACTTTCGAAAATCTGCTTTTTAAAAAATTATTTACTACGTATTTCGGTCTTTTTACGCATCTATTTACTGTCTCACGGCTGATCGAGCTCCGATCTTGTCCGCCACGTGACGTTTCAGTCCTGCTCTACTCTGATTGGCTATCCTTCAAATGGAACAACCTTATTGTAGAAGAACCTTGGTGGGAGAGTTTTTTGAGAAGTGTAGACGTAGGCCGTGCATGTGTGAGCCGGCGAGTGTTTTGATTTATAAAACGGAAGTGTCATGTGCTACGAGCATCGCAGTATTATAATTTTAGTAGTTTGCGAAATAATTTAGCAATATAGTGAAGTGAAGGTTTTGGAGTGTAATATGAAGGTATTGTGCATCTATTGAAACCTATAATTCATTGTACATAGTTGTGTCATCATTTGTGTCGTCATGTAACGTCCTTTTGTGCTTTGTAAAATAAACTATTTTTTTTTTTTCTGTGTTAAAAGAAGGAGTGATACATTAACCAAGTATTACACACTTGTGATGGTTAGAGAGAATCGAGCGTATCACAATATAAAAAAAAATGCAATAATGCGTTCAAATACAGTTTTGAAACTTATGAAAAACGATATTTTCATATTGGCCGCGCTTCACGAGTTAACAGCCGAAGAAATCACCAAAAAATTGCTATTACAATCAGCCTTTTTGATTCTGTTCAATGTTCATTTCAGTGGTTTAAACTCTAAATTCGATTACAAATTTCTATTTTATTCATATTTTATTATTTTATTTATTGATTGATGAATGTTTTATTTTCGTTATGGAATATAAGCTGGGAACAAATGATGAGCAATTTATATTGATTAAAGTGTTAATGGATTATTCTTTCGTAATCGTCTGCATGCGGTAGAGATTGATTTGAAGAAGAAAAAATCATGCTTGAAAATTACTTTCAAAACAATAAAAAGTGAGTAAATTGCGATACAGTTTTCAAACAAATTGCGATATAGTTTTCAAATAAATTAGATTTGAAAGTGCATTTTTTTCCTATTCAATGGTGTAAAAATTAAAAATATGTGATAATTCGAAATTAAAAGAAAGATACTATAAAAGTTACATTTATTCGTCTACTGTAGCCATCGTGAAAATGATGTCAGCGTTACTCACAGAAACGTTTGCCCTTTATAAATATATATATAAATAAAATAATAAATAAATTAAAGTCATCTTACATCTCTTGAAATACTTACATTTGTCTTTATGTAAAATAACGCAATTTTGTTTGCATATGTTTGATTATTTCATTGAGAAAGGTATTTTAAGACAAGAAGTATTTGAGTACATTATTCCTAATGCGATAGGTTTTTTTTTTTTTTTTTTTTTTTTTTTTTTTTTTTTTTTTTTTTTTTTTTTTAAGAGTGTGTTTATTGATCTGTATATATTATAGTCGTTCTTATCACGTTATTTATTTAAAAAATGCGATTCCTCATAGCAATAAATGTCTTCACATATAACAGGATTCTATGGAATGTTGTTAAAGCTGAGCGTTTTTTGAGAAAATATTAAAGGTATCGCGAAAAAGGTAGATTTCATTCAGGCTATACTGTTGTATTACTTTATCGTAACATTTTAAATGCATCTTAACAATTTAGGTTTTGTTATGTTTTTATGAAGTGCAAAAGTAGTTTTAAATTTAATTATTTAAAAAAGTATTTCCTATTACCTTGTAGAAACTTCTTCATCCCCTTTCTCTTTCTACATCTAAAGCAAATTATTACGCTGATTTTTATTGCAAGTGTAGATTTTGTAGCATCACTCTTATTGCATCATTTCTTTGAACATTGTAGTTATTGAATGCAATAAATGGGCAAATATAAGTATATCTAAGAGTAATAGGTTTTAATTACGTCCACTAATAACCATATCACAATATATATTCCAAACGGAAAAGTCAAAACATATCTTAAAATATATATTTGCTTAAAAGGCGTTACTAAAAACATATTAAAAGTATATTAAAAACCGATATTGACATGTTTCAACTCCTTCACTGAGTCGTCATCAGAATGTATAAAAGAGATTACAAATACAATGCATATGACAACTTGGAAGAAAATCATCGAATACAAACAAGTAAACCTATAACGCCCCCTACATTTTCGCTATCGCACGTGATCCCTCTATGTCGCGACTCTGCAAGTTGTCCAACCATTCAATCCATATATTCCGGATGCAAAAAGATAACATATCGCTTCAAACCCCTGAACCTATTAAATAAATTGCAATGGACTCTCTTATGAATAATTGTAAATAAAAATTAGACCTGTAGATTAATCTACTCTCGTTATAAAGTATGTTAATGCTCTCTATTTGATTCAGCCGGGATAAAGCAGTATTACCTCGATTATATTTTATGTCCGTTCTTTACATCTGATATTGAAGTTTCGTTGGGTCATATCTATATAATGATTTCTGATTCTCCCCTCCCTAATAAATGGAATCATAGAAACTCCTGAGAAGTCATCCCTATTAATAGGATCAGTTTTATTGTTTAAAAGCATTTTTAATTTCGGAGGAGGCTTCGTTAGCAAACATAAACCAAAATTCCTTAAAGGATTTTTTATATATTCAAAGAAACCCGGGAACAAATTTGACACAACACTTTTCATATTAACTTCATTAACAGTTTTATTTTTAGAAATATCCGTGTACATTTTATCAAAGGGGCTCTGAATTAATTCGTTAATTAACTTTACATGATACTCATTATCAATAAATGGGCATTTAATCTAAATAAAAATGTGAAATGAAACTATCAGTTTTCAACGTAATACAATAAAAATCTTTTTCAGAAAATATTAAAGAAAATCGAGAAAACGATATAAAATATTCAAAATAGCCATTTCATGCAAACTGCCTTACTACTATGTATTATTTTTTTCTCAACAAGTCGTTAGAGAAGCATATTTATGTTTAAAGCTTTTCATGTTTCAAAAATGTGCAAAAATAGCTCTTTAATGAGATAATAAATTAAAAAGATATAAAATTGCAGTAACCGTTCTTCTTCCTGTGTACGTACAGCACATTTTTCTATGATTATCCAAGATTTTAAATAGAAAATCTCTAAGAAAATATCCTACTGAAGGAAGAAAATTGAAAAATTTTCAGCAACAAATAATTAAAAAAAAAATAAAAGTATTTTTATTTTTTTAAATCATCAATTTATTTTAGAATAATCATTAACATACTTCGAATAATCATTAACTTACTTCAGAATAATCCCTAACATATTTAAATCTCGTTGCCGCTCACAACTGCTTTCCGTAAATATGCATATTTGCTTTTTTAAAATTACACAAAACTCATTAAGTATAATATTTTTACACTACATTTTCCTTTTTATGTTTATTAATGCTAAGAAAAATGAAATTATTTAAGTAACTTAATCGACAAAACGGCAAAGTCTTCGCTATTTAATTCGAAAAATTAAGAAAATGCGTACTCACGTTATGTGATTTTTTCCCCCTCTAAAATCATTACCCTATTTCTGAATAATTATTAACATATCTTAAGTTAATTATCTTTTAAAACTTTTTTATATATTTTATGATTATTTACATTTAAAAGAAACATAATCTTATAATGATTTGTTATAATAAAACGAAAGAGTTTGTCTAGTCTGACTGTGTGGAATCTAGCACTTTCATGAGAAGGCCTTGTATTTCTTAATAAACTTTATCATGTCTCAGGCTAATTATTTTCTTTTTTACTTACATGTAGCAATGAATTTTTTATCATTCAGCACTTAAACAGAGAAAAACTTTTTTATAATAATGTGTTATAATAAAGCAAAGTGTTTGTCTGTCTGATTGTCTACAGTCTGTGTTGTGATGGTAAAGTTCAGAGCTATGAAATTTAATTCAAAATGCACAAACAGACAGCTAACAGTATCTCGAAGCGATGTTTTCAAAACTAACATAGATTTCAAACTAAAAAAGTGCAAAAGCTTTTTTTACTGGGATTTTTTTTTCTCATTATCGCCATCATTTCGATCGCATATATTCTCACTTTGAATGTCACAGAATTGAAATCGCTCAATGAGATAGAGTTAAAAGTACAAAAGTAATAGGCAAAATAAAGCTTACATTATCTTATTTTCTGTGAGAGATAAATTATGGATGTTTCTAAATTTTCCGGAGATACTTTAATATTGATAAATAAGTTCTTATTTACCTTATTCAATTATCTGATTATGATACTAAAAGAAACTTATCTATGCAAGAAAATCTAAAAAAAAAAAAGTACCTAAACTCTACATGAATCCTGATTTCATTAAAAATATTTCCCTTTCAATGTACACTTCCGGCGTTGACCAGACCCGGGATAATAACATTAAATATACCTAAAAATACTTTACTGTTTCCAGGGTTATTTTAAATATTTCCCACAATACTGATCGGTTTTTCAAAACGAACATCTTTCCACACGCTAAATTAAAACTAGTCTGATCTGCCAATCCCAAAACTTTCTTCTATCTCATACATGTTGATTCTTCAAAATTCGCTATCGCTGTGCTAAAAGTAAATGGCACATGCCGATAATAAACTATGCCGATCATGGGGATTCTGCAGATATGAAAGTCCGTGCATTAGTTCTTGAGATATGACTATTGCTAAAACCATGTAAATCCTGCACAATGCAGCATAGCAGTGACACCTGTTGAGTGATTTACACTAAAACCTATTCAGCAACAACTTATGTCAACGTCTACCTGAATTTGAAGTTTGATGAAAATTCGCCCATTAGTTTTTCACATAGATCTATTGCGGAAATCTTGAAAAATGCAGCTTAGCAGCGCCACCTGTTACGCGATTTACAACAAAACATAATAGAGCCAATATTTATAAAGGTATACCTAAATCTGAAGTTTGATAAAAATTCGTGCATTAGTTCTTGAGATAAAGTCATTGCGGAAATCGTGAAAAATGCGTCATAGCAGCACCACCTGTAGGGCGATTTATACCAAAACGTAGTCAACTCGAACGCATATCAAGGTATAACTTAATATGAAATTTCATAAAAATCTGTGCATTAGTTCTTCAGATAGAGGCATTGTGGAAGTCGTGAAAAATGCAGCATAGCAGTGCCACCTGTTGAGTGATTTGTACCAAAAACTAATCAGCAGCAATTTATATCAGAGACTAACAGAATATAAATTGTTATTAAATTCCGTGCGTTAGTTCTTGAGATAGAGCGCCCGCAAAATTTGTGTCACATACAGACAGAGTAACAGACTCACAGACAGACATTTTGTAAAAAACGTGTTTTGGAATCTCTGGCCCCTAAAACGTGTAAATCTGTCGAAAACCGGAAGTCGAAAATTTTTATGAATCCAATACTTTCTTCTTAAGATAGAAGAATGTAAAAAGGGTCCTGGTGGCGTCGCCAACGTGTTCTTAGCAACTCTCTTTTGCGATAAAGAAGTCACTTAAAGACTAACACTAGAACTTTTTTCTCCATTGCAATTTCGCTACGTTTGAGAATAAAAAAAATAGATGGCCCTATGTTTTCTTTAATGATTAATAAAACACACACACACACATATATATACATGTAATCGATTGCCGACAAAAGATGGTTAAAATTGATATGCATAGTTTTTGATCCTATTAAACTTATGTAACTAAACTATCTTTGCTGATTCCAGCATTCTATAGCTCTTAAAATGATTTTTTGATTTAAAGCATGTTTGCTTCAGCATATTAATTACAAATTTCTCTATAAAACTACAAGTATTCATATATTTTTATAGAATTTTTCTTGCACAATAAGCTGTGAAAGTCAAGAGGACACGATAGATAGATTCGGCAAGGCTAGTACATATATTTCTTCATGACTGGGGTCCAGATCTCCTCTCTTTCATGTGCTATCATTCCATTGAGGCTATTTTCATGATTTGAAAAACAGGCATTTCGTGAAATTACAGGAACTATAATCTTTCGTAGATGATATGGCAAGTAACGGTGGTTACTAACTATAGTGCACATAATCTGAAAAATATGGTGGATTCATTTTAATTGTGAACCAACTGATGCAGTACACTTTCAGGATGTACTCATACAGTATGACAAGTTAAGAATAGGGTTTCTCTGTCCCAACGTAAAATCTCAATATTTGATTAGCAGTGTGATCCACCTTGCGTGAAATATTAGTCTACGCTGGTGTCAAAAAAGGACAATTTAACACACGCCTGTTGAAAGAGTTTGCAATATTTCAGACATATACTCCTGGACAGTTGACAAATCATCTTTACCAACAGCTAGGTGATCTGATTAAATTGACTTAAACGTTGCAATTTCTAATTATTCCCAAATCGCAAGAGATCAACCAGTTGTTCGAAAAGATGTCTCAACGAAAGCTTATTGAAGTGAGGGCAAGGAAGCCACTAAAGTGGTTTTTTAAAACTTGTTCTCAAGTAATCATATAACACCACCTTTGCATCCTGTTTTAAGCACATTTCCACTACATCCGATTGCAATTATTTTTACAGTTTACATTTCATTTTTTTTTCAAAAAATCTATAATGTCATTGCATATAGAAGTCGCCTTGACAGACGATGATGTCAAATGACTAAAATAATAGAGGCCTGGTTCTAGTATCAACGAGATATGTTCTTCGCGAAGATGAAACTTTGCTCGCTTGCAACCTGGCAGAAATTTCTGTATTTAGGGCCATCAAAGTATAGAGCATATATTACAAATATAGGTGTAGGTGTATATTACAAAAAAAAAAAGCGAACCAAGTGAAATGTGCTCTCTAGCAGCGAGAATTTTACGTTCAAGCAGCTGCAGGTGTTTCTATCACTGAGTAAATTTTTTTGATAGAATTACAGTGATGATGGTTAACAATCTGCATGAAATTAACAACAGAAAATGCTTTTTCCAGCCTATTAGAAAATTCTGGAATATCTGGAAATATTATGAAAATTATGAAAATGAAAAACGAAAAATTTAAATATTTAACATTTTTTAGAAACTTAGGCCCTGTTGCGGCGGTAAAAGAAATGATTTCACCAAAAGGAAATTTTACTGTTACATTACTAATCTCTTGGATTGCGTTCTATTAGAAATTGAATTGGTATATTTGGATAATTTAAAAAAATGCAAAAAGTATGTTTTTTGCGATTTTTCCGAACTTTGGCCACCTTGCAGCGGTAAAAAATATTAACCAATCGGTGTAATATTTTACGTATTTATTCTTTTTTACAAACGGTAACTTTCCCGCGCTATTGCGTTTCGATTCTGAATTTTTCTGTTTTTCGACCTACCCTATACATATTTGCAACATGCTTATATAAGCGATTGAGATAAAATTTGCTATAGGGGAGATCGGGGTTAGTAGGCGCAGTTTTTAGTTATTGATCTTTATTAATTTTTTGTTTAAGTTTTTAACAAAATTTCACTGCACTTTTAAAGCACAGACATTTGGCTATAAATACCCGGAGTTCTATGTTTGTAGCTTTTGTAGTTTATGTTTAGAGAAAGCCTGAAGTAAGAGAAAAAATGTGCACCAACCTACCCCGCCGCGGTGCAAGTTGTCTATACCTATGGGGTAAGTTAACTCACGCTTCATAAAAAGTTAAATTAAGCTCAAATAAGACACGTAGTTAAGAGAAATCAATTTTATTATTACCAGCAATTTTAAACAAACGAATTATCCCCGTAGAATGTAGATTATAAATTATAAAGACATAAAAGTAATGAATAAAACATTAACATTGTGTAGCTTCTATTGTACTCGGTATCATCATCAGAGTTACGGTTATCACAAATGTAAAATCGAGAATCTCCGTTTGTGCAGGCAACATGTGCTTAAACACTGCATCGCACACACTGTTATCAGTGTTTGCTATTTCTAAAGTACCAACACACACCAGACATTAACCTTCCTCGTCATCTGAGATATTGTCAAGATTCGTGCTTTTTCCAGTAATAAGTTCCCTTTTATTATAGGTGGAAACAAAGTTTTCCTTATTATCTGTTTACCTTTGGTCAACTTTTTCTGTTGCCTTTATTTTCTTATTTTTTGTATTTCATCTTTTTTTTCTCTATTACTTTTCCTCTTTCAATGCCTTCAGAATTTGCGAATCTGTCAATATACATGTGGCTGATTTTTATCTACACCTATTTTTCGCTATTTTCTTTTTTGATTCTGCCTTTATTGGTCTAACATCCTCGTAATATAATTATCCAACATCCTAACTCGAAATCACAGGAGCTCCATTGACTGCTGGAGATAAAACCAAAAAGGTGATGCTGAATCATTTGAATATCCAGCTTCTATCCTGTCATAGCTGAGTTATGACATCATCACTCGTTTAAACTTCATTCTTCATAATTTTGAAATATAGGGCCAGACTTCTCCAAGGAATATTAAAAGCTTTAACAGTTTGCCTAATTGATCGTCCGTTAATTATTGCAACTTCCACATCATTTCTTATAATATTCGTCGGTGTGTTAAGCAGTTCAGTTTTCTTTGGTAATTATGCATGTTTTTTGCAAAGAAAAAAAAAGTAATTAATTTATTAAGTGGGATAAAATTGTAGAAAATATTACGAAACAGTGTAACGGGGTTAGTTGGCACACCGAACCAACTTGCCCCGTGTTCAATGCGTCTGCTAGCCCCATAACAAATTTTTTCACAAAATTGGAGATGTAACCCTCTAAACATAATAAATCCCAGTAAATCACATATGGAATAGGTAGAGTTAATCATATACTATGAAAAAGTACAAAATTATGAGGACTGCTACTTACACCTGTAGCCAAATAGCCCCGGTCTCCTCTACTACTAAAAAATAATTATTCTCTTCATTCTAGTAATTGTAACTGAATTTTTTATTAGTTTTGCCGGTACATTTTATTGGAAAAAAATATTGTCTGTGAGATTTAAATAATTTATTGCAAGACTTTTCAAGCACATAAATAAACATATCTATCTAGCGTACATTATTTCTACTGATGGAACTATATTTCAGTGTTATTTTTTAATGGGAGATAGAAAGAACTGTTTAATAATGCGAAGAAAAAATGAATATTGCATTTATTTTCAAATATTCGACGTACATCAAAATATGTGTCAAATAACAGGAACCGGATAATTCTTCTTAATTTACAGAATGCGTCTGGAAATATTTGTAAATGAATATCTTAAACAATGCTAAAAATGCTAATAATAATAAAATTTTAGTTAATTAGATATCTTGAGAATTATGAAAGAAAATAAAACAGGAAAATATCAAATTTTGCTGATAGTATAAAATGCATTCATTGTAGTTAGTTTTCAAGGTCATCATCATTTATCTATTATTGCTGTTATTAAATACAAAAAGATGGAAAGATCATGTTTTGAAATTTGCTATGATGCAGTTTCAAGCATTTATTTTTCATTAATATCCTTTTATGTTTTAATTTTCTAGTAGAAAAAAAATAAATAAATACTGCTATTGCTCTTGTACAAATTGCTAGTGTTATTTTCAATAACCAAGTGACAAACTCCGGTCTATATGGAAATGTCAGACTTTTTATTCTATTAGCACCCACATAGCCGGCCTCTGATTTTATGAGGTCTTTAAAAAAGTTGAAAATTTTATTTTATTTTTTCTAATTTTTAACAGAATGAAAAATTGCAAAATAACTTTGATTATCGAAATGTTTTTGGAAAAGACTTTTTGAACTATTTTGATTTTTTAAAGAGTACTTGGGCAGAATGTACTTTGCTATAGGAAGAACTAGCCCCATATAAATTAGCATTAATTTTTCTGTGAATTTAGATTTCTGCCCGTGGTATAGGTAAAGGATTTTTATTTTTAATTTTTCTTTTCATCCATTCTTATGTGTGTGTGTGCATGCGCGCGTGCGCGTGTCTTTAGGCTGTTAATGATGTTTGAATAGAGAAAACTTAATTAAAACATGTTAATTAAAACATGAGCTAATTAAAACGTGATTAGCAGTCGATCTTAATTTATTTATAAAATATCTAATATTAACATTTTTCAGGTTACTTTTTATTAGTTCATTACTTCATTCATAACTCTTTGCACGCCTACACCACCCAAACAGGTATATAATTACTATTTTGCGTATGATATTACTCTTTCATTTAAGTTCAATTTTTTTTTTTAATTTTCACATTTTACACAAAGTTTCTGTGTTTCATTTTAATTTACGTGGATTTTTTTTTTCTATGATATAAAAGATTTATAATCTCCCTCTTTCCCATTTTCTTTCCCTTGCACATACATATGAAGAAATTGTTTCACATTCATAAAATATTAACTTTCGTTTGAAATTTTATACATAAATAAAATGGAATTTAAAATTTCGCAAATCCTTTTTGATTCCTTTCAGTTAACTCATATGTTTTTGTTCTGTGATATAAAATATTTCTAATCTCTCTTTACCATTTTCTCTCCCTTGCACATACATATAAAGAAATTGTTTCATATATAAAAAATTTTAACTTTCATTTGAAATTTTATACAAAAGTAAAATAGAATTGAAAATTCCGCAAATCCTTTTCAATTCCTATCAGTTACTTTATAGGCATAGATTTCTATGTCATTTTAAATATAAATTGGGCTAGCTAAACATTTTAGGAAACCCTTCTCCGATTGCATTTTATTTCCCCAGGTGTACTTGACCACAATGCACTTTGCTCTCTCCAGGTCTTGACCAACAGGAAGTCTGATTTATAGAATAATGGACATTTGCAAGTTGTTTCACCCACTCGTGGCCTGAATATCCATTTCCTCAGAAATCGAACAATAGAGTTTTCTGACGCTCTCTTAGACAATAGTATTTTCCAATCCCAATCTCTACTTTTATGCCATATGTAAATTTTAATGCATTGTTCATTTCACATTTACATTTGTTAGTTTTAGATGATTGATATCACAAAAGTTTAAATTTAGAAATCCGGTTTATTATCATGTGTCAAGTTTATAAGGACAATGTGTCTTTAGCAACTAGAAAGATTTGTTTTTATTGTATGAAATACTTTGTCGTATACTTTATATGTATGTATAAGTGTCTTTAACTATATTTACAAATCTTAGTTGAACAAAAGTTTTCATTTTATGGTTCTTGCTTCATATCTGCTCGACAGGTTTTTATAAACAATTACATATTATATACATATTTATCCATTTAATTTTAATAAAAATATTGTTTTTTAAAGCGAGAAATATTAGATATATTTTTAGAATATATGTACAACTGACGTATATGCGTTTTCATTTGCCTGTAAACATTCATCGTATTAAAATAATCAAATGATATAAATATTTAATCTGAAGAATGTACAATAAATGTTCTCTTAACTGGCATGCGTTTAAACACGTGATTACCCTGATAATGGTGTTGGTGTTTTTTATGAAGGCCGATTATCTACATTTTTAGGGATATAGGCCTGAGGGGTGGCGCCCTCCGTGGGAGTCTTTCTAAGGGAACATAACCCATATTTCCGCAAGGTTCGAAGAAAACCACACAAAACTAAACCGACGGGCGTGATTGGGTTCGAACTCAGCACCTCCTGTCTACCAGAGCGGAACCTCTCAACCACTTCTGATAGTGAAATCACTTGTTATGCCAGCAGTATTGTAATAAACAGAAATTCTCCATCTTATAAAGCTACAATTTAATTGAGAATATTATGTGATGTTTTAAACTATATTTTGTTGCATATTTGTCTTGTAATTGTTTTAGTTACAATAATTTAAACCATCTGAGTAGCGTAGGTACTTGCAAGCATTGAAGACTCCGGCAAAATTATTTACCGAATCCAGCGATTAACTAGGTGCTTTTTCAGAAATTTACAATTTATAAATTTTAGTTTTAACCGATGCTACTGTCTAACAGATTCGAATATATTTAAATTTTAAGAGTTAGTCAAGCATTCCTTGAAGAAAACCATGCAAAACTAAACCGACGAGCGTGATTGGGTTCGAACCCAGCACCTCCTGTCTACCAGAGCGGAACCTCTCAACCACTTCTGATAGTGAAATCACTTGTTATGCCAGCAGTATTACAATAAACAGAAATTCTCCATCTTATAAAGCTATAATTTAACTGAGAATATTCTGCGATGTTTTAAACTATATTTTGTTGCATATTTGTCGTGTAATTGTTTTAGTTACAATAATTTAAACCGTCTGAGCAGCGTAGGTACTTGCAAGCATTGAAGCCTCCAGCAAAATTATTTACCGAATCCAGCGATTAACTAGGTGCTTTTTCAGAAATTTACAATTTATAAATTTAAGTTTTAACCGATGCTACTGTCTAATAGATTCGAATATATTTAAATTTTAAGAGTTAGTCAAGCATTCCTCTGTTTGGTTATCGTAATAATAAATAGCTCTATTTCTGAAATAGTAAACTGTCATTTTATTCATTTTAATCAACAATAAAGATTTTGTCACATACACCTATATGTAGTTGAATTCTAAAAAAACTGTTATCGTATTTTAAGGTGTTAGTCACACCCTCGCACAGTGATTTTTAATATCATATTTAAGGGAGGAAATTTTGACAAAAAATAAAATTAAAATATTCTCAGATTTTTTTATTAAAATGTAACAGTCATTATTAAAACGGCACAGTACACAAAACAGCTCACTTTTCCCCCTGGATATCCTTGTCACTACCATTAAAAAGGTTTCTCTACTTCGTCTATTGGAATACGTTCGCTGTTTCTCTACCACCCCATGTATACACATGTCCTTCTCCTAATTAAAAACTAACTAAAAAATAGCTTTTTTTATGTATTTTTGAATCGTGCTTTACACATATAGGCTTGTTCTAATTATCACTCACTTAATTCTGAAATTCAATATTTTAAAGTCATTGCTATTGATATCATTGATACCATTGTGTTAAAATGAGGACTTTCCTGTCCCTCACATTCACTTCGAAATCTACTCCACTTTCCAATATTAGCATTGTTTTACCTTACATTCTCAAATCCAGCCTTTCCATTTCTTAAACAATATTACTTCAAAATAATTTTCAAACCTACCAATGCACCTAATCTCTCCAAACTGAAAGACATCATTGAGATTTCCTATATCTGAGGTATCTATAATATTACTAGCTTGTGTGGTCTTTCCTACATTAAAAAGCAAAAACAAAACATGATTTAAAATGTCGAATAACTGAACCCAAGCAATATATTCGTAAAGATGAAACTACAAAAATTAACCGTTGCAAAACATTCGTAGGAGATGAAACACCCTTTTGACTTTAATCATCTAAATTTTATCTCTAAACTCACTTCTCTAATTGAATTAAAGTTTCTTGAACCATTCCATATCTGCAAAAGTCATAAAAAATGTTGTTAATTGTGACATCGCTATTTCCCCATTGTCAGATCTTCGGAAAACCTCCTTTTCTCAATGTGTGCAAACATTTTCAATATTACCAGTTCCCTTACCAATGAAATTTCCTATTGGCTGTTCCCTGTAATTTCCTGTCACTCTATTTGTAATAAATCTATCCCCCGAATCCCCTTCTCCTCTTTATATAATAGGCAAAATTCCATTATTCTTATGGTACGTCGAATTCTACCGAAACTGATCTGAAATATTTAGAGAGTTCTGGTGCTTAAAACTTTTTTATCTGCGTATATAATTGAATATTGTGTCCAATTACAAAGACTCTTCTATAATGCTCACCTCGATTTTTTAAAGTAAATATTTGTAAGAATAAAAAAGAAAGAAAGAAAGAACTGCGCTTTGTACAGAAAAAAATACGGTATGTCATTCATTATTCCTTTATAAAACACCAAGTTTTTTTCATATAACAAACAATATCTTATATACCCTTAAAATATGAAATTACATTAATATGACACGGATTTCCATTTTGCAAACATCTGCAAAACAACCCACGTAATCATTAATAATGGTCACCTTTTCGAAATTATTCTTCTGCAACAAAAGTTCAAGTTAGCTTTAATGGTAATCTAAGAATAAACTTTCGGAATATATGAATAAATTGCAATTATTTAACAGAATCTTCCGCTTTTTTTATGCTGATCGATAGATTTTCAATGGCCCTTCTCTTTTCGCGAATGGGGCAGTTTTATTGTCGCTGAAAAGTCCTTATCCAATAATATTTAAAGTGACTGCTCACAGCTCGAACACGGCTTTTTCTCCCAGAAAGAGAGGTTTGAGGAGTTTATGAGAAGTGCTTAAGAGGATAAAAGTTTTAATAAGGCAATTTGGAATCTATCTTTAAGGAATTTCTCAGCTTTTATGGAGAAAATGGATACAAAGGAAACGATAGTAATAAAATTATTTGAATGCAAACGATTATGCAGAAAAGATAAAATTGAAATTATTTTGAGCAATTTTAACTTTGTACTAAAATTTATCACATTGACAAATTAATGTTATGATGTTTAATTTTAAAGAAATTTAATTTTTGTGGTTAAAAAAGTTAGATTAAAAAAGTTATCAAAGATCTGTTGATTAGTGCCAAGATAGCGTACACAATATTTCACGTACTACTATATTTCGATACAACCCCTCATCTTTTTGCTTCCTTTGGGAACAACGGATATCGAGCTTATTCTATCGACGATAAATGTCAGAATTTTCAAGCTATGATTTTGAGACTTTCACAAAAGTTGCTATGTATACTTAGCTAATACATTATGCACATTATATTTTGATTGCATTCGCGCATACGCAAGTAAACCTGCTCATTTTTCATCGTATTTTTATTATTTTTTTTATTCTGATTCTTGAGTCTTGTGTACAATTTTGTTCGTTATATTTTCTGAAAAGAACTTTTTTTTTTTTATATTAGGAACTCTGCAAATTATAAGCAAAAAACTTGGCGGAATTTGGGACTGTTTTCATAAAAACCTTAATTTCTCTACGAGTATACATGCTATCCTCATAAAAATGAAAACAGTAAGGTTAGTTGGGGTAACTGGACCCACGAGGTAACTGGGCCATAGGCTATTTTATAAAAACCGTTGATGTATTTTAAGTTTTAGCTTTTGTGAACAATGATGCTTAACCTCTACTTCTTAAAACAACGTGTGTCAACTCAATCACAAATCTCTCTTTGCTGTGATAGATTGTCGAAAATTTACGTTTCTTTTTTTGAAAACAACGTCCATTTGGTCTAACTTCTTCGGCTTTTTATAAAAACACTGTAAGTACTTTTGTTAAACATTTTTTTTTTTTTTTTTTTTTTAAGATTAGGCATATAACTACGATAATATTATTAGGTATCAATAGATATTTACTTCATGTTTCAAATGTAAGCCCGGTGTCCCAGTTACCCCATAATTTTTTCAAGAATGGGGTAACTGGGACATGTATCCGGGGTAACTGGGCCATGCCGGATCCAGTTACGTCAATAGTTATAAATAATTTTTTGAGTTCTCTTACAACGGGAAGTAAATTTCTCCATTGTTTTTTGCTCACAATAAAGAAAATTATAGAATACCTTATTAAAATTACGGAATAAAATAAAAAAAAGCATAATGGGTGATATCAAGCCAAATTTATTGACCCCTTGAGAGGCGGTGATGCCGTTATGGCATCGCATAATTTTAATTCCTAATTGCCGCGTTGGCACCGGAATTTTATAATGAAAATTTCACCTTTATTAAGTACGCGAAAATATACTTTTACTTGTTTTCAAATTGATTCTCTTGTAAATGCTGGTGTCATTAAATTATTTCAACATTTTACGGATGCAAATAGCTTGAGCGAGATAGCCAAACCTTGAAATTGTACGATACACAGGTCGCATTCTATAGGAAAACTTTTATTGTTCCTACCACTATTTTGAAAATATCTTCATCGCACCTTTCTTTAGAATATGTTAAATAAAATGATCATGAAGGTAAACTCATTAAGGGTTCTGGTAGGAGCAATAAAATTTTCCCTATATAATGCGACCCCTGGATACAGATAAAGTACTTAAGTACTTACGTAGCCGTTTGTTCATAGATTTACCTTGCTATTTTTTTCCCCTTAAAATACCCATGTGACTTTTATACTTATTACCTTTACTAAAGTGCATAGGCACTTACTTAATTTTTATGTTTTTGGTATAAATAAATCTAATATTTTCAATTTTAGTGCTTTTTTTTAGACACATTGGCAGCAAAGGTTTCCCTTACAACTCTCTTTATTGACATATAATTTACATGATCTGCCTGGTTTAAATTTTTTTAAGTTGTTTACACTTTTTCAAACAGGACCTGATATCCCACATGAAAGAAAGAAAAAAAAAACACGTGTGGAACATAGACCCTCCTGGTTCACTTACCCCATTTTTATGGGGCAACTGGACCCATTAGGAAAGAAAGATGAAATATGCATATTTTTATTTTTTTCAATATTAAAATGTAATTTTGAGCCTTTCTATCTGATAAAGAGAACCTAACTGAAAACATTTACAGACGTGCAGACTTTAATTCAAATGAACATTAGCTTTTTGAAACTGAATTGTCAGAAGCTCCAGAGTCACATTGTAAAATCATGACCCAGTTGACCTTATATTACAATAAGCCACTTATTAATAATCTCGAGTTTGGACGCTTTTGCTACATTAGTTTTTCCAGGGTTATCCAAAAGATATTCGTTTCCTCTGAAACTGCCGGTGTATAAACAGTATAGTATAGGTCATATATTTCCGCAAAGATTTTTTTCCCGAAACCTCATAGGGGACCGTCAATAAATTGAACATGTAACAATTAAATTTAAAAAATAAAAAAATCTTACTGCGTAAAAAGCGAACTAATTAATTATTTTCCATCAATATGAAACTATTTTTTACATTATTTACCTATTTTGTTTTATTTACTTGTATTCATCATTTTTAAATTGTGTTTAATTGTTAGTTCCTATCTATAAATACTGTTTTGATGAGGCCTTAGATGTCTATGAAGGTTAGAGTTGCCTACACAACTTCCAGGTTGTGTAATATTTAAACGGAGCTTCTGACTCTAAAATAGTCAATGAAACATCGTCTTCATTTTGAAAGACATTTCCAATGATATGCCGCTCAATATGGTGCGTAATTTTTTTTTTCGTCTCTACCGCCATTTTGTATTTTACGGCCGCCATCGTAATTTATAAAAACATAACCTAGCCTATAACCATCGGACGGTTAAGACGAATCGATAGAGACCTCATTCATTAAAATCCATCCAAACGTTGGGATGTATCGAGGGTATAAAGTAATCCACATACCCAGATACGCGTGAAACACATAACCCTTCTTGGCAGTCCCGTAAAAAGAACGAATATCTTTTGCATAACCCTATCAAAATTAATGTAGCAAAAGCGTTCATACTGTAGATTATGATTAAGTGGCTTATTGTAATAATTTGTGTTCACTTTTATGAGGAAAGCATGCATACTCGAAGATAAATTCAGGTTTTCATAAAAGCGGTCTCAAATTTTGCCAATAATTTTTGCTTATAATTTGCAGAGATCTTAATATAGAAAAATTATTTTTTCAGAAACTATGACAAATAACATTGTACATGATACCCTGCAATCGGAATTAAAAAGTAATAAAAATTGGATGAAAAATGAGCAAGTTTACTAAATAATGTTTCACTGCGCATGCCCGAACGCAATCAAAATGTGATGTGCATAATGTGTTAGCAACGTGTATGTTAGAGCATGTTTGCATGCACATTTTGTTCAAAATCTACACAGCAACTTTTGTAAAATTCTCTAAAAACATTGCTTGAAAATTCTGGTATAATTATCGTTGAGAGAATAAGCTCAAAATCCGTTGTTCCTAAAATGAAGCGAAAAGAAGAGGGACTGTATCCATATATACATTGATTTGTTCCAGTATAGCATACACAATATTGCACGCACTACTGTATTTGGATACAACTGGATGGCATCTTTTTCCTTCCGTTTGGGAATAACGGATTTTGAGCTTATTCTATCAACGATAACTTTCAGACTTTTCAAACTATGTTTTTGAGACTTTCACAAAAGTTGCTCTATGCATTTAGCTAACATATTATGCAAATTATATTTTGATTACATTCGGGCATGCGCAGTGAATCATTATTTAGTAAACGTGCTCATATTTCATACAATTTTTATTATTTTTTAATTCTGATTGTAGGGTATTGTGTACAATGCTGTTATTTTTTCTGAAAAGAACTTTTTTTTATATTAAGAACTCTACAAATTATAAGCAAAAAACTTGGCAAAATGTGGGACTCTTTTTATAAAAACTTTAATTTCTCTACGACTATACATGCTAGCCTCATTAAAATGAACACAGTTTATTATAATAAGGCACTTAATCATAATCTACACTTTGAACGCTTTTTCTACATTAGTTTTTACAGGGTTATCCAAAAGATATTCGTTCTTTTTCAATTTGTTGACCGTCCCCTGGGGAGTTTCGAGAGAAAATTCTCACAGAAATGTATGACCTGTACTATTCTGTTTACACACCTGGAGTTTCAGGATAATTCCTCATGTTGTTTTCTAGATATTTAACAAAACGTCGAAAATCGCAAGTGACCGGTCACCTTTGGCTACATAGTATATATATATATATATATATATATATATATATATATATATATATATATATATATATATATATATATATATATATATATATGTATATATATATATATATATATATATATATATATATATATAAGGATAAAAAGCCTTTAAAATTCCAAATTTAAATTAAAATCCGAAGTTTCTTTCTCCTAACTTTAAATCTCATTCTAAAATCAGTTTTACCCCTTGTAACTTTGTTTCCCAGCATTACATCTTATTACTTTCAGAGATCATTTTAGGACGATTCTTGAAAGTGAAACTGCTAATCTAAGCACTTTTTGCAGGCATCTGTGGGTAGGGCTGATACGTCACAGTCCCTGGGAATTGTGCGGGCCTTGACCACTGATCAATCAAAACTTAATGAACCAATTAAATTAAATGTTCCTCCCAAATTAACAATTCTGCCCTCTGCTGAAAAATATTACAATCTTCACCATATTACCCAGAACACGCGCGAAATACGGGGATTATTGGCTATTTGAGATGCTAGCTAAACTTACGCCAATGTAATCTCCCAAAGTCTACGCCGTTGGCTCCGGAGCGGGCGATCGACTCGCGAATCAGATGTATGATGAGCGCCTAATAAATGAGTTCGATTCGCATAAAGGGTCCCGAGTCAATTTCTTAACAATCCTCTAGGACAATCCCACTGGAATCCATTACCTTTATTATAACACATATATATATATATATATTGGATTTTTAAACAACATTTAAAATAATCCAATCTCTTTATAATAGCAGATAGTCTTTCATTATATTTTACCATGTTTCTGTAAATATTATCATATAATATATTGTGTTTTAAGTTTAACTATAAATTTGTGCCAATACAAATGTACCAAATAATTTTATTATATTAATACTTATTCATTAAATAGGTTAAGTGAATCCGAACTTTAATGAGATATATTCTTATTCAATACCACATTCTTATTCAACTGACTCTAAAAGAGTATCAAGCGAGAAAAATAATTAAAAATGCAGTAAACTTTGGAAAATTGGAAATATTTGTGGAACCAAGGCAGAATCCTCAGACCCAAATTGTCTTAAATTCCAAATAACATGCATGGTTTCATCTTTTCATCAGCCATAACAGGGAAGAAAACGCAAAATTTAGGCTGCCGCGTACAGTAAATCTAGAAAAAAGAAGCCAAAAATAACAGTAGATAAAAAAATAAAATCGATTAAAGAAAGCATTTACCTATTGAAGATCCAACGAAGTCAGCAATGGCACAACAAGTTTAAATTGCTAAGAAATGATCTGCACTTGTTACCAGAAATATTATATGTATAAACAAATAATGGAGTAAAAAAAAAAACAGCATAATAACGTTGAAGTAGCCTAAATACAGTACCTTCTCACTATTATTATACCAGATATAGTGCTGCTCTTTATGATTACATAAGTTTGTTACATATGTTTACATACATTAATTTAAAGATCACTCTATTGTTTACATAGGAAAGAGAGAAAAATAAATAAATATTAATAACTATGTGGATTAACCTTTAAAACAGTAACTTTATAATTACATATATATATATATATATATATATGTATGTGTGTGTGTGTGCGAAGTACAGGGACAGTATTACTAGCCGAACTTATAGGATTACATCTTGCTCTTTCGGTGTCTGGAAGGTCTGTCCTCTCCGAAAGCCCGTGAACAACTCTTCTACACTTACATTGGACTTTAATTCTCAGCGCTTAAATCTGCTGATGTGTTTCTTTCTTTGTGTGGTGTCACAGAGTTAGGCTCGTGGGAAAGTGTGGAGATCGCTTGTTGCTACCAGCCTGCGATACTCACATATATATCTGATTCATAAAGTTTTATGGTGGTTTACATATCATTTTTAATTTAAATAAATTCCTTTATAAATTATACATTCACATTTGCTGTTGATAATTTGTAATGGTTTAGAACGGTTATATATACATATGTTTGTATTATATATACAAATACAAAATAGTAACAATATAATAAAACTGAAATGAGTATAATTATTATAAAAAAATAAAAGTTTTTTTTTTTTTTTTTTTTTTTTTTTTTTCTCCAAGGAATATCTGTTTTAAGACAAATTCTGGCATGAAACATTTAATAAAGAAGTGAAATTTTGTTCTCTTTATATGAGCAAAAGTATTTATGGGAAAAATCATTTTATTATCGTCCTTAATAGTTCTCTCTGACTATAAATTCACTTAGCCATGAAAAATATCGCTTCTACCCCCAAAACACCTGGACATTTGCCTCCCAAGATAACCCTAAAACCTGAAATATCTACGAAGACAAAGGAATTTTCTTACGACAATATCACAAATTCGTGTGGCCGAGGTGAAAGATGTAAGAGCTGAATCGACTGAATCGGACACTTCACCTACTGCCAAACGCGATAAGGCAGCATTTATTGTGGTGTCCCAAGTCTGCCCTTTTTTATAACCCGAGATAAAGCAAGAATAAAAGAACTGAAAGAAAAAGAAAAGGTGCAATAAATTATCCTATCAAGAGTGACCTTTAATGTTAAAAAATAAATATAGTGAATATAGTGCATCCTTTGCGTTTCATTTTGTAAATTGTATTTTATTTTAGGCACATTTTTAAATGCTGGCTGCCCCCAAGAAAATATATAACTATTGAAGCATTGAAAATTATGCGCACATACGTGGTATATATACAATAATTAGTGCATAAATACATGCACAAAAATGTTCTTTTATTTTTTTTCCGACTATTAATTTATCAGTAGAGACATCTGACAGCGCCGATAAATCGCCTATTTGCTTTTGCCGCCTAGTGAAAGGACAGCGTTCATACCATCATTGCTGCAACTCTGATATAAATACATTTATTTATGTAACAAATATTCTATAAACACATAACTCGCGCTAAGTATTACAAACATAACTGATTTAAATTATAATTTCGTAATGTTTTATTTCCAATGCTTCTTTTTAAATTTTTCTTTATGGATTATATCACTTTTTTATACGAATCTAGCATTAAATGATATTCTGTTTTATAACTGACGGCATTATTTAATATAATCTTATCTACCCTATATATATAAAATATAATATACAGGGTGTCCATAATTAAACGACCCTACTTTAAAGTTGTCTACAGACGCAACTATTGGTCAGAAAGTTGTGAAATTTTGTGACGGACGTAATAAAGGAATGAGAATTTGTTTGAGTGAAAAAAAAAAATTAGTTCAAAATTTCGCCACCAGAGGGCATATTTTAAGGAATTACACATTTTTTTAAGTTTTTACGCTTTATTTTTCTTCGATTAAGTTAGACAAATATACACACCTCCCCTGAAAAAAATAAAGCGTAAAAACTTTAAAAAATTATTGGTATTCGAATTGAACGGACCGTACAAACACACACACACACAAAAAATTCTCCTACGACAGCCGCCATTTTTTTCTCAGATCTGAGGCCTAGTATTCAGTGGGTGGTGACTAAATTGTTAAAAATTGTGTAATTTTAATAAATTGACTTAATAAAATAGTCCAATCTTGAACGCCAGATTCACCTTTGTTTATTATATAAAAACATGGAAACATTCAAATGCTTCATTTAAAACGCATTACTAAATAGGTGTGATAAAATATATACAAATGTTTTTTTTAAATTAAAAACACTAGATGTTAAAATGATAAAAAGCTACTCCGAGCGCTTTCGGCTAACCTTAAGCCATTGTCAAGGAGAAGAGGATTGACTGATAAAAACACTCGACGCTCGATGTTTACTGCTACAGATTGACCGGAAACTCACTTCAGGAAGCCCGCAGGTGGTCGTATCCATTAAACTGAAGGAGGGGGAAGGTAGAGAAAGCTCACTCCTCCGAGAGACCGAACTTTCCAGTAATATTAAGTAAATTAAACCAGATACGCGGAATTTGGTATGATAATACGTCATTACAACAATTTTCTGCTTGGGTTAAAATTTCCAAAGACTCTAAAATAGCACAACTATTAAAATCAGAAGCCTGGATAATGACTTTTGCTCGATTGAAAAGGATATCAATATCTTTAGTTTGAAACAACCTTGAGAGGGCGGTAGCCGGTCTATTTTTATTAATATCCTGCATATGCTCTTTAACTCTTGTTTGGAATTTTCTTGTGGTCATACCAATGTAATTGAATATCTTATTTGTTTCTTTACTTCTGTATGGGATGATATAAACTAATAAATTAATCTTGTGCAAAAAAGAGTTGATCCTATTAGTATGGAAAGTAAGTCAGGAGTTTATATCATCCCATACAGAAGTAAAGAAACAAATAAGATATTCAATTACATTGGTATGACCACAAGAAAATTCCAAACAAGAGTTAAAGAGCATATGCAGGATATTAATAAAAATAGACCGGCTACCGCCCTCTCAAGGTTGTTTCAAACTAAAGATATTGATATCCTTTTCAATCGAGCAAAAGTCATTATCCAGGCTTCTGATTTTAATAGTTGTGCTATTTTAGAGTCTTTGGAAATTTTAACCCAAGCAGAAAATTGTTGTAATGACGTATTATCATACCAAATTCCGCGTATCTGGTTTAATTTACTTAATATTACTGGAAAGTTCGGTCTCTCGGAGGAGTGAGCTTTCTCTACCTTCCCCCTCCTTCAGTTTAATGGATACGACCACCTGCGGGCTTCCTGAAGTGAGTTTCCGGTCAATCTGTAGCAGTAAACATCGAGCGTCGAGTGTTTTTATCAGTCAATCCTCTTCTCCTTGACAATGGCTTAAGGTTAGCCGAAAGCGTTCGGAGTAGCTTTTTATCATTTTAACATCTAGTGTTTTTAATTTTAAAAAAACATTTGTATATATTTTATCACACTTATTTAGTAATGTGTTTTAAATGAAGCATTTGAATGTTTCCATGTTTTTATATTTTATTGTGTAATTTATTAAAAACGTCCTCCGGTAGAAAAAAATTGAACTATTTTTTTTTTTCTCTCAAACAAATTCCCATTCCTTCATTATATCCGTCACAAAATTTCACAACTTTCTGACCAATAGTTCCGTAAGTAGACAACTTTAAAGTGGGGTCGTTTAATTATGGACTCCCTGTATATACAGACGTGTGAAAATTATTAGAATAATTGTGAAATTTACGTTAAAATCTTGTTACATTAAAGAAATAATACATTTAAAAAATATTGATACATTTAATATTTAGTGTGCATCCTCTTGTTTTTCATTAAAGATTCGATCTGTCTTGGCATACTTTGTATGAGTTTTTGGCAATTAATTTGTATTTCGTTGTCAAAATGCGAAATTTGGATGATTTTTTCTATCAGAACATTCTTGTTTGTGATGTTGCGTTTCTTTAATTAAATTAAAGAAAACACTTCCATGACCTAGATCCAGTCCAGATATGAACCCCATAGAGAACCCTTGGGCCATTGTAAAGAAAAAAATTAAAGAAATGCAACATCACAAACAAGACTGGTCTGATAGAAAGACTCATCCAAATTTGGCATCATGACAAGAAAATACAAATTAATTGCCAAAAACTCATACAAAGTATGCCAAGACTAGTATGCCATCATTTCTTTAATAAAAAACAAGGGGATGGACACTAAATATTAAATGTATCAATATTTTTTAAATATTTCTGTAATATAACAAGTTTTTAATGTAAATTTCACAATTATTCTAATAATTTTCACACGTCTGTAACTGTGCTTATATATGTATGCCTGATGATATGCAGTAAATAATCGATAACTTTTTAAGGGATTCTATACAGTTAATTAACAATAATTAAAAATCATGCATCACGTATAGATTACTATTCAACACTAACAGAAAGTATTAATAAATTTCCTTTTTTCATACAATGAAATCGATCATACTCCTTGACCTGTAACCATTTCCGCATTCCTGTAAATGAATGATAAATGCCTTGTACTCCATAATCTATAGAAAACATATTGTAGTGTATCCTCAGCGATCCTTTTTTTAGTCCGCTGTATGCTATTTCTTTCTCCCAGCTTATTTTGTGTCGTCTCCAATAAATAACGTTGCCTTGTATAAGCCTGCCGTAAAACAAAAGCCGATGTTTCATTGTGCGATTAAATACTCTACAGCATTTTTTCAAAACTTCTAAGCATCGCACATTTTCAATGTTTATACCGTGGTATTGGGGAAAAAAAGTAGTTTTTTATACAATTTGTTTGAAAATTGCATCTCCATTTATTTTTGAAATATTAATTTTTTTGTAGTTTTTAGGGACATTTGTTTCGTTTTGGCAACTCAAGTACTCCATTTCTATAGAAAGTAAAGAAAAAATAGTTGAAAAATAGCAATTATATCTTCTTGTTGCCATTTCCCCATAAAAACTGAAAAAAATGTAATGAAAATATGTTCTATTTTGAGTAAAATATAAATGAATTATTTATGATAAAACATGGAGCTATTATAAACTATATTTAATTTTAAGTATCTATATTAATGCAAATGACGTCATTTTACATAAAATACACGTGTGCTTTAAGTCTTAAAATTGAAATGCGTTTTGCACTACAATAGAGTCCCGATTATCCGAGTCCCACTTAACCGAGTTATTTTCTTCTGATGGACTGGTGGCTTCTATTATTATGAAACAGCCATTATAATTGAAGGGTTAGGTGAAGATGAAAGAGCAGCCGTAAAAAGTTAGAACTCTGATTTTCTGGTCAGAATGGAAAACCAGAAAATCAGAGCTCTAACTTTTTACGACTGCTTTTTCATCTTCATATAACGCTTCGTTTATAATGGCTCTTTCATAATAATAGAAACCATCAGTCCACCAGAAGATGATTAAGTATGAAAATGTCGGGGGCGACACTAAATTCGGAAAAAGCAGAATTCCTGTTCTCTAATTTTATTACTTTCTTCTGTCTTTACAAAAAGAAAGAATTGGATTCATGAAAAATTTCGACTTCCTATTTTCGATGGATTTACACGTTTTAGAAGGTCCTGAACACGATTTGACTGTTTTTAGAAAATGTCTGTCTGTGAGTCTGTCTGTCTGTCTGTATGTGACAAAATAATTCATGGGCGCTCTATCTCAGGAACTAATTGCACGTAATTTAATAAAACTTTAGATTCAGTTAGTCCTTGATATAGATTGGTGCTAGTTAATGTTTGGTGTAGATCGCCCAAAAGATGGCTCCGCTAATCTGCCTTTTTCAGGATTTACACAGTTATAGCGATAGTCATGTCTCAAGAACTAATGCACGGAACTTAATTAAACTTCACATTATGTTACACTTTTACATAAATAGATCCCTTTTGGGCTTGGATGTATACTGCCCTACAGGTGCCGCTTTTATGTTCTTTGGGCTGCGAATTTTGTTTATAGACATCTAAAAGGGTCGGTGCCGAAATTCAATGATTTGTTTGAAAAATACAATGCCTATATCCCCATTTTTTTAAACATGTATGAGATAGAAGAATGTTTCGGATTGGCACATCCGATTAGTTCAATTATGTTTAAATTATGATAACATTATTAAAATGTATTACAAATGATTTTTTCTCATATATCATAATATAACGTAGTTTTTCTGTGCATCCCTGCAAAAGAACTATAAATGCTACCTGTTCTCTACTCCTGAGATAGCGCATTTTTTCGCACTTCAATGATGCATAGCAAATTAATTATTTTTGAAGCATTGTAACACCATTAAAATACATCGGAAACGTTTTTTTTTTTTTTTTTTTTTTTTCACATTTATCATAATATAACGGAATTCTTCTATGCGTCACGGTAAACGAGCTATAAATGCTAAACACTTAATTTTCGATACCGAATGTTCTAGTGTAAGCCTCAATAACAAATAAAAATTACATGGCAATCCGTGTGTATTTACGAGAGTTAGAGTATGAACAAACGATCTGACAAACACACAAAACGTATTCATAAACATTTTACAACATACAGTGACCTCTCACTTATACGACTTTCAAGGGACCGTAGAAAAAAGTCGTATAACTGAGAGAGTCGTATAAGTGAGAGACCGCCTTATAATACAAGTTTCAAACTTTATAGGCATTAATTATTTTACCTATACTAAAAACGATAAGTTTTGAGTACTAAGAACATATTTTAACAAAATTTGTAAAATGTGTTAAAAAATTAAACAAAATATGTTTAAAAAGATCACAAAATTGTTCATGTACCACTATGTTTATTTTAAAAATTTACAGATCAGATTTTCTCAAAAAATGAAGTGATATTAGTTTGTTTCTGTCGTAGATGGAAATAGAAAATGTCTTTCTCTAAGTCTAATAAAGCTTTTAAGCTAGTTTGGGAATAATCATTTTGATGGACATAATTCTTTAATTTATTTAAAGTGGTACTTGCCTTTGAAAAATTTACAACAGCAGGAACATTGCTCTCATATTGGTCATCCTCCTTGCTCACGTCTTCATTATTAATATCCTCAAAGATTTCTTCAGCAGTTCTCAGTTCTGACAGAAGACGTTTATCATCACATTCTACATTATCTTTGAAATTAATACCTTCGTCCATAAACATTTTATTCGAGTCTTCGTTATTAAAGGATTCCATACGCTCTCAATATCAGGTTCATTCGTTGAACTAGCAGTTTGGTCTTGTGGGAAAACTGAATTTGCTAAAACAAATTTTAAAATTTAATTTGCTGCAGAAATGTCAGATCTTTTACATCGGGATGTGATGGACATTGATCCATTAGAAGTAAAACCTTTCTTTGTTGTTTTTGAAATTTATCATCCATCTCTTTTAAAAAATCAATGGAAATCTCTTATGTCTTTTTTTAAATTTCTGTAGCCACATGGCAATTATTTTTTATTCTTAAAGTACCGGGATTTTCTTGATTTTCCTATTACTAAAGGTTCTATTTTTTCTGAACCATCACTATTTGTGCAAAAAAGGATAGTTAAGCTTTCTTTACTTTTTCTGCAAACTTGACATGGTTCTTCTTTGTATGATAATGTCTTATCTGGCATCAGCTTGAAAAACAGTCCGTTTCATCACAGTTAAAAATGTCTTTAGATCCCTTAATCCTTAATTAACAGAAGTAGATTTTGCAACCATTTAGTAACATCATTTCCATTAACACATGCGCTTTCTCCTGTGATGCGGCGATGCAAAAGTCGATGTCTTTTTTTAGCTTCTCGAATCACTGCAAGACGCTGAAAAATTCTCGATTCCATACTTCTCAGTAAGAGTGCGAGCCTTTTCTTTTAAAATCACACCATCTATCGGTAAATTTGAAGCTCGCATTTGGTTAAAGCACGCGATTAATGCTGATGTAAATTTTTTAAATCTGCCACATTGTATCCTGGATCTTTTTGTATCGACATTTTTAGATGCATTTATAATGACATTTTTATTTTTCAGAATTTCTTTTAGTGTCGATTCTGGCAGATTGAAGAGAGCAGCTAATGCCTTCTTTGATTGTAGTAAATTTTTATCATATTCCTTAATGGTTTCAACTTTGAATTGTATGCTTAATGCTTTACGTTTTGACATTTTCAGTTTAGGTATCGACATGCAGCAAACTGAAAAAAATTACAGCGAAATGAATAACCTTTCACGCGTCTAGTACGGAAGCTTGTAGCGATTTGCGACGTACGCGTTTTTTCCCCTTCGCTGTGCGGTCTGTACGCGCATAGGTCTTTTGGCATGATAATAGCTTGAGATGTACTTCCAATATGTTCTCGCTTTAGTATTTTTTTCTAGTGATGTTCAAGAACTGCCATTTTCGATTTGTTAAGTTTAAAATAAAAGTATATTTTTCTTAAAACAACCCCATTCCTAAAAGACGATGCATTCCTTAAAGCTGTTAAAATTTTCCAGGAAAATGCATTTTGCAAAAACCCTGATTTCTCCACCAGTGCCATACAGAGACGTGATCTGCAGGTCATTTGGCTTTTGTTAAATGGCAGACACAAGAGAATTCCATACAATCACCCTCCCGCCATAGATTTCATCGTTAATAACAAACGAAAGTAGATAAGAAATGCTATTCATTATTCATAAACACTTTAACAATAATGAAAGGATAAATGTAAGAAAACGTGAATGATTTGTACTTTAAAGATTATAAAAATTAATTCTAGAGTGAGAAATGTAAAATCGCCTGAACCGTTTAAAGCGTCGTATAAGTGAGAGAAGCAGTCGTATAACTGAGAGAAGTTTAGCATTATTTCCCATAAAGCGTGGACGGGACCGAGAGAATTCGGCGTATAACTGAGAGAGTCGTATAACTGAGAGTCGTATAAGTGAGAGGTCACTGTAGTTATAAAGTGTTAAAAAAAGTTATCACATTTGTTTCAAACAGGTTTTTGTGGCGTGACATGTGTATTACCAAACCTGTGACAATACAAAAATAAATAAACATGCATACTTGCATACATACATTATAGACATAATGTACTATTTTCGTTTGTGTATATACCGGGTGTCCCAAAAATAACTGATGGATTTTAAAATTCAATAACTTGCAAACGGTGACAGATATTAAAAAAATTCTTGCAGGAGTGTTATGTATGATGTCAGGAGTTTTTTACAGTGATTCTTGATTTTAGTTCGAATTTCAAACAATAGATGACGCTGAGAGCAATAGGTGATCAGTCCAGACCCGATTTTCGGTACTTTGGGATCCATTCAATGCATTTTAACCTCCTTTTTTCGTATGGAAGAAGAGAGATGCCGAAAAATCGGCTATGCTTTGCCATTGTGATCCCGAAAGAAATAAAAACTAAAAAATTATAACGAAGTCTAAAAGAGGAAGGGCATCTGTTACTTTTTATTGATGAAAATGCGGTTGATTTCATGTACCAGCGAAAGAATTAAAATTTATGTGGGAGAGTTTTCAACGCTGAAAAAGATAAATTATTTCTAGCCTTTATTCTTAACAGGAAAACATATGGTTTGAATAAAATTTAATATAACGAATTATAGAACGGGGTCCTTAATAAAGTAATATGAGATAAATTACGAATATATGTGATTCCACATCACAGATGTAAAGAACATATAGCGGACATAAAATGCAATAGAGGTAATAATGCTTTATCCCGGGTAAATAAAACAGAGAACATTAACATACTTTTTAACGAAAATAAAATAATCTACAATTCTAATTTTTATTTATAATTATTCGTAAGAGAGTCCATTGAAATTTATTTAAGAGGTTCAGGAGTTTGTAACGATACATTATCTTTTCGTATCCCGAATTTATGGGTTGAATGGTTGGACAAATTACGGCATCGCGACATAGAGAGAACACGAGCAATCGCGAAAACGTTGAACGCGTTATATGATTACTTGTTTATTTTCGAAGATTTTTTTCCATTTTTCATATGCATTTGTAATTTTCTGTTATACATTCTGACGACGATTTAGAAAATGAGGTGAAACATGTAAATATAGATTTTTAATTTACTTTTAATGTGTTTCTATAACGTCTTTTAAGCAAATAAAAGTTAATTACTGCGGAGTTTAAAAAATAAATATATTGACGTTTGCTTTGATTTTACGGTTTTATCTTTCATATCTTTTATTTCCAAGTCCTTTCGAAGTTCAGTAAATAAATGCAATTTTTTTTTTTCTGGATGGTAACAAATAATGACGATTTCATTAATTTATCTATTTCTTTGTGAGCTTCCTAACAGAATTGGGCAGGGGAGTGCATTGAATGTCATTCTTAATTCGTCATCAAAGTTAAATTCATTGCCTAAAAGGCACAAAAGCATTTAAACACTTAAAAGTTACCGGGTTAAAAAAAAGTTTAAACTTAGTTTAGAAGTTTGATGAATAATGCGCTGTCCAGAATTATTTTTCTAATACAATCTTCTTCAAGCGACCAGGATAAAACGGAATTTGTTTCATTTTCTTCAAAGAAATGGGTCGCTCATGGAGGGAGTTCAACATGAAGGGATGGTCCCTGAATGGATAAAATTGGTATTGAGCGTATGGGAATAAATTTTGTTCCATGAAAAAATGGTCGTTCAGGGAGGTGGTCGCTTAATGGAGGTGGTTTCACAGGGACGTTTCACTGTAATCAGTGGGAATGCGGTTAAAATTAAACAGTTTATTTTAGGGGAAAAATCTGTAAACTGAATTATTTACCACCAAAATGTGATAAAATATCAGAAAGTTTGTATCCAGTAAACTTTTTTTTTTTTAATCTATTCTCAGATGTAGGTAACATTTCTGAAATTCGTTTATTTTCTAACTTGGTTAAACAAGTATAAAGGAAAGATTTAAGAATAGATTTTTCAGTAGCTGATATAATCGTAAATGATATCGTGAAAAATACCTGCATGTGATCTAAAAATGTAAGCCTTTATTCTTTTCTCTCTCTCTCTCTCTTTTTTTTTTTTTTTTTTTTTTTTTTTAAGATGATTAATTAAACATATCAAGAAAAAAGAAACAGTGCGTTTTACTTTGAAACATTTTTCTAGTCTCAGTGTGTTGAAGTTACAACGCCACATGCCATTTATAAGCATCAATCTGAGTATAAAATATTTTTTATTTTTTATTTAAAAGATAATGTTAGTTGGCAGATATTCAATTGTTTTGGCGTTATATCAAAACTTTTTTTGCGATTTCATTGGCGACTTATCTATATTCTGGAGTACGTCATTCTTTGAAGTGTATCATTGATTGTTATCAGCTTTTCCCTCGTTGATAGTCTTGATCACTAATTCATAAAACGCACGTGATATGCTGAAGTTATTTTAATCATGTAAATTATGTAATTGGAGGTTTGTTTTGGAAAAACGTGGCGATCTGGATTTGCAATTCGAGTATAAAACACCCTGTTGTAGACTTTCGGATGTTTTTGCAATCAATTTTCAATTAATCCTTGTTTAATATTTATTAAATGTATTACTTTATAATTTTGCTATGTTTCAGTTTAGTTTCTTGTTTTTAACCAATTTTTTTTCTTATGCGGACACTATATAATTAAGTTAAATATTTATTAGTAAAAAATATGAAATATTACCAATTCTTTTTTTTCTTATGCGGGCACGATAATTAAATTAAATATTTATTAGTAAAAAATATGAAATTTTGTTCCTTGATTTTTAACGCTTCATTGGTAGTTGTATTTTCCCTCCTTGCTAGTCGTCTTGACCAGTAATTCGTAATACGCACATGACATATTGAAGTTATATTAAACAAAGTAAATAATGTAACTGAATAATGTTTCATCAAAATTTTGACTATCTGATTTCATAATTCAAGCAGTATTTTTAAATCACTTGGACTTTCTCAACTATTATTATTTTCTATCTTCAAAGTTTAGTTATTTCATCTCTGAAAAAAAAAAAAACTCTCAGTACATAAACAAACACTGTAAATCTAACTTATTATATAACACGCAGTTTTACAGAGCAAAGGCCTTAACATTACTCTTGCAAATCGCATTTTTATTATGAACTCATTTAAATAAAATTAAATTCTCGATCTTTATTCCTTTTTTTATATTAATTAGTAGTTTCAACAGATTTTAACTCTTGTGTACACGCTCAAAGAAAATCATGAATTGGCGAAATTTTCGATTGATTATATTTCGTGAAAACCCGAAACTTTACTCTTTGTTTTGTACATTTCCCTCAAAAATACAGAAATTTCCCAATCTAACGTGAAAATTACCTGAAATCCTCCAAGTTGAAGCTGGATTTTTGTCAAATTACAGAGTGTCACGGAAACCGTGCTGCTTAGTGTTGTGTCGTATTCGAAGCATAATTTTTACGTATGTTCTCTCCCCCCACCCCCCCCAAAAAAACCCCACTAAAAATTCCCAAACCTAAGCTCAAAATTTCCTGAAATTCGCCTGTGAAAAAAACGTAAATTTCTTCAAATAGCAGAAAAATCTCTTCCAATCACATGTGTGTTCTGCAATTTACTACCTGTACTTTTTTTTCATTTTTTGGTCATCTTTTATTTAGTGTGTATTGCAATGAAAAATGCATGCAATAAAATTTTCGGATTGTTCATATTTTGTAAAAACTTTTTATTACATCAGGAGGTCTCCGCCTAATTGACCCCCTCCACCTTCCCCGTTTCATTAATTTGATAATCATAACTTGGTAGAATTCAGTATCTTAAATTTCCTAAAACAAAATATTCATTTGGTAATAAAGGGCATTATAAGTAGTTTGAACGACTAATAATTTGCTTATATATTTCTTTCATTATTGATTATCGTAATCATTCAATTTATTTGAAAATAACTTCTTGATCCCTTACTATAATTTTTGGATTGTTACGCCACTGCTTCATATAATGATAGAGCAAACAGTTATCTCATCGATTTTCCTTGTAAAACAAACGTGCTTTATCTTTTTCTTTCCTTTTATCGGTTTCAATTTTTTCTATAAATATCATTGCAAAAACATCGATATCAGGGATAGCTATTTGACATTTTTGTCACCAATGGTAAAAGTTAGCATTTTCTCGTCACTGATGATTTTTTGAATTTTACTTTGGCGAATTCTTAGAAATATCTGACTCAGGAGATTTCACTTTCCTAGAATATGCTCAAAAATATTTTTGTTTCCTTTTATTCCCTCACTAACGTTCTTTTTGTTTTTTTCCATTCTTTATTTTAAAAGATATTTAACTTTGTTTCGCTGGACCAGGCTTTATTTTCCCCATTTTTATATGTATATTCGTTTTATTTAAATAGTTGTAAATTTTAAAACAAAATAATTAATAATATATGAAGTTAGACGAATCATTTCTGTAAAGTGAGATAATTTAATAACATTAGCGTCAAATGAACATTGCTTTCATTATTTATTAAAAATGAAAAAAAATATATATATTATTAATTTGATAATAATATGAAAATGTTTTTAAATTGATAATAAATACTAATATAAAAATAAAATAAGTGTAGTCAAATTGTGAATAATACTTGATTTGGTATTTGTATATTTTTTTGTGATGATTGTTATAAACTTTCAGATGTATTAATATAATTTTTTAATTTTCACACGGATGTAAAAACTATCTCAGATAACTTTATACGAGGTTAAGTCAGTAAGAAGTTCACAAACTAATATGAGAGATCGGAAATTAGTAGTAAATTGTTTCCAAATATGCCAATAGGTGGCAGCATAATCCAACTATAAGATGTTAATTTCGAATTTATGAGACAGCAGTTGTACAAGATGAGCAGGGTCGTTCAAAAGTTGTTGACGAAGAGCGAAAGGATCGTCCAGTTGAGATTGAGACAGAAAAATCAGTGCGGAAGGTTAAGGAAATGATTGCTATGGTGTCTATTGTTATTCGCATGTCAGCTGTATTTGCTCAACCTTCCGCACTAATTCTTCTGCCGCAATCTCAACTGGACGACCACTTCGCTCTTCGTCAACAACTTTTGAACGACCCTGCTCATCTTGTAATACAACTGCTGTCTCATAAATTCGAAATTAACATCTTATGGTTGGATTATGCTTATGCTGCCACCTATTGGTGTATTTGGAAACAATGTTTTTCTAATATCCGACCTACCATATCAGTTTGTGACCTACTTACTGTTTTACTCTCGTGCATACGAAATGAATGAAGTAAAGCATGTATTTAGCACCATTATGAAAAGTAGAGAAGAAATAAATAGAAAATATGGGAGTTAAAAGTTATTTGTTGTACATTGGTCACTTTTTTTATTTATAGTGGGAATATAAAAATAATCTTTTAGTAATTTCTTTTGATGATAAAGTTAACATTTTCGACATTATTTGTATTTTATTTGGTATTACGATATTCGGTATTCTTAGATGTTTCAAGACACCATTTAGCCATTCATCATGCTCCACAGTTTTCTTAATTCAAACATAATTATCTCTGCAGTAATACCTCGACTTACGTCTGCAATTCGCTTCAAGACTAGCGACGTAAGTCGAAAACGACGTAAGTCGAGGTACAGTTACATAAGCAAAAAAGGATACGTATTAAAAATTCTCCAAAATCTAATGATCGCATTCTATTGTATTTATGGATTTTGTTACATACGTTTAAAATTAGCAAAAAAAAAAAAAAAAAAAATCCATTTGCAATACAACTATTTGGAATAAACTAATAAATTGTTAACATACTATTTACTATATACATATATACATATTATTATATACTATAAAATATTATACTATAATTCGGTAGAATATAAGAATGATTTTATTGAACCAACAATGTATAATTTTGCAATAAAAAAAAAGCAATTTGTAGAAGCTTCATAATATATGTTAGTCATTCTGTATTTCCTATCTATGTCTTTTATCAAATCACACATAATTATTTATATTACAATACGAATAAAATGATATTTTACTTTTCATACACTATGGATTTGTTGAACAGAACTATCATGGTTTTCTTTATGCATATAAGATATTTCTTGAATAATAAGACATTTATTACATTTCAATAAATGAAATCTTATCACGCTTTACGACGTTTATTCAATAATCATATGTTTGTAACTTAAAAGCAAATCTTTAATTGAAGAGGAAAGTAAAATCAATGCACTTGAAATGTTATTTTATGAAAGCATTAAAGCATTAACGTATAATTTTGTATCTAAATTACCTTAGTGATTTACAAACGCTCTGCATTTTCACTAGTCAGAAATATTTATCTCTACTATAGTAAGCCGCCCATTACATTTTATTTTTTAGTACACCGTTACATTTGCTAAAGCAAAATCACTTAGCTTAAAATACATTCATATATTTTATTTCTATTTGAATACTGTATAATTTATCAAATGTATCTAAAATGATAATGAAACGGCTTAGAAAATATTTTAATCACAATATATTCCTTCCCAATGCTTGAAGAGATTGCATGTATTTTAATAAAGTGAAAAGAAGAACAGCAAGTGGGAATTGGAATGAGGAGTGAAAATTTAGAAAATATTCATTATTTTGAACTTTAAATCATAATTTTTTAATTTTCATGCGCATAAGATACTGTTACATATTTTAAGCAAATGAGCAATACAGTAGAAAGTATAATTATTGTCTGCAATAAGTAGCAAAAGTTTAACTGTTTAAAAAAAAAACTCTTTATAAATACTTTAAATAAGTTTTATGCCTCAGAATACCATATTCTACACCGGTTAGTACATGATTGTACAACGCGATTTTTCTTTACTATTTCTTATATCACCATTTCCATGCAATGATTTTTGAGATATATTTCTCGTAAAAATTTACCCTGAAGATACTCGTTAACACCGAAATCTTCCCTGTAAAAATAATGGCTGACTTCCTGCTCAACAAGCTCGAAACTTTCCGACACATTTTCTGACTCACTTTTAAAAGTAAAAGTACAATATTGGCAAGACGATTTTGAATCGAATTGCGTTTTTAATTTTTTGATAACTAAATTACATATCGATGTATTTTGGTAACGTGACGACATATTTTTCCCTTTTATCTAGCTATTACGTCTGAAAATTGGGTGCAAAACGCTAACTTTGACAGTATTTTGTGAATGCTGTTTGCATTTACCAAAAAAGTAGAAAATTCTTTTGATTACATAGTTTATGAATATCAACATCTGCCGATTTCATGCGTTTCCGAACAAAAATGAATTTAAAAATGTGTAGGGAATTAAAAATTAGTCCCTTCGGATTTGAGAGTAATATTAAACTAAATTATGCATGACTTAACATGTAAATAACCTCTAAGTGAATGTATATAAACATTGGCGAAGATGCCGTGTAAAAGGAATTAAAATATATATTGGTGGATACTGTTGGGCACGAAAGAAACACCAAAGGAGCAATGCACGATACAAATATCAATAAAATATTTTTTATGATATATTTTATTGGTTTGTTATCGAAGACAGTGTGAAAATAAACTTTTTCATATTTTTATTTATATTCAGCATTCTAAATTAGTATAGTAATTCTTCATTATTTTTTATTGCTACAAAAATATTTGTGGGGAAAATGGTACATGTTGGAGAGATTTTGATGCAACATTTAGATTTAGAAATGCCAGGTTTATATAATCCATATATTTGTTTCGCAGGAAGGCTTTTTTTTTTTTTCTCGACCAGTGTAATTAGTTGAAAATAGTGTTAAGGTTAAGATAAAGTGGTAACAATTATAATTTAAAAAAAAATAGTCGCCTTCGGTTACCGAAAGTTGTACACATAAGTACCGTTGGTAGACTGCTTAAGGTTTTTTGAAAAAGCAAGCTTTCTTTCAGTTAATCGCGAAATTATTCAATCAATACTCAATCGCGAAAATACTCAATGTTGCATATTTAACATTTTTTTTTAAATAGATCATTTTGTATTAAGAAGATGTGCTTAATTATTCAATCATAGTTGTGTGGTAAGTCAAACGGTACTCTTTTTTTTCAAATTCAGAAAAATACTTGATGCAATAAATTTTCTGTTATTTTTATATCATGTTGTATTTTGTACCAATATTCGTTTTTAGTCAAAAATAATTCTTATTAGAAATAGATATATATAACTATATATATATATATAGATATATACTTTCACTATTGTTTACCTTTTTAATTTAATTTTTCCTTAAAATACATTTTCTATCTTGTCAGAAAAATTAGGATAGAACAGAAGTAATTTAACTGGAAATATTTTTATTTTTTGTAATGAAATATTTTTATTGGAATATTTCTCTCCAACTACAAAAAAATAATTCTTGGACAGTTCTTAAAGACAAAATTAAAAAATACTTAAAAAAATAATATGGATGAATTGTCATTAATTGTGCTTTGAAAAACATTAATTAGTTCTGAAAACTTTCTGTCGTTTGTTCAAAACCACTTCAGTTATCCCTTTGTTTTATAACAGATCCTTCAATTATAAAATCATTATTTAAAATATTTCGTTTTTTCTATTAGCTAAGACCTAAAGAAGAGCGAACTAGCTACTGTTTGTTAAATAATGATTTTGTGGAATTTATTTATTTATTTATTTTAACAGAATTTGCAAAATATTCATTCTTGTTTATTTTTTAAATTGTCTATCAAAATAATTCAAGTAAACTATTAATGTGACCGTTAATATAAAACTGTAAAAAATTACTTGTACCATTAATAGTATGTGATACGGCTATGTTTTCTTTTTAGCACACACAGCAACAAATTAAAAATAACCAAGTTATATAGTAATTAAAATTAGCAGAGATAAAACCAAAAAGAAACCTCCTCACAAAAAAATCATGATCACGTGGGATATATTTTTTAATTAAAACTGTATATAACTATTTTCCCTTTCAATAAACCAGACATGCCATCAAGGTTTCACAACTTATTCTACGAACTGGTGTATGCATGAGTAAAATAGAAAAAACTTCTTAATCACACCATTAAATTAAGAAATACGCAATTCCTTTCGAAAGAACGTTGCCTTCCTTCTTCTGGCGCAAAGAAGGCGTGTTACTTTGAAAGCAGAAGCAAGACCCAAAACTCCTACCTTCAGGTCTTGCTTCTGCCTTCAGAGTGATAGCACGTCTTCTTTGCGCATGAAGAGAAAAGGCCATTTTTTTCCAAAAGTTCTTGCGCATTTCTTAACCCTTTGAGCTCTGGGGGTGAATTTCTTCAAAATGACCAAATTCCACATTGGCACCAGTATTTTGTAAATAAACGATTCGGCTTATAACATACACGAAAAAATGCATTAATCTATTTTCAAATAAATTTGGTTGAATATTCCGGTGCCAATGTGACATTTGAAGATTAAAATTAAGTGGGACGAAATTCTACCATCAGAGCTCAAAGGGTTTTAATGGACCATATTCTCCCGTTGGGTTTGAGGCTACAAAAATTCGTCTGCTATGGAATAACATTCATAACCGCGCTATTGAAAAGCATTGTGTTTAGAAAATGCATGCTTATATTTTATTTTATACGGAGTTTTAGACCTTTTCATTGGCAGGTATGGGTTATACATGAATTCTTTCCTCTATTTTAAAGTAATGGCATGCATATTTTTCATTTTATTTATAAAATAAAAATTTAAAATTTTAGTTCATACGTATATATGGATTTTAATTAATATGTATGTAAGTATTGATCGAAAATAATTCGTACAAAATAGATCTGCAGTATTTTACACACACATTTACTTGTATTTCTGCTGCATGAAATGACGCAATAAGGTAAACAAACGCGCTAGCGCTATTTTCCCACCACGTGATTCCCACTGTGACGTCACAAGAATCCTGTAATATTATGGTGTTCTTAAGAAGTTTCCCCCTTTATTTGTACCATCCCCCCCCCCCAATAAAACAATTTGCGAAAGAAAAGAAAAATTATTTTTTCATGTACTAAATTTGTGATATCTGTAATTAGCAAAAATGCTTCTATGATGAAAATTCATACAAGTTCTTCTTTGAAAGATTAATAATAATAATAATAATAATAATAATAATAATAAAAGGGAGTTTATACTATGTTGTCGTGTTTCATTACAGTTGATCGAAAAATTATAATATTTAATTTGGCAGTAAAGTTTAATAATACAAGGATATCTAAGGATAGCTTAATAATACAAGGAACAATAAGAAGAAGAAGAAAAAGAAGCTACTAAAATAAATATAATTAAACAGCGTGACAGAAAATATTGCACAAATTGCAAATGAAATAACATTTTTGTTAGCTATTACAAAAAAAAAAAAAAAATAATAATAACTCTTAAAACGTAAATTGATGCATCTGGATTGTGGGTTTTATATACTTTAACATATTGTTAAATCCGGTTTCAAATTACTTCACATTGACACGCAACGAAATTAAAGTATCATAAAAATCTATTTTTACATTTCTAATATAACGATGAAACTTTTCTCCCATAATCACTTTCACTGATAATCTATTTTCAACCTTTTATTCTGACAGAATCGTTTTTCCGTGTTGCTAATTTCTTGGAGTTTTTTTTAGCTGTCTTATCATATAATCATTTTGAGAGAAAAATAAACTTCTGAAAAGCATTCGCATATCAATCTCAAAAAAAGATATATGATGAAAAAAAAAGTAAATGTGTAATTATCATCTACAATTTATCAGTCTTTTTTTTTCTTTTTGTATGCAAGTTCAAAGTATTTTTCGATGAAATGAAATTATTATTTCAAAATAATTTTATAAGAGCTTCTTATTCAACTTATTATATTACTAGATATATTACTTAGTTTTTAATATTTTAGTTAAAAATTACGATAATTATTTCTCAATAAATTCTACTTCTTTAAGCATACAAAAGACAACATTTATTTCGACAATAACAACACATCACATGGAATAAACAACAAAAAATGCCAAATCAAACTTCATCGTCGTACATCTCTCGCTTATCGTTTATAATCGTTTCAATAAAATAAAATCTTTACATAAGGTAAAGAACAACATGCCTAAGAAAAACATACCTATTGTCCAAGAGTTTCATCTTTTAATAAAATAATTTATTTATTGCCATTACTTACAATTTCATCATGGATTGTGATGTTCTCGTAAATCAAGGGTAGTTAACCATTGGCCTCTTGGCGTACTTGCACCTTTCCTTACGCCAGCGTAGCTTCTATGAATTTATATATATGAATAAATATTTTGTACTCAAGGATAGTAAATATTACTTTTTAGTGAAAGAAAGAGAAAGTTGTCTATTAATCCATATACATTATACTTGCAATAAAATGTATTGCGAACAAAATTTTGAATGACTCACTGGTTCTTTATTAAACTGTTTCATTCTTTGTAGTCTTGATATACAGTATAACCCGATTTGACAATTTCCCCAATTTAATGAAACAGTTTTATTAGTAGGATTCATCTATATTTATTTCTATGTTGAACGATTCTTAATATAACGATAATTTTGATGCATTTCGAATGCACTTTGTTTAGGTAAAAAAGTACCTAATTCACCCTGTTGTTTATCTATTGACTGACGTGTGATAATGAAGAGTTTGATTTAAATGAGTTTGAAATGTGAGATTTGTTTGATATTTCTAGACACAACTATTATTTTCACATTTACAAATTATGCGAATTCTGAATCTCGCGTTCCCGTATGTGAATTAGTGAATATTAAAAAAAAAATTGTGACAAAAGTAAATAAAATCTGTCTGATTTAGTTTCTGATTCTTATCCAGAATCATTATAAAATTGCGAAAGTGGTTTCAACTGAAGCAAGTGTTGTATTAGATGCAGCGAAAAATACTTAATAAGATTTCATATGAATGGGCATTTATACATGTCCTACAAAGGTAAGTCTGTCGAAAATTTCTTTCATATTTCTTTATCTTAGTTAAGATGATAAATGATAATTACGTTGAAAATGGAGTGAGACACATTGCATTTTTCTTGAAAAAAAATTGATAAAGAACCTACACATGAATTGTTTGTTTCGGTGTGCAGTACACAACCTCTCAAAAATTTTCTCCTTTCTTAAAGTTACTTCATTTTAGAATCACCCTGTATATAGTGTGTGTCACAAGGAGCACAAAACGGTTGGGACAACGTTGACCAATTGTCGGCTAATTGTCGTCTCAAAGTTGGTCCACAGTAACAAATATCCGCCTTGATGATTGGCCAAAGAACAATTTGCCAACAAAGACCCTACAGTGTTCCAATCGTTAGCTATTCAGAATTCCTATCAGATATGCACAAAATTACATGAGTCTTTGTACTTATTATTTCCCAACCATTTCCCAATCGTACTATTCCCAATCTTACCATTTCTCATCGGTTTCCACAAACTGCCAACGATGGCGCATCTGCGAAATATTTAAAAAGTTCAAATGCAGCCTTTGTCGTACACAGATTAACAACGTCTGTCGTAGATAATTCAGTGTTTAAGTATTGTTTCATATTTTATTTTTGGGGTTAAGTAACATACGATAATTCTACAAAGGGATGCATTTATGTCGTTGTAATTTGCTCTAATGTCCATACTTCATGTGATATAATTTAGCGATAAATTAACAGAGCATGGATGAGGGGAATGGCTCTTTAAAATTAGTTCTTTAACGGAATTTTTTTTTGTACATATTTGCCAAATAATTGGACATTCTCAACAGTAAAATTGCAATGTGGCTGTAATTTCATTTAAAATTAATAAAATGATTAAAAGTTTAATTTATTTTAAATTTTTTCACAGAGTTCCTTAACATCATTAACGAGTTAAATATAACACGTTAAGGCACGTACGCAAATGTTACATTACGATTATCTCAAAGTAAATTTTTAGAAATATCAAATGAAAGTGAGAAAATTGCATTCAAATAAATAAAGAAACACTGAAAGTGTTCCAAATTTAATTTAAATCTCAAATTGCTTTAAGTTAAATTGAATTGTTTACAATGAGCGAAAAATTGTCTCTTCTATTCACACATCGCGTAGTATTTTAAATTCGGAAGTTTAATTGTTGTTTAATAATTTAAGTTAGTTTTCCGGTGGAGAAAAATAAAATTATTTTGCAGAGTGATACAAATACGTAGTTGAGCCTTGCTTTAATTTCATTGTTACATCCGATGAAATTTAAAGATAAATTAACTGGACACGGAGGCGGAATTCTATTTAACGTTAGTTCTGTAATGGAATTTTCATCTTCAAAAGGAAATATCCGTCCAATTAACTGAAAATTCTCAACAGTAATGTTGCGAGATATTTAAAATTAATGAAATGAGAAAAATTTAAATTTTACACATAGTTACTTACGTAATTAAGAACGCGCGTGTTACCTATATAATTAATGAAAAGTAAATTTGGCAGGAATAAAAAAATGAATTAAATAAAAAATATATCCAATGAAGAAGTAAATACTGAAATTTTTGGAACCTTACATTGAAACTCCAGTTGCATTGAGTTAAAATGAATTGTTAACTGTGGGGGAAAATTTCTGCTCTATAATCGTCCAATGTTTTACATTCAACCATGTCAATTTAAAATAAAAATTTTATTTCATAATTTAAATTAGCTTTTCCACTATAGGAAAATAAGATTATCCTGCAGAGTGATACAGTTACTTCGTTGAAACTTGATTTCATGTGACTGTTTCACCCGATGTAATTTAAAAATAAATTAACTGGTCATGGATGTTTAATATAATTTAAAGTTAGTTCTGTAATTAAATTTTAATGCAAAATACGAGGGTCACATTGAAATTTTTTTGAGATACGGCTAAATGGTACAAGTTAAGCTTAAAAACTTTTAGAAGTGCTCAAAGTATTTCCTTCAAAGATCAATGTACTTTTGTAGGTGAATTTTCCAAAGATTAAATGCTTCGATCCATCTATTCCTTGGATAGATGAAAAATATTCTTTTATAGCCTCACCAATCTCATATTCAGAATGAAAATGACGCCCACGTATTTTTTTCAGATTGAAAAATAACCAAAAGTCGCACATAGCAAGATCAGGAGAATAGGATGGATATTCTATCACTTTGATGTTTTTTTGTTCCAAGAAATTTGACTGTGATTTTTGTTGTTTGAGAAGATGCATTGTCATGGTGAAGCATGAATCCCTTAACATTCACCTCTTGGAGAATTTCTGGAAAACACTTAGTTATATACCAGTCAGCTGTAACTGTCTTCTATCCCTCTAGCGTAATGGCTTTGACCAGACCTGTACTTCTGAAGAACAGGGCATACATTACTTTTTTCATTGCTCGGTGTCTTTTCACGATTTTCTTTTTTTTTTTTTGGTGGGGGGGGGGGGGGGTCATCTTCAAAGACCCATACTTTACTTTCTTGTCATGTTGGAGCATCAAAAAAAGGTATCTATGTCTCATCACCAGTTATAATTTAAAAAATTATGCGGTGGCCACCATCATTAAGTAATTTTAGGCTTTCTTTACTGATTCTGACACGCTCCGCATTTTTGTGTTCAGTTAAATTTTGGGGGACACAGCGACAAACTAATTTTTTCGTATGCAGTTATGATAAATCATGATCTTCATGATAAATTTTATGTATAACTGCGGATACAATGTTAAGTTCCTTCTGTATCATTTGGTAGGAACAGCGTTTATCATCGATTAATATTTTCGGGGACTACAGCTGACAACGGTCTTTCCGTGTGTTCTACATCCAAAAGAGAATCTCGACCTCTTTTAAATTCTGTAAATCATCTGAATACTGTGGCACGAGATGGAGCTTCATTTCCATTTGCTTGTTGTAAACGTTGAAGGCATACATCTTGATTTAGTCCCACTTTAAAATTACAGACAATAATCATAGACAAGATACCGGGTGTCCCAAAAAGGACTGACTGATTTTAAAATTCAATAACTTGTAAACGGTGACAGATATTTAAAAAATTCTTGCAGGAGGGTTATGCATAAGGTCAAAAGTTTTTTTACAGTGATTTTCAATTTTAGTTTGAATTACAAACAATAGATGGCGCTGCGATCGATAGACGCTAAATTCAGGCTCGATTTTTGGTACTTCGTGGCCCGGATAATACATTTCCATCTCCTTTTTCCGCATAGAACAAGATAAAGGACCAAAAATCGAGCCTGTATTTAGCGACTATTGCTTACAGCGCCATCTATTGTTTGTAATTCGAACTAAAATTGAAAATCATTGTAAAAAAAACTTTTGACCTTATGCATAACCCTCCTGCAAGAATTTTTAAAATATCTGTCACCGTTTACAAGTTATTGAATTTTAAAATCAGTCAGTCCTTTTTGGGACACCCGGTAGCTCGATAATGCTCTCACGTCAACTCCATTTTCTCTTCTTTCAAAATTTATTATAAGATAGCTAAATTGTAATTGTTGCCACAAGTTATCTTCTGCGGATATAAAAAAGTTCAAATTTACATATCCAGCAATTTTTTTTCCTGTGGGGAGGTTACAGATAGCCCTTGCCTCAAAAATTTCAGAGTTACCCCGTATCTGCCCAGTTATTGAAAATCTTATAAGTAAAGTTGCGAAACATGTATAATTCAATTTCAAATCAATGGAATGGGAAAAATAGTAATTTCGCACCAGTTCATTACATGGTTAACAACACACGTATTACGTACATGATTAACTCAAAGTAAATTCTGAAGAAAGTTAAAAAAATGCAATAAAATAAAATGCATTCAGTGTAAAAAGAAATACTGAAATTTTTGAAATCTTATTTTCATCTCCAATTTATTTGAGTTAAAAGAATTTGTTACTGTTGGGGACAAGCTCTGCTCTATAATAGGCCAATGTTTTAAATTAAAATGCGTCAATTTAAAATCAAAATGTTATTTTATATTATAACTTATTTTTTCCTGTGTAGAAGAATGAGATTTTTCAACAGGGTGATATAGTTACATCTTTGAAGCTTTATTTAATGTGACAATTCCTAGCGATGTAATTTAATAATAAATTAACTAGACATGGATGTACAGTTCAATTTAAAGATAGTTCTGTAAGTGAATTTTAATCTTAAAAGAGAAACATTTTTCCAATGAACTAAAATAATTCAATTTAGAATTAATGAAATGAGAAAAAGAGCAATTTCACACACAGTTGTTTACATGATTAACAAGACGCATATTATATATATAATTAACTGAATGTAAATTTTGAAGGAATAAAAAAAAATGGAATAAAATAAATCCCATTCAACTAAAAAGAAATACTGAAATTTTAAGATTTTTTTTTTAAATATTTCTAATTGCTTTGAGTTCAAAGGAATTTTTAACTGTAAGGGACAAATTCTGCTCTATAGTCATCCAATTTTTTAAATTAAAATGTGTCAAGTTAAAATGTTATTTAATAATTTAAATTTGTTTTTCTATTATAGAAAAATAAGTTTTTCTGAACAGTGATTACTATTACTTCAATGAACCTAGATTTAATATTAATTCTCCATCCGAAATTAACTGTACATTTATGTAGAATTCTCTTTAAAGTTGGTTCTATAACTGAATTTTAATCTTTAAATAGAAATATTTGTCCAATTAACTGTAAATTCTCAACTGTTTGAGATATAGTTATAATTCAATTTAAACTTAATGAAATGAGAAAAGGAATTGTTTCACACACGGTTGTTTGCATGATTAACAACACACGTATTGCGCATATAATTAATCCAATGTAAATTTTGAAGGAATAGAAAAAAATAGAATAAAGTAAAACACATTCAACGAAAAAAAGAAGTACAGAAATTTTCGGAATCTTGTTTTAAATTTTCAATTGCTTTGAGTGAAATTGAATTGTTAACACTGGAAGAAAAATAGTGCTCTGTAATCACACATCAAGCAGTATTTTAATTTCAAACGTTATTTTCTCTTCAATCTCTTCAGTAGAATTGAATTATCTTTTACCGGAGATTGCTTTTCTTTCTTTCTTCATTCTTTTCGGTTTATTTATTTATTTACTCCTTTTTTACTATCTCTTGTAAATAAAATTAAAGAAGTTTGTATAAATTAAATTGTGGAAAAGGAAGAAAAATTAATTGAATGTAATATAATGAATTTTTGTCTTTTTTCGTATTCAGATTTTAAGTGTTGGTGAATTTTTTTACTTTTTTGTTTCTTTATCTGATTTTCATAATTATTCGATTCGTTGAATACTGTTATGTATTGATACAATCTAATATCCGTTATCAGCTCTGATATATGATACGATATAATTTAATTTCGATGGACTTTTTGAACTTGATAAAGATTTTTGAAAGTTATTTAAGACTAACTCATGAAGTGGCATTTACATTGAAAGTTATTTCTGTATCAGACTTAATTTATGTTTTAAATAAATAGTTTGACCATGCTCTCGTCTATTAAGGAATCTGGTTAAACTGCATTGAAATTAAGTTATTTTAAGCGTGAAGCAACTAGTTTCATATTATTTTTAACCGATTTAAAATAATGGGAGCAAATTCTCAATTCGATGCGTATGCATTCTTTTTTATGTGTATTCACCGATGATTCCGGAACTTATCCACGAATTCATATGATTTTTTTTTGTTGTTATTACTATTGAAAGAGGATACTCTCGAATAGGTACCATTTCAATTTCATCAAAATTAGTTCAGTACTTTTTTAGAAATTCAAGAAAAACAAATAAATAAACATCTTTAAATTATTTCATTTTAAACGATTTTCATCAAGGGAGGTTCCGCTATCTGTTTCGTGAGAAAGTTGCTACCCCCCCTCCCCCCCCCCCCCCGCTCCACCCTCGGTATATACGGTTTTGTTTCTAGGATTGTTGCTTAATACAGGGTGGTCCAACAATTCCAGACAATTTTTTTAATTTAATATAAAATCAAGTAAGTAGTGTACAAGCATGGAGTTGAAAAAACTGTCAATTTAATAAACAATTTCTAACTGTCCAATGTAATTAGATCAGATTCGAAAAAAAGCCCTGCACTAAACTGTGCATTGCTTGCCAACAGAGTCAATTTCGAATCGCACACTGCTCTGAAAGAGGGAACTGCGTAAAATTGAAAAACGGCATTGAAGTCGGGGATTTTAATTTTTGTCAAAAAGTTTAGATTTATTTATAGACCTAAGGAATAGATTTTAAATACATGTTGAGACACATTGATTTATTGTTATCGCACTTCAAATGAAAGAGGTTGTACAACTCGTTTGTATCTTTTTTTTTATGTATGTCCACGTGTAACCCATTAACGGATGATCCAATTTCATACATATTTTTAATTGAAATAGTCTCGGTCTGCAAATGGTCTAGTATAAATATCATTAGGATTTAAAAATAATGTGTTTACTTGACTGTTTTCCTGTCTTTTTTTAACTTTATAGACTTTAACGTTCGTAAAAATTGGCATCCTTAGAAAATATTAACATGGTTTAAAGGCTTTTGAAAGTTCTTTTTAGTAGATATCGTTTCGTAGATATCATGAATTTAATATGAGCTTTCGTAGGACTTTTTTCTGTAGTAATATGTATACATTTTGTTTATACTACAATGTAAAAAAAACGGACTAAATAAGGAAATTGTACTGGCATTCGAGATGCCAGTACTATTTCCGTATTTTAACGGAAATTTTCCTCCGTAAATTCCAGAAAAAACGGAAATGTTTCTGTAAAATTTCCGTTAAAATATGGAAATAGTACTGGTGTCTCGATTGCCAGTACAATTTCCTTCTTTTAGTCCATTTTTACAGCGTATAAAACTCCTTTCTTAATCAATAATTAATGCTTTAGAAGCAGTAACAATCAATTTCTGTCTTTTTAGGTGCGTTCGTAATTATATAAATACGTAGCACCTATAGTCGTCGTTCAGTCCGTCCGTCTGTCCGTCCGTCTGTCCGTCTGTCCGTCTGTCCGTCCGTCTGTCCGCATGTAACAGAGCAAAAACTACCCAACCGAGTGGTCTGAAATTTCAAATATATGATTGTTGCAAAATTTTGTCGAGCCATTTCAAATTTTATGAAAATCGGATGTATAGTTTAATTACAGGGACAGTCAAAAGTTTTTCTTTACATTACGGCCAATGGGAAAAATTATTGCAAGTGCATTTTAATGATATTACAGCCTTCCGAATGATCTGAAATTTTAAAGATATAACTGTTGCAAAATTTTGTCGAGCCCTTTCAAATTTTAGGAAAATCGGATGTATAGTTTAATTACAGGGACAGTCAAAAGTTTTTCCTTACATTACGGCCATTGGGAAAAATTATTGCAAGTGCATTTTAATGATATTAGAGCCTTCCGAATGATCTGAAATTTTAAAGATATAACTGTTGCAAAATTTTGTCGAGCCCTTTCAAATTTTAGGAAAATCGGATGTATAGTTTAATTACAGGGACAGTCAAAAGTTTTTCTTTACATTACGGCCAATGGGAAAAATTATTGCAAGTGCATTTTAATGATATGAGAGCCTTCCGAATGATCTGAAATTTTTAAGATATAACTGTTGCAAAATTTTGTCGAGCCCTTTCAAATTTTAGAAAAATCGGATGTATAGTTTAATTACAGGGACAGTCAAAAGTTTTTCTTTACATTACGGCCAATGGGAAAAATTATTGCAAGTGCATTTTAATGATATTACAGCCTTCCGAATGGTCTGAAATTTTAAAGATATAATTGTTGCAAAATTTTGTTGAGTTATTTCAAATTTTAGGAAAATCGGATGCATAGTTTAATTACATTGACAGTCAAAAGTTTTCCGTTACATTACGGGGAATGGGAAAAAAATATTGGAAGTGCATTTTAATGATGTATCAGACTATGCGCTTTATGAAGTGCAAAAAATTATACATTCAGTACAATATGGGGGGCAAAAAATAATTATAAAACTAGTTATAGTACGAACGCACCTCATTTGCCACGTTTGACGAGCAATTTCCAACTTGTTTAATTTATATGAATTCGTATGATGCATACACATTAAGTAAATGGTGGTTGGATACGAAATAAAACAAGCATTTGTGGCTGCCAGCATAAGTACCAGCTACTTTCTTATTATGAAGGTAGCCTATGCTCAGCGATCCTAGTGCCCTGAATTATGTCATTTGTGCATAAATGAGTTCTGTCATCTTTTTTTAAATTTCGCAAAACGTGTTTGAATATCCTAGAATCTGATTTTCACGTTTATTTTGTGAAATAGTATGATAATAAATATCTGTAGTCTTCCAGCTGATAAAAATTTGGCGCTAGGATTTCAGTGGATTTTGTCGCATCCTGCCCTTGATGGTAACTGCGACTGGATTCGACAATCGTTGAGCCTTACACGTACTGTGTAGCAATGAATTTTACTAGTGAGCTGTTGCCTGAATAGAATCTTTGACTCTGAGATCGCCAGCATGGTAAAGTGGTGATATTTAATTTAATTTAGTTTAGTTTACTCATTATTTTAGTTTACTCAATATTTTCGAATAAAAGAACACTGAGATCCACGGGGATCCTTTTTATAGTACTATTCCAATATTTTGAAGTGACATTTATAGTGTTACTATAGACATGTTTTATTGTGAACTGAAGCGAACTTTTCTTAGGTTCTGACGAACGATCAGCGTAGCTGTCTTTTTTTAAGCTTGTGCTTGAATTCAGAATAGCATTCCCGTCTCAGTTTCAAGCTTACTTTTGATCATCGTTATGTTAAAACTTCCCTCTCTACTGCCATTCATCCTTTTTTATAGTTATAAATATATTGTTATTATTGTTAAATTTTGTGTCATAGCTACTTTTCTACTTAACGGACGCGAAGGTGTCCGCCACAAAATATGGGATTAAAGTTCCTCCGGATGGGGTTGGTATAACGCGAATACAGGATTGCGACAAGAAAAAAGAAAAGAAAACGAAGGTATGAATTAATCCCTTGAAGAGGTTTTATTTTTTATTAAAAATTATGTTCTTTTTTTTTTAAATAATAGTCTTTTAAACATTTTATTAGAATCTAAGGAAAATTTTTCCGAATGTAGAAATAGTTTTCGGAAAAGGTCCAACAACCGCTAAAATGCTAAAACTGTCTCGCCGGACTATATAGTTATAAATATCACTTACAGAAATTATTTCAAAATATAATAAAGTATTGATGTATTCAGTGGTGTAGTCGTAAAAAAAAACAGGGGGTATGCGCTCTAAGCAGAGGGTGTACGCTCAAGGCGAAACGTATACCCTAGAACCTATATATTGTAGCTTTCTTGAGAAACAGAGGGTATACGATGTTCCTTAAAAAAATCCAGATGGTATACGGTGCATACCCCCGTATACCCTCCACTACATCACTGGATGTATTTAGATACTTTACAGGTACAGTCGTGGAAAAAAACAGTAAACACCCCCTACTGACTCCTGAACAAATTATCGTAGAGAACGTTACTGGTACCGAACGATTAGAAATAAAGTCTACTTTTAAATGATGTATATAAAATTTGCTTAGGGGGCCATCTACGTATTAAAACGAACCATAACTTTGTTTTTTTCAATAGCAGTACAGAATTCTGACAGCACAAATGAACTCTACACCCTTCAATTAGCCTAAAAAGAAATTTTTATGCAATTCGTACCATCAGTTTCCCAGAAATTAATTATTTTAAAACGATCTTATTTTAAGGGCTGTATCCAAATTGAAGTTGCGTACTCGAATGTTTACCGAGAGAGCCCCCTTCTTGATCAAGGCACCTTATCACCACTCAAGCAATCAATGAAGCCTGCTAGATTACACAACAGTAGAAGAAATTTCAAAATATCTAGTCACTTCTATCACAGACGGCCCCTCAAACCATCATTTTGCCGTTTTTTAAGCATAATTTGAAAACTACTTGGAAGAAAATTGTGAAATTTTGGATTTCCATAAAGCAGGACTTAATAAAACTAAATCCATCAAAAAAATTGTAGGTTTCAAATCATAATTTTTTCGAATATTAATTTCATAATTCATAATTCATATCACAAAATTATAAAAATTGCAAATTCAACGTATTTATGTTTGGGTATATTAGTATTATTGCCACACAAAAAAATTACCACATTAGGAGCATAATTTCAGGAGATATAAATAAAAATATGAAAATGCAATTTAACATTAGAAGCACTACATTTTGAATGTTTATAATTGAAAAACTTATCATTGAAATGACTTGAAATTTGGTGTCTAGGCATAGTTTTAACCGAATATTTGAAATATCTGGTTAAAATTGGGTATTGTCATTGAAAAAAAAATGAATTCGTTTGAATTAGTTTTAATATGTAGATGGCCCTCTAAGCAAATTTTATATACATCATTTAAAAGTAGACTTTATTTCCAATCGTTCAGTACCAGTAACTTTCGTCTACGATAATTTGTTGAGGAGTTAGTAGGGGGTGTTTATTTATTTATTTTTTTTTTTGCACGACTGTACATATAGACATGTTTATTTTACGAGCAAGGTTTTTTTTTAACTGTGCAGTCGTTCAAGATATTATTGATTTTCGTTCTATTCACACTTTTAATCACCAAATCTGTTGATCTAAATGTACTTCCAGTTGATACGTTGTTGTAGTTTTCGTGAATAAAAATGCTTTACTTTTAAAACTACAAAATTGTCTGAGCGAAGCGAAGGCTAATACTCAGCGAAATATTACTGTCCGGACACATTACAACTTTGATGGATATTAACGCCATGCCTTACTAAAAAAAAAGCCTAATAAAAACCTTTCGTCAAGCATAACTCAAAAAATATTTGTCGGATTTCGTTTCTGATTGCACCAGAAGGTACCTATGAGGGCCACCTACTGAATGCACTTACTATGAAAAATAAGTTCCAAATCGTTTAAAAATTATATTAAAAAAACTGATAAAAAAGCACAATTTATCTGCATACGTCACAGAAATTTAGTGTGCGTCACTTTCACCTATGGATGTTTTAGTAGACAACTGGTTTGTACACATGGAGCAAATAATAATAAAAAAAAAAAATACGCACGCAGCGAGGCACGCAGTAATATTGAATAGATCAGTTTCAACCACGTGATCACAAACCTTGCAACAACCCGTGGCAACCAGTTTTGGTGGACAAACAAATAATAATACAGTACTCCGTACCACCGTGACCGTTTTTAGCCTGTTGTATGACATACAATTGTGGATGATTAAAACAAAAGACATGAGTGTTTATTGCTCCGGGAAGTTATCTTTCTCTGGATGTCTGTCTGTCTATCATACAGCATGCAATTCTCTTGTGAAGGATGATATTATTATGCAGTAAAACCTCCATAACGGACACACCCGATTAGTGGACACCTCTATTTAGCGGGCATTTTTTCTATTACCAACTCTTAAATAACTGTACATTTTTTACTCTCAGTAGCGGACACCTGCAAATAGAGGACAAATTCTGCATTCTCGAAGTGTCCCCTATTCAGAGGTTTTACTGTATATATTGTTGATAGTTATTTTACAGGGCCGCACAAAAGAATGAGAGTATATGAAACGAATATAAACTAAATTCGGGATTGGTAGATCGCTGATGGTAATGTAATTTTAGGATGTTGTTACAGTCATCTGCAGTATGTCTTTAGAGTTTCGTTCATCTAACGAAACTCTACCTGTCTCAGTCCTTTGTCTGTCTGTGTGTCTGTCCGTCTGTCACAGAGCCCGTTCTCAGAAACTATATATGTCGGAGATTTGAAAATTTGCATACTTATAGCTGAACACTTGTGATAACACGATAAATCATAAAATTTTGAAAAAGTCATATTTAACCCTCCAGTCTCTAACTTCTGTATTTTAAGCAATTTTTCTAACTCAGCCCCTAATTAAGTTGGAGACATGAAATTTTGCATACTTATAGCTGAACACCTCACATCAAACGACAAATAATAAAATTTTGAAAAAGTCTAATATTTAACCCTCTGGGCTCTAACTTATGTATTTTAAACAATTTTTCTAACTCATCCCCTAACTAAGTTGGAGACTTGAAAGCTTGCCTACTTATAACTGAACACTTGTGATAACACGATAAATCATAAAATTTTGAAAAAGTCATATTTAATCCCCCATTCTCCAACTTATCTATTTTAAACAATTTTTCTAACTCAGCCCCTAATTAAGTTGGAGACTTAAAAATTTGCATACTTATAGCTGAACACTTGCGATAACACGATAAATCATAAAATTTTGAAAAAGTCATATTTAACCCTCAGTCTCTAACTTCGGTATTTTAAGCAATTTTTCTAACAAAGCCCCTAATTAAGTTGGAGACATGAAATTTTACATACTTATAGCTGAACACCTCACATCAAACGACAAATAATAAAATTTTGAAAAAGTCTAATATTTAACCCTCTGGGCTCTAACTTATGTATTTTAAACAATTTTACTAACTCAGCCCCTAATTAAGTTGGAGACATGAAGTTTTGCATACTTATAGCTGAACACCTCACATCAAACGACAAATAATAAAATTTTGAAAAAGTCTAATATTTAACCCTCTGGGCTCTAACTTATGTATTTTAAACAATTTTACTAACTCAGCCCCTAATTAAGTTGGAGACATGAAGTTTTGCATACTTATAGCTGAACACCTCACATCAAACGACAAATAATAAAATTTTGAAAAAGGTCTAATATTTAACCCTCTGGGCTCTAACTTGTGTATCTTAAACAATTTTTCTAACTCAGCCCCTAATTAAGTTGGAGACATGAAATTTTACATACTTTTAGCTGAACACCTCACATCAAACGATAAAAAATAAAATTTTCAAAAAATCTAATATTTAACCTCTAATATTTTGTCTCGCGCAATTTTTAAATTTAAACTGTTTTGCAAAACTATTTTTCGTTCATTTTGCATAATAAGTGTAACGTAAAAATCCACAATTTGGAAACCAAAATTGTGTAAAGATAGGTACATGTGTATTAAAACATGGCCGAGGCAACTAAAGTAATCCGGAATAGAAATAATTTATAGTTAATATTTAATTAATAAAAAACTACCAATTTAACAGCAATTTCTTATCAAATGTAAACATTTTTCGTTATAACAGTTGCCAACAACTAAAAAACACAATAAAATTATTACTACAACAATTAATTTTCTACTGCAAGATTTCCACGTGAAAAATGAAAATGAAATAAATGGTTTGACGAATTTAAATGAAAGTGAATATAACTTCATAACTTTTCTATTTCAAAGTTTCCACGTGAAAGAGAAAAATATTACGTCATATTGGAAATATAAAGGACGTGGTGGATATAGTATAACGTCATATGAGTGAAAAATGTATTGAAGCATGGTAAAAACCCGATTAGGGAAATATTGGCGTATTTTAACATTATTGCTCCAATTATAAATTGAAATAAGTTCATTTATAGCTGTATTCTTTTGCGTCTGTTATATGCATTTATACATTTTTATATAGCGTTTTCATATGATTCATTCATACAACATTTCGACTGCTTTTTTTAATGTTTGTTTTGTGTTGTATGTTAAATTTTGAAATTGATTTTTCAGAACGAACATCCTTCAAATTCTGGGCAACGCCGGGCACTTTAGTTTGTAACAAATAAATGGCTTTTGTATCTGTACATCTAATGCTAATATTATAAAGCGTTATAATATTATAAAGTGTATAGTATTATTAATGATTGTACGTTTGTGAGTTGTTATCTCTGAAACTACATAGCCAACTTAAAAAAATGTTGGTGGCCATCTCTGCTCCGAAAAAAAGACTATTGTATGTCAGTGCAAGAACCTACATCGCTGCAGGAGCAAACCAAGTTCTAAAATTGCGATTTCTGCGATATTGATTGGGTTAGACACTTTAAATTTGGTGCGGTAGTTACTTTTAAGATGTAAATACTCGTAATGAACGCTCTCTAAAAGGTTCAATTTGACGGATAAACGTAAAAATTTCTAGAAAAGTTCTAAACTATGATTTATTTGGAATACTGAAATTTTTGGGATACTGTTGGGGTTAGAAACTAGAACTTTGGCAAGGTAGTAATTAATAAGATGTAAATGCTCGTTGTAGAACGAATTCTAAAAAATCGAAAGACTAAACAAAGCGGAAAAAGATCTAAAGATGATCTAAGTAACGAAGTACATGGAATTGTTAGGAATATAAACATGAAAATTGACATGGCTGTATTTATTATGACGTAAATTCTCGCAATAGAACAATTTCTAAAAATGTCGCTATATAAAACAGTGCAGAAACAAAAAATTTTCGAAATTTTTCTATTTCTGTGTTACTGCTGAGCCCAAAATCTTGAAATTTTGCTTCGGGTTAGTTTTAAAATATACAATTGTCTCTATGAATGGTTTCTAAAAAATTTAAAATTTAAAAAGATAAAATTAACGGAAAACGATCTCAATTACCATTAATTTGGAATTATTAGGTACAGCAACTTTAAATATTTCATAATGCTGCATCTCCTTTGCAAAACATGCAAATTAAATGCAACAAAACTGATAGATACCCACCTAGCATTAAATAAATTGTGTAAATATTGAATAAAGACCTGTATGAAACAGTGAGTAGGTTGCCCGAAAGTACTTGTTAAAATGTCCCTTCTCTAGGCTTTTCTCTTTCTCGCCAAGGCCACTAACAGAGGGAAGTGCCGTTTTAAATGTGATATGAATTTTTTATCCGATTCATTTTTCTAGACATTTTATCATAAGACCATATTCTCAATTGTCATTAGTAGATTTTTTATATATTTACTTATTCTGTTGAAATTTCATAATCGAGTTCATATGTCGTATTTTAGCTTGCATGATTTGCTGAATAAATACGTATGGATTTGTAAATTACTTCAAATCACACTTTGACAGCTCAAAAGTTATGCAGACGATATGTTCAGATCTTGTGTCATACTTTATGTTGTAATCATTGCCGATTTCTTTTATTTAATACATGCTAAATACAGCTCAACTTGTGCAGAATATGTTTGAAAACAAAACAATACAGCGTATGCAGTGGCCAGCATACACTCATCCTTTAAATCTGATCGAGCATAGCTAAAACACACTCTAACGAAGCATTGCATGCCACTGTTGATGTATTCGGTACTTTGATACTATATCAGATTTTGAGGAGAAAATTCCTTAAATGTTATCGACAACCTCATTACATCCGTGGAAAACAGATATTGTACAACATTAACTATTCCGAGGGAGCACACACCATATAAAGTATAGTCCATTCTTTTTAAACATCATATATTTGTCATTTAAAGTTACTCAAATTGGTGCGGAACGTCTGATTATGCTCTTGACATCATTCAGTTAAAATTCCGATATAAGTAATTTAGTGTTTCATTTTCTATTTTACTTTTTATATATTTTGTACTTTCAATTTTATATCCATGCATGGGTGTCTTGAATTGTTTGATTTCCCATTTTTTAAACAGTGTATACGAATTTATGTATAAGATTTTGTAATTCTACGATTCGTTTATTTTCATCATTTCAATTTATCGCAGTATATGGACAATTAAAGATAACCTCTCATTTTTGCTTCCACATGTTATTATTAAATCTATGTTCTCAGCAATATCGCTCAGACTAATCCCTCTGAGGGAAGTCCTAGTTATAAATAAAATACGTAATAAAAAGCTATTTATTTAAATACTCACACTTGCACATACACGTATTTGTAATATGTGACGGGAAAAGAATGCCTTCAGGACGTCGCGTCGTGACTAATTCTCGAACACGTTTCTTCCATTGTATTTTCATTTGAATTTTATATTTTCAAAATAAAGAATTTAAAATTTTATTTTATTTTTTCATTACTTGTGCATAATCCACTACACGTATATGAAACTTAAATTGAAAATTTCAAACGAAATTATCTGTGACATGTCTTTCAAACCACATTTTATTGAAATGTATATCATATTTCTTGAGTATCTGCCAAAAACTGCTGTCATGTGTTTCCGTAGAAGATTGGCAGTTGATAGATACTGAGGTCTAAGTTGATTCTGAGATTCTCGGACGGTATCTCATTTTCTGATGACATTTTGAAGTAACTGTATACGTATGTGAAATGATTCATGTTGACGCAGTTTGAAGCATCTCTAATAAAATTGTATTTATTCACTGGCATTGAATATTTTTCTTCGCATTAATTCTTGAAAAACAGAATTAAAAAAAATTAATGCAAGTTAATGCAAAAAATTGTTTATTATCGATAAAAAAGTGTTAAATGAAATCGGTACTTCTATAATCATTTATATACCAGGCGGTTCAAAATGAAGGTAATGATGGTTATACATTAAAGCTCTAATGATATAAATACTCTTCCGATTGAACCTCTGAAAGTAGGGTAAGCCCAATATTTTTTTACCCCCCCCCCCCCTTATCATTGTAGGAAATTTTTTCTAAATTCTAGTACATACATGGAAACTCTACAACGTTTCATACATTATTCTCGGCATTGACGCGTCATAATTTACGGATATTTCATCAAACAACTTTTTATTTGTGTGTGTTCCCTGTATTTTCTTTAGATAGAGTATAATTCTAATATAAATAATTGCATATTTCTAACCAACGCATTAGGATGTTTTTAACTTATTTATCATATTAAGATTTCTCGGTTCAGTAATTTTCCTGTAATAGTGTTAATGTGTCAAACTTTCCCTTATAAAACAACAACAACAATATATAAATGAGTATAAGAGGCCTCATTTTACATTCTCTCTATTCTAAAAAAAAGTAACTACCGCTGTCACCGCCGCCGCCGCCGCCGCCGCCGCCGCCGCCGCCGGTTTTGACTTTTTTGTGACCGGGGGCCTTTCTTCGTTAATATTAACAAAAATAATGCATACAAAAATATGAAAATCGGTGGTTTTATACAGAAATGTTTGATAAATACGCTGATGCAGACAGTTTTCAAATCGAAGAATTATTTTAAGAGTTATTTAATGCTAAAGTTGGACAAAATCGTTCCACTAAAAAAGTTTTATAGCAGCAAAAACTATGCATGGCAGTGTAATCATTTTTAGTACATTTTATGCGTTAGAATTTGCCGGAATGCAGATTGCATTAATTTTTTTATTTTGACTCATTTTTTCAGGTTTTATTTCTATTTTAAATTCAAATTTTCAGCATTTCTAGAGATATTTTTTACAGATTTCAGAAAATTGTACTAATTTAAACTGTTGCCAACTGTATAAAAAGCGCAAGCAATAATGTTTTCTTCAGATTAAAAATTTATTTACACGTGACTATTATAAACAGGAAAAAAACTTTCAAATTAGAATTGAATAATTACGTATAAAAAGCAGGAACTTATTAAAAATTACGGCATAAAAAGTATATACGTGAATTTTAAAAGAAAAAGGATATTGTAAAATAATAAATTCATTAACATGTGTTAGAAGTCTTAGGAGAAATTGCGTCATATTTACGTCACATTATAGTTATTACATAAAATGAACACAAAATAATATTGCAAAAAAGTTTAAATTTAGAAATTGCGCTAGACATGTATTAGATATTTTGAGAATTAATTTAAAATGTCTCATTTAAAAGAACTTTCTTTTCGCTTTGTTACTCTCTTTACTTAATTCCTTTTATATTATCTTATTTTGAAATGTTGTTACACGTGTATACGTCATCAAGTTATTTTTATTTCGACGTTTTATTTGTGTTTTTATTAATGTTGTACGAATTTATTTGTTCTTTCGTTATTTAAAATAAAAATCATATCAATTTGTATAATTTGGCGAGTGGTTTGGCGATTTATATAATTTGGCGAAATTGGTCGACAGGATAATCAAGTAGTACCGCAGCGGATTTGGCGTTAAAATTCCCCAATCAAAGAGAAATGAATAGAAATTCGTTTATAGGGAGATCGCCACTGTTTTTTAAATTATAATTCAATCTTTCGAAATCTTTTTAAAGCCGATCAAATTAGCGTGCATTTAGAGTCTGCGGTGTCTGAACGGGGGTTGGCGAGCGTAGCTCGTAGGGGGCCGAGCCCCCTAGTTATTTAAAAAATCCTTTTAAATTTTGGATAGGAAGCTCGCGCTTCATGTGCCTTTTGTGTAATCAGGCACTTCCCATTACTAAAGGTATACAAATCCCCAATAGTTTTTGGAAATGGCATTAGCTTTACATGGGATTGTATGCATAATAAAATACGAAATTAATTTATCACCTTTCCGTACAACTTATATTTAAAAAAAAATATTGTCCTTTCTCTAAAAAGGGCACTAAAAAAAGCCCCATTCTTTTACATCCAAAACTTACTGAGCAATAATACTTTGAATTTTATAAATTTACGTTTGGACACTAAAAACGCGTCTTTCTACTTTAAAAGCACATGCATATTTTAATTTTAGGTTTATAACTATTCTTTGAAATTTTAATTTTTAGATCTGTATATTAAATATTAGATTTAATATATTAATTATAATCAGTGTCATTAGTTTTCATCGTGAAATCCAAATTTGGTATCCCACTTTGCAATGGTTCACACATCGCCGTTTACTGAATTCAGCTGCTTATGTAAGTGCCGACTCTGTATATTATTTGTTAGATTGCTATTTATTTTAAGTCCTTTTAAAATGCGAAATTGTCTGAAAAGCATAGCTTGTCGTTATAAATTTACTTTTACTCCGTGTAATATTATAAAATCGATCAGTAAACAGCATTTCTATTGCATTTTCTTCTACTTTCTCTCATGAAATGCATTACGAGTGATACGATAAATCGTGCAAGTAAATTTCACTACAGCTTTTCACTTTTTAGACGCTTTCATAAGCGTGCCACACAACTTGAAAACGAAGCCGCCTCGTTTTCCCTTTACTTCTATTGTTTGCAAGAGGATCCTTTGGGACAAAAGGGTTGAGTCACCGGGACCGCGCATAAAAGGAAGGTTTATGTATTGTGAAATTTTTTCTCCCCTGATTTCTAATAGGGCATTTTAAAGCCGGCTCCCATGACAATATTCAGAGGCTGAATTTCCGCTTGTGATTTATATTATTTTATTATTTTGCTCGTATTTTTTTCGCCTATGGCTGTGTTTATATAAGAGCAGTAAAAGAAGAATATTCAAATGTACTCTGAAACATTTAAATAAATTAAAGATTTGTAAATTTATCACTTAAATTAATGTTTTATGTGCATATTCAACCTTAACGAAACACATTATGAACTGTACGTAGCGTTCAAATTTAAATTCAATAAATAACAATTAAAAATGTTAAATAACTGGAAAGAATTGCATACATTATGTGAGCTTAAATTAATGTTTTATAATTATAGTATGTAAAACGAAGTATGTATGAGCTAATAAATTCCAGAATCTCAACAAATGCACACCGATATTCAAATATACTCTAAAAACGTTTAATTAAATTAAAGTTTTGTACATTTTAAATCTAAATTAATGCTTTGTATGTCATAACCGAAAAATAATTCTGCATTTAAAGTATAAAAAGAGTGATTATTATTTTTGCAAGTAATTAAAAAAACATCCGCCAACGTTTAAGTAAATTAAAGCATTGAATGCGGCTTAAGTTCATGCATTACACATATGGATTATAAAATAAAAAGCATTTGAACTACACTGCTCAAAACAATTAAAGGATATTGCAGTTTTAGGTGGATTTTGTATCTGGTAAACTGTTTAGCTGATTGATACATGGTCGACAGACATAGTAGATTATATGAGAATAAATTACACATGTTTGGCAGAAAAAAATGCATTTTATTGCGCATTTGTGTACTAAAGGAAAAAAACACAATTTGTGCATATGAGAAAAAAAGAATAAGAAAAGGTGTTTTCTTCAAAGAAAATCATTTTCAGTAGGGGGTATGGTTTCCACGGGCGGCCAGCAACGTTGAACACCTTTGAGGCATGGACTCAATGAGGCTATTAATGACGAGTTGGGGTATTCTGCCCCACTCTTCCAGAAGAGCTCTTTCCAGTTCTTGGAGAGTTTGTGGGGGTTGTTGGCGGCTAGAAACTCGTCTTCCTAGAGCGTCCCAAACGTGCCCGATTGGATTCATGTCTGGAGAACACGCTGGCCAATCCATTCGAACGATTCCTTCCTCGAAAGGAAATCCTCCACCAGGTTTGCCCGATGTGGCCTGCAGTTATCGTCCATTAAAATGAAGTTATCTCCGATTGCTGCAGCGTAAGGGACTACAATAGGTCTGAGGATCTCATCCCTATATCGGCGACCAGTCAGAGCTCCATCTCGAATGATGTAGAGGTCAGTGCGCCCGTCAATGGAGATGCCACCATACACCAACAGTCCTCCACCGCCAAATCTGACACTTTCGTGCACGAACGCAGGATTATTCCTACTGTCACGGTCCCTCCAGATGAAAATACGCCTATTATCCGGATGCACAGAAAAATGGGACTCGTCAGAAAACAGAATATTGCTCCATTCATTTCCCCTCCAGTTGACATGCTCGGTTACCCACTCCCTGCGGTCGCGACGATGCCTTGATGTTAATCTAACACATACCATCGGTCGGCGAGCATACAGACCTACAGCATGGAGCCGGTTTCGGACAGTCTGAGTTGAAATCGTGGTGCCTGTAGCCGAGCGAAGGTGTTGTTGGAGAAGAGTATCGTTCATGGTTCGGTGTCTCCGAGCTGTTAACGCTAAATACCGATCTTCATTGGGCGTTGTTGCCCGTCTACGACCGTGCCCTGGTCTTCGGCCTGCACATCCACTCTCCAAAAAACGGTTCCAGATCCTGGAAATGACACTTTATGACACTCCAATGGCTTGCGCTACTTCGGCTTGAGTTTGGCCCCCTTCTAACCTACCAACAATTCTCAAAGCTTCTGAATCTGTCAAATGACTTCGCTGAGACATCGTACTCATCGAAACAAAGCAATCACTGAATGCCGATCATCCTTGTGTTCATTCTTTTTTATCCAGTTGAAAGTCAAATTTCATTCGCTGCCGCTGAAGCGACGTTTTTGACGTCGAATTCAAAATTTGCATACTCCACAGTTTGAAAACCAGAAAAATTTGCATTTGTGATTCTCTTCTTCTATTTTCGGCAAAAAAAATTTCGTTTATATCTTTATTTTATATAAAACTTCAAATATCCTTTAATTGTTTTGAGCAGTGTATTTGCATAAGCGCAGCAAAAGAAAGGGTAATATTCAATTGCACCTCGAACCACTTTAGTAAACTCAAGTTTTCTGTATTTTTGTATTTGAATTTAGTATTTCATCGTAACGAAAAATCTTATGACCTGCACAAATGAGATAGCTTTATGGCTCAGAAACACTGACAGCTATTTTCCTTAATTATTACAAATGTGAACATTTAAATAAATCTGTATAAATTGCGTGCGTGAATTTTAATTCTTTATTCATGTTAACCGTAAATTATAGGATACGTCTCTAAAATCAAAACAATATTAGGCGAATACTGTTTGCGTTGGCTATCTCAAGTTATATCTTGGTCACTTTTGGTAATATAGGTATGAAATGTTGCTCCAACATTAGAATGTTTACGTTATACCAATGTTTGGTACTGACGTATTATCTGGATCAGGTCATATTTAGTGCGGCAGCAATTTTGCCAAAAATAATGATTATAGCAATCTTTATTTTTTGCTGTCTTCATTTTAATTACATAGTTAATATTATATAGTTCTCATTTTAAAGGCAATGGTGGAAAAAATTATATGCGTATAACTATATATAATATGATACATCATAGATATAATATGTTATATTCATTAATGTAGTATATTTACATTACCTAATAGTTATCTTATATTCATTTTGCTTGACATAACAAGCCACTGGATATAAAACTACCATCGTTAATATCGTTTATTTCTGTAAGCCGTCAATTTCATGTTATGTATTTAATAAATATATATCAAATTATTGTTTTGTATTATTTTAGCTTGATTTTATGTTATTTATCCTTCTTAACAACGTTATGTGTTTATTAAATGCTCATTAAATTACCATTTTGAACTCGATTGGCGATTGGCAACCATTTTTGGTGATCTATCTACCTGACCCGGATGCTAATATCCAATCCCTTAAGCGTACAACTCCTTGGCGAAATTCGGAGAATGCCAAATAATTTTGCAAGACGTGCGCTTTCTGTGCATGCGCTTATATTGTCATTACTGACAGTGCATTTGAATTTTGTTTGATTGAAATGTTATTCTGTTTCCGAAAACGTTTTCTTACGGTTTTACATTGCATAGAAATAGATATATAACATTTTTTAAATTATCATTTTTATAATACGAATTAGAGAAGCATTCAGATTTATGGAAATTTACAATTTGTTTGCTTCTTATAATTTTTATATGTGATTCATATAATATTCAGACATATGTAAAATGAAATGGATATTTTAAAAGTACACATACAAAATGATAAATATGAATATATTATAATATGATCATTTAATACTGTTGCTCAATGAAAAAAGTGAATTTAAAAAAAAAATCTATCCGGTGTTAACAATATACTGTATTACTAAACAATGAATTTTTTAAGATCTTTTTAATAAATGGTAAACTCTGAAAGTACGGAAACTTTTTTTTTTTTTTGAGATAGAGCTAACAAAAATCTGTTTGATTTAATTATTTCATTAATAAATTATCAAAATTTATCTTAAATCAGCCAATCAATTAACCAAGAAATTGAAAATGTTAAATCAATATTAATTTTCAAAAAAAAAATCGCGCGGAATAGCGCTCTTTGATTTTCGCCAAAAGTGTTGTACACTTGAGGGTTCGGATATTAGCGGCCCGGATAATACGTAAGTACCCAATGTTTGACAAAAGTTGACAAAAAATGTTTAGCTATTTTATACTCAATATTTCCAACGTAAAAAAAAAATATTGCTGCAATATTAGCGTTCCATTGCAAATATTTCCAATGTAATGCCAGTATTAAGTAAAATAATGCTATTTAAAGTGATAAAATATCTTTATTAACCAAACTTTCACCAAAGAAAATGGAACAAAGCAGTTTTATATAGGTATGACAAGTAGAAAACTTAAAACCAGAATCAAAGAACATATAGCAGACATCAACTGGTTTCTTCGAACGTTTGAAATATAAACTCAATAAATTCAATATCTCCCTAGTCTCAAAACCTTCTATGAAATTAAAAAATATAGTATGCAAGAAAATAGATCCAATAGAGTCAAACCAGTTATCAGGAGTATATGAAATTCCTTTCACCAAAGAAGATGGAACAAAGCAGTTTTATATAGGTATGACAAGTAGAAAACTTAAACCAGAATCAAAGAACATATAGCAGACATCAAATACAACAGAAAAATCACAGCTTTGGCCAGATTATGCAGCGAAGAACCGTTTCAGATCGATTTTAAAAATAGCAAGTTAATTTATACATCAAGATTTTATTTACCATCCATAATCCGAGAGTCAAATTTACGCAACAGGAATATTTGCAATGATTCAGTATCTCTTGATTTACTAAAATTTGGAAAGAGATGCTATGCAATTTTAGTAACAATAGTAAAGATTAATCCACGCTCGCAAATAGTCAAGATAATTTTATTTTTATTTTATGTTTGGCAATGTTTTTCATTATGCATGTTGTCTCGTGACATTGTTTACCAGGTTATTGTTTTGCTAAACTATATGAAAATTAATCCACGCTCACAAATAGCTAATTTAATTTTAATTTAATTTTATGTTTGCAATGTTTTTTCATTATGCATCATGTCTCGTGACATTGTTTACTATGTTTATTGTTTTTAAATTATGTGAAAATATTTTCTATCGTGAATGATTTTGAAAATGTCGCCATTGGTGCGACGAAACGATCGTCAATCTTAATAAAGATATTTTATCACTTTATATAGCATTATTTTACTTAATCTGTTTATAAGTGATTATTATACATGTTTTTGTAATGCCAGTATTTTACCATTATTGGTATTTCATTGGATGCATTTCCGGTGTATGTAATATTCTCTGAAAATTCTGGCATGAGATTGAGCCTCGATTTAACCAACATTGGTTTTCTATATTGGGAGAAATAATTTAAGTAGAATGGAGTATTATGGATAGTATTATGTAATAAAATGTTGAATGAGCATTAACATTCTGTGCTATTTCTGATAAAAAAAATTAACAAACAATCATCAACACCAATAAATAAATAAATAAATAAATGCTATAAATAAAAATCAACAAATAAACTCATGTTCGAAAAACCCTATTAGTATGTATCATGGTGTTATTGATTTTATTTATCAATGGTTCAACTTACAATATGTTACACCCCCTTGCTCTTTCCTGTATCTGTATACTAATGTTTGCATAACATTCAGTATGAATAATTAATATTTCGAAAATGTAAATACTTATTTCAGTACGTTTTCCTCATTAAATTATTTTGATAATGGTTTGTAGTGCTGATCAATATCCATAGAAAACAAACATAAAATAATGAATGCAAGGTTTCTGAATAATAAATCTGTGCTTTTCTCCTCAGATGAATCATGATTAGCATATTTTATCTATTTTCTTTGCGTTTCATATCACTTTTTATTGCTCAATTATTTTTGGATAATGGTGTTGTGTTTTATGTTCTGAAATATTCGTATATCCAGCTCTATCGAGCGAATAATTTGAAGTTTAAGAAATGATAAACAGTGATAAAGAATTTTCTGCTCATAATCTGATCTATTAATTTCTTTCTTTCTTTCATCAATTTAGTGAGTTTAGATATTTGTCAAATGTGTTTGTATTCCAGAATAGCAGGTATATAAGGTACATAGTATTTTTATAACAGTTTCATACTTTTCTATACATCCTATTCACTTCTTCTTTATGACAGTTTTATTGCCCTCAAACTATAAAGACGACTTTTACGAACAAATTGCCATTGACTAACAATTTTCAGCATAAAAAACATTCTTGTAAAAATAAATAACTCAATTGAAAATTATATTGCACTAAAATGACTTCGTAAACCTACCAACAAAAGTATTTACTTGTACGCTCTTTACGTTTTAATTTGGATATAATTTGACTAACATGCTAATATTGAAAACAAGGCGGAAATTGTACGTCAAACGTGGCAAATAAGGTGCGTTCGTACTGTAACTAGTTTTATAAATATTCAGATCTTGGTGCAATAGCTATTGCTCTCTTTGAAAAAATGCATAAATACAAAATTTATTACGATTATATATATTAAATTCAGTAATACGGAAATAATATGACACCATCTTAAATAGGACGTAATCACCATGTCAACCTAGAATCATTACCTATCATGGGATATCATTGAATTAATTGCGTATAATAAAATTTAATAGAATGAAGAAAACTTTTATTAATATCGTTTTGATTCGATTTACCTAAAATTTGAAATGACTCGACAAAATTCTGCAACGATTATATATATTAAATTTCAAGACATTCAGTTGCGTAGTTTTTGCGTAGTTATATACGTTGTATACGTAGTTATATACATAGTTACATAGTTGTAGTTATATACAGACAGACAGACGGACGGACCAGACGATGACTATAAGTGCTACGTATTTATATAATTACAAACACACCTAAAAACCAAACTTACTGCACTGGATTAATGTAAGAACTTTCCCATTTTTTCTTTGTTTTCAATCTATTTTGTTTTACCTTTTTTAATTAATCTTCAGTTCTTTTTGTATGAGTTTTGCAACTACATAACTATTGTCAAGAAATATTTTAGAGGAAAATAATATATATATATGTTCTCGAGAAATATTTTTTTACGTTCTATCGTAAATCAAATCATATTATCTAATTAATGAAAAACTTTCAATATAGACATAGTCTCAATGAAACAGATAAATGCAAACTCAGTTTGTGATGTTACTTAACAAGTTTTCTATTTTTCGCCCTGGCCTTCATCTCTCTCTCTCTTTCTTTTTTTTTCTCCTTCTTACTTTTTTAAAATTTTTTACACTACATTTCTTTTTGTGTAGATTTATTAGTTGGATGAATATTCCCAATAAATATTATTGGAAAACAAAATGTTTCTTTTCACGAATATCGAACGCTTTCTAATCTGAATCAAATTTCAGCGTCAAGTTACTAAAAAACAGCCAACCTACATATAAATTCAAAGAAACAAAAGAAATCCAACTCAATTTGTGATGTTATGTAACAACGTTCTTATTTCTCTTTCTTCCGTTTTGGAATCATCGTTTTTTTTAAATTTTCTTTCTATATTTTATTTTTGTATAAATTCAATAGCTAGATAACTATTCTTATTAAATAATTTTTGGGGATTTTTTTTTTTCCCGCGGAATATCGAATGCTTTCTACTATGAATCAAATTTCAGTATCGAGTTACTGAAAAAACAATCAACCGACGCAAAAGAAAGCCAACTTAATTTGTGATACTACACAACATATTTTTATTCCCTCTTTCCCCCTTTATCTATTGTTTTTGTAAAGTTCTTATATTTTAAAACTTTCTTATACTGATATTTAATTTTGTAAAATTTTAAAAGATAGATAAATATTATCATTTAATATTTTAGAACAAAAAATATACATTCTCACGGATTATCTTTACTTGACTATCTAAGAGAGACTGTTCAGAAAAGGAAACCAAGTCTGTAGAGCATAGTGTTCCTTCCGGTTCCCTTTTATTGAGGTCTTTAAAAATAAATAAAAAGGAAAAAATTAAAGTATTCAGCCGGAGCTGAACCCGCCGGAAACGTGAAAATAGGCGGCAATCGCATACATGTAAGAACGAGACGAACTAGGCCAAAGGCCGGCCCTGCTAAAGACATTTCAGTTGCGAGTTAGGGACAGACTCTGCTTTAGGTAAGTGGAGCGTTGACCTGTTTAAGGGGGCTTGGTCACCCATCTTCCGATTTCCCCTCACAAATGTAAAGTCTATGGACATTTGATGCATTCGTATATTTAAAATATCTCTTCGGAAAAATAATATTTTGAACTTTTGGGATAGGCCAGTGCCCGTACAAATCTCTAGCTCTTACACAACATGTTCCTATTTTTTTTCCTCTTCGTCATTTATAATTTTTATTATCTGACAGCTAGGAAACATTTACATTAACTATTTCTTTCAGAAAAATAAACAAACAAAACAACAACAACAACAAACAAACAACAACAACAAAAAATTTTCTTGGAATACTTAATGCATTCTCTTGACGTTGAAATTTTTGCATGCAATCTTGTTTTTAAAATATTTATATATAAAACTTACAAAGAAAATGTTTTTTTATGCAGAACTAAATTAAACTGTTTCCATAATATAAGTAACTATGTCTTTTTTTATTATTGTTTAAGCAACATCAAAATAAAGCCTAGTTAATTTGTTGTGTTTTACGTATAGCAATAATCCAGTTTTTCCGCAAACTTTTTTTTTTTTAATATTTTCCCTCGTTCTTTTCTTTTAATTTTTGAAAGTTTTTCAACTAGATCTTCACAATATCTTCTTAGAACAAACAACAGCAAATTAAATTCCTGTATCCTGTTATTAAATTAAAAAATATATGTATTTATCTTGCTTTAAGACAGTTTAATATATAAATAAAAGGAAACTTTTCAGTATAGTAAAAATAAAGATACATTTTTTTTCTTCAAAATATTTGTTTTCGGATTTGAGAATATTTTTCTTGTTTGAGCGCAATGAAATTACAAAATCAGATATAGATAATGCATTACGTATTGAACTTCTTATGAATTAAATACATTTTAAGCAGGGGATTTTTAAGCCTTTGATCTAAGAATTCTTTTTATGCATAATTATTTTCAGCTTGGAAGAAAAGGATTTAACATAAACTTTTAGGAAACGTTTTTCTAAACTGAAGACTAATAGATGTACAGCAAGGCATATTTTTTGACATGCGTTATATGGACAAAAGTCACCGGACACCGTTGATTTTTGATGTTTTGTGAAATATTTAGAGAAATACGTGACAAATTCGTCTAAAACTTCAGAGACGTAAAGAACATGTTTGACCTCATATTTTTTAGCGAAAGTTTAGTCACGATGGCAATTAGAAGACCAACAACAAAATGAATAAAAAAATAATATTTGAAATCACACTCTAAAATAAAACACTATATCTGTAGCTGTAGCACATGAGTATGTGTATATGTGTATACATGTGTATGTGTATATGGTGTAACACATATATTCATGGAGATATAGAAGTGTCCTTAAAAACAATTAAACAAGTTGTGTAAATGTTTTTGTTGATAGAATACAGGGTTTTAGCACCATTTCACAAAATTTTTCAAACTGCAGTGCGAAAAATATACTGGAATTAGAACACGAATTTTTAAAATGAAATTCAAAATATTTAATGAAATATTTTTTTATTATTAAATTTGTTGTCTCTTAATTTCTATTGGGTCTAAAACTTTGCTAAACAGAACGGGTTTAAACAAGATTTTTTATATTCCTAAAAATTCATAAGAATTTTTCGTGTATTTATCTAGATATCAGAGAAAACTTCTAAAATTGAAACTGTCTGAAGATTTTTGCCCGTTTTGCCAAATGTGTGAATAAATTTGAATTTTATTTAATTATGTTTAAAAGATGTATAGTTAAATTACCAGTGTTGAAAGGTTAAATTATCAGTGTCCACATTTTTTACAAATAAAGCTCTATCTAGACGTTATCTCAATAGCACGAAATAAAGCTAACTTTGTGACATTATGTAACAACTTTCTGTTATTTTTTCCCATCTTCGTTTTAACTTCCCCCTTCGCTTCTTTATAAATTAGGCACTTATGCAAATTTTCATGTTATTTCTTTCGTTGAAACTAAACCAATATTACTTCACAAAATGCTAACGATTCCTTCCACAACTAAAACTTCTTTCGATATATAGTTAAAAAAAAACAAAAAAAAAAAAACAGTCAACTTAAATATGATCTCGGCGGATAAATGAAGCCAAGTAAGTTTGATGTTGCGTAATAAAGTTTGTATTTTTTTTCTACATTCTCTTACTTTTCCCTTTCTTTTCATGCAATTTCTTGAGAAACTGACAGTTAGATAAATCTTTTCATTTAATACTTTTAGATAAAACATGAACGGATGCTGAAAATAATGAAAAAAAGAAACGGTATATTTGATAATAAAAATTTCTTCTATGCGTTATTAATTTTAAATGTAAGCAATTCAGCATATATATTTATAGATATCGTTCTTGCGCTCTGAAGTCTATATTTAGTAAGCTGTTTATTTTTATATATCTTTTATTATAAAAGCCAAATAATTTTCTGAATGCATGCGAATTTTTTCTAGAAAATATACAAGTGAATTATTGCTGCAATCTCTGCTGTTTCTTATATGCCTATTTATTTCTCTTATAATCTTTTGCGGACAGATAAAACTTTCTAAATAAAATTTTCTATGTTTTTTTAATTAGAAGTAAATTAGTTTTTATGCGTGGAGATGTTTTAATACAATTTAAAATTATATTAAAAAACAAATTAGAGCATGATCACATGTCTTACAATTTGTCCAGGGCAAAAAAAAAAAGTACCTGATTCCGCGGAAATCAATTTAGACAAAAATACAATAAAAGTTGAGATTGATGTAGTTTAACACCAAACCTTTATTTTTGGTGACTTTCTAATTATGGTTATGTGAACTGAGTTTTTTTTAACAAGATAATGATAGCATATCATCAAAATTTCCCTCGTGCACATTAAAAATAACACGCAAAATATTAAGTGACATAAGGAAAAGGAATGAAGAAGTATTTCACATTTTTTTTTTCGTTTTGTATGAATTTGACAAGTACGTAAACTTTTCAATAAATACTTGCATCGTATCGAGTAACTCTCCATTTTATATGAAACCGACACGACTTGCTTTTTGGTTCGGGTAAAGTGGGCAATAGTTTATTTCGCTGCAAGTCAGATTCTTCTCGGGTTTACTTTCATTGTTTTGGGATAGTATCGGTATTAGATTGGATTTTGATTTGATAGCATATCATCGAAATTTCCCTCGTGAACATTAAAACACCACGCCAAATATTAAATGGCATAAGGAAAAGGATTGAAGATGTTTTTCAAATTTTTTTTCCGTTTTGTATACGTTTGACATGTATATAAACTTTTCAATAAAGACTTGCATCGTGTCGAGTAACTCTCCATTTTATACGAAATCGACGACTTGCTTTTCGGTTCGGGTCAAGTGGGCAGTAATTTATTTTGCTACCAGTCATATTCTTGTCGAGTTTACTTTCATTGATTTGGGATACTATCCGTATTAGATTGGATTTTGACTTGATAGCATACCATCGAAATTTCCCTCGTGAACATTAAAACACCACGTCAAATATTAAATGACATAAGAAAAAGGATTGAAGATTTTTTTAATCCTTTTTTTCCCGTTTTGGATGGGTTTGACAAGTATATAAACTTTCCAATAAAGACTTGCATCGTGTCGAGTAACTCTCCATTTTATCGGAAACCGTTGCTTTTCGGTTCGGGTATACGGTGGTATACGCCGTATCCCTTCTGGATTCTTTTAAGACACGCCGTATACCCTCTGTTTCACAAAAAAGCTATAGTACATACTTTGTAGGTATACTCTCTGCCTTGAGCGTATATCCTCTGCCTAGAGAGCATACCCTCTGTTATTTTTACGACTACACCACTGTTCGGGTCATGTGGACAGTAATTTATTTCGCTGCAAGTCAGATTCTTGTCGGGTTTACTTTCATTGTTTTGGGATAGTATCGGTATTAGATTGGATTTTGATTTATATTAGTCAAGTTTGGCTTTAATCGATTTCTACAGGGAAAAAGCAATGCAAAATAATGTATATTTGAAAGTTAATGCGTTTATATTTGTTGATTTTTCTTCAAAAAGCTTAAATTCACATATGTAATTGTAAAGTACTTTCATTAGGATTTCATTTCATTCAAAGGAGCTTTATGTATAGAATATTAGTAGTTAAAACAATAAGTAAATGATTGTTTTGTTTCTATTTATAGCAGTATGACTAAATCTATTTATTTTCTTTTTTAGGTAAGATATTTTGAATTTTGGATTTTCTCTTATATCTGTGTCAGGAGAGCTTCAGTCGGATTTTAAGTAAGTTTATTTGTGCGAAATTTCTATGGTATGTTAAAACTTCCAAATAATTAAAAAGTAAAAGCAAAAATATTTTCGTGATAAGTATACATTGGTAAAAACGGGTAACTTAAGATTAAACAAAATGTACTAATTTTTGAGTATTTTATTGGATATCGCATTATTTAAATACTAATTTTAAAAATAGGGGTATTTATTTTTATTTATTTATTTATTTTCGAGCGCATACTTAGCTTTCATATGATTATGATAATTTCGATTTTTTGCTACGTCCTTGGTGAATCACTGTTCCACAAAAAATTTAAATAAAACAAAGCACATATAGCTACAAATGCATTCGATGTATCCACTGTAACACAGAGTTAGTTAAGTTAAAAGTGTGCAATAATTACAGAAAATGCAAATGAAACAAATATTCAGAATTTGACCCGGGTCAAACTCAAACAAATACAATTCATCAAACATCCCGCAGCTGCAATAAAACAAGAACGTAAAATCATGCGTCAAACATGGATTACGAAACACTTTCCAACACATTCAGAATACCACAATAAAACTTCATTGTTTAACAAGGTAAGAATTATGAATACATTTTGAAACGGAATTTCAACGATTACAATCAATAGTCAGAATAATATATGAATTTTTTTGCTATCCTGTATATGACCAATATATTTATCATATAATACATAGTATTCTAAATTTCAGTTCAGTTAAGAAAGCATAGAACAGTTGAAAATGCCCCTCCTTTTTTTTTTTTTTTTTTTTTTTTTTTTTTTTCAATCTTAAAACGAAAATATACTTTAGATGTTTTCTGCAGCCCTGTATATGATCATTAGAATTTATGCACAGTAAGTAGATAATATAAAAAAGGTAATTAAACGCATGCCACAACGGAAAACGCACTTCCAGCAATTATTGTTCATAAATACAATTGCAAACGAATTATTTTGTGTGTCCCTGTATATGAACGATGAATGCAGTTCACAACATATTCTATAATAAGCATCTGGCAGTGCACGTCACAGATATATATCAATTTCAATTTGTTTGAAACAGTTTTTACCAGAGACCGTAATGTAACGGAATTCTTTTGAGTGTCCCTGTAAATGAACGACGAACGCTATGCATGCCATTTTCTATTGTACGCATCTTGTGGCGCACTTCAGAGATCTATGTACATTTCAATGTGTTTGAAATTGTGAAACGGCATCACCGCCAACGATTTTTCGTCATAGGCCATGATATAGTGAAATTCTTTTGAATGTCTCTGTACGTAAAAGAACTATAAAAACTACGCATTTAATTTTCAATATCGAACATGACATAGTAACTCTCAAGAACATACATCTATTTCATGACAATCCGAAATCCGGTCAGACGGTCTGACAGACAAACTGAATTCATAAACACTTTTAAACTATGTTGGAGAGCGTTAAAAAGCCATATAAAAAACAAAACAACAACAACAACAACAACAACAATAACAACACAATAGCTACACCAATTTCTGATTAACTACCTTATCTTTTAGAACATACATTATTTACTACAAACATTGGAGCTACGTTCTAGTGGGAAATCGCAAAATTCCACGTTATATTTTAGTGCTACGAATGACTGAAAAACAAAATTAACTAATATTATAACGTTATTGCATTTTGTCCTTGTGGTTATTAGCAAAAAGATATTTAGAATAAAATAAAGGGAGTGGGTGAAGCCTCCCGTGTCCTTAATCATGCCCAGCTTTTTCTATTCAAAAATCATTGGCATGAATTTATTAAGAAAAAAAATATTGTATGCATTATGGCAAGATGAAATTATTAGCGAGCGTGATAATATAAAATGTAAAATCACAAAAATAATTATCAGATGTATTAGTTATTGCCAATGTGTTCAGATTATAATGTACTTTTGATGTTCACAATTCATGAACATCAAGGATTCAAAATTTGAGCATTTTTATTTTATTCTCTCGCTTTCTTTCTTTTTTTAATTTTCGTATTTATTTTCATCGATCTAACTACCAACACTAAATTATCTCGTTTTTATGTTTACACTCAGCTATCTATAATTCGGTTATATGCCTCTATACTTTGGAAATGAATATGATTAAATGTATTTCTGCATTAAAATACGTAAAAATCACTTCTAAATTTTTTAATTTTTTGGAAACAAAATTAAGCATATTTTTTCTGCGTTAAACAATTGTTTTACAGTTGACCTGGAATAGAAAATGTTTTTTTAAAGCTGTGACTGTGCTGTTTAACAAAACATTTTCAACAACACTAAGACTTCATCCCGTTTTTACATAGTGACATAATCTAATTATAGCTTTCCCTTCCACTTGTTTGGAGAGTCACTTTCACATTTTTGTCTCCTATACCCCACGTGAAGACTTGGCTGAATTTTAAATCACAGTGTTAGTCGAATACATTCTCTTATTCCTTCCGAAAGTAGTATTTTTAGTCAGCTGATATTCTAAATAATAGTTCATGTTTTATTTATTATTTATATAAATTATGAATCGTAATTTTATATTTAAAAATATTTTAGCTTTTACACAAGTGGCTAAATCAGTATATCTCTTATATTTTTTGTATAATTTTAGTCGTATACACGAAAGTATGTTCGAGTAATAATTATGAATAATGATGTCATTATTATTATTACAATTATTATTTGTAAGTAATTCTTATAAGGATGTACTCTTTACAAAGGAATGTAAATTTTTAAATAATCATATTTAATTTTCTTTTATTCGATTCTGAGAAATAAATTTTAGGTTTTCTTTCTTTTTTTATGTCTTTCTTTTTCTTTTTTTGAATGACTACATGTGTTTTAATTGTGAGACTTTCAGTGAGCATGAACAACCGCTTTGAATGGGGGACTTTTTGGGGAAAATGAATACTTATCAAGTCCAAAAAACTCCCTCTTTCAAAATTAAAATTATTTTACAAAATTAAAACAACCTTCTAAATATCTTCGATACAACTAAAAACATCTATTTATTTTCATTTTGTTAATAAACAAAGCCCGATTGAATATTTGCATTAAAACGGGAGTTATAATTAATATATACACGTATCGCAGAATACTGTCTATGTAGACTATGCTAATATTCAACGTCATATTATCCGAAACGAGTATTTTACAACTTTCGTGCTATATTTCGCGAAAAAGAATACCTTTTTTCATGAAATGTTTACATTTTCTATAGTTAATTTTCAACAACAGCAAGTAAAAGTAGAATATATTTTGCTTTCTAACATGTGACAAGTGGCAGAACATAATTACAGTTTTCATCACCAGTTGTTTGGAAAGTAATTAGCGCATTTCAGTCTATCTCGTCATTTGTTACGTCACTAGAAGAGTTGGCAAAATTTCTGCTTACACTGTTATTTTGATTAACAGTGTATTCCAAATTGAATGAAATGCGCTTTAATTTTTTACCTGTTACAGATATGTAGGCAATGCAGGGGTCGTACACTTCGGGGATTTTTTCAGGGCAAATATCAGTAATTTTTTATAAAAAAATAAATCTAGGTTAAACGCGCGAAATTTCGCCTCATTTATAAAGAGATTTTCTATAAGAAAATACCGGTACCGGAGAATTTCTTGTCCTGTACATTTCAGGACAAGTACGCTCCTTGGAAATGTAATTTTCAAAAATGTTCAAAAAAAAAAATGTTGGAACTGAGATTATATTGATAAAGTAGTCCTACCATTATTTTTAACGGAGTTACACTTTTAAATTTTTCATGCGATTCCTGAATCTTATAAGTTGTATTTCGAAATATTTTCTCCATGTTATGTTAACAAAATAGTAAAAAAGTAAACCAGTAAAATGTCCATTCTCCTGCAATAAAAACTCATCTAGTAATTATACTTTAAATTTTATTAAATTTCGAGATTTCCGGCACTAAAGAGGTTTTTTTAAATGCCGGAAAGCTCTGATATTTCATAAAGTTCAAAATATTATAAATCCGTGTGATTTGACCGTAGAAGAATTGATTTTTTACTGTCTTTCTTGTCAAAGCATGGTAATATCTTTTTAAAGTAGAAAAATGGAATTTATAGGACCCTGCGGCCTGATATAAATTACTAAAAATGCAACTTTTTGAAAGTAGTAAGTTCTTTAAGGGAACGGGACCTTAAACTCATTTTTTTAAGTGCACTTTAAATACTATTAAAGTACAATTTTACAATAGTGTTCAATCACACTACATGAATTATGGCAGATATTTATCACCCAAGAAATTTAAAAAAAAATTAGGGTGAGAAATAAGGATGAATTTTCCTGACTATTTTAAGCATTATGAAGAACTTTTCAAAATGCCCCATGCGCATTCCATATCAATTAAAATCCCCATTTTTTTATGCCAGTTTGGTTTACATATACAAATAAAAGTGTGCATCGAATTTTATATGTTTGAATATAAAGGTAAGAAATAAAATATTTTCTAAATTTTATGAAACTTTCAGCATTTCTGCACTTAAGTTCCCTTAACTTTTCCAGTTATATTTAGTAAAAAAAAATGCACAGTTTTATTTGTATACGTAAACCAAACCGGCTTAAAAAATAATATTGGGGATTTTAATTAATATGGAATGCGCATGGGACATTTTGAAAAGTTCTTCATAACGCTTAAAATATTCCGGAAACTTCCTTATTTTTCTTCAATTTTTTTTTCAATTTCTTTTGTGATAAATATGTCCCATACTTCATGCAGTGTGCCCTTGAACAGTATTTAAAGTGCAATTAAAAAAAATTTAAAAATTGGGTTTGAAGATCCCTTGTCTCCTTAATCCACATTATCTTAATTCCTACCTTATTTGAAAATGTTGTGCAATTTGCATTGCCTACATATCTCCAATAGTTAAAGCGCGTTACAATCTTTTTGACACCTGTATTGTTGACTCGTTACAAATTCTGTGAGCTGATTTTGTTCGAGAATGGCTGGTTGGCACTCTGTTCATGGTCTTCTCTTTCTTATTTTACAACACTGTTGTTTTTCATAAGTACACTATGACGCAAAAGTTTAGACAATGACGTCATTCAGCTTTAAAATGTAGAATTATGACGTCAGAATTACAAAAACCTGTAAATATATTCAAAAACTGATTTAAAATGCTATGTACAAAAGACAGTCGTTTTATTTGCTATAATACTAATTTTTTTTCATAAAAATTCAAATGTGCTTGTCGCAAAAGTTTAGACACTATTCTAAATTTCTTTGAATATTCGCTGGCATATGCAAATTTAGAATCGATGATGTCACAAATTTGGAGTACTTAAGTTCTGCAAACGATTGCGCTTCATAGTCGACATGCCGAGAGCTAAAGAAATTCAAGTGAATGAGGTTTCAAGGATTTGGCAGTTGAAAGGTGAAGGGAAGAGCGTTTCTGAAATTTCTGCTATTATTAATAGGTCAAAAAAATCTATTTATCGAGTTTTATCGAGTGGTTCCGAATATAAAGCAAAATGCCGGTCTGGGAGGCCACGTGTGACAAATGTACGAGAGGATCGCCTGATACAAAGACTAGCGAGTACTCAACAAATGAGCGTACGTCGAGTTCAAAGCTCATCGGGACTCTCTGTATCAAAGGATACGATTCGTAGACGAATTTTGGAAAAAGGAACAATCGTTTATAGCAAAATGCAGAAGAAACCAGCTCTGAAACCATATCATAAGTTACAAAGACTTATGTGGGCTCGAAAGCATATGTCATATGGAGAGAAATGGCAGTCAGTCATATTTAGCGATGAAAAAAAGTGGAATCTGGATGGTCCAGATGGTTGTTTATCGTATTGGCATGACTTGCGGAAGGAACCTCGACGTTTTTTTAGTCGCAGACAAGGAGGGGGCTCGGTGATGGTTTGGGCAGCCTTTTGCTATAATGGACAAGTATCTCTGACCTTCACCAGTGGTCGTCAAACTTCACAGCATTATACACAGACATTAGAAGAAAACCTACTGCCATTTGCTGAGCTTCTAGGGTGTCCTCAGTGGGAATTTCAGCAAGACAATGCTTCAATTCACACTGCAAAACATTCAAAATCTTGGTTTAATTCCCATAATATAAGAGTTCTCGACTGGCCAGCATGTAGCCCAGATCTTAACCCTATAGAAAACCTTTGGAGCATCATGTGTCGCAAAGTTTATAGCAACGCTAGACAATACTCTTCTGAAAAGGAACTTAAGACATCTATTGAGAATGCATGGTACGATATCGATCCACAAACTATGCAAGATTTAGTTTCTTCCATGCAATCTCGTGTATATGACGTAATACATAAGCATGGATGCGCAACCAGGTTTTAAAAATTGTTTATTTCGATTTTATTTAATTTGTGTCTAAACTTTTGAGACAGCAGTTTATTTTTGTTACCATTTAATTTATTGCAATATGCACAATTCCACTTTTCTTTGTTATAAATATTGTTTATATGTACAGCACATTAATTTCAAGCAGTGATTTGAAAATTGAATAAATATTTTTCAAAGTATGTAAGAATTTCTTCATTGTCTAAACTTTTGCGTCATAGTGTAAAACATTTTATACACTGTTAAAAATCTGCAACAAACTGTCCAGCAATTCGACCGTTTTTAAAGATAACAGTTACTTGGCCATATTATTAAGCGCACCTAACCATATTATGGACCATGTTATAACCAGAATACAGTTAAATTACGGTTAACTTTTTTCTATAAAAACGGCTGAATTGCTAGACAGTTTGCTGCATATTTTTAACAATGTAGTTACAGCGAATAGATAGATCAATTGATGTCTATTTTACATATTGACATGTTATTTGAAGAATATGTTTTGCGAGCACTCCTTACGAAATAGATTTAGAAAGAACATATTTTATGACAAACTGCAACATTTAGATCATGTTTGGATGTAAAACTGAACATGTTTATTTGATGGTTTTTTTTTTTTTTTTTTTTTTTTTTACAGAGATCTTTTCCTTTTGATTAATTCTAAATTTCACTGTCAATTTGTATTTTAAAAATAATTAGGGAAATATTTTATAATGTAGTGGCAGGCCGTTCAACAACACAAACTTTTCTAATAACAAAGCATTTTCAACAAAAATCTTTAAAATTAGAATTTATGATACTATTAATAAACTTCGTCATATTACCTACCTGTGTCTTAAGTTTCAAATTTAAGTACTATAAAACCTGACCGGAGTACTAAGTAATTATGAAATAAACCACCCCACAAAACAGATAACAAAGCATTTTCAACAAAAATACCAAAAAATTGAATTTACTGATCGTCTTTTGCTAAATACGGAATCTAATTGCAAAATTTCTTTGCCACTTACTATCTGTAAAGTAATACCCTCACTTTTTTTCTGGCTCTTTTGTTTTCGTTTGTCTTACCTAATATATTACCTAATATTTCATAGTGCCTAAAACAAAAACCAATATTCTGGCATTTATAAAACCGAAATCAATAAATAATTATGAAAAAAAAAATTGTACTTTTTCGTTTTATTTATTTGATGAAATGACAGTTATAAATTAATAAGAAAATAAGCACTCTATTTTGAGAATAATAAAAGCATTTTTATTCTTATAAGTTAATGATTTTATTAAAAATACTTTTGTAAATTCCTGGAAGTTTATAATGATATTCCCTGGTACTTCATAGTATGTAAAATGAAAGCCAGTGTTCCAAAATTTATCAGATAGAAATTAATGAATATTTTTTTAACTTCCCCATTTTATCTATCTATGTGGTCATTTATTTTATTTTAGTTTGAAAGCAAGAGGGAGATGTAAGTTAATACAAAAATAAATGCTTTACTTTCAAAATTACAAAAGTTACTAAAAAGTTACTTAAGATTACTTAGAAGTTTATAAAACTATTTTTTTCATGTTATAGTATCTAATGTAATAACTGTTAATTACAAAGCAATATTGGTATCTTTTCGTTTGCTTTTCTTTTTTCTAAAATTTTCTTTTCAAAGAAAAATAACCGTCCTTTAATAAGTTATTCAATTTTGAAATCGAAATATAGATTCACCTCAAGACGAAAATAAACTTTGTACAATAATTGGTGTAGTTTATGTGTTTCATAATTTACAATTCATGCACTTACTAAACTATATATCTAGAAATAAGAAAATTACTGAAATGCATATTTTATGGGAATTTTTTTGTTTCATTTTCAAAGAAGGGAGAAAATAAACATAACTCAAATACCCCACTTAAATACCCCATTTTTGTGTTTATAAAACTGATTAAAATACATATTTATGACTAAAAACTTTACAGAAATGCATTCGTTTACCTTAAAATTTCTTCGTAAGTCTTGAAGTTCATAAATATTATAGTGAATTTTTAATCAGATTCTGATTTGTATGTTTAAGGGAAGTTTTAAGCGAAGGCGTGTATTGATCTGATATCCGCATATACACTGTTAAAAATTTTGTGTTCACTGTAAAAAAAAAAGTACTAAAAAACGGAAATACTACTGGCAATCTAGACGCCAGCACTATTTCCGTTTTTTTACGGGAATTTTTAACCATAAATTACAGAAAAATTTCCGTTTTTAATCAGAAAAACGAAACGTTTTCTGTAATTTATGGGTAAAAATTCCCGTAAAATAAACGGAAATAGTACTGGCGTCTAGATTGCCAGTAGTATTTCCGTTTTTTAGTCCGTTTTTTTTACAGTGTTGGGTTGAATCTGTTTTATGGTGGTACCGTAGCTACAACCACAAGATGGTGAAATTTCGTTCTAGCATTTGGAGCTTTGGTTTAATTGGAGCTCAGGATGTTAGAACGAGATTTCATCATTTTATGAGTGGAGCTACTGCAGCACAAAAATTTCTTTCAACAGAGTATAACTTTTTAACACTGTACCACGAAAAATCTTTAACTTCAAATTTACTTTAAGATAATAAATTTTAAAACAATGATTGTGTATAAGGAATTTTTATTTTTGCTAACAATTAAGTAAAGCACACAGAATCTAATAACTACATCTGGAAATTCAGAATTCTAAAGTAATTAATTAATTAAAGACATTCTAAATAAATGTTCAATTTTTATAAATTACGGCATCTAGATAAGTAAAAATAGTTAGAAAACATGTTACTTACACACAAATAAAATTCTGAGTTTTATTAACAAATAAGTAATCCGCATTGTAACAAAAATATATAAATATGAAAATTTAGTATTTCGATGTAAAATCTATCGATTTAAAAAAGTGATCAAACAGTGAGGTAATTCAATAATCTGTCCTATCTTTGTTAACATTCAAATTATAACTGTATTTTCATATATATAATCTTGCACTGCATGCATTAGATATCAACATACACTGTAAAAAACTTATGTAACAGTATTCCATAAAATTGGTGGCAACATGCTGCCTCCAATTTTATGGAGTAATTTAACTTATATAATGGTGTGATTTAAACTGATATAACTGGTCTAATAGTACACATTAGTGTAACGCAACGCCAGTTATATTGGTTAATTTACTCAATAAAATGAAGCAGCAAGGCTGCCACCAGTTTTATGGAGTAACGTTACATAATTTTTTTACAGTGTAGCAACAGAATTCTTGAAGTTGTTACTTGTTATTACAATTCCATAAAAATATTTTTTCTTGAAAGTTTTAAGAGAGAATCATTAAATTTAAATTATAGATTTCTGTTTCTTAAATCTATTTTATGTATTTTAAAATCCTTATATGCATAAGATTGTGATACATCCACGGAGTCGTCAATATTTTTAAAAGCTTTATAAACATTATTATACATTTAGTCATCGTCTCTATGCTATATTAAAGGCTGTAAATGTTGCGTTTAATGTATATTTTTGTGAGCTGCAAAAATAAAATAATTAAAAACAAAATACTACTCAATTTGTTAAAAATTATAAATTATGGTAACATATAAATAATGCATGCTAAAAAAAAAAAAAAAATCGTAAATGAAACCTTGAAATATTTCAACTATCTTATAAGAAATTTCACTTCCTCCCAAACGAAAAACAAAAAAAATCAATTTTTTCAATTTTATATTTTTATATTCCAACATTTTTTCTCTTAAAGCTAAATGAGAAAGAATAAATAAATAATATATCTAAAATTGTAATTTTGGGAAATTTGGTGTTTTTTAGAAGTTATCGAGTTAAAGAAATTGTGAAACCATAAAATAAGTCATCCGTCCGTAAAGTCGTTTCATATGCTCAAAAAATTCTTTTTTTTTTTTTTTTTTTTTTCGCTTCAATGTTCGTACAATTTCTTTCTTTGGAAAGCTAGATGAAAAATGCGCCTAGACTGAGTTAACTTCTAAGGCTTCTGGGTTGGTTTGAAATTCAAAATGTCACTCAGTAAGGGAGCACGAATTGTGCGGCTTCGGTCGGAGAATTAACTAGGGGATCAGAATTCTTTGAAAAGTCTCAAAGCATTCTATCATTTATTCGAAAAAATTTAAAGGTACATGGAATTGAGATGAAGAAGATTGGGATGTACTTTTATTGCCTTTCCTTCCATGTATTTAGTTCTCTTGAGGTTCAGGTAGAGCGGGACATTCAATGGTTAAGAGCGATATAGAGTATTAAATAAAACTTTTGTGATATAAACGATAAATTGCCTCCAGTGTTCAATTTATTATCCTTTCTTTCGAATAAACTTTTATGGCTAACGCTTTTAACGTTTATTGTATAATAAAAATGTATTTGTTCGCAACTATGACAACTGAATTTCAATTTATTCATTAAAATTCATATTTTTGCGTTTAAATGTTCTTTTTCAAATGTAAATGACACAAATGTTCCCAGATGTATATTTCATATGCGATCTTTAGAAAAGGTATGCATGTTTAAGAAGTTTCACTACTTAATTCTGTCATAGAACTTGCGTATATATATATATGTATATGTGTGTTTGTATATCATATATATATAATAATTATTTAATTATCCTTTATTTGGTTCTAGGCAGTATTTGCTTTAAAGCTTAATCCATTAATAGATAGAAATAATATTTAGTATATATTAGTTTTTATTCCAAAACAACGTATTTTACTAAATTCTTAAGTTTGCAGCACTTCACTGATTTCTTGGAATAAATGTTGGAATTCATTTTTAAATTATCTATTGAGGGCGCTGGTCACATATATTGAGGCATATGCTTGACCATATTGTACATTATTACTCCTTGGTCCATCAACATTTTTAAAAAGATTTTTGGCAACATGTGCATTGTGCAAATATTCTCTTTTATTTGTATTTAATGCTGCCTCATTCTTAGTCAGCGATGCTTTCAATATGGTAATGTGAATTTTATTTCTTAATCCTTTTTGATCACTTTTTATTTTAAACTTATTTGTATTTCATAATTTATTTCTCTATTTTTTGTGTGTTGGTAGTCCCTAATTCATATTCTTTAGCTTTTTATGGCTAATATGAAGATTAAACCACACACTTTATTTGTGGAACTCTAGGCATTTGGGACATGAAAATTCTGTCTAGGTTCTACAAATATCCATTATTTATTCTCTACTTATTTTATTTTATTTTATTTTATTTTTTTATGTTTCTTGGTAATTTGTAATTTTTTTAATGATAGTATAAATATATACATATATATAATTATTTATTTATTTATGGCCTCAAGTATTTAATTTATTCAGCTTTATTTTTGGGGTGTGCTTTTTATCGCTTTTGCTCTTCATAGTAATTAATCTATTTAAAAAATTATAAAATTTATATTTTTAAGTACAAAATCATAAAATTTATGGAGTTCAAAAAGAGATGAAATCATAAAACAACTTAGCCGAAAGTGAATATGTTTCACCTACTTTTAAAAAAGTAATCATAAGTTTGTATTTTATTTTTCAACAATTCCTTTCTAGAGGTAAGAAATTAACCCCGACAGAGTTTGTATTGGATTGAAATTTCAAATTTTGCTCAATAATGGAGCACGCATTGTAGGTCTTCTCTCGAAAACTGAACTTGGGTTTCTTTCAAAAGCCTCAAAGAATTCTGTCATTTATTCGAATATTTTGGACGTACTTAAAATTGAAATGAAGAAGAATTTCAGAAGAAATTTTATTTCTTTTCTTCCAATATATTTTAGTTCTCTAGAGGTTTATGGGAAGCAAGACACTGAATGGTTAAGAGAGGCATAGAGCATTAAAAAAAGTTTAAATGATTGTAGCTGAACTACATTCAGTATTCTCTTCATGTTTATTTTTTTAGGGGCGGCGGAGAGGGCATTGGCTTTTATATTTTGTGATATCTTAACACGTTGACCGCCGCAGATTGCCACGAAGGGCCTTTTTTGGCAGACATTTACAAAACGGTTTTCACTATTTTCGAGTCGGCTCACAACTCCGAACTAATATTTGTTAATTTTTCACAAAGTGTTAATTTAATACATTTTTAATTAAAAAATATCATTTTAATTATTTTTGCCTTTTAACGCCAAACTGAAATTTAAATAGCTAAACATGGCTAGAGGTGGAGGAGGGGTCTTTTTTTAAATACATGGTAATAATCTATCAACAGCCCCATTTCAAAGCAATAAATTGACTTCAACGAAATTATTGATGGCACAGTATTTGAGTGATATGACGCCTCAGGAAATATCACACATATTTCTGTTGTATGATAGTCAATGTGTTAAAACGGAATCTGTGTATAACTGCTTTAATTGGATTGGTGCCAGCGAAGAAGGACCACTGAAACTACTGATTTAAGCGTTACAGAATTTTTTTAAATGCTAAACAATTCCTATTCAAGGCAGATTTGAATCAATCGAAACATGCGAACTGTGGCTATTAAATAGCCGGACTGGTTCTTCTCGTATAAACAATGAGCGTGGTGCAGTTGGTTGGTTGAGTTTATGACGGCCAATTATCAACACGGGGGATATAGGCCCTAAGGGGGTGAAGTGCCCTCCGTGGGGGTCTTTCTAAGGGAACCTAATCCTTATTTACGCAAGGAAATCCAAAGTTCGAAGAAAACCACGGAAAATACCGAACGATTAGGCCGACGGGCGCGATTGGGTTTAAACCCAGCACCTCCCGTCTACCAGCTGCGAGAGCAGAACCACTGGTGGGCCACACTTTATCTCGGCCACTGGTGGGCCAAGCGTAGTGCAGTCGAACTTTCCTTGACACTATGATGTGGTATCTCCCCAATCCCCTGCTCGATCGTCAAGGACACGTGCCGCTTAGTTTGACTGTAGCATTTGCTCGGAGTGAACAGTGCGCCAGTGCCGGAAGAACCATCCATATTTAGATGGAACAACGGGTTAAACTCAAGTTTCTTGTGACGTTTCTCGGCAAAACCGCCACAGAAGTTTATGCTATGTTAAAAGAAGTGTATGGGCATGAATATTTATCGCGCACTCGGATTTTTGAGTGGTTTAGATTGTTCAAAGAGGAACGAGAAACGACCGAAGCTGATGTGCGCACTAGACGTTCCTGCACCTCAGTAACGGACGCAAACAATAAAAACATTAGTTAGTTAATACTCGGAAATCGTCGTGTGAGTATCTGATACTGAATTGACAAGGATTAGAAAAAAAAATTGTCAGTTTTTGCATGAAACATTCAACATGAAGAATCCTGGATCCTTCACCAGAACAATGCGCCAGCCCATTCAGGTTTGTCTGTTATGATATTATGAACGAAGCACACAACCCCAGTGTTGGATCACACACTATACTTGCCCGACGTAGATCCCTGTGACTTATATTTATTTATAAAAGTCAAATCGGAGCTGAAAGGGGCAAGCTTTCAGAGGATGGAATCGGTCAAAGCAAAAGCGGTACTGACTCTCTGCAAGCTGACAGAAGAAGACTTCCGGCAATGCATTGCACGGTGCAAAATTCGGATGCAGCGGTACAGAGATCTTCAAGAGAAATATATTAAAGGCGATAAAGTTTCTGATGTAATTGGTGACTAATAAGAATATTTATAACATCAGTCCGGATTTTTAATAGCCACACCTCGTAATTTCATCTAAGTGTAAAAACACACATTAATGTATTAGATTTACGTTACAAAATTTATAAAAATGCAATTGATAGCAATAGTTTTATATCAAAATTTGAGGATGAAGCAGAAATATCAATTAATCCAAGGTATATTAATAAAATATTTCAGTTTATAATTATAAGAATACGAATTAAAAGAAAAAAAAAACATAACTTTCTTCTTCTTTATATATTGATTGGTGTCAATAACAAAAATGTTTAGATCTAGCTTAACAGAAAAATAGTGCGGGAATTTTGTAAATACTTCAGTAGCCGTATTAACTGATTGATTAACCGGTATTGGATTTCGTCCTAAATCTTATGGTCATTATCAATTTGTTGAGAATATCCTTAGAGCGAAGCCAGTCGCTGTAATGCTAGAAATTGACACACTCACCATGTAGACTAATAGGTGACTAATTCGTCTCATTGTGATTATCAGGTTGCATTCCTTTTGTGTCTCCATTGTGACATTTCCAACTCATTTTAAAATAGGCCATATCGGCGTCATATCGACTTCGAAAGATTCATGTTTCACGTTTCATAGCTAAAATGGTGACAAAGAGGCACTCTTTGATCACGGCGCCTTCACATTGTGGTCATACTTGAACCTTTGTGCTGTTATGGTAAGCTTTTTTTAATTTTCACTGTAGATATTGAAGACTATTTCTGCCCCACATGTGGTTATTATTTTTTGTTCTTCAAACATTAAATGTAATTTAGAAAATGTTAACATTTATAACCATTATTTTAAATGTTAAAAATATTTATGCATTAAGAACGCAAGATATATAAGACATTGATATAATATATAATAATCCATATGAAGCCTTTGATAATAGTGACGATTTCAAAGATATATCGCAATCTGGTGGTTTAAAGATTTTATAATATACAATACATGTTCAGGAAGCTGAAATCGATAATTTAAATTTAATGAAGGTCTTTCAAAACTTTCCGAAAGGAAATTGGAAACATGAAGCTATAATCAAACATTAAAAAACAAATACTTCTTTAATAAAAGAAATCTGTTGCTATAGTAATCTGCAATGCATTCAATGCAAAATTACAGGGACAAAATGCAGTAATTAATTGAATGTTAACTGCTATAGAATTTTATGAAAGAGCTTTGTAATACGTTTGCTAGAGACAAATGCGCATATGCTCATCGAAATATTTAAAAGTGGATATTTATATTATGCATTTACAAACTTTTAGTTCATGAAATAAATTAAAACACGAAAGTCAGCTTTTGAGAGTTTTCGTGGATAAAATAAAATAACCGTATCTTTTGAACATTTGTCTAATATATTTATTTGTACATTATGTGAAAGAGAAGATAAAATACCAATTCGAAATATATTGTACCCTTGAGAGACAAGTTTTTTAATAAAAGTAGATTTATATAACGATCGACCGAAAGAGGTTTTTGATACCGAAACCGAATTTCGGGAATTTTCATATTTTCGGCCGAAAACAAAAACGGAAACGAAAATATCCCCACTTTTGTTTTCAGTAATTAATGCATACATAAATATACATAATTGTTAATTATACATGTTTACTAAATATACATAATTATTAATTTCTGAAGTAAGAATATCATCGTTGTAATATACATCACGAGACATTCATATTATTGACGGGAGAAATATTTTCTCTTATTTTGCGAGCGAAAATCATTTTTCTGAACATTTATGCAACTTAATTTCAAAGTCACACTGGCTAGAACATGAATATGAACTTATGAACACTAATAAATTATGTCAGATGTAAATTTTCAACTGGGCGAAAAATGTTCGGACCAGGATTTGAACCAAGGATCTCTTGGCTGAAGCCGCCAATGCTCTACCATCGGAGCTATCCCTGACTACTCTGGTGGAACTTTTTCATCCAGCTAACCTGATATAATTTATTTACCAATTAGAATAACTGTGTTAAAATTAATATAGACTAATAAATTAGTCTTGACACGATATATGTTAAATATAAATCACCAATTTTAAAGATTAAATAAAAGTAGTGCAGTAAAACATTACGTTTCTTATTATTTTATTACATAATATTAAATATATTCAGAAATTGAAAAAAACTTTTCTCTTCCGCACGTTACTCGAAACCATGTTTTCTAATAGCCTAACGCCGTATTATTATTACACTATGACGCAAAAGTTTAGACAATGAAGAAATTCTTACATACTTTGAAAAATATTTATTCAATTTTCAAATCACTGCTTGAAATTAATGTGCTGTACATATAAACAATATTTATAACAAAGAAAAGTGGAATTGTGCATATTGCAATAAATTAAATGGTAACAAAAATAAACCGCTGTCTCAAAAGTTTAGACACAAATTAAATAAAATCGAAATAAACAATTTTTAAAACCTGGTTGCGCATCCATGCTTATGTATTACGTCATATACACGAGATTGCATGGAAGAAACTAAATCTTGCATAGTTTGTGGATCGATATCGTACCATGCATTCTCAATAGATGTCTTAAGTTCCTTTTCAGAAGAGTATTGTCTAGCGTTGCTATAAACTTTGCGACACATGATGCTCCAAAGGTTTTCTATAGGGTTAAGATCTGGCCTACATGCTGGCCAGTCGAGAACTCTTATATTATGGGAATTAAACCAAGATTTTGAATGTTTTGCAGTGTGAATTGAAGCATTGTCTTGCTGAAATTCCCACTGAGGACCCCCTAGAAGCTCAGCAAATGGCAGTAGGTTTTCTTCTAATGTCTGTGTATAATGCTGTGAAGTTTGACGACCACTGGTGAAGGTCAGAGATACTTGTCCATTATAGCAAAAGGCTGCCCAAACCATCACCGAGCCCCCTCCTTGTCTGCGACTAAAAAAACGTCGAGGTTCCTTCCGCAAGTCATGCCAATACGATAAACAACCATCTGGACCATCCAGATTCCACTTTTTTTCATCGCTAAATATGACTGACTGCCATTTCTCTCCATATGACATATGCTTTCGAGCCCACATAAGTCTTTGTAACTTATGATGTGGTTTCAGAGCTGGTTTCTTCTGCATTTTGCTATAAACGATTGTTCCTTTTTCCAAAATTAGTCTACGAATCGTATCCTTTGATACAGAGCGTCCCGATGAGCTTTGAACTCCACGTACGCTCATTTGTTGAGTACTCGCTAGTCTTTGTATCAGGCGATCCTCTCGTACATTTGTCACACGTGGCCTCCCAGACCGACATTTTGCTTTATATTCGGAACCACTCGATAAAACTCGATAAATAGATTTTTTTGACCTATTAATAATAGCAGAAATTTCAGAAACGCTCTTCCCTTCACCTTTCAACTGCCAAATCCTTGAAACCTCATTCACTTGAATTTCTTTAGCTCTCGGCATGTCGACTATGAAGCGCAATCGTTTGCAGAACTTAAGTACTCCAAATTTGTGACATCATCGATTCTAAATTTGCATATGCCAGCGAATATTCAAAGAAATTTAGAATAGTGTCTAAACTTTTGCGACAAGCACATTTGAATTTTTATGAAAAAAATTAGTATTATAGCAAATAAAACGACTGTCTTTTGTACATAGCATTTTAAATCAGTTTTTGAATATATTTACAGGTTTTTGTAATTCTGACGTCATAATTCTACATTTTAAAGCTGAATGACGTCATTGTCTAAACTTTTGCGTCATAGTGTATATAACGTTTAATATATTCAGAAATTAATAAAGTTTTTGCATATATGGTTAAAAAATAATAAAAGATATTTGAAATTTGAGGTCTATTTGGATGAAGATGGCAATGTTCGTTTAATTTTTTTAAGGTACAAGATGATCACTTTACTTCCGCATGTTACTAGAAGGCATGTTTTGTCATAGTCCAACTCCATATTATTATTATTATATAACATTTAATATATTGAGAAGTGAATAGAGTTTTTGCACATATGGTTAAAAATTAATAAATGATAATTGAAGTTTTAGGACTATTTTTCTGAAGGTGGTAATGTTCGTTTAATTTTTTAAGGTACAAGATGATCACTTTACTTCCACATGTTACTAGAAAACATGTTTTGTCATAGCCCAACTCCGTATTATTATTATATAACATTTAATATATTGAGAAGTGAATAGAGTTTTTGCACATATGGTTAAAAAATAATAAATGATAATTGAAGTTTTAGGACTATTTCACTGAAGGTAGTAATGTTCGTTTAATTTTTTAAGGTACAAGATGATCACTTTACTTCCGCGTGTTACTCGAAAACATGTTTTATCATAGCCCAACTCCATATTATTATTATATAACATTTAATATATTGAGAAGTGAATAGAGTTTTTGCACATATGGTTAAAAAATAATAAATGATAATTGAAGTTTTAGGACTATTTCGCTGAAGGTGGTAATGTTCGTTTAATTTTTTAAAGTACAAAATGATCACTTTACTTCCGCATGTTACTCGAAAACATGTTTTGTCATAGCCCAACTCCATATTATTGTTATATAACATTTAATATATTCAGAAATGAATAAAGTTTTTGTATATGTTGTTAAAAAATAAATGATAATTGAAATGTTAGGACTATTTCGATGAAGGTGGTAATGCTCGTTTAATTTTTCAAGGTACAACATGATTACTTTACTTCCGCGTGTTACTCGAAACCATGTTTTGTCATAAACCGACGCCGTTTTCTCTTTCATACTCAACCCTTTCAGTACTATCTCATTCACCTAGCAGCTGTGAGTCATCGCGGTCTAACTAAAAAATCAAAGCTTTTAAAACATTTACAATGGGGATTATTGGGTGAAGACCGTTATGAATTCATTTTTTTTTTCAAGGGCCCGATAAGTAGTACCGATGCACTAAAATGATAATTAGTTCCATTCCTTTTTATAGAATTGAACCATTCTGCTGCCTAGATTATATTTGAATTATTATATTTAAATATTTTAAAATGAAAAGATTGAGGGCAATTAAGTGTTTTTTACGAATGTCGTTCAGAATTTTCTTCTAAATAGGCCGATCCTGATTTTCAGCAACTTGCTGTTTTGTTTATTTTTCACAATACCCATTTTTAAAAATAAATTTATAAACTTTCAATGAAGGAACAAATTGGTTATACAAAAGCGGTTTATTATAAAAGAATTATTTACTTAGTTTTAAAGAATATACCTCACGAAACAAAGCAGCGTTGATTTGATATAACATTCAATTGTATTGTATTCATTACATCTGCATTGAAAAATATTTATAATGTAAGATCAATGCTTTCATTACATTAAAAATATTTACCATTGTGTACGAGTATTCTGAAAACATTGACATTTTAAAAAAACTGTTTTAACGGTGTTGAAAATAAATACTTTGATTTCAGATTTACCTAATGTGGTGCTCTTGATATCAGTTCAATATTATACGAAATGGAAGCGCAATTGCGTTAAAATTTATGAAGTAATCCATAAGTATAATTTCGCTTTTAGAATATTAAATCGTTTCATACTACTAAACTTGTGTCCATATAAAGTTGAAAAAATCTAAAGAAGAATTAAACATATTTTGAAAACTGGCCTCTAATAGAAAAAGATCAAATATTAAGTTTTCTGTCTTCGTTAAAATCATTATGTCGTGACACCATACTGTACTATCTTACATGTCTAGCTTATCAGAAGAAGAATCATGTAATCCTTCAAAATGTATAGGATTCTAATAACAAAGGGAAGCTTAAAGTCTTTAGAAATGGTTGTAATGGGTGAGAACAGTACTAGATTTCTAATCTGCGTTAGAGAATTACCTTGTCGTCAGATGATTCAAATTGTCTTGACATATTTAAAATCGAAAAAAAAATCTAAAGGTAGATCCTTAATTTCCTAATGTGTCAGTAATATCATAAGTCGTTTAGTTTCCAAACATAGTTGTAATTGAAAATAAGTGAAATCCATTGTCTGTTAGCATTTTTATGTTGTATAGAAAGAATATAAAGTCTCTACAAGTTTAAAGGTCAGAAGATTGAAAAATAAATCATATAATCTATCGTTTTCGGTTTCTATGAAATGAGTATAGTTTTTGTGTAGTTACTTTACTTACACTTTTCAAAAAAGCTTTATAATTGTAATTAAAAATTATAGTGCTATGATCTCTACCTCATCATCTAAACATCATCGAAAAAAATAAGCATTGTGTAAAATATGTACTATACACCTACAATACTGCAGTATTATGCAATATTAGTTTTTGTAGTTCAAAGTTTATAACGTTTTAAGGGCACTTTATATCCTTTGATTTTCTTTCTTTTCAATGTGAGTATTGTATAATACCAAAATAACGTTAATCAAAATTTATGAGGTAAAGAAATCCGGACAATAATTTATAAACATCCGTTACACAGTTTACTGCTGCACTCATACTCCTAAAAATTAGAAATTATCTAAACAATGCTATTTACACATTCTGTCATTAAAATGAAAAGGAAAACAAAAAATTATAAATAATCAAAATACACTAAATTAAGATAAAATAGGAACTAAAAATGTGAATTTAAACAGGATGTGGATTTAAACACGCTGTAATTTGAATATTTGAATACATTTCTGAAATGGTAAAACGCCATTATCTGAAGACTCATTTTTGCGTTAGTCTTTGTGTTGACGGCTAATGGCTCGAAAAATCGTTCTATCACCATTAGGCTTCTGAATTGAAACTTTTCTTGAGAATCCCTAATCAGGAAAAATGATTTTTTCTTCAAAACAACATTATGGTGATCATGATGGGGAAAATGATGGGGAAATTTTAGAACAGACATTAAGCCTCATTTTTTTCCAAGTGAAAATTTTGATTCAACCCTGATATAAACTTGAAATAATGCAAAAAAATGGAGAAATGTAAAAGCACATTTGGAAGCACACGTGTATTTACAAATGTGTACATAAATTCGATAGGTATAGTACTCGAAAAAAAAAATCCACCCGAACGGTTGTCATTATTTCAATTCTAAAAATCGTGGAATAAACGTTGTTTGTACCAAAATGATTTGTTTTTGATTTTCTACAATCCTGTTATGGTGAAAGCTCTGTCGCCCAGCGGCATGGTCGGTCGCAACAGCTGCTACCATGGTGGGGGTCCGGGTTCGATTCCTCGGGTAAGACATGGATGTATTTGTAGTTATATAAATATGCAAAGGGAAAAATAAATAAAGAGAGTTGTGACTTCTTGTTGTTTCTGTGTATAATAAGGGTCATTGGAGGCGAAAAACCATAGTTGCTATAGATCCCAAATCATTCTTCGCTACGGTAGACTTCAATGTCAATGGTGAAATCTATATTATAAAACAAAACATGCCCGTAAGTAACGCTGATGTCATATTGACGGTGGCTACACCTGACCAATAAATTTCGTTTTTACGGAAATTTTTTTTATTTTTAAACGTTGTACGATTTCCATTTTTAACGGTTAGATAGGGAAACATTTTTTCTTTCAAATGCAATTGACTCAAAACTGTATCTTAGTTTACTGATTTTTTATAGTTAAAAAAAAAAAAAAAAATTGAAGCATGTTTTTTTTTTCTAAAATCTTAATCTCTATCTTTATTGCGTGCAGCCAAATTATGAAAGATTAATCCGTTTGAATTTAAAATACTTATGAGAAAAATTGTTTGCAGCGTATTTTAATTTATTGTAATTATTACATGTATATTACCAGGGCCGAAACTAAGAGGGGCAGTGGGGCATGTGCCGCGGGCGCCAAATAAAGATTTTGTTTGTCGAATTTTCTCACTTCTATACTTAGCACGGTATTATTAAAATCATCCTGTCTGGGGTATGTCAAAGCATAGAAAAAACTAAGGATGATACTGTTTAAGGATCCTGTATAAAGTGGAATTTTTTTTTTCGATACCGTTTTCAAGGTTTTAATGAATCAATATTTGGCAATGCTGATTACGTAGTTCAGTATTATATATTTTATGATTGCTAATTTTAGATTTTAAAATAAGTCGGCTATTATAAACTTGGTTAAATTCTCTTTGTAAATTTACTTTGCGGAAGAAGGCACCAAAATCCATGTTTTCCCCGGATGCAAAAAAGGCTAGTTTTGGCCCTGTATACTACTCCTCTATTTTTAAAACCTAATAAAAAAATTCAAGTAATTTTGATAGGATAGTTTTGATCCATTTTTGGTTGTTGGCGCGTCATAAACCCGTAAAATCTTTTTTGAAAAACATTGGCACGCGGATTTAATAAGGTTCGCTGTATCTGGAATTTTCACTTCAGTTCACTACAAATCCCTGCAATTTTTTAATATTTTATAACCTTTTAAGGTCCAAAGGGATACATGAATGTCCCCAAATCCCTAAACTCTTTTCAACCGAGATTTTTTTGTTTTTTACAGAACACTTTGTAAATAGGATAACTTCAAAAGAAGATTTAAAGCAGTTATTATTTTTGTAGAAATAATATCTTCGTTGTTTCCGATAACTTTTAAAATTTGAAAGGGAATTGAGAATTACATTATCAAAATATAAACTAAATTTTGCTTTTCTTATTTTCTAATTACAATTGATTAATTTTAACGACTTAAAAATAATTTTTACCTATACATTGTATATTTCCTTGTTCGAAAAAATCAATTGACAGCTACTCAAAACATTCCCTTTTAAAACCTTAATCCTTTTTCAGCGGATATTTCGAAAGCCGAATATGAGCTCATTTAAGTGTTGCATTTGTAATTTAGAAAAACAAGTTCCCCTTCTGAGTTGGCTTACTTTGTATAACTTTTTAAGCTAGATAACTTCATTGCTGATTTAAATAAGCTTTTGTTAATTATTCTTTACAAAATTGTAATTTGTTTTCGATTGCTTTCAAAATTTTTAATTCATTAACAGTCGCAATATCAGAATAGAAGCTGATTATTATCTTCTTACTAAGCTTTTTAAAATTCACGTAATTTTAAAGTTTTAATATATTTTTATTCATAAATTGTATATTTCCCCTTTTGATAAAGTACCATCAATAGCTATCTAAAACTATCTATCAAAAAGAAAAAAAAAAGGATCCTTGGCAATAGATATTTCGTGAAAGAAATGTCATCTCATATCAGTGGATATTACTTAAAATCTTTAAAAAGAAAATCGTTTTCATAATTGACTTTCTTTGTATAGCCTTTTTAATTAGATAATTTCATTACTGATTGTCTTTTAAGAATTATTTTAAAAAATCTATTATTTGTTTTCGGAAAGTTTTAAAATTTGTAGTTCAGATAAAAATCTTTATATCAAAATACTAATTACTGTTTTCTTATTTAGCTGATAATAATTTACTGAATTTTAATGTTTGAAAATATTTTTTTATTTATATACTGTATGATTCCTATTTTGATAAAAGACATACTATAGCTACTTCAAAATTTCCCTCGGAAAAAATAAAAACAGAAAACTAATTCCTCAGCAATGAATATGTCGTAAAAGAAACTGAACTGATATCAATATATTTTTTTTAATCTTTTAAAATAAAACTGTTATCATTATTCACATGCTTTGCATACCATTGTAAATTACATTATTTTATTATTAGAGGCAATATTAATCTGTTAAAAGAAATCTGTAATTAATTCACGATAATCTTAAAAATTTGAAATACTGCTAAGAAACATTATCAAACTAGAAGTTAATTATTACTTTTCTTACTATTCTGATTAAAAGTGATTAAATTTTTACCATTGAAAAGTAATTTTTATTCATAAATTTTGTATTTCCTGTTTTCATAATAGACTACCGATAATTAATTCAATCCTTCCCTGTAAAAAAAAAAAGGTAATCTCATGGCAATAGCAATTTCGCGCAGGAAATAGAACACATTTTAATCTGTCACTTTCAAAATGTATCCATTTCACGGTTGAATCAAAGCGGAAACAATGTAATTTGTTTAGTTTCCTTTGTAAATTTGATAAATTCATTAGTTATGTAAAAAGTGTTTTTCATTTCAAAATTTACAGAAAAAGAAATCTGTATTTCGCACTGATAGCTTTTAAGATTTTCAATACAGTTACGAATAACATTATCAAAATACAAGTTAGTTATAACTTTTTTTTTACAATGCTGATTAAAACCGGTTACATTTTAACATGCGAAGGTAATTTTTATTCATATATTGTATATTTCCTGTTGTGATAAAATACGATCGATTACTAATTCAAACCTTCTCTCTAAAGAAATTATAATCTCTTTCCAATGGATATTTTGTTAAAGAAGTATGAAACTCATTTCAGTTTATCACTTCTAAAATGTATTCATTTCACGCTTGAAACGAAACGGAAACAATGCAATTTGTGATTGTGGTACATTAAATGGCCAAGTTTTTACGTGCTTGACCAAGCGGAAAATTTAAACCTGAAGAATGATGATTATATCTCTTTTCCAGATTTATTATTCATTTATCTTTTTATTTATTTTATAATTTTTTAAATAATAATGCCGTTTCTTTTTCAGAAATTGCTTAATTTTTTCATTGCTTCATTTCGTAGAGTTTTTTTCCCTTTACAAATGCAGATTTCTCTCATTGTTAATTGTATTGTTAATTTCATTGTTAATTGCTCAGATAAAATTCGGAACACTGTAAAAAAAAGATAGATGTTCCTTAATATACAAAAATATAATATAACCACGAACGGAAATGTACAATAACCTCAATGTACAATGGGAGAAAAAATGGCCTTAATTTTTCTTGAAAAATAAAATATGGCCATTTTTTTCCCATTCTGACCAGAAAATCAGAGTTCTAACTTTTTACGGCTGCTCTTTCATCTTCACCTAACACTTCCTTCTTCATAATAATGAAAGCTTTCAGTCCAACAGAAGAAAATGTTCCATTCTAAAGGTATAAGTTCGATTGAAAAAAACTATTTAATACTTTGAGCAGAAAAAAGAGGCTACACCTGCAATTTTCATGACACTAATAGAATCACATAGCTGCCAATTTGTGCTGTAAGAAAATATCTTAGAAACTGATAGCTATGCGGGAGCGTAATACTGCAGAGAAAAAAAAATTGCAGCAAAATTGACATTCAATAAACGAAAAACTATCAAGGGCTTTTTCAAATAAACAATTTTATTCCCCGTTTTTCTTAAAAGTAACGGATGTACGGTATGTGTTACTAGTACCATAAAAATGAATGAATTAAGTTAAAATTTATATTTCATTTCCTTAGTTGGTGACGGTTTGTGTAAATCCGGTTTATCCGAGTTTCTTGCTTATCCGAGGTGAGCTTGGTTCTTATTAACTCGAATAATCGGGACTCTACTGTGCCAAATATTACAAAAAGATAAAATTTATTATATTATTTATTAATTTATTATTAAAAATATTTATAGAAACGCCAGAAACCAATGTATTTTTGAGATTTAAAAAGAGTTTAACCCTTTAAAACTGAATAAACACAATCGTGCGGCTTCAAATTTATTGAACTTTGTTATTTTCTGGCAAGTCATGCAGCACGAATGTGTTGCGATACTTAGAAATACAAAATGTAAAAAGGTAATTCTAAAATAATAGTAGAACATATAAAAATTAATTTACTCCACTTTAAAAAATATCTTTTACCAGCACCGAAAATTTCTCCCGTTGGTCTTAAAGGGATATGTGAAAACTAAGGTGCTTTTCATAAATCGCGGGTATTGAACTCCAGTAAACCCTCAATACGTAATTGTACATGATTAATTAAAATTGTAATTTTTCCAAACTGGGTGAAGAAGTGTCTAGGCCAGGATTCGAACCAGGGATCTTTTGATTGAATACATATTCAACGTTTCTTGGAGTTTCCATTACATGTAATTTATTCTGTGTATACCCTGCTCTCTCTCTCTCTGTGTGTATATATATATATATATATATATATAGAGAGAGAGAGAGAGAGAGAGAGAGAGAGAGACGAGTATATGAACACAAACGTTTAAACAAGTATGTGCACTGAATTAAGGTATATTCAGAATCGTACACAATTAATTTACCCACAATTTTCCTTTCTTTACTTGAAATATGGGTTTGTTATTTCTCTCTTTAGCTCCCTTTTCACTCTTCAGCTTGGAAATTACTTTTGCAATTATTTTCCCCCTTCTGTTGTATCTTTTAATTTTGTTGTGTAACTAAAAAAAAAAATAAATAAATAAAAAAAAATTACTTTTTTCTTTTTTAAAAATTTTGTTTATTTCTTTTATTTCCTTTTTTCTATCATTTTTGGAACACTTTCCTCTTCTGCATGTGCTCCTCTGTGATTGGTATTTACCTTTCAGCTAGCGCCACCTGTCGCATTCTGTGTAATTTCTACTCTCTGTCTTGCAGTTCATTTGTGACCTTGTCCCCTTACGGACACGTGTTTACTTGCGCTGATGGCTAGCTGTTAAAATTTTTAGCTCGAAATGCGTCCTTTGTGTTTTTATATTTATATGATTTATACTTATAAAATATTTTATTATTTAATATGAAATTATTATTTCTTCTATTATATTTATTTATACTTTTTGTTCTTTATAAGTAAAATATCGTATTGACCCTTCAGCTACCGTTTTCTTAAACGAAAATTATTCCTAGAAAAGCTAAATAAAATCCAAAATCGCCGATTCCACAGAAAGAGCTTTTGAAATATATATAAATATAAAATATTCAGCCATACTTAAAATTATTTAAAAAGAAAATGTAATTTGTCAGAGGGCTTCATGAAGTACGTCCTCTTGAGACATTTAAAAAGTCTCAATTTTTCTCCAAGCTAAACTAAATAACAAAAGTGCTATTTGTTCACAGTTGATTTAAATCTTCAGGTGAAGTTACTGTGGTATTTAATGGGAATAATTAGATTCATTTTTTCATTGCGGGAAAAATCTAATAAAAATGTAAATGCTTGTTTTAAATTTTTCCAGATTATTTTGTATTTACTATTACTTTTAATAACTGATTTTGAGTGAAACTTGATAATTTGCTTTTTTTATTTAGAATCAACGCAATTTGAAAAGACTTTTCGCTGAAGTTTGGCTTTTTATTTTTCTTACTAACATCAAATAAAACCGTTGCATAAAATTTGAAAATATTACGTTAATTTACATTTTATTTTCAGTTTACATATCTCTGTGGATTTATCATAAAAAAATTAAATGTTGTTTTTAATTTCTTATGATTTAATTATTATTTTTTTTCGTTTTGTAGAGTTTTTAAAAATTATTTTCAGTTAATCACGATAATTCATTTATATATTCTTAGTATTGATTTTTCTAAATAAATGACTAAAAATGTTTCTTTTTAGTCTGTGGTACATTCCTTGATGTCTATGACAGTATTTCTTTTTTGCTCGTCGGGTTCAAGACTAGTTGACTCAAATTTGTCATATTGGGTTTGGTTATGTCAGGTTTTGTTTGCATATATTTAGTTATTCAAACGAAAAAACAGTATACACTTTGAGTTGAAAAACTATACATTTTAATGTGATTGAGTATACGCATTCATTTTCATCATACTAGATAAAATAATTATCACACGAATGCATTTAGATATTTTCCCCTAATTACATTAATCCATTTGTGCCTGAATTTTTGTTTTCTCAAATTTGTAGGTAAAATCACTTTAAAATGTCGCAAAATGAACTGGAAGAATACTAAAAATAAATACGCTAAAATTTTTTTGCATTTATTTGATGAAATGTAAACTTATTAAATATTAGAAAATGCATAATATTTATAATAGTATAATATGCATAAATATATGTTTTGTCAAAATTTATATAAAATAAGCTTTTAAATTGTATATTATATACATTATTTAGTATTTTTATGAACTACTAAAAAAATATTTTCTTTTCTTTACAGACGCTACTGACATTAAGTATTATTAATAATAACCTATGAATAAACGTATTTGAGGATTAAAAACAATTTATTTCATAATCATCTTGAAAAGGACTTGAAAAGAACTATTCACTAAATGGGTTATAAAAATAAGTACTCATTCATGCCTGGCAAGCTATATTTTGTACTTTACAAAAATGCACAAAAAATAAGCTTGAACATATAATTTCACAACTTAAAAAAATACGTACTTCAAAGAAGTCTAGAAGCTAAGATTGTGACTTATTAATTTGTATCCTTGGTAGAAAAAATACAAATAAACTTATTTTTTACATTTTGCCATCTTGAAAAATGAAAAATCTATAATCACCGAAAAAAACCCTTCATTTAAGAAAATAAATATACATCTTATGCTTTCATCTCTCGGTGATAGCTAAAGACATTTATAGATAATTATTTCATGCAATTTTCATGTTATAAAGAAGAAGAAAATTATATAAATTTATTAAAATTCGAATCGTCCCAAAAATGGGACGATAGGCATAAATGGTTTAAAATATGGCATTATTTTTACTTTTATTTCCGGTTCATGCCATTTTATGTTGAAATGTGTCGAATTCTGTATGGCCAACAAAAATTATTTTATCGGTTTCGGATCTATGTTGCGCCCGACAAAAATCGTTTTATCATATTCAGGTCAATTTTTCAGGCTGACTTCACACGGAAGTTTCGTATTCGACTCGGATTCAATTCGACCCGTACGAGACTGTATATAGGGGCTTTAGTTCCAAATTGTAGAGCCAGTTCTTAAAATGAGTTTTCATTCTAAATGTAGATATATATATTCTACATGGAAGATTTCGGTTTGTCACTAAAGAAATACATTATATATTTTTTCAAAAATGATCAAGTTATCAAAGATTTCATCGGCTTAGACTGGAACCGTATGTTACTCTCTTTTATTAAACTTACCATGGTCCATAAAAATTAGATTTTGTATTCGATTTTTCACTCGCTTCCTGTTGTTCTAAAATTAATTAAAAAACTAATAAGAAAATAAAATGTACAGAGGTCTTTTCCGATGCCAATACAATATTTTCATCCTTCTAGACATAAGTTAATAAATTAATATTAAGTCATTTTTTTCCGTTAGTCGAACGTATGTGATAAATCACCAAATATTCGTGATGGTTACAACTGTGTACGAGTTACAACAACAATGGAGTTTATGCGCCAAACCACGCTTGCTAAAATGTACAGTCGTGGGAAAAAAAATTAAACACCCTACTAACTCCTCAACAAATTATCGTAGAAGAAATTTACTGGTACCGAACGATTGGAAATAAAGTCTACTTTTAAATGATGTATATAAAATTTGCTTAGGGGGCCATCTACATATTAAAACGAATCCAAACTTCATTTTTTTAAATGGTAATGTCCAATTTTAATAAGATATTTCAAATCTTCGGTTCAAGTTATACCTAGACACCAAATTTCAAGTCATTTGAATGATAAACTTTTGAATTATAAACATTCAAAATTTAGTGCTTCTAATGTTAAATTACATTTTCATATTTTTATTTATATCTCCTGAAATTATACTCCTATTGTGCTAATTTTTTTGTGTAGCAATAATACTAAAATACCCAAACATAAATACGTTGAATTTGCAATTTTTATAATTTTATGATATGAATTATGAAATTAATATTCGAATAAAATATGAATTGCAACGTATAATTTTTTTTGATGGATTTAGATTTATTAAGTTCTGATTTATGGAAATCCAAAATTTCACATTTTTCTTCCAAGTAGTTTTCAAATTACGCTTAAAAAACGGCAAAATGTTGTTTTAAGGGGCCGTCTATGACAGAAGTGAGTAGATATTTTGAAATTTATTCTGCTGTCCTGTAATCTAACAGACATCATTGACTCCTTGAGTAGCGCTTAAAGTGCCTTGATCAAGAAGGGAGCTCTCTCGATTAACAATCGAATACGGAACTTCAATTTGGATACAGCCCTTAAAATACGCTCGTTTTAAAATAATTATTTTCTAGGAAACTTATGGTACGAATTGCATAAAAATTTGTTTTTAAACTAATGGAAAGATGTAGAGTTCATTTATGCTGTCAGAATTGTGTACTTCTATTGAAAAAAACAAAGTTACGGTTCGTTTTAACTTGTAGATGGCCCCCTAACCAAATTTTATATACATAATTTAAAAGTAGACTTTATTTCCAATCGTTCGGTACCAGTAACTTTCTTCTACGATAATTTGTTGAGGAGTTAGTAGAGGTGTTTAATTTTTTTTTTCCACGACTGTACCATTTGATTGTGAAACGGCAACAATGAAATATTTTAAACACTAAAATATAGAAAATTTAATATAGAAACAAAGTATAGAGTGTGTACCATACTTCTTTTTAAATGCTCTATTATTTTTTAAATAGGATTCAATCTCAATTTCCAAATACTTGTATTTTAGAGGCTATTAAACATGGTTTTCTCTATAACACATATTGTATGTCTCATAAATCCGTTTCCACAAGTATTCACTATCATTAAATATTAAAAAAATATAACAAATTGTAATACGAGAGTATGCTTTGCATCATAAAAATGTCGAATTGTCTTACTTTTTGTAACAGAAGATAAAAAAAATAGTTCATCTTCTTTGAGATGGAGGCTACTTTTTGCCTAAAAACATAGACCATTTAACAAGTCTTATAGGGTAAATTACAATTCGATATGACTATTTGTTAATCTCTTTTGAATTATTGAAATATGAAGAGACTTATGAAACTTTTTCAATTTTCCAAAGAAAAGCCCTCTTTTAAACGAGCTTTATTGTGAGAACCGCATGCTGGCACGAATATTTATGGATTTTTTAAACTTATGAATTTCTTTGAACTGTCTTTTTTTCAACAAAAATTCGGATTTTTGACAACACATTCTGAAAAGACATTTTACTGAGTTATGCCGTTTGTTTTGTACTCAGTTTCATAAAAAAAAAAAAAAAAAAAAAAATGCATAATATTGCATGAAATTTTAAAACATTACGTTATTATCTTTTTTTTTTTTCCTGAAATTTACGTGTATGTTTATTATAAAACTGCAATTTTAAATTTTGAAGTGTTTCTTTCACTCGTCATTGATGAAACTTTCCTTGTAAAAGTGATTCCCTGACCATACGTTTTACACATGCTTTGCCATTTATCTAGAAAATAAGAAAAAAGCCATTAATTTCTAAAGACTTTATTTAACTTAGAGAAAAAGTACCGTTCAGCAATTTTTCATTAATCTGGTAAAATAATCGTAATTTTATCTCTATCCTGACCAATGAGAACGTTTCATAATTATCTAAATTAACTGTTAGCTATAAATACGGTTCAATGACTGGGTAGTTTCGTTAAATGACCATTTTTTTTTTTTACGGTAAAATTTTCTTTCTATTCTTGCGATTTTTCAAAATTAGCTGAATCAGTTTCAATATTTTATTATATATTATTTAAAATTTTGTCTTCTGCGATTTTTTAAGTTTTAACGACTTTTTTATGTGATTTTTTGACGACCGTAAGAGGAATCCGATTTCAATCTTTTTGCCCGCTATAGTGAATTTTGTCGCCTGTGATTTTATACTTTCCTGAATTTTTTAGCATTTTTTCACATTTCGTGTCACTTTTAACAGTTTTTAACACTTTCGAACAAAATTGAAAAGTGTTTGTGTATTGGGTTTGTCTGTTAGTCTATCCGTCTGCCCACGCTTTAACTCCGTAAATTTACTCGCATTTTTATGCAATTGATAAACGTTATTTAGGGTCAACAAGGTATGTTTGGTATTGTATACGAAGTATGTGGGGTTAATAGTTAATTTGCAGGTGCACCCCATGGAGGAAAGAGATAAGTGGAGATGCAGTATGCCGTAAAAACGGTTTGTAATACCATACGCGTTATCGCTCAAATTTAAATGCCCTCATTCGGCTCAAACAAAACAAGCACAAGGAACAGAGACCGAATCTTTGACATCTCCCGTACATTTTTTTTCACTTAAATGAAAATGATCTGCTTGTATTTAAGCATTTTCAAATCGCATTTTATTATATTATGAATTAAAAATTGTATTACTAGAAGTTTTCTTCTTTTTTTTTTTTTTTTTTTTTTTTTTTTTTTGCGAAAGCACGTGATTGTGTTTGGGTCGAACGTAGCGGATTTTAGGATTAGTTTTGTGGCGATCAAGACACCACACTTCATCTCTTTTCTTTCTCTTTTCTCTATGGGACAAGAGTTCCGTTACTTTATGATATATGGGGGGAAATCGTTTGCAGAGTATTTTAATAGCATTACGCTGTTTCAAATGTATGGAAACTGATATAAATCTTTGAATATTTCTCTACAAGATGATTATGATAGAATAGGGCTCCATAGCAATTGTCGTTCATTTACTGGGACACACAAAAGAAATCGATTACAGTACTGTCTTTGAGTAATAATTGCTGGAAGTGCGTTTTCAATTTCGGCATGCGCTTTTAAAATTTATCTATTTTAATTTAATTATTTATGTGCATTTTACTAGTTGTATATAAATTCTATACCCCATATACAGGGCTGCACAAAAGAATTCGCGTGCCTCCTTTCCGTGTTTCTCCTTATTAGCGGAAATTGCTGAAAGGGAAATTTCAACTAAAGTACATATGTATTTCTTAACTGAACTAAATATTGGCGTGCATGTGGTTAATAGATACAAATATATATATGCTATACAGGGATGCTCAAAGAATTAGGATAATTTTCCGATTGGAGATGGGAACAGCTGAAATTGGGTTTTGAAATGCGTTATGCGTTTACATATGGTTGAATTTGACATAATGTTTTAACTTATTAAACGGTGCAGTTTTGTTACATTATTTTAAATGTGTTGGAAAGTGTTTCATAATCTATGCTTGAAGCACGATTTTTTTCTTTCTTTCTTTTCTGAAACGGAAAGTAATCGAATAATTCAATGTTCGTTTGTTTTACGACTGGAGCGGGGGTAGATCTCGTGGGTGTGCGCGCCGGAAGGTAGCGGGGATCCGACCCCATGTTCATTTAACCCTTTCCGGCGCGGAGTAATTCTGTTTGTAAAATGATGAAATGACGGACTGACACCAGAACTTACAAACGAATTTAATGGAAAATAATAACGTGCTTAATCTCCTGTACTTTATAAAAGAAAAATTTTAATTAAATATTCTTGGTGCCAGTGCTCTTAAAATTAGGTGTCCTTTTTTGGGAACACTGCCCTTTAAAGGGTTAATTCGGATTCGTTTGTGAAAAATCGATCAGCAAAGCTCTGTTAGTTTGTTACTAAGCACGCTTTATGCACAATTTAACACATTTAAATTCCTTACAAATTTTGTCGATACAGGCTTGTTGTCTGTTTGAGATATTGTGTCAAACCTGTTTTCATTTCTGTGTGCATCATTCTTTGTATTATATATTATTTCTATACTCTTATTTTTTTTCATTTAAACCAAAAGAAATTATCATTTACACTTTTGTTATAATTTTTCTAAGAAAAATATTTCTTTAGGAAAAAAAAAATAAATAAACGAAAACCTAAACCTCAGATTCAACAGAATTTTTGTAGCGAATGAATTATAATTAGTAATAATAAGCCGGATAAAGAAAGTAATATGCCGGAGGCTTGATTCGTTGAAATTATTTTAAATATTTTCATTTTTCTCCAAGCAAAACTGAATTAAAATAGTATATTCTTTCGATGCTGATTTTAAGTTGAAATTATTGTTAACATTAAATTAATAATAAAACTTTTATTTAAAATTATCTTTCGCGTAAGATATAATATGTTTATCACAGAAACATGAATTTACTTTTTAGTATCTTCATGTATTTTTAAATATTTTAATTTAATTTTAATTATATCAATCTTTTCGGTAATTTTGTTAGCTCAGCAAGTCATTAAAATCTTCACTTTTTCACCTTAAAGACAATAAGTTACAAAGACTCTTCTTGATAAAAGGGTGAATTTGATTTTCGCGTAGTTTCAGGATATAGATTACTTGTATAAAAAGTATCGTAATTTTAAAATAAAATTATTTTTTCTAATTTTGTTTTGTAATTATTGTGATAGTATCAAAATATAGGGAACAATTATTAGTTCAATTTGCAATTATGTTTGTCTTATACATGAAATGAAAACGTTGAAGATCTTTCTTTTTTAATTTAGAGATCATTAAGCGCGTTCTCTTTTATTAGCACTTATCTGCATGCTCCTTCTAATGCTAGCTTTGTGCAAGCTTTGTTCAGACCGATGAATGCAAAGAAATCATCAATCTTTCTTTTTTTTACAATTTACGAAAAAAAAATTGATTTTGTTTACGCTTTATTTGTCATTTTCGAAACAGAAAAGGTGTTTCAAAAAGTCTAAATAAATCTTCTTTAAACCAGAGTCTTAAAAAAAATTAATGAATTGATTATAAGAAAAAAGATAGTTTCATTTTATAAATGAATTATCGAAGTACTCTCAAATTGGAAAAAACAAGCATAATGTATCACAAATTTCAAGAGGAAATTCCTCCCGAGGCGAGGGTTGGAAAAATGTCTTGATATTTCTTTATGGAAAGTGAAATGATAGGGTAATTTTTTGTTTGATGTGTATTTAAATTCTTAGTTTAAATTACTGCGACATTAAAAAAAGAACAAACCAGTGAAGGACTTTTTTTTAAACTCACTGTATATTCATCATAAAAAATAGCCCGTGTGCATTATTAAATTTAGTTTTCCTTAAAAACATAACCAGTACACTATGGGATCCATTCTAAATGAAAAGTTATTTTTTTATTAATTATATCATATTTTATTAAATAAGATATCCTATTTACAATTATTAATTTTTAAAAACATTGTCTAATATTATATTTAGTTATTTTATTAGAAGTATTTTTATACTATACTAAATTTCAAGTATAACATAGTAATATTGTTGCACAAGGCAGTACATTGGAAGTATTTACACCGCAGTAACAATGTTGCAGAAATCTAATCTTGTTATTTCATAAGAACTATGTGAAGTGATATACACATATGTCATTAATATTGTGTACATATTCGTTTGTAATACTACATTCGTATTTTCCAGACGTGTAAATGTCAATTTTACCATTCTATTTTCAAGAATGCATATTACATTTCTAAAAATATAGAAAATTTAATGAGTTTTCACTTTTTAGATATCTTAATTATAACTAAATATATTTTCACATATTATAATGTGTTTTGTTTAAAGTTATAAAAAATAGATCATTAGCCATTTTCCTTACTATTTCATATATACGCGCATGCATGTCTATACATATCTACAAACATATATGAAGCTACTGAAAGACATGATTTACCATGTCATTACATTTCCTTAAGCCTATTTTCGATGTTAGAAATGACTATCTGAAAAGGCAGCCTAAAACTTTCTGACTAATCTCTTTTGGTGAATGACTAAATTTAGTGTGGAAATGGGAATGTAACGATTTGCGAGAACTGCATTCAAATAACCATCCATTCAGACATCATAATTTGACGATCGATATTGTTCGAGCATCCAAAATAGAAACTAACCACTTTAGATCATAGTTCTAGATTATGCTTCTCATAAATCTCGATGTAAGTTATTTTATGTGTATAAAATGTTAAGTTGTATCTATAAAAACTTATTTTGTATCGATAAAATTATTTTGTATACAAATTGATAAAGCGTTTCTGATGTTTATGATATCACTTGTTGATTAAATATACTTCCCTTTCTGAAGATTCTATGCAAAACGCAAAATGCTTTTATATTTTACTGTTGAATAAATTATACTGATAAGGTGAATTTAAAAATGATTAAATAATTGGTATTATTGTAATATTATCGTAATATAATCATTTACGATATTTCAAGAACTAGTTATATTGAGATTCAAAATAATATTTTTTATTACAAAATATTATTAAAAAATTATATGTTTTCTATAAAAACACAATTTATCTGAGACTGGAAATCGGAATTCACATCGTACTAGAACGACAAACGTTATAAGCCATCATCGTATTTTTTTAGACGGATTTCATTTCCGATAATATTATTCAAATATAAGCCATTCATTGATTTTTATACAATGTATTGGAAATTCGATTCTGTCTATAAAAAACTATGTTTGCTACAGTGGTCACCTTCAAAGGGAAGAAACACTTCATTCTTACTAATACAAACATATTGAAAATCCGATGTGTTCTGGATATTCTAAACAATAGTTCCTCAATATTTTACGTTTTATGAGATATTTGACTGTTTGTCACATTACTTTCAACAGTTATATGCTAAAAAGTGACCAATTAAAAATCTGAAAATACTGAATTTCGTTTCAAAATTACATTCAAATAGTGTAGCAACATTCTCCAAATTTAGAGCTCGGATGCACAAAAGAGCATGTAGACTAACAAAATATAATAACAGCTTAATAGAGTAAAATCACCGAAATAGCAAACCATTTTCTATCAAAAGAAGAAGTTGCGTCAAAAGTTTTCTATCGGTTCAAGTGTTGTACTAGTATGTGAATGTACATATAATTCACCTAGTATAATTTGTCTGGATGCTTCAAAACTCATCGGACTCTAAGGGGTGTTTGAACGCACTACAACAAACCATTTTTGTGTATAGGAAACTAGGTCCATAAATGATTTATTCACTTAAAACAAGAAGTTGTCTCACGCCTATCCAAACATAACTATTGTCCATAATTTAAACAAAAATAAAGGTATTTTGACAAATTTGCAACAGATTTGCCCTTTTTGTGTGAAATGGAATTGCATCACGAATAATGATGGAAGTATTAAGGTTTTTTGTCAGAACCTGTCTGTAATGTCAAGTACATTCAGATGTAGTCTAGTTCCATTGTATTTGGATGTGAATGGTGGCTACTTCTACCATTTTTGTTATATCGTTAAAAATTTGTTATATAGTTTCACAAAAGGAATGTAACGATGTAATTCTGTCGTAAATTTCATTTAAATATCTGCTTGATAAAATGTCTTGCTGCCCAACGACTAAGTATGCTAATAGTTATGCAGTAGAGCGCCGATTATCCGAACAAGTCGGGACAGACCCTAGTTCGGATAAGCAAAAGTTCGGATAAATGGACAGATAATTTAAGTGATGTTTCTGACTACACTAAAACCTTCACACGTTGTCTAAGTTTAGGACTGGCAGCGCCAGTTAGTGCTGGCTTGTTTAAGCATTGGTTTTTTTTTTTTGTTGTTGTTGTTGTTGTTGTTTTTGCTTGCTCCAACAAAGACATTCTTTTCAATGTTGCCATATCTCAAATTTTTGTTAAAACGTTAGTTGAATAGGATCAGCGCTCTTCTGCCGTTCGAGCAATTTCATAGCTGTTTCCTAACATTCAAAGGCTTCGTTATGTGATGGACCCGGATCATTTTCAGAGCATTCGTTTTCATTCGTTTTCTTCAATTTCTTTTTCATCTTGAATCTCATCCACAATTTCATCTTCATATAAAATCTGATATCCAGGGTCATGTACGTCACTATTTAACCACTCATTAATTTCATTTTCTTCATAGCTTAGGATTCTTCCCATCTCATTTTCAGTGTTGAATTCAGGGGGTGGCCCGGAGGGGGGGGGGACATCCCCCCGGAGAAATGAGACATCCCCTCCCGGAAAATTTGAGATTTTGTGTTTTCAATGGTCAAAAAGTGCAATTCCCCCCCCCCCCCCGAAACTCTATAATGTCCCCCCGGAGCCACAAAAATCCTTCCCGGAGAAAAGTGTCTGAATTCAACACTGGTCTTACATTCCTCATTTTCTGATCCACTATCAGTTTTTTCTTTATCTAAAATTTTATTCGAAGCCAATGGATAATTGGGAGTTCGGTTAAATTTTTTTTGGGGAGAAATAGGCTGTTCGGATAACTGAAAGTTCGGTTAAAAAAATGTTTAAAGAGAAATAGGCTGTTCGGTTAATTGGAGTTCGGATAATCGGCTCTGTACTGTATTAATGTATTAACTTTTCATTACAATCTCCAGCTTATTCTTCTATGAAGAAAATTATTATAAGTACAATCCATAAACTTTGTAAAACTCTGTAAAACTTTACTGGGATATAAGGGTTAGGTTGATTTTTGACGGCCAATTATCTACACGAGGGATATAGGCCCTAGGGGGAGTGTCTTTCTAAGGGAACCTAATCCGTATTAACGCATGGAAATCCACGGCTCGAAGAAAACCACGAAAACTCCGAACGATTAGGCCGACGGGCGCGATTGGGTTCGAACCCAGCACCTCCCGTCTACCAGCTTCGAGAGCAGAACCTCTCAGCCACTGGTGGGGCTCTGGGATATAAGGTAGGAGATGTCTAACGTGCGTTGTCAGGTGAGGCTTCAGCCCTTGGTTAGGTTTACTCGCATAGTTTAATCTTTTTAAAGTTTTGATCGAAAATCTGTGTTTGGATTATAATGGGGCACTCTCTATTTTTACCAAAATAAATGGATTACAACTCTGGTTTCCGCCACAATCACTCCTTTGAGTTTGTCAAATGAATTCTGGGCCACACTGTATGGTCGAACTGAGTAACTTCTCTTTTTTTTTTTAAACGTTTTAAAATGTGAAAAATTATCTTGAATTTCTTAAACTGTTAAACATATTACGAATGAAGAAGTTATTTAAGATGGTTCTGCTTATTTATATTATTTTTGTGAATTGAATTGATTTTTAAACATTTTATCGTGCGTAGAAAAATATTTGACATAACACCATAATTCCTTTGCTTTAGAAATCGATGTGTTTTTGTACGCATACCCGGTTTACTGTAGATATTCTGCATGTTATATGCTTATTTATAATCATTTATAACTTTTTAAAAATAGGGGAAAGAAGAGAGTTCCAGTTTTTTAGAAAAACTGGAAAAAGTATTTTTACAGATTTGCATTTTTGGAAATTAGGTAGTAAACTTATTGCAGATGACTTAAAGAAAAATTGCAAAAGATCAGTTTTTACGTGTTAAAGTTTTTAAAGTATCTGTTGCATTTGGAATCTTAAAACTAACTACATATTATCACTTTTAGCTTCTTAATTGCACATACTTCGGAAGTAAAACATACAATATGAAATTTAATGAAAACATCAGCGTTTGTTTGATTGTCAATCTTTCATAAGCCATTTTTTACCCCAACGTTATTTAAAGAGTTTTTGTGATCTATCCATTTTAGAAAAATATTATATTTTCTGTCTTATATTATGCATATGTTTTACTTTAATATTTTGGTAGATTATTTGACTGAACTTCAGAATAAATTTAAACACAAATAAATCGATTCGTTGCTGAGATAACGTACTGAAGCAGTTAGCAGGGAAAGTCAATTTATATGTAAATGCTATCTTTTGGTTTTCAGCTACTTCTAATAGCATAATAACTTAATGAGTTACCCCGCAGTCAATATTTTAGTGCATCTATCCTCTTTCACTGTCTTCATCTTCTCAGGGTGACTAAGAATGAGTGCTTGAAAGGGAAAAACTCGTCATTCATTTATTTTGCTCATTTACTTAATTCGTTCAGGACGGAGAATAACAGTTCTTGCCTTAAAGCAAGATTGTCCATTAGAATAAATTAAAACCAAAAGCGGGGAATGGCCTTGTTTGTGTACATGAATAGCAGTCTGAATAACATGAATAGCAGTATTTGCTATAAAGCTGAATCCTTGAATAGCATTTCCGATGTTGCATGGTTCGCTAAGCATTAGTTCTGTAACGGTAATGCAAGAGAAGCAGTAAACGGCGGTGCATCGGGAATAATCTGCAGAAATGATTTTAAGTCAATGGGTCGTAATGTAACTGATATTGCTATGTTATGAATTGACGTTCAAAACTATTCAAGAAATAGGTTTGTTCTAAGACCACAATAAGCTTAAAATGATTTCCAATCTTTTTAAGCTTTGACACGCAACGTATTATAACGAATATTAAAGCAAAATTATATGTTTAAAAAAGTCTTTAAATTACGTACCAGAAAATATCTATAGAAAATGTAACTAATAAAAAAGACACCAGTATATAAGAATAATAGTAAACCTGTTAAAACGGACCCTAACTCTTTTGTCGCATTATCTTACCCCCTTCGCGAAAAGCGGCATTTATATGTGCCGCATATTCTTGGCAAAAATTTCAACACCTATTTTTTTAACTGAAATTTTTTGATTATTTAATCACAACGTTTCAAACATAAAATAAAATGAAAATTTATTATTTAAAAAGGTGTATTGGGACGCTTGTCATGAAGGGGGACAGTGGAAAAATTTTCACTGTCTTGGGAAAAAAACGCCCACACATTCGTACAAACTTATACGGTATTTTTATTTTACAGTCTCTGGTTATTCCATTTTTACTATAGTTTACTGCATTTACAATGCAGCAGATTTTTCTGTGTGAATTATTTAATTGTTAAATACCGTTTAAAAATTAAGAATTAAGCCAAAAATGTATTTCAGATTTTCTATTGACTGTCCGAGAATATAAAAATGAACGGTATGAACTCGTCTTTTTAACCATTTGGAAAAATGGTTATTGTCCTCGTCAGGGTAGGAAATCAAAAGCATATCTGAAGGTTTTTATTGGTTTAATCATCATTTTACTCGTTATCTGGTCTATACAGTAATATGTATTTCCCTTTACTTTCAACAGAGATGGATACCTTCTGATGCCACTATGACAAAAAAGTAATAAAAACTACAAAAAAAAAAAAATTAATAACTCACAAACAAATTGAGAAACAGCTTTCAAACAAATTGCATTTAAAAGTACATTTTTTTTTCTCTATATGACGGTGTAAAAAGTAATATTGTGGGATGTTTAGAAGTTTAAGAATGAAATTTCATTTAAAATGAGTCGTCAGATTTCTTGGAAATCTGACGATGGAAAAGCCTTTTACCGAACAGCCAATGAAATGCTTGAATAATACATAAGTTTCAGGTGGATAATACGTACGAGTTACAGGCGATTTTTGTCGCTTGGAATTTTTACGTGTAATAACACTATTAATGTTTAATCCATGGCGTACGTAATGTATGATCAACTCCGTGCGATTTTTTATGTCTTAAATTTTAGTCTTTGAAAAAATCATTTTCCAAATGGTCGTTGTAATTTGTTAAATTGCTTTTTTTTTTTGCTCATTTAGATATTTTGTGGGATATAGAGGGTAACAATTCTTGCTTTAAAGAAAAATTGATCCATTATTAACGATTTTTTCAAGCAGAAATAATATGTTTCCGTACAGTCTGAATGGTTGTCTTTGATATAAAACAGCACGCTTCTAATGCGATGGGATTTGCTGAGCATCAGTTCTATAACTGTTTTAGAAGAGAAGCTGTACGAGGGTGGTTCAATATTAATTGATCCCGAGTGTGTATAAAATATTTGTACTGCGATGGTTGATGTGGAATAGCCTAATGTCTTAGTAATAATTGAAGCCTAATGTCTTAGATGCCTATATGCTCACTTTCAGAACCGTAGTACACTAACATATTTATTTTCGTTTTAGGCGTGAGAGGTGATACCTAGCTTAAAATGGGAGGGAGGTTAGGAGGAAAGGCTGGTTTGGAGCTTATGGGGCCAGGCCTGAAGCAGTTCTGTGATAGATTTGTGACAGTGGATGAGACGTTGACTCTGAAATTGAGCATATAGGCATCTAAGATATTAGGCTTCAATATTCCACATCAACCCATCGCAGTGCAAATATTTTATACACACTCGTTCGTGACAATAATTATTGAGCCACCCTTGTAAAATGTCAGGGTATCGGTAGTAGTCTAGGGTCCTAACTCAATGATTCCTAATATAACTGACTTGTAATGCCATGCTATAAAATTACTCCAGGGAATAATTGACGCTTTTAAATAGTCATGAAATAAGTTCCTGTTAAAACACAACATAAAATTACTCCAGGGAAGAATTGACGATTTCAAATAGTAATGAAATAAGTTCCTATTAAAACACCATTTGCTTAAAAAAACTTATTCAAAAATATATGGCATTCACTGTAAGTTTTGAAAAAGAGGTCGTTGCAATAGATATTTGAAATAATTTAAATTACTAATTTTTTAAAAAGAACGTATCAGGAAATATAGATGAAAAAAGTAGACTATGGATTTTATTCAGTTATACTTGCACTGTAAACAATGACAAATGTCCCGTAACCAACGAAAATATATTATAACCACGAACAAAATTTCGATTTCGAAAAGCGTTCCTTTAGCTTTACAAACCTCAGGAACCAACAGATTTTGAAAATTTAAAGAAGCGTTTATAAAACTAAAATTTCATTTGCTGCCCGTAATTTTTGAAAACGCTTCCGTGTAAGTTTTACTGTACATTAATCAGTTTTCTCTACCGAGAATATCGGTATTTCTGATGCAATCAATTCTCGGGTAAACATTTGCTACTGAATTTATGTGTACAAGAGTAACAAAATAATATTAATTTTTATTTTAATGTTAATGCTATTAATTTTGCAGATTTGTTTGTTGAGCATACTTGTTGAACACGAAAATGTTTTCTTGAGAATTGATAACATTTGAAAAATCTTTATCCGGGGTTGAGAGAACTGACAAATACATTGTAAAAACTACCTGGAAACGTTTACAAAAATTACGGGCAGCAAAAGAAACTTTGTTTTTTATAAATAGTTCTTTAAATCTCGAAAATATATTGGTTTGTGATGTTCTAAAGATAAAATAATCTTTTTCGGAATCACATATTACTCAAATTATTTCTGTCATTTTTTTTAAGTGTAGAATGCTGGAGTTTTCTTGCATAAAATATTTCAAAATCTTATATATTACCGTAAGACTACATGCAAAGTTTCGCCTTGATTCAAACATAAAATACACAATATGAACTTTAAAAAAGCTCACTGTTTTACTTAGAAGGCGACTAAAATAATAAAATAGATGTTACAAGTTAAAAATATACATTTTATGTCAAACTTCTTAGTACTTTCGGCCTGCATTTTCCTGAGTCCATCATCAGAGAAAATTTTAATACGTAATTGCTGTTCATTTATACGCAAATTTAGTCTGAAACACTGCTACTTCAACTGCCCAGCTACGCTTTTAAAAATGAAAGTGGCGCACGAGAACAAAAAGTCATCTAATAAAGTAAATGGAACTGAAATTAATATATATATTTTTCTCTACTTAAGTTTCAATCCAAGGGACTTCTACTTCTACTCACAACTCTAATAATTATCGGCTTTCTCTTTTCAAAACGAAATGACGTATTTGTATAAATGAACAGCAATTACTTATTAAAATTTTCTCTAATGAGGGCCACGGGGAAATGCAGGCCGAAAGTACTAAGAAATTTTAAATAAAAGGTATATTTTTAACTTGTAACATCTATTTTATCACTTTAGTCGCCTTTTAAGTAAAAAAGCGAGCTTTTTAATATGCATATTGTATATTTTATGATGTTAAGTATTGTTTTAAAATGTAGTATTATACAAACTATACTATATAGTTATATATGTATAGTTTTAAATCGAATATATTTAAAACAAGAACTGCAAAAAGGGAATCTTTTGACACAGGGCTTTTTTTTATTTTCTCGTTACAGTGGTTAAAATGGATTAATGCCTTTTAAATTTTTTAATTACAATACACTGTTAAAAATTTGCAGTACACTGTCCATTTTTTCGAACATTTTTTATAGAACATGCTTACATAGACGTAATTAACTCTATTTTGACCGTATTAATGCCATATTATGGTCCGAATACAGTTAAACTAAGGTTATGTAGCCGTTATTTGAAAAAACGGTTGAATGACTGGACAGTTTGTTGCAAATTTTTAACAGTGTAGTATGGGATCAAACCTGGGCTTCAAAATATGTAGGAGAGATACATTTTTTTAAAATTGAAAATCGTAATAGATTTTTTTACATATGATATATTTTTTTAGATTGCCCACTGCCAACACCAAAATATTTTTTATATCAAAATTATCCATAATGTAATCAAATTAAGTTTTGAATTTCATTAAAAGCGATGTTTTTGTATACCCATACCAGGATTTAATAACCGAAGAAATTATTAAAGACTTCGCTACTTACGCCAGCCTTTTGATTCTGGTAATTTCAGTGTTTTAAGTGCGTATTGTGTGTTTTATTTATATTATTTTATTGATTTATTTATTGATGAAATGCTATTTTCGTTTTGGAATACTAACTGGAAACAAACGCTCAGCTGTTGTTTTAAATGAAACCGGGTTCATGTTTTGTAATTGAACTGCACTCGATCAAGATATAAAATTCAAGTTTGAAAATCATTTTAAAAACCATGAAGTATCTGTAAATGGAGATACAGTTTTTAAAAAAAAACTGCAGTTAAAAAACATTTCCCAACATATTCGATGGTGTAAAAATTCAAATTGTGCGATGTTTAGAGCAGATTGCAAATTTTATTGGTGGAGTTGTTGCCATCGTCAATATGACGTCAGCTGTACGGGCATCTTTTTGCTTTATAATATAGATTCATTCAGAATACTCCATACTTACATATATGCTTATTTATCTCTTTGCATACATATATCTTACATATTTATACCAATATTGAGCACTTAAATATAGAGAGATATACAAATATTACGAGAGTTTCAAAAACATATATTCATAAAACGAAAATTTTTAATAAAACACAAATTACGCATACATGATAGTGTGTTAAGAAACGTTAAGATGAACGTTTACAACATACTTATAACTACTTAAAAGGTGACACAAACATATAAAAATATTATTTAATACAATCCTGACATCTTTCGAACACACACGCGTTCATTTTCAAAGGGAAAAGATGACTGACTGAATAGAAAACAAATTTTAAAAAGAAAAGCAAAATACTACGCTTGCGCAAGCGGAGTTCAGTCTATTTCTCTGCAGAGGGGTGAAAAGATCAGTTCATATTTTCAGGAGATCTTGAAATATTTAGGATATTATACCAAATCGCGATAATGTTATAGGAAAAAATATCATTACAAACAGTATCACTCCTAAGTAAAGTTTCAATGGATTCACGATTTATTGAAGAGCAATGGTTAGATGTTAAAATGATCATTTTAGCTTTTTCGAAGTTTATCTTAATATTTTCTTCTTCATGCAATGTGGATAAAGCTGTACTTGGTTTGTTAAACTTGATATCAGAAAAGTGCTCTTTTAGTCTTTCTTTATATTTTCGAGATGTCATACCAGTGTAAAATAAACTTTCGTGGTGTTCTGTGCTGAATGGGATTATTATAATAATATGGTTGTATAATGATTATAATCCCATTCAGCACAGAACACCATGAGAGTTTATTTTACATTGGTATGACATCTAGAAAATTTAAGGAAAGACTAAAAGAGCACTTTTCTGATATCAATTTTAACAAACCAAGTACAGCTTTATCCACATTGCATCAAAAAGAAAATATTAAGATAAACTTCAAAAAAGCTAAAATGATCATTTCAACATCTAACCATTACTCTTCAATAATCCGTGAATCCTTTGAAATTTTACTTAGGAGGGATACTGTTTGTAACGATGTCCTTTCTTATAATATTCCCGCGATTTGGTATAATATCCTAAATATTTCAAGAACTCCTGAAAATATGAACTGATCTTTTTAGCCCTCTGCAGAGAAATGGACTGAACTCCGCTTGCGCATGCGTAGTATTTTGTTTTTGTTTTTAAAATTTGTTTTATATTCAGTCGGTCATCTTTTCCCTTTGAAAATGAACGCGTGTGTGTTCGAAAGATCTCAGGGTTGTATTAAATAATATTTTCATATATTTGTGTCGCCTTTTAAGTAGCTATAAATATGTTGTAAAGTTTATTAATGACAAGGTGAAAATTCTTTTACGACACTAGTTTTTCTAATACAGTGTTTTGGCTCTATTGAACGTTACGATGTTATAAAGTAAATTATAATATTATTGTTATAGAAATCACGTAAAAAATTTAGTGTTTAGTTATAATAATATTTAAAATTTAGGTATTGAAATTCTAAACCTTTTTGAAGATGTAAAATCATTTCTAATAACAAATGTCCGTAATTACCTTATAACGTTTTAAGGTGGATTAAACATGATAACTACACTGAATCGAGTATCCGTAACTGAAGAGGAACAGGTTAAGTTTCTGTCAGTGTCTCTAGCAGTCAGATCTTATCGTACCACAGGTGAAAGTAGCTTTTAAGAGTGTACCGAATTCAAAAGAGAATTAATTACTTTATAAAAATAAAATCTAGCAACATTACTACGGTAGAATTTCAATGATAAATAATAACCGACTCATATCTAACTGCGACAATGCATAACTTTACTACTGAACATACCATCAGAAATATTTTCGCTTCCGAATTCCGAATTCTCTTTACTGTTATATCTATGAGCATAGAATGCAATCCTATATTCAATACATCTCTGAAGGAAATTAGTATTTTTAAAATATCTTTTCTGTACACCCTTCTTAATCGACCGGGAGCCGGCAGCACAGATAATCACCTCATCGAGTTCACGGATGAAATTCTAGGATTAGTTAAATCTCGATTCGCATATTTTAACGCAATCGGTCTGCCAAGTCATATCTTGGTGGAAGACACCTGAAAACTCGATTTTACCGGTTGACTCGTCGGTTTAACATTGTGTTTTCCTGCACCCAAATGTATGAAAACATGGGGGACTGGGAGCAGGAAAATACAATGGTAGCTAATCCTATTTAACTAATCCTAGAATTTCATCCGTGAACTCTATTAGGTGATTGTCTGTGCTGCCGGATCCCGATCTACAAAGGATGTCTCTTATTTTCAATTCCTACTATTAGTTCGCACTCTCCCTATATAGTATATCTTGTTCAAATTTTCAATCGTTAATAAAATACTTACTATTCACCCACTCAAGTTCAAATACATTTTTTAAAACTTATACAGGGTGACACTTGATGTTAGTGCAGTTTTTTCAAATATTAAATCATTAATTAAATTTAATTAATTAATTTTATATGGGGGACAAAATGGCGGCCATTGGTTATTGAACAGCATTTAATGCATCTCGTTACATATAAGGGGGGTTACCATAGGGGGGGACCCTGTTCTGCCGCTAAATACCGCCAAGTTTATCGCCAATTTGGCGGTAACTTGGTTGCCTTACATAATTAACAAATAAAATTATAAATAACAGATATAAATATAAATAAAAATAATTAACAGATAAAATTAACAAATTGCGATATTTTAATGCAAAAAAAAACTAATATTAGTTTAAGGGATTATATTAAATTTTTCTTTGATGACCTAAGTAGGAATTGACTTATTATTTTTTTTATATATATTACTTGTTTCTTCTTAATTTTCAAAACATTGCTAAGCATATATTTTATATTATATAAAATATATGCTTAATATTATTTGTAGGGTTAAAATCTTACTCACAGCTCGTCAGCTTTTAAAACATAAATTATTAAATTAAACATATATTGTAGAAATATTTTGACAACAAAGAAAAGAGAGATATTCTTTAAGAAAAGTACACAGAAAAAAAGAAATTAAAAATATTAATTTCCCAAGGAGATATTTTAAATATACGAAGGCATTCTACACCCGTCGGTTTAACATTAGCGAGTAGCATTGGGAAGTTGACTTACTAACAGCCTAATCAAAGAAACGGTTTGGTAAGATTCAGATTTTAATACAAATTGGCGAAAGAGGTATCATAACGCCTCGGCCATTGAGCTCTTTTGGCTATTTTTTTAATACTGCCATAAAAACTAAACTTGTAAGTGTTTTCATGTTTAACGTAAATTAAAATGTTTATATTAGTCTGTAAGAAAAACTTTCTGGTGAAAATGTCGTCACAATTCGAGTCTTGCATCAATTTTCATTCAGAAAAATTGAGTATTTTATTCCTATTACATAAAGTGTGTAGGTTCCACAGACACTTAATCGTTTGCAAGTGCATAAATTTAAGGTCCTATTACCGTACAGTCATCTATAATCCTGATTTCATTAAAACCTGATAAATATATTGAGTGGACACACAAGTTGTGAGCATTTAATTTTAATTTGAGGTTATGTTTTGCCTGTAACAATATTCACTTGAAAGTCAAAGAAAAAGAAGAAAAGCCACTATACACATTCTTCTAACTCCTCCCCCTCCCTCCCTATTTTTAATCGCACCTTGTTTACGGAAAACTTCAAGAAAAAAGCCAATAACGAATTCCAGTATTAATCGGTTATCACCTCTCATGATACTTATAGGTCATTACTTTAGTGTGCCAATTTCTGATACGAGTATAAATTTCAAATCTAAAATCGCACAGTAAAATAATTTCAACATTTTTAGTTTTATTTGATATTTCATTAACTTAATTTTTTTCCTTAATTATTTAGCTAAAAATATTGTTTTTCTTTTTTCCTTTTTTTTTTTAATCTAACCCTACGTATTATCATAAATCATTATTATTTTCATTATATTTTAATGTTCAATACTTTCATCATTAAACAAACAACAATCATTCAGTTTTGAGGTTTGGAATACTAAATTTGAAGTCTATAATCGCACAGTATAATAATTTCAGCATTTTTAATCTTATTTGATAGTTCATTAACTTATTTTTTTCCTCCCTAATTATTTAGCTAAAAGTATTATTTTTTCTTTCTTTATCTAACTCTATTTCTTATCAGAAAGCATTATTATTTTCATTATATTGTAATGTTCCAGATTTTTCTCATTAAACAAGCAACAGTCATCAGATTTGGAACGCTTTTAATAATTAAATGCTATATATTGCTTTAATAGTGTACTTCCAATTTCTGATATAAGTATAAATTTCAAATCTAAAGTCGCACGGTAAAATAATGTCACCATTTTTAGTCTTCTTTGATAGTCATCAAGTTATTTTTTTCTTCTTAATTATTTAGCTAAAAATACTAACTTTTCATTCTTCATCATACTACGATTTTTTTCTCAATTACATTGGAATGTTGCAAATTTATCTCATTAAACGATGAACTATCGCCAATACTTTGTTTCGAAATTCATCTATAATTAGCTCTGAGAGAATTGCAACTCGTGAAAACCCCCAAGTGGAATGAATGTATTGCAAAGTTGAAAGCAGTTCGTTAGTGCAATGAGGAGGATTATGCATTGCACACAATATCTTTTCATTCACTAATTAGGAACTGAAAGTAACCAAATTTACGAATGTCACTGTTATTGGAGCATGACAGACTCTGAACTTATTCAAAGGGGAAAAAACTGGGCACGAGTTTATTAAATTCATCAAGTTGAATGAAAAAAAGAGTTTTTTATAAACATGTTCAAAGGTACATTTTAATTGATTTTTTTTCCTTTTGTTTTTGTTTCTGTGTGATGGAAAAAAATGATAATAATTGATTCTCCAGTTCTGGCTTTAAAAAGGAAAAAAAGGTTAGTAGCTTAATGAGAAAGCCGTGCTTTTTTTTCTTTGGGGGGGGGGGGGGATTAATTTATATGATTTCTAAAAGTAATGTTTCATATCAATTAACGACATTTCTTTTATTGCGTTTATAAAGTGTGTAATGAAAAATACCTGCTTTATACAAGCTAACTGTGCTGCAAAGTGCACAATTTAATATTAATATTTAATTGAAACCTTCAAAATACTTCAAATAGTCGACGAATATAAAATATTTTATTTAGAAGAGGTGATAAGCTTGTATTAAACATATTTAATTTCTTAACTAATATAAACAAATAAAACTTGGTGTATAAATTACATATTTTATGTAGCTAACTTGCAAAAATTTGTGTCGAATAAATAATTATGTATAAAACAGAAATAATACGTTTAATGTTTACCAATATATCAAAATTTATCCTTCACTAACTTCTATAAAATCAAAAACTGATGAAATATCTCGTTTTCAAAGATTAATTTTTCGCTTGTCATCACCAAAGTGCTATTAATTAAAAACTTCAATCCATCATATTGTTGTTACAAATAAAGTAAGCATTTCCCAGTTGAAGTTTTTGACGTTTTCTTGCAGAAAAAAAAAAAAAAATGCTACATTTGTTGCAGAACGAAATTGTTTTTATATGAGATAGTGAAATAAATGTAGGAAATTATTAATTTTCTTTTTCGGAACAAGGGTAATTTTTTCAATAATATATTCTCCGTGGTAAACATAATAAACGTATTTGTGTCATTCTCAGATAGTGGAAAATTTTGGCTTAAAAAAATATTGTTTTAATTTCGGAATTTCAGCCCAACCTACTCCATATCAATCAAATTAATCTTAAAACAGTTTAAAAATATTGTTAACAATCTTCTACTGCGTACTTTCGGCATTGGTCTCGGGCGGAGCTGGGCTCCAATAAAACAGCTTGAGCCCATCTGTATCATAAAAGAATCTTCTATCCTATTGAACACCAGCACTTTCAGTATATTTGAAAGAAAAACGTTGGCTGAAGGGTTTTGTGAGTTAAATTTGGCGGAGTCGTTTTAATAAGGGGGGGGGGGGGGGGCGTAAAATGAGAAGATCTTTATAGTAGCACAGTTTTAATGAAATGATATCCCATATCTTAATTTATATATTTTTTTCTTTTTGCTTAAAAGTTAGTCATTAATGAATAATTTATCTGCGTGTTAATGTACCGTGTATCACATAAGACAGCATTGATCTGAATCTCCATTTTTTTTTTTTTTTCATTATCTTTTATTTTGATTCATTATTTTCTGTTATGGTACTTTTATTTATTTAGCTGTTGTTTTTTGGAGTTAGAGAGCTGAATTAAAGACAGCGTTAGTTTTATCAGAATATTGAGGGAAATAACAGTTGAAAAAAACTTATGGAAGACATATGATATCGATGATTTTTTTTTTCTCGAGAACTATTGATTTCCATATTTGTTTTCATTTTTATTATATTTTATTTTTTGAGTTAATTAGCTGCATTTCGATCCTTTTGTTTTTTGGAAAATCAATTACTTTTTAGTTCTGTGAATTAAAAAAAAAAAAAAGAAAAAAACCCTCTAGAATTATTGACGTGTAACTATTCCATCTTTCATTTTTATTCCTTGCCGAACAATCGCTTTATTAATAATAAATATATTACAAATCATCAGACATACAAGTAAAATTATATAAATACATTTAATACAATTAAAAAGCAAACGTTTCAAGCTAAATTTTAGCCCCTCATCAGTGCAACAAAACATTCAAATGACAGAAAACTATATATCATGTTTACAGTTAAAAATTATTAGCAGTTAAAATTAAATAAAGTATAAAATTTAACTGCTAATAATTTTTAACTGTAAACATGATATATAGTTTTCTGTCATTTGAATGTTTTGTTGCACTGATGAGGGGCTAAAATTTAGCTTGAAACGTTTGCTTTTTAATTGTATTAAATGTATTTATGTAATTTTACTTGTATGTCTGATGATTTGTAATATATTTATTATTTTTAACTCGTATATCAGACGTTAAACAATGATTATTTATTTTAATAATCGGTTTATTGTTTGGCTATTGGCAATTTTTTTAAAAAAAAAATTAGAGGAAAAGCCAGTTCGTAGAGATTAAAATCATTTAGTAAGATTCAATTCATGCTTCATTAATGGTCCGTAGTCGTTAATTATTTAATCGCATGCATTCTTTCCATAAATTTGTTTCTATATACATACTCCATTTATTGTAATATATTTTTATCAGTATAACTCGCATTTACGGATATTTGAATCTGCAATCGTTGACCTGAGCTAAGGCAATATGAATGCATTCATGTATAACACAACACCAAAATGACGTAAACTACGGTAATTTCTGCTCTTCTAGTGGCAATAGGCTTATAATAAGCTCAACATGTGTTCGGCACCAGCCATTTGTGATTATATATTCTGTTGCGGGCATGTGCACGCACATTAGTCAAATACTGTGCTGCATGACATATATTTGGCAAGGCGGAGTCGTGGTCCACAGAGAAATAAATATGAAGATTTCATATTATGACGGATGAAGTCTTATGCATCTTTGATTGGATGTTACGAGATGATATATCTTGAATCTAAAATGTAAACCTTGATACAGATTGATGTATTTTGTCTCTGTGTTACATTATTTAACATAAATATTAGTTTTTCTGAAAATAAGAAAAGATTTGACTTTTCGGATACAACACTTTCTTTGGTTGAGCAATTTTTTGTTTGTTTGAATATTTAAATGTAGCTGTCTTTAATCCCTTCTCGATGGTTATATCTTCGTTTAACTTTTCTGCACCACATTTTTAATTGTAATGTTTCGATTTTATTCAATAAAAAGTTATAATTAAATAAAGCAATAAAACAATTATTATATAAATTAAATAAAAGTGGTGTTCAAATCCGGGGATTTTTCGAAATCTGTACAGCATGCCTGACCACTCGTCCCGGAGGTGTTAAGGCGAAAATGACTGATAATGACTGAATTATGTGGCTGATAATGACTGAATTATTAAGGACTGAATGTTTAACTGAAATATGAAAAATTTTGAAATCCCAAAAGGTCAGAACTTTTAAAAATAGAATAATGGTTTTATGTTCTAAACATTCACATTTATTAATTTGTAAGCAATAAATATACTTTTTGGAAATAATTTTAAATTAGTTTTCTAAATTATGTATGTGCTTCAACTGCCAAAAATATTTTGTTCTCGACAGTGTCAGTTTTTTTTTTCTAAAATTTATCCCATTCCCCTCGCAGTGCTTTTCGACTTATTTTTACAATTTCTTCACAAATGTTGGCCTTCAATTTCTGGATATCTGACGTTTTTTATGCAATACTCTCCATTTTAAATATTCCCACAAAAAATAAATAAATAAATAAAATAAAAATAAAAATAATAAAATCTGTACCCGCAAGGTAACGATGAGCGATGATTGTTTTGATTGTGTTAGCACAACTGATCATTTGTAAATAAAATTGGATTTTTTTATTACTCATTACTCTGTCAGGAATTTTTCCATAACCAAGTATTTTCCAGGATTATATAAGAATGATCTGAAATTTCAAAAATCTAAACGTAAAAATGCCATTATGCATAGGTAACAGCCTCAAACTCTGGTTTAATGCGTTTCAAACCAGAATTTTTTTAAAGCAAAATTAAATACTTTCCACGTAGAAATATTGAATTAAATAAATAAAGATTTAAAAATACATAGAAAATTACGTCTAGATTACGTAATAATTAACACAATTTACATAACTACAGACATGCACATATTAAAATTTTATTAAAAATAATTAAAATTTAATTAAAATTTATATAAACGTTTCGGCTATTTTCATAGCCCTCATCAGTAAACAAGCTGAGTCACAAAACAGCAAGAGCGACAGCAAACAAAAAAACAGTTAAAATCACGGTTTAAGTAGGATAGAATAATCACATCTAACCTCTTATTCTATCCTACTTAAACCGTGATTTTAACTGTTTTTTCGTCTGCTGTGGCTCTTGCTGTTTTGTGATTCTGGTCGTTTACTGATGAAGGCTATGAAAATAGCCTAAACGTTTTCATAAATTTTGATTATATTTTAATTGTTTTTAATAAAATTTTAATATGTGTATATCTGTAGTTATGTAAATTGCGTTAAATAAATAAAGATTCATGAAATAATTTGTCTTGTTCTAAAGTAGATAAGCAGAGTCAAATTAATCCAGATATAACGGAGGACTAATGGAAGGTTGGCAGCAATGCATTATGTATCAAAATGTTTCAGTGACTCTTCAGCCATCCAGTATATTGAAAATTATCTTTTGTATATTTAATAGGTCAGTTGACTTTAGAGGAACAAATTCTGTTTTCAAAATACTTTATTAGTAGTACAATGCGTTATATGAGAATTTACCCAACTCGTATGTATTTCAAGCTTCTTCTATCTTAAATAAGTATCTCCTTTCAAGAAAAAGTGAAATACGTGTTTGAAACGAATATCTGTGTAACAGAACACGAGTCATTAATTGAACTTTTTTATTACAAAATGTTCTTATAGTATAAAAGCGGTTGCATTAAAAACGATGTGGGAACAGTTTAATATCAGACTCAAAGGGATGAACCCAGTTAATAAGTTTCCTGTTATTGCTTAAATTTTAGTGTTTCTGAAAAATTATTATTTATTTTATAATAACGCCCATCTGGTGATCCTAGAAATACACGATGGCATGGTAATACTGAGATCAGTCTTAATTACACTAATATTTGCTACATTAGAAAAGTAAAACAAAATTTATACAAGTCTCATTAGTGTTACATGGTGATATAGACCATTTTTATTTCGAACATATAGGTTTTAGGGTTTCGTTCATCTGAGAAAACCCTATTCGTCTCACTCTTCTAGCTGCCTGTCTGTCCGTCACAGAGTTCGTTCTCAGAAATTGTGTAAGTTAGAGATTTGAAATTTTGCATACCTACAGCTGAATACCTCCCATCCCACGACAATCATAAACTTTTGAAAAAGTCGTATATTATCTTAATTGAATGGATAAATTTACATCCGACCATTTCTGCATTTTAAAACAAATCCTTAACTTCTGTCTTTTTTGCATGGGCTAGATGGCTCCGTGTTAAAAATATGGCCGTAATTTTTTTTTTTATAAAAATTCTTCGTTTTTTTTTTCTATTCTGACCAGAAAATCAGAGTTCTAACTTTTACGACTGCTCTTTCATCTTCACCTAACGCTTCATTCATAATGGCTGTTTCATAATAATAGAAACCATCAGTCCACCAGAATAAAATGAAATAATGGAAATGCCGGAAGCAACACTAAATTCTGAAAAAGCAGAATTCCTGTTCTCTAGTATTTCATTTCACGTACCAGTATCAGGCTTTTGCGTACCAGTAAATAGAGCTTTACGTACCAGTACTAGTACGCGTACCATAATTCGAAAACCCCTGCTCTAGAATGTATAAGCTCATTTATGTACCTGAGAATGTTGACCTGCGAGTTGGAGAGCTCCCGAAAAAGCTATATTCCGCTGCGGGAAAACTCATTAATGCACTGTAAAAACTACTCGGAAACGCCTCCGAAAATTATGGTCAGCAAAAGAAAATTTGTTTTTACAAGTGATTATTGAAATGTCGGGAATATATTGGTTTCTGTGATTTTTCTAAAGATAAAGGAACGCTTTTCGTATTCTTAGGTAACTCGGGAAAAAGGTTAGATTGTAATCTCGTTCGTGGCTATATTACATTTTTGTAGATTAAGGAGCATTTGTCATTTTTAATACTTTCCAACAAAGTGAAAAGTGTTTATGAATTGGGTTTGTCTTTCTGTGCCATGTGTCCGACCTCTAACTCACGTAAATATAGTCCGATTGCCGTGAAATTCATAGATGTTATTGGGTATCACTATGGCATGATCGGTATTGAAAATGAAGTGTGTAGTATTTACTATTCATATACAGAGACACTCAAAAGAATTCCGTAACATGACTGTCTATGGAGGAAAACCGTTTACGGCATATTTTAATGATATTATACTATTTACATAGTTTATATATGTTACTGAGGTGTACTGCATAACGCTTACTGTAGAATATGGTGTCCATAGAATTTATCGCTCATTTACAAAAAGACACAAAATAATTTGGTTGCAAAACAATAATTGATTTATTGAAGACTATGAACAATAATTGCTGGAATTGTGTTTTCAGTTGTCGTACGCATTTTTAAATTGAAATATTTTTTTTAAATATTGCTTGGTGTGTATAAATTATATAGATCATATACAGGGCTGCACCAAAATTCTGAAGAACATTTCCGTTTATTCTCGGAAATTGCTGAATGGAAATATCAACTGTGTTCTTCATGTAAGTGAATTAACTTTTATTATAATGTGCCTATACAGACAAACCGATATATCATGTGCATTGCTGCACAAAAAAAATCGGATATTTTCCCGACTATTCATGGTAATAGCAGAAATTGGGCTTTCAAATGCGGTATTCGTTTTCAAGTTGCATATTTAGACCTCATTTTTCAACTGAATGAATTATGATGTTTTGTTGCTGTATTTTGAATGTGCTGGAAAGTAATCTATGCTGGACTCATGATTATTCGTTCTAGTTTACAGTGTATAATAATTTATTTACTATATTGTTAAGGAAAGAAATATACTATACTGTTATCAAATAATGAATGAAATGTTAAAAGATTAATTTGTTTTATCCATAAAAATCTACATAATAAAACGCTTTATAAAGGTGCCAATGTTGTTCCTGTCGTTTTTATAAAATTGTTTACATTTTAAATCTTTTTTTCATTAAACAAAAGCTTTCAAGAGAATTTTCAGTATTACGCAATTAAATCGTCGTGAAAGAGTATTGTTTTCAAAGTTATTTTTCTTTTAAAATGCACTCAAGAATTACTGTTGTTGCAAACAAACATTCGTGACTATCAAAGATTTCTTTCAACAAAATCTAAAAAAAGAAAAAACTTTAACTCGAAGTCTATCTGAAGTGAACGAAATACTATTTAGAAATGCAATGCCCTACTTAAAATATATAGAAAAAATAACGGGGAAAGTATATGTGAAATGAAATAGTTAATGCCATGGAAACAGAAAACATATAAAACTAAAACTATCAGTGATATTATAAACGAAATGCTAACGAGGACATATATCGACTGTTGAATGTTTGTTAACTGGTTGCTAAGAATGAACAGATATCTTTTTAGATATAATATGTTTCAATAAAGCATTATGGAAATATATGAATAATCAGACTGTAAAAAAACTAGCTACAGTCGGTCAGAAAAAAAGTGAACATTCAATATATTTTAATCACCAAATTCAATCCGTTTAATTTAGAATATCTGACAGATCTTTATTTTATAGAAGTACAGTTCATAAAACAAGTCGGAAGTTGCACGTCAAACGTGGCAAATGAGGTGCGTTCGTACTATAATTAGTTTTATAAATATTTTTTGCGCTGCATAGTGTACTGAATGCACATTTTAGTACACTTCATAAGTGCATATCAATTTCATTCTGTTCCAAAGGCTGTAACATCATTAAAATGCGCTTGAAATAATTTTTTTCCATTGTACGTAATGTAACGGGAAACTTTTGACTGTCCCTGTAATTAAACTGTACATCCGATTTTTATAAAATTTGAACTGACTCGACAAAATTATGCATCAATTATATATTTTAAATTTCAAACGATTCGGTTGGACAGTTTTTGCGCTGTTATATGCGGACGGACCGACATACAAACAAACAGACAGACGGACTGAGCAACGACTATAGGTGCTACGTATTTATACACTGGTGTGCAAAAATTAAGGAAAAGTCACAAAATGCTAATTTTCAAATACGCGAACACTCAAAAGGAAATAATATAATTCGAGTAATTACTATCGCTACAACACAGCTAGTGCATATAACATCTCATTCATGTCACACATGGTCACAAGTAGTGTCACAGTCACTACGGTGAAGCAAAAAAATAGGAAATTCCATACATCTCATTATGAGTCTCAAATGATCACTATATGTGACTCCACTGAGACGTCACTGTGACTCCTGCTTTGTGACGAAACACCATGTGACTTTACAATGTAGTTACATTGTTACTCTCATGTGACTGTCATTTGTAGACTCAATTTCAAAGTCATCGTGAACGCTGCATTGTGATAAGTTACCAAATAATGTCACATTAAAGTCACATGATGACTTTCAGGTGACAGAGAGACTACTGTGAAGTCACCATTGTGCTCTTTTGGGAAAAGTCGCCATGTGACTATAATATGATATTATTTGGTGACTTATCATAATGCAACGTTCATGATGACTATGAAATTGAGACTAAAAATGACAGTCACATGAGAGTCACAATCTAACTACATTGTAAAGTCACCTGGTGACTCATCACAAAGCAGCAGTCACATTGACTTCTCAGTGGAGTCACATACAGTGATCATTTGAGACTCATAATGAGATATATGAAATTTCCTATTTTTTTGCTTCACCGTAGTGACTGTGACACTTATGACCATGTGTGACATGAATGACATGTTATATGGACTAGCTGTGTTGTAGAGATAGTAATTACTCGAATTATATTATTTCCTTTTGAGTGTTCGCGTATTTCAAAATTAGCATTTTGTGAATTTCCTTAATTTTTGATAACCAGTGTATAATTACGAACGCACCAAAAAAGAATACAAAAGGAAAGAGAGGGAAAGAGAGATCGTCTTTCTACTAAAATTGTACCAAACATTGAAATTTTCAATGCAAACCTCTAATTTTAATATCATATTTGGCCCTTTCGATAAATTTTAGTTTAGAGGATACTAAAGGGGAAGTCATTCGGTCAAGCAGTTTGGGGATTATGAAGCTTTAAAGTTTGTTAAACCTACTTGTAATCGTTGCAAAGCAGACTGCAATGAGGATAGTTTTTGAAGCATAACTCAAAAACCACTAGCCGTGATGAGCTGTAATTTTGGATTCGCATATGTGAAGCTTCTAAAAATCGGTTTATGTTTAAAAATTTCATAGGTTACGTTTTATATTTTTTACGAAAATTAATCTCAAACAATATATATTTTCGAAAAAAAAAGAATGTAACCTATGATTTTTTAAAAATAGAATTCGATTTCTAGAGGTTTTAAATAAAAAATCATTTACTTAAACAGGGCGTTTACTTACTACCAAGTGTTTTTTTTGTTGTTGTTGTTGTTTAATAATTGAGTTTTGTGCCCACGTCAAATAAATGTATTGTAACGGAATTTTTTGTGGGAAAAAACGCGAATTGTAGTCAAAATATTAAGTGGGATTTTTAAGATGAGCCTTAAATTATTATAAAAGAGTATTTAAAAAAAAATATTTTTACTTTAAACTTTTTTTTTCTGGTGCAATTTGATGATTAAAATGTATGAGCTATTCTTTTTTGTGTGTGAGAAAGGGGAGGGGCGGTGAAAGCTGGCTGAGGTATTTTTATACACTAAAGATCTGTTTAGTATTTTAAATTAAATTAATAAGTATATTTTTAAAATGCTTCTACTATTAACTGAGGCATTTAAAGTCGAAGCGGTATAGGCCACTTAATTTCTAAATAAGCGTTATGTGCCTAAAGGTTGCTAGTCGGGGTTGTTTATGACAGCCAATTATCTACACTAGGGATATAGGCCCGAAAGAGGGAGCGGTGCCCCCGTGAGGAAATTTTTAAGGGAACCGCAAAGGAAATTTAAGGTTTGAAGAAAACCAAGGAAAACTATGAATGATTAGGCCGACGGTCGCAATTACGTCCGAACCCAGCATTTCCCGTCTACCAGCTTCGAAAGCAGAACCTCTCGGCCACTGATGGGGCTGGAAAGTTTCGAAACTTTTAAACCTCTGACAGACTAATCAGTGTAAATGATAGTACTACGAAACTGGTTGTAATTAGCACCGTAAGATATTTTACTGTATTTTCATTTATTGTATGTACAAAAAAAATCGTATGTGGAAAAAAAAAGAAAACACCCCCTACTAACTTTGCAACAAAGTATTGTAGAAGAAAATTACTGGTACCAAAAGATCGGAAATAGATTCTACTTTTAAATGATGTGCATAAAATTTTCTTGGGATTTTCTACATATCAAAACACATCCAAACTTTGTTTTTTTTTTTTTTTTCAATAGCAATACCCAAGTTTGACACCATAAATAAATTCTACATCCTTCAGTTAGCCTAAAACAAATTTTCATGAAATTCGTACGATTAGTTTCAGAGAAATTATTATTTTAAAATGAGCATATTTTAGGATTTATTATGTATCCAAATTGAAGTTCTGTACTCGATTGCTGAAATGCTACAAAATGAATATACCACTTGGGTATTAATGTATTATTTCTTGCCAATATGATTCACTCGTTTAATATGTTTCGACTATTGAAAGCCCAAACGTTTTAATAAAATGAGTAAAATATTTTTTTCAAAGTATGCTTTACTGCACATCATATACCCCTTAAACCATCATTTTGACTTTTTTAAACATAATTCGAAAACTACTTGGGAAAAAAAAAAATAATTGAGAATTTGTATAAAGCAGGACATTATAAATAAAAATATATATATACAGATTGTAATTCATATTCTTTTCGAATTTTAATTCATATTCATAATTCCCATTACAAAATTTTTAAAGTTACAAATTCAATGTATTTATGTTTGGGTTTTTTAGTATTGTAACTACAGAAAAAATTATCACATTAAGGTCATAATTTCAGGAGATATTAATAAATATATAAAAAAATAATTTAACAATAGAAGTTCTAAATTTTAAATGTTTATAATTCAAAAAATTATTATCCAAATGACTTGAAATTTCATTTATGGGCATACATTGAACCGAAGGTTTAAAATACAGTGTCGAAATCGGGTGTTGCTATTGAAAAACATCAGAATTTGGTCTCGTTTTGATTTGTAGATGGGACCTAGGCGAATATTATATCATCATTTAAAAGTAGACTTTATTTCCAATCATTTGGTACCAGTAACTTTCTTCTATTATAATTAGTTTCAGAGTTAGTAGGAGTTGTTTATTTTTTTTTCCACGACTGTACATGACCTGAAAAGCTCTATTATTAATTTTTTTGTAGATTTAGAAAAATACGACGTTCAAAACTTTTAACACCTCAGCTAATTAATTTCTCTTACGCATATTTAAGTACTCACATAGGGATATTTAATTTTAGTTTTCTATACAGGGTATTTATAAATTACATGGCAAAATATAATAAACAATTAAATTTAAAAAATCAAAAAACCCGACTGCGAACTAATTAATTATTTCTCATCAATCTGAAACAATTTTTTTCTCAATTCCTACTATTAGCTCATTATCTCGCTATATATATATTGTTCAAATTTTCAATAGTTAATAAAATAATTATTATTCATCTAATCAAGCTCAAACAAATTTTTTTAAACTTGCAGTGGATGACACTTGATGTTAATCCAGTTTTTTTCAAATATTAATTCATTAATTAAATTAAATTAATTAATTTTTAATAATCGAGAGAGCCCCCATCTTGATCAAGGTTTTTTAAGACGAGAGAGCCCACTTCTTTATCAAGGCATTTTAAGCACCACTCAAAAGGAAAGAAGAATAGGAGAAAAAAATTCTCTTATTGACCTAAGTAGGAATTGACTTAAAATATATATATGTCCTAGGCTCTTTGCAAAGAGCCGGGCTAATTGGAGAATCCATCTCCCTTTTTCCAATTAGCCTGATATTTTCCAGGCTTATTGCAAATAGCCTAGAAAGCGTTAGGCTAATTGAAAAATGACCACTTATTATCCGATGAAGGTGATATTTTTAGCTCACAGGCTATCAAAGCCTGAGAGCTTATGTGCCCGCCAATTCTGTATGTACGTATGTACGTACGTATGTACGTAACGCGATAACTCTTGATAGAAATATCCGATTTGCTTCAAATTTTTTTTTCTAGGTTCATTCTGATAAGGTGCTTCCCTGATTATTTTTTGGGGTGCATTGGTTAAGGATAAAGGGGGAAAATGGGGATAGTACCCCCCCCCCCCTTAATTTATATAAATGGGTTTTTCAAGCAGAAATATTCGATTTTCTCCAAATTTGGCATACCGGTTTATTGTGTTAATGAGCTTCCCTGATTAGATTTGGAAGCTCCTTATTTAAGTATAAAGGGGGGAAAGAGGGGCTACCCCCCTTAATTTAGATAAATCGGTTTTTCATGATGAATTATTCGATTTGCTCCAAATTTGATATACCGGTTTATTAAGTTAAGGAGCTGCCTTGATTAGATTTGGAGGTTCATTAGTTACATATAAAGGGAGGAAAGGCGGGCTCTCCCCCCCCCCCCCACACACACACTCGTAATTTAGATAAATGGGTTTTTCATGCAGAAATATGCGATTTGCAATAAATTTGGTATACCGGTTAATTATGTTAAGCAGCTTCCCTGATTACATTTGGAAGATCATTATTATGTATAAAGGGGGGGGAAGGGGGGCAATTGCCTCTCCCCTTAATTTAGATAAATGCGTTTTTCATGTAGAATTATTCGATTAGATCAAATTTGGTATACTGGTTTATTATGTTAAGGAGATAGCTTGATTAGATTTGGAGGTTCATTAGTTAAATATAAAGGGAGGAAAGGGGGGGCTAGCCCCCACACCCTTAATTTAGGTAAATGGGTTTTTAATGCAAAATTATTCGATTTGCTCCAAATTTGGTATACCGGTTTATTATGTTAAGGAGCTTCCCTGATTAGATTTGGAAGTTCATTAGTTAAGTATAAAGGGAGGAAAGGGGGCCTAGACCCGCCCCCTTAATTTAGATAAATGGGTTTTTCATGCAGAGTTATTCGATTTGCTCCAAATTTCGTATACCGGTTTATTATGTTAAGGAGCTGCGTTGATTAGATTTGGAGATTTATTGGTTAAGTATAAAGGAGGGACAGGGGCTAGTGTCCCCTTAATTTAGATAAATGGGTTTTTCATACAGATTCGATTTGCTTCAAATTTGATATACCAGTTTATTACGATATGGCTTCCTTCATTTGATTTGGAGGTTCATTGGTTATGTATAAAAAGGGGGAAGGGGGGCAATTGCTCCTCCCCTTAATTTAGATAAATGGGTTTTCATGGAGAATTATCTGATTTAGTTTAAGTTTTTTTCAACCGGACCCGAACTTGAAGGTTCCATTTGAAGTCAACCGAAAACCGACCACAACCAGGTTTCGGATTGAGTTCAATTAGAACTTTCAGGTTCGGATCGGGTTGCCGGTGCACGGAGATTAGTTTGTCTGGGTTGCATCGAATTATAGTTCTTTGGAATATTTTTGTCGGTTAAGATTTGGTTCGGGACGGGTTTCAGGTTGACTTCGAATGGAATTTTTAGGTTCTGGTAGCGTTGCGTGTCCACAGAAACTAATTTGTCTTGTTTGGATCCGATTATGGATCTTTGGAATATTTTTGTCGGTTATCAGATTTGGTTCGGGATTTCGGGTTTTTTCAAATGGAACTCTCAGGTTCGGGTCGGGTTGCAAGTAGACTGAAATTATTTTGTCTTGCTCGGATCGGGGTACGGTCTGTTGTAATTTATTTTTCGGGTTTGGGTAGGGTTATGCGTTAATAAACCTAATAAAAAGAAAATTGACCAGTTAAACTCATGGCATTGAACTCACAGGCTACTCACACTAATTGTATATTATACTCTTATTTCAAAGAATAATGCCCCTCGAAAAATAAATGAAGGTATTAGTCCCCGTTGCCCCCCTTTCTACTTAACCAAAGAACCTCCAAATGTAATCAGGGAAGCTACTTAACATAATAAACTGGTATACCAAATTTCAAGCAAATCAGATAATTCTGCATGAAAAAACCATTTCAGTAAATTAAGGGGGGGGGGGAATTAGCTCCCCCATTTCTCCCTTTACGCTGAACCAATGAACTTTCAAATCTAATCAGAAAAACTCCTTATTAGAATGAACCTAGAAAAAAAATTAAACTAAATTAGATAATTCTGCATGAAACACATTTATCTAAATTAAGGGGAGGGGCAATTGCCCCCTTTCCCCCCTTTTATACTTAACCAATGAACCTCCAAATCAAATGAAGGAAACCATATCGTAATAAACTGGTATATCAAATTTGAAGCAAATCGAATAATTCTGTATGAAAAACCCATTTATCTAAATTAAGGGGACACTAGCCCCTGTCCCTCCTTTATACTTAACCATTAAATCTCCAAATCTAATCAAGGCAGTTCCTTAACATAAAAAACCGGTATACGAAATTTGGAGCAAATCGAATAACCCTGCATGAAAAACCAATTCATCTAAATTAAGGGGGGGGGGTCTAGCCCCCTTTCCTCCCTTTATACTTAATTAATGAACTTCCAAATCTAATCAGGGAAGCTCCTTAACATAATAAACGGGTATACGAAATTTGGAGCAAATCGAATAACTCTGCATGAAAAACCCATCTATCTAAATTAAGGGGGAGTGTCTAGCCCCCCTTTCCTCCCTTTATACTTAACTAATGAACCTCCAAATCTAATCAAGCCATCTCCTTGACATAATAAACCAGTATACCAAATTTCAGCTAATCCAATAATTCTACATGAAAAACGCATTTATCTAAATTAAGGGGAGAGGCAATTGCCCCCCTTTCCCCCCTTTATACATAATAATGATCTTCCAAGTGTAATCAGGGAAGCTGCTTAACATAATTAACCGATATACCAAATTTATAGCAAATCGCATATTTCTGCATGAAAAACCCATTTATCTAAATTACGGGGGGGAGGGGGGATAGCCCCCCCTTTCCTCCCTTTATATGTAACTAATGAACCTCCAAATCTAATCAAGGCAGCTCCTTAACTTAATAAACCGGTATACCAAATTTGGAGCAAGTCGAATAATTCATCATGAAAAACCGATTTATCTAAATTAAGGGGGTAGCCCCCCTTTCCCCCCTTTATACTTAAATAATGAGCTTTCAAATCTAATAAGGGAAGCTCCTTAACACAATAAACCGGTATACCAAATTTGGAGAAAATCGAATATTTCTGCATGAAAAACCCATTTATACAAATTAAGAGGGTGGGGACTAGCCGCCCCTTTTCCCCCTTTATCCTTAACCAATGAACCCCAAAAAATAATATGGGAAGCACCTTATCAGAATGAACCTAGAAAAAAAAAATTTGAAGCAAATCGGATATTCCTATCAAGAGTTATCGCGTTACGTACATACGTACGTACGTACACACGTACATACAGAATCGGCAGGCACATAAGCTCTCAGGCTTTGATAGCCTATGAGCTAAATATATCACCCTGATCTGATAATAAGTGGTCATTTTTCAATTAGCCTAACGCTTTCCAGGCTCTTTGCAATAAGCCTGGAAAATATCAGGCTAATTGGAAAAAGGGAGATGGATTCTCCAATTAGCCCGGCTCTTTGCAAAGAGCCTAGGCTGTTTGCAAAGAGCCGGATTTCTCAATTAGCCTACGACATATATATTTTATATTACTTGTTTATATTACTTACCTATTTTTTTTATTATTATTTACTTGTATTGATGACTTTTAAGTTATGTTTAACTGTTAGTTTTTATCTACAAACACTGTTTTGATGAGGTCTATAGATGTCTATGATGGTTAGAGTTTCAATAAAGCTAGAGATCCAGAATACTTACACAACGTCTTGGTTATATAATATTTTAAAGGAGCTTCTGACTGTAAAATAGTCAATGAAACATCGTCTTCATTTTGAAAGACCTATCCAATGATATGCTACTCAATAGGGTGCGTAAAATTTTTTTCGTCACTACCGCCATTTTGTATTTTACGGCCGCCATTTTGAATTGATAAAAACAAAACCTAGCCTATAACCATCGGGCCGCTAAGACGAATCGATAACCTCATTCTTTAAAATCCATCCAGCCGTTGGGATGTTTCGAGAGTATAAAGAAATCCACATACACAGATACGCGTGAAACACATAACTCATCTTTTCAGTCGGGTAAAAATGCCAAAAAAGCGTATGAAATCAAATAAAAATCACATATGAACATGGGGATTGAAATTCTCTTGCTCAATGAGGAATACATGGTTATTTCACTCTTAGACGAACCTGGATATTATAACTAATTTCATTTATATTAATAAAGGACATTTTAATGAAATTTTCTGCAGATTTATTTCTTTTCGGGAGAAATGTGTTGGCATCACCATAAGTGAAGGAAGTGTCCAATATTCGTGTTCAAGCAATATAGTCAAATACCGCATGCTTCTGAATGTATTTCCAAATAGACCGGGAGGCGACAGCACAAACAATCACCTCATCGAGTTCACGGCTGAAATTCCAGAATTAGTTAAAACTCGATTCGTATATTAAAACGCAATCGGTCTGCCAAGTCATATTTTGGTGGAAAACACCTGAAAACCCGATTTCAGCGTTTGGTTCGTAGGTTTACCACTGTGTTTTCCCGCACCTAAAGCTATCAAAACATGGAGGATTGGGAGCAAGAAAAACACAATGGTAAACCTTCGAGTCAACCGCTAAAATCGGGTTTTCAGGTGTTTTCCACCAAAATATGACTTGGCAGACCGATTGCGTTTTAATATGCTAATCGAGTTTTAACTGATTCTGGAACTTCAGCCGTGAACTCCATGAGGTGATTATCTTTGCTGCCGTCTCCCAGTCTAAAATACATATTGTGTTATTGACCGATTTGTTGTGTAGTTCCATTACACCAGGTGTTGCGTAGTTCCAGTAGTTGTGTAGTTCTAATAGACATGCAGTTCTTGTTTGAGGAGGAGTTCCAGAACTCCTCGCGATGTTATTACATATCACGCAAAGAACAAAAATCTGTTGAAAGCATTCTTATAATAGCTTCGTTATCTGATCGAAAATTCAGTTTTGAATCAGATACCCTGGATATTTTATCAATAAAATAACAAATCAAAATTTCCTTTACAGCAATGTCTCTCTTTAGTACTATAAAAAAATTTGATTTAAGTATTTTTTTAATTCCTTAATTACTTCTAAAAAATTTATTTGCTTAAATATAAAAGTTTCTGTAAAAATATTTCCTTATAGATATTTTAGTTTAATGGTTAAAAAATTTAAATAAAATAACTGTTTTTATGTTTTAATTACGAGTTCGTATAATTTAACGAGTAAAAGTTGTAAAACTGAGTTTGAACATTTAATAAATTTTTATTAATTAATCATAAATTAAAATATGTGAAAACCCAAATCTGTGAGCACTTTGAAATGACAAACTTATTCCAGAATTTTACAATGATTGTGAGATATACTAAATTTTCATTCATTTGTATAACTGCATTGTATTTCAATGAATATTTAGTTTTTCTGTATTTTAATATGTTCAACATGCTTTCAAAAATAGTTATATTACATCAGCCATACTCAACTTTTTTTTCTCGTGGGCCGCAAAACATATGTTTACGGCATTAGGCGGGTAGCAACCACACTTAAAAAAGGGTGAAAAAAGGGGTAATTTAAATGGTAAGATAACAAAAGTAGGACAGCAAAGCACAAAGTTAATATAATCAGTAATTGAACGTTTGACGCGGAAGAAATGTTACCAAAAACATTTAACAGCCCTATTTCCACCACTATATTACATCAGCCATACTCAACCTTTTTTTCTCGTGGGCCGCAAAACATATGTTTACGACATTAGGCGGGCAGCAACCACACTTAAAAAAGTGTGAAAAAAGGGATAATTTCAATAGTAAGATAACAAATGTAGGACAGCAAAGCACAAAGTTAATATAATCAGTAATTGAACGGTTGACGTGGAAGAAATGTTACCAAAAACATTTAACAGCCCTATTTCCACCACTATATTACATCAGCCATACTCAACCTTTTTTTCTCGTGGGCCGCAAAACATATGTTTACGACATTAGGCGGGCAGCAACCACACTTAAAAAAGTGTGAAAAAAGGGATAATTTCAATAGTAAGATAACAAATGTAGGACAGCAAAGCACAAAGTTAATATAATCAGTAATTGAACGGTTGACGTGGAAGAAATGTTACCAAAAACATTTAACAGCCCTATTTCCACCACTATATTACATCAGCCATACTCAACCTTTTTTTCTCGTGGGCCGCAAAACATATGTTTACGACATTAGGCGGGTAGCAACCACACTTAAAAAAGGGTGAAAAAAGGGGTAATTTAAATGGTAAGATAACAAAAGTAGGACAGCAAAGCACAAAGTTAATATAATCAGTAATTGAACGTTTGACGCGGAAGAAATGTTACCAAAAACATTTAACAGCCCTATTTCCACCACTATATTACATCAGCCATACTCAACCTTTTTTTCTCGTGGGCCGCAAAACATATGTTTACGACATTAGGCGGGCAGCAACCACACTTAAAAAAGTGTGAAAAAAGGGATAATTTCAATAGTAAGATAACAAATGTAGGACAGCAAAGCACAAAGTTAATATAATCAGTAATTGAACGGTTGACGTGGAAGAAATGTTACCAAAAACATTTAACAGCCCTATTTCCACCACTATATTACATCAGCCATACTCAACCTTTTTTTCTCGTGGGCCGCAAAACATATGTTTACGACATTAGGCGGGCAGCAACCACACTTAAAAAAGTGTGAAAAAAGGGATAATTTCAATAGTAAGATAACAAATGTAGGACAGCAAAGCACAAAGTTAATATAATCAGTAATTGAACGGTTGACGTGGAAGAAATGTTACCAAAAACATTTAACAGCCCTATTTCCACCACTATATTACATCAGCCATACTCAACCTTTTTTTCTCGTGGGCCGCAAAACACATGTTTACGGCATTAGGCGGGCAGCAACCACACTTAAAAAAATCCCTGCCGGCCCGGCCTACAGGCAGAGGTAGATTTCGAAGTCAAATATACTAAATTAACAAACAAAAACTAAATCATGATTAGAGATAAATCCACTTTAACAATTTTATCTGGCCGCTTTTGACGAGTTTTTATTTCATTTTTATATAATAGCTGGTTTTATAAGAATCATGTTAGGGCGGTATTCAAAAAAATACTTTTCCATGCTCAACAACTCGACATTTTCTGGCATAATTCCAGATTCATTTTTAATATAAAAAAAAATATGAAACTTGCTGACGTGATTTTTGAAGAGATTTATAAGCGACCTGTGTTTTTATTTTTTGTTCAATTAATTAAAACTTGATATATAAACAATTATTTTCTCAGAAGAACAATATTTTTCGTTTCTAACACAATCGCTTCAGGAAATTCCGTTCAAAATGCCCACTTTGACATCATTTTTTGAAATATATTCTGCCTCTATCCAAAAATCGATCATTACAGTACATTACATAGTTTCTGAATAAGCGAATCTACCAATTAAATGCGTTTGAAAGCAAAAATGAATTTAAAAATGAGTCAGAAAATAAGCAGTTTGGATTTGATTGACAATGATTTTTCCAACACAATCCACTTCGGTAGATTCGGTTCAAAGTGCCCTTTTTAACAGCATTTAAAAAAAAATATATTCTGCCTCTATCAAACAATCGACCATTACGGTAGTTTATATAGTTTCTGAGTAATAAAACGTACCAATTGGAAGCCTTTGAGAGCAAAAATGAATTGTAAAATGAGTCAGAAAATAAGCAGTTTGGATTTGATTACACCCTTTCTAAGATGATTATTTTTCGTCAACCGCTATGTATTTTTAATTTGTTTTGCTGTAAGAATTGGTCCTATCCAAAACTTGTCTATATAGATGTTGTAGACAAAATTAAGAAGATATATGATAAATTCATGGGAATTTTATATCTTTTAAATTGACGGAGTTAGGGATTTTTTTCTTCTTCAAACCCCCTTTTTGTTTTCGTTTTTAATTTTTTTTGCGGTACGAATTGGTCCTATCAAAAACTTGTGAGTATAAAAGTTGTAGATAATGTTAAGGAGATTTATAATAAAATTAATTGGATTTGATATCTTGAGAATTGACGAAGTTATGATTTTTTTTCCCAAAAACCCTATTTTTGCGCCCCTTGAGCCCATTTTTAACTTTATCAAAAATCTGTGATACATAAATTTTTGACCCTATTTTTAGAAGTAATAAAAACTTTAAACTGATTTGATATGTACAAAAATTAAGAAGTTATGGGGGGTTTTCTGTTTTCACAAAACCCCTCCCTATTTCCATCCCCTTGGTCCGATTTTGCCCATTAACGAACTTGACCGAGATTTTATGGCCATTGATTTTATGTATCAGTTTGGAAGAGATTGGTGCAGAATTCCGAAAGTTATCGTGTCCAGAAGAAAGTGATATATATATATATATATAGATAGATAGATAGATACATATATATATATATATATATATATATATATATATATATATATATAAAGTTTTTTACTGAGGGTGGTTTTGGGTTCTAGGGGTCATGATCGGTGTAGATCTGCAAAAATTTTTCAGAAATTCCAACATAGGAACGATCCCAATAGGTAGTATTTCATACGAAATCACCTAAAAGTGTGAAAAAAGGGATAATTTAAATAGTAAGATAACAAAAGTAGGACAGCAAAGCACAAAGTTAATATAATCAGTAATTGAACGTTTGACGCGGAAGAAATGTTACCAAAAACATTTAACAGCCCTATTTCCAAACAATAACATTCCCGGTAGATTTCCATTCAAAATGTAGAAGTGTAGAAATATGTCGCAAAATTTGTAAATATAAAATATGTCGTAAGATAGCAAAAGTAAGGACAACAAAGCACAAAGTTAATATAATCAGTAATTGAACGTTTGACACGGAAGAAATGTTACCAAAAACATTTAACAGCCCTATTTCCAAACAATAACTTTCCCGGTAGATTTCCATTGAAAATGTTGTAGAAATGTAGAAATATGTCGCAAAATTTGTTGTTTTGAAATGGTACTGTAAAAAATTTTTGATGCTATGTTTTTTTCTAAAAGAAATGTTCTACTCTGAAAAGCAGTATTAGTAAGCATAAAAGGTAATTATATAAAATTTCAGAATTTAGAAGTTCTAAATAAATAAAATTAGGAGATTTTCTCTAATAAATCAGTTTTTTGCTCAATGCAAAACCTTTACTTTTTTCAATTGCAGAAATACATAACACAAATTAAATTAATTTGGAATGATGTTTGATCAGAGTTGAATATTAAATGTATTCAGCACTGTAGCAAAAATAGGACTATCTGTAAAAATTGTCTTTCTGAAAAAAAAAATATAGGCATTTAAAATGTTTCAATAAAATTTTTAATTTATTATAATTAAAAGGACAGATTTTGTCTTCCCAGGAAAATACATGAAACAACAGTAAATATCTTAAATAATTTTATGCACATCTCAACTTATTTTATGAACATGGATTGATGATTACGTATCTCGGGCAGCAGGTTGAGTATGGCTTTATCACATAGATGTATACAAATTCTTCACGCTCGAAAATGTTGAGTTACAAAACATGCTAATCACATTAAAAAAATTATTTCATTTTTAACAATTTCCACCATAGTTCAAAAGTGTTTATGAATTCAGTTTATCTGTCCATCAGGGCGTCCACCCGTACCCCAACTCTCCTAAGTATACTTGAACTGGCATGTAATTTTTATATTTACAGGGTCATACAAAAGAATTTAGTTACATTAGGGTCTATGGGAAAAAATCTTTTCCAATGTATTTTAATGCTGTTACAATACTTCAAACATAATAAAATTGATATTTGATAATTGATTGGGGTAGATTAAAACGTGCTTTCTCAGGGGTGTAGAATAAGTAGCATTTAAATTTCGTCTACAGGGACATACGAAAGAAATCCATTACGTTATGAACTATAGTGTAAAATCGTTTGCGATGCATTTTGATGATGTTATGATGCTTCAAACATGATGAAATTGATATGTGAATGTGTTTGAACATGTTTCCTATAAATTATGGAGAATGTATCATTTATTGATCATTTACAGAAATACACAAAATAATTCAGTTATAGGACGGTTTGTGTTAGATTTCATTATATGAAAAAATGAATTTTTTAATAATATTCTGAAGATGTTAGAAATTGTTTCATAACCAATGCCTGAAGCATGATTTTTCGCTCCTGTTAGTAAATAATTTTAACTACATTTTGGCCAGTACCTGTATGTATATTTATCTTACGTGTCGTGAAAATGAGGTTGAATTTATAATTTGAGTTTTGGTAACAACCATAGCGACAATTCTCAGTGGTTAATTTACGGTCACATGACCCCGAACCATTCAGCAAATCAAAATTCAGTGATAATCACTTTTTAAAAGCAGATCGTTTGATCGATGTATGAATAGCAATGCCTTTGGTTCATTTTATGATGACGTGTGCTTCAGCGAATCAGCTTTCTTATTAAGGTTGTCTTTTAGACACAGTAGAAAACGTTTTGTTTACATTTCGTTAGCGCCACACAGTGTCTTCGTAGTGTTTTTCAAAGAGTTTTAAATGAATTTAAGCCATGCTATGCAATAGCCAAAAAAATGCACTTTTATTTGCATTTAAACGAAGTTTCCATTACTTTTTTATGCATTAAAAATATTTGTAAATTTTATATGTTAATACGATTTATGATAATATTCATTATGACTAGAGTTGATGGAAATAGTGGCGAGCGAGCGAAGCGATCTCGTATCCCGTAGCGGTCCCAATGTAATTGGGTTGTAATTCACTGGGGTTGGTGTGCGTTAGCGAGCAGGGTGTTGAGCCTCCTAGGTTTTTTTTTTTTTTTTTTTTTTTTTTTTTTTTAGCCTATGCTTTTAAAACAATTTTTAATCGATTAATATGGTATTATTCGTATTTAAATAAAACATTTGAAAAATGGAGTCTTTATGATATACATGATTAACCCACAAACGCTTCTTGGTAGCATCAAGGAAACTCGAGTTTCTCCGATGTTGTAAAAGGTTTTTCCTACTATGGAGATTGTTTTAGTCCCTATTAATTGCAATTTCCTCTGTTAATATCTATAAGTTTTGATAGTAGGAAATGCGAAATCATTTGGAAATAAATACTGCAGATATCCCTGGGTTTGTGCAGTTTCAGTTAGTGCGTTCTTAGTTATGCGGGAATTTTTTTCAGACCCTCCTTCGATTATTATTAGGAAAACTTCGATTAATGTGCAAAGCACTGAATGGGCAACACGACTTTCGTCAGTAAAATGTCGCCCAATTTGTTGGAAAACAAGAAATGCGATTAGTGATATACATCAAATGGATAAATGTCTGTGTTATGCAGAATTAGACTTCAAATCGATTTTTTAATGTTTTTTATTGTCATTTATTAAATTTTTTCACCCTTTAATGTTAATGGAAGTTTATGTAATTTATTTAAATTTTGTTTCAAATGTTTGAAATCAAGCGCTAAACATACTTTATAATAATAAGACATAAAAAGAAATATCATCTTAATAAATTATTATAGTACTGTTTATTTATGTACACTGGGTTTTTAAGAAGTTGGTTGTGGAACTGTTCTAATTTTTCCCATTGATTGGATGTTTCGGTAATGATCTTGATTAAGACGGTAATGTTGAGGAATTAATTAACCTCACTAACCGAGGGAAACTATCACGGCGAATTTATTATTTTAAAGATAGAGATTTTAAAAACTGGATAGCTTAAATTTATTAGTTTTCGGTCATACAATGTTTAGCAAAACAAATGGATAAACTCATTACGTATGGTAACTCCGGCGATAAGAGTGAGCGGAGTCCATTAGTGAGATATGGTATATGTAGCTTTTATTACAGAAAAGACGGCAAATCAGCATTGCTTCGGGGGTGACCAGAGAAAAACAACTTCTGATCTGCATGATGATCACAAGAAGAGCGATGGACACTTGTGATATTCGATTGAAAGTGTACAACGCCAAGTAGCCGCGTCTTATAATAACCCTGAAGGACAACTTAATATTAATTTTGATTTACCACCCAGCCAAGTAATTTATTAATTGGCGTACCTGAAATTTCAACATATCTAAGTTGCCGAGGTGAAAGCTAGGAAATTTATATTTAGATGTAAAAAAATTAACAGTAATGAATCCAAAGGTATTTAACGTAAACTAAGTGCATACTTTTGAAATAATTACTTGTAATGACTATTGATGTGAGCATTCATACGCGTTTAGAAATTGCGAAATGAAAGACATATGGTAAAGGATTTTCTTTTTTTTATTCCTTAGCGGCTAGAGAAATGGGCAATTGTGCTGTTAAATATTTTAAAATGAGAAAATTGATTTTGGGAAGAACTGGCGATCTTTAAAATTAAGGATGTTTATTAACCACAAGGGAGATGCAGAAATAGATATATGCATATATTTCTTTTACAGAGAAGTTTTAATTAATTATAGTGGTAAAGAGGAATTAAAATTTTAACCGCGGAATAATCAGTGATATGTAATGATTAGATAATTACATCATTAGAGAATCCTGTATATAAATAAGTGATGAACCGATTCCGCCCTAAATTTCAGTGTAAAAAGCGTAAATAAAAGTAATTTTCTAATGTGCCATTATCGTCAATATTTTAATTGTATGCATAAAAAAAAATACTTGAAATCATTTGAAAACATTTTTAAAATGCCGAGTTGCTAAATTAAAATAAAATTAACAACTTCATAATAAGAAAAAAGGAAAAAACAAAAGAAAAATAATACTTCTATTGTCTTTTTAGTTGCATGTAGCATAGAAAAAAAGAAACAATTATATAAAAAAAGATAAGATTTTTTTTCTCTTGGAAATTATCGGAGAAATTTATAAAAAGAAGGAGAAAAAGGAAAATTCATCTCTTACTCCTTATTTGATGACTTATGCAATTAAAGTAATAGGAAAAGTGTTTCAATAAGATTTTATTGATTTTTCAAAGCCGTTAAAAATATATCTTAAGAACAAATTATTACACAATTTGAAACCACTATCTTGTATGTAGGTTCTAGTATTTTGAAAAAGGTTTAAAAGATTTTCATTTATCTTAACAATACTGCGAATGTTAGAACTGACGGAGGTGAACAAAATCAATTTTCTAGTTCTAAACCTTCTTAAAAATGGCTCTAAAAATAAAATTTTCTTTTTCTTTTGAAGGATTTTTCTGTAATTTTTTTTTTTGTTAAAAGCGAAATGATTATTTTGATCTCTGGTGTTGTGTTTTTTGGTTTTGTTAGTGAGTGTATTTAAAAATTAATTAGACATTATTGGATTTTTTTCTTCATAAAGAAACAGCTATTTTCCTTCCCCTCGTTTATTTTCTTTTTCGAAGATTTGTGCAAACTTTGGCTTAAATTTTAATAAATGTGATTTTTATGATCAATTTAATTTATTTTAAAAGTTTCATATATTTATGCTTTCAATTTTTTTCTTTGTAGTTGACCAATGACCATGTGCATAGCAACCCGATGTATTGCATTGTATGACATATTTCGAGTTTTTGAGGAAAAATAAATCTAATTTTCTTTCAGATTAAAAAAAAAATCAATATATATATGGAATATGGTTTGCAACGATAAAAATTTAATTTAACATTAGGATTTTCAAACTTTAAATCTGCGTAATTTCTAAACTACATGTCAGAATGACTTACCCTTTGGTATTCGAAAGTAAAAGTTACTGAATATTTCAAATATGATGTCAAAATCAGGTGTTATAATTGAAAATTTTAAAATTTGATAATATCAGTATGTAGACTACCCCTCAAGAAAATTTCCCTGTAATAAGATTGTAGAAAATGATAAACTGGGAGATTTGGTACATATAGATTTATTCTGCGACTTTTATAATTAGAGTAAAGACCGTTTTGAAGCTTTATATATTTGTTTTAAGGGTGGGTGAGCGGTACTTTACGTTCTGCGATTTTATAAAAATAAATATTTTATATAGAATTCAGTAAACGCAGAAGTGCTAAAAATTGTTGAAGAAATAAAAGTGTAGTTCGCCTTACCAGTGGCCGAGAGGTTCTGCTCTCGAAGCTGGTAGACGGGAGGTGCTGGGTTCGAACCCAATCGCACCCGTCGGCCTAATCGTTCGGAGTTTTCGTGTTTTTCTTCGAACCGTGGATTCCCACGCGTAAATACGGGTTAGGTTCCCTTAGAAAGACCCACACGAGGGCACCCCCCCCCCCCCACTTAGGGCCCATATCCCTCGTGTTGATAATTACCACAACCAAAAGTGTAGTTCATGAAATTTTTAAAATTAAAATTTTTAAGGAAAAAACACAAAAAACATTTCATAATCTTTGAATCAATGTATTATCTGAGTCTACATATTATGTGCTTTTTTTATATAAATTAATATTTGATATGTAATTAATGAAATTTGCAAATGCATTTACAAAGTATTTAAGAAACGGGAAAGCACTTAAAGATTTAATGTCAAATTGCATTAAAATAATTAAATAAAGACAAATATCACCGCAAACAATTCATCACATAAATTTGAAACGTGTCTTGCCAAACAATAGATACTTAGGAAAAGGTTGAAATTGTCATTCATTTTTCTATATAATGTCATCAATGTTACGTGTTACGAAGTTGAAGAAAATCAATTTTCCAATTCTATTCCTTGTTAAAAATAGTCCAAGAAGGAAAACAGCTTATTTTGTTCACCTTTGGAAAAATATTCCGGACCATTTTATGAATAAATATTTTATATTGCATTTAGTTAAAGAAACGTGAAAAAGAACTTTAACAGGATTTTATTTTTAATTTTTAATTACTAAAGAGAAATGTCTCGGGAGAAAATGTTTTGCGTAATTATTTAGCACTATTTTCGTAAATGATTATTTTAGAAGTAATTTAAGATCGTAGAAATAATAACCTTAATGAAATTTTACTATTTTTTAATTGCACTAAAGCGCTGTATTATTTCAAAACCGTTATTGACAAAAAAAGAAAAATATATCAACCGCTATATTACGTATAAATATTTTAGTAGTAATTAAAGAAACGTGAATAAAATACAGTTTTTTCCATGTATTATTAACCCACGAAAGAGAACGTTGTTAAAACCCAGCCTCTAACACATAAATATTTATTTTAGAAGCAGTGAAAAAAAAGTAATTAAATTTGACTAAATTTTCAAATCAATAAAGTGTATTAACCTATCAAACAAATTATTAAATAAAGTTGTATCAGTACCTAAGAAATACCATTTAAAATGAAAAAAAATGGTGAAAAAAAATTAAAAAATACTTTCTTATTACTTTTTAAAATCATTAAAACATCATAAATAAATTATTAAGTTTATTTTAAAACACTATTTTGTCTAATCGTTATTTAAAAGAAGAGTGAAAAATAAAATATGTATTTTCTACGCAATGCCGATTATGTTAGATGTGACGGAAGAGAACAAAATCAATTTTGTAGTTCTAAGTCTCGTTAAAAATAGCTCAAGAAGGTTAAAACCATCTGATATTCCTATTTGGAGGAACAATCCACATTGTTTTATTTAAATAAGTATTTTATATGTAATTAAAGGAACTGGGAAAGCACTTAAAAAGTATTTAGGGAACCGGAAAGTAAATCATAATAAAATTATTTATTTAAAAAAATTAGTTAAATTTAAAAGCGCATGGCCAAATTGAAAACGCATTTCCAGCAATTTTTGATGAAAGACAGTACTGTAACCGATTTCTTTTGTGTGTCCCTGCAAATGAACAACAAATGTCTTATTCTATCGTAATGATCTTGTAGTAAAATTCAGTCATTTATATCAGTTTCAATACATTTGAAATAGCGTAATCTCATTAAAATACTCTGCAAACGATTTTTCCCCATATACCTTAATGTAATGAATTTTTTTGAGTGCCCCTGTAAATGAACTATTAATCCCATACACTTCATATAATAATACAAAACATGCCTTAGTAATCCCAAACAACGTTTATCAATTGCATGGAAATCCGAGTATTTTTACGGGAGTTAGAGCGAGGACAGACGGAAAGACAAACCGAATCCATAAACATCTTTCAACGTTGTTGGAAAGTGTTAAAAATCAAACGCATGTATAGTATATTCACAAGCATATTAGTGCATAAATTTTAAATCCTTCTTGTCTCCTACTAGGTATTTTGAAAAATTGTCTATCTTTTTTCTGAATAATGGTCACAGTCCTCTAAATATGACTGTAAAGGACAAGATAAATTTTTCCAGATCAATTTATGCCTCGCTAAAAATAGATCAAGATGGTGAAGAGCTTCTTATTGAAGTACCGAAACAATAAAATTTTAATTGCATACGAGTTACAATAATGGTTCAAACAGAAAATTAAGCAGTAAAAGCGTAATTCTCAAATTCCATTTGGAGGAACTATCCACGCTGTTTTATATAAAAAAAATATTATTTAGAACTATTTTTGTAAAGGATTAATTAGGAAATAATTGTAGATGGCTTGTTAAACAATATATAATTATAAACAATTATTTAAAAAAATTATATCCATTATTTTGCGAATAAATATATTTGAAGTAATCAATGTAACCTCAATACATAATTAACCTTAATAGACTTAACCCTTTGTTGCATAAATTAAATCTGACAAATCCCCAATGCTATTTTAAATTTGCTAAATTCCATGACTTGTGACGCTATCTAGATTTTTCTACTGAAAGTATAGATGGCACAGAGTAGTATAAGCTTCGAATAAAAACTGTAAATGAAACACTTCGGATGAGGGGGGGGGGGGGGGGAATAGCATTTTTGTCAACTGTGCTGGACAGTATGCAACAAAGGATTAATATTTAGCCTTACTCTATAATTGAATCTTGCCCTAAACGAAAAGTTGAATAGTCCTTTCTTAATGACTATCATGCAAATATACCTGCTAAGACGGAAACCATTCTAAAACACATTTTTCCCCTTTGAAATTCCGTTTTCAAAAAAATCATTTCAAAGTACAAAGTAGATTTTACAAATACAAATTAAATTACAAAGTACATGCAAAGTAGCTTTACAAAGTACATTTCACAGTACAAAGTGTACAAAATAGGAGACAAGAAATATTTTAAATTTATGCTGTAATTCGTTTGTGAATATCTCTGCCTTTAAATTTTTAAATAAAATAATTTTATGATTTAAATAAAATAATTTTACGAAATACTTTTTAAGAACTTTTTCAGGTCTTTCAATTACATATAAAGTACTTATTTATAAAATCCAATCCACTTATTCCCTGTTATTGTTTTTAAGCAATAAAATATGAAAAACATTTGAAATGAATTCCACTAATTTTTTTAACAAATTAAGTGAAATAACCTGTCAAGCACATTATTAAAAATATATCCTTATCCAGAAAGTACATATTCAATAAACTCTTAGATAAGCGCAAAAATTAAAATAAACTTATTTATGAAACTTTGATGATGTTTTTTAAAACACAAAAATAATTATAAACAAACTATTACGTACATCTAAATAACCCTTTTGTTTAATCAGGACTTACAAAAATGTTAAAAAGGATTTATATTTTCAACACAATGGCGCGGACATTAGATGTGACGGAAGAGAACAAAATCAATTTTCCAGTTCTAAGTCTTGTTAAAAATAGCTCAAGAAGGAAAAAGGGCTTCTTATATTCCCATCTGGCAACACGTTCCACGCTGTACCCGGTGATTTGTGGTGTTTTCTGGAGGCAGTTATGGAAAAACTCTCTTATTTTAAGAAAAAGGCCTTTATTTATAAATTGTCTGTTCTTTGAACTACGTGATATAATGGTTCACTTATTCTGTTAGTTTATTATGGTATCCCTTTTTTACAACCGGTTTGTAAACAGGAGAACGATAAAGTTTGTGTTTAAATCAAGAAGATTTTATCCGAAATTTTCAGTTCTCAATATAAACATGTTAGGTTATTCTATAATAGAAGGTTGATTAATTTTTAGAAAAACCTTAAAATATCCGATCTTGACAATTCTAAAAGTATAGTTACAAATGCTGTATAAATTATGCTACGATTTATTTGTGATGTACGTAAAGGAAAAAAAAAATCTTTAAAACTTATGCCAAAACAGTAAATTAAAATAACATTAAAACAAAACAAAACAAAACATAACAAGAAAATTTAAGAAGCACACTTTTATTGCTAAATTTTCTTGTTTGAATGATTTGTGCAACTCTTATACAGTTAAAACTACATAGTTACAATATTTTACAAAGCATCGATCGACACAAAACTCATTGTTGTAGCCATTTTTGTGATTCTATTTTTGACATCTCTAAATCACCCTTGTTTATTTTATTTCTGTAATAATGTTTAAGGCATGTGCGAAATGAAGTTTTTATCGCTGGAGTTTGCCCCTAATGAAATATAGGACCGGAAACACCTGAGTAAGGCATTATCATCGACGATGAACTCGTGTATAACATTTATTGAAAATACGGCTGAATCCTGCATCGGACGTCGCTCATTTTATTCGTTGCGGGTCGGCTTCGAGTGCTGTTGACTTTAAATATTTTGGTTTTGTGCCGATTTTGACTGTTTTGGGTTGGATTAAGGTTGACCTAATTTTTGAAACGAAAGTCCTAAATATGTTTTAAATATATATATATCAAAATTAAAATAAATATATATATATATATATACTATATATTTGAATATTAAAGTGTGTATAATATTTCAAAATACTATATAGTTGAATATTAAAGAGTATATGTGTTTTAAAACACACATACTACAATATATTAAAATACACATACACACATAAATAACGCCTGCATTCAACTGTTAAAGGTACATATAAATATTATGCAGACATACATACTGTGATGTCTGGAAACGTTTAGATTAATTTCTCTTTCGATTCTTTTGGCGCCAACGGCATACGTCACGTGGTATGCGGGCGCGCGCGGAGAGAAGGGTGGATATTTTGTTTTTTTCAGAGTAAAAGTGATTTTTGAGAAGGGTAGCCGAGCCGTGCATGTTGGCCGGCGGCGTGTTTTTTGGGTTTGTGAAAACGGAAGTATATCGGGTGCTAAGAGCACCAAAGGATTATAATTTGAGTAGTTTGTAATACAAGTTAATAATATAGTGAAGTGTAGTTCGTGGGAGTTTAATATGAAGTTTGTGCACCTTGTGAAACCCTTTCTTTTTTTTCAGTGTAAATAGTCATCATCATTGTGTCGTCTTGTAATGTCTTCATGTTCTTTTTAAATAAACTCAATAATCTTTGATAAAAAAAAGGAGTGCTATTTTTAACTTGTTATACACCACGTGGGATGGTCAGAGGAGCGGCGCCGACTTTACACGCTCTCTTTCGAGAACCAGAGCTCCTATTAAAAGTAAGCTGCATGTTTATTTATTTTTAATTGAAGATAGTGTTTGAAGATATTTTAAATAGATAAAGAGAAAAGTATATGATTTATTTTTATGATTGATTTAAGCATGTCAGAAGAAAGATCATTTATTCCTTGATTTATAAAAGTGTTTGAATTGAAAAAGAAAAATGTTTAGCATTAAAGGGCTGAAAAAAGAAGATTTAGTTGTCGTCGCGACTGAATTAGGTTTAAAGGTAGAATTAGAGCATAGAATTGTAGATTTGAAAACACTCATTGAGGGAAGCGACCAATTTGCTAAGGATGCTGAATTTGTAAAGGAATTTTTAATTACCACTGTATCAGATAGGATAGAAAAAGAAAAACGTGAAGCCGAGTTACTAAAAATTGAGAAAGAAAATGTTAAATCGGAACAGAACACTGCTCTAGAATTAGAGAGAACAAAGTTAGAAGTCATTAAAGCCCAATTAGAAATGGCGAAGATAACAGATGATAAGAATTTGGATTCGGGGGGGGATGGACAAAAATCCCATACTAATTCGTTAGAATCTTTAATTAAAAGTGTTAGAACCCTGAGTATGCCAGTCCCGACTAAACCGGAAGCGTGGAATTTATTTTTTAGTTCGCTCGAAAAGGCATTCGAAATGAAAAATGTTTCGGAGGAGTTAAAAGTTGAAATTTTACTAAATTTAGTGGGTGAACGTGCCGCATATTTATTAGTTTATGTCAATTCAAATGAAATGAAGAGTTATTCGAAGGTTAAGGCTTTAATTTTAAAAGAATTTCAACCTACCCCGGAAGCTTGTCTAGAAAATTTCCTTACGGCAAAAAGAATGAAAAATGAAAACCATTTACAATTTGCAAGCAGAATCCGAGCTAATTGGGAATTTTATTGTCAGCTTAGGAAAGTAAATGATTTCGATACGCTTAATGAATTAATTGTTACCGATAGATTAATGAGTTCATTAGATTCAGAAACGCGGAGTTATGTTAAATTAAAGCAAATGGATGACTGGTTGAAACCACGCCAAATCGCGGAATTATGCGATAATTGGTTTACTTCAAAAGGTAGAACTTTTTCGGAATTATATGATAGACCGATAAAATCCTTTCGCAACTATGATGAAACCGGAAGTGTGAATCATGGGAAATATATCCCACCTCATATCAGAAATAATGTTCTTTCTCGCGAAAGAAAAACTAATGACATTTGTAGGCTATGTAAACAAACAACTCATTTACGTTTCTGCCCGAATAATAAAGATAAAAATAAAATGGGGAATTTTCGAAATCAAACGAAAAAGGAATCGGGTATTGAGAAAAATAAACATGATGATAAATTAGTTGCTAAAGTGACAGCTTTATGTTCTGAGAATGAGGCAATAAATACGCAAGCTTTGCAGTATCAGGATGTCTTGTTAGGGGGGCGGAAAATAAATACATTGATCGATAACGCGGCCGAAATTCCAGTCGTTAATTCAAATCAAATACCGGATTCATTTAGAAATAATGAAAATTCAAAAATTCAGTTGATATCTGCATTTGGAGAAAAAATAACCGCTGACCTTATAACTTTACCTATAGCTTTAGATTCCGGAGACTCAAATAGTGTAGTTAATAGCGTAGATGTTTTGTTCGCAGCAACAGATAAATTATATGGGTCATGTATTATCACGCCAACGATTTATGAATTATTACGATCGGTTCAGAGTGGAGGGGAAGAAAATAGATTAGATGGTGTGGCTACGGAGGAGTTGCAGTCAGAAAGGGGGGAAGAAATAAAATGTGAAAAAGCAGGGTGTAGTGAAAGGGAGCAACAAAGTATCAATGATGAGAATTTATGTTTATTAAGTCAAAATGAAACTGCAGGAAAAGAGTTAATGATTAGCTGCATTGAAAAGAAAAATAATAGCGAAGATTTAAATGTGGGTCGTCAATCAGATGCGAGTATTTACAGGGCGCAACAGAAAAGTTGCGAATCGTTACAGGGAGCTTTCAAAGATGCAGAAAAAGAGAAAAATGGGTTTGTTATTGTAGACAATTTGCTTTATCACAGGGAAAGAGTTTCGGGAAACCAAGTTATGCAATTAGTGGTACCAAAGGTGAGGAGGGGGGAAATTTTAAAAATTGCGCACGAATCAATTTTCGCTAATCATCTTGGCATGAAAAAAACAAAAGAGAGAATTCGTTATTCATTTTTTTTGGCCAGGAATGTCGCGGGATGTGGAAGAATATTGTGCGTCGTGTAAGGATTGCCAACTACGGAGCAGGGAGAGGGCTAGCGATCAGATACCCATTGTCCCAATTGAGAGGCCGGAACTTCCGTTCGACGTTGTAAATATTGACATAATTGGAAAAATTGAACCTCCGTCAGCGCGTAGGCATCAATACGTACTTACTTTGGTAGATCAACATTCGAGATGGCCAGAGGCAGTTCCGTTACGGACAATTACGGCTAAAGCTACGTGCGATGCATTGTTAGAGATATTTATGCGGACAGGAATACCCCGCGTAATAGCGAGTGATCAGGGCAGAAATTTTATATCAGGGTTAATACAAGAGTTTCATGCTAGGCTGGGGGCGGCTCCTAGATTTGCTACGCCGGGGCACCCACAGAGCTCGGGACTTGTTGAACGATACAATCAGGTATTGAAACGTATGTTACACCATATAATTCGTAGTGACCCTAAAAATTGGGATAAACACATCCCCTATCTATTATTTGCGTATAGAGAAATTCCGAATAGCACTACGGGCGTATCGCCATTCAAATTAATGTACGGAAGGGAGGCCAGAGGGCCACTGGCGGTATTAAAATCTACATGGGCAGGCGAAATCCCACTACCTATAAATCTAGGAAAGAGCGCGACCGAATATCTCCAGGAGTTGAAAATTAATTTGGAAAGGGCGACGGAACAAGCGGCAATAGTGTCGGAGGTTAAGCAAAGCTCGTATGCGAAGTACGCTAATCGAAGAGCGATTTACAAGGAATTTAGACCGGGGGACCAGGTATATTTATTAATTCCGGACTCCACGAACAAACTTTACGCGAGATGGACAGGGCCAGCCGAAATAGTGGCGCGATGTAACCCTGATTCTTACAAAGTGAAATTAATGAACGGGAATGTTAGAAATGTCCACGTAAATAAGATCAGAAAATTTACTCCTAGGGTACAGGCGGTGGGTGTGATCTTCGAAAATGAGGAAGAATTAGGGGAGGTCCATCCCACCCCCAGTACGAAAGATAACTCCGACCTATTCAATATAGAAGAAGTTGATTTAAGTCATTTAGGAAAGGTGGAGAAAGAAAAAATGTTAGATTTATTGTATAATTATAAAGAATTATTTTCTAGAAAAGTGCAAATAGCCAAGGTAGGAGAGCATAAAATACGAATAAATGACGCAGAAAAGAAAAAGCCCCACGTTTACAGAATCCCAGAGGCCTTGAAACCTCAAGTAGATAAACAAATTGAGGAGTTATTGGAACTAGGTCTGATTGAAGAAAGTGAGGCAGAGGCGCCACACCCAGTAGTTTGCGTAATGAAGAAGGATGGGGCCTTGCGCCTATGCGTAGAATTTCGAGTGCTTAATGCAGTTACAGTGACTGATGATTTCCCAATGGAAAATGCCACCGATCTATTGTTCAGTATTGGCAGGGCCAATGTCATAACTACAATAGACTTATTGAAAGGGTATTGGGCCATACCACTAGAAGAAGAGAGCCAGAATCTGGCGTGTTTCAAAACTCACAGGGCTCAGTATCGCTTTAAAGTAATGGCTTTCGGGCTCAAAAACGCAGCAGCGACTTTTCAACGTGAAATGAACAAAGCACTGTCCGATTACAAGGAGTTCGCCAGAGCATATATAGACGACATAGCCGTCTTTTCTGAAACATTTGCTGAACATTTGGTGCATCTAGAAAAGATATTTTCTAAGTTATCAGACTTAAGATTTTCAGTCAACTTGATGAAATGTGAATTCGCAAAACCGCAGATTAAGTACTTAGGACATATCATCGGGTCCGGCAGCCATCGGACCGACCCCGGAAAAGTGGAGGCTATTCGAAGGTTAGCAGTGCCTCAAACGAAGAAACAGTTGAAAAGTGTCCTTGGTCTATGTAATTATTATAGAAATTACATTCCTAAATATGCTGAAGTAGCATATCCTTTAACTGAACTGACGAAAAAGAAGAGTCCAGAACAGTTGTGTTGGTCAGAAGACCATGATCGGGCATTTAATGAGTTGAAAAGAGGTCTTATCGAAGCACCTAGTCTACATACTCCCGTTATAGGAGTACCATTTGTCATCGAGTGCGATGCATCTGCAATCGGCATCGGCGCATGTTTATCGCAGCGAAAAGACGGAGTACTGTACCCAGTGAGCTATGCCAGTCAAAAGCTCACCAAAACTCAACAGGCTTGGCCGACTATCGAAAGGGAGGCCTATGCAGTCATCTGGAGTCTCAAGAAGTTCGAAACGTGGATTTTTGGTTCACCTGTGGAACTTATCACCGATCACAACCCACTAACTTTCATCACCAAAAATGCACCCCAATCTTCCAAACTGCAACGATGGGCACTAGCACTGCAAAAGTATGACATTGTGATTTCGCATCGACCAGGTGCTAAGTTGATAAATGCAGACGCACTGTCTAGACTTGAGACTGTTGGATAAGAACATAAACTTTGAAAAACTTTCATGAACTATTTGATAAGTGACTGTTTACTTTAAAGTTTTGATTCAAAATTTATTTAGTGTGTTACTACAACTTTTGTTTCCTTTTATATGTTTTATTTGTTATTGCATTTATTATTGTTATTATTAAGTATTAATTCTGTTTTGTATTAGTAGGTAAGACGAGTTTTAGGCAGAGTGCCCAGATTCTTCAGACATGTAGTTTGTATATTTTTTTTATATGTATTTGTTAACTTTTATTTTTATTTGGGTAATTTGTTTAAGAAAAAATGGAGTATAAGGACGTCTCCAGACTAAATTTCAGATAGAAAATTGAGGGGCCCCCTCCCCCATTTTCAATCTTGGGTGGGGGGTGTGATGTCTGGAAACGTTTAGATTAATTTCTCTTTCGATTCTTTTGGCGCCAACGGCATACGTCACGTGGTATGCGGGCGCGCGCGGAGAGAAGGGTGGATATTTTGTTTTTTTCAGAGTAAAAGTGATTTTTGAGAAGGGTAGCCGAGCCGTGCATGTTGGCCGGCGGCGTGTTTTTTGGGTTTGTGAAAACGGAAGTATATCGGGTGCTAAGAGCACCAAAGGATTATAATTTGAGTAGTTTGTAATACAAGTTAATAATATAGTGAAGTGTAGTTCGTGGGAGTTTAATATGAAGTTTGTGCACCTTGTGAAACCCTTTCTTTTTTTTCAGTGTAAATAGTCATCATCATTGTGTCGTCTTGTAATGTCTTCATGTTCTTTTTAAATAAACTCAATAATCTTTGATAAAAAAAAGGAGTGCTATTTTTAACTTGTTATACACCACGTGGGATGGTCAGAGGAGCGGCGCCGACTTTACACATACAATAAATACAATAAACCCAACTGGAGTGAAAAGTTAGCCAGATCCATGAATCGAACCTGGGGCCACAGCATACTAGGCTGTTCCTCTAACCACTGAGCCACTCTTGCCAATACCTATAGGTCTGCAATTTTTCACTAACTCCATTTCACCATTTCCACTTCATCCAAGGCTGTTTGATTGATGGCTGATGACTTTCCCAACATAGTTTATTAGTGAAAAATTTCAGACCTAGGTATCAGCCGGAGTGCATCAGTGGTTAGCGCAACTACCTAATACGCTGTGATCCAAGGTTCGATTCCTGGCTGTGGCTAATTTTTCACTTCAGTTGGGTTTATTGTATTTATTGTATGTATGTCTGTATAATATTTATACATATCTTTAGTATATGTGTTCATTTTTATGCAAAAAAAAAGTGAATTAATTGATATTAGAAATATTAGCGGACTACTTTTCCATGATTGTATTAAAATGTAGATCGTTTTTATCTCCCTTTTAGTTTGGGTTGAAGAGTATCAGGTTCGTACTGACGAATTCTTTCTTTGCCAGATTCACGTCTATTTTAAGCCGAAATTTTAGGTTCCCGTCGGGTACAACCGTATCGCCCGTATTTTGTGTCCTAGATGTGTCGGGTCGGAAACAACCGTATCGGCCGTATTTAGAGTTTTAGATGGGTCGGGTCGGGAACAATCGTGTCTGTCGTATTTATAGTCCTAGATGGGTCGGGTCAGGTTCAACTCCATCCGTGCAGGGCTCTAGATATGGACGGCCCTGAAAATGTCTGAATAAAGCATTGACGTCGACAGTGATCTCTGGTGTACCAATTGTGGGATAACTTGATTGCAAAATTTGACCCAGACAGACATCCATCAAACTAGGTTAAAAACCTTAAAAATAGTAGTTTATTTTATACAAAAATTTCAACTTTTTATCGTGAAAACTATATTTGGCTGTTAAAACGCAGAGAGTTCATTATGGGGCAGGATTTTTTTTTTTTCGTAAAAAAGCAGTTTTTTACAGTTAGCCAGATAATATATTTTTCTGTCAGTTTTACAAGATTTTTTATAGTGTGTTTCCTGAAAGTATTTCTGAAAATATTCCATTCTGCTTAAAGAAAAATGACATCAATTATAAATACAGTAATTTTATAAATTACTGCATTCATAATTTTATATTACAAAATTTGATAACACTCTTAAAATTTCATAGTTAAATTTTAGAATAAAATTAAGTTGTTCAGCCCAAATAATTAATGTTATATGTAAAGTTTTGAGCATTGTTAATTACTAAAAATCTAATACTTTCTTTTAGAATATTTTCTAGCTTAGATTATTATGCATTTGTTGGTAATTTTCAAATTCTGTCTGAATAATTCTTTCTTTCTTTTCATTTTAGGTAAGTTCTTCCTGGTTTATCCGTGGACAATAACTACATTTATGTAAGAGTAAATGTTTTTAATTTCTTCTTCTTTTTTTCTCTTTTTTGTTTGGGGAACCGTTGAATAGACAAAATTATTTGCCTAACAAATCTGCAGATCAGGGGCCTCAACTTGAGCTGCGCAAGTCACATTTTTATTTAGTTCTCAGTTTACATATTATCTGATATCATGCAACCCATAATTTAATTATTTTAAGTTACAGATATTTATGTGCATATAAAATTACTCAAAAATTCAGAAGATTTGACTTTTAAAACATGTTACATTGTGCTAAACATTAAACACCATTTTATTCTATGATGTTCTTGAACTGCGTATTCTTGTAATTGTTTTTAGAATAAAAAGTACATTTTAAAGGCATGTCTGACTCTCTGAACTCCCCTTTTCTCGCTTATTTTGCATTCGCAATTTCTATAATTGTACTATTTCTTGATTATACTCGTAGTATGTCGTGTGTGCGATTTACATTGTGGTTTTATATGAATAAGCATCCCGTTGTACGGGAATTTTATACTAGTAACATTAATATCCTAATAGCAGGGTTCGTATTCTTAATGGATTTTTTCAGGACAAATATCACTATTTGTTTATAGAAAAATAAATCTGGGTTAAACGCGTGAAATTTCGCCTTATTTAAGAAGAGATTTTTCTTTAAGAAAACAATGGTACCCAAGAATTTCCTGGTCGTAAAATTTCAGGACAAGTACGACCCCTGTGATAGGAATACGTACTTACCTGCCAACTAAGAAACACTTAACAAAATCTCATGTAACAAAGATACATATGTAAACGCTAACTGATCTTAATAGGCTTATATATAATTTAGAATTCCAGTGCTATTATAATTTAAGATTTCAAAAATAGTTATATTACCCATTCAAAAAATTAAACAAGAAACAAAAAAATCATGCGTCAAGCATAAATTATGAAACACTTTCCAACACATTCAGAATCATGATACAAAACTGCACCGTTTAATAAGTTAAAATATTATGTCTAATTCAACCATATGGAAACGCATAACACATTTGAAAGCTCAATTTCAGCTGTCCCCGTGTACAATCGAGAAATTATCCGAATTCTTTGATCAGCCCTGTATATATTGTATTGTCCTATTGTATAGTAATCATCTTATAGTGAAATTCAGTGATTTATACCAATTTCAATACATTTGAAATAGCGTAATATCATTAAAATTTACTGCAAACGATTTTCCCTACTGACTATAATGTAACGGAGTTTTTTTTGAGTGCCCCTGTAAATGAACTATTTATCCCACTACTTCATATACAGATACCAAACATGCCTTGGTGACCCTAAATAAGGATTATCAATTGCATGAAAATCAGAGTATATTTACGGGAGTTAAGTGTAGACAGACGGGACAGACAAACCGAATGCTTAAACACTTTTCAATTTTGTTGGAAAATGTTAAAATGTTATCTTGTATAAACACATCCTAATCTATTTTGATCCAAGAAGCATAAAAAATAGACCTTTTTAGAAATAAAATATTGTATTTTTAGGTGTTGTTATTGTTGTTTTTTAATCCATCTGGTGACTAGTTTATTCATATGTACTCGTACTTTGCCTCTCCAAATCGGGCGGAAACGATACCAGCGATGTGAGCATTTCGTATCCTTTTTCTTTTCATCTATTTCGATTTTCTAATTGTTTCTAGCTTACAAAAAAATTCTTTTTTCTTTCACTTTGGTAATTATGCTCCTGAATATTAACTGAATGCAAACCAATTGTGTAATTATCCACAATTGAGTCACTGACAATTGACACATTTTAGCAAGAGTGATTTGGCGCTCTAAAGTTATTTTATTTTGTAACACCCTTTTAATAATATACACCTTCCGTTTAAACCGTATTGTTTCACGGTCGATCATGTCATGTTTGACGTCAACTTTAGCTCTGAATCCGATTGCGGAAAATTAACTCACCAGTTTTTTTACCTCATTGAAATTTTCTGCCTATTCTTCCATAATCGGTATTACTTTAATGAATTTTATAATCTTTTAATTACATTTACTAGGTATCTAATTAAAGAAAAAGTAATAAATACATTATGTTTGGTGGCAATTGTTAATGGCTGAATTGTTTGAAACAAAACAGTCAAAGGGTAAATAGAGGAGAATTCGGATTGAATAAAGCGCATATTCGGTATTAGCGTAATCAGTAATATCAGCTAACGAACAATTAAAAGTGACTGAGAATTTTGTGGCCAATAATCTAATATATACTTCTTATAGAAGGCACTAAAACGTTTTCATACTTGAGAATTAAGGAAAAAAATACTATAATTGCCACTGGTAACTATCTACGAACTTTTGAAACTGTTATAAGTTTTGTTTAATCTCAATAATTCCTTTATTAATGTGTTATATTCATCATATAGATAATCATTTCTCTTTCCACTCTAAGCCGCCTTTCGGAAAAAGATGAATACTGTATGTATAAATGTATACATAAATACCTACACCCTACCCTATAGAACCTAATAAATACATATTATAAATCAAAAACATGTCTACGATTAACGCTGACGTCATTGGTCAAGTGTGTCAACTCTTGACCAATAAATTTCACCTTTATTTATAAAAAAAAAATTATCCTCTAAACATCGCAAAATTTCAATTTTCACACCGTCGAATAGAGAAAAAAATATTCCTTTGAAATGCAATTTGCATAAAAACTCTATATCAATCTAGAAATTGTTTTTATGGTTTTAAAAATTATTTTATCGTGCGCAACGTGAAAAAAAAAAGCCCTTTGAAATACAATTTATTTAAAAACTCTAATCTCATTCTAGAGAATTTTTTTCTCTTATGGTTTAAAAAATAATTTTATAGTGTGCAGCATGATTACAAAACATTAATCCGTTTGTAGTTAAAAAATATACATAGTTCAGCATTTGTTTCCGGCTAATATTCCATCGCCAAATTAAAACTTCACCAATAAATAAATAAATAATTAAAATAATACAGATAAAACACAAATTTAACATACATTTAATTGAACTACGTACTTAAACCGATGAAATTACCAGAATCTAAAAAGCTGCTGTAATTAGCGTAATTTTTTTCGTTATTGGTTGGTTGGTTGTATTTATGACGGCCAATTATCAACACGAGGGATATAGGCCCTAAGGGGGGAGTGCCCTTCGGGGGGTCTTTCTAAGGGAACCTAACCCGTATTAACGCGTGTAAATCTAAGTTTCGAAGAAAACCACGAAAACTCCGAACTATAAGGCCGACGGGCGCGATTGGGTTCGAACCCAGCACTTCCCGTCTACCAGCTTCTAGAGCAGAACCTCTCGGCCAATGGTGATGCCTTTTTTTCGGTTATTAACTCCTGGCATGTAATTAATTCGAAAGTGTCAATTTTAATAAATTTCGAAACTTTAGTTGAATACATTATTAAATTTTTCGTACAAAAAGGCTTTTTTTGTGCTCTTCGTGAGAAATTAAAAAATATATATTAAATCTAAAAAAAGTTTTTCATAAACACAAAATGGTTTTCAAATGGTTGGGTCCCCTACTGAAGATAAAAGTGCGAAAATACGTAAGTCTATGCGACAGTAAATAACCTTCATTTCATCGATCTATTTCTAATAGATCACAAAATATATTTTCTAAAAGTGGAAGTTACCGTTGAATTTTTCAGCTGTAAAGAAAGGGTAAAAACGTATGTTCACCTCTCTCGAAACAAATAAAAGATAAATCAGCTGTTTGTCTTGCGTAACGTACATGTGACGTCACACCCTAACAGTTTACTAGAAGAGTTCAAGCGGAAATGTGTGCTTATCCTATTTTCGAAATTTCGACCTATTGTATGGTGGGGTGAGCATTATAGAGCACTGTCGTTCTAATTCATGATCAAAAGCGTGAAAAAAAAGTGTTTCCCTTTTTATTTATTTATTTTATTTTTTATTTCGGGTATAAAAAAGATTGAATGAAAAAGTCACACCCTTTGGGATTTCTTTCGAGAAGAAATAGAGTAGTGGATTTCCCAGAAATCTGCTTGGTGATCCTTGAATACCATCTTCATTAACTTTTAATTTGTGTTATTTTACATTTTTTGCATTTATGTTTTGGATATAAAATATATAAAAAAAGGTTTAAAATTTATTAATTTTTTGAAATTTAAACAATTTTTTTACTGGCAATACTAAAAAAATAGCACTATTCAAACAGTGAAAGTATTTTTATTTCTAAATTATCCTACTCAATAATTTTACATTGAAGCTGTACTTATGGATTTCATTAACAACTTAAAAGTAGTAGGTTAATAATAATAATTATTATTATTATTAATACTGATATTATAATTCAAGCATCCTAATATTATATATACATATACAAATTTTGATATGGATATATAAAAATATATTGATAAATGTTTGTACTGGTATACAGTGATATACATTTGTTCAATTTAATTCAACAATATATGTTCCGTATATATTTATTTTGACATTCTCAGCAGAATAATATATAGTGTCAAATCTATAAATATGTCTGTGTGCATGTGTAGTTATATATATATGCAGATAGAAAAGTGGCATTTTCTCGGGCGAATTATTACCTTACATATAATTATTCTTAAAATGCTGGTAAATTATATTATGGACTGCGTACGAATAAATTCAGCATAAGTAACGTCGAACGTTTAGTTCTTTCCGTCAGAACAAGAAATCTTCATAACCCATTACTTCTCGTAAAAAAGTTGGAGAAGTAAATAATCTTATATATATTAATGATTAATAAGAATATATTTACTTTGTAATCTTTCAGCTTAGTACGCAATTACGTTACGAAAGATAATATTTCATAAGCCTCTTTTTTGTGAGATAAATTTAAGTCATAACGCATCATAAACATAATTTAGTATAGCTGCATTATTTTGTAACAAAATTTGCTTCATTGCCATTTCATTCTTAAACGAATTGCTGACTAAATAATCCGCTTTGCGAGACTTTGATTTATGCTATCAAAATAAAATTTTACTAGAAATGTCATTCTTTATTAAAATACTCTTTATTATTGGCATTCGTTATGTGCCTTCTTTTGTATTTATGCTGTAGAAAGCTTTTTTTTTTTAAGCTGAGAGTATAGAATTAATATTTTCCATGCAACATCAGGTGAAGCCATCAGGTATTAAAGTCAAAAAACTTTATATTTTGTGAGGTTGACTTTTTTTTTTAAATCACTAGGAGGCTCTGCCCCCCTACGAGCTTTGTTCGCCAACCCCCGTTCAGACTCGAAAATTCCGTTAATTTGATCGGCTTAAAAAAGATTACGGAAGATTGAATTATAATTAAAATACCAGTGGCGATTTTATTTCTCTTTTAATGAAGGATTTAAGGCCAAAAAAGCTGCTGTCATTTGCTGTTTTCATGTTTGATTAAATAATGTTTGTTAAACGCCAGCAGTTGAACTTATAAATGTTTTTTTTTTAATCTATGAAATTATTACACTGGTCGGCACAAAAATTAAAATTTTTTGCTTCCCTGTGAAACAAGTATGTAAACTCTATAAATCGGAAATTCCCAGAGCTCGACTTAGACTATGTAGGACACCAGGGCAAGCATATTTCCCGGGGAGGGAGGGGGGGGGTTCCTTCTATCTATCCATAGAATTTGTTTTTGAATTATGCTTGATTAGGTCTAAACTTCTTGCTTTTTGTATATACAGGGTAGTTGAAAAGGTCACGTCCAAACGGCACGTGTGGATGCGTCAGATCGTGAGGAGCAAGAATTACATAGGAACTGAGGGTAAAAAACGCAATCGTGACAGTGTAGTTGCATCGTGACTGTGACGCAAAGAAAAGATAACAAACAGTGTAAAAAGACCTTTATTTTACAAAAAACTTCATCGAAGTACAAAATACAAGTGAAAAATGTTAAAGGTCATAACACGTGCTCAAAATGTACCCCATTAACCGTGATGCATACTTTCCATAGGCGTCGCATGGAATCGCGAACACCTTCCAATCGGCCCTGTACCATGGCCACCGCGATCCCCGGACCTAAACCCCCTGAATTTCTACCTCTGGGAATATATTGAGTCTGTGGTGTGCGAGACACCGGTTCCATTGGCCACGGACCTCCTGGCACAGATAGCTGAAGCGGCGGCACGTGTTCGGGAGACGCTTGGGCAGCTGGAACGTGTTCGCGATTCCATGCGAAGCTGATGTGAAGCATGCATCACTGCTAATAAGGCACATTTTTGGCACTTTTTATGAGTTGTAACATTTTTGGTTTGTATTTTGTACTTCGATAAGTTTTCTTTTTTTTTCTTTTCTTTTTTTCTTTTTTTTTTTTTTTTTTTTTTTTTTGTTGTAAAGTAAAGGTATTTTTACACTGTTTGTTGTCTTGTCTTTGCGTCACGGTCACGATGCAATTGCACCGTCACGATCGCGCTTTCAATCCCCAGTTCCTATATAATTGTTGCTCTATATGACCTGACACACCCACATGTCTCGTTTGGACATGACCTTTTGAACCACTCTGTATACATAAATTTTATATCAGGTACTATTTGTATTCCTACCTGTATACAGGGTATCAAAACAAAGATGGTCACAACTTTAAGAGAACTTAACTAGTAGGAAACTAGTAGAAAAAATGATGGATTGGTTGATGGGAGTTTATATTTAAATACTTTCGCTTTGCTTATTTATATAGGTCATAATATGTCTAAATGAAAAACGTCCACAATTGGTCATTCTAAATGGTTTTAACTTGCCTCGCTAAGAGGAAAAAGTCAATAATGAGTTTCTCTTGAAAACAAGGAATTACTAAGCTGTTATAATAAAATTTTAATAATTAGTTTTTTGATGATGCAGCTCATTCCTTTTTTGTGTGTGTGTGTGAGGGGGGGGGGGGAAGGGGTACTGGAAGCAGAGAGAGAAAAGGGGAAGACTGCACTAACTTCCTAAATCATTAAATAATTTTAGGTCTAACAGAATTTGGGTCTATTTTGACCAATTTAACCATTTGGTACCCTCTTAATGAAAATCCTGATTAACCCCATGGTGGGGGCCTTTTCAAGGGGGACGACGGCAGCTGCCCCACGTGCCCCTGCATTAGTCAGGCATTGGACTTTCTTAAGTTTAAATATTACATCCAAATTGCTTTAACTACAATTTTTTCGAGATGCAGTTTTCTAAAAATTACAAATAATGAAGAATTGTTACAGTAATTTTTAATACTAGATAAATTGGAAAACATGAAAAAAGTATTTTCCCTGTTTTAGATAACAAAATCAATAAAATATATCAATAAAATATATTTTGTTGCTATTGGTCCCTTGCATTGCTTTTTTGGTTTCTCCCCTCTTTCGTGTTCAACAGCATCAAGTTACTCATTTTAATTAATTTTGCACTCTATACATTTGCTAATGTTTGTATACATTTTTTATAAGTTGTTTACATATTATACTGTTCATTTTAAAAGTCACGTAATTTCGATCATAAAGTAAGAAATAAAACACCCCAACTTTAAAAACAAGCATTCCTACCTTAAAAATGGTACATGATATAGTAATCTAATCGTCATATTTTGATTTAGTGAGGTGAAATTTATAAGGATCCACCATTAGTTTTACAGGCGTGATTTTTGTTGCCGGCGAGTGATTATTTCGGGAAATAAAAGAAAAAAAAAATCTAAAACATTACCCAAGTGAAAAATTTCTTTAATCCTTTATCAGGCAAGTCAATTCTGTGGCTGAAGTGTTAAAAAGATTCACTGCCACCAGAATCTACAAACCAATTTATTTGAAAATAAAAATCAGCTTTTTCATCACGTGCATTTTAAAAACAAAATATTAAAAGTCCGGTGCGAATCGACTACTTTTCAATAAAAAGTTAAGTGGGAAGTATATTCCCATTACCGGATAAAGGGTTAAACTTTAGAAAATTAATCCTGAAAAATTTTATTATACATGCTAATTATGAGTATTATGAATAAATACAGAATAAATAATGTTTAACATTTTCTACGCAACGCCATAATAATTCTTCATAACATCATTAATTCCCAGAAAACATGTAAGAAGTAAATATGCTTATATTTATAAATAATAAATAAGCAGTACAATTTCTCACATTAGTACGTAATTATCTTACATAAGATATATTTAATGTACATAATTTCTCAAAGATAAATATAAGACGTAACTCAACAAAAGCATAAATTCGTATTAATGTGTTATTTTGCAACGAAATTTTCTTCCATATCGTTTCATTCTGAAGTAAGTAGCTAACTAATTACTTTTGAGAGACTGTGATTTTTCTTCTGATGATGATATTTCACTTGCTGTGTTTTTCTCAATTAAAAGAGTAACGTTCTGTTAAGTTGATTCTGGATAAAGCTACAATTTAAGCTCATACAATTATTAATCACCTTGCTATATAAAATAACAGTTATTGTGACCATACATTTTAAGCGTTTTTTGTCATTGTACAGTGAAATTCGTTTAACACGAAAATGCTTAATATGAAAAATCGGTTAACACGAAATGATATAGCGGTCCGGACAGTATACTATGCAATTTAATGCATTTTTTTTTTTTTTTAACACGAAACAAAAATCGTTTAACACGAAAATATTTACTCTCGAGCTAGTTAGTTTGAGTTGAAAGTGGTGAATTTTGTGTTAAAACCACTGAATTTTGGGTGAAAATCAGTGAATTCGTGTTTTTTGTAAATTAGTTTATGATTTATTAGCGCAATGGATGAGAAATCGGTGCGAAAACAAACTGCTATTTCGCTTCAAATGAAAATGAAGCTGCTTCACGCAGTTGATAAAAAAGAAGGACGAAAACAGAAATCTGCAAAGAGTTTAGCGTTGCCAATTCTACTTTATACACAATAATAAAAAACAAGGATCCCGTTACGTTAAGGTTTGAGTGAAGTATGCCAGAGAGAAAACGTATGAGAACGGCTAAGCACGAAGATTTAGAGACAGCTTTGCTTATTTGGTTCAAACAGGATAGATCTCAGAATGCTGATAAAGACACTTAAAAAAAAAAAGATATCTGACTTTTTTCCCATAGAACAATATTTTTGTACTTGCTTTTTATCCTAATGGATGCAACTTACTAGTAGCTTAACAGGAAATCGAAATAAAATTTGACGACGTCGAAAATATTTGTAAGTTTTGTTCTTTTTTTATGGATCTCTTAACGCGAAATTCTTTTAACACGAAAAAAATTTCGGTCCCCTTAGTTTCGTGTTAAACGTGTTTCACTGTATTTGTATTTTTGTGTTATTAATAGAAAATGATGATTGATTTTGTTTATTTTAAAAGTGATCTATTATTTTATGTTTAATCTGAGTCAAATTGCAATTTGAACTTTGTTGACAGAATTAATAATAGCCGTGCTATATCAAATTATTTTTATTGTGTCTATAAGTTGATAAAATATAAACTGAAAGTTAAAAATAACAAAAAATCCTAGCTATTCATATTAGCATAGTTCTTTTAATTTCATGATGCAATAGCATTGTTAAAACAACAGTAAGATGTAGAAAAGCTGTCGCACGCGTGATATGGAATGGCCCTTTAATAGGTTTAAAAATATCATTATTTTTACTCTGGACCTAAGTATTCTGCCAGTTTTTTAAAGGTTTAAAATCCCCACATCTCAGTCCTAAGTAATAGGGTAGGCCGAAAAAAAAATTTTTTTTTTCGATTTTCGACGATGGGTACTGCGGAAAAGTTGCCACTAGTGGCACTAAGTTCACACAAAACATTTGTGATTTTTCGGAGAATTCCTTCATTTGCCGCAAATGGCTTGAAGTTTTGCTCAAACGCTGTCTTTTGAATTTTTTTTAGCAAAAATTTAAAAAATGTTAAATTTAATTTATTTTAGCTGAATTTACTTCAAATGTCATGTTTAGTGTACGAAATGTTTAAATAAGCTCTGATTATGTATTATTTAATAGTTATGTGCATTTTGAATTAGATGACTTTTATAGATTTTTCAGATATAAGTGAGCAAAAATTGCAGGAACTGTGACATCAGGGAATAAAAATCGTGTCATCGGTAAAGACATGGTCAAAAGGCAGAAAAAGAAACTTGGAAAGAAGATACAGGAGGGGGAAGATCTTGGAGGAAGAAAAATTACAAGCATCTCTTTTGATAGTAGAAAAAATAAAACGATCTTCATAGAAAAAAGGGGACTAGCAGCACCGTCGACAGAAAGATGAAATAAATATCACAATGTTGTCTGAACGTGGTTCGGAAAATTTGGGTCACTTGACACCTCCTTCTGGTCACTGCGGAAAAATAACAAAATCATTATATGTTTTTCTAAGGCAGAATAAAGTCTGCTTTGGAAAAAATCAAGAAGAGAATTGCAACATTTGATATGTATTCTTTTATACGAACGAGCTTCCACTCTGACAGCGACATCAACTGTCTAAACTAGATGGTAGAACCACTTGACCTAAGACCTTTATTAATTGAAACGGAGCTAGATTAATAGAGTACTCAAATCTTCAGCCTTTTTCATTTCTGATGCCCATAAAACAGGAATAGGCTCGTAAAAATTGACACGTACATTTTCGCACACCATTCGTGATATGTGTTTCGTATTTCTCTCCACGGCGCCGCTTGTTCCCCCTTTTTTTTATGAAGATCATGTTACTATTTCTACCATCAAAAAATATGTTTGCAATTTTTCATCCTTCAAGATATTCTTCGTCCTGTGTCTTCTTTTCAAGTTTCTTTTTCTGTCTCCTGACCAAGTCTTTATCGATGACGAGATCCTTATTCCTGGTTGTCTCAATTCCTGCATCCTGAAGCACAGAGGAATCTCTTAACGCAATTTACCTATATGATATACCAGTTCTTAGCACGGCGAACGCTGTGTGAGAAAGGGATATGCGTTTGGGAGTGTGTGCTTTTGAAGGACGCAGTTCAAATTCTCATTCAGACAAACTGCTTGCTTCAAAGTTCCCACTTTTTGAATCCTCTGACAATAACTGTATTTGAGTGCAGAAAAATAATTAACGTCTCATGTCGCAGTTACTCTCATCTCCTATTTCCTCTTTCATCCTCATGATGACTGATTGCGTTTTCATTGGTTTCTATTCCACACTCACCTCTTCTTCCAGAATTGCTGTCAACACATGCTGTGGTCCGGTATGCAAATATGTGACTCTGAACGCATCGAAAAACCGAAGGAAGAGCGAGGAACATAATAAAGGCAAAAGATAGAAACCGACGAACGAACCAAACAATACTTACAATTTTTGCTCAGTTATATGCGAAAAGGCTATAAAAATCGCCTAATTCAAAATACACATAATTAGTAAATAATAGATAATCAGAGCTTATTTAAACATTTCGTTCACTAAACATGAAATTTCAAGTAAATTCAGCGAAAGTAAATTTTGTTTAACATTTAATTTTTTTTTTTTTTTTTTTTTTTTGCTAAAATAGTTCAAAAATCAGCATTTGGGCGAAACTTCAAGCCATTTGCGGCAAATGAAGGAATTGTCCGAAAACTGTCAATATTTTTGTGTAAACGTAATGGCACCAGTGGCAACTTTTCCGCACTACCCATCATCGAAAATCGAAAAAAAGTTTTTTCAGCCCACCCTACTAAATAACCTCCCCGTTTTAGGGCCATTCCATGAAAAACGGAAAAAATGTCCTGCGCGTGATACTTACTTTCATACCTCTATCTATTAATTTATAAGTTTTTAAAATATGCACTAACATTTAAAATAACAAAAAACCCTAGATTTTCACATTCACATGGTTGTTTTAGTTTGGGGATATAACAGCATTGTTAAACTATTCGTTGGAAGTCACCGTAATACTTTCCCATCATGGAAATGCATAGTATAAAATATGAAAAAATAACATGTGCAAATGTTTACAGACTATTTATAAAATGCATTGCAATTCAAAAATAAAATTTAAATGAATATTTTAGAAATAATTTTAATACATAGTAATGCTCTACTACTGAATTGCGGATACTACTTGATTATACCGTCAACCCATTTCGACAAATTATATAAATCGCCAAACTACTTGAAAAATTGCACAAATTGGCATTATTTTTATTTTAAATAACGAAAGAACAAATAAATTAGTAAAAGATTAATGAAATACAAATAAAACGTCGAATTAAAAATCACTTGATGACGTAACAAACACGTGTAATGTGTTTAATGTCAAGTGAATGTTACATTTACGATAAGCCATTATTCTCATTTAATCTTATAGTTTGGCGACAGTTTTTTGGTCGACAGGATAATCGAGTAGTACCGAATTGCGTAAAAGAAACATCCTTATAACTCCAAATATTTAATCATATTAACTAAAAGTTTACTGCGTCGGATTATACGTGTTATTTCCAATTAAAATACATCTTTGAATTGAAATTTGAATGAAATACAGGGTCATGAAAGATCGAAGAGTGTAAAAAATAGGATTACAAATATCTCGGCAACTAATTATCCGATCGACTTAATTCTTTATGCAAAATTTATAAGGGTTTTTTATTGTCTTTTATATCTACTCCTTAAAATAAAATATTTCGAAAATTTTTATATACTTTTTTATGAGAACGAATATTTCGAGAGTCCGAAAAAAATAATTCCGGATAATCGAGGTTATTTAAATATTTAATAGGCTTCTTCCCAATATTACGTACTAAGTACACCTCAAATTTCTAGTCTCTATCTCAATTTCTTCGGGAGACAGAGCGTTTACAGACATGCAGACAGACGGACGCTAATTTTTTTTTCTAAAAATATGTTTTTCAGAATCTCCAGTGTCTGAAACGTGTAAATCCGTCAATTTTTTTTTTTTCGATTTTTAAAAACGGTTACAAGTCTTACCCTATACTATGCATGATGAGTAAGTAAAAAGCAGTAATATGTAGAAAATCTATCATGCACATCATATGGAATAGCCCCTATACATTTTAAAAAGGAATTTTCTATTTTAAATTTATTGGTAAAAAATAATATTCTATCTTGTTTGTTTAAAATGTGAAGTGTTATTTTAAATGAAATCATGAAAACATTATTTTTAAATGTTACTATTTTTTAATTAATAATAACCGTAAAATACGATATAAATGTTACCATTTTTAATTAATAATAACCGTAAAATATGCGATGTATTCTAAAATCATTAAAACTGAATGGTAATTTATACTCTGCTTCAATGGGATTTCACTCGCTATAATCGGGAATAACTTTATTTGAGTTGGGTTGGGTTGATTTTTGACGGCCAATTATCTACACGAGGGATATAGGCCCGGGGGGAGTGCCCTCCGTGGGGGTCTTTCTAAGGGAACCTAATCCGTATTAACGCATGGAAGATCCACGGCTCGAAGAAAACCACGAAAACTCCGAACGATTAGGCCGACGGGCGCGATTGGGATCGAACCCAGCACCTCCCGTCTACCAGCTTCGAGAGCAGAACCTCTCGGCCACTGGTGGGGCCATAACTTTATTTGAATTGAAACAGATTTTCTTTTCTTTTAAATTGTATTAATTATTATTTTAATTTCTTTTTTTAATAAAAGAGTACCATTTAAAAAAAATGTGCTCTGTGAAAGCTTTATTTAAAACTGGGATAATACGAGTACATTTAATAATTACCGTTCAATAGAAGTTAAATTAAAAAATTATTAAAACAAAATACTTTTACTCTTTTTTTTTTATTCAAAAATGTTTAGATTTGCTATTATAGGAAATAATTTATGTTCTAATCAAATATTGCGTTTGAAACTGGAAAAATATAAATAATTTTCTTTCATATACTAAATTATTATTTTTTCTAAAATATATTCTGCATACGATTCGACGTTATATTAATATATTACAATATAATGTTTAATTACTATTCTTATGCAATATTTAATGTAATATTTATTTCTTCGTATCTCTAGAATAAATCCCCATACCTTATTATTTCTCAAAAAAATTTGATGAAGTAAATAGGCCGGCATTTATAAATAGTTACTAAGAATTTATTCATTTTATAATATTCCAATTTAATATCCAATTACCTTATGAGAGTTAATATTTCACAGGCGTCCATTTTCAAAGATAATAGTAATGCGTAACTCATCAGAACTTAAATTTTTATCATTTTGTAACTAAATTTTCTTCAGTGTCATTTCGGTGTTAAACGAATGGCTGATTATATAATAAGCTTTACGAGACTAAATTTTGCTGAAATGATGAGATATTACTTGAAATGCTTTTCCTAATTAAAAGAGTGCAAATTCTTTTAAATTCATTCAGTGAGAAATTTCATTTTAAGCTGAGGTCACAGAATTAATAATTACTGTTAAATATAGAATTCTCTCTAAAATTATTAAAACTGGATGAGCATTTCTTTTCTGTTTTAAACCGTTTTCATTTGCTATAATTCAGAATAATTTTCTTTATTAAATGTTGCAATTGAGACTGAATACTGAATAGGTATAATTTATTTTCTTCCATTTATTACATGATTATTTTTCTGAAATGTGCTCTACATAGTGACCATAATTAAACGATCTTACTTTAAAAACTATTGTTCATAAAGTTGGGAAATTTTGTGAAGGACATAATAAAAGGATGGGAATTTGTTTAAGCGGAAAAAATTAGTTCAAAATTTCATCACCAAAGGATTTTTTTTTTTTTTTTTTAATGAATTACATATTTAGCATACGTTTACGATAGTTTAGAAATTTTATTTATTAACTCTACCCGATCTTAAAGGCAACATTCCACGATATGTTTCCCTTCCCATAAGACACAGCGGTCAACTGTGGAACATGCTATCTCACGATTCCAGATGATATCTGAAAGTGAAGACCGTCATGTGGAACATCTTTGGTTGTAATAAAATTTGTAAACCATCGTAAATGATAATTCGTGTCCTTCGTTAAAAGCGCCCTCTGGCGACAAAATTTTGAACAATTTTTTTTCGCTCAAACAAATTCCCATACCTTTATTACGTCCTCCACAAAATTTCACAACATTCTGAACAACACTTTCGTCTGCAGACACACTTAATACAGGGTGGTTTAATTATGGACACACCGTACGATTCAACATCATATTTATTTTCTTCTAGTATAATGTTTAATTAAATATTCTTATGTAATATTTATTTAATCTAATATTTATTTCTTCGTGTCTCTAGAATAAATCTTGATAACTTATTATTTCTCAGAAGAGATGTTGATGAAGTAAATGCGTGTGCATTTATAAATGATGTATAAGAATGTATTCATTTTATAATCTTTCAGCTTAGTATCCAATTATCTTCTGAGAGTTAATATTTCACAGACATCCATTTTCAAAGATAATCGTAATGCATAACTCATCAGAACCTAAATTTCTATTATTTTGTAACGAAACTTTCTTCACTGCCATTTCCTTCTTAAACGAATTGCTGACTGAATAATCAGCTTTACGGAACTGAATTTTGTTGCAATGATGAGATATTATTTAAAACGCTTTTCCTAATTAAAAGACCGCCATTCTTTTAAATTTATTCTGTGAGAAGCGTCTTTTTAAGCTGAGATCGCAGAAATAATACTTACCGTAAAATATGGAATACATTTTAAGAATATTAAAACGGAATGGACATTTCTTTGTATGTTTTGAAGTGTTTTCACTTGCTATAATTTGAAATAATTTTCTTTATCAAATATTGCATTAGAGTCTGAATAGGCACACTTTACTTTCTTTCATTTATTAAATTATCATTATTTTTGTGGGCAACGAAATTTATGTCTGCGTCGTTTAATTTTTTAAAAAATTGCGTAAATAATCATTTAAAAGATACTGTGGATTTTTTGCTTGATTTGCCTTTCTAAAATACTACTTTATAAAATTTAGTATAGGAAAATCTTTATTTTAAACTCATTAGATCATAAAATTTAAGAACATCGCAAAATATCATATTTATTCCAAACTTGTTAAAACGGAATACATTTTTCTTTTACAACGAATAATGGAAACAATTTTCTTTGTCAAATATTACATTTCAAACAAAGTAGACGCTTAAAATAATAATTAATATTTTGTGAAATTTTTATATAGTAAAGTACGGTGCCCTAATCACTTTTAGGCCCTTGGAAATTGTAATTTTCATTAAAAACCTACCAAATTTGGATTTTACATTGACTAGCTATCCACGCACATAAAAACATAAGCAAATCTCGTACAAAAAAATTTTAACAATGTAAAAAAATTGTTTTCAAAAATATCTATATGTGGCCAAAAGAAAAATAAAAGTCCCAATTTCGTCCCGTTCAAAAAATCCAAAAAGACGAGGCTTAACATATAACTAAATAAAAAATTATTTCAAAATGAGTAAGTAATTTAATTTACCTTAAATTAAGCCGCAATGAAATGCACTATTAATCAGTGGAGAATAACATAAAGAAAGATTAACCATCCAAACATGAGGAAAATATAAATTTGGTGTTATTTTTGACTCCTGAGTACGTTTTGTGAGACCAAGTGCAGCGCTGAAGGCACTGAGCCCGTTGTTTATCATCAGAAAAACGCTTCAAGCAGATAGGGTACTCTGCATCATTGTCGTCATCATTATAGCTTGTATTATCATTATAAGGAATGTCAGCAGAAGAGTCACTTTCGTCATCAGAGTCACTGGGTATGTCATGTTTGGAATATTTACATGTTGGATTCTTCCCATTTTCCTTGTGAGTGCCAGAAGTTTTTTTTTTTCAGCTGAGCGTTTATTCCTCGCGTGTGAATCTTTCACTTAATTTTTAAGCGGAGATCCAGTGATCAATGTTCCGGCGTGCTTCATATTAAGCTATTATTTTATTCATGCGAAAAACGCATACAACTACTAAAAACACACCTCAAAAAATTACCATTCATAGACTGTAGTGTATTCAGTTCGTTGCGTTTAACTAAAAGTAGTGTTCAGCTGGAAAATACATTGGTCAATTCAAAACCACCGTTGAGCATTTCACGCCTATACAGAGTAATGTTTACCAATTCTTTTACGTAGCCCCATATATGATCTATAAAATTTATACACACCACATAGTGCGTACTTATTACTATGCGTAGCAATTTGGTTAAAGTTTCTAGTTAATAACGCATACATAATTGAAAACTTCTTTCCAGCAGTTATTGCTAATAATTAATACTGCAACCGAAATATTTTGTGCACCCCTGTAAATAAAAGATAATTGCTATGCAGATTATATTCTACAGTAAGCATCTTGTAGTGAACCCCAGTAATGTATATCAATTTCATTTTGTTTGAAACAATGCAACATTTAAAAAATACGTTGCAAACAGTTTTTTCTCGTAGACCATTATATGTAACTGGATTTTTTTATGTGACTCTATAAATAAAAGATAAATGCTTTTCACTCCATGTACTACAGGAAGCATCTTTTAGTGCACCTGAAAAATTCATAACAATTTCTAATTGAATTCTTTTGAGTTCCCCTGTAAAAATCCTATGCACTTCATTTTCAATAGCGAACATTCCATAATCAATGATATATATTAGTTGGGTGATTTTCAAAAAGTGTCCTGTTTTACTATCCTTTCACATTTGCACAGGAAAATAGTTAAATATCATAATTTTAGTTATTGCATTTTAACTGTCATGTTTTATTAATGATAATTTGCAGATATATTATTATTTATAAAAAATTTAAAAATAAGAAATATGTTCTTTTGTAGTCAAAATGTCATTACCGAAGGTTGTCCCAACAAGCAATTTATAAGGTGAAGATTTGACCAAGTTCTATTTAAAACAGATGGTTATATTTTTTTAAATACATTTTTATTTATTAAGATGCTATTAATTAAAAAATATATTTTTTGTCATTAATTAAACTTATCTATAATTCTCAATAATTATTTTAAACCGTGCCCTAAAAAAGAGTGTCATTACCATACTTCTGACAAAAAGTTCATCTGGGATCTTTTAGAGGGCAGCACATGCCTTTTTATGAAGGCAAAAATTCTCCTTAAAAGTCAGCTTGTTATCAGATTTAGGTGAATAGAGTACTTTTATAGTTCTAATAAAACAAACAAAGACTTTGAATGTTTTGGTCGTCATATGTCGGAATGTTTTGGTGGTTTTTTGTACGCCATTACCGTACTCAATTCTAATTGATAATTATATGAACTTTTATTTCTTAATCTGCTTTTATTATATAAGCAAAAAAAATCATTGTATGGGCCAGAAGATATAATGGCTGCCATTTATGCCTGGGGAAAAATAAAAATATTTTGCTTAATTTGTCATTACCGTAGTCACTACCGTGCTCACTTATGTTCATTACCAAGTTCATTAAAATTTAAAATTTAATTTTAAAATCTTAAATTAGTAAGCTGGTCTCTGCTGATGCTTATATATTAATGTTTATGAGGTAAGGTGATTAATTACAAAAAATTCAAACTTGTAGATTTCGACGCAAGTGTTCAGACATATATACGTAAATTGCGGATTGCTAGTGAAATAGTGAACCGCACTATTGTTATTGCAGCTGCAAAAGCAATTGTGAAATCACATGATCCATCTCTACTAAACTTTTTCGATTTGAGCCCGAGTTGGGCCAGAAGCCTGCTGGTAAGAATGAACTTTGTCCGTAGAAAGGAAACCAAAGCTGCACGAAAACTGTCCCCAGACTTCCCAGCTATTCGCGATGAATTCCTTAAGCGTGTTCGTACAGTGATCGACAAAAATGTTGTTCCCATTGAGATGTTTGTTAACATCAATCAGATAAACCCAAAGTTTGTGCCTACATCTGAATACACATTGGAAGAACGTGGTTCAAAACAAGTGTCCATAGTTGGTATGGGAGATGAAAGAGAGATGACTCTTTTGTTAGCATATTCCCTTTCTGGAAACCTACTTCCACCACAATTGTTATAAGCTGGAAAAACAACAAATTGTCATCCAAAGTTCACATTTCCCGCGGACTGGGATGTGTGGCACACCGATTCGCACTGGAACAATACTGACACAATGGTTCGATACATCCAGAGTATTTTTGTACCTTATTACTTCAAGCAGAGCTTCTCGGGCAAGTTCCAGAACACCTTGGTGTAGCATTGTTCGACGTTTTTAAGGCACACTAAGATCCTCTTTTTCTGGCAGAACTAGAGAAGAGGAATGTTATTCCAGTTTTTGTGCCCGCTTCACTTACTGCACAAGAGAGCCCTAGCCTTTGGACTTAACTGTAAATGGCGAGTTCAAGCGTTTGCTCAAGAATGAGTTTATTCAGTGGTATTGTAATGATCTTAAATTTCTAGAGGAAAAAGAATCTGTGAACCTGTGAATATCACGACTAAAACAGATTCACGCTTTTTGGCTTGTGCGCGCATTTAACGTTGTTGAAGTCAAACATGAGATTTTGAATAGCTTCAAAGAATTTGGTATAAATATTGTAAGTGAACGAGCTGCATTCTATTAGTTGTATTATTGTTTTTATTCAAGAAATAACTGTATAGTATTCAGGAAATAGTTGTAAGTATTCAAGAAGTTTTTGTACTTATTTCTTATTTAAGTAACTTTAATCAATAAAAGGAAAAATTTCTGATTTTTTATTATTATTTGAGGCTAAAAATATCTATATATTTCGCGAGGCTTAAATTTTCGCGATTATGGTGGGCTCGCGAAAATCGCGAAAATTAAAGCCTCGCAAAAATAAGTGCTTTTACAGTATTTGATTAGAGTTCCATGTATAATATATATAATAATCCTTTTCTCAATAAATGCAATTATTATTGGTATTGAAGAATCTTCGATAATCTTAATCTACAACACAAATTCGCTATAACAATAGTATATTTTTCTTAATTAGTATACCAGGCATAAATGGCACAAAAGTACTATACTTTAATATTGGCTATGCACTTTAACTGTCTCTGTTGTAAGCTGTTTTCACTTACTATAATCGGAAATACTAGTAAGTTTCTTTTTCAAGTATTTCAACTTAAACCGAATAAATATCATTTATTTGCTTTCATCTATTAAATGAGTGTTATTTTATTTATTTATTTCTTATTTTTTCGTATCTTGCATACATAATATTCTAATAAAAATTTTATTTATAGACCGTTTAAATCTCCTCAGAAGTAATTTTCTACTAACATCGCCTCTTAAATAAATTAGTTTCTTTTTATCTTAATCTATTGCATTTGTATATGAGTAAAATGTTTTTTAACTATTAAATGATTGCTTTTAAGATATGTTTTTCTTACTTTCTTGATGTAATTTTCTAATAAATATTTCATTTTATTTATGAGAATTTTATTTCACGGAATAACTTATTTCTTCGATAGCTACTTTTAAATGAATTATTTTTGAATATTTATGTTTCTTTTTTCAATACTTATAAATCATAAGCATTATTTTTAAAGAATAAGTATTACTAATAATAATGGTTTATTAAAGTAATTTATTTTAAAACAAGATTTTTTTGTTGTTGTTTACACGGAGAGTCTTAGTGTGTATAAATTTAAATGTTTTTGTTGTTTATATTTTATTGGTGTTAAATAATAATTTTTCGTTTGTTTTTTAAAGTAGTACGTCATTTTGAATAAAATAATGAAATTATTCTAAGTAGTGCTATTTCTTTTTAATATTTTCAAAGATCATAGAGAGTATATGAGAGTGTTTATGAATTCGGTTTGTCAGGCCGTCTGGGTATCTGTCCGTGCTCTGATTCCCGTAACTATACTAGGATTGCCGTGTAATTTATATATGTTATTGAGGCATGTCGGTATTTAAAATGAAGTATGTAGACTTTGTAGTTGGTTTACAGGGGCACTCAAAAGAATTACATTGCATTGTGGTCTATGATGAATAAAAACAAACAATCAAAGTTTGAACAAGCACTTTCAACACAAGTTTACAATGTATATTAATTATACACTTTTTCAAAGATATTGAAATTTATATGCAGCAAACTTTCTATTATCCGTCACTCTATTAACCGCCACCCCCTCCCCTAAATATTTTTTAAATCAGAAACGAATTACAAAAAATAAAATTTACAGTAAACCCGAGTCAGTCAGCGTCATTCTGAGAAAAATTCTCCGTTATGGAGAATTAACGGACGACGAAATTATTCAAAATATTTTGAGTCCAAAGAAACCTAAAGTGGATGAATGTGATGAATCCGGGAATGATGATTCAGGAGTTAGTCATGTAGAAATGGAGAATATACTCTCTAAGTGCTTTAATTATTTTGAGATGAAAGAAGAAGCAGGTGCAACCCAAGTACTTTTATTACGTAGAATCGTAATCTTGCTGCAGTAAAAGTGCAAGCAAAATATAAACAAAAATTTATAATGGATTACTTTTGAATATCACAGATACTACATATTTATTCTGTAACATTCTAAATTTGTATTATAAATTGATTTCTTGTTATCAATTATGATTTTTATTAACGGATGTACACAACACATAAAAAAAATAATTATTCTTATTTATAAACTGACAAAAATAAATGTAATTTTAGTAACGGTCTTGTAGTGTCTTTCGATTATCCGCCTATTTCGATTATCCTCTACATCAGTGGTTCCCAACCTTTTATTGGCCATGCCCCACCAAAGTATCTGTAAAGTCACTATGTACCCCCTCCCTAATCCTTAAATTATGTATCGTTATTTAAAAAATGTACTTTTTTCACACGGTGGAAGTATAATAGAGCCTTAACAATAACAATTCATTTCACATTTTTTAACTTATCAAAGCGGTGAATCTTCTACCATAAACGTGTTTTTAACACAATTTTGTAAATGCAATGAGATTATACATTTTTCCATATATGCAAAACGAATTTTGTTGTACTTTTCCAATTTAACGTATAAAAGTGTTATACGGTCTGCATTTTTATCTTCTAAAAATACCTTAAATAGACACTTACATTTAACGTTAAAATTGATAAATTCATACATTTTATAATGTATTCTTGCAACTTATTAAGAGTTGGTGGAAAAGCTTTGGACACTGACTTTTATTTCTATGGATAACGCAATACACAAGAAGTATTTCAATATTCCCATCTTTATCAAATTAAGTAGCCATTATTCCGCATAAAACATTCTCTCTGTTTTCTCTTTCCCAATATTGTTAATTGTCTTCGCTAATAGAAGTAGAAAACTTATTCAGTAAATAATTAAAAGCATTACGATTTTTTAAAATCATTACCAGAAAAATTATACCGTGTTTTAATATTTTAAAATATATCAATATTTTTAAAAAGACAATTCGCATAATTATTCTGGTGTTAAATCTATTTTTTTATTTTGATAGAATTTCAATAAAAAGTTCCATTTATTTTTAGCCTACACCACTTCTTTTCCCCCAAAAGGTCAAAAGAAATTGATAGTGAATGTGTGATTCAGAAATTTGGAATTGCCCCCCCACCCCGGTGGGGCGTACGCCCCACGTTGGGAACCGCTACTCTACATCGTCTGTCCCGTGAGTGGCGGATAATCGAAAGTTTACTGTATATCACTGAGCTGCATCATGAGATGCGCACCGTAGAATATGGTGTGCATGTGCATAGCATTTATCGTTTTTAAGAATTCGAGTATATTTCGAGTTTTCTGGCGGAAATTGCAGAAGAGGAATTTTCAACTGTTATATGCTTTTCCTAACTGAATTAAATTTTAACTTTCTATGTAATAAATATAAAATTGTATACATTACATACAGGGCTTCGCAATAGAACTCGAATGCTTTTCTACTATAAATGGTCATTACTGAAATTGGATTTTCAAATGCGTTAGGCGTTTTCTAAATTTAAAATGTTTTTTAAATCCCAAGATTTAAAAGGAAGAACATCACATTTCACAGATCAGAGATGAATTTTATGATTATGGTTTTTAACTCGATTAAAACCTAAACATGTCAAAAGTGGTTTGTTTATAATGTATTGAATAACGCCTTTCTTAAGTAATGGAAAGTTTTTGAATTTAAAATCTTTTCTAAATTGCTTTCTTAGCTATTATCTTTCTTATTAAAGATGAAATTTTATTATTGTATTCTGAATGTGTTGGAAAGTATTTCAGAGTCCATGCTTGACACGCGATTTTTCTTTCTTGGTTAAAAAAAAAAGCTTTAGATTTTTGAAAAGTACTATTACTTAAATTATGAAGAAACAGATTATCAAAAAGGTTGCCTCCTGCACGTTTAATAATCTGTAAACGGTGAAATGCAAGATTTTCTATTAATAGAAATGCCATGTCATTTTTAAATGAATTTCTTATTAAATAATCCCATTAACGAGTTAGTGAAATCTGCTATAATGATGAGACGTTATTTGAAATGACATTTTTAATTAAGAAAATATTATCCTTGAAAAGCCTTGAGATTGTGATCATGGATTTAATAATTATCGTGCAATATCAGAAGATTTTCAAAATATGAAATCTTGAAGATAGTAATTTCTTTTGTGTTTAAAAGTATTTCCGCCTGCTGCAAATGTGTAAATGGAAATAATTTTTATCGCCAAAAATGACGAATTTGGGCATTCAATATATGTAAGCGTAGATTCTTTCATCTGTTTTAAGTAATGTTCTTTCTCTCTCATTTTTATTATAATGTTCTGAATAATTTTCCATTTTACCTATAAGTGTTATTATTTACTTTAGGAATAATTTATTACTTCTCTCACTTTTTGAATAAGTTAGTTTTAAGTAAATATCTAATCCTCCTTTTTTACCGTTTTCGAACATAGTTGAAAAATGTTTATCATTTCTGTTAATTTATCCTTCTTTCTGTCCATCTGTCTTGGCTATAACCTACGTAAACGTACTTGTACTGTCAGTAACATTACGTCTGTTATTAAGGTTCACTATGGCATATTACATAATGAAAATTAAGTGCTTGGCATTTATAGTTCCTTTACAGGAATACTAAAAGTTTTTCAATGCGTTGTTGTCTATCGGCAGTGATTATTTGAAATACGTTGTAATGACGTTCAAATACTTTTAACATAACGAAATTGATTTACAATATTGATATGCACGTTGATAAAATTTTAAAGAAATAAATTGTTTCCAGCTCAAAAGATGCACTTCATTTAACGAATCCGACAATTGTAACGTACTTATCGTAATCTGCATGACAAAATTCACTAAAACACAGTAATACAATCAGGTGAACACAAAGAATCACAAACATTAAAATCACAATCTGCAATAGCTTAAGCGGAAATGTCTGGTGTTATTTATTGTAGAAACTTGTTTTTTTTTTTTTTTTTTTTTTTTTTTTTAGCAACAACCGTAACTATAATGCGAGCTTTCACTGAAGTGTTTGATATCGCTGTCAGTGGTTTACCACACTTTGTTCAGTGTCTGTATATAGTACAATTCTATTTTTTCGTTTCTTTAAGAAGAAGATCTTGAGACTTCGGCACAGATAAGATGGATTGTTTTAGATGATTTGTCCCTATTGTCGTAAAGGCTTCATTTCTGTAAATTTCTAGATAAATGTTTAGTGCGAAGTTTTTTCAAGTGAGTCATATTGTTACCTTATCATCGTGAAAGTCGCCAAGTATTGTAGACCGAGGCTTGTTGGACAACTTTTTCTTCAATACTTTTTTTTTATTATTAATTTTTTTTTTAATTTGTACAATCAGAGCATCTTAAAACCTTAATCACGTATGAGAAAATTTTAAAAATATTAATTAATAGTGTCTTTATGAAGCTCAGAAGGATATCAAGTCAGTGAGCCAATCTGCCCCCATCGAATGTGGTAGGTTGGCCCTCTAAATTGATTTGATTTTCGGATTACTATCAGAAATGAAAAACTTATAAAATATCAAACGTAATTTTTAAAATTTGGTATATAAAAAATACAAAGGATAAGAAAAAATATTTTTTTCAACTAAACTACTGCCTTCATCGAAATATTTCTCATTATCACAATGAATGCAAATATAAAATATCCTGTCCCCAGTGACACATGATTCGTGTGCCCAACGTTTGCACCTGGTACGTTGAATCAATGAAGGCTTTGATTGAGGATAAGAAAAGATATTTTGTTCAACAAAACTACTGCCTTCATCGAAATCTTTCTCATTATCACTATGAATGCAAATATAAAATATATTGTCCTCAGTGACACATGATTCGTGTGCCCAGCGTTTGCACCTAGTACATTGAATCAACGGGGGCTTTGATTGAGGATAAGAAAAGATACTTTGGTCAACTAAACTACTGCCTTCATCGAAATCTTTCTCATTATCACAATGAATGCAAATATAAAATATACTGCCCCACCCCCACCCCCAGTGACACATCATTCGTGTGCCCAACGTTTGCACTTGGTACGTTGAATCAATGAAGGCTTTGATTGAGGATAAGAAAATATATTTTGTTCAACAAAACTACTGCCTTCATCGAAATCTTTCTCATTATCACAATGAATGCAAATATAAAATATACTGCCCCCCAGTGACACATCATTCGTGTGCCCAACGTTTGCACCTGGTACGTTGAATCAATGAAGGCTTTGATTGAGGATAAGAAAAGATATTTTGTTCAACAAAACTACTGACTTCATCGAAATCTTTCTCATTATCACAATGAATGCAAATATAAAATATACTGTCCCCGGTGACACCTGATTCGTGTGCCCAACTTTTCCACCTGGTACATTGAGTTAACGGGGCCTTTGATTGAATCCACTCTTGTCTTATTTGCCTTTTAGTTAATACCACCCTCCTACTCAGTAACACACAAAAATCTGCAACTTTATTGACTTATTGGCTTATGAATGTGAAAAACAAACTATTAGACTGAGGACCAAATGCCCTGATTAAATGGGCCAACTTGTCCCATATCGCCATTTTATTTTCTGATCGTCGTATCAACGTGTTCTTTTAATATATTTTTTAAATCAATTGGTTGAAAATAAGTTCTGAACAACAGTCTTTTAGGCTGCTATTCACTAAAGTGAAACATGAATTTTGATACAAATCAGAGACAATTATTTAAAAATGTAAAAAAGAACTTACCTGAGAGAAATTTTGCTGTGATTTTCGTTTGATTACTTTTTCGCTACTGACGTTGTTATTGGCGAAAGAAGATGTGATAAGACACACCTCGCTCAGCTAGTAAAGCCATCTACCGGATCGTTTGAAAGATATCGCGGATGGGCCAACGTGCCGTTATGGACAACACGTCCGATCTATCCTACATGCATACGCAAACTCTACCTCTCTTGCGGTCAATACATTATAGTCATTATTCATAAGTGCCTGTGAAACGTTTCGTGCAGTAACATTAGAAGATGTCGGAAGAAGTAATTTCTAGCATATAGTAGACAAAATAAATTTTCCCTATGGATTGCGTTGTAGACTTATCTTTAAAATGTTGAAGACAATTCTTTACCATACTTATCGTATTTCTCTTACTCTTAATGCATACAACGGGTTATAATTTACAAAATACAGATAGTTCTAAACACATACTAATTCTCTACATATAAATTCTAAGAGGTGAAAACAAAAGAGCAAATTTAACAAGCAAATTGACAAAAACACAGTTCATGAACATAATTGCATTGATTTTATTTCCTTTAAATTTCCGTTTGATGCATATTATTAATCTTGTATAAAGTCATTTTCTTAAATAAATTTTTATATAAATATATATATATATATATTTAATGGTGCAAAAATTGACATCCTTTTACAATTTTGTGTCAATAATTTACAAAATACACATAATTTGCAACTATAAGTGTGTCGTTTCTTCTCCATAAGAAAAAAAATCCAATAAAAATACATAATTAGGTCCTATTTATGAAAGTTTGAAAGTCAACACGAAGAAATTTCTGTTACATTTTTTATTAACTTATTAAAGCCGGTTGGCAAGAAAACTTGCCATGAAAGGTGAACAATACATTTAAAATTCAATACCAGTATTTTAGTTTGGAAATTTTACATTATCTAATCTCAAATTTTGAGCGATTTAATATATCAAAATTACAATGTGGAGAAAACTGGTGTCGAATAATTAAAAGAAGTGTAAAAGAGGCTTACCTTTAATGGGTTAATTTCCCTTTTTATTTTATTTGTTTTTGTAATATTCTTCTAAGTAAAATTTCATATTTACTTTCCAACATAATTTAATTTCTTTATTATTCAAGTAACAATTCTTTAACATGCATTATTAAAAACAATATTTATAACTTCTGGTATAATCTTAACTATAAAATTATGTATAATTAAGTTTTACATTTAATTTATAAGTCATCTTACACCTAACACGAATATTTTCTTTTCAAGATAGACTAAAAACAAAATTATTAAATAAGGACAAAACAATCTCAGGCTTTAATAGATTAATGGACTGACATTGTTTTTATTTTTCATCACCAATAATTTGATAAAAACATTTTTTTGTTCTCTCAAGGCTTCCAATTAATAACGCCACAATTCTGTCAAAAATAATTAAGTAAATGTTTATCTTCTTCGTAAATTTTTACATCATTTGGGTTTAAATACATATTTTTCAAATTTATTTAGTACAAAACTCAATAAATTATGTAAAAAAAGTCATATTGTTATGTTTGTTTTAATACAGAAATTTCCCTCATTTTTTAAATGCATACATATTTTATTTCATATAAAGTTGAAATATGATAGAAGTTATACTATTTAAAGCTATGTGTGTCTAGTCCGTCTGTTTCCATCATGTAAGTTTAAAATTAGAAGGCTGGTGCAGCAAAAGTTCGAAATTTATGTTAAATTCTTTCCATTGCATTTGACAAATAAACAATGTATGTGAATTTTAGTAAACTAAATATATTACGTAAAAAAGGTCATAATGTTATTTTTGTTTTAATACCGAAATTTGCTTTATTTTTAAATGTATACATACTTTATTTCATATAAAATTTAAGTATGATAGAAGTTATATTTAACACTAATGTGTATCTAGCCCGACTTTTGTAAATTTACAAATTAGAAGGCTGGTACAACAAAAGCTCGAAATTCATGCTGATTTCTTTCCAATGCATCAGACAAATATATGTATGAGGGATTCAAATTGCAATCTGCGAATCTTTTCTCTCCGTAGCTATGATTTATGACGTATTAAACAAATATGCAATAGATTGACAACCGCTCAAAGGCGTATGGAAAGGGAAAGGAAATACAAAAATTTCCAACAATGCTACAAAATTTGTATGTATCTAAGTGGCTGAAAATATTTGCTTTTGAGTAATTGAAAAGCTTAATGAGAATTATATTAGTTGATGCAAAAAGTTATAGAGCATTCAAAAATAAATTTGGCGCTCGTTAGCGATATCTATATTAGAAAACAAAGCGTGCCCGTGAGTAACACTGATGTCATATTGTCGGTGGCAATACCTGAACCATAAATTTTTGTTTTTACTGCAATTTCTAAAATTTCTAATTAAAATTATTTTACAGCATGAATTTTTTTTTAATCTATCTGTTTCACTTGCTGATCAGTTTCGAAAGTTAAAGTAGCATAATAACACGTAAAATAATATACATATACATAGTTCTGAAAATAATATAAATAGTACTTAAAATAATATAAATAGTACTTAAAATAATATAAATAGTACTTAAAGTAATATAAATTGTTCCGTATTTATTTCCGGTGAATATTCCATGAAGAAATTAAATTTTTATCAATAAATAAATAAAATAATATAAATAAAATACAAGTTAATTAGACATGTAATGAATTTAAACACATAAATCACGGAAATTATCAGAATTAAAACATCTGCTTTAAGTATTGAAATCTTTGGCCATTTTTTCTGCTATTAACTGCTGGCACGCGGCTTATACAAAAGTATCGCTTTTAATAAATTCCAAAACTTCATTTAAGTGCATAAGTGATATTTTTCACATAAAAATGTTTTTTGGTGTTGTCAGCGAGCAATATATATATATATATATATATATGTATTAGTTATGCGTAAAGTGGTATGCACAAAGTGATAGGAAAACCAGATTCGTGCTACTAGCCAGTTCTGCAGAAAAGCAGCATGCGAGGTTTCGATATTTTTATTGGGTTTGTGATTTTCACCCTTTAAACGTCATTTGCGACCCCATACTTCACTGCATTTTTTGTTCGTCTTGATGAGTACTATTATCCTCCTAAGTTTGTTGAAGCACTTCAGATAATGTCAGCATATGTAGCGTAATGTAAGCATATATATATATATATATATAATATCATGTTAATTACTAATAGTATGCCATTTTTATAGTGATTAATATACATATAAGTATATTTAATATAAATAAAGTTATACTGTATGTATTAAAATTGGGTAATTATTTTTATTATTATTCCTCTATTATTTTTAATATTGATCTATTTTCACTTTGTGTTATAAAATTTATTATCAGTTTAATGTGTTTGAATGTCCCACATTCATACTTTTTGGATTTTTATGGTTGTATGAAAATAATCCACACACTATATTTGAGATTTTTAGGTAATGGGAATTTAAGTATCTGATAATCTTCTATATACTTCCATATGTTTTTTATTTCCTGTTCATTTTATAATTATCTTATACATAATAGTTATTATTAACGATTTTTATATTATTTTTAATATATATTTATATTAATTATTATTGAATTTATTTTATTTTATAGCATATAGCTATATGCTATATATTATCAATGTTATAGAATTATTTACATTCTTAGTGTAGTTTAAATGAGTAAGATAATAGAATATTTTGAATGCTTTTTAAATTTTTATTAACAATAGTTTATAAAAAAATATATAGTGTGGTTTATATTAGGTTTATAATTATCTATATATAAGGATTTGTTTGGTTTTGCTGTTGATAATTTTTTTTACATTCAAAGGCTTTCAATTGTTCATCTTGTGACATTTGAATAATAAAAATAATACTAGATGGCAGCACCAAAATTTGTCTTTTGACGATAAGTTATAAATTTTGTCTTTTGCAGCTCCTTTTCAGTTATAATTTCCTACACCAGGTGGATTTTTTAGCTAAATTTTGACGATATTGTTAAATAGTAATTAAGTAATTTAATAGTGCCTTTTAGTTATTTTAAATAATGTAATTACATTCTATTTATTTTATTTTATATTATATTAATTGTATTTATCATGGTATTTCAAAATGTATTAACTGCATCCTTTGTTATCAATTACTGTGATTTCTTAATTGTTTTATTCACCTTAATCTTTACGATATTATGGTAGCCATGTGCGAGTGGATATATTGAAAAATACTGAAATATTAATCGGTATGTTGTGTATTATTTCTATTTTATATCCTATAAATATTTAAACTGGTTTTATTGATTTTTCCATTTCATATTATTTGTTTCTATTCTGTTTTCATTTTGAATCTATTCACTTGATTATAATGGTTGTTCGGGCACAGAGAAAAATAATTTTTAGCTTTAGCTTTTTTTTCTCACAGGAAACAGCTATATTGCTTATAACATTGCATTCTGTGCCCTTGAAAACGTAATTCAATATATAAACTTTTCCATTATTTGTCGGTGTCCACTTTCTTCTTTTTTCTTCCATAATAATTCTTATAATAAATTATTTGGCACTTATTTTATACTTAAAGCTTTAATTCATAATATTACGGTTTTTGATGGTGGTAGGTTATGTTTAATTAATGGTTATATGCATATATATATATATATATAACCATTAAATAAACATAACCTTCAAAAACCGTAATAAAGCTGTAATGATTTTGCCGTGAATTAAAGCTGTAAGTATAAAATAAAGTGCCAAATAAATTATTATAAGAATTATTATGGAAGGATTCTGCCGTGAATTAAAGCTGTAAGTATAAAATAAAGTGCCAAATAAATTATTATAAGAATTATTATGGAAGGAAAAAGAAGAAAGTGGACACCGACAAATAATGGAAAAGTTTATATATTGAATTACGTTTTCAAGGGCACAGAATTCAATGTTATAAGCAATATGGTGTTTTCTGTGAGAAAAAAAAGCTAAAGCTAAAAAATTTTTTTTCTCTGTGCCCGAACAACCATTATAATCAAGTGAATAGATTCAAAATGAAAACAGAATAGAATCAAATAATATGAAATGGAAAATTCAATAAAACCAATTTAAATATCTATAGCATATAAAATATAAATATTACACAAGATACCAATTAATATTTCAGTTTTTTACAATATATCCACTCGCACATGGCTACCATAATAACGTAAAGATTAAGGTGAATAAAACAGTTGTCTGTTTACTAAGAAATTATTTTTAATTAAATATGATTAAAACAGATGCTTCTTAATAACATTTTAATTAATTCAATTTCTTTATTATATTTATTTATATGATTTTGGAAACATAGCCAAGCACTAGAAATTAAATATATATTTAAGAATAAATAAATGTATGCTGATAAAAGGCAATCGTTCAAGCAAATTAAAGTTTTCATGCAAATAACCTGTTATAACCAAATGAGCAAATATTTTATCTTGATTCAGATTACTGGTTTGCTTAGAAATAATCACGTATCCTCCGAATCGTGATTATTTGCTAAATACCAAGGAAAATCATTACAGTTGATTACGCTGTATTATTGCTCTTATTATAAATAGTTTTATTTTCTTGTTTAATTATAAGCATTCGATTAAGGGGTTCAATTTAACCAAAAAATGAATGTAATATTTATATCAAACAGCGTATTTAGTAATTCATTTGTGTTATCAAAGGAAGTGCTTTATATATTACGAATAATAAAGGTTTTTGTTTTCTTTAATTTATGAATCGAATGTAAATAAATATGTTAAAAGTAAATGAAAGTATTGTTTTTAAATATATAATATCATGAAAAGTAATTAAATTTTAAAACTAATAAATTTTAAGAAAAAAAAAACGATTTAAAACTATTGTCCCGCCATAAAACGGTATGTAAACATTGAAAAAAAATATCGAAATAAAAAGCAATAAATATATAAGATTTAATGTTTTGTAATTTTTTTAGAGTACGAGGGGGGGGGGAGGGGGGGAGAGGTGTATCATATTTTACTTTTGAAATTTTATGCATGAGTACGTTTTAATTTTCTTTTCACTTTGCATCCATCTTCCACTTTATTCAAAATGGGATGTGCCTTGGAAAAGAGAAACATAATGTTTCGATGCTGACTTTTTGATTCCGTAGTCGTCGTAAAATCGTGTTTGAAATGACCTGTTAATTAACAAATTTTCTGAAAAATATTTACTAACATAATCGAATAATAAAATTTGATGCTAAAATGTAGTCTATATCCATATCTATAAATGACTAGGACTACGTTATAATATGTTGCAATTAGAAATAATAAAATAAAATAACAAGAAATTAAAATTGTTCAAGACACTTAAGCTGAGAGAAAACATTTGAAATTTCAAGTACAGGAAAGAATTGAAAATGATTTTATATTTAAATTATCTTTATTTTCATTATTAAAACATATTCTATAATGCCTTTTTATATTATTTTTTTACCACCACAAAGTATTTTTTTTTAATTAAACAATTTACAACTGTAAAATACAAATAACGTTTGCACAAATTATATTATGCTTCTTCATTTATTAAAATTTTTTAAGGAAATACTGCTGGATATTTTTTCAAGAAAAACTGCCTCAAAAATAGCGTTTTCTTTCTTTTTTAAATGTTACTTTAGTATGGTGATAAAGACTTTATTCTATGCTTTAGGAATCATTCAAATTCATTTTTCAATTTCAAAAAGGATATGATGTCATTATATTTATGGTTCGTACGCCTCCTTGAATTTTGCAGACCAGAAACTTTTTCGGCACCAGTATTTTCTTATAGAAAAGCTGTTCTTAAAAGAAGGCGAAATTTTGCGCGCTTAACCTAGATTTCTTTTTCTATAAAAAGATACTGGTAGTTTTCCTGGAGAAATAACGGTATCCGTACGAACCATGATATTGCTTTTCATTTAATTATTGCTGCCGTTGAAATATTCTGTATCTATATGCTATTGATTTTTTTAAAATGAATATATATGTATTTCTATAAGATTTGCTAAATTTTTTTTAATTCCCCAATATGCTCTGTCTTATATTTCAAATAGAAACATCAGAAGTGCAGCCTAATAAAATGTTATAATAAAGTTTGTTGATTATATATGCATTTAACTAATGGAAGTTTAATGGATTGATTGATTTTTTTTTAATTTATGTATGTGAGTTCACGTGTAATAGTTAGTAATGGACATAAACTGACAACTTCTTCAAAAATTATTCGTTTTACCTGTTTAGGCGAAACTATCGATGGAAAGTTTTAATCCAAAACCCATATGAAATATTATGAATATGATTAAAGAATTAGTTGCGGAGCAAATCATGTGGTACTTCTAAATTCTTCTAATTGCTTCAATATGATGTTGACATCTGCATTTTAGCCAATTTCTACTTTCATTGCGTTTATAGTTAATACAAAATCGAGAAATTTGCATTAATATAATATAATTATTATTTTAAGTTTTGTTTTAATCTTGTATATTTAATTGATAATATGATCTGTGTTTAACTTTTATTCTTATCGAATTTATATTCTAAAAAATTACTTACACTCAATTTGAGAAACGTTCTGGGCGCTTATTACATTACTTAGTAATAATTGACCCCCTTAATTCACGCTCCCGTCAATCTGAGGGCCTGGGGTGTCGTTGTCAATTTCTGGCACCCGTGATATTGCCACACTGAAGATTTAAAACCGGAAAAAACTTTTGCAATCAGAAAAATTTAACTGTCGTTTCCATATGAAGTCTTTGTTTGTACGATCTATTGTTGAGTAAATTGTGGATTCTGATAAATCATTTCTGATGATAATTTGATTTTAATTCATAGTCAACGTTTTATGTATGTATATTATTTTAAATGTTGTTTGTGAACATTTGTAAAATATTAAAAGTTTTAAAAATAAGGATTTTATTCATGTTAATATGTATGGTGTAAAACAAACATTAAGGTGCAAAATTCCCGCATGATGGCTTTTCTTCAAATGTGAATTTCTTCTATAACATCTTTTTTTTTTTTTTCGCCTCAAACATACAACTAATTGCATATTTTATTTAGAAATCTTATAATTACTCAATTTCCGCAAAATTACTCAATTTTTGCAATAAAAAAATAGATACTTTTTTTGTTTTTATAAATATTAAGCGATTCTTGAGGGGTTAAAGTTTCATAATTGTTCTTTGCAACTAAAACTTTTGAAAGCAATTCTTCTTAAAAGAAAAAGATTTAATTATCCTATTGTTCCACTAAAATTTCTTTAGACAATAGGAACTCTTTATTTTCTAAAACATAAAAAGTGGGAATTATATCATGCTCCTGAGAATAGAGTTAACTGAGACGTTCTTAAGTGATCAAGCAATTTAATTAACCTAACTTTTGGAAAATCAGTCAATATTTAGTTTCATCGTCTCTCATTTCTCTAAGTAACGGAGCAACAAGTCTCTTAAGCATCCTGTGGTTACATGAGAATTTGAAAACATCTTTTACGATTCTCTCCAATTACCAGTGTATGGAGAAAATTAAGAACTTCTTTAGAATAGGGTTTTAAGTGTGTAGAATTTTAGGAGTAAAGTGGGAGAATTCTAAAAGGCTGAAAACTTCGAAAATGTGGAACAGTTTAATTGAAGTGTGAAAGGGTTTTCAGAAAAAGAAAATAAATGTTTTGACCTATACCTTTTTTTTTCTTTCTTTTTTTTTTTTCTTTTTTTTTTTTTTTTTTTTTTTTTTTTTGTAAAATTGTCAGTGCGAAATTAAATTTAAAAGCATGTTGGATATATACAGTTGGATATAAAAGCACGTTGGACAAACAATTAATACTTCTGAAACAACTCATATGATATATAAATGACTTGATTAAAGTGTAAAAATGTGCAGTCGCCTCCCCCCCACCACACACACACACAGACGCAAAAAGAGCGAGAGAAAAGATCGTATATGTTAATTACCAAATTGTCCCAGAAAAAAAAAATAATAAAGTAAAACAGAAATAACCCTTTCGCTAGAAATTATGTTTCTCCTTTTAGTCTATGTTAAAATATAATTTTAGGGGTTCGTATTTACACTGAAATTATCTCAGGTTCTGAAATTTTCAATATAAATATAATTTCGACATTATATTTGGATTTTTTTGTAAATAATGCCTTAGAATACAAAACGGAAAAAACACCAGTCTATTAATTTAGCAAATATACGTATTTAAAGTTTCAAACTCCTTATGTTAAGCTCGCTAGTTAATAGATACAAATACAATGTGAGCAATTTTTTAAGTATAACTCAAATCCCATTTGGCGAAATGAGGTGATACTTTAGATTCGCATATTTGAGGTTTCTAGATATTGATTTCAGTTAAAATTGTTACATATTACAAAACAAATTCTTTTCGAATATTAATTTTATAATTTATCTAAATTTTAATTAATATTCGAAAAATGTACACATATGCGCTGTTACCTATATGAAAATTTTAACTAAAATCGATTTCTAAAACTGCAGATATGCGAATTTAAAATATCAACTGTATTCCGCCAAGTACATTTTGAGTTATACTTAATAAAAACTATTCAGACTGTAATTTGTTTTGCAACTATTAATAATGAATTTATCATTACGAATTCGGAACTTTAACTGTCTATAAATTTTTAACTTGTCAGAATAACTTCCCGTTTGATATCCCGTGGTAACATTTTCCGAAGAATCTAAACATGATCTCAAAAGTAGGTGTTCGTATTGGAAATTTCAGAGTTTGATACAATTTTATCATGAAGAAGACCCCCCACTAAGTTTATTTTCTTTAACATACATTGAAAGAAGAACATAATTTCCTGTTAAATCTATTTTCGTTCTTTTCTAGGATAATTTGGTGATTAAAATATATCTTTTTTTTTCTTATTACCGACTATACCTAGTTTTTTATAGGCTAATTATTCATAATTTCCATATTTGCTTCCTAAAACATAATTATATCTAAAAAGATATACATTCAGTGCTAGCAATTAGTTTATTTCCATTTTTACTTCGATTTTTATTTATTTTTATTGTACATTTTAATTATTTAATCTCAGTACTACTCCTTCGATGAATAAAAAATTCCGACTAAGTAATAATACTACTAAGTACTAATAAAGACTAACTATGGCTATTAATTTAAATTTTCATCTCATATACATTATTGATTATACTGCTATTTTTTAAACTTTCTCTCTTATAACGTGTATTTTCTAGAAGATCTTTCTAATGCATTTAACTGAAATATTCTTACACTGCCTATTTTTAATTTGCTTCGATTAAATCCTTTGGAATCAATTCGTCTTAAAAGAGAAATATATAATTATCTTATTATTTGTACAAAAATTCATAAGAAAATAACAGCTTTTTATTTATTAGAGCAGATAAAGTGAGAATTGAATCATGCTACCGAGAATAGCGCTGTCTCATGCGTTCTTTCACGGCCGAATAATTTTATTTACCAATCTTTTGGAAAAGCAGTCAATATTTGGTTTCACCTTTCTAAATAATCGAGCAACAAGTCTCTTAAGCGCCCTTTGGTTAGATAAGAAAAGAAGAACATCTTTAAGGACCCTCTCCAATTACAGTGTGTGAAGAAAATTGAGAATTTCTTGGAATAAAATTTTATGAGTGTGGAATATGTGAAGTGGGAGAATTTTAGAATGTCATCAAGGTTAGAAAATGAAAAAGGTTCTTTTAGGTAAAATTTTCATTGCAAAGTTTAATGTAAAAGCTGTAATGGATATTTTGTATATGACTAGACACTTAACATTTAAAAAATGACAGCTGTATACCGCTCTTAAAATTAAAACCTTTCTGTAACTCATAAAATTAATTTATTTAATCGACAATACAGAACAGCACACGGTTTTACTGTAAGCACAGTATGTGCATGTAAGCACACTGTGTACACAGTTCTATAAAATTATTTTAACACGTTCGTCTGGAAGGCAATGGTTCGCTACTGGGTAAATCTGTCTCCCGGCAATCTTTGCCGTCAAAATTTTCTCTAACGAGAAAGAACTACGTATCCTCGGAATGTCATACGCATTACCTTGCATTGGGCACCTCGGGCTTTTCTATATGGACTCCGGGATTCAAATGGATTTGCAGTGGCCTGGGAATGGTTTTCAAGTATCTGAAAGTTATTACTACATTAGCGTCACTATGCTGTCTGTACTTAAGATTGCTTTGAGAATTATGGTAGCTGTAATGTTAGAAAGGACCATTAGCTGAAAATAGATGATATCTTGATAAAATTTATGAGAGATATTCTAACTTGTAGGAAAAGGTTCCAATTGGTCGTAATTAATAAAGGAATTATGCACAAAATATTACAGCGGTTTCTTGATCTAGGATAATATATAACTATGAACGAAACTGTCTCTCTCCAATTACAGTACGAAAATTGATGATTTCATGGAATAAAGTTTTAAGAGTAGGAAATATTATGTGAAATGGAATATCTTCCGAGTTACACACGACTCCGAAGAGCATTCTTTATCAGTAGAAACCTAAAAAATCAATATGATTTCAAGATTTAAAGAAGCATTTATAAATGCGCAGTTTCTTTTTCTGCCACTGATTTTTAGACACGTTTATGAATAGTTATAATATCTTAATCAGTGTTCTAAAACCCTGGATTTTTTTCGGTGCAATCGATTCTCAAGTAAACATTTTCATGTTCAACAAGCATATTTTCCAGACAATCATGATAAATTAGCATCAGGATTAACAATAATATTAAAATTAATATTATTCCGGTATTTTTGCAAGTTCAAATTCAATTACATAGATGAAAATGTTTAATTAAGAATAGATAGTATCCTATAAATCGATATTCCGATCTTGAAAATTTATTAATATACTACAAAACTACTCCGAGATGTTTTAGAAAACGAGTGACTGGAAACAAAACCTTGTTTTTATAAATGCTTCTTTAAATCGCAGAAATATATTGATTTTTAAGGTTCCTAAAGATAAAGAACACTTTTCAAAATCATAAGTAACTTGGAAGAGGTTATTTTTGTTCGAGGTTAATTATATTTTCCTACATAAATAAATATTTGTCTTTTTCTTTAAGTATAAACAATTACACGTGCGTCGACTAATACAATAGTTGTGGAAAACTGACCTAAGTCATTATAGCCACTTCATCGTAGTACTGCTCTTTTGGTCTATAAAACATTATAGTCTAGCTATGCCTATTGATTTTAATTCCAATCTCGTATTTTTAATCCAAAGTAAAATCTATTCTTAAAACTTTATTTTTTTATAACATATTTTAATGTACTTTTTAGAATATATTTACATTTTCATTTAACTGAGATATTCGTACACTAAAAAAAAAAAAGAAAAAAATAGTGCCTTATATTCGGTTCCTTTCATTTAATCCTGCAGAATTAATTCGTATTAAAAGTATTATATCTTATTGTTTTAATACAATTTCCTATGAAAGTAAGAGCTTTTTATTTAATACGGCGCTAAAAATTAGAATCATGTTCCTGACAATAGTGTTATAAGAGATCGAGTAGTTTTATTTACATAGACCTTTAAATAACTGAATAATAGTATTTACCTATATTTGAAAACAAACAAAAACAGTCAGTGTATAGTTTCACCTTTTCTAATTCCTCTAAGTAATGGAAAAACAAGTCTCTTAAGATTCCCTTGATTCGATGATAATTTGAGAACATCTTTTATGACTCTTTCAGGTTACAGTATTTAGAGGAAATTGAGAATTTCTGAGAAGAAAGTTTTAACAGTGTGGAATATGTGAAGTAGGAGAAAATTAGGAGTAATGAAACCTTCGGGAAAATGAAACGATTTTAAATGAAGTTTGAAAGTTGTCTAGAGAAAAGAAAATGTTTTTGGTTTGAGTTTTTTTTTTTTCTTAAGACTTTCCCTTCAATTATAAATTGATTTTAAAATGATTATTTTTATGCTGATTTTTTAGGATATTGATGTTTTATATTACCTAAATATGATATTTTCCTTACTTTTAAATTTAATAGAGTGATCAACATTAATCAACAACAAATTTTGAAACAATAAAAAATAAATGAACGCGAACTAAAGTTACTTTTTCTTAATACTTGCTTGGGGACAGTACACTTTTAAAATTTTCAAAAATCGATTTTTTTTAATTTTTACATCGTCAGAAAGGTTATTCGATTCTGAATAAGTTGATACCAACATCACCCCTTCATTTCCGAATTAACAGCCCTACGACAACTGTCATGGCGGCTTGTTTACATTTTGTTTTCACGCTTTCACATTATCGTAACTTTGGAAATAGGCTAAATTTCGGCAACTGTTATTAGTTAAATACCTTAAACAGTAATAAGAAAGACTAAAAATATTCACTTCAATTTCCCCTTTCACCAAATTTGTTTACTTTCATTGTTTTTCACAGCTTTAATTGCAATTAAGTGCTTAAATTTGAAACAAAACAGTTTTTTTCCTACAGCAATACTTTCCTGATTTTGTAATAGTATCACTTCTTAGTATTTATTAGCTTTTTATTGAAAAAATATGCAAAATGTGCTTCCGAACAGCATCGAAAAAGGAGTCAGTTTAATGGTAATTGCTATACAAAATACGATATTAGAAATACAGCCTAAGGTGCTAATTCATCTTATAGAAAACTAAAAAGTAGTCAATTTGATAGTGAATTTTGTTTCGATTGACAGTTTATAATACGGATTTATTGACATTAATATATTTTTTAGTAAACTATCCGGATTTTTGTGCAGCAAAGTATGTGAATCAGATATCGAAATCCGAGAATCGCTATGAAATGGCCTACATTTTACATTAAATAATCTAGTTTTATATAATGTGCACACTTAATTCTCTTTACAATCAAAGTTAAACAAAATTTTAAGTTATATGTTTCAAATTAATTTTTTTGCAATAGTAAATGCTAAATTTTTACAAATTACATCTATTTATTATTTAAGCATTTTCCTATATTCTGCAGCATTTTACAAATAATTTTACATTTATCATTTTAAACTAGCATGTAATTTTATTTTTAATACAGAATACATTATATAATTAGTACTTTTGTTTCCTTTATTATATATTTTATATTTTAAAAATACAATTTAATCTTTAAACGGCTTTTTCTCAAAATTGCATTTTTTACTCTTGCGCGCACGATATCTCCAAAACTATTTAAAGTAGAGCTTTAAAATTTGTGCCCTACATAAATATTTATATTATCATGAAAATAAACTAGGATTATAAAGCTGTGTTCAGTATGAAAAAAAATTAGGCGATTGAATGCATGTAAAAATTCATAGTTTTTCTAATTATTCTAATTAAATGTTAATTACTCATTATCTAATTAACCGATTACAAATATCCTAGTTCAAATTATATACCAGAGTGTTATCTTTAATTTAAGATAAAGTTTATGCAAATACAATGAAATTAGCATGTGTTATCGTGCGCGCAGTGAAATGTTAGCTACTCTAATAATTTTAAATAGGGCTTTGAAATTGACCCCTTGAATTTTTTTAAATTATAATATATCCAAATAAAAAATTTTTAAACGTAGATCAATATCACCTAAATATACACTAGACATTTTGTGCTTCTAGAGTGGTTATTTTTTTTTATATAAAAAATTGCTAAACTCATGACAAATTTCGCATGTTTTATGACCGTTAAAGGTGTACTGTCTCCTTAAAATTATGCAAAAAACTCATTTTATTGACAGATTTTTTTTTTAAAATTACCTATCGAGCACAAGTTGGTGTATTTTAACGAGAGTGGTTTAGCAGCCCAAATTATTTTTTGTGACCACTACATTCAGTTTAATCTAGTTGTTGCCATTCCAGTGTCGTTGTAAATAAAAGAGATACGTGCACACTGGACCCATACCGAGATTTGAAGTTTTTCTCCAAGCTGTTGCAAACAACATTTCAAAACTTGACAATACTCGCATGAACAAGTTTTATTAATCTAGTACGAGAAGTCAAGAACCATTAGTTCGGATCACAGGATAATCCAGGATAATTGGTCCAAATCGTTATAGCCACTTCATCGTAGCACAATTTTTTTAGTCAATAAAACATCCTGCCATATTCATCAATAAAGTCTATTGATTTTAACTTTAATCTCGATTTTTAATTCATAATAAATCTATTTTTAAACTTTTAGTTTTATAACATGCGTATTTTTTTAGAATATCTTATATTTTAATATAAATGCGATACTCTTGCACTATTTTTTCTTTAATCGAGCTTATATTTGATTCTTTATTTGATCTAATTCTGTCGAATTAGTTCGTCTTAAACGACAAATATATAATTATTTTATTGTTAGAATAAAATTTCTCATGAAACTGAGAGCTTTTTATTTACTAAAGCTCTAAAAATTAGATTCGGTCTCCCGAGAGTAGCGTTATGAGAGATCGGGTAATTTTGTTTGCATATACCTTTAAATGACCGAATAATTTTATTTACATATATTTTGGGAAAACAGTCCATGTTTAGTTTGAACTTTTCTAATTCCTCTAAGATGGAGAAACAAGTCTCTTAAGATTCCTGTGATTAGACGAGAATTTGAGAACATATTTTATGGCTGTTTCCAATTACAGTACCTAGAGAAAATTGAGAATTTCTTGGAAGAAAGTTTTAAAAGTGGAGAATATGTGAAGTAGGGGAAATTTAGAAGAGATGAAAACTTCGGGAAAATGAAACGTTTTTAATTGAAGTTTGAAAGTTGCCCAGAGAAAAAAAAAATGTTTTTGGATCGTGCTTTTTTTTTTTTTTTTTAAGACTTTTGCTTCAATTATAAATTCATTTTGAAATAGATTAATTTTATGCTAATTTTTGAAGAGATTGATCTTTTATATTACCTAAATAAGATATATTCATTACTTTTAAATTTAATAGAGTAGTAAGTAATATTAATGAGCAACTAATTTTGAAACAAAAAAAAAATCAACGCAAATTTCTTAATACTTGCTTACAATTATGCAAAAAACTCATTCATACTGATTTTTCTTTTTCAATTACTTATCGAGCGCCAGCACTTGGCGCATTTAGAAATAGAGTTTGGAAGGTTTTCTCCAAACTGTTGCAAACCATATTTAAAAACCTCACAATACTTGCCGGAACACGTTTTATTAATCTAGTGAGACAAGACAAAAATCATTAATTCTGCTCACACCATAATTCAGGATAATTGGTCTAAATCATTATAGCCACTTCATTGTAGCATAACTGTTTTTAGTTAATAAAACTTCATGCCATATTCATCAATAAAGTATAACTAAGGCTATTCATTTTAATTTTAATCTCGATTTTTATTTCAGAATACAATTTATTTTTAAAGTTTTAGCACACGTTTATTTAATATGTTTGTTATGTGCACATAACACGTTTATTTTTCAGAATATCATTATATTTTAACTGAGATATCCTTACACTGATTTTTAAAATTGAGCTTATATTCCGTTCTTTATTTGATTTAATTCTGTAGAATTAATTCGTTTAAACGACAAATATATACTTATGTTATTATTGGAATAAAATTTCTCATGAAAATAAGAGCTTTTTATAGCTCTAAAAATTAGAATCGTGCTCCCGAGAATAGTGTTATGAGAGATCGTGTAGTTTTATTTACATGGACTTTTAAATGACCGAATACTTTTATTTACCTCTCTTTTGGCTTAAACAGTCAATATTTAGTTTCACCTTTTTCTAATTCCTCTAAATAACGGGGAAACAACAATTAAGATTCCTGTGATTAGATGACAATTTGATAAACTCATTTATGACTTTCTCTAATATGCATTATGTAGAGAAAAATTAAACATTTTTTGGAAGAAAGGTTGAGTGGAGAATATGTGAAGTAGGAGAAATTTAGGAGAAATAAAAACTGCGGGAATATGAAACGATTTTAATTGAAGTTTGAAAGTTGTCCAGGGAAAAGAAAATGGTTTTTTTTTCAAGACTTTCGCTTCAAATATAAATTGATGTTAAAATAGATTATTTGTATGCTAATTTTTGAAAATATTGATGTTTTATATTACCTACGTATGAGATATTCCTTACTTTTAAATTTAATAGATTAATATTAATCAACAGCTAATTTTGAAACAAACAATAACAACAAAAAAGAAACGCAAATTAAAGTTACTTTTTCCTAATACTTGCTTATAATTATGCAAAAGACTCTCACTGATTCACACTGATTTTTTTTTATTAATGAGAGTGATTTGGCACAAGCGAGTATTTTTTGTGACCACCACATTCAATTTAATCTAGTTTTTGCCATTCTAGTCTCTATATAAATAAAAGATACGCGTGCGCACTTAGTGCATGCCGAGATTAGAAGTTTTTCTCCAGACTGTTGCAAACCACTTTTCAAAACTTGACAATACTCGCCTGAACAAGTTTTATTAATCCATAATTAGTGAAACAAGTCAAAACCATTAATTCGGCTCACACCATAACTCGGGATAATTGGTCTAAATTATTATAGCCACTTCATCGTTGCACAACTCTTTTAATCACTAAAACATCATGCCATGTTCATGAATAAAGTCTAACTAAGGCTATTGATTTTAATTTTAATATAGATTTTTAATTCATAATACAACCTATTTTTAATTTTTTAGTTTTATAACACGTGTTTTGTTTAAAATATCTTTATATTCTAATTTAAGTGAGATATTCTTGCATTATTTTTGTTTTAAAGATCTTATATTCGGTTCTTTATTTGATCTAATTCTGTCAAATTAATTTTTCTTAAAAGACAAATATTTAATTATCTCATTGTTAGAATAAAATTTCTCATGAAAATAAGAGCATTTTATTTACTAAAGCTCTAAAAATTAGAATTATGATCCCAAGAATAATGTTGTGAGAGATCGTATAGTTTTATTTACATAGACCTTTAAACCAAATTTTTTTCTAGTTTTATAGCATGTGTATTTTGTAGAATATATTTTAGTTTAACTGAGATATATGTGCGCTATTTTTTTTTTTAATTTGACTTATATTCAGTTCTTTATTTGATCTAAATCTGTAGAATTAATTCTCTTAAACGACAAATATATAATTATCTTATTGTTCGAATAAAACTTCTCATGAAAATAAAAGATTTTTATTTACTAAAGCTCTAAAAATTATAATTATTCTCCCGAGAATAGTGTTATCAGAGATCGTGTAATTTTATTTACATAGACCTTTAAATGACCGAATCATTTTATTTACATAGACCTTTAAATGACCGAATAATTTTATTTACATAGGCCTTTAAATGATCGAATAATTTTATTCACCTATCTTTTGGGAAAAACAGCCAATATTTTGTTTCACCTTTTGTAATTTCTCTAAGTAACGGGGAAACAGGCCTCTTAAGATTCCTGTGATTAGATGAGAATTTAAGAACATCCTTTATGACCCACTCTAAAATACATTTTGTAGAGAAAATTGAGAATTTCTTGGAATAACGGTTTAGGAGTGTGGAATATGTGAATTAGGTGAAATCTAGGAGTGATGAAAACTCTCCGAAAATGGAAAGACTTTAACTGAAGTTTGAAAGTTCTCTTGGGAAAAGAAAATGCTTTTGTTGTATGCTTTTTTAAGAACTTTTGCCTCAATTATAAATTGATTTTAAACGGGATTATTTTTATGCTATAATTTGAAAATATTGATATTTTATATTACATACATATGAGATATTAATTAGTTTTATATTTAATAGAATGATTAATGTAAATCGACAAGCAATTTTGAAACAAAAAAACCAATGGAATCGCAACCGACTGTTTCTTAATAAACGACTTGTCAACATTTGTGCAAAAACCTCATTTTATTAATATTGATTGTTTAAATTTTCTTATTGAACGCCAGTTGGTTTATTTTAACGGGAGTTGATTGATACAAGAGAGTATATTTTGTGATAACCACATTGAATTTAATCTGCGTTGTTACCTCTCGAGTGTCTTTATAAATAAAAGATATAGCATACGCACTTGGCGCCTGCTGAGATAAAAGCTTTTGTCCAAACTTTTGTAATCGACATTCCAAAACTTCGTAATACTCGTCTGTACAAGCTCTATTAAAAGAGTGAGTCAAACAAAGTCAATAAACATTCGATTGGCGATAAGAGCAAGTTCGACAAGTTTTTGTCCACTATTCTGTCGATCAATCAAATTTTATTGTTCGTATGTCGCCATTTTCTTATTACTGAAAGTTTTCTAATTGTTCATTTCTCAGGATTTTGTCTACAGTCCTTTCGACCAATCAGATTTCATTTCTCCTATACCGTTTAATGTTTATAAAGGCAATCTATTGCTCGGAACTTTTTCACTTCTTCGTTTTCTGTTGAAAACTTATCAAGCAAAAATACGTCATATATCATTATTAGATTAGTGTTGCGCAACAAAAACAGTATAAAAGTAAAAATACTTTCAAAACTCTCCAGATTAATTCACTGTTAACCAAAGCTGTCACATACACATAGGTTATTCGCAGTATTGCTATAGTAATACTGCGACTGGTGCTGGACTGGTGCTGGAGTCTTCATTAGCACCATCTGTATCTTCATGTTTTATATCATCTTGAAATTATATTTAATAGTCCTGCCACTATGAAACTTTTAATGACATTAGCTTGATTTTTTTTTCTTTTGTTTCTCAATTACGATATTCTTAGAATTTTTTTTTCAAATTTCCGGATTTTCTGGCATCAAAATGCTATGGTGCGCATTATACGCGAGACATAATTTTTTCTGTTCCCCCCACACTCCCCATAAAAAAAGGAGCTTGTGCATTAAAAACGAGTGTACATTACATTTTAGTAAATACACTATTTGGATTGCATAGAAAGATGTAATATGTTAATTATAAAGACTTTGGATCTTTTTTGAATGTACAACGATGCTCATAACTTATATATATATATATATTTAGATGCAACAGTTTAGAATCGTAGTATATTATATCCAAAGAATGGTTCATTTTTACTTTCTTCTATCTTTACAAAAGATAGTATTGGATTCGTGAAAATTTTCGAATTCCGGTTTTCGACGGATTTGCATGTTTTAAGCGACAGAGATCCGGAAAAATATGTTTTTACAAAATGTCTGTCTGTGAGTCTGTATGTGACACAAATTTTGTAAGCGTTCTATCTCAAGAACTAACCATGGATTTTCATAAAACTTCAGATTCACTTAGTCCCTGATATAAATTGGTGCTGATTACTTTTTAGTGTAAATCATCCCACATGTGGCGCTGTTATGCTGCATTTTTCACGATTTCCGCAATTGTTCTATCTCAAGAACTAAAGCACGGATTTTCATCAAACTTCAGATTCAGTCAAACATTGACATAAATTGTTGTTGATTAAGTTTTCGTCTGAATCTCCCAAAAGAAGTGCTTGACTGCATTTTTCACTATTTTCGTGATAGCTCTGTCTCAAAAACTAATATAGGAAATTTAATGAAACTTCATATTCTGTTACACTTTCATATAAATAGGTGCTTTAGAATCCTCATAGATTGTAATTTAATTTTGCCTCTGTGATGGCGAATTTTGAAGCATTAACATGAGTGAGATAGAAGAAAGTTTTAGGATTGGCACATTAGACTAGTTTAATAATGCTGCACATTGGTGTTATTCCGTTTCAATTTCAACGACAATTTACTATTTTCGGAAGAAAAAAAGTGTACATGTTATTTTCGAAATCATAGTAATCGTAAATTATATGACTTTCATTTATTGAAAATAATGTAATTTTGACAAAAATGTTTTTTTAAAAAAATGTTTGATAAGTTCTAGCTGCAACTACAAAAAATTACAGAAATTACCTAAACAATTTATTACAACATACAAATGATTTCTGGGTTTGTTTGTGTTTCTTTAGTATAAAGAATAATGTTTATATTTTGGTATAAAGAATTAATTTAATAGTAAAATTTATTATTCAGATATTGTTATCCAAATCTAAAAGCAACAATTATATATAGACATTGCACAATCAGTTGATCTAAACCTGTCATATTATTTCTATTTTTTTTTTCATTATTTTTATCTTGATATAATCTTCTTCTCCTAAAAAAAAAATCGAGTTCCAAAAAATCTTACGATGTTATTTTCAGAAGCTATCTATTTATATAAAATCCAAGTCTCTGTGTGTCCCTCACGATTCCGGTAGGACCGCCTCATTGAAATGAGTAATTGTTGAAAAAAACTAATGCAGGGTTACCACAGTAGCGCCAAATGTTAGCCAACTTGGTGATAGCTGGCTAATTTGGCGAAATTCCCATTTAAAACCATTAATCTTTCATAAAGGAGGTCACCGAAATTTAATTTAAACTCCACTCTTTTAAGATATTTTTCAAAATCTATGAGTGAGAATTTAAAGTACATCTTTACATCTTCCTCCCGATGCTACTAATAAAATAACTGCCAATAGACGACGCTGTACTGTGTGAGCTCCTAACTGCGCGATTTTAATGTGCTTTAGGTACTTTTCCAGAATAGGTGCCTTGGCGAAAAAGGAAATTTGGCAACATATTTTCCGGGAACATATCCACTGTTTCATTTTATATACCCACGCATTTTTTTCGATATTTATACGATTTATTTAATATAAAAAAGACGTTTCACTAATTTTATAAAGAAACAGGTGTGATTTGTACATAAAAACATCAATAATATACATATAAAATAAACATATAAAACAAACAAAAACGCTCATCAAGTTTGTTTTCATAGCTGTTTATATGATTTGACAACAAATCTCGATATTTTTCCGTTATACGGACACCATGCCGAAATGTATGCTAATGCGCCAATTATTTCAAAATGCTAAAAGATATTTTTAATTTTATGCCAGCAGTTTAATATGAGTTTTATTTTATTGCTTTATTTTATAGCAGTTATTTGTTCACTTATTTTAAGTATATAATTGTGATTTAATGAAATAGTTCGTAAAAGTCTGGAATTTTCAAATGTTATATTTTTTAAATGCTCACTTTAGTATCGACAATGTTTGTTCTTTTATTTTTTAAATGCTTCAATTAACGTGATTTTCGTTTTGCGCCATCTATTACGCTTGGCGACAAAGGTATCCGTATAACGGAAACAAACCCAAATCTTATTTTCTGATGCCCAAATTACACCAAGCTTTTTTTTAAAAAAACGCCAAAGCTCCTACAATGGAAAAGTACCAAACTGTCTATTATTTTGCGCTATCTGTGTTATAGTTTGTACTATATGTAAGGGGTGTGGAGCGAAGAGTTTAAAAATTAAATATTAAAGTTTCGGCACAGATGTCCTATACATTGGCGCGATTTTTTTCCGACGCCAATGTCATATACACAACGGGTACTTAACTGCCGGCAAAGTGTCGTTATTTTGCTTGATATGGTAACCCGGATGTTTTTGTTTATGCTGTTGATGTTTTCGCCAAATTGGCGTATATGACAACTGTGCCAAAGTTTCTATAAAGCAGTATAAGACTAAAAAATTAAGAATAAAATAAATTCAAAATAAGACTAAAGAAGAAAGAAAATTCATGCGTTAAGCATAGAATATGAAACACTTTCCAACACATCCTGAATGCTTTAACAAAACTTCGTTATTTGGGGAAATAAGATAACTAAGTAAACATTTTAGAAGACGCATAAAATTTTTTTTAAATTGATTTCAGCAGTTACCGTCCATAGCCAATAGTATCGTTATTACATGCCACTATTTAGCCAAAATTTAATTTAAACTACTTTTAAAACTACTGAAACCACATTTCCAGATATTATCATCCATAGACGGTTATGTATCCAATTCTTTGCGTGACCCTGTATATCATTTTATCTGTATTCTACAAACATTTCTTAGTAAACTAAATGCAGTTCAGCGTAAAAACGCATAACTCCTTTAAAAACCACCTTTAAGCAATTTACTCTCATACTCAGTAACCCTTACGAATTCTTTTGTGTAGCCCTGCATATGAACTGTAGCATTTATACACACAGTATAGTATGCATAAATGTAGTGAAACATAAAAGCGCATATCATAATTAAAAATGCATTTCTAGCAATCATTGCTTATGTACAATGCTTCGGAGAAAAGTTGCTTGGCGAGAAAGAAGTTTGCCAACGTATTTTCTGACAACCTATTTACTGCTCAACAAACAACAACTGTTCAACTATTTACTCACAAGCAATTTTTTCCATATGTATGCAATTTATTTAGGTAGTTGTTAGCTATCCCGTCGACCAGTTTCGCCAAATTATATAAATTGCCAAACCACTCGCCAAATTATACAAATTGACATAATTTTTATTTTAAACAACGAAAGGTCAATTAAATTAGCAAAACATTAATAAAAATACAAATATAACGTCGAATTAAAAATCACTTGATGACGTAAGAAACACATGATCATGTTTAATGTCAACCATTAATGGCATTTAATCTTACAATTTGGCGACAGTAATTTGGTCGACGGGATAACTAACAAGTACCTTTATTTAATGTAAAAAAAGCTATTTACCCATTTTTTTATTATTTTTTTTACCCATTTTTTAACAGAAGTAATTTTGGCACAGATGTCATATTCGCCCCATATTGGCGCGATTTTTTTCCGACGCCAATTTGGAGAAAACATCAACAGCACAAACAACAACATCCGGGTTACCATATCAAGCAAAATAACGACACTTTGGCGAGAGTTAAGTACCCGGTGTGTATATAACATTGGCGTCAGAAAAAAAATCGTGCCAATATGGGGCGAATATGACATCTGTGCCGTAATTTTTGCACAGATGTCATATACGCATTGGGGTTGGCGTAATTTTTCTCTGACGCCAATTTGGCAGAAATCTCGCTTTCCAACACCAGTTACTTATATATTTATAAATTATTTGCTATCATTTTGAAAAGGAAATAACTATAAATAAATAAAAGTTTGAATAATAGCTATAGAACAAAACTGTTTATATAATTAAAAACAGAAAATAAATGTAAATAAACAATTTATGGTACAGATGTCATATTCGCCCCATATTGGCGCGATTTTTTTCGGTTGACAATTTAGCGAAAACATCAACAGCATAAACAACATGATCCGGGTTACCACATCAAGCAAAATAACGACACTTTGGCGCAAGTTAAGTACCTGTTGCCTATATGATATTGGCGACAGAAAAAAATCGCGCCAATATGGGGCGAATATGACATCTGTTCCCAATTTATTAATAAATAAAAAACAATCGCCGGGTTACCATAGCAGGCAAAATAACACCATTTTGGCGCCAGTTAGGTATTCCGGTTCATATCTGAAATCTGTGCCGTAATTTGTATATAAAAAAATATTATATATATTCAGAAACGATTTTTTTATGTATATAAGTGCATATATAAACAAAAATAAAAGTTCATTAGATTTGTTTTCATAGCTGTTTATATATTTTGGCAACATATCTCACTTTCTGATGCCCGAATTGCGCCAAGCTTTTTTTTAAAATGCGCTGTAATGGAAAAGTACCTAAATAAATAATTAACAGAAATAACCAATTATACAAACTAAAACTTTTTATTTCGTGATCAAAGCATTGTTTTTAATTTCAATTAAAAATACATGTATCCTTGGATAACTTTAGTTGAAATTAGGTTCACAGCTTAATATCTCATTCCATAAACCTAAACAAACACAAGTGATTCATTCATCGTGAAACTTAAAAAAAATTTAAATCATTGAGGTAATCATTCACAAAGTAAGTTCTCCAACAATCAATGGACAATATTCTAATGACATCATAGTAGATAAAATTGTGGCGGTGTCGTTTGTTTATGGTTTGAAATCACAAAGATTTAATTTTGCAATGTCTCTTAGTTACATTATTTTATTGTCATATTTATGAGCTTAGAACAAAAGCATATTTTTTCATTATTTAGTTATTAAAGGCGGAAAAAAATTATAAATGCATGATTTGAAAAATTTAAATAATTTTCTTTCTTAATAGTAAAAAATAACATCGGAAAGTAACAGCGGGTTATTACGGTTATTACGTAAGTTAAATACGTTTAACTGTTTAATTCTGTTGTAATATTCAAAATAACTGTATTTATTAGATTTCAGTAACCAACATCAGGGCCCGATTAAACTTTGAAGTTAGAGGAATTACAATGTCATTTCAGGACCTTTCTTTTGGAGAAGTTTTTCTAAATTTCATATATACATGGAAACTCTTCAGTGTTAGAAATATTATTCTTAGGACTGACATAACATGAGAACGGCCTGCAATTTTACACAAGTTTTTGAAAACTACTTTATATCAGAAATTTTGCTAAAAACTTGTTACTTTTTTGTTATAGCGGCCCACACTATTAGGATTATGACAAGTTGCAGCCAATTTCGCCAACGTCGTAACCAAGATCGTGAAGCACACACATATAATACCATATAATACCATTTCATGAAATCGTATAGGATAATTTAATAGTTTTTACCTTACTTCAAGTGTAAAATTTATTTATTTTTAAGGCTTAACAATCTAAATTGTCCAATATATGAATTTAAAAAAAAATGTAAACAAAGATTGAACAGACATGACCGCAAAAAGCCTCAAATCTGCATAACACTTGGAACCAAACTGTGCAGATTAGTGGTCTTCTACTGTACACAGTTTTTCATAAATGTGTTTCGTTCTTTAAATGCGTTATTTTCATCTATCACTGCGGAACAAGCGAGAAAACTCATATTCTTGCACATGAGTTGTATATATCTTTATATCTAAATTTCCGTCATTTTTGACGGGCTACCTTTCTAGTAATTGAAATAATTTCTTTGCCCTCCTCACCTCTTTTTTTCATACGATTTTCTTTTCTTTTTTTTTCTTTGATTCTTTGTACCACTTGTTAATTCAGTGAATTAATTTAATAGTACAAAGTATTATTCATGTAATATAAATATAGATATGACAGTAGACAATATTCTAATACATGATCAAGTAATCTAAACCTACTAGCAAGCAACATTTGTTATAGTGTGACTTCCAATAAAATAACAATATTGGTTAAATATTAACTTTACACTAGAAATATTTGCAAAGAAATGTTTGTATATTACATTGAAAACAGATGCACTGAAACTGTCACATGATTGAAATATTTTCCTTATATTGGAAATATTGACAAAAAAAATGGCCATAATTGTTTTTTTTTTTTTTTTTTTTTTTTTAAATTATGGCCATTTTCCTCCCATTCTGACCAGAAAATCAGAGTTCTAACTTTTTACGGCTGCTCTTTCATCTTCACCTAACATTTCATTTATAATGGCTGTTTCATAATAATGGAAGCCATTAGTCCATCAGAAGAAAATGAACCATTCCAAAAGGTATAAGTTCGATTGAAAAAAAAAAAACTATTTAATTCTTTTAGCAGAAAGAAGAGGCTACACCTGCAATTTTCATGACACTAATAGAATCACATAGCTGCCAATTTGTACTGTTTTGTTACCTCTAAAATTTAATTCAAATTTTTGCCCTATTTTAACGTTGACATTTGCTAGATTTCGGTTATTGAATTAGGCAAAATTTACTGGCAAATTTTAGTGGTAAGAAAAAAAATCTTAGAAATTGGTAGCTAAGCAGTAGCGTAATACTGCAGGGAAAAAGAAAGCAGCAAAAATAACATTCAACAAACAAAAATCTATGAAGGGATTTTTCAAATAAACAATGTCATTCCCCGTTTTTAGGTGCTTTCGTAATTATATAAATACGTAGCACCTATAGTCGTCGTTCAGTCCGTCCGTCTGTCCGTCTGTCCGTCCGTCTGTCCGCATGTAACAGAGCAAAAACTACCCGACCGAATGGTCTGAAATTTCAAATATATGATTGTTGCAAAATTTTGTCGAGCCATTTCAAATTTTATGAAAATCGGATGTATAGTTTAATTACAGGGACAGTCAAAAGTTTTTCTTTACATTACGGCCAATGGGAAAAATTATTGCAAGTGCATTTTAATGATATTAGAGCTGTCCGAATGATCTGAAATTTTAAAGATATAATTGTTGCAAAATTTTGTCGAGCCATTTCAAATTTTAGGAAAATTGGATGTATAGTTTAATTACAGGGACAGTCAAAAGTTTTTCTTTACATTACGGCCAATGGGAAAAATTATTGCAAGTGCATTTTAATGATATTACAGCCTTCCGAATGGTCTGAAATCTTAAAGATATAGTTGTTGCAAAATTTTGTTGAGCTATTTCAAATTTTAGGAAAATCGGATGTATAGTTTAATTACAGGGACAGTCAAAAGTGTTCCGTTACATTACGGGAATGGGAAAAAATTATTGGAAGTGCATTTTAATGATGTATCAGACTATGCACTTTATGAAGTGCAAAAAATTATACATTCAGTACAATATGGGGTGCAAAAAATAATTATAAAACTAGTTATAGTACGAACGCACCTCATTTGCCACGTTTGACGAGCAATTTCCAACTTGTTTTAGGTGCATTCGTAATTATATAAATACGTAGCACCTATAGTCGTCGTTCAGTCCGTCCGTCCGTCCGCATATAACAGAGCAAAAACTACCCAACCGAATGGTCTGAAAATTTAAATATATGATTGTTGCAAAATTTTGTCGAGCCATTTCAAATTTTATGAAAATCGGATGTATAGTTTAATTACAGAGACATTCCAAAGTTTTTCTTTACATTACGGCCAATGGGAAAAATTATTGCAAGTGCATTTTTATGATGTTACAGTATTCCGAATGGTCTGAAATTTTAAATATATAATTGTTGCAAAATTTTGTCCAGCCATTTCAGTTTTTATGAAAATTGGATGTATAGTTTAATTACAGGGACAGTCAAAAGTTTTCCGTTACATTACGGGCAATCGGAAAATAATTACTGCAAGTGCATTTTAATGATGTTACAGACTATGCACTTATGAATTGCAAAAAAATATACATTCAGTACAATATGTGGTGCAAAAAATATTTATAAAATTAGTTATAGTACGAACGCACCTCATTTGCCACGTTTGACGAGCAATTTCCTACTTGTCTTAAAAGTAACGGAAATGTACATCAAGGAAATGTTACCAGTACCATAAAAACGAATGAAAAAACTGAAAATTTATATTTCATTGCCGGCGCCGATTTGTGTAAATCTGGTTTATCCAAGTTTTTTGCTTATTCGAGGTGAGCCTGGTCCATATTAACTTGGATAATCGGACTCTACTGTATCTATATTTATATACATAATTTTTTTTTCATCGGGGGCAACATTAAATTCTGATAAAGCAGAATTCCTGTTCTCTAGTTTTTTACTTTTTTTTTTTTTTTTTTTTTTTTTTTTAACAGCACATTATTTTTATCTTTCAAATTGTTTTTTTTTTCCTTCTTCTTAAAATAATCTTTTTTATGTTTATACTCTACAATAAAAATAAAAAAAAGAGTTACCACAACCTCTTATGGTGTTATTTTCAGAAACTCTAGAGAGCTTATTTATCCAGAAATTCGCTCTTGATCCAATTTTTGAAAATTCCACACTAAGTGCTAGAAGCATTACAAAACTCTGTCGTTCCAATTTTCGTTTGACAACGTGGAAACAATCGGAAGTGCTAAACAAACAAAACAAACTACAGTGAAAAGAGAAACAGAAAAAGTGTTGCGAAAGTTGGTTTTCTATTGTTTTGCGGAGTACCGTAAAAATTACACAGTAAACCGGCAATCAGTGATTTGTACGATTGAGTGACTAATTCAATTTTCTGTGTCGTTGAAAAAAGAAGGAAAAAGAAAAAACACAAAAAGAAGAAGAAACATCTAGTACGCTGAATTTTTCCCTATTTCCATGCCAACTGTATCGCTTTTTTAGAAATAAGTGATAGAAGATAAATAAGACTTTATTTTTTAAAAAAGAGATTGGAATTTCAGATTATTTAGGAATTTTCCTAGCATATGTTTTTGTCGACTTGGTTGTTAGGTATAGTTCTTCTTACTATCTTATGTTCTTGATCTATTCTATATACTTCAGTCTTTTTATTAATTTCTTTTTAAGTGATAAAATTATTTATTTCCAGAAAATCATCGTGACATATGCGATAAAAGCACTCCGATCGTGGAAAGTATTGTTGTAGTGCTTGTGAAAGCTTAATTATTAGTCTTATTAATAATTATATGATTTTCTTTTGTTGAAAAAGATTCTTATACCTTCTGTGTGTATTTAAAGTTGTTGTGTATAAGTACGTATATATCGTATGAGATTATTTTAGTACAGTAGAACCTCTTTTATCCGAAACGCTTTTGACCAAAACTCTCGGTTAACCGAAATCCATTTTTAAAGCTTTTTTTTTTTTTTTTTTTTTTTTTTAACTATCACATTCTTTGTGTGCAAAATCCATTTTGAAAGCTTTTTTTACTATCATATTCCTTGTGTGCAAGCAGTACTTTCTTAACTACGAGTACACATTTTCGATCCCCTTTCTTAGAGTTCCTTTGAATTTAACTTGAGCTCCCGTAAGCTGCAGAGAGGAACGAAGAAAGTGAACAAATTAACAATTCTGAAGCTTTTGAAAGTTTTACAAAAGGTTTGGTATGGCTGGAGCAGAAGAAAGACTGCGATACTGCGAACTAATAATATTTAAAAACTCCGTGATAGAGCTCCAAAGTAAAGGCAATCGAAACTGCGACAAACGAAATATTTTTTCCAAACCTTTGTGATACATGTAAAAGGTACTTAATTTCAAAATTAAAATTCAGGTAATTTATTCTTGTTTCTATTTTGCTATTACTTTAGTTTTATTAAGCACTTATTACCATGATGCATATAATTTTCCATAATCTTAAACTTGAAGCATTCTCGATTATCCGAAAATTTCGATTTTCCGAAAGATGGTCGGTCCCAATTACTTCGGATAATCGAGGATCTGCTGTATATAAGATGAATGTATGCATGTAAGATCAATGAACATATGTAAGATGTGTCTATGTAATGCAATAAGTTAAGACAAGTTTGATAAGGATGTATTAAGTATAGGGCACTCAGCCTGAAAGTAAAAGTATTGAGTCTTAACTCTCTGGCATATAAAACAGTTCTCCATAATAAGGTAATATTTTTATTCTTGTTCATTTTATTTGCTGATTCGATTTTTTTTAATTCATAAAATAATATTTTTTGCCATTATGTAATACAAAGATGTGTTTTCACAGCATCATATAGTATTATTTTCAGTAGTTTTAGAGACCTTATTTGACAAGAAATCCAAAATTAATCCTTTTTTCCCACCGATGTGTTATAAGCATTACGAAACATTGTCTTTTGAATTTTTACTTAACTGCGTAAAATCAATCAAATGTGCTGCGACAAACAAATAAAAGTTAAAAGAGGTTATAGAAAAAATGTTGGTTTTCTATTGTTTTGCAGAGTTTAATAAAAAATTACAGAATAAAACAATTAATCGATTGAGTAAGTAGTTCAATTTACCGTGTATTTGAAGTAATAAAAGAAAAGTCAAAGAAAAAAAATGGAGTGCGTTCAACTTTTGGTATTTCCACTCCATTTGCATCGGCACTAAGTAAAAGAATATGTACAGTAAAACCTCCTTAAAGCGACCACGTTCCATTCTAATACAAATTGGTCGCTTCGAGGGGTGATGTCTTAATGAAGGTCATGTTTAAATCTAGATTTTAATTGTTTAAAAAAGGTAACAATTAACGTTACTAAAATTTATTTTTCACATTAGGAAAAAAAATAAGTTTCAAAACAAAAGTTAATTACTGCAGAGTTTAAAAAAAGAATATATTGACGTTTGCTTTGATTTCACGGTTTTATCTTTCATAACTTTTATTTCCAAGTCCTTTCGAAGTTCAGCAAATAAATGCAATTTTTTTGGACGAGAACAAATAATGACGATTTCATTAATTTATCTATTTCTTTGAGAGTTTCCTAAAAGAACAGGGCAGGGGAGTTTATTGACCGTCATTCTTAATTCATCATCAGAGTTAAATTCATTGCCTAAAAAGGCACAAAGATATTTAAACACTTAAAATTTACTGGAATATAAAAAAAAATTCTAAGCTTATTAGTTTAGAAGTTTGATGAATAATGCGCCCTCCGGAATTACTTTTCTAATAAAACCTTCTTCACGCGACCAGGAAAAAACGGAATTTGTTTCATTTTCTACAAACAAAATTGGTCGCTCATGGAGGGAGTTCAACTGGGATGGTCTCTGAATGGAGGTAAAATTAGTATTGAACCTATGGGAATAAGTTTCGTTCCAAGGAAAAATGACCGTTCAGAAAGGTGGTCGCACAGGGCGGTTTCACCGTATAAGTTTAGTTTTTAATTAATATATTGCCATTTCAGATTTCCTAGAAATTTCCTAATTTCAATTTGTTTTATAGAAAAGGGTTATGAGGTGGATGTCTTTCAAATTTTATTCTTTTATTTGCCCCCGATGTACCATTTCTTTCGGCCAGCAATTAAAATGTCGTCTGTAAAAAATAGCGTTCCGTTACAGAAGCCAGCAGTAAAGCAAAGCAGATGCATCATTGTACTGTTAAATACTGATAATCACTATTGCAATTTTTTAAACTTCTAAGCATCGAATATTTTCAATTTTTATACCGTCGTATAGGGGGAAAAAGTACTTTTAAATGCAATTTGTTTGAAAACTTCATCTCAATTTATTTTTGAGATATTAATTTTTTTGTAGTTTTTAACACCATCTTTTTAATTTTAGCAACTGAAATACTCCATTTCTGTAGAAAATAAATGAAAAATTAGTTGGAAAATAGTAGATTATTATATCTTTTGGTTGCCATTTTGTCATAACAACTGAAAAAAAGTTGTAATTAAAATACATGCTATGTTGAAAAATACAAATTTCTGATTTCTGATAAAGCATGCAACTATTATAAACTAGATTAAATTTTATGTATCCATATTTATGTTACAAACATATGAATCATTAGATTTTCTTTTTTGTCGAGTTTCTTGAATGATGACATCGCTTTTTTTCTGGATTTGTGTATTATTCTGCGATAGTGACATCATATACATACTTTTCTGTAGATGTTGTTTAAGACTGGATCGTAATATGGAATACTTCAGCGGATGCGAATGACGTCATTTTATATAAAATAAAAGCGTGTGTTTTATGTCTTCTAACTGAATTATGCTTTGTACTATCTATATTTATATATATATCTTTCTTTTCATCAGGGGTAGCACTAAATTCTGAAAAAGCAGAGCCCCAACAGCGGCTGAAAGCTTCTGCTCTCGAAACTAGTAGACTAGTAGAAATATACCAATATACTAAACTAGTATATATTACTAAATGTTATTTAGAGATTGTCTATAGAATATAGTTTATGTGCATTATTGAGGAAAAAAAATAATTCTATCGATGTCGTTTTAACAAAATTTTAATCTTTAAAATTAAAATCAAAATTATGGACATCAGTTTGAACTTAGAAGATGTTATTATAACAAGAAGGATATTGAAACAAATCTTTTACAATGTTATGATTAAAATAGAAACTAAGCAATAGGTTATGTGGGAAAAAATAAATCCAGTAGAAATAACGTAATATTATTTTTAATAACCTGTTTAATGTGAGCTATACAGCTAAGTAACTATCTTTTGATCAACACATTCGGTTTAATTCATATCAACTTATATATTTTGACTCAAAAAAACTTTATAAAATTTTATAAATAGACCGAAAGTTATTTTTTAAAGCCTAAAAACCTGTTATTAGAAGCACAAAAATAGCGTTTATAAGAATGGATAAAACTGTCAACAACTCATGTGAAGAAAAAAATATATTTTTGGATAAAATGTCTGTAAAATTTTTATTAAATTGGAAAATAATTCTGAAATATTTTAAATTAAAGGATTTATTGATGAAAGGCTAATTGGATGAGTGATGATATTTTGCTTAATGTAATGAATAAAATTATTAACTGCTAAAGTTAAATTTTATTTAATTAATTGTTTTCCTTCTAAACATTTATCTTTCTTTTTTTAATTTGTGATAAAGTTTAAATAACAGATTATATGTAATATAAATTTATTTATGACTAATACAGTAAACCATGAGTTCTCACAGTATCTAGCAATTTGCATGAACAATTATCTGAATATCTGAAAAGTTTTGAGTAAAATAAATAAATAAATAAATAAAACTCTAGAAATAATCTATGAAAATGGAAATTGACTAGTAAACTTAATGAACTAAAATCAATGAAATGTTCATTTAAAAAAATATATATACAGCGTATTTCGTATCCATGAGTTGCTTAAAACTTTTGAATTTCTTCTAAACCGTGACGATGGAAGCCATGGTAAGTCGTATAAGGATGTTACAACCGCAAGATATTCATATGATTTCGATCTAGACATGTGTTCCATTTTAATAGCCTTTCGTGCCTGAATGTCCATCTTCGCCTTTTTACCCGACTGCCAAGAAGGATTATGTGTTTGACACGCATCTGGGTATCAAAACTATGTTTATAGATAGGAACTAACAATTAAGCACAACTTAAAAATCATGAATACAAGTAAATAAAAAAAAATAGGTAAGTAATATAAAAAATAGTTTCACATTGATGAGAAATAATTAATTAGTTCGCTTTTTACGCAGTCGGGTTTTTTGATTTTCTAAATTTAATTTTCACTTGTTACATATATATAATTTTATATTCCATTTAATCCAGATCATTTTTGTTAAAAGTCAGAATTTGTGTTTTGTTTATTCCGAATTTAATTCTTACAAAGTAAATAAATGTGCACAAAAGGGAATATATGAGTCGTCATCTAATTAGCACTTCTAGCAGAGAAATTAAACTTTGGTTCATAGCAGAAATAATTAAATTGCGAATCGTGCCTTCTAAAAGCCGCAATTAAATTATGGATCAGCTTACCAATGGCCAAATTGCAGACCAGTTCCTCTCTATATAACAATAATTACGTTCTGGTGGGAAATATGGCGTCGATTAGAGTGATTGCTCTATTAAATACCGTCTATTCCAGCAGCATAATACGCGCTCTGGTGTTTAACGCTCACCTAAACATCCAGACTTCATTTATCTGTTTTTAGATATATTCCCGTTATAACGCGAAACTTCTTCTTTGCAAAGGAGCCTTCATGAAGTTCATAGCAAAAAATGAAATAAAAATTATTGTAAAGTATTGTATTTTCAGGCAATCTGATAGAAAAAATTGTTTTTCTTTTTTTTTTCTTTTTCTTTTTTTTTTCTTTTTCTTTCTTTTTTTTCCCCTCTCTTTTTTGATAAGTAAATAGCATATTTATTAAATTGAAAATCTTGTTATTATCGTCCTTTCCCCCCTTAACTTTTAAACCCTTTGTATCACCGTTTTGAAAATCTGCAACATACCTAGAAATCGATTTTACTTATACAGTTAGCTTTAGAAGACGTTTTTATTTTTACCCGACTACCAAGAAGGGTTATGTGTTTCACGCGTATCTGGGTATGTGGATTTCTTTATACCCTCGAAACATCCGAACAGCTGGATGGATTTTAATGATTGAGGTCTCTATCGATTCGTCTTAACCCTCCGATGGTTATAGGCTAGGTTTTGTTTTTATAAATTTAAAATGGCGGCCGTAAAATACAAAATGGCGGTAGAGATGAAAAAATTACGTGCTATTGAGTGGCATGTCATTGGATAGGTCTTTCAAAATAAAGACGAGGTTTCATTAACTATTTTACAGTCAGAAGTTCCATTTAAATATTACACAACCTGGAAGTTGTGTAGGTAGAATCTCTAGCTTTACTGCAACTCTAACCTTCATAGACATCTATACGCCTCATCAAACAAGTGTTTATAGATAGGAACTAACAATTAAACGCAACTTAAAAGCCATTAATACAAGTAAATAAAAAAAATAGGTAAGTAATATAAAAAATTGTTTCACATTGATGAGAAATAATTAATTAGTTCGCTTTTCACGCAGTCGGGTTTTTTTTATTTTTTAAATATAATTTTTGTTTGCTCTTACCTCTTAACACATCAGTTAATATAAACTGTTTGTAGAATTCTCGACAAACGGCGATACTGAGTTAATTTTTCATGTGAAAGTTTTATTTGTCATTTGAGCAGTTTCACATCGTTACTGCTAAAATTGACTTCGTAAATTTTATCAAATTAAAAATATTGAAGAAGTCCAAAAATAGATTTTTTCAAAGCAAAGTTCGTATACTTTACAATTTTATATTGAAAAATTGACATTATTTATCAGAATTATGTAATTTTCTATTTATTGCAGATGTCATAAAAGTGCATTTTAATCAATATATTTTTTTATGTTCTAAATTTTTAAAAATATTTTTAACATGCTTAAAATGATGTATTCTAACTTTTGAGTAAATATTTTTCAAATCTGAGTTGTTGAGTCTCAAAGTGTTAAATTTTATAACCGGCGTATAACGTGCACCTTTAAATTTCGGTTTATTTTCTTGCATCAAAAGTGCGCGTCATTCGATGGAATGTATGGTAATTACACTTGAAATCATATTCCATTTTGGCATATTTAATGAAATTCAATATCCTATTTTAGACACTTTTCATGTATATCTATTATTTTACACACTGTTCAAAATTGTATAAAATCTGTTACAGTATAGCAGAAATGTTTACGGAAGTTCAGTATAATTTCCTTGTTACCTGGAATTCTGGAAACCTTTCCATTATCTTTAGAAATCATTTCCATAAAAGACAATCATGAACTTCTGAGTACTAAAGGATGGTGAGATTTATCGAAACGTTTCTGAAATACAAGAAACCATATGCTGCCCAAAAATTTCGAAAAAGACGTTTCTATAAATTTCGGTAAACTTTTACTGTCTGAGGTTTCTGACAGGTTCTTCCGAGTTTTCGGACAGATTCTTCTGCTAAAGATTTCTGAAAATAAGAGAAAACTTTTCCGAATCTTGGATAACAACAAATACTGGATTTCGTATAGGTTTTATCCGTATTGTGAAAAATTCAGCAATTTTTACGGTGAAAATATTATCAACTAAAATAAGTATGTTATTTTTTAAATTTCAGTGATTGGTAAGATGGTGGGCAAGTTAGTTTCAGTTCTCTTTATTGTCTCACAATTTGAGTACAGTGTGAAAAAGACAAATCTTTCTTAATATACGAAAATATACAGTAACCGTGAAGGAAAAGATAATATGTACTCCTTCGAGTTACCACGAATCCGAAAAAATATTTTTTTTATCTTTAGAAACCCCACAAACTATTAATTTTTGCGATTTAAAGACGCATTTGTAAAAACAAAATTTCTTTTGCTGCCCTGAATTTTCGGAAGCGTTTCCGAGTAATTTTTAATCTGTTTAATTTAATAAATTAATCTGTTTTCTCAAACAGAAATGTATGTTTTTTGGATTCTTTAAAATCTCAAGTAAACATTTTCATGTTAAACAAACATGTTTAAAAGATAAGCATTCTAAATTAAAAACATTAAAATTAAAATTAATATTATTTTGCTATTCTTCCATGCATAAATTTACTTTCGTATCGGAAATTAACATTAACATTAACATTAACATTAATATTATTTTGCTTCTCTTCCATGTATAAACTTAGTTACGCATTGGAAATCAACATTAACATTAAAATTAATATTATTTTGCTACTCTTTCATGTATAAATTTAGTTACGCACCGGAAAATGTTTATTACAGAGTTTATAATATTCGAAAAACTGATATTTTGTTTAAGAAAGTTGATTAAAATACTGTAAAAGCTACTCAAATATTTTAAAATTATGGGCAGAATAAAAAACTTCCTTAAATTTCGAAAATATACTGGTTTCTAAGGTTTCTAAAGATAAGGAACACTTTTTGGAATGTTGAGTAACTTGGAAAATTGTTATATTATAGTATATTCGTTTGTTATATGTATTATAGTATATTCGTTCCTGATTACTTTATTTTTTATTTTTATTTTATTTATTTATTTTTTTTTTTAAATGTACTAAGCAGCATTTGCCTTGTACGCCGATATACTAGGTATTAATGCAGTGGCGCCAACTTATATGGTCCCGTAAGGCCAGAGCCCACCCAATAATTTGCTCTTCCAGCCCACCCAATTTTCAGTTTTCTATTTTCGTGCTTATTTATTTTTCAATCGCTGAAAAGAAATTATTTCATTAGTGTTCACAAAATTATCTTGTTTAAAAATACGGTAAAAACAGCAATAGCAGACACGTAGGAGCATAAAACACAACCAGCCCGTCCCCCCCCCCCTTCATCCTAAAAGACGTACAATCAATTTTCTCTCAAAAAAGAAATTTCCTGGGTATTCGCGAGTTAATTTTTCTTTATAAATGCACAAAATTTATAGTTCATGACACAGCGATCAATTATAAGTGAAGATGTAATACATGTGTGTATATATGTTAAATGAAAGCAGCTATTCGATTCCAAATCTCTTCAGAAGTCGTGTCTACATATTTCATGCTTTTCAAAGGAGGCCGTATAAAAATTAGATTTCGTATTTTAATGTGCATGCAGCCCCTTTTTAAATAAATGCTATATCTGAAAGATGTACTTGATTTGTATAATTGCTGTAATTGGAAGTATATATGTTATCAGCGGTTCAATAAATTGTATCTATTTTGAATCATCGGTATAGTTTAAGTAAATTACTATTAATACAAACATTTCAGTGCATTTGCATTAAATGCCCATTTGAATATTTTCTAGTCTTTTGAGTTTTGATACGTTGTCAAATTCATGGTAAAATAGTAAATATTATAGTCCATAAAATGAACACCCCATGAGAATATTTAAATAAAATCGCAACTTTACATTACACTAAATATATATATATATATATATATATATATATATATATATATATATATATATATATATATATATATATATATATACATATATATATATATATATATATATATATATATATATTATATATATATATATATATAGTTATATATATAGTTATATATATATATATATAACTTATCATAACTTGAAATATCAACTTTTCCCAAACTGTCAAAGAAAGCAAAATGACAACATCATTTTACACTAAAAGGGTTTTGAGCCCACACAATATTTTTCAAAAGTTGGCGCCACTGTATTAATGAGTTATCTATAATGTCGGTTTCTCGGACAGCACGGTTTCTTTGTTAATGAAGGTTAAAATATGCTCAACTACATTAATAAATTTGATTATGTCCACCTGTTTTCCAAAATGAGTCTTCATTTCGTTTTGTTTTGCAAATTTGTTTCTTTGTTAATGTAGGTTAAAATATACTCAACTACATTAATAAATTTGATTATGTCCGCCTGTTTTCCAAAATGAGTCTTCATTTCGTTTTGTTTTGCAAATTTGTTTCTTTGTTAATGTAGGTTAAAATATGCTCAACTACATTAATAAATTTGATTATGTCCGCCTGTTTTCCAAAATGAGTCTTCATTTCGTTTTGTTTTGCAAATTTGTTTCTTTGTTAATGTAGGTTAAAATATGCACAACTACATTAATAAATTTGATTATGTCCGCCTGTTTTCCAAAATGAGTCGTCATTTCGTTTTGTTTTGCAAATTTGTTTCTTTGTTAATGTAGGTTAAAATATGCTCAACTACATTAATAAATTTGATTATGTCCGCCTGTTTTCCAAAATGAGTCTTCATTTCGTTTTGTTTTGCAAATTTGTTTCTTTGTTAAAGTAGGTTAAAATATGCTCAACTACATTAATAAATTTGATTATGTCCGCCTGTTTTCCAAAATGAGTCTTCATTTCGTTTTGTTTTGCAAAAAAAAAAAAAAAAAAAAAAAAAAAAGATAAATTTCACACGCCTATTACACAGAATGAATTTCTTTCCTGCTTTTCTCACAAAGGTTAATCACTGTGGATGTGGACACTCCACCTTAGCTAATGTGAAATCAATATTCACTGACACGTACACGTCACAAAAGAAAATCACGTCATGGGGTACCTTTTAACAAAAACCGTGCGGTGCTACCGTGGGTTTTTTCCCGACTTAATTTACGCCAAATGTGACATACACATGACACCTCCGAACGATGATTTATTGTGCACAGTATAAATGTTGTTACAGAAGAAACATTATGACTAGATTGGAGATATTTGACAGATGGGATTCCTTACGTTGATCTTCTGTCATACTTGATTTTTTTCTATTAAAGGGCCTGGGGTAATAAAATCCAGCACAATACCCGGAAACATTAATATTATGTCACCTTTTTTTTAAATAACACAAAAGGAATTCATTATATGGCTTTTAGAAGAAAAAGGATTATATTTAAAGAGTTTTATGAAGAATGATTTATTTTCCTAGATATATAACAATGATTCATTTCCCTCCCCCTTAACATAAAGCTTTTTCTCTTCATTTTGGCCTTAAAGGTTCCCATACATCATATTCTAATACAATTTTTAATATATAAACTTATCACATGTCCTCCTATCTGATATATGAGACGTTCAAAATAAAAAGGAATAAAGTCCACGTTTTCGTTGAAACAAGTTTGAGATGAATTTTTGCTCTATAGAGATAACTATTTGTTTCACAATCTAACAAATTAAGTCTTAGGTTGAAAATGTGAGAAATAAATGGCGCTATTCTGCTATGAAATGCACGAGGGCCTGTTTATTTTTCCTGCAATATATTTCTGAATAATGTTTTATGGACTTGATCCACTTTGATTTCCAACGCCTCATATACGTTTCCCAATATACTCAACACTTTCAGAGCTATGATATGAGGAATGAAAAAATAGATTTCACCCATATAAGCACCGCTTTGTATTAACTCTTTCTGTTATCACAATTTTACGTAACAATTATTTTTCATTTCATATAGCTAATTAAACAGACTTTTTTTTCCTGTCAATAGATACAATACATTATAGAAATAGACACTATATATATATATATATGTATATTAGGGTGTCCCAGGAAAGGCCAAAAAAATAAAAAGTTTGAAAATGCCAAGTCTCACCTTTTAAAAATGTTCTTTCTGTCATAATATGATATTACGAAAAAATTCAAGTCATTTCACAAAGGTTTAGGGGTCCCCCAAGCTAACAGAAAATAGGGAATTTATGGAAAATTTTAATTTCCAGTTAATATGCAGGATTGCAGAATGCTACCACACTTCGCTTACAATTTTTTTTTCCTAAAACTTGTTTAAGAAACACTTTATCATGTTTAACAATGATTTCATTTGATGTTATATTTTTTATAAATTCTTTTATCAAAATGTGTAAAATTACTATCTGAGGGCCATATTTCATTTTTCTGATCATTACTCTCCTAATGTTCTTCAATCTTTATTGATCTACTAGATTTCATTAAATTAATATCATGAACTACAATGTTTCTAATATCAATAATAGATGGCAGCTCCAGCAGGTGTTAAAGGAAAGTTTCATTGATTATTTATCAGTCTTCGGTTTCGGTTATCGATGAAGCCAATAAATCTTCCGAAGAAACCTCTGCGGAAGAAGTTGTAGTAAAAATACATTTAGATGATAATACAAAGCCCAAAGGAAATAAATCTAAGCTCTGCAGTCGCAGATCCATTATTACTTCGAGAGTTGCCCGTGTTGTAGATTGAACCAGATTAAAAGATTCACAATGATAATAGCATCTGTAATAAACAAAAACAAAGGTCGCTCTTCCTCTACCATGACGTCTGACCCGCTTGTAAAAATCCATAGTGCTTTAAAAAAATAGTGTTCATCAGGACCGCCAATATCTTCGCCAAGAAACCATTCAAGAATTTTAAAAACACAGTTTGAAACATCAAAGTCAGTTGTTCATTGAGGTGGAAAACTGTTAGACAATTTGTCATCAAAAAGCATAGGAAATATTGATCATTTAGCGGTACTAGTTTTTTCTTTGCAAGATAAGCGTACTAAGCTTCTTGGAGTTTCTAATTTATTGTCTGGAACTGGCAAAGCAGCAGCTGATGCTGTTTTCGAGCTCTTAAAATCGTGGAAATGTGAATCTCAAGTAATTGGCATGTGTTTCGATACAACCCATACAAATAGTGGAATTTTCAAAGGAGCGAGTACAATTCTTGAGCAAAAAATAAGCAGAAACCTTTTGTGGATAGCATGTAGGCATCACATGTTTGAGGTTCTACTTTCTGATACATTTAGTGTGTGTTTTGGATAATCTATTGGGCCTGAAATCTTTTTATTTTAGAGATTCCGAGAAAACTGGTCTAAGCTCAACCACCATGAACCAAAAAAGTAATCAGTGACCCTCATAACAGCATTATACCATTTAAAAACTTTTACTTCTGATCAGGTAAAAACCGCTACAAAACTACTTTGGGATGATTACAAAGAAATTTTAAATCTTGCATCATTAATGATTGGATTAAACATTCAATTTAGAATTTGAAACCAGGTGCTCTTCACCAAGCTCGCTGGATGACAATTTATTCCTTGGAAAACAATTGCAAAGCAACTTATTCCTTGAAAATGAAGTTATTGTTTAATGGGAATGAAAGCACAATGGTATTAACTGCTCAGAAGTTTCAAGGTATACAACAATTTAAACGGTTTGTTGAGTGTGTATATTTACAGTCTTGGTTTACTTGCCGATCTGCTATTGATGCTCCTCCTAATGAGGTTTCACTTATTCAAAGGTTGAAAGAATATGATGTCAAACACATAAGCAATATTGTATTAAAAACGATGTTACGTCATTCATAGCATGTGAATGGAGAATTGCAACACTTAGGTTATTTTCAGATCTTCTTTCTGGTAAGCAAAAATCAAAGATAGTTTTGAACACTAAAAAAGAAAGGACTTCATTCTAATTCATTCTAATTCACATCTATTAGAAATACTTTCTCTCAAATTGGATGATTTATGTATTTCTAATAGTTTCTTTGAAATGGCTAAAATTGAAGATTGTTTCCTCAGTGTGCCAGTCAAAGATTGGTCTAAAATGCCATCCTATAAAAAAGCTGCAATATTTGCTAAAAACTTGCCTTGTGTAAATGATGTTACTGAACAAACTGTTATATTCATACATGACTTTAGTTGTTCAACAAAGAACGAAGAGCAAGAACAGTTTTTGTTAGAAGTCGTAGAGATAGGGATGCACAGAAAGAAATTTTGTTAAGAGCAATCGCTAAAATCGTTTTGAAATGTAGTTGATAAAAAATGTGTGAATGTGTAAAAAAATAGTGTAAGTAAGTATGTGAAAACTTTAAAACATTCTTCTTCGATGGTTTTATTTACCAATTGTAAGTTCATTGTTTACCTAAGTTCACTTTTTGTGCATAATTATATAGAAGGTAGAAATGTCTGCAAAATCACATTCTTCTTGATTTCAGTAATGTATTATATCTCTTCCTACCAGAGCAAAAACATAATTTATACAAAATTTGTTTGAAACAATATATAAGAAGCTTTCAAAAATGAAAGAAAAAAGTCATTTGAACATAATGGTTTTTAATGTAGCTAATAAAAAAATGCTGCATTTCACATTATTTTGGCCATTTTTATGCAAGTTCAATTACCTTGGGGGACCTCTAAATATTTTTTTTTAAGTTCTGAAACAATTCAAGGTGTTTTATACTCACAGGAAAAACATTTTCAGCAGGTGAGAGTTCATAATGTTAAAAGTTGATTTTTTTTGGGACACCCTAATATATATATATATACAGTGGCGTTCAAAAGTGTCCGCCCAGCATAAAATTTTTCGATAATTTGTAAAATAATGTGTAAGTATTTGTTCGATAATTTGAAGAGGAATCTCAAAGTGATGATTATACTTTTTATTGACATAATAGTTAGGAACTTATTTATGGAACAATAAATAGATATCAATAAATTTAACTGACAAAATTAATTGCAAAGGAAAACGCATGTTTTCAAAGCTTTCCAGCCATCTTAGCAAGTTTGGAAAAAAATGGTGTTATAATAGAAAATAACTGTGATCAACAACATTTACAGTTAATATTTTGTCGTTATACCTATAGCAATAAGTACTGCGGCGCAGCGACATGGCCTCGATTCAATGAACAGTTGAAGATCGTCTATGGTAAGTTTTTTGCACTCTTCTTGTAAATTTTAGGAAAATTCTGCTGAATTGGAATATTTATAATTCCGCACACTTTTGTCAAGTTCATTCCAAAGACTTTCTATTCAATTGAGATCGGGTGATTGGGCTGACCATTTCAAAGGCAGAATTTTTTTGTGCTAAAACCACTACTTGACGAGCTTGCATATATGCTTTGGGTTGTTATCATGCTGAAACAAATAATTGCGACTAAAATTTTTTCCTTTAATCAGGCAGCAAATGATCTGGCAAGATATCCTTATACATTGCGCCATTCATCTTGCCGAGGATTTCAACTAACGGATAGACACCTTTTCCAGAAAATGCTCCCTACAGCATAACGTACCCTACGCCGTGCTTCATTGTAGGAGTAGCATATGTCGAATCATATCTTTTTTTTTCAGGACATTGGACGTTGTGTCTGCCATCACAACCAAAAAATTTGAACTTCGATTCATCGGAAGATAGTACTTTTTTCCAGTTTTCACTTGACCAGTTTTTGTATTCCTTGGCAAGCGCCAGTCGGGCCCGTTAATATTTTTTTACTTATGAAAGGTTTTTTAACACTGACTCTTCTATAAAGTCCTACGTCACGTAAGCGGGTTGACACGGTAGACCGACTTATTTCAGCAATATTTTAACTCCATAAATCGCGAGATATTGCAGCGGCATTTTTATGCGGGTCGTCAACTGCTTTTCTCCTGATAATTCTGTCCACAGGAATAGTCATTTCCCGGGATCCTTCGGACCGTGGCAAGTAGTTGGAAGCCATGGCCATCTTTATATTTTTTAAAAATATCGTTCATAGTAGAATTTCCGATCGATAACTTTGCCGCAATCTTACGAGAGGATTGGCCGTATAGCGACAAACAAATCACTCGTTTACGAACAATAATTGTTGAAATTTTCTTTTTCCAATTTCGACTACGTTATTCACGTTGATAAATTAACAAACACGGCCCAAAAAACACTTTACTGATAGCAAAACAAACGAATGACTAATGGCCGGAAATTTTGAATTTCGAGTTCCTCCCCTTTGCATCTAGTGTCTTCAATATCCAATCAAAATGATTACATGGTCGGATGTCATTTGAATATTCCTAACTTTTCGGGGAATTGAGCTACTTCTTCGCTGAAACGTTCTGGCAGACAAATCAAAGAAACTAACTGGCCGGAAACTTTTGGCCGCCACTGTATATATAAGATACATTGTTGTTGCAAAATACCTTGTTTTCTTTCTCTTTGAGACAGGTTGTATATACATCAAGTTACATTTTTATTTTATCGTTTTTCAAGTTCATTGACTTCCAATAGGACAGGATTTGCTCTCCGAACTTACAGAGACTATTTATTGCACATTCCGACTAGGCCTTAGCCTTGGGCACACTGCTGAAAGGGTGCCTCCAAAAAACTAAAGTGATTTAGAAAAAAAAAAATTTAAATGCAGTTCTCTGCAATTTTTTTTCTCAAAAACCAAAACTCGAATTCCTGTAATTTGGCTAGCAAATCGCAATATCTAATAATTGCTACCGCCCTCAATGCTAAAAAAAAATAATAAAATAAAAATCTAGCTATTATTTTGGTTTGAGGGGTGTGGGACCTTAGACCTGACACAGCCTCAAATGGACTCTAACGACTTGTAGTGTATACAGCGTGAATATTGTTACAGAAGAAAGATGATGACTAGGGAAAACGGATATAATCTGGCGAATGTAATTTCTTAAGTTAGTATAGTTATTGTATTACTCTATCTTGTGTGAAATGGCTAATTAAATCAAGTATAATATTCGGAAAGATAAAGCTGTTGTAGTTAACAAAACAGAAGAAATTTATTATGCTCATTTTAAACGAGGAGGACATAGGGTATATTTTTTAATTATTACGCAGTCACTGAATGAGTGATTATATGGAACTAAAAACTGGTTTCTATACATAAGTGAGGTAGTATGCGCTACATAATGAGACCAACCGCAGCTCCTCTAGTGGCGAAAAGAAAAACTTAACAATCATATATAAAAAATTACTGAAGATTTGGGAACACAGAATGTTATTCAGCTTTTTCGTTTAGAAGGAATGACACTCCATGTGCAAGATTAGCCTAAACCGAGAGCGAAAAGAGTGAATGACAGTTGGTACGATTTACAGCAAACGATTATAGAGAATAAAGGCCTCTTTCTTCTGTCTTAATCATGTTGTTTGATTGAAATTTCATGATTTACTTCCACTATTTTTTTCGGTACCGAGATTAACGCTGTAATATCCATGAGAATAGAACAAATTTAAATTGATCTTTTGCTTTCGTTTTACGCTTTTCGTGCACATGCAGTGTAATATAGTACTAAATTGATGAGGTTGAGCACTTTCTAATTGATATTTTTTCTCATATCTTCAACAATTTTCGAGAAAGGAGCCATACGTTTCAGAATTCACCGCTAGAGACGCTATGAGTTGTATTATTGTGTAGGGCACACTAACAATCCTATGTGTAGACACTACTTTTTTAACATTAGTGCACAAATTAAATGGCTGCGTAGCTAATACAGTCTCCATCTTGTATGAGGAATATCATTTCTCTGATTTTATTATTAAATCACGCTTCATTAACAAATAATACTTTAACTAGTTTCCATTTAGCTGAATGGTGAGTTCAATAACCCCCTTTTTAAACAGAAAAAATGGATATTCTTTATACATAAATATTTTATTTACTACTCTTTTACCCATTGAAAAATATTTTCTAGTAATGGAAAAAATAAGTTATTTTAATCATTGTGTGTCCGTTGAAATAACATTTATTATCAACATTCGCTAAAAAACAAATTCTAAAAACATCAATATAGCACTTCACTTCATTTCTTTGACTGAAAGAATAACTATTCAAAAGTTTAAACTTTTAAAAAAGCTCGAATATTTTATTTTATTTTCTATATCATTAAATCCTTACATCATTATATGTTTCCTTCAATAGATATAATGGATGGTATATCTTTATTGAAGAAGATTTCTTTGAATAGAAAAAAATGCAACATTGCTTATTGATTGATTAATTGAATATGTTTTTGAAAACTTATTTTTAAAAGCTCTTGAATGCTAGAAAAGTATATTTTTCGAAGGAAATTCAAATATATCGACATGGAAGCTTATGGACTATAAATGAACTATATCTAAAAATCTGGAAACATTTTATTTTTAATGTATATGAGTTTTTCATTATTAAATTTTTACACTATCTTAATAAAATATTCATTTTTGATAATTAAGAATCGACCGAAAGAGGTTTTAAAGACAAAAACTGAAACCGAAACCGAATTTCGATATTCTTCCTATTTTCAGCGGAAAATGAAAATGAAAATTTGAAAAAAAAATTTTAACCCTTAAATGCCTTTCGGCAATATAGCCAATTTCGGCCTCTAAAATACTATTAGAATAATATTGAAGCTATAATGCCTAATGTTGCCAATGAAATACATTCGGAAAATATAATTAAAACGATTTTCAACATGTAGATGACAATATTTGTAGAGTTTAAAAATAAAGATAGATTTTTGTTTTTTTCAATTGTTGCTAAATGTTCTGTTTGTTTTGTTTTGAAGCTTGCGAAATCCCCTATTTTGTTCTGCAGTGAGCAAATAAAATTTATTTCTTATCATAGTTCTTAATTTTCTTGTGTGTTTAATATCATAGAATTTTATCAAAGAAAATTATTTTTTCAATTAAACACCAGTATTGAAGATTAGTAACAAACTGTTTTTTAGCCGTAAACCATACTTAAAACAAAATGGGATTTTTTAAAGCATTTTTTTTCTTGATTTATTTAAAAAATGAAAGCCGAAAAACATTTTTTAAATTATTTTTGAAAAATCATGCATTTAAGGGTTAAGTGATTAATACATACATAAATATATACGTAATTATTAATTAATTATACGCATATAGAAGTACATTTCTAACAAAAAAACAAGTATATATGTATGTGTGTTTATAAGTTTCAAACAAAATAAACCCACAAATAACCCTAGCCCTCTGCCTCCCTAAGAAAGTTTCGAAATCGCGCCCCTGTTTGAAAATTTCATTTCCCGGTCCTCAAGTTGGCTATCTGTACCTCTGACTAAAACTTTTTATTTTCTTATAAAATAAAATGTAATTAATTCATCCACAACTCCTAATTCATCCATCTTTTCTAATTGATGCGAATTTCATTTAATTAAAAAATGTTTTAGGTATACATACCTCAATTTACTTTTATAGTGATTTTTGTAATTGATCACTTGTTATACTAGAACAGTGTTGGCGAACCTATGGCACGCGTGCCGTAACTGGCACGCGGGAAGATATTTTTGGCACGCCGTTTATGGAAGTTCTAAATAAAAATTCAGTCAAATTCCCAAAATTCTGCACTTTTTTATTCTTTTTTTTTTATTAATACACGAGCTTCACTGAAAATAGCTTTTGTTTTCTATAATAGGTACTTGTGTACTTGTTATATCACTGAACTTCCCACTTAGAAATATTTGACCCTTCCCAAGTCCCGATTTTCTCGATTTCGTTATGATGGCACTTATGATTCGCATAGAAGGAGAGAAATCTAGGAATTATTATTATTATTTACTGTAATATTTATGCATAATTTAACGCGTTTTGACCTGCACATGAAGCTTTATTTAACTTTTGCTAGAATTTGATAATTGATCTTTAATTTGTTAAAATGCAAAAATAATAATAAAACTAATAAAGCATGACTTTTTTCATAAGTTATGAAAAAAATAATAATTTGATTGCTAAAACATCTGTAAAATGAAATGAAAACTATAATTATATTTTCCTATAATTATTTCTATAAAGCGTATGTTGCTATTACCCGCAGGTATGTTAGCTATTATAATAATCTAATAATTATATATAATTTTAACACTATTATTTATTATTATTAGAATTAAACAGACTTATAATTCGCTATTTTTTTTTTTGCGATAATGAGAGGTCGTGGGGGGGGGGGGGGGGTAGGGCGCTGCTGGCACGCCATATTCAGTTGAAATTTTTTTGGAAAAATATTGGCACGCGGATGTAAAAAGGTTCGCCGACCCTGTACTAGAACTTTCTCAGAGAGCATTCCAAACTGAATGAAAGAATTCACGCGGTTTCAAACTGAAATTTTTCTATTACTATTAAGTCTGCAGCTTTTAGTGAGCGCACGTGACCATCTTCAAAGTTTAGCCATATTAGCATTGTTTGCTTTATAATTTGCACTGGCGTCTTGAGTCACACGTGGCTTATTATTACAAACAATGAAGTTCATAGAAGTAAATAAAGTGTGACACATTTGAACCGATGCAGTTCAAATCAATGAGTAATGTTGAAAATTTTCGAAGGAAGAGAGAAAATTTTCGAATATAGATAGTTTCGGTACGGCCAAATTTTCGGCAGCATTTTAGTCGAAACTCATATTTTAGAATCGAAAACGATACCGAATTTTTCATCAGTCTCTATTGATAACTATGATCCAGACCGGTTTTATCTGGTTACGGAAAATATGTGAAAACTGTTTTTGTTTAAAGGAAAATTCTAATAGTTTTTTTTCATTAACACTATTTCTTTTACATTGCCCACTAACAACACCGAAAAGCATTTTTATATGAAAAATGTCAATAATGTATTTAAATAAAGTTTTGAAAATTATCGAAAGTGATACTATCGTATTAGCCGTATGTCAGCAGTTAAAAGCCTTAGAAACTGCCAAAGATTGCTACTTACAGCAGCCTTTTTTATTCTAATAATTTCAGCGGTTTAAGCGCGTAATTCCATTTCATGTCTGCTAAATTTCAATTTTATTTATATTACTTTATTAATTTATTAATTTTTGCTGAAGTTTTAATTTCGTTGTAAAATATGAGCGGGAAAAAATGCTGAACTATTTATATTGTTTTAAGTGCAAACGGGTTAATCTTTCGTGATCGGGCTGCATGCGATATAGATAGATTTAACAGAAATTCATGCTTAAATTATTCTGAGAAACATAAAAAAATCAATAAATTGAGATACAGCTTTTAAACTAATTGCATTTGAAAACATTTTCTTTCCTATTCGTTGAGATTTACTAAAGGAAAGAAGCCTTTTTCTCAAGTCTATTTGAGTGTTTAAAATATGATAATAATTGTATGCGAATAAACCAAGAAAACGCCTCACATCTTCAGATAAAATTAATGCTTTTCGAAAAAATATGTTACTCTGGAAGAAAAGGATTGATACACAGTAGAAATATTTAAATTCAAGGATAATAAAAGAATTATTGGACAACTTTTACAAATTTTAGACTTATTATGCGCAGACTTTGAAATAATATAAGTGTGTGCTTATTATTTTTTAAAAAGGGGTGTATTACTTTCCCACTTTATTAAAATCACAATAATTTAAATGTGTCGCGTAAGTATAACTTTTCATTTAAGTGTTCCCTGTTAGTATAAGTATCGTTTCTTGTGATTAAAAGAAAAGAAAAAAAAAAGAAATCGCAAAATACTTCTCGTGAAATTAAAATTACAAGATTTCGTTTTAGCATTATACTAACTTGATTAAAAAAAATTGTTTTCAATTGCCTTAGTTTCGCAATGTATGCCTTTTATTACAAGTTATTTGGTTGATTTAGTTTATATAGCGAAAATTATTTTTGTAATTAGAAATTAGTACTTTAGTAAACTTACGAATCGTTATGAGTTCAGTTTTACTTGAATTTCTCAGTTTCGAAATATCTGTGACAGATATCTATTTTTATTAAATACAATCATTGCTCAATTTTATCATCGTGTGAAATATGTAAAATGCGTTAACCCTTTATCTACTGATGGTGCTTATAAGTAGCATTAAAATAACTCGTTATAAAATTCCTTTAGTACATGGATTAGTAGTAAAACAGCTTAGAATGACTTATAGATGCATTACTTTATATTGTTCCAAAGCATTATTGGTTACACAATACAAAAATATTTTTAAAAGGAGGATTTCTTTTGCCTTTGCATTTTTTCAGCTTTCTTGGCCTTGGGGGGGGGGGGGGGGATTTCAATTTTGAAATATTTCTCTATTTCTATTGTAAGAACATTATATTTGTACATATCCTGATTCTACAAAATACTAAGAAAAATATTTAAAATAAAAGTTTTGAGTGGATTTATCAATATCGCACAAAATCTCTATAAATTCAAATTTAATTAATCCTTCTAAATTCTTCAATCTTTCTAAAATTTATTAAATGATTATGTAAATCTCCTAATGTAGTTTCAAAAATTTACGAAAAATGCTTTAAAAAATAAAATTTTCATGAATTCATAATTAAGTACATAAAGGAGTAAAATACTTACTACGTGTCTTCCCCTGCACTCTCTTCCGTCTTTAAGGAAAAAAACCTATGTTACGGTCCGGCAATTATTAGTTTGATTAATACAATCTTGATAAATATATTAAATTTAAAAAATGAAAAAACCCGACTGCGTAAAAAGCGAACTAATTAATTAATTCTCATCAATATGAAACTATTTTTTATATTACTTACCCCTTTTTTTTTTTTACTTGTATTGATGACTTTTAAGTTGTGTTTAATTATTAGCTCCTATCTACAAAGACTGTTTTGATGAGGCCTATAGATGTCTTTTATGAAGGTTAGAGTTACAGTAAAGGTAGAGATTCAAGTACACAACTTCCAGGTTGTGTAATATTTAAACGGAGCTTCTGAGTGCAAAATGGTCAATGAAACATCGTCTTTATTTTAAAAGACCTATCCAATGACATGACACTCAATAGGGTACGTAAAAAAAAAAATTTCGTCTCTACCGCCATTTTGAATTTATAAAAACAAAAACTATCCTATAACCATCGGACGGTTAAGACGAATCGATAGAGACCTCGTTCATTAAAATCCATCCTTGGAATGTTTCGAGGGTATAAAGAAATCCACATACATAGACGCGTGAAACACATAACCCTTCTTTTCAGTCGGGTAAAAAAACGATCTACTTACTATTAAACTCGTATATCTGTACATGCGTTGGGAGAGAGCTTGAAATATGAGGGATATCAATTAAAACTGGACACATACAAAGACTCACAAAATGCGTATGCGTGTATAGATAAACCAGGAGCGTCATTTCAAATTTTGTTGGGAGGGGAAAAATTCTTTTCTGGGGCATAGTACATCCAAATATTTCCACCAGCTGTTTTCATTGCATTCGTTTGTCATATATGCTTTCAAAACAGTGCTTCTACTTTTATAATTTATTTATGTGTAATAATTATTGTATTGGTAAAACAAATAAAACTATCAACTAATAATAAGAAAACAAAGAAAGAGTTAATGATAAAGTCCATATTCATAGGGGACAATTATCCTACCCTGCCCTTACTAAATGGTGCCTCTGGATGAAACACGATTAATAAGCACTTTTATTATTTTATCAGATTCAATGTTAATAATAGATTGAAATAATACAGAAACAAGAAAAAAATCATGCATACAGCATAGATTATCAAACACTTTCCAACAAATTCAGAATACGGAAACAAAACGTTACAGTTTATTAAAGTGAAAAATGATGTCTAAACGCACAAGTTCAACTAGGTGAAGAGACCTACCAAAAGGCTAAAGCTCTACTAGCCCCATGGATGCATAAAGTATTTGAAAACTCTCTTTCTGCAATTATCATCAATAGTCGGGAAAATATCCGAATTTTTTTTGCACAGTCCTGTATATGAACTTTAGATTTGTATATGTACTACATAGTATGCCGAAAACTAGTTCAGTTAAACGCATAGCAAAGTTAAAAATTCCCCTTCAGAAATTTCCGTCAACAAACGGAATCAAGATCGCTTTAAACAAGATCGTTTTTTCAATAAACGGAAATGCACTTGAGATCTTTTGTGCAGCCCTGTATTTGGTCTATATAATTTATATACGCCAAGTAATATTTTTAAAAAAGTTAAATTTAAAAACGCCTACTACAGCTGAAAACGCACTTCCAGCATTTATTGTTATGTCCAATTGTGTCTGTCCCTGTAAATAAACGATAAATTCTATGCACACATTATTCTGCAGTTAGTGCCTTGTGCGCCTCAGTGATATATATAATTTTCAATATGTTTAAAATATTTTAAAATTAAAATACACCTCAAACAATTTTTATACAATCGATCGCAATGTATCAAATTGTTTTCATTGACCCGTAAACGAACCGTATAGTAAATCCCAATCAGATATATCAATTTTCATAGCAATCTGATTATATTTACGCGAGATAGAGCACGGACTGACGGACAAACCAAATTCATAAACACTTTCAACTATGTTGGAAAGGTTAATAATTAACTAAATTACCAGTGCTTTGAAAATTGGCCCTTTTAATAAATACAAATATTGTTTATATCTAATATTCTGTTCTGTTAATCCTCAATTCCTAAAGATTTGTGTCAATAATAATAGATTAAATACAATCACTGCTCTATTTTACCATCGTATGAAATATGTAAATTACGTTAAAACACCTACTGTATCCCCACCCTCCTAATACGGAAACCCCGTAGGGTACGGCTCGAAATTATTCGTTTAATAAATACAATCATGAAAAAGCGTCCTGACTACTACTAAACTCGTGCACCCTTACACGTGGCTTTGGTCTGGCTTCAGAGGGGCATGAAAAGAAGAGTGATGTCAAACAAAGTATGAAAAACATCGATTAAAAAAAAAAAAGAGCTTCCCGTTCAGTAGATTTGGTCTTTGTCAGAGGGGGCCCACGTGCAGGGATGAGTGGGTATTGTCAGCTGTCAGCATTCTGAGATTTTCTTTTTTTTTTTCTTTTTTTTTTTAAAAAGACTTACCATCTGGTAGCGGAAGTGAGGTTTTCTTGGAGGTTAAAATCAATTTATTCGCTTATTTAAGCATGTGGGCGTCTTTGGTTAAAGAGATGAAATGGACATTATAGATGTAATTGTTCTGAAAAGCCGACAAAATGCATTTGATTATAGAGTTATTTAAAGATAATTTTACCGTTTCCCTTTAATGAATTAAATAATAGGTTTAAGTTCTGTAAATTACTTAAATAATAGGATAGAAGATCTTATGTATAAACTTATAATTCCACATAAGGACATTTGATGAAATGACTCATTCCGTTGTTTAAAAGGATGTTGGTTAGATGCAGTTTATTATACGTCTTTATCATTTACCATACTGTATGGCTAAAAGTCACCAGACGCTGCCGATTCTCTAGTTTAGACATTTTGTGGAAATTAGAAGTTGTGGACGTTAAGTTAAACCTTGGAAGAAAATTATAGCGATTACCCTAGGTCACTTGGTTTTGAGAAAAGCGCGTTTTTCTGTTACACAGAAATTTTGATTTGCGGACATTCAGCAAGGTGTTGAGGAGCGCTGATGGTACCTTTCGTAGCAGAAGTATAAAAGCATTGTTGATAATGGTTTTCGAAAAAAAAATCGTCGGTAATTAGCCGAGATATTAACCCTTAAAGACACGGACGGTTTGAACATACAAAATGACAGGAGCGGCGTACTCTATGTACCATCGACTTTTAAAGCGTAGATAATAACTTATAAGGATACATTTTTGTTATGCAATGCCCAGCAGCAGTATAAAGTAATAAACGTCAAATTGTTAAAAACAGATTAATTTAATCAAAATTAATGAAATAAATATTATTGGATTAACGACTAGTTTGCATTGGGTGGATATCTCTATACGCCTCCCGTGTCTTTAAAAGTTAACTAAAAATCTATCTGGAAAAACGCGGCACGGACCAAGGCGGCGTTGCAACTTTGCGATCTCCTTTCGAAATACGCTTAGTACAATGCCAAGTTTAAACTTTGAATAAGGGTTTTGTTTTAGATACTCTGTAAAAAGAAAAGATTATTGCTACGCTGAATTTAGTTTATGAAATGCCAAATGAAGTTTAAATATGCACTACTTTTATTGTCAGTACCGAATTAAGTTCATCATAAGCAAATTAGGATAAGATTAAAAAGAAAAGAGTTATACAGAAGAGCTATATTTGATATTCTTTTGGCTTCATATCTCTTTGAACTTTTATGGTATACCTATTCATACTTTTCTAGTAGATGCAGCTATACCCAACCCTACGTTGTATAGTTTTTTTTACAACGTCTTATTCTTTTAGCAACGATTTTTTTAATAATACAGTTAATAATTCACATATTTATTGTGCGGAACCCTCAGAGCGCGAGTAATACTCGCACTTGACCGTTTATTTAAAATGTAGTGTTAATATACTTTTCAACAATATTAGAAAGTAAATGTACAGCAAATTAACACCTTTGTAATAATATACAAATTTTAATTGCTAAAAGGTGTAAATTAAAAATTTTAAAACAGTAAAAATAGGTTTGTTTGACTGTTTCATATTTCCACTCTACCCAAGTCATTTTCAAAACAAATAAAACAAAACAAAACAAATCTAAAATTGCACGGTTTATGAAACGCCATCATTCAATTGTCCACGTATTATTTCGTATTATGCATGTTATTTTTATTTTATTTTACTTGGATGTTTATTTTATTTACGTAACCATTGCGTAGATCGAGCCACAATATTGATAAGTTAAATGATGCCGCATGGAAAATTGAATATGGCGTTTCATCGATCGAGCAATTTTGGAATATTTTTATTTATTCGTTTTGAAAAGGACTCGGGCTCGGGTAGAGTCGAGACATGTAAACAGTCAAATAAACTATTTTTACATTTTTTTTAATTTTTAATTTACACCTTTTTAGTATCTAAAATTACAATATGTTGGAAAATGTTAAAAAAGGTGTCAGATTTAATGAAAGTATGTTTGCTATTATCACTTTTTTCTGTGTGGCGGAGAGAAAAATTTCCATTCACAGAAAAATCCTAACTGTTAGTTTGTACAAGTTACAAGAAATACAATCTTACTTTATCACTTACGCATTAAAATATATCTTTAATCTTTTTTCTATTTTCACTTCCTTTTTTTTTAACACGTTCGTACCGATCAATAAAACATTTCGCGACGAATCTCCTTTGACACTTTTTTCTTTAAATTATATTTTTGCAGCGGGTTTCTCTGCATAGAATTTTCCACCTCATCTAATCGTTTAAAATTTGTTAATAGAAAAGGCAAAAATTTCTGTACATAAAAACTGATGTTCAAATTCACGCATTTCGTTCTACTTATATGTAACTAACAGTGGTGGCACAAGTTGGCACCAACGTGTGAATGTAACCAACCTTTACTGTGAGATTATTGTTGTCTAGTAAAAACAATTTGTTATACTCTTTCAGCAACGTTTTTAGTACATACATTTTGTTAATTTACTTTGAAAATCAGTAAAATTTTTTTCGTGAATCCACGATCAAAAATGAAAGAAAGAAATGCTTTTATGTTAAACATCATTTAAAAATGTAATTTTATTTATAATAACATTTTTTTCAAATTTGAGTATAATTAAAGGGTGTCCTAAAAAGGACTGACTGATTTTAAAATTCAATAACTCGCAAATGATGGCAGATATTTTAAAAAATTCTTGAAGGAGGATTATGTATAATGTCAGGAGTTTTTTTTACCGCGAATCTCGAATTTAGTTCGAATTACAAATAATACATGGCGCTGCAAGCAATAGGCGCTTAAATTCAAGCTGGATTTTTTGGACTTTCTCTTCTCCAATGCCAAAAACGGAGATTAAAATATACTGAGTGGGTCCCGAAGTATCAAAAATCGGGCCTGGATTTAACGCATATTGCTCGAAGCGCCATCTATTGTTTGTAATTTGAACTAAATTCGATAGTCACAGTAAAACAAAAAACTCCTGACGTCATACATAACGCTGCTGCAAGAATTTTTTAAATATCTGTCACCGTTTGCAAGTTATTGAATTTTGAAATCAGTCAGTCCTTTTTTAGGACACCCGGTAGTTTAACTATTAAGGGGATAGTGGACTTTTAAATCACGAAATTCGACCAAAAAACAGATTTTTTTTTCATTTGGAGAATGACAAAAATAGATGCTCAAATTTATCTGTTGCAAAAAAGATTTTTTTCAATTTGGACGCTTCCCCTTAGGCATTTATATTTGTAAAAACTGTATATATTTAGGCAGTTTTTATTTAAAATGCTGATTTCTCAAAATTGAAAATTTCGCACATTTCTAACATTTGAAACGTTGCTAGCGCCTTCCTAGTTATCAGAGTCTTTTAAATTTTTTACTATATAGCTTCTGCACAATACTAAATAAATGTTAGCATAAAAGGTCGCATTTCTGGGGGTATTTTAGTTTTGAAATATGTATTCATATGGAAAACAAAGCATAATTATAAAGAATACATTTTTTTCTGCTTATATATTCAGCGAACTTTTACAATGCTTGCCAACTTTCATTGTAATAGATACTATCATCATTATATTACTCATAAATAAATATTGTCATATTTTATGGAGAACATTTTGAACATTTTGGAGTAAGACAATTATTCGTTATTTTAAAAATTTAAATATTGAATAATTTTAAAACTTTTTATTATTTAACACCAGATTTTTAATATAACCATTCGAGCTTGCTATTTACCAGCCTTCCAATTTTCAAATGAATCCATTAAAATTAGGTGAATTTGGTTTCTAATGTCCACTGTCTCCTTAAGGACCTTCCACTATAGATTCTTGATGGTTAATACACGATATATGGGAGATTCTCAAAAGGTGGGATCATTAAACGTTAACTATATGTAATTTTTAAAATTTTTAAATTTAAGGCCAAATTTTTTTAATAGTATAGTATTTTATCTATAAATATAATATATAAATATTTTAATAGTATGTCTACAAAATTATACACAAACATTAAAAGACAGCAACTATTCTGGAAAATTAGTGATTAAAGCATTTAATTAGCAGTTGTGTACGTTTCAAATTTTGGACATTTGCAGATTTTGGACTAAAAGATTTTGGACGTTGCTCTTAGTATTTAAAAAATTCTTAAGACTAAGAATGTAGTAAATGTGTCTGTATACATATATATATATATATGTGTGTGTATAATTAACTTTTTGTTATCCAGTAATAATAATAATAAAATCAAATGCTTTGTTACGTACGTTACTTTCGGACATAACAAAATACAGAAAAGTCCTTCTATCTTCAAAAAAGCAATAAATCAGCCTGCCATCTGTTAACTAAATTATCAAAAAATCATCCGTTTCCTATATTCATTCGTTGTTTACCATTAGAACCACTTGGAAAAAAGTTAAAACTCTTTTTCTTGGTGGTACATTGGAGCAGTTAACGTTATGAATGTCCGAAATTGGCCTCTTTAGCATAAAATAATAAAATTTTGAGATATTTATACAAAGCTTTTACAATAAATTATGTCATTTTCTGTCTCTGAATAGAATTAAAAACGTAGAAAAAAAATAATAATAAAGTCAATGATAATTAAAGTTATGTTTGAAAGGCTTAAAGTTATGACTTGTGTCCAGTGCCCACCTTTTGAGAATCGCCCATATGTCGTATTTTATCATACAAACAGTTTTTCCCGTTGTTGCTTCCTGTTTAGGGTTTCGTTCACCTCACGAAACCCGTATACTAGTCTCGCTTCTCTGTCTCCGTCCGTCACAGCCTCGTACTCGGAAACTATTTAAGTTATAGACTTATTTATTATTATTATTTTTTTTTAAGCTGAATAGCCGTCATACCCAAAATCATAAAAATTTGAAAATTCTTATGTTATTTTAGCACGTTGAATGCCAAGTCTATTTTGTCTGTCTTTCCGTTTAGGCCACGAAATAAGACTCCCGTTACAGAATGTATAAACGTCAGCCACCGATGACTGACGCAGCCTAAAGGGAAAGATCACAGTCACCTGTGACTGGCATGGCATTCAACGTGTTAATTAAATGAGTGAAGTTTTTTTTTTTTTTCGATTTCAAAACTTGATCTTAATAGCAGCATATATCGCTGAGTGTCCATGGTGTAGTGGTAGAGCATTCGTCATCCATGCAAAAAATTGTTGGTTCGAATCTCTCAGGTGGAACTTTAATATTTTGATTTTTATTATTACACTTTTTTTTCATATGGATTTAATTATAAGAAAATTGCTTTTTGGCCATTTTAAGGGCTTATTTTATTTTATTTATTTATTTTTTATTTTATTTATTTATTTTATTTATTTATTTTATTTTATTTTATTTTTATTTTTATTTTTTTTTTTTTTTTTGCGCAGCGGTAATTTTTTTAAATATCTTTTTTTTTTCTTTTATTGACACAGAAAATCTGGAATTTCAATCTAGAACCAATATTTTTTTTGTTTACTTCTGCCATCTACTGGCCATTATTTTGAAATGATAGGGCAACTTTTTTCATCGTACCATTGGAAGAATTATTCAGGAATTGAACTTTTTTTTTTAAATTTTTTATTTCGAATTTTAATAAAGGTTTACATCCTTTTTATCTTGTGAGCTTCCGCCATCTAGTGAGTGTTTGGAAAGACAAACAAGTAATATGGATTTTTTCTGAATCATTTTAAATATGTTTTAAACAATTTTTTGCTTTTAAAATATTATATTTTATTTATACCTGCGGTAATTTTTTGAAATTGTTGAATTTAAACATATTCGGAATTTTTTATTTTTTTAGAAATAATATTTCTTGAATATTTTTATTTTGATTAAAAAATATTTTTCTAATTATTTAAGAATTAAATGTAATGTTGCTGTCATTTGTGTAAGAATTTAATAATTATAAAGTAACAATTTTGATTTATTAATTTAAGGATGAAGTGTTTTAAAAGCGATATTAAACGAAACCTTCTGTGCGATCTGCGATCATACTTACCCGCTTGTTTCTTTTTATTTTCTTTCTCTCTACTTCTCTCGACTCTCGCGTAAAGAGGTTGAAAGTTTGTTTTGTTCATTCGTGAAATGCGTTTTTATTTGTTTAATTTACATTGATTTTATCCTAAATATCAGAAAGTCCTTTTTTGTACACTCCAAAAAGAAAATTATAAACGCATTTCTGTTATAACAAATAACATTTTCAAAAAAAAAAAATAAAATAAATAAATAAATAAGTAAATAAATAAAAAGTTTACTTTTTATTTCATTTTAATTAGTCTAATTAAAGTATCTTAAAATGCAATTATGATGCACGCATCATTTAAATGATAGATGGATAAATAAAAGTTAAAAATGAGTTTTTTTTTTTTATAATTACAACAATGAATTAATGATGCTCTTAAAAAGAGCAATTTTCTCGTATAAAAATGAACAAAATAAAGTAAAATAATAATACGGTATGGTGAGTGATTGCACGGTTAAATACGGATGAAGATATTACCATTCTACAATTGAAGTATGGAGTAATTACTTTGAAATCCCAGTTCTTATTTATAATGTAAAATTACAATTTAATTTAATTCATATTATTTTAATGACAGGAGAGATTATGAAAAAGGAAAGAATGAAAAAAAGTGCATTCATTTAAATTTATTTTTGAAAACGTTTTCCAAGTTTAAAAAAAAATCTCATCATAAAAATTACTAATGTAAATACATTATTATTCAAATACATTTTGAATGCATCTTTTAACAGATTAATTATATATATATATATATATACATATATATCAGTTAAATTATATAAAAAATAAGTTTAAACTTTTTTATTTAAGTTTAATTAAATTTACCTAATGTATTGAAAAAGGGAATTATGGCACTTGCATAATTTAAATGATATAGCATGTATAAATAAATTGTAAAAAAGAAAATGATAGAAGTCTTTAAAGTAAAAAATAAAAAATAAATTAAAGCTGTTCATAAAAAAGATACAATTTTCTCGTGTAAAATATAACAAAAATAAGTTAAAAACAAAAATAATAATATTTAAAGGTATATATAAATATTTTACAGACATACATACAATGTGTGAATGTGTGTTTTAATATATATTGTAGTATGTGTGTTTATTATAATAATAATATTGTTTGTTTTCTGAAAGCAAAACCATCCACACTTTTGTGCCTGCGTCAGGTCTGCTTTGATTTTATCAAAATAGGGATGAGCGGAGTTTGTTTAGCTGCATTTGGGTTTGCGCCAATCTTACTGACAACGTGCTAGTGAGCACCGAAGTAGAACTTCGGAAAATACCCATCATTTCGTAACAACCATTTGAATAGTAGAATCGTCTCAGAGTGCTAGGCGCGGCTTTCGACAAAGAACACTAAGGTAAAGTACCCAGTAGTTGACACCTTAAGGAATTTTTCGGCGTTCGTCGCCTTTGGTTCGTGCCGTTTTCAATTAAGGGAAACAGTTTGATCATTACTAGGGGGTTTGAACATTTTTCCAGAAAATCATAACGTTTAATGTCCCGAAATTAATACATTTTTAAAAATTACTAGGGGATATGAAAACATGATTTTTGTCCAGAAGTTGACACCATCGTGAACGTGAGAGTTTAGTAGTTGACACCTTCGTGAACTAGTAATTGACACTGACTGCGGCGGGTCCTAAATTAATAATAATATATACTCTTTATTATTATATTACTATATTAATTGCCCCATATGAAGACATAATGATAAGAACCGTTAATTAGCAAAATTTTTTAAAGAAATCAGAAGTTTTAATGAAAGATCAGAAGTTTAATCAGAAGTTTTAATGAAAATAAAAAAAGTCCCATAGATCTAAAATTATAACATAAAACCACTTACTTAATTAATCTCAAATAACAAAAATGAAAGATCGAGTGCAAAATCAAACACTAACGGCCGATATTTTACCTTTTCATTGCGGTTTTCCCCTCAACTTTGTATTTCAGAGTTATTATAGGCTCGTTAAATTTTTTAGCCGCTGTTTTGTACCCAGCTTTGTTGACTTTAACGTATTCTACGGCAGCTCTCATGCTCTCTTCCGTGTAATTCCTAAAATTTCCCTTCGTAGGTGGCATCTAAAAAAAATAAATAATTAATTTTAGTAGTTGACACTCCCTAATTTCAATAATTGACACCCTATGTCATCTATTGGTTTAAATGCATTTTTAGTTTTTCAAAGGTCAGTCATGAATTTATCTGGTAGATTCCAGCTTATTTTCATTGCACTGAATTAGATTAACAAAACCCCAACATGAGCGAGTAGTTGACACTGGGTGTCAACTTTTGAAAATCTGTTTCTTTTCATATTGTTGACACTCACACTCACTCCCGCTATTTTGCACAAAATGCATCAATTTTATTCCAATACAATTCTTGGGCATCGGTACAATCAATATCAATCAAAACATAACCAGAAATTAAGATAAATTACGGGTTTTAATACTTACTGCAACGTGCGATCCTTATCATTTTTCTTAAGATAAATTCGAAAAATTCAACTTTGCACACATGCTTCTTTGTTGTCTTCCGCCATATTGGAATTGGGCTCGACTACTTATAGTTTTAGTTCTCAGTTTTGCCGCAAGGTGATAGATTTTAAAAATTCTGTGTCTCTCATGTTCCTACCTGTGACGTTTTCTTGTTACACTACTGTTTCTACAAAAGTGTCAACTATTGGTCCAGTGTCAACTACTGGGTACTTTACCTTACGATACGATGAGTAATTATAAATATTTCTGAAGATTTTTTTTTTTCATTCAACGATTTAAAATATAAAATAATTGCTTTTATATCCAAATGTTTGCTTAAAATATCATTTTGCACTTTGTTTAAACTGGATGTTTTAAGAAGATGGGATATACTTTAATAGGTGATATGTACACATTCAAATAAACAATATTTGCATAGGAAGGCAAGATATAAATTCATAAATTCAGTCGAAAATGCTGTGTGCTTCTCTCAGTGACGAGTCAAAAGTAAATTGTTCAAGGGGTTACCCGATTGGGGAACACACCTCTTCCACAGTATCATCGAAATGTAATTTTATACCTTAAGTTCCAATGATCTAATAGTAAAAATTCCCCAGCGGAACTTCACAATTCCCACCCCCTTCCAAGAAAATATATCTTCATTCTACACTGATCTCACTCCAGATTGAATCAGGATTTTTGTTCATAATTTTACAAGTAACGAAAATAAATATATACTATCTTTTCAAAAGACTTACATACATACTCTGAAAAACGTGCAGATAAAATTTTGTATTGGCGTGAGACACTCTGTATATTTTGAATTTTCAGTGAATAAGTGAATTGCGATTCTAGTTTTACTTAAGGCACCTTCCATCATCGAATAGGTATATTCGATGTAAATCTTCTTCCAAAAAGGTAGCTAAAATTTGTTTTTGTTTTGAACATTATTCGCTGCAGAAGAGCTTACTTCTCGTAAATGTGACATTGGCAGAAGATGATGATATTTTATATGTATTGTATTGGTTGGTATTTATTGTAAAATTGCAATTGAGGAAAAAAATAAGGGTTTTTAATATGTCTTTGATTCTTTCCATTTGTGCGGAAGTACGGTAGATAAAAAATACTGGACTGTATCCCAATTTAATTTATTTACCATTGTAATTAGCAGTCGACTTGTCGCCCCTGATTTTGTTACTAATCTGCCGTATTAGTCTCGGCAACAGGGTTACATTCACGAGAAGGGTTTCCAGTTGGCATCGATGCGAAGTGGGGTGGTGTTTCGTCACCAAAAGCGAAATTACAAATAGTTACAGGTACGGAACGTCGTGCTCGTCGTTGAAATATTGTATATGTTTCAATATATACCAAATACAATACAAATAATAATAAAAAAATCATAATACAAATTATAAGCAAAAAAAATATACAATCACAATTAATCCACAATGGATGATAATAAAATTTAGAACATATTGCATAATTAATTTTCAGAAGATATAGAATTGTCTTTAATGGGCTATATACTGATTTTAGAAATAGGTCGTCTGAAAAGACCCTTTGGGGTGCGTAATTCTACAACTCTGACATGTCCGTCGGCACCTGGGATTACCTTAGTAATGCGCCCTAGAGACCAAATGCAAAGGGGGAGTAGTGATTCCTTTAGTAAGACAAACATGCCTGGCAGAATATTTGGCCTTTTAAACAGCCACTTACTTTTTTCTTTAAAATGACTGAGGTAATGATTTTGCCAACGTTTACAAATAACTTGGGCCATTTTTTGAGTATTTTGCCATCTGTTAATCAAGGTATCTTTTACTTCAATCAAATTAGGTTCGGGAATCGAATTAAGATGTTTTCCTAAAGAAAGTGTCCAAGAGTCAATACCTGAAGATCGTCGGCATCTGTTGAGAAAGGAGAAAGTGGTCGCGAATTTAAGATCTCAATCTGCGTAATTATAGTTAGAAAGTCCTCTAGCATCAGGTGAACTGAGCCTAGTATTCTTTTTAAAAGATATTTGAAGGTCTTAACTCCTGCCTCCCAAAGGCCACCAAAGTTGGGTGCTGGAGGTGAAAATTTCCGGTTAATGCCTTCTGAAACTAAAAGGCTCGAAATTTCTTCACTATTTACAAGTATGTGCAAGCGCTTCAGTTCTGCTGCAGCTCCAGAAAATTGATACCGTTGTCGCTAAAATTACAGAACTTTTACCACAGCGAGCGAAGAATCTCTTTAAAGTAGCTATTATCTCCCCAGACGTTAAGTCGGAGACAAAATCCAAGTGTACAGATTTAGTGGCCATACATACAAATACAGCAACGTAGTTTTTTTGGACGCACACTTTCTCTGGCCCTTTTATTTTATTTCAAAGAGCTCACATAGATCTAATTCTACATTTGAAAAGGGAGAGCTAGAAACTGTCATTTCAGGAGGTAGATCCGCCATCATTTGGTTAGCTATTATAGGCTTAATTTTGAAGAATTGTACACATTCGTGTACACCCATGCAGTTTCTCTGTCATTTCTGCCATTAAGTGGTCAATATTTCAGACGTACTGTGTTTAAAAAAGCTGGTGTCCGACATTAAAATCTCGAAGATGATTGGTAATACTGAAAAATTGATTAATTAAATTGCTACTTGCTGCTAAAACTGTGGAATATATCTTGTCATAATTCAATTTGGATTGTGTGAGTCTACCACCTACGCTAATCAAATTATCTTTATCTAAAAAAGTATTAAAAGATTTTAGCTTACTTGAGCGAGGAACTGTAGATCTTTTTTTTTTCAAGGCACATATTACTGTGTGAAAGTACTTTACTTTAAAGTGCTCAATTAGGCGATCTTCTGCCCTCTTAACTTCCCCAGCTGAGAGAGGAACCTTTTGATTTTTGCTGTCGTTTACAGTTGCAGATAAATCTAAAATTAAATGCTGCCATCCTAATTTATTTTTGAAAATCATGGTAAGATTATGCAAATTAGCAAACAAATTAGACATGTACGTTTTGTATTTTAATACGTTTTTAATTCTTTCCATTGTAGTTCTCTGCGTTTCAGGGGCGTAGCTACCGTGGAGCAGTTGGAGCAGACTGCTCCAGGCACACGAATCCTAAGGGCGCAAAATTAGAAAAAGAGAAATAAAGATTTCTTAAAATATTTGCATATTTTTTTTCATTATTAATCAGACATTATAGATGAACCTTGTTACAATCAGCGTATTCCTATGATATTTTACCGTGTGCTTAACCTCAACTATTTCGATTTAAAACATGTTTTCATATAGAGTTGAAAGAAATGACTTCTATTCAGGAAGTTTTAATTCATATTGCAGCCTCAAGTAACTTCTGCAGCACCGTTTCAGCATGCCTGATTTTTTTCTGTAACTTTTTTGGAGACGCCTGTTGAAGATTTTCAGATCTTAAAGTAATCAAAACTTATTTAACAGGTGTCTCATCGGTCACTTTACTGGCTACCACTATTTCCAAAAAATAATCTTTCTGGTACATTTCTACTAAAAATGTTTTAGAAATTTATCATGATGTGGAAATAATGGTAGCCAAAGAATTCACCGCTGAGAAACCTATATGTACGATGTAACAATAGTAATTTACGATAATTATTTTACGATTTGGAAAAAAACAGCCTGACAAGTTGAAGAAAATTATTGACCATTTTACAGACGAAATCCACGAAAACGAAAATTTTGAAGGGTTTTTTTTTCGTTTGTTTTGTGGAAACTAAATATGCATGAATACAGATTACAAAACAATAATAAGAGTTGAATTTAAACATATTCCACATAAGCCAACGGCGACAAAATTTAGACGGGAATTTTGAGGGGAAGTAACAACTTAAATTTTGTGAGTATTGTTTTTGAGATTTTGAAAATATTGCAAATGTCAAATGCAGAATCGATAAGCTTCAAAAAGAGAGAAAAAGTTAAGTACCAAATTCAGTGTTCTTTAGAGCCTGATTATAGTCTATGCAAAATTACACCACTTTTTTGTAACAGTATTTTCCGCATTAAACCTTATTCAATCCCAGAATTTTACGATTAAATAAGGCAGACTGGCCCGCTGGGTAACCGAGCTGCGGATCGGTGCGCTGTAAACCAGGTAAAGCTGTTCCCTCCCTCAGGTGAAGCTAATAGTTTTAAAATTTGCTATAAGCATCAGATCTAAAAAAATATTAAATCATTTAATAATTTTTTTTAAAAAAATCACTTTTTGAAGCATTTTTTATTAATGATTTTTATTTCTCTTTGCAAGGCAGACGAATTGATTTTTTTTCTTGAAAGTTTCTTTGCTTCAGAGGACAATTTAAATCTTTTAAAACCTAACATATATATTCTGTAATTTTCTCTGTGACCAATAGCGACATGGTCTGCCCCAAGAATTTTCAGCCTGTCTGGTACCAAAGAACTCTCTTTAAATATATATATACGTATTTTATTTAGTTTTTTGTCAAATCATTTATCAAGTATTTGTTTGAAATGTGTAGGCTTCGTGTATTCGTACAATGCTGTGATTGTAATTTCCCCTATATAAATGTGTATTATATTGATTTTTGCGCTTGATGTGCAAAAGTATTGATATAGAATATTTTCTCAAAGAAAATGTAATTTAAACATTCTTTTTTGTTAAAAATTACATTTTAATATGAAAACGGGGCTGTTTCAATATTGTCTGTAAATGTGATAATCAAAACGGCGGTCAGGTATTTTGTATATACGTTAGAACAGGACTGTTTTTTTTTAAACTTTTTAAACCGATTTTTCACGGAGTCATCGAGTTCGTATTTCAGAGAAAATCGTGTTAAAGATATATGACAAGACTTTTTTTCCCTTCGTTGACTGTTTTTTCTGCTTTCGTCGGTAAATTCCGTTTAAAACGTCAACTTTGACAATGTTTTCTGTAAGATCTATTGTGTTTACAAAAAATCCGGAAAACGCCTTTCGATTACAAAGTTTCTTAATAACAACACATGCCAGTTCTTGAGCAAAAATTAATTAAAACGTGTATCATAAAATGGCCCCCCTGGATTTAAGAACAGCCTTAAGAAATAAAATCATACAAAATTCAGGTTCATTTAAGAATATTATCACGGGCTCGGGCAACACCGGGTGGGTCAGCTAGTCTATACTAATAAAAGAAAGTTTCGCTCTATGTGTGGTGGCTAGTGAAATATATTGCACGTAGAAATCTGAAAATTTGGGTGAGGGTAGTCCAAGACAGGTGCTTATACACCTGTAGCTCAGATTTTTTATTTTTTTATGACCGGCGCCCCTATAGCACCTTTCAGTTTGTATGCCCTGAATTGCTCAAAACTTGCCCCCTTTTTATCCGATCTTCTTCGTTTTGGGGGCCCTTTTCGCATTTAATTATTCTCCCTTTCTACATTCCAGTTAAAACACTGGATCCCTTGAAATTTTTGGGTGCCATGCATTTTTCACACCCTAATATTGTCAACCTCTCAATGCATAACTTTAAAATTGACACTTGGACTCCTCTCCCTGGTCCAGCAGCCTCATATTTTTATTGGGCACCTAGTATCCTTTTTAAGAATTTCCCCCATTTTTTTTTCGCGCTTCTTTAAGATCTATTCGAATGATTAACCCTTTGGACTCTGGAGTCTCTTACACAAATTTTATTAGGTCGGCACCACTTTTTTAAAAGAAGTTTCCTTCAAGTACACAATTTCAAAAATGCTCTGATTAAATAAGGCAAATTTTATTTTCCTTTGTTACTGGTGCCATAAAACAAGTTTTGCAAAGAAAGATAATGTCGCCGCAGCGGCGACAACGGAGTGCAAATTGTTAATACATATCCTATGCTTAATTTCGACTTATTGAGATCTAAAGCGCTAAGTACTAGAATCTTTTAACATGGTTTCATCTTAGGGTCCTGCCCTCAACTATCACTTGGCCCCTTTTGGACCTCCTATTATATCTCCCTTAAAAATGGTCTGATTCACTAACTTTTTTTGTAACAATATCTTAGAAAATACAGCTACTACACGAACAACATAAAAATTTTTAGACTTTAGCTACCACCAAATTTGAATATTAATCGTCTTCTTGGAGCCCTTGCCCAGCTACATTGCAGTTGAGACCCTGGGGCTTGGTACAAGGCCACTTGAGTTTTTGTGCCCTAAATTGTTAATAAATTGCCCCCTTTTAATCCGATCCTCGCTTTTGGGGCTCTTTTTTCATTGATTTTTTTTTCATTTTTACATTTCAGTTCAGACACTGGTCCCCTAGGGTAACTTTTTGTGCACCATGCATTTTTCACCCACTAATTGTGTCACATTCTCATTGCATAACTTCAAAATTGAGTCTTGGACTTCTCTCCCCGAGTCAAGACCTTCATATTTCCATTGGGATTCTAAGGCTCTTTTTTTAAGCATTTCTTTGAAAAAAATTTCTAATGATTAATACTTATACCCTATACTTAATTTTGACTAATTGAAAATCTAAAGCGCTAAGTACTAGGACCTTTTATCATGTTTTCATCTTAGGCCTTGCTCTCAATTATCAGTAGGCTCCTTTTGGTCCCCCTATAAAAATAGTCCGATTCACTAGGATTTTTTCCCTAACAATTTCTTAGGTCCTCCAGCTACTACATGAATTACAAAAAAATTACTCACACTTCAGCTATCACCAATTTTGAATATTAATCGCCTTCTTAGGGTCCTTGGTGCAGTTTCTTTAAAAATTATCCGATAGTCTTGCAATTTCCTTTAGCATAGTTATAGGGTCCTCCAACTACTTTATAAACCATAAAAAATTTCTTTTACTCCAGCTACCACCTTTTTCAAATATTAATCTTCTTTTACGGCATCAACTTACGTTTACTCACTACAGCCGTGAATTAAAATTCGCGCTATTGTTAAAGGTAAGTGGTTAACTTTAAAGGGGATGGGATTTCATTCGTAAATTAAATATCACGTTAATATTAAAGGCAATTCGTTAAATTTACAGGGGGTGGGGGTAAGAAGCACCTTCCGCTGCTTCGGGGTACATTCTTTCCTCGGGTTATAGGGGGCCGATTTCCACAGGAATTGGTTCATTCAACCTAGATTACGATTCAGCTACTTTCTGTATTATGAAAGTTTGTCTTAGACTTCAGTTACCAATTTTCGAACATTAATGGTGCATTCTTTTCTCGGGTTCAATGTGCCCGATTTCAACGGTAATTGGATAATTAAACTTAGCTTACTATTCAGCTACTTTCTACATTGTGAAAGTTTATCTTAGACTTCTGTTACCACCATTTTCGAACATTAACGGCGCATTCTTTTCTCGGTTTTTATGGGCTCTATTTCACTGGAAATTGGTATATTAAACTTAGCTTACGATTGTTTTAAAGATTATAGTTCCACCGCCAGGATTAGCATTCTTATCTCGGGTTCTATGGGCTCGATTACTACGGTGTTTACTCATTCAACTTGGTTTTTGATTTTCTCCGGCGCATAGAAACACTCCTGGCATACACTGCCTTTGGTAGCGGGGACCCAGGCCACAGGTTCGTTCAGAAAGAGGTTTGTCAGGAACACACTAGACGCTGCCAAAGGCAGTGGACCACTCCTAAAACCAGGTTCATTTGAACTATATTATGAATATATAAAATCATACAAACTTGAGTTTTGTTTACATTATTATAACGAGCCCGGGCAACGCCGGGCGGGTCAGTTAGTTATATATATATATACAGTGACCCGGAGCCGAACAATTTTTGATGCTCCAGCTCCAGCTCCGCTCCTAGAGAAAATACTGTGGCTCCAGCTCCGGCTCCAACTCGGCTCCGACTTCGCGCTTTTGAGTTGCAGATTTTAATTTACACGTTTAATTTTTTGCTCACAAATACTTTCTACCTCATTAAAGATCTGACAAAATGCATTTTTCTTCTCATCAAACTTCAAATGCTTGTTCAGAAAGTATGACATCTTTTAGCTTTTGCTTTTAAAATAGAAAGTTTGGTGGAATTTTAAACACAAAAATCTTAAATTTCTTCTACACTTTTCAAACAGCCAAAATTGTACAACTACACATGTAAACAACAGGCGGCCATATTTGTTTTCGAATAGTGTTGTCACTTAGTTCAAGTAGAAAGTAGAAGTAAAGTAGTGTTACCATGTTTTGAGAAGGTTTCCTTCTCTAATAATAATAATAAAAACCTAAAAAATGATGTAATTAAAATACTGAATAATGATGTACAGTAGAAGATCTTTATAACGCAAACCTAAAAACGCAAGGTTGTGCGTTATATAGAATTTTGCATTATATGGATCACATTTGACACATCATTAAATTTACCTTATAAACACGACCATATAAATCTGAAAGATACCAAAATACATTAGAGTATCTTTATACCGCACTTCTTGTCACCAGGAATTATCCAAATTATAAATTTTTGCATTATATGATCATTTTATATTGTTTATTTTATAAACATGGTCCAACTATACCTGGACCCAATCATTCATTATATTACTCATTTCCAAAAATATAAAATTTATTGTAATAATAGCAATTTTTTTTCATTAAAACGTTTTGAATTAAGGAGATAAAGTTGAATTAATGTATCAAATGTAGTTTTCTAGAGAGTAGCAATTTTTACGATGTGGGATTTCAGGTGCTTCTTACCTGCAAAATTCATTGTTTACATCTGAGAAGTTGTGCGTTATATGGAGAATTGCATTATATAGAATCGCGCTATAAAGATCTTCTACTGTAATTAAAATATTTTGAGCCTAAAAATTTAAATGACTACAAAAAAAAAAAAAAAAAAAAAACGATTTAAAAGAATATTAAAAACTAAAGGAGCCCTTGAACTGGGGAAAATTTAGAGCTCCAGCTCCAGAGAAAACACAGCTCCGGAGCACTACGGCTCCGGGTCCCTGTATATATATATATATATATATGTGTGTGTGTGTGTGTGTGTGTGTAACTTCAAAACAAAATTACGCAGAACTTTTTTGAGAGACAAGAGGGCGCACAAACTTTACTTGCTCCAGGGCGCTGAATATGTAGCTACGCCACTGCTGCGTTTCTTCTTAACAACTGGACAAATATGGCATTAAATGCTAGTTTGTTACTGTAAACCTCATTACAAAGTAAACTGCAGAACTTGCAATCTTAAATTTTAAAATACTTTTATTAGTTCATAGTATCTTGATTAACTCAACATTTTCTCGGCACACCCGACGACTTCTCACGGTGCACCAGTGTGTCGCACAACACCAGTTGAGAACCACTGATATAGATTATGAAATCAAACTACTCTCTCTCTGTGACAACACTGTTAAAAAAAAAACCGTGAATTCACAGTAAAACAACTGGCAGCAAAATTGCCGGACTTTTTCTGTTCCGTTAGTAAGTTTTCGTTTTGAAAGATAAAAAAAAGCAAAAAACCGTTTCATGAGTTGTTAACTTTCCGTTATAATGTTCTATTTCTCCGTTATTTCCTACTGCCAGAATGGTAATTTTCCGTTTTTAATATGACAAGAAGGGTATATTTTCATTTTTTATGAAGTTTTTTCAGGTCACTATCCGTTAATTAATATAGCGTAAACGGTATATTTCCGTTTTTTATAAAGTTTTTTCAGGTCATTGTCCATTAATTAATGTAGAGAGAAGGGGATATTTTTGTTCTTTAATAACTTTTTTTCAGTTCACTATCCGGTAATTAATATAGCGAGAAGGGTATATTTCCAATTTTTATCAACTTTTATCAGGTCACTATCTGTTTTAGCATTTCTTTTTTTTAGATATGGTTACTTTTCAAAAATATTCCAATTAAAATAATGACAGTAAAATTTAAAAGTAATTGTTTCTAACTTGAAAGTGAATATTTTGAGGAAAATAAAAACGTATTCAAATCAGAAATGATTTCATTTTTATTTGGTCTCCACAAACTCCTTCTTAAAATATAACAAGACCGTTTTATTTCTCAATCTAAAATGCCGCTATTTATTCTATTAATGTTATCTTTTTTATACCATTTTCTTTTTTCTTATTTTGTTTCAAAAGTCAATTTCGCGCCCTTTCTTGCAAGTGTCCTAATTTCTTCCGCGGCTAGTATGTAGTTCTTCCCTGCTTCAAGGCTGTGATTGGCTGTCTCACACATCTACATTAGCGTCGATAACTTTCCTCTTCTCACTATTTAACCTAAAACATGTGCTCGGAGCTCAGATTTTGTCATCTGATCTATTGTCTAAACAAAATACAATATATTTGCTGTGATAAAGTGGGGTGTCGGAGTATCATGTGATATGAATATCTTTACAAAATGTACTGCAAGTACGAACACATGGCTAGCTGTTATTTTAAAAGTAAAAGTGTGCAACTAAATTTTCAACAGTGGAGGATGTTCATCTATGTTAGATATGATTGGTATTTAATAAATTGATTTCAACGAGCTATGTGTTCCTTCTTTCTACAGAAGTCCTAATGTTTTTCGAATCCATAGCGATACGATTACTCAACTGCAATCAGTTGTTGTAAAAAATGTGCACTTCAGCCTGTATCTACTAAATAAATAATGGTTTTCTGCTACATTTTTTCTAATGGCTTAAAATTCCCAAATTCAAGGAATTTGGGAATTATGAGTTCACCGAAAAAAATGAAGCACTCAAAAATGAGTAAATCGATGTACTCATACCGAATTGAATATACACTCTAAACTGAAATGTCTGAAATTCAGACACTTAAGTGTCTGAAACGTAGTGTTCAATTTTCAGACGTTTTAAAATGTCTGAAAATTTTCAGACACTTCTTGCGTCTGAATTTCAAACACATAAGTGACTGAAACTGGAGTGTTCGATTTTCAGACGTTTTAAAGTGTCTTAAAATTTTTAGACACTTCTTGAGTCTGAATTTCAGACATTTCAAGTGTCTTAATTGCGGCCATCTTTGAGCCCTTTTTTTTGCCAATATGAAGCCATCTTTGACCACTTTTCTTTCTAAGTCATATACGCAGCCATATTTGACCACATTGAATCATTTTTTATAAATGAGAATAATTTGTTACCATAAAGCAGAGCTAATTGCAGCGTGGTAAAACTAGGATGCTTCTCTGCCCCTGATTTTAGGGTACCCCAAATTGGGTACAAAATTTTTATAAAGCTGATATTTTATATCAGTTTTGACTTTATTATGATCGTAATCAGTATTTTGTAGTTTTAGAATAGGATAATATATATAAATATATTCACCTAAATATGTATTTATGCGATTTCATATATGCCCTACGGTATCAAAAATGTTTATTAAATTAATTCCAGTCCAAAGACCTAGTATTTATTCGCCCCCCCCCCCCCACCACCACCACCACCACCGCCACCTTCATATATTGCTACAAAAAAAAAAAAAAAAAAAAGACTGCTCGATGCCATCAAATACATATTTGGATAAATATATCCTTTTCTTTAACCTAATCATATTCTAAAAGTACAAAATATTTATTAAAATAAGTATAAGATCAAAACAAATTTAAAATATCAGCTTTATGGAAATTTCATACCAAATTTGTGGGCCCGTAAAGCTAACGTCCCATAGGAAAAGCTCAGTTTGTCCATGCTGCAATCAGCTCTGCTTTATGGTAACAAATTATTCCCATTTATAAAAAATGATTCACTTCTGCGGAAAGAATTCCATCCCTGCTTTGTTGCACAATTTTTTTCTATTTAAATTAGATATTCCCAGTCAATTAGTTTAAGCATTTTTTGGATTTTTATTTCTGTGTTAAATAAAATCTAGCACTAGATTTCACAAAATTATCAGCATATGAGATCCGAACATTAAAAAAAATTTGAGCACGAAACACTTACTTTTCTTTATCCCCCTTCGTTTTTATTATTATACTATTTATCATTACCAAGAAATGCTTAAACATTTGACAACCGCACATCGGCGCCTGAGACGAGCAGTAGTTATAAGATTCTGGATGGACTTCATGTTTATTTGGCTCTTTTCAAACGATAAATAATATAGTAAATATCAATGGACACAGAAATCCTTCATTATGATTTGAGTACCCTTCATTTCTGCTCCCCACATTGCTTGCGATCACACAAGCAGTATCAGTTGCAAAAGCGATTTCTTATCCACATGATTGGAACAGTCGTCGAAAAAAAAAAAAAAATAAACACCTCCTACTAACTCTACAACTAGAAGACAACAATAATAGAAGAAAGTTACTGGTACCAATCGTCTGGAAATAAAGTTTACTTTTAAATGATGTATTTAAAATTTGCATAGGAGCCATCTACATATCAAAATTAGACCAAACTTTGTTTTTTTTTTCCAATGGATGCACCCAATTTTGACACTATATTTTAAATCTTCGGTTCAAACTATGCCTAGAAACGAAATTTCTAGTCATTTGAATGATAAGTTTTTGAATTATAAGCATTCAAAATTTAGAGCTTCTAATGTTAAATTGCATTTTCATATTTTTATTAATATCTCCTGAAATTATAATCCTAATATGATAATTTTGTATGTGGTTATAATACTAAAAAACCTATACATATATAAAAACATTGAATTCGTAAAATTGCATACCAAATTTGGGGGCACAAAAATCGATGGGAAGGTGAGGGGGCAGGGCCGCAGATTAGTTTCCATGTTTTAATCAGGTCCTGCTTCTAGAAGAAACACTATCCCGCTTTATATTTTTCTAAATAGAGCTGTCCGCTATTCGGGAGTGACCGGTTATAGAAGTTTTACTGTATGCTTCAGTAATGACGGACATTCTCGAATAGCAGACACCTATATAGCGATCACTTTTTTCAATCCACAACATTTGTGAATTGAAAAGCAGATTAATAATATATTGAAGCATATTATGTGTAATTTGTACTCGGTATGCTGGGTATTTGTACACTCTGGACTTTTTTTACATATGAAAATAAAACCTCTAAATAGCGGGCAAATTCTATGGTCCTAGGGTGTCTGCTATTGAGAGGTTTTATTTAATATATACAGTTATAAATATATTCTAAAAAAGTTAGAAAATGTTTTTTTTTTTTTTTTTTTTTTTTGACAGTATAGGAAATGTGGTTCTAATAATTTCCAGTACCAGCGGCTTACATTCATTACCCCCCCCCCCCTTCCCCCTGCTACATATACAGCAACAAAAATTTAAACACATTGATGACTTAATATATGTATATATATATATATATGAACATGTAAATACATGTTTGGATAAATATATCCTTTGTCATTAACTTCATCCTAATCTAAAAGTATGCAATATGATATATAATAAATACAATAAATTGCTTTGCGCAAATGGATGCATTCTCCGATGATAATAAAAAATAATCCTATAAAAAATCAGAATAATTTTGACGTTGAAAGTTGTCAGAAAATTTCTGTCTTAAAATTTAAATATGTTATACAGATGAAACACAGGAAATACATATAAATGTAGTTATTTTACTTTGAACAAGTTTCCATAGTCTAAAAAAAATTCTTTCATCGTGCAATTAAATACTGTAGAAATTTCGAACTTTTTAATTAAGCGTTACAAAGGAACAATTTAAAATGTATTTATAAAACATTAAAAATTTCACGATAACTCCGATTCTGATGCTTTTATAATTATTTTTCAAGTTTTATGCCCACCACTTGAAGCAAAAATGTTCATAGCATTTCCTACACATAAATTTAATTTTGTTACATGAAAACATTAATTTCGAAAATGTAAAAGAATTAAATGATCTGTCATTAAACATAAAAATTCATATACGAAATCATGTTAATATTATCTGTAACTAGAAATTACAACGGAAGGGTTTATTAATAACAATATCATTTAATAACTTGATCTTTTTAATTATATTTTGCCATGTAGGCAATTTCTTTTACATATAGCATATGGTAATCACCAGAGCTACTATGCTATCTTTAAAAAGTTAAACATATATATATTTTTAATAACATGCAAGAGAAATAACATCTAATTTCAAAACTTATTTTGCATTAAAAATATATATTTAATTGTTATTTCTGTATCTTTTATAAAAATGAACAAACGTTGAAAAAAAATCCCCCCAATTTTATGTGAAAAATGCAGTAAAATATGAAAATAAAGTCTTTTTTCCGTTCTAAATCTGTAATTTCTTTTTAACAATCAATAAATCAATATTAATAAATTTTTCAATATCTGAAGTTGTACAAAACTTAAATATAATTTTAAGCAATTAAACAAAGTAAATAATGATTTATTTCCTTACGTATTTTATTGTAAATCATTATATAGCTATTATAGAAAAATATTTTTAATAAAATTAACTATTAAAAAAATGGCATTATATTAAATGGCTAATATTTACTGACATTTTTATAGTCAGATTAATAGCTTGTATCCACAACAAAACTATATAGTGCTGCAACAGCTTTTTTTTTTTCTTTTTTTGGACAAAAATATAATACTAAAAATGTTGACAAATTTGGGTGTCAATGTACACAAGCAATAACTTTTAATGCTTAAGCAATGATTTGAGCAATGATGATATTATTTTATATGAAAAACATTTATTTATAAATCGAATACTTTAAGAATTATCAAGCAAGTTAGTTAATTAATCCTGAAAATGAAATAAATTTAGTCGAAAATAATAAAAAACACTGTCATACTGAAAAATATTTATTCTATATAGAAAGATACAAATATGATAAACACATGTATTCTTTAAAAAGTGATTTAAATAATTAATATTACATAATTAATATTGTTCAAGGAAAATTTCTATTTCCAAATAAAAATTATATTTTTGTAAATAATCACATTCTTACCTTTTTAGTATTTCCTTAAATGTAATAGAGTAAATCCATGTAATATAAACAGAAACACAAAAATATAGACACTTTCTTCTTACATATTTCACTAAATATTCAGATGAATGCTGATAATTGAAAAACATAACGAAGACATTTTTTTTTCATTATTCAACATATTTTTTTCATAATGATATAATTTAATATAATGCAGAATTTAATTCAATTCGCTTTTTCGAATCACATTTCACTCGCACTTTCTTATTCTCCAATCTCTCAAGTACAATTATTGAAATTCCAAAAATGCACTTTATAAGCTCTGTATTAGTAAGCTGCATATACATCTATGTGGATGGCACAATTACATTACTCAACTTATCATTTTTATAATAATCGCATATATTATTCCATAAATGAATTATTCCAAAAAACTGTTCCAGCTATGTCACAGAATATAAATAATGTTACACATAAAAAAATTGCGGCCAACTTTGTTAAACAGGGAACTACCTCATTGAAAGCATTGAAAGAACCGTTTTAACGCGCCAGTTGCCAACGGACATTTTTGAACAAAGAGAAATAGGCGAAATCAGCATTTTAATTACCACTACAGTCGCTGATCTCAGCCTACTGTTTATAAACCGTTATAAAGTGCTTGATGAGCTCATTTGAACTTTTTATCAGCGAGAAATAAATCATTGAATAAGAAGAAATAAGAAAAGCTTTATTTTCTTTATTAGGTGTTTTTCTTAATGTGTTACATTTATTTGAGTATAGTTTTTGCAGTTTTTTTTATTTTTAGACATATAGAAAACATACTTTAAATAAAGATTTTATTGTAAAACTAGAAAATAACAAATCGAATTTTCGGTGGTCATGAAGAGAGCAATTGTCCATCCCTGAAATTTAATTAATTATATTTTCTATACGTTTGATTATTTAAAAAATACATTTTTCTCTTCCAAATAGCAATATATTAATTAAACGCTAAGAGAAAATGCTGCTAAGAATTTTTCTCCAGGGGAGCCCCCCCCCCCCCCTCTTAACTTCTCGTAGAAGACGATTTTAATTCTGTTCTTCTGTTAGTGTTCATATATATCAAATTTATCTTAAATGAGGAGGGGCAGTTCAAAAAAAAAAAAAAAAAGACAGAGAGAGGAGAGAGAAAAAGAAATCAGTTCTCCATTGTGAAAAATATCGTTAGAAACTTATTTTTAAACGATTAGTATTTCTTAATTTTTAAATTTCTTAAAAATTGTCTTACACGAGGAGCTCTGGCATAAATTCTTAGTTTAGCCTACTTCATGTTTATAGTCTGCATTTTACAAAAGCGGACTGGGCTGTGGACCCCAGGCATATACAGTGAAATCTCTCTGTGCGACTACCTCCATTAAGCGACCACCTCTCTGAACGACCATATTTTTCATGGAACGAAATTTATTCCCACAGGCTCAATACTAATTTTACCTCCATTCAGAGATTATCCCAGTTGAACTCCCTCCATGAGCGACCCATTTCTTTGAAGAAAATGAAACAAATCCCGTTTTTTCCTGGTCGCTTGAAGAAGATTTTATTAGAAAAATAGTTCCGGAGTGCGCATTATTCATCAAACTTCTAAACTAAGTTTAATTTTTTTTTTTTAATTCCGGTAACTTTTAAATATTTAAACCCCTTTGTGCCTTTTTAGGTAATAAATTGAACTCTGATGACAAATTAAGAATGACGGTCGATAAACTCCCCTGCCCTATTTTGTCGGGAAACTCTCAAAGAAATACATAATTTAATCAAATCGTCTTTATTTGTTCCCGTCAAAAAAGAGAGAGAGAAAAAAAAAAAAAAAAAAAAAAAAAACGCATTTATTGACTGGACTTTGAAAAGACTTGGAAACAAAAGTTATAAAATATAAAACCGTAAAATCAAAGCAAACGTCAATGTATTCATTTTTTAAACTCTGCAGTAATTAATTTATATAATTAACTTTTGTTTTGATACTTAAATTTTTATAGTTTCTTTTACTAACGTGAAAAATAAATTTTAGTAACATTAATTGTAACCTTTTTTCAAAAATTAAAATCTAGATTTAAACATGACCTCCATTAAGAGACCACCTCTCGGAGCGATCACTTTTCATTGGAACGAACGTGGTCGCTTTAGGGAGGTTTTACTGTATGTTCTAAAATCTTGCTCCTCAGTACGTTTCTTTCTCCATCTACTCATAACTCTTAGTATTTAGGTGAGCGATTCTCCCTGTATACGATCATGATAACAAGTAATTTTTGGAAAACTTTATATTTTGTGAAAAGGAATTATTTAATTATTTATTGCGCCAAAAATAACTTAGCTCCAAACCTTAGTAAGCGAACTTTTCTAATTTTCTCAGATGTCCCATGATTTCTTCATTTATAAATAAATACTAAATTAAATGGATGAAAGAGTATTTTAAATATTTTTCATCCATTCGGAAATATTTTCTGATAGCGCTGATATACATATTGCAATACAATTATACGTACAGTCATCACTCATATGATACAATTGTATCGCATTCAGACACTTAAGTGTCTGAATTTCTAAATGTCTTAATTTCAGACATGTCACTATTATTCAGACATTTTTCTCCGTTCATTTATAACATGATCATAGTAAGACACTTATGTGTCTTAAATTTAGACATCTATGATGTCTGAAATTTCACATTTAGACACTTAAATGTCTGAATTACTTTTTCAGTCACATATGTGTCTGAATTTAAGACGCCTCCATTTGCAGTGTATGTGGATAAAAAAATGAACATATGATTTCTCAATTTTGAAACATCACATTTTATCAAACCCAAATAAAAAGATAATTTTGTACTCTGTAATGGTTTATTTCATTTATAGTGGCATAAAAGATGTTCATGATGATTCAAATAACAAATTATGTACAGTATTTTAAAATAATTTAAAAGTAAGTAAAGACACATAACCTTGCTTAATGGTACACAAAACACGAACTTTAATAAGCTAAAAGTTAAATTCTACGTTTCGAGCTGTTTCTAGAGCAGTCTTCAGGAAAAATATGATGGTTAAATGGCTAAAAGCTCAGAGATGTAGGCTTCCTGTGTGAGAGATTATTTGTCGAACATTGACTAAAGATATGAAAACAAAAATATAGTGCTGCCATCCAGTGAAAATAAATACTTATTAATGAAATGAGTCCAAATAAATCAAAAGTTCGATTAAAGAAACCACGAGTGTCGCCATCTACGCATGAGGGCCAGAAACACATTCAAGTTTTTGGCAACAAGATTCAAGTTGAAATTGAAATATTGCAATTAGATACAGAATTATGACTTTATGATATTATGCCAGATTTTTGGGGATATTATAGGATAAATTATCGTGACAAGGTTTATTCTCACATGCAATGATTTCAACTGATTCTCTAATTTTACCCTCAAAAGGGTTATTGCACGGAACTGTAATTTTTGCCTCGTCAAAGTTAATATAGACTTCATTAGCCAAGTAGGACCTAGAAAGAGCTGAATTATATTTGCGTTGTTTAATGTCCGTGCGATGCCCCATGATCCTTACTGAAAGCTTCGTTTTGTCCTGCCGATGTAGACTTTTTCAACATTATTTGATAAAGTGATAGTGGTTTCATATATACCTGATTTTTGATCCATTGGTATCCTGTCGATCTTATCACTGCCGATATCAATGAGGTAAGGAGGTGGAATAGCGACCAGCTTTATATTATATTTCTGTATGATCTTTTTTAGCTTTTCGAATATAGTGGGAGTGTAGTGAAATTTTCTGTAGACCACAAGTTGATTATTATCCTAGTATTATATCCTATTATATCCTACCTTATATCCAGTAATTTAAAAGTTTTTTTTAATTTTTTTTTCTTATTAGCAATATTACTCAAAAAAAGCGTTAATCTTTAGAGATACGATTAACAAATATCGTAATTATTATAAGGACGGGTAAAAACAATCTTTTATATATTTCGTATCCTTAAATATATTTTCTATGCCTTTTTTATTGAGTTGTAGAGTATTACATAATTCTGTAAATACTTTTTATGTAAAAAAACCTTATACTTTGCCGACTATTTTTTTAACAGAAAATTACCTAGAATTTCTGAATATTCCAAAGGTTTATGCATAAGCTTCTTGTCCCAGAAGCTCTTTTTCAGATAAATGTTGCTTCACATGTAAAAAATTGCTGCGGTGAGATGGGAAAAAATATCAGATATAATGAAACCAGGATTCGCATTAGCATTTTCTGTATGTTGTCGACAGAACTTTTTTCTATTCAAGTACCTCTAAGTACTTTTTGCAATACGTTCCAGGTTATTAATACAAGAAGAAGTGTATGTCGTATTTTATCATGAAAACATAAAAAAGTCCTTTTAATTCTTTTATTCTACTTTTACTTACTGATATTTTTTTTCTATTTGTTTCGAATAAAAAAAAAATTTGATTTTCTTTTCTTCTAAATTTGATTTTCTTCTAAATTTAGATTACTGTTTACTCATAAAGAACTTGGATTTTTTTCATTGTTTATTTTTTAAATGTTTCCATTCTTTTTTGTTGTTGTTGTTGTTGTTGTTTGCATCGAGTTAATAAAAAGTTAAGTTGGGCAGTTCGCCTTCATCCGGTCAAAAATGCTAGAAAATTGATTCAATTTCCTTACTTTTTCACAAGCTAACTAATAAAGAAAATTCAATGAAATTTGTTGGATTGTTAAGCATGGTATTACTTGTTTCAATAAAGAAAACAGATTGATGAAAGTATTTAAATTAATTAAGAAAACGTAATTAAGTGACGTACTGTTTTTATTTCGTTTGTTTGTTTCTTTGTTTTCGTAATTACTACATATCACTGCGCACATGACTGCTCAAAAACTGTTAAAGATAATGGGTTGAAATTTTCTGAGTGCATTAATGTTATACTTCTGCATAAAATGAACTAAAATATTATAATTAACTTAAATAATAAAAATTTAATTTTAAAAATGCACCAGAAATTTTACAGATTTTCTTTTTTTAATTTTGATTATTAATTATAAATATTACAAATGAAGATAATTAAAAGATTTTATTTCATTATGTAATGCAAAGTGTTATTTTTAAATTAAAAACTATTTAAAGTTAATAAGTTCAAATGAACATGAGGTATCTTGCGCGCAGTGATATACAGTAATTACGAAAACAAAAAAAAATAGTAGGTTATTTAATTAAGTTTTCCTAATTAATTTAAGTATTTTTCATCAGTCCTGACGGCGAGAAGGAAAGCATGGGAGAGCTTCTGCAGCAGCAATGTTAATCCTTTCGACACTGCCCAAAAATTCTTTACTGGCAAACTCTTCACTCCAGATGAAATACGTCTTGAACTCCCTCCAAACCAAACATCACGACAAAACAATCTAGAATACCTCACACAGACACCTTTTGGCCCCACGGCACACCCACACACAACACAGATATCCTTTTTTCAGCGCCGGATGACAAATCCTTTACAAAAGCTGAGTTAAAATCTGCACTCTATACGCTAGACGGCAAGAAAGCCCCAGGACCGGATGCGATAGACTTCAAAATCCTCAAGCTCACACACAAAATCATCCCATAGACATTCACGCGCTGGGTTAACCTCTGCCTCACAAATAAATATTTCCCACTCGTCTTACGACAGGGCGAGGTCGTCTACTTTCTAGCGCAAGGCAAATAAATCCCCCTCTGAGCCCCAATCCTACAAACCTACATGCCTCCTCCCCACCGTAGGATAGCTGCTGGAGAAACTCTTGGTTTTCCGGCTTACGCACTTCCTAGAAACAAATAACCTACTCCATCCACACCAATTTGGGTTCAGAGAAGGGAATTCATGCGAACTTGCACTAAACGCAATTATGTCTGCTTGCAACGAAAGTATAGCCCAGGGCAATCACACTTCTCTGGTCACACTTGACATCCAGGGCGCTTTCGACAATGTCAATTGGCGCGATATTCTCCTACAATTACTACACCTCAACTGTCCGGGGAACATAGATAGCCTCATCGGCTCGTACCTCTCACAGAGGAGCGTCCTAATTAATTGGCGCGCGGGCACCTCGACCCACCGGTTGCAGAAGGTATGCCCCAGTGCCCTTGCCTTGGGCCAATTCTCTGGCAGTATTCTAAATGTGCTACTAACAGAATTTAACTGGTTGGGCTTTATACTACGCCTTTGCCGATGACTTTAGCTTCATCTTCTCCGGACACATACGCAAAGCTGGAGGATCGATCGCTGAGGCCCTTCAAATCTTCTGCCAGCTCCTAGGAACACTCCATCTCACACTGTCACCACGCAAATCAAAGGCACTCTTCTCTTCAGTAAACCACACAAACTTGACCCAAAACGACCTCCAGTCATGAGAATCTACAATACAAGCATTCACTACGTTCAACATCTTAAACTTTTAGGCATAATAATAGACAATAACCGCATGGATCCCACATATCAATAACATATGACTTAAATTAACAGCATCCCACAATAACTCACTCAGACTCACATCTAAACTGGGGGGTATAGATAACACTATACTTAAACCTTGGTACCTAATAATAATAGAACGCATAATTTTATATGGAGAATGTATCTGGGGGGCAACCTCACAAAACAAGCTCTTACGAACCTAACATCAATACAAAGAATTTTCCTTCTGCGAATTTCTCGGGGATACAAAACAATATCAACAGATGCACTGCAAGTACTCACAGGTATTTCACCCATCACACTACAATTTAGGTACGAACACGATAAATCATCTATCTTACAACTTAAAAATAATACAATAGTGCACGCTGTTTTCTCCAACAAAGACATACAACACAATGTCAGGGGCTGGCAGTTTCATCCAGCCGAAGAGTCATCACACATACACGTCAGCATTAAGTCTAACAGTTACATACCTGCCCAAAGTCTCACGCTTTTCACTGACGGCTCTGGCACCAAAACCGGCGTTGACACAGCTTTCTGTGCAACGGAAGGCATGGTGAATGTACATCAATGGGTCTGCAGACTGGATGATAATAACTCCGTGTATCAAGCGGAACTATACGACATACTTAAAGCATTAGAATGGATTGAAGCAAACCCAGACAGAAGCATCCCCATCTTCAACGACAGTCTCTCCGGTCTGCAGGCTATACACGCACACAGAACAAAAGACTCTCTTGTATTACAAATTAAGAAAAAACTAAAATCACTCATTCACCGTACCTCGCTGTGTCATGTCTCTGCTCATAAAGGTATATTTGGCAACGAGCTGGCTAATGATCTAGCGAAACAAGCTACACAAAAACCTACCATAGACACACATCTCCCAGTGCCCCAATCATACGTCAAGAGGATCCTGAGATCCAGGATTCTGACGTCATGGCAGGAGTACTGGGACACATCAACAAAGGGCAGGCATACATACGAACTCATTCTTAAAGTTTCTCTTCAACTTTACAACCTCACGCCGTACACGACCAGCTTTCTGACGGGCCATGGCCCCTTCAAGGCCTTCCTAGAGAAATTTAAGTACGCCTCTTCCAACCTGTGTGAGTGCAGCGAGGTGGGCACTGCAAGCCATGCCTACTTCCACTGTGAACTCACACGACGCTGGCCCTTAAAACGCCCGGCATCTCCACCAGAAGGCTGGCTCTATAATATACTTACACGCACCCTCCTACTAAACAGACTAAAATACATCCATAAACACCTTTTGAAATTTCAATACTAACTATGTAGCCTGGGCATGCAACAGTTTCAGCTGCCCCTTGTCGCCAGGCAATTTTATTGCACATTCATCCGTCCCTTGTCGCGTAGGGGATCTGTTCCCCGGCGGAACGAATCTTGTTTTGTATTTTTTTTCGCCTTTCATCTCTTACCTGCCCCCTGTCGCGTTAGGTTTTTTTTTTTCACCTGGCAGGTGCGGCCCTGACAAGGGATTTTATATACATACCGCCTACTGTCGCGATTCTGTCGGCTTCAGCTCTGGCTGAAAACTGTATTTTTTAAGACCTTAATAAAGGCGACCGGGAGGGACACTATGCTCTACAGACTTGGTTTCCTTGTCTGAGCTGTCCCTCTTAGGCAATCAAATCTGTTTTGTTTATTGTAACAAGTAATACTATACCCAACAGTCCAAAAAAATTGATTGAATTTCCTTTATTAGTTAGTTTGTAAAAAGGTATGGAAATTGAATCAATTTTCTAGCATTTTTGACCGGTTGAAGGCGAATTGCCCCCTTAAACCTTATATGATCCAGAAATGAAGACATGTATGTGGCGTTATAATAAATTATATTTTTTAAAATAAAAAATAAGTTATAACAGTTCTTTTGCTTTAATTGTAATGAAATTATCATGCAAGCTTAAAAACTATTTCTCCAATTAAACCATTCAATCCATTCGCATTAAAATGGAATTATAATAACATGAATCATATCAATGCATTTTTAAGTCATCTTTTTCTAAGTCAATAAATATTGCACCAAGGCGTCTTTAACATTTAGGTGTGGAATTAATAAACATAATAATTATTACAAGGAACCGTGAAAACAATATTTTATTCCAATATATATATATATATATATGAAACGATAAAAGCTAAGCCCCTTTTTAAAATTCTCTTTTTGCCCCTTTTAAAATTTGAAATCCCCGTTTTAAAAAAAAAACAGAAATTTAAATTTAGAAATTCAAATTAAAACTTTTAAAATGCTTTAGTAATTGTGTCGCAATTGATTGAATGAAATTGCCCCTGTTAAGTCAGTTTTTCAACATCGCATCTTATAACTTTCAAGGATCGTTTTGGCCCATTTCATAAGAATACTTTTGCTGAGGTAAGTGCAATTTAAAGTCGTGCAGCTTTCAATCGGCCGATCTTGAGCCACCGCCTTTGGCCCGGGCAATCAATCATTCAGCTAGCGACCAATTAAGTGTTAAATACGCCTCTTTTGACTTCAACGTCCCCTAGCAAGAATAATGCAAAATACCTCGTCCTTATACCGCTGCACGGGTGGCAAGAGAGGGCTTTTGACCATTTAAGTAATGCCTTAGGTTCACGCAACTTCGCTCTCCAGGTATCGCTGTGCGATACACTTAACTCCCGATTCCGATGTCCATCAAGAAGTAAAGTAGCAGCTCTCATGTGAAAGGGGCTTGATTTCTCTCAAAAGGATGTACAGAAGATCAATAAATCAGGTCCCCGAAAACACTGTGTCTTTATTTAAACAGCTACTCACTTAAATTGACTTTTATTAGCTCCCGGATCAACACTCACGGCCTGCGACTACAGAACTATGCTAGAAACTCAAAGGGAGCAACCCTACGTCGGCACGGACGTGTCTGTTGTCCGCGCCCCGGCACCCATCGGCACAATCTACACCGAAACAGTGGAAAAACAACGGGAGTAGCGTTAATTCATTACATATATATATATATAATTTCATTTCTTGATGATTACCGAATTGTGTAAATGTTTCAGTGAAAAATACTTCATTCTTTAGAAAAATAAATTGTTACTGAAAATTGTTCACCATTTTCAACTCATTGCGAATTCTTATGAATAAGAATTTTCTCCCACAAGCCCCTTTTTAAATAAATGTTGCTTCGTTTGTTAATATATGAAATAAAGCATCTTCATTATGAATTAAACCTGCAAGCTCCTCTGATGATTCTGTGGGTTATTCATAGCTTTTTTTATTTTACATACTAGTTTCCTATGTTCATATCTCGTTCATCTTTAGAATTTTACCAATTTGTTCTTATATTTGTGATTTCATCTTTATTATATACTAGGGATCGTACCCGGGCTTCCCGGGTTACAGAATATAGGTGAAAAGCAATTTTTTTATTGAAAAGTATATATTTTTTTTTTACATGCAATATATTTTTTAGATTGCTCGCTAAAAATAAAAAAGCATTTTTCATATGAAAAATATGAATTATACAATCAAATAAACTTTTGAAATTTAGATTATTTCGTATTAGCCGTATGCTAAGAGTTATTAGCCGAAGAATTTCTTGCTTACGGCATTCTTTTATTTTCTGATAATTTCAGAGCTTTAAGCGCGCAGTTCAGTTAAATGTCTATTAAATTTGTGTTTCATTTATATTATTTTATTTAGTTAATCATAGAGGAAGTTTTATTTTTGTTTACGGAATATTAGTCGTAAGAAAATGATGAACTCTTTATGTTGTTTTAAGGGCAAATGGATTAATCTTTCTTAATCGAGCCTCACGCGATAGAGAAATTATAAAATTAACCTCTCATATCCGCAATCTCTCTTTAAAAAAAAATTGTATTTTAATTTAACCATTTTAAAATCATTTTAATTTAAAACGTGATGTCACAATTGTCAGCAAAATCTTTGGAAGTGAACAGTCGCACTCTTAACTCGAGATTCTAATCTCAGAACCGGAGAGTAAACATTGCCGTAATTATGTTTTTTTGACGCATTTCTGTTAAAAAGTTTAGTTTTACCTAAGAAAATGGCCGTTTTCTTTTAAATATGACGTCATTTTCACTTACTTAAGCATTTCACCTAGTGTCTGAAACTTAGTACACATACAGGAGGGAAAATATTATATGGAAACTTTATGAGGAAAATGCGTGTTTTCAAAAGCATTACGTAATTTCCCGTTCGAAATATTATGTCCCTAATGAGATTTTGCGCATTAAACCCTATACAAGAATTTTAATCAACAATGTTGAATTTTTATCACACAAATAAAGATAAATAAACCTTACTGTTTCTCTTTTCTACGTAATAATGAAAACTATCTCATTACTATCATTTTGAAGACTTTTCATAGAATACTTTTAAAATTAAAATATAATAATGGGATACTTAAAGAAAAACATCTAGTATGGGCACATTTACAAATGAACGGCTTTCAGTTAAAAAAAATTATTAGTAAATTCGGTTCAGCAGAAAGCTCAGTGCAGATAACTAAAAAACATTCTTGTGTTTTAAATATATAGATTATATAAAATTATGAAAAATTAAATTAAGCATATTATGTTATTTTGAGAAAATTACAGTAACATGTCTTAAAGAATCGCAATAAAATTTTATTAGGAGAGAATTTTGGACGAAAACTTGGGGAACCTGATAGTATTTAAACCTCGAATATTATTGCCAAGATCTGCTTTGATTGCTTGTCTAACTCGGCGAAGCGAATTCATCCAAGAGATAATCATCAAGTTCTGTAATATAAATCACTATTTTTCGGACAAAGAGCGTGCGCACTGTATGTTACTGCTCTTCATAAGGTCACTCTAAATTTTTGTAAATCATTGCGTTTTATCAGGGTGTGTTTTCGATTACGTTATTTTCAAAGATAAAGAATTTCCCCCTAGAAGAATTTCAAAGCAGCTGGGGTGAAAATGACGCACTTCTACAAAACGCATTTCAATTTTAAGAATTAAAATACAAGTTTTTTATGAAATAACGCCAATTGCATCCGCTAAAGCATCCCACTTTTACGATTCCGTCTTAAACAACATCTACAGAACGGTATGTAAATGACATCATTATAGTGGAATAATACGCAAACTCAGCAGAAAGCAATGACGTTATTTAAGAAGTTCTGCAGAAATAGCTCCATGTTTTATCAGAAGTCATTCATTTATTTTTTTTGAAAATTCGGAAAATGTAATTACACACTTATTAATAAAATTGCATTCTTTCAGATTTTTGATGCGAATTAAGTAAATGCGGAGAAAATAAGTCACGCAAATATTCTTTAAAATACATTTTTGTAAAGAGAAAGTGTTGTATTGTTTGTAAAGTTAAATTGCAATAAACTAAAAATCATTTAATTGATAAATAAAAACGAAATAAAACCAAAACTCGTCGTGTTTTATAACGGACGATATTCTTGAAATAGCACGTATTTTAATTTCAATTTATTTTTCAGTATTTATGAGAAAATGGCACCAAAAAGATACAACAGTCTACTATTTTCATTTTTATCTCTTTACATTCAACAGAAATAAAGTACTTCAGTTGCCACGATTACAAAAAAAGTAATAAAAAATACAAAAAAATTAATATCTTAAAATTAAATTGAGATACAGGTTTCAAACAAATTGCATTTAAAAGAACATTTTTTTTCCTTATACGACGGTGTAAAAATTTAAAATGTGCGATGTTTAGAAGTTTAAAAAATTGCAGTAGAGAAAATTGCAAAGCCAAAATTTTATTTCAAATTTCAAAGTGTTGCCATTCGCAAACTGACGTTTGCGCTACGCACAGATATGTTTGTCCTTTATAATATAGATATATATATAATCCATTATAGAATATTACAATTCGTCATCATTTGAAAATTTATAAATTGTGTATCAAAACATGATACAGACATTATACATATTAAATTTGTATCAACAATTCTTAATTAACTAATCTCTAATGAATTTTTTTAAATTACTATTTAAAAAAATATATATTAAAAAATGAACAATTAACTAAATAGTATTACAGTAATATGTTGATTTTTAAATATGAAGTTTAATAAAGACCAAGAGAGATGATAAACTTGTAGCATCAAATGGAATTTCTTACAGAAAGGCATCATGTAATTACCTAAATAGAAATCAAAATGATGATACAGTATGAAAATGTGCTGTTGCAGTAGTAAACTAAGCGCATAAAAATTAGGAAGTTTGTTAACGTTGCAAAACATTTAGCTAACCGAAATTATACATTTAAAAATCTATATAAGGTATTTATAAATAAATAAATAAATAAATAATTAAATATATATATGATAAAAAGGTGTCGGATATAATTATACTATGATGCGCATTTTTTTTTTTTTTGTATGCCGTCTACATATTTTTTAATACTCTAGAATAGACCTTTTAAGCGCCTTTTACAATACGTTCCAGATTATTAGTACAAAAACAGGATAAAAGTTTTATTTAATCCTTTTTTTATTCTATTTCTCCATCCGCTTTTCTTTCTTCTGCTTTTAGATTATTTTTTACGCATAAAGAACTTGTAAATATTTGTTTTGTTTATTTTTGAAGCCTTTCAACTCATATTTTATTTGTTTAATTTGCATCGATTTTATTTTAAAAATCAGAAAATAAATTCTCGTCTACGTTCCGAAACGGAAAACACGCATTTCACGTTACAATAAATTTTACTTAAAAAAAAATAAATAAAATTGTATTATACTTTTGCTTTAATTATAATAATACAGCAGACTCCCTCAAATCCGCATAGTTTGGGACCAGAGGTTGTGAGGATTTTGGAATTTTGTGGATTTCTGGTTGCTGTTTTGTTTACATTTTTAAACAGTATGTAATAATGCACTCGAAATTATAATGAATGCTTACAATAAAGTAAAACATTAAAATAATTAAGTGAAATAATCAAGTAATAAAGAAAAATAATAAAAATTAAGAAATTAAAAAAAAAATGATTAAAATATTAAAAGTAATTATCACGTAAATAATAAATGCACAAATAAATAAGTTTGATAACGATGAGATATTTTTTTTTCTTGAATTATTCAATGAAACTCAATTCATAAAAGGTACACTAATAATTTAAATAAAAATCTTAAAATACTAAAGTTTAGTTTCATGTTCACCTACACTTAATAACCAATAAAGCTTGATAAATACATAAATGTGTTTGGAAAAAAGATTGCTATTGTGACTGATATCAACACTATGTTGAATTTTTTTGGAAATAAATTTATACTTCCTTCATGATAAAGCATGAATTCAGTCATATTAATCAACATTATGTATTAAACTGTGTACAGAACGATATAAAAAATTTTGAATTTTTCACCTACACTTAAAAAAAATGTATGAGGTTACTAAGAATTTTTTAGGAAACTGGGATGCCTAGAATTTTTTTTTTTTTTTTGTAACTGAAAAAAAAACAAAACATGTAACAGATTTACGTTTATACTGTAAAAAAAAAAAATCTGTAACGTTACTAAGAATTTTCTAGGAAACTGAGATACCTAGAACTTTTTATGCAACTGTAACAACAACGAAAAAAATTCATGTAATTATGACGGGTTACCGATAAAATTTTAGTAAGCATAAATATTTCTGTAGCTTTTACAAAAACTAGTTTTGTAGATTCACATCTTTTTTTTTCTACAGTGTACACTGGTGTTCAAAAATTGAGGACGAGATGGTTTTTCGACTGTATTGTTTCCACGTCTACCGAAATCATACCATAAGATCTCCAAGATCTGAAAATATGGAACAAGTGATTATTTAATTATTTAAGTAAAATTATTTAAAAATTATTAAAGTAAAATTATTAGTAAAATTATTTAAAGCAATCTGTTTTGTTGCCTTGCTCGGCTTTTATGCTAATTTATCTGCTTCTTCCTTAATTTTTGCACAGCAGTGTACATCTTAACTGTAAGTTCCATTGTTTACATCTGCAATGATGTATGGATTTTATAGGCGTTTGCGGATTTCAGTGTTCCGGATTTAAGGGGCACTACTGCATAACTATAAGAATATAAAAGGTTTTATTTTTTCAAATCTTTTAAAATTTAATACAACTAATAAAAAACGCAATGAAATTAAATCATTTTGAACAAATCCTTTTTAGCGCTTTTTAAAAGGTGGGAGGACGACACACATCATAACTTTAATGTAATATTTTATGTAATTTAAAGCTGGCGAACTGTATGTAACATTTTAACACTTCAAATAAAACTACCGTAAAATTACGAAAATAAGCCTCTCCCTTTGACAACACGAAATATTGGCAAAAGTCGAAAGGATTATAAACGGAATTTTCTTGGAAATTTCCTCAATACTTTCACATTAATGTCTATTAATAGAAATTTATTAGTACTGGATAAGGTATATAACGTAAATATTTAAAATAAAGTGTACTAAGAAAGTTTTAAAAATTTTAAAATAAACAAAAATTAAAATTAAATAATCGTCTAAATAATAATATTTCCTGTTTAGAGTTTCAGAAACTATTCAAATTCCATTTTTTTACGTGTAAAAAGGACTCTCTGTGAATGTGTGATCACGTTTTTTTCCATTTTAATGTCTATTTATAGAAATTTACTGGTACATAAATGTTACACGATAAGGTATATAACGTGAATATTTTAAATGATATGTACTAAGAAAGGTTTAAAAATTTTAAAATAAACAAAAATAAAAATTAAATAATCATCTAAATGGTAATATTTCCTGTTTAGGGAGTGAGAAACTATTCAAATTCCATTTTTTACGTATAAAAAGGACTCTGTGTGAATGTGTGATCAAGTTCTTTCCACTTTAATCTCTATTTATAAAAATTTATTGGTACACGATATGGTATATAAGGTAAATATTTAAAATAAAATGTGCTAAAAAAGTTTTAAAATATTTAAAATAAACAAAAATAAAAATTAAATAATCGTCTAAATAGTAATATTCCCTGTTTAGAGAGTGAGAAACTATTCAAATTCCATTTTTTACGTATAAAAATGACTCTCTGTGAATGTGTGATCAAGTTCTTTCCACTTTAATGCCTATTTATAGAAACTTATTGGAACACGATAAGGTATATAAGGTAGTATTTATAATAAAATGTACTAAGAAAGTTTTTAAATTTCTAGAATAAACAAAAATAAAAGTTAAATAATCGTCTAAATAATAATATTTCCGGTTTAGAGAGTGAGAAACTATTCAAATTCCACTTTTTTACGTATAAAAAAGGGCTCTCTGTGAATGTGTGATCAAGATCTTTCCACTTTAATGTCGATTTATAGAAATTTATAAATAAACGATAAGGTATATAAGGTAAATATTTAAAATAAAATGTACTAAGAAAGTTTAAAAATATTTAAAATAAACAAAAATAAAAATTAAGTAATCCTCTAAATAATAATATTAATAGTTGAGATATGTTTAGAGATATGTTAATATGTTTAGAGAGTGAGAACCTCTTTAAATTCCATGTTTTTTACGTATAAAAAGGACTCTCTGTGAATGTGTAATCAAGTTCTTTCCACTTTAATGTCTATTTATAGAAATTTATTGTACACGATAAGGTATATAAGATAAATATTTAAAATAATATGTACTAAGAAAGTTTAAAAATTCTTAAAATAAACAAAAATAAAAATTAAATAATCCTCTAAATGATACTATTTCCGGTTTAGAGAGTTATAAACTATTCAAATTCCAATTTTTACGCAGGAAAAGGACTCTGTGAATGTTTGATCAAGTTCTTTACACATTAATGTATGTTTATAGAAATTTATTGGTACACGATAAGGTATATAACGTGAATATTTAAAATAAAATGTACTAAGAAAGTTTTATAATTTTTAGAATAAACATAAATAAAAATTAAATAATCGTCTAAATAGTAATATTTCCTGTTTAGGGAGTGAGAAACTATTCAAATTCCATTTTGTACGTATAAAAAGGACTCTCTGTGAATGTGTGATCAAGTTCTTTCCACTTCAATGTCTATTTATAGAAATTTATTGGTACACGATATGGTATATAAGGTAAATATTTAAAATAAAATGTGCTAAGAAAGTTTTAAAATATTTAAAATAAACAAAAATAGAAATTAAATAATCGTCTAAATAATAATATTTACTGTTTAGAGAGTGAGAAACTATTCAAATTCCATTTTTTACGTATAAAAAGGACTCTCTGTGAATGTGTGATCAAGTTCTTTCCACTTTAATGTCTATTTATAGAAATTTATTGGTACACGATAAGGTATATAAGGTAAATATTTAAAATAAAATGTACTAAAAGCTTTAAAAAATGTAAAATAGGCAAAAATGAAAATTAAATAATCCTCTAAATAATAATATTACCGGTTAAACTATTCAAATTCCATTTTTTACGTATATAAAGGACTCTGTGGATGTGTGATCAAATTCTTTTCACATTAATGTCTGTTTATAGAAATTTATTGGTACACGATAAGGTACATAACGTGAATATTTAAAATAAAATATAGTAAGAAAGTTTTAAAATTTTTAGAATAAACAAAAATAAAAATTAAATAATGGTCTAAATAATAATATTTCCGGTTTAGAGAGTGATAACTATTCAAATTCCATTTTTTTTTACGTATAAAAAGGACTTTGTGAATGTGTGATCAAGTTCGCGTTGTTTGAGTGCGGGAAAAAGAAATCATTGAGCTCCAAGCAAACAGAAAAAGTATTTTTAAACCAAAGATCGAAAAGCAAAGCACTAATAGATATCTCCGTTGTTAATTGACAGATTTTTTTCAAATTTTCTGTGCAACAAATAGTTATCAAAATATAATAGTTTATTAGAAAATTCAAGCACCTCACAAAAAAAGGGAACTATAGAGGAATTGTAAAGAAAAAGGAGAGGACTATCTGCGGTTTGTTTTGTTTATTTAACTCACTCGAACGTTGTCAGTGTAGTTCGACCGGAAATTCGGTTTCGTTTTCGGCCCAAAACCCGAGTTGTTTTCGGAAAAAATGCTGTCGAAAATTCTGCAGGACCGAAACTATCTGTATTCCAAAAATCTCGTTTCTTCTTTCCGTAATTTTGAACATTACTCATTTATTTGAGCTGTTTGCTATGAACTTCATTTCTTTTAATTATCAATCATGACTGACTCAAGACGTGAGCGCAAATTAAAAAGCAAGTAATGCATATATATGAGTAAATTTTGAAGACATTTTTCACGTGCTCATTAAAATCTGCAGACTTAACAGTAATAGAGAATTTTTATTTTGAAACGCAGAAGTCTTTCGAATACTCTTTGAGAAAATTCTAGTATAACAGATGCTCATTTACAAAAATCATTATAAAAGATAAATTGAGGTATGTATACCTAAAATATTTTTTAATTGGATGAAATACGTATAATTAGAAAATCATTCTGTGCAGTTGATGAATTAATTACATTTTATTTTATATGAAAATAAAAAGTTTTGGTCAAAGGTACAGAGAGCCATATTGTGCCACACGTATAATTGATTAATAATTATGTACATTTAATAAAAACGTATAATTAATTAATAATTATGTACATTTATGTACGTATTAATCACTTAAAAAACTTTTAACGTTTTAGTTTTCGGCCGAAAATAAGAAGATTACCGAAATTCGGTTTCGGTCTGAAAAACCTGCTTCTGTCTATCCTTATAGTTATCAGAATCAGATCATCAGATTTCGATAGATAATATGTTTCGTTATGCAGAAAGAAACCGTGCATAGAGTTTTATTAATGAAAGAAAATAATATCATGCGTTTTTCTACAAAAAAAAAATATAATAAAATAAAAAAAATGAAGAAGAAAGGAAAATTTTGGGGAAAAAAATAGTATGAGCAAAGAAGAAACATGGAAAAGTGGCAGAGCACATTTTATTTCTCTAAAAAGAGCAGGGTGCATCGGCATTTAAAATAAAAAGACAGGACGCATCGGTACTTAAAAATGAAGTCAGTCGGTGCCCTTTGAAAAATGTCAAACGGGCGCATTAGAGAGCATGAAAACAAAGAAACTAACTTTGTGGCATTTATCGACACTTTAAAAAATTTCGTCGTCAAGAGGTGGATAAAAACACATCCCAACTAAAGATTTTTGGTAGGGAGGTTATAAAGGGAATTTTTTTCGATAAAGGAAATTTGTTAAAATTGAGAAGTGACTTACGTTCGGGTAGGGGCTTATTTTCGGAATTTTGCAGTAAGTATATGTTTTAGAAATATTTTGAGAACTAAGAAAAAGAGAGGTATCCTTTAAGTAGACTACGCAGAAAAAAAGAAGTTAAAAATATGAATTACCTGGTGGCATATTTTAAATGTACAAAGGCATTCTACGCCCATAGGTTTAATATTAGCGGGCCGAATTGGCGAGCTAATTCACCAAAAGCCTTAAAATACGACGCTATTTAAATTGAATCGCCATTTATTTTGTCATAGAAATTATCAGGGATGAGATTTCCGCTTTTTTGCACACCAGTATTTTGTTAGAGAAAATGTTGTTCTATTAAATCGCAAAAATGTTCCGATTAAATAAAATAACATTTTCTCTAACAAAGTACTGGTGTACAAAAAAGCGGAAATCTCATCCCTAAATTATAGACATGTGTGTTAAAATATTGCTCTGTAATTAAAAAAATAAATAAAAATAAAATAAACAAATGTAAATTTTTTCCTCCTTATTTTATTTTATTAAAATTATGAATGTTATAAAATTAATGAATGTTAACTCCAGATCAAATATGATGATAGGCTTCTGAAAGGATAAGAAAACATTTTTACATTGAAAATTTCACGTTTGATTAAAACTGATTAAAAAAAAACGAAAGGGAAAAAAATGTTATGTAATAGAATTATAGAACCCATTTATTGCATTCTTAGTGTATTTAAATATTCAATTAAAGAATTTCTTAAATGATAATCAAGTTATGAAAAGGTAAAAATTGTGTAATCTACAGCACAATCACGTCTAAATTGTGTAACCTACAAGTCAGCGCTGTCCAAAGTTGCGTAACTTACAAAGCAGCTATGTTCAATATCTGTAACTTACAAATGTGCTAAATAAATGCTTTAAATAGTAAATTCTTCAGAACATGTGCTGTCTTTTAATGTTTTTATTTATATTCTAGATTTATATACTATGCTGTAAAAAACAAATTTGTGTTAAATTCGAAAATTTTGGAAACTGATTATAATTAAAAGTTTAGTGGTTCCCCGTTTATATAAACTCGCTTTTGATAATTAATAATATTACTAAAACTTGCCTTTAAAATAAATAAAATGCAGTTAATAATTAGTACAATGATTATAATGAGTAATAGAAAAATCTTTTATTACTATATTCCCTATTTTCTCAGTTGACGAAAAATGCCTTTTCTCAAGCAAAACAATTCTACCGAAAATCGCCATTCATTGTGTTCCAGTGAACTGTATGTAAAAACTTTTCCTCTCACAAGATTTTTTTCTGATAAATGTTACTTCGCTACAAAAATAAAAAATAAAATAAAATAAAGTACTGCGGTTAGATGGGGAATAATTGTCAGATATAATGAAACCAAGATTCACATTAGCATTTTCTTGTGTGCGACGACAGAAAATTTTCCCTTTAACAACCTTCTACCACATGTTTCAGCTCCAAGTTGTTAGCACAAGAAGAGGATGAACGTCGTATTTTTTCATGTAAACACAAAACAGTTCTTTTAATTTTTTTATTTTGTTTTTACTTCCAGACTTTATTTTCTGCTACTTGTAGATTACTGTTGACATATGGAAGTATTTGCTTTGTTTATTTCCACTTTTCTTACTTATTTAATTTACTTGATTTTACGTTTATAATCAGAAAGATTCAAATTATCTGTCCAAAACGAAGCCATGATTTTCTTTTTATAATAAATCACTTTTAAAACATAAATAAAATGATAATTTTTTTGTGTGTTAAATTAGGAAAATTTAAAAATTGATTATAAATCTGGATTATCAATTGAATTGATTATAAATTGTATAAGTTTAGTGTTTCCAGTTTGTTTAGTAATACGTTTAGTGTTTCCAGATTTATATAATCTCCCTTTTTCAAATTAATGATGTTACAAGAACTTGATTTTAACATATAAAATTCAGTTTATAATTATAAGAATGATTATAATGAGTAGCAAAAAAATCTTTGAAAAATACTTTTCCTTAAGTAAAACTCTTCTACGATGATCGCCATTCATTGTGTTCCAAAGTACATCATATAAAAACTCTTCCTCCCACAACATCTTTTTCAGATAAATGTTGCTACACTTTTTAAAAGAAAATAATGCGGTTAGATGCCAAAATGTGTCAGATATAATGAAACTAAGATTCGCATTAGCATTTTCTTGTGTGCGTCCACAGAACATTTTCCCTTTAAGAACTTTCTACAATATATTACACGTTGTTAGCACAAGAAGGGGATGAACGTCGTATTTTATCATGTAAACAACAACAAAAAAAATTATTTTAATTATTTTATTTTGTTTTCATTTCAGTCTTTTTTTTGTGCTACTTGTAGATTACTGTTGCCACATAAAGAGTCTGGAAGTATTTTCTTTGTTTATTACCACTTTCTTTTTTTAGTTGTTTAATTTTGATTGATTGTACGTTCGCAATCTGAAAGTTTTAATTTATGTATCCAAAACGAAGCCATGCATTTCACTTTATAATAAATTACTTTTAAAACATATATCAAATTATTTTTTTTTGTGTTAAATTAAAAAAAAAAGAAAAAAAAAGAAAAATTAAAATTGTTCCTTGTTAATTATTCCTTGTTCCTTGATTCCATTAGTTCCTTAATTTTACATTTATAATCAGAATGATTCAAATTATCTGTCCAAAACGAAGCCATGATTTTCTTTTTATAATAAATCACTTTTAAAACATAAATAAAATTATCATTTTTGGGGGGTGTTAAATTAGGAAATTTTAAAAATTGATTATAAATGTGGATTATCAATTGAATTGATTATAAATTGTATAAGTTTAGTGTTTCCAGTTCGTTTAGTAATACGTTTAGTGTTTCCAGATTTATATAATCTGCCTTTTTCAAATTAATTATGTTACAAGAACTTGATTTTAACATATGAAATTCGGTATGATTATAATGAGTAGCAAAAAAATCTTTGAAAAATACTTTACCAAGTAAAACGCTTCTACGATGATCGCCATTCATTGTGTTCCAAAGTACATCATATAAAAACTCTTCCTCCCACAACATCTTTTTCAAATAAATGTTGCTACACTTAAAAAAAAAAAATGCGGTTAGATGGGAAAATGTATCAGATATAATGAAACTAAGATTCGCATTAGCATTTTCTTGTGTGCGTCCAGAGAACATTTTCACTTTAGAACTTTCTACAATATATTACACGTTGTTAGCACAAGAAGGAGATGAACGTCGTATTTTATCATGTAAACAAAAAAAAAATTCTTTTAATTATTTTATTTTCTTTTTACTTCAGTCTTTTTTTGTGCTACTTGTAGATTACTGTTGCCACATAAAGAGTCTGGAAATATTTTCTTTGTTTATTACCACTTTCTTTTTTTAGTTGTTTAATTTTGATTGATTGTATGTTCGCAATCTGAAAGATTTAATTTATGTATCCAAAACGAAGCCATGCATTTCTCTTTCTAATAAATTACTTTTAAAACATAAATAAAATTATATTTTTTTTGTGTTAAATTAAAAAAAAAAAAAAAAAGTTAAAATTATTCCTTGTTAACGTTTGGTGTTTCCTCATTTTTATAATCTCCCTTTTGCAAATTTACAAGAACTTGCTTTTAACACATAAAATGCTGTTAATAAATATAATTATAATGAGCAGCAAAAAATATTCTGTCAATATATTTTATATATTCTATTTACTCAGTTAACAAAAAATAAATTTTCTTAAATAAAACGCTTCTACGAAGATCGCCATTCGTTGTATTCCAAAGTACGGTATGTAAAAACTGTGACTCCCACAAGATCTTTTTCAGACAAATGTTGCTACTCTTGTAAAAAAATAATCCGGTTAGATGGGAAGAAAAAAAAGTGTCAGATATAATGAAACCAAGATTCGCATTAGCATTTTCTTGTGTGTTTCGACAGAAAATCTTCCCTTTAAGAACCTTTCACAATATGTTCCAAGTTGTTAGCAGCACAAGAAGGGAATGAACGTCGTATTTTATCATGTAAACACACACACACAAAAAAAAAAAAAAAAAAAAAAAAAAAAGTTATTTCAATTTTTTTTATTCTATTTTTAATTTCAGATTTTTTTGTTCTACTTGTAGATTACTGTTGTCACATAAATAGCCTGGAAGTATTTTCTTTGTTTATTACCACTTTTTTGTTCTTGTTTAATTTTGATTGATTTTACGTTCACAGTCAGAAAGGTTTAATTTATGTGTCCAAGACTAAGCCATGAATTTTTCTTTATAATAAATTACTTTTGAAACATAAATAAAATTATTATTATTTTTTTATTATTTTTTTTGTGTTAAAAAAAAATGATTCTTGTTAACGTTTAGTGTTTCCACATTTTTATAATCTCACTTTTGCAAATTAATAACATTACAAGAACTTGCTATTAACATATAAAATGCAGTTAATAAACATGATTACAGCGAGTAGTAAAAAATTCTTTTATAAATATATTCTATTTACTCAGTTAACGAAAAATGCTTTTGTTAAATAAAACGATTCTACGAAGATTGCCATTCACTGTGTTCCAAAGTACAGTATGTAAAAACTTTTCCTCCCACAAGATCTTTTTCAGATAAATGTTGCTACTCTTGTAAAAAAAATAATGCGATTAGATAGAAAAAAGTGTCAGATATAATGAAACCAAGATTTGCATTAGCATTTTCTTATGTGCGTCGACAGAAAATTTTTCCCTTTAAGAACCTTCTACAATATGTTCCAAGTTATTACCACAAGAAGGGAATGAACGTCGTATTTTATCATGTAAACACAAAAAAAGTTCTTTTAATTCTTTAATTCTATTTTTACTTTAGACTTTTTTTTGCGCTACTTGTAGATTATTGTTGACACATAGTAAGTCTTGAAGTATTTGCTATATTTAGTTCTACATTTTCTTTTAGTTTAATTAAAAAGATTTGTTTTACGTGTTCAAAATGAAGCCGTGAATTTATCTTTATAATAAATTACTTTTAAAAAATAAATGAAATTATGATTTTCTTTGTGGTAAATTAAAAATTTTGTGAAATTTATTCTTGTTAACGTTTAGTGTTTCCACATTTTTATAATCTCCTTTTTGCAAATTAATAGCATAACGAGAACTTGCTTTTATCATAGGAAATGCAGTTAGCATTTATAAGAATGATTATAATGAGTAGCAAAAAAACATTTTATAACTGTGTTTTATATACCTTATTTATTTACTTAAGGAAAAATTTTCTTTCTTAAGTAATTCTAAGCTCTACGAAGATCGTCATTTATTGTGCTCCAAAGCACAGTATGTAAAAAATTTTCCTCCCACAAGATCTTTTTCGGATAAATGTTGCTCCGCTTGTAAAAAAATAATGCGGTTAGAGGTAAAAAAGTGTCAGATAAAATGAAACCAAGATTCGCATTAGCATTTTCTTGTGTGCGTCGACAAAATTTTTCCCTTTAAGAACCTTCTACAATATGTTCCAAGCTGTTAGCACAAGAAGGGGATGAACGTCGTATTATACCATGTAAACACAAAAAAGTTGACTTAATTCTTGTACTCTATTTTTCCTTTCAGACATTTTTTTCTAACACTTAACGAGTCTGGAAGTATTTGTTTTGTTTAGTTCTACTTTTTTTTTTAAAGTTTAATTTCCATTGATTTTACGTTTATGATTGGAAAGATCTGTTTTATGTGTTCAAAATGAAGCTGTGAATTTCATTTTATGATAAATTACTTTTAAAACGTAATAAAAAAGTTATTTTTTCTTTAAGAGTAATTATTTTAAAGACTTTTTAAAAGCAAATATTCTAAATCATAATTAAAATTATAAATGCTTATATAATTACTAAGTTGAAGAGCGGGCGATTATTTACTCAAATCATAAAATAATTTAATCAATTAAACATTTCTTTAAATCTCCGAAGGTGAAATAAGGCCCAAAAAATGTTTTCCGGGGTCATTTAAAGATGAAATCGTCTCACATTGGTAATCTCCCCGAAATCTCGGTCAAAACTCAATTTTTTTTTCTGTTTTTCTGAGTCTTCTTCGAAAACATACTTCAGTAGTATAGCGTCTATTATAGTGTGGAAATCGGCTATACCAGTAATACTTAAAAGAGTGCTAAAATATTGGATCCCTTAAATGTCAAACGATGTTTAAATTGAAAGGGTCGAAAGCAGCGACATTTGCAGGAGTTTTTCTAAATCTCCAAAACGATTTCGTCTAGACACTGTAATAATACGATGTTTACATTGTAATTTGAAACTATAGGTACCGCAGATGTCACTGCGATCGGCTCTTTGGATTTTAGAAACATTGTACATTTAAGGTATACAAATTTTTAGCTCTGTTTAGATAATTCTAGGCGCTGTAACAGTAGTCTCGCTTATCCGACATAAAGGCACCGGCAGAACGTCGGATAAGTGAAAATGTCGAATAATACGGAGGGTTTAAGAAAAAACTCATTAAATGTCAAACTGCCGTATAATTTTACAAATTATCGTTTAATTAATTTTGCATATCACGTTTTACAACAAATTAACAGAAAGAAAAACTACCTGAGATTAATTTATAAAAAAATGTGATCTTATAGCCGACTATTGTCGTTTCTTCACTACCAAGTTTCGCCATCTTTGCAACACCATTGCATCGATCCCCGAGCTTCTTCTTGTTGGTCAACGTATTTCATAAAATTTTCATAGAGCTTTTAACTCCATCGTTATGCGAGATTCTATGAGAGGTTCAAGAGCTGATGCTTCATCATCACTTTCGTTGCAATATATATTGCCAAAAGCGACAATTTCGCCATTAGTTATTTCTGACTCACCATCTTCCTTCATCCAACTTACATCTTCTTGCGAAATTGCGTCCTTTCATCCAGGGATACGTTGGACTAAGTGTAGAATGCTTTCGTCGGTTTCATCTGTCATTTCTGTTTCATAATTTCATCTTAAACTTCACATAACAACTTCTTCCGTGATTTGGCAATAACCTTAAGGGGACTTGGCACCAAAAATTTTTATTTTGTAACTATGCCCTATATTGTATTTTTAGATTCATGTTTGAATAAAACCATCGGCATAATAGATCATAAAACATGTTAAATTCTCAATATAGCAATGACTTAAAAAAATTAATTAAAAAAATTTAACAATTTTAAAATTCTTTCTTCTTTTTCATTTTTCATATTTGGCATCTTTTATCCTTTATTCAGAGTATTTTTTTCTGTAAATCTAAGTATCGGATTTTTGGTGAGTCCATTAGATCAGCAGAAAAAAAAATAGTGAATGTATATGAAGAAAACTTGAAAAAAATAGCATATTTTTTAGTTCATAATTTTTTTTAAAGTTACAAATATGTCAAAAATACGATACTTAGTTATCACACATTTGATCTAAAGATATTTTAAAAACAATTTAGACAATTTGCGTAATTATTGTAGAAACATTATCATTCGGATTAAAAAGAAAATATAAAAATTGCGAACTGAGAAAAATGAGTTTAAACGTTGGCATTTAAAGGGACGTTGAACGGGAAGGCTTAACCTTCCTACCTTGTTGAAATTTTACTGAAACTTAATAAAACATTTCACACCAGAATTTTCTTTAAAAACTATTTAATGTATTTATATTAGTTTTCGTTGCCTTTTATTTATCTTATTTTACGAAAACATTTCTGGTTCGTATCGAATAAAATGAATTATAGAAACGGGTCGATTAGACCCATTCAGGATAGGAAGGTTAATTAAATTAAGAATATCCATTTATTAATTTTCAAATCGTTCCGAAATTTGAACAGAATTTTCTAAGAATACTAAGGTACATTTTAAAATAAAACTCGGAAATTCGACATTTTTGTATTTTTTTATCAAAATGACAGGTGCTGAGTCCCCAAGCCAGCATATGACCTAGCAATCAAATAAGTAACATTCTTTAAATTGAGGCGTTTCAATTGGATTTGGTTTTTGAGCGTCGGATAAGAAGAAATGTCGGATAAGCGAACGCCGGTTAAGACTCTATTATAATATAGTCAGAATAGAAGATTGTATTACTGACTAATGAGGGCATATATATTTTATGAAACGTAGAGTTTACTGGTATCATACGGTATAATTTAATCAATCTCAATTCAAAATTCAATCTATTTAGTGCTTTTATTCAGTAAATATGTAATTACATAATAAAAAAACGTTTTTTTCCTCTAAAAGCAGAAAGTAGCATTAAAAGCAATCATGTCTTTAAAGATATGATTATAAACAGTTTTTCTCATTTATTAATTCGACTGGATGCCATTAATATCAAAGGTTTTTTTCATAACGATATGTAAAGAAATGTGAAATAGCTTATTCTTTGGATTCTTTTTCAAAAATCCATACATGCTTACAATGAAAACCTACTGATACATGCTTCCTGAAACGCCTCATAAAATACTTTCCATCATGAAATACTAAAAATTAACGCTAGAAAAGATTAATTTTTATTGTATAGTTTAGAACTTTGAAGATAATTAATTTTCAATATTCAACATCAGGGTGGTATGAGCTAAAATAAACTTTAATACTTCTATTTTTCCCAATAAAAGTAAAAAAAAAACATATTTTAAGGAAACTGATTTATAACTATAACTGCAAAGAATGCAACACTTATTTTTGGGTTTTAGCCAGCATTTTGGTGAATTTTGCCTCTATGCTGCATTGTAATGGTTTGGTAACATTGATCAAATATGTTGTCATACAGAATGCAAACTAAAGTTAAGAAACAGTCAAAAATAAAAATAAAACCTAGGAGGAAGGAGGAGTGAATACGAGGAGTCGGCATAAAAAACGTTACTTGAAGCCGTTCCTACTCCCACAAACACGCTGTGTCTGCCATCTTTCGCCGCGTCTTGCACTGGGGAAATATGACTACTGTCGGTCAAAGTCAAATATGGCGGGCGCAGAAGAGGGGGAAAGAACTCGTTTGTCATCTTCAAAACTTTCCTCGATGGTAGATTAGTATGTAGACTCCTTCTATTCTATCCTTCTAGGATAAAACATAAGTTGTAAAACGAGTGACTACCTATAATAAAATGACTATGCGCTATCATATGACAGTGACTGCAGCACCCCTAGTGGCAAAATTTAGACAGTGTGGTCCATATCTAAAAAACATGAGAAATAAGTAATTACAAATAATTACAAAAATATTGATTGTCCTTGATATGAATGTATGTCTTTTTTGTAGATTTTTTTATTTAAAAAAAAAAAAAAAAAGAATGCGTCTTTTATTTCACTTACAGAAATTTCATTATTAGCAGTTAATGATCTTTCTCTAATAAAGCTGACAAAAAGATGGACATGTTGAAATAATTAAAAACAAAAGTTCCTAAAAACATATATATTTTTTAAACACTTTACTACAATTTACTACAATTTTTAATTTATGATTATTTTTTTTAATCTTAAAATAAACAAAATACTATAAATGTGTGTATTTCATAATTTTTATGGTACTGCATTTGATATTAAAACTTTTTATTCATAATTAATGTTTTCAATCTTTTGTGAAATAAAATAAATTATAGATTCGTATTTTATCAATTTCATAGTCATATTAATTCGTGTTTCTTTTTCTTCTAGGTAAGTTTTGTTCTCGTTTATTGCAAAGAAAACTGATCAGTTGCCAGAAACTGTATTATAAGTAAATTTTAATTGATTTATTTGGAAATTCAATATTTATTTTTTATCTTACAATGCATCATGTTTTATCATAATCGGTATTTTATTCTTTTATTAACATTTCAAGAAATAATGTAACAATTGGTGTTTAAAGAACTGCTAACAAAGATATTTCGGCTAATTTACTTCATATGAGGTAAGCTGCAGTAACTGGGCCCACGAGGTAACTCGGCCATAGGCTATTTTATAAAAAAAACCGTTGATGTATTTTATGTTTCAGCTTTTGTCAACATTGCACTCCCATCTCTACTTCTTAAAAACGCGTGTGTCAACACAATTATAACTCTGTCTTTGCTGTGATATGATGCCGAAAATTTAGGTTTCTATTTTTACAAACAACGTCGATATGGTCAAACTTCCTCGGCTTATTATTAAAGACTAGTAAGTACTTTTATTAAACAATTTTTTTTTTAAAGATTAGGCATATACATTTTTCAAGAACGGGCTAACTGGTACATACATCAAGGATAACTGGACCATGTGGGATCCAGTTACCCCAACAATTATAAATAATTTTTTGGAGTTTCTCTTACTAATGGTAATTAATTTCTACATTGTTTTTTGCTTGGAATGAAGAAAATTATACAATACCCAATTAAAATTACATAATAAAATTAAAAAAAGCATTTTGGCGGGTATTAAACCAAATTTCTTAAGTGAAATAGCCAAACCTCGAAAATTTACGATACAGATGAAGAGGCATACATAAGACAAAGAGACATTATTAGAAAATTATCGAAATCAATATCTTCTCCACAGATTTATTGGACTTATCGAATTTTCACTGAGGTAAATAAAAAAGATAATAACATACTTAAGTACTTACGAACTCATTTGTTCATAGATTTATCTTGTTTATTTTTTTTTCCTAAAATACCCATGAAACTTTTATAATTATTACCTAAACTAAACTACACAAGTACTTATTTAATTCTTATGTTTTTTGTATAAATAAATCTAATAATTTCACATTTGGTGCTTTTTTTAGACACCTTGACAGCAAAAGTTTCCATTACAACGCTCTTTAGTAGATAAATAGTTTACATGATCTGCCTAGTTCAAAATATTTTTTAGTTATTTACACTTTTTCAAACAGGACCTAATTCCCCATATTAAAAACAAAGACGTGTGTGGAACACAAACGTACCTGGTCCAGCTGCTACATTTTAACTAGACCCATCAAGGAAGATAGATGAAAGATATAAATATGAGTCATTCTCTGAAAAGTGGCAATTTTATGTCCCACACATATTTGAAGACATATTTTTAAAATTACAAAGAGAAAAAGTGATTTAAACTATCAATATTAATCAGTTATACATAGAAACCGTAATTATTTGCTTATTGAAATTGAAATATGATAAATTCAATGTATTTTTTAATGCAAATATCTTTCCCTCACTATGTCCCCAGTCACACATGTAGGAAAGAAAATGCTTTCTCTGCCATTGCAGCATGTATGTTTATAATTATTTTTTTCTCACTCTATTAAACATACTTAAATAAACTATATATAGCCATTTAATATTTAGCCATTTAATTATATTTATATTTTATATAATAAAAGAATTAGAGCACTTTTTAATGATGTCCCTAGTATTTGTCATCATTCCCTCATATAACTATAGATTTGCCCCTGTTTACTCAGTAGAAAGCAGCACATGCATTATATTGGTCTACAACAGTTTGTATATGAATAAAGTGAAGCAGCTATCTTTTTGTTTGTTCAAAACATTCCTGAATAGCTAGCACATGGCTTTTAAGTACTAGATCAAAGCAAGTATTTTTATTGCCTGTCATTTCCTCATCTATTATAAATTTAATAAAAACTAATGAAAATTTTTTTAATGATGCTATATTATTAGAAATGTTTTTTAAAAGATATTTAGTAACTGAAAATACACCTTAGACTAATCATTATAGTATAATATGGTTTCCAGAAGCATTTCATCATTCGCTCACAATCATTCCCTCATAATTTTAATATATAAGGGAATGTTCTGAATTCATTTATATACGTACAAAACATTAAAATAAGAAAATCTAATGCAATAAAATACACATTAAAAAACTCATAAGGCTTTTAATTAGAGTAAGTAAAGATAATACATTTTTAATTTTTATTATTTTACTGGGATAAGCTCAAAATAAATTAAAAAAATATATTGTACTAAATCAAATAAACATTAACTCTGATAAATGGTAATGCTTTATCTTTATTTTTCAATTGAAATTGAGTAAAAATAAATATTATTTATTGACAGCATGACTTCTAATTATAATTTCTTTTCTTTTTTAACCCTTTCAATGGCTGTGGTATGTATATGAAACCACTTCATTTTAATTCCCAAGCGCCACAATGGCACTGTTAACTGGCACGAGCAAAATTGACTGTAGATTTTTTTTTAATATATAAAATTCAACTAATTAAATTTTAACGAACCATTTTTTATTAACAAGTATTTTTGGTTTGCGGAGCTCCCATGGAGACAACCGCACGAAACGAAAGATAAACAACATCTGACGTTACATTTTTGTCAAGCAAAAGTAGATGCCAAGGTTGGCGCAACGTACCGACCACCTCTGAAATATTGATTTCAGCACATACCTTAGACAATGTCCTTAGTTTTAAACAATTAAAATTTAACATTAAATCTTCAATGCTAAATATAAGTTTCAATTCAAATCAAGAATATAAAATACAAATATAAAGTCAATTCAATTCAATAATATTAAGATACACAATTACTACAAATTTTTCAATATAAATGCACAATAAAATAGAAGAAATAAATATTTACAATATAATAAGGGGTTATTTATAGGTAATATACAAATATGGACTATTTTTCTGGCTATATTTCTACCATTTAAAGGCCAAAATTCCTGCCTCACGAAATGAAGCAGTGTTTGAGCACCTACGTGCAAGTTTTTTAGATGAAAATACTGAAATATTAAAAGAGTAAGCCTGTGGTCATTGTGCATAATAAAGGGATACTTTTTATCATATGATAAGTTTGATTGGTTTAAACGACCACCTATTCTTAAAATTCTCTTCATTATCAAGAAAAAGGTATAAATTACTTACACAACTGTTCTTTGGCTGCTCACCTTCCTTGAGTGCCTTCATTTCCCTGGCAAAATATATTACCTGAACCAATTTTATTAATTTGATTTTTGCATGAGCGAATTTGGTAATCGGGCCTACAATTTTTTCTTTATTTTTACAGTTATTTAAAAACCTGTAAACATAACTTAGAATACGAATTAATTTAACATAACTATTACTTAAATTACAAAATTGCTTAAACTAGCCGCCCTTGGCGACCAGTTTGGTCTCCCTAGGCATTGTATCATGTTACTTTTATTCTTAATTTAATTTACTTGCTCAATCCTTCGCCAAATCGGAAGATGCTGACACAGAAATCATGATCTCTGTAGTTTTATGTTGGCCGGGTGCAGGTGATAAATCGCCAAGCGTTGTTCACATCGTATTTTCTCGTATTTCATTAATTTCCTCTAAAATATAATACTTTCACTAATTTTATTTAAAATACATAAATTTAATTCAAAACTGAAATATTTAAAATTTATGACTCTCAATTTAAAAAAGAAAAGAAAAGAAAAGAAAAGTAATAAATAATACCATAAAACATATCATTTAATTTCAGCATCAAAGCTTTATTTTAATTTACCACGCGAAAAATCGTTTATTACAGTCGCAGGAAGTAGACTATTATAATACTGATGACATTATGGCGATAGAACAACGTTTGGCGATTTATCATATGCGCCCGTCTAATATTAAATTACGAAATTGGCCACCTGGCATATAAAAAGCGAAGCGGTCAACCCAGAACTGTTGATGACAGTCACATGACTTATGCTATTATTATAGAGATTACAAAATTGGTTAATAAATTCGTTATTCACAGTAAATAAACTAATATTCGAAACAGATTTGAGTTCATTTGAATATGCAGTATTATTTAGCAGGTAAGTTTTTTTTATGTCTGGTGACTCAATTAGATTATTAGGCATTAATGGACCATGCCACCAGAGTTTCAAATCTAAAAGTTCCTGAGGATTTGTTCCACGTGATATAATGTCTGCAGGATTATTATTTGACGAAATATGTCTCCACTTAAATTGTTCAGTGAGAGACTGAATTTTTGAAACTCTATTTCCAATAAACGTTTTTAGTAAGTGAGCCGATGTATTTATCCACACCAAGGCTATGGTTGAATCCGAACACAAAATTACTTCTTGAATGTCTAATTTCAAAGAAGGAAGAACTTTGGACACAAGTTGTGATAAAAAAGCAAATAAGAGCATAATTCAAGTCTCGGAACTGAAATGGTCTTTAGAGGTGCAACTCTTGATTTACTTGCTACAAGGTTCGATGAAGGAGAATTCGATGAATTTGCACTATACACATAGATAGCAGCACCTTAGGCGGTTATAGATGCGTCACCGAATCTCAGAACAAAGATTGCTTCAGTGGAAGGTGCTAAGATATATCTACTGATTTTTATATTCCCTATATTCCTTAGTTGATTTACGAAGTGACACCAATCAGTAGCAAGAGGTTCGGGAATGTTTTCGCCCCATCCAATTTTAGAAAGCTACAATTTTTGAAGATAATTAGCCTTGCAAATAATCGGGCCAATGAGTCCTAGAGGGTCATACAATTTTGCAATGACAGAAAGGACCTCTCTTTTAGTATACGATTCTTGTTTTCCACCGAAACTCGAAATACGAATTGATCTTTATTGGATTGCCACACCATACCCAAAGTTTTAACTGAAGTTTCAGCTTTAGAGCAAAAGGGAACATCTTCAGTTTCATTATCGTTTAGAAGCTCATGTAAATTCGAATTCCACTTGTGCAAGGTCATTCCACAAGAACTAAAGATTTCAATTAACTGATTTTTTAATTCAATAGCTGATTCATAATCAGGGGATCCAGTGACGATATCATCCATATAACTATCCGATAACATAGCCTTTGCAGCTAATGGAAATCTATCCCTTTCATCTAAGGCTAATTATTTTAAACATCTTATGGCTAAAAACGGAGCGCATTTTGTACCGTAAGTAACGGTATTCATTCTAAAAGCAATTGTTGAATTATTTTCATAATCTTTCCAGAGAATACGTAAAAGGTTCCTTTGCGAAGGATCGATTAATATCTGACAAAACATTTTTGTTATATCAGCAGTCAAAGCGACTTTATGTTTTCGAAATCTTATCAAAATATCAAAGAGATCTTCCTTAACTTCACCGGAAAGCAAAATGTCATTCAGACTTTTCCCAGTGGTGGTAGGAGCGGAGGCGTTAAATACCACCCGTAATTTAGTAGAGGACTTTTCCGGTTTAAAAATGCCATGATGAGGCATGTAATAAACTACTGAGGGAGCGTCTTCGGCTGGTATTCTCTCCATGTGATTTAAGTTTTCATATTCTCTTAAAAACTCACAATAAAGTTTTTTCATATCAAAATTAGTTTCTAATTTCTTTACAGTTTGGCGTAAGCGTTTTTCTGCTAATGTTCTCGAATCTCCCAAAGTATCTAATTGTTCTAATTTAATTTCTACGATAAATCTTCCGGTTTCATCCCGTTTATGAATATTTTGGAAATGAGCTTCACAAAACTCTTCTTCTTTACTTAAAAGACGATCCGACGAAATATTTTCTATTTCCCAGAAATTTTGACTTTTACATGTTGTTTTATCTAACTTCATTAAAATAATGTTAATCAGTAAATTTTCACTAAAATTGTTCATTTCAACATTTAAAACTTATAAAGCTCTTACATGCTTTAAAATACAATCAAGCAGCATTCTTAATTTTTCAGCTGATTCTACACCGATATTGTCTAACATTAATAAGGATTTAATGTGCGTATTAACAATTAATATCTTATTTTCAAATCTATTCTTAAGTGCGTGAAATAAGGACTCATAATTGTCGTCCGCACTTTGGATTTGTTTTGCTGTACCCACGAGAGAAGACTGTAAATAAAAGAGTTTTTGATCATTGGATAGCAATTCGTTCGAATCAATAATGCTGCCAAATTGAGTTTTAAAATTATTCCAATTTTCATAAGAACCATAAAATTTTGGTAAAGAAATTTCGGGTAACTTTATAGATACTTTTTGAATATTATGCGACAAAATATTGTTTCCATTTACTACTTCAGGATTTTTATTTTTCTTAAGATCTAGAAAACGTTTAAAGCTTACCTAAGCTTTTGGAGATCTTGGTCGATTTCTTCGAATTCATCTTCGCAATTATCAACTTCTTCGTCCTTCAAAATTTTATAATATTCCATTTTAAGCTCATCGAGCTTATCTTTTATTTATTAAGATTTTCAATCTTATTCGAAATATCTACTGAATCCGTTTTTTCTGCCTCATCTGCAGTGAAGCTTGATAACTTTGTCAGTTGGGCCTTTATATTACCCCTTCTACGATTTAAAACTTTAATTTCCATCTCCATGTCAACCGTTTTTTTTTTTCAACAAAACGAAACGATAACTTCCAATGGTCGCAAATTTTCACTCCGGCTCGACGGACCAATGTTAACTGGCACGAGCAAAATGGACTGTACCCTTTTTTTTATATATAAATTTCAACTAATTAAATTTTAACGAACCATTTTTTATTAACAAGTATTTTTGGTTTGCGGAGCTCCCATTGAGACAACCGCACGAAACGAAAGATAAACAACATCTGACGTTACATTTTCGCCAAGCGAAAGTAGATGCCAAGGTTGGCGCCAACAGGCACCAGACTTTTTATAAACTTTTTACTATTTGGCATGTATGTGAAATATAGTATTTTTCATATTTACAAATAAATTTGTTCTTAAATTCCGGTGCCTATCATTTATTTGAACATTTTAGCAATGAAAGTGCTTTAAAAATAGGATCTCAGAAGATCTATCAGGTACAGTTTGGTTCATATAATTTTTTTTATAAATATAGCAATAAAGTACCTGTAGACTAAATTTTGAGATGTTAGAGGCAATTTTATTTGGCCGCAATTTTTTTTAAAAAAACAGCTATTTTTCATAGAATGACCCATATATTAGACATTAACACGTTCACGCTGGCGCGGTGGCGCGGTGGTCACACTCGACTGTCTCAGAACGGGCAAGTCTTCGACCTTTTGGATACCAGTATTTTAATACAGAAAATGTTGTTTTATTTAATTAGAACAATTGAGCGATTTAAAGGAACGACATTTTCTCTAAAATAACAGTGGTGTGCAAAAAGTCGAAGACTTTTTGAACTCTGAGACTGTTAACTTAAGAGAACTTAAAGAACTCTGAGACCGTTGAGTGTGTCCCGCTGCGCTGGCGTGAACGTGTTAAAATGTAATTTTGAAAATTTCCGCCTGACAGAGTGAATGTAACTGAACACATTTACAAAGGTTCAGACTTCAATTCAAATGAACATTAGTTTTTGGAAGCTCATTTGCCAGAATCTCATGCTCAGAGTCACATTAAAAATTATGGCACAGTTGCCCCAGGTAACCTTACACAGAAAAGAAATCTTTTTTTTTTTTTATAAGAAACTAATGCATTAAATTTTTGCAACATTCGTGAAATAATATTACAATTAAGTTTAAATATCAGGATAAGAAGAAAAAGAAAACGATATGAAGAATTTAAACACGCATGCATGCATGCAAAAAAAAAACAAAAAAAAAACTACAAATTAAAAAGCAATGCAACTTTCCACATAAATAAGCATAATAATGTTATTTTTTAATACTTATTTTTCTATACTTAAAATCATTAGAGGAATAAAATTTAAATCCCCATGGATTGCTGCATTAATCTACTAAATGTGTCCCTAAATACATCCGCAAATATTTATACATCTTGTCACCGGGAAAAAAAAATGAAGGATGAATTTCTTTTATATTCATTTAATTCAATTTACAACTCAGAACTCATAATACATGTATTAAAAACGGCGTTAATATATTTTCTAAAAAAAGAACTTTTGTCATTTTTCAGTTTAAGGAGTTATATAATGCTTCTTTTGTTGTTGTTTTAGGCACTCACTTTCGTTTGCCGCGATTTCATAAATAAATATTCTTAACTGCGTGTGAAATCAATACAACGTACCTAAGACTGACGAATATTATATTATCTCGCTTCAGGGAACGGTCCAAATTTCTTACTGAAAGGTAGGAAAGGTTATTTCATTAAGTAATGGGCCTCTGAATATTTTAATGTTTCTAAAAATAATGTCTCGTTTTATGCTCAGGTGTTGTATCTGTTTTCAGAAGCCTGGTTTTATTCTTCTAATGCAAAGTATTTAAACCTTTTTTTTAGTCTCATGGCGTACTAAAATGCATAGTTATACTTTTGAGACACATTTCGATGTATAGTTGTATTTCTGTGGTTATGTTTAAAATATGATGCTACAAAAGGTATTAAAGGAATATATCTTTTTCAATTTATTTTTAAACACTAACAGAATTCGCCATTACAGCTAATAAAAGCGTACTTTTTTATAAATTATATTTTCAAAAGTACAATTTTTAAAAATTTGTTTTTCATTTCTCTCTTTGTTTTACATTATATGTAATGGGATATCTGATCTCGGCATTGCAGAGTATCTAATTTGTAAGATGGAATAGTATTTTACATAGCGTACTTGTAAAATTTTACCAAAAAGTATAAACAAGTTAAATATTTTAAGTTCAATTTACAAAGTTTATATTATTACCCGATTATTAACTTATATTATTTACGATAGATCTAAAGTTTGTAAAATTTGATAAAAATGGTTCTTCTTTCCAAAAAATTTTACACCTGATGTAGACTAGATAAAATATTAGTCGAATAATTGTTAGAAAATTATGCATGAAAATCACTTAAAATCATCCAAACTTAGCTAAAAATTGCTAAAAGTGAAAAAGAAAATACACATAAAAGGCATATAAATACTTTCATTCAGATCATAGATCATCTGAATAGTATATATGCCTTCAAAGTGTATTTTTTATCCCTTTTAGCAATTTTTAGCTTAGTTCGAATAATTGTGTTTATAACTTTAATAAATCTACACAAAATTCTACTTTGTTAGAGTAATCCCGATCACAAAATCTATCACATGTTTTAGGTAGGCTGCATTAAGAAAAAATATACTTCTATTGCCTCTTAAAATCTTGATAGAAAGTAGCTAAATATTTAGGCGTCACACTGGGATAATTTAAAGACACACCGATTGGAAAACCCTGCTCTGGTGTTTAGATTTTTCTTTTTATAACTCGTTTGATAGTATTATTAATAATTTATTGATAATGAAAATAATTAACTATTAGGCTTTTTAATGAAGAGCAAGGACCAATATTTTAGGGGGGTTTTAAATGGTACTAATTTGCTTTATATTCCGAATGTTTGGGGTTGCATTTTTTTTTTTAAAAGATGGTCTGATATTTAGGTTTCCATAAACCATTAGACAATAAGGTTAATTCCCTTTGAATTTACGTTAACGATGTATTAGATCAATCAGATAATCGGATTCCGAATATTTTTATACTTTTTAAAAATGATGTTTTGTTCTATAAATGTGTTTCTTGTTTCTAATTATTTAATAGATTATTTTAGTAGTTTTTAGATTTTCAAAATAGTAATTCGTTCCTTGATTTCATTTTCCACGCTACTAGTGGTTTTTAAAAAGAATAACGACATTACGTATCGTTTTTAGTTTTCCATAATTCCTATTTAATTTGTAAAGATATTACAACCTACAACAGAAGAAGTATATGAAGAAAATAAAATTGACATCACATAGTTACAAAATTTGTACCGAAAAGTTTTTTCAACATTTGTATTACTTTTGATACAACCCTCATATAATTATCTGAGCATTTGTCTCCATCCTCTTTCCTTACGCTCAATTATGGATCAGGATATTAAAAATATACGTTCTTTTGTTAAATTATTTGTATGATAAAAATATTACTTTTTTTCGATAATTTTGAAGTAGTACATAACGTTTACTTTTAATATCTAAAATATTAAGACTTTAAAATTTTTTTATATGAATTTATTCATTTTTTCCCTTATAATAGAATACAGTATTTAAATTATATCGCAGGAGTTTTATTTTCTAATATTTTAAACATTCCAGCTTTATTACGAAATAGACTTTTTATAAACGCTTTTGAAACACATTAACCGATGTAGCAGAAATGACGGCTTGGGAAATACAGCTCGATAAGTGCCGCTTTTGAATATTTAGTATGTTATAAAATTATTTTCTAGATTTCATCTGAGTTGCAAATATTTCATTTGAAGTTTACCTATCATTAATATTACTTTAAAGTACGTTTCAGTTTACTAATGCAAAAGTTTTCTCTTTGGACAATTTGGTTCTAGTATAACATCGATGAAAATACTTGAATAATATTTGACTGAAATCGCAAAAGTTTTATTGAATACTGATAGTTTGAAAAGAATGAATATTACTTTCAAAGTATCTGATTGAAAGATTATTTAATTGAAATTTTATCTTTTTTTAATGAATACGACTGTAAGATGAAAAGAGAATATTGATCTCCTAGGAGAAACATTTATTGAACTTAATTAATTTCGAAAGCGAAGAATGATAAAACAGTTTTCTGGTTACATATAATCAGATTTTTAATTAATCCGTCTGAGTTATTAATTGGTATTGAAGAAATTGAGTTACTTTCCTTGCATATTTGAAATATTTCCCCTCAAACTTATTATGTGTGGATTTAAATATCAATAAGCATTTTAGCAGTGATTGAATTAGAAAAATACAACTTTACTAGTGGATAAATGCAGTAAACCTGCGTTATTTAATGATTTTTTTCAACACTTTTCTTTTGAAAAATTAAAATAGTTGTATTGCATTTGATGGAAAACTTAAAAATCTGCTGAACGCGGAATATTTCAGTAGACTACATATTAATATATTACTTTCAAAGTTTTTACTTAAAGATGATTTTTATTCAAGTTTTATCCTTTTTATTACCGCCTTATGTTACATTAATTCAAAACTATCAGAATACAAAGTTTAAACTAGTATTAAAATTTTTAATTTCAAATTTTTGTTACTTTTAACTTTATTAAAATTTCTAAATTTACTTCAACAAACACATTAACGGCGTGGGAAGTACAGGTAGATAAGTGGAACTCTCAAAAATTTACTATATTATAAAATTAGAAAATAATTAGTAGAAATAATCAGTAGAATACATATTAATATATTACTTTCAAAATTTTTACTTAAAGATGATTTTTATTCAAGTTTTATCCTTTTTATTACCGCCTTATGTTACATTAATTCAAAATTATCAGAATACAAAATTTAAACTAGTCTTAAAATTTTTAATTTCAAATTTTTGTAACTTTTAACTTTATTAAAATTTATAAAATGTACTTCAACAAACAAATTAACGGCGTGGGAAGTACAGGTAGATAAGTGGAACTCTCAAAAATTTACTATATTATAAAATTAGTAAATAATCAGTAGAATACATATTAATATATTACTTTCAAAGTTTTTACTTAAAGATGATTTTATTCAAGTTTTATCCTTTTTATTACCGCCTTATGTTACATTAATTCAAAATTATCAGAATACAAAATTTAAACTAGTCTTAAAATTTTTAATTTCAAATTTTTGTAACTTTTAACTTTATTAAAATTTCTAAAATTTACTTCAACAAACATATTAACGGCGTGGGAAGTACAGGTAAATAAGTGGAACTCTCAAAAATTTACTATATTATAAAATTATTTTCTGGGTTTCATCTGCTTATCAAACACAGTTTCATTTAAAACCTTCCATTCATTAATATTATTTAAAAGTCAGTTTCAATTTATTGATTCAAAAGTATTCTCTTTTGATAATTTGATTACAATATTGCATTAATGAAAATACTTGAATCATATAAGATTGAAATATGGCAAAGGTTTTATTGAATACTGATAGTTTGAAAAGAATGCATATTACTTTCAAAGTGTCTTGACTCAAATATTATTTAATTGAAAGTTTTTATTTTTTAATGAATTCGAAAGATGAAAAGAGAATATTGATCTCCAAGGGACAGAAGAAACATTTATTAAACTGATGGTTAAGGTGAAGAATTATAAAACTGTTTTCTGATTATATATGAAATCAGATTTTACATTGACACGTTTGAGTTATTAATTTGTACTGAAATAAATTGAGACGCTATTTTTGTATATCTCAAATATTTCCTTTCAAAAGTTATTGTATTTGGATTTAAATATCAATTTGTATTAAGTAATGAATTGGAGAAGTACAATTATTTTATTGGGTAAATGCAATAAATCTGTGTTATGTAATGATTTGTTTTTCAATAATTCTCTTCCAAAAAGTTAAAATCATTTCATAAAATTTGATTGATAATTAAAAGTTTTTATTGAATACTCATACTTTGAAAAGAATGCATATTATTTTCGAAGCATCTGACTAAAGATTATTGTATTGAGATTTTATATTATATTAATGATTACGATAGTAAGGTAAAAGGCGAATATTGTTCACCAAGGGACAGGAAAAAACATTTATTGAACTTATAATTAATTTCGAAGGCGACTAATGATAAAACTGTTTTCTAATTATTTAGTATGTAATCAGACCTCTCATTAAAGCTCCTGAGTTGTTAATTTGTATTCAAGAAAATGAGGTCCTTTGTGAAATATCTGAAATATTTTCTTTCAAATGTTACTGATATGGATTTTGATATCTATTTACATTTCAGCTGCAATTTAATTGGGGACGAAACAGAAAAAATTCGATTACATTACTGTATTATTCTATTCTAAGTGAGATTTCACGATGCTGTACTATTTATAGGAAAATGCATGTGTATTTTTGAGGTATCGTTTATAGAAAATGATTGATGTGGCATTTAGAGTTATTTTACGGATCTGCACAAAAGAATTCGAATACATTATCGTGTATGATCGGTAGATGAAGAATGAACCTTTACGTGTTACATTTTCTTACCTAACTACACTTTAGTATAATATATTGCGTGTATAAATTCTACGAACTATATTCAGAGGAAGGAAAGGATTTTAAGTAATTACCATCTACTGACAAGAACATCTAAGCACGTTTTGAACGTATTTTACAACTGACAAGAATTTTACTTTACCGTTGATGTAGTGTAATATAAATAAAATCATTTAGATGGTTACACCAAAGAGTGCGGATACATTATCTTGTATATATAGAAATTTTTAGAAAGTCCATTTAGTTGCCCTATGTTTTTTAGATCCGAGATATCGGTTTTTAGCATGCTTTCAATTAACCGTTTTCAGCTGTGTAATTGAATTTATGCATGCAACAGTAGCCAATTAATATTCACTTTAATGTTAATATTAACGCTGTTACTATATGATATCTGCCTGTAAAACATGTTTGTAGAACATGAAAATATTTTCTTGAGAATTAATAGCATCCGAAAAAACAATATTCCAATTTGAAAAAAACGGATAAATGCACTATAAATACTACTCGGAAACGTTTCCCAATATCAGGGGTAGCTCAAGTATCTATGTTTTTATAAATGCTTCTTTCAATCTGGAAATATATTAGCTTTTAAGGTCTCTAAATATAAAGAACATATCGCTCATCCACAAGAAAATTGATGCATCTCGACAAAAGTAAATTTCGTAGCAGAAGCAACAAACAATTTTCATGATTTTACTGTAACATGGAATTATAGCACTTAACTCTGCATGCAGGGATAAAAATGTGCATAAAAGCTTAAAACAAGTGAGAATGAAGCCATAGGATGAGGTTTGGATGGTTGGGTAATTTTACTTCCCCACACAATCCACTCCTCTTCTGAGGTCACAAATGGACATATAGCGTAATAAAGTGATTTTTCTTATAACTACACTTGCGAAATTTTTTATGTAGCAATACACACCTATGACAGAACTATTAGTGGAATAAAACTCAAAATGAATTTTTGCGAAATGTGTCACTTTTCGGGTGAGCGATATGTCGGAATCGGGGGTATTTCGGAAGAGGTTTTTGTGTATTTTCATTTGTGGTTACATGTTGCATTGTATTTTTTCTAGAAAAAAAAAATAGATTTGCCTTTTTTTTACAGTTTCTTACGCCTTCCCCCCTTTTTTAACAATTCATAAATTGTGTGTATTAGAATTGGACACCGAGTCTAAAATGATTAACTAAAAATCTGATACGGCATTCAAATATATCAACAGTAACCGCTTCAGAAATGCAAGTTGAAGAAAAGCATTTTATTTAAATGACTTTTATTTTTTGTAACGTTTATTATGTTATTTAATCATTTTTATAGTCCAGTATTGCAATAGTTTCTCGAATTCCGATTACTAATATTACATTCAAATCAATTTCTATTTATAAATGTAAAATTTTTCTCTTTTCGCAATTTGATTACAGTTACAGATTATTAAAAATTCTTGTATTATATTTGATCGGAAACTTAAAGTTTTTTTTTTTTTAATATTGATCTTTTCAAAAAGAAACATATTACATTCAAAGCAACTGACTCAGAGATTGTTTTAATTGAAATTTTATCTCTTTTAGTAAGTACGAAAAAAAGATAAAAGAAGGTATTGATTTGTAATAGACAGGAGAAACATTTATTGAAATTATAATTAATCTCGAAGGCGAAGAATAATAAAAGTGTTTTCTGATTATATATCTAATCAGATTTTTCATTAATCCGTCCAAGTTATTAATTCCCAGTGAAGAAATTGAATAGTTCCTCAGAATATCAGAAACCCTCCACCCCCCAAAAAGGCATATGGTTTTAAGAATCGATCTGATATTTCAGCGGTGATTGACATCCAGAAATGTAATTATTTTATCAAATAAATTCAGTGGGTCTGTGTTATTTAATGATTAAATTTTTGTTCTCGTTAAAATACTTTCATTGCGTTTGATTGAAAAGATAAAATGTATTCGATACTAATCATTTCAGAAGAATCTATATTAATATATTTATTCCGAAGCATTTTACTCAAAGGTAACTTTTATTATGGGATTTTTTTTTTCATCTTTTAAACAACGGATTTTCTTATGGCTTGCTCTCAATCAGAAAACCTCATGGAACTTAAAAAAGCCATTGATGGGAAGAAATTATTGCTTTAATAAGTGTTGTACTTCTGATTAGATTTATAGATGTTATAACACAAATTTGATCACTCGTGAGATTAAGAATTTTTAATGAGAATTTTTAATATTATGCTGTGCGTACTGCGAATATTCTTTTAAAATTTTCATTTAAAATGCTAAAATTCACATCTATTACTTTATTGCTTTGTTATAGGTGTACAATTAAAATCTTCCTCAAAAACAGTTTTTATTCTTTTTTTAAGTTTTTTTTTTTTTTTTTTAACCCAATGAAACTGACACTTTTCATACTGAAGTAGTATATTTTTTAGATTATTTTATTTCTGTAGAGATTTTACTTGAGCATTTCATATTTTACAGTTGTTATTTAAAACAAAAACCCTATAAAAATCATATTAAAAACACAAATGTATTTCTTAATTATTACGAAATATTTCTGATTTTAGTTCTATGAAAAGACATCAAAGGCACAGGATCACTATGCATAAGGCACAAAATCACTTTTCGTTGAAGTAAGTGACTTCACTATTTTAAGGTTAGTGAAATACACCAAAGATGAATGAGCGTGTGGAGACATTTGCAATACATGGTCAGCGAATACCTACCTAAATGCGTTGAATACTTATAAGTATTTACTAATCAGGTGAGGGAAATATTATATTTTTTATATCATATTCAAATTCTATATATAAAAATATTTTACATACCAGAAAACTCATATTTTGCCTTTGCATATTTAATTGTGGTTTGACAGTAACTTTTTTTTCTTCTTAATTTTTTTAAAACTAAAATTATAGTGATATATTTCACATTTAAGTAAATTATTTTCCAAACATATTTGCAGCAGTATGAAACTTTAACTTGAACTATGAGATTTGGATTTTTTATTACCTGATTTTTAAAATCAAAGTAAAACCTTTAAATTGAAACAATTATTATAATCGTTATCAAGTACTTCTGACATTTAATACTACGAAAAGATATAGATCGCGGAGATATGGTACAAAATATTCTGGTTTGTTTTCAGTCACAATTAATTCTTCGAAATGGCTTCGTCGTTTTGGGGTCACTGAAACCCACCGAAGATCAATGAATGTGTGGGGACAATTACAAGTACATGCGAGGGTCTGCCCTTAATGCGTTGAATACCTATTAAGTATTTACTATTGGAGAGAGAGGTGGATTTTGTTCAGGCGTTGGCGTCCACCTGTCTGGGATCGACCAAGTTTATTATGTCATCGGTCGTCATAGCAACCGGGGGAGAGACCCAGCTGTGGTGTCCTATGGAAAAGCAATTGCTTCTGTTAGCAGCTGATGTTTGATAAAAAGATAGCACTAAGCTGTTGGGAATAAAAGCTTCCGAATGCTGAATGTGTCTCAATTTATGAAAGTTAATGAAAATTAACTGTTCAAAGTGTCTGGATAATTCGATTTAATATTTTGTTCGTCGATACATTCGAATGATTAAGTTTCATCATTTCAATATAGAAGGGTATACAAAAATCTGCTATATTTTCCGCATAAAAAAATAATAAAGTGCACGAAAAATTGTTTAAAATTATCAAAGATGCAGTTAGCTTGGATAGAATGAGTTAAATGTTGCTTAAATGCTTGAATTAATTTTTATCTTCTTAATCTTATCTATTTCTTGTATCTTGTATTCATTATTTGCTCCTTTGCTTAAATACGGATGCACAAATTCAAGTTTTGTTAGAGATCTTTAAGGCTTGAGAAACATAATTTGTATATGTAATATTTAATGATGCGTTCCCAATTAGATCGATACTAATGTTATATACTAATATTTATAATTACTTTAATATTATTACATCTTATATTTTTTAGTGAAGCAAACCTTTCTATGTATACACGCAGGATTAAAAAAAAAAGTCTCTGTAAAATGATAAAGTAAAAATTCATATGTGAATTTTAAAAAGGAAAAATCGTAAAGAGAACTATTTTTATAAACTACTACACCTTTGAAAAAGTCTTTCCAACACCAACCTACTCCTTTTTTTATTCTTTTTTATTTTTCCTATAAGCGCATTTAACGAGTGATGTTTAAATATATAAAAATAACCTTATCGAGAAATATAGTCTCGTATTACAATTTTTTTTATATATAATAGATTTTAAACGAAATTATTTTATAACTGCACATGTACAATTCCTGATATATTTTATCGGTTTCGTTTGAAGAATAAAAATTTCCCTTTTATACTTAATGAAGTGTTTATTATAGGGGATACATCGAGTGTGTCACCATGTGTGATTATATGTATTTTTTTTTCACTCGTATTTCTTATGACACAGTGATTTATCATATACAGGGTGATTCAAAACTCCACGTGGTTGCATCTTCTTCTATCTCTTATCCTGATACCGTTATAATATATCATTCAAAGAAAAGTTATCAACTTTTGTTAAAATATTTTCATCAATTTTAAAGTTAAGAGCAAGAATCATATTTCAGACTGGAGTGAGACACTGAATACATAGATTGTTTCTCTAGTTTCTTAGATAAAAATTATTTGTTGTAGTGTGCTCTATCATCCCCCTAAAGATTGTACTGATCACCCTAAAAACACGTGAAGCTCGAACTTCTTGTCCAAAACTTCCTACAGCTCCTCCACCCCGAACCAAGAAAAAAAAGACTGTATAATGGAGCTTCTAATTAAAATTGTTTTTAAACATTACATTAAAACATTTTTTGGAGGAAAAAGTTCCTCTAATGGTCTAATGAAAGAGAAAATCTACACTACTTCAGGAAACTTGTCTACTCGGAAATCTGAATGTGATCAACAGCCTGTTAACATATCATATCTCATCAGCTTCGGCTGAATTTTGTAATTTCAGACATCAATAAAGAAGACCGGGAGGGACATCTATATTCCACAGACTTTAGTCTTAGTCTGAGCAGTCTCTCTCGGGCACTAAAAGTAAAAGCAAAAGATTATTTTAAAGAATGCTGCATAACATATTTGTGGAAAATTTTACAGTATATTTTAGATCACTTTGTGTTCGTAAGATACACAATAGCGATATTAATGATTATTTAGACGGTTATACTTTTCAACATCCAAATAAAGATTCATTAAAAAAAATTAATGTAGTTTAGAATTTTAAAAAGGAGGTTTAAAAAAATCATAACTTTTGAAACTGTTTAAAAATCAGATTTTTGGATATATTTCCAATGATTCCGTTAACAGAAATTCATTATCGCTAGTACTATTTTTACAAAAGATATTGCCGCATCCTGGGAACAATTAAGTCCAGTTATTGCCTGGCTCAGCTATGAAGGTGAAAAAAATGCAAGCCTGATTCACGCCCGGCGCGAGTCTGCTGAAAAAAATTAAGCCCGAGCTCAGGCACGGTGTAACTGTCCGATGCCGATCACTACGCTCTGGACATGTTATGTTTCTGTATTGATGTTGTCAAACTAGCATCGACTCGTGCAGAACATTTATATTTATTCTCGCGAAAATCACATCCATTGAAAATGATTCATATTTTATCGATTTCGTTTATTTTTTTATTTTTATTTTTATTTATTTTTATTTATTTATTTATTTTTTTAGGCAAACTTAATTTTTAATCGGCCCGGCTGGCCTGTTTATTTATTTATTTATTTTTTGTCAGCCCGTCTGTTTATTTTGTGTATCGGACCGGCCGTTACAAAAATTGTCCTAATTCTGCTGGCCGGGCATTGCACGGGCCTTGGACCAAGCCCTGGCCAATGCAGATCTCTATACAGTGAACATTAAAGAAAGAGAGCTGTTTAAGGAAATATAAGTGAACTCGTGGCTAAACTACTCTCCTAGGGCAACATTTCTACACTGTAAAAAAAATTCCGCAACGTTCCTGGGAAGAAATGGGCAGCTGAGTTGCCCATTATTTCCAAGAAACATTTCTTGAAAATGACTGGAACTTTACTGTATATGTTAAAAACTTTCTACAGAAATGCCAGTAAGTTTCCTGCGAAATACCAGGAATATTTCTGTTGACAGCAAAACATTACTGGCAGTTCACAGCATGCGGGATCCGCAGACGATTTTTACATTTCCAGTTGACAATTTTCGCTTTATTATCATTATTTGTTAGAATGAAAAAATATTTTGAAATTGACATCAAAATTATTATTTATAATTTACACGAAAAAATAAATTTTTTGTTAAAATTCAATAAAGTAAATATATATACTATATATTGTTTCTGAACTTTGCTTAAAATATAAAAATATATAAATGTAAATAATAATTAGAAAAAAAATCTAGACATAAAATATTTTGGGTTTTCGTCAGTAATTATGTTAGTTTACAAGTTAGATAAAATACATATAAATTTTCATGAAAAAAAAAAAACCTAAACGTAATTGTATATTTCTTCCGAAAATAAAAAAAATTCAAATTTGCAGCAATTCAAAGTGTCAAATATACATCAAATTTAAATCAAATTGTAATAAAGTGTTAAAATATAAAATTAATTAAAAAAGAAAAAAAAAGTCAAGAGGTAGCATCGAACTCGGGCCGTACGGGTGGCGTGCGAGCCTTCTGCGTCCACACCACGAAAGACACGTTGAGAGCTGCAAACTAATGGGTATTTGAAACGTATGCTAAACCTCGGCATCTAATTTCTGAAAATCTAAGGCCCATTTGAAGAAATCCTTTCACAAGAATAATTAGATATAAGAACTCTAAAACATACTTTAAATTAATCAAAATCGGTGAGAATCATGTTTCATGGTCCCCTGGTTAATAGAGATCCAAATAATAGGTGTATTTTTTTTACACGGTCTGCTCGTTAAACATTCCACAGACAAGTACGAGAGATAATCTCTTAGCGATGTCACAGAGGTATTGTATTTTCATCTGAATTGTCTTGACAACAGAGACGTAAAGAATTATGTCGTCTATTGATTTATTTGCATTCCATATTGATTTTTTTACATTCATTTAAGGAATTCGTTTTCGACACTCGCGCGCGAGCAACGGATTATAGCAAAAAAATAATAAATGGCGGCCGCAGCGTTTTGCTGTTTCCAACTTTTGTTCAGGAACGTTTCAGATAAGAAAACCAGAATTTCACAGGAAAGAGCTAAATTATTCTGAAAACCTGAGAAAAGGCGAAATGTTCCTGGATTTTACATGGAACGTTACCATTTTTTTTTTTTTTTTTTTTTTTTTTTTTTTTACAGTGTACCATCGACGAGTTTCCAAATATGTTTAATTTAGAAAACTTTTCCCGGACGAAAGGGGCTTTAATATGATACTGTGCTTTTCCTAGCTTCAGAAGTTAATTGAGTCCTGTTTCTTGTTTGTGAAATTTTTTGTTTCTTTCTGTATTAGATAATAAAAGTGAAGTTGTAAAAGAAGGATTTTTCAAGTTTGTGACTTAATGCTCAGAGCTATTATATGCCTAGAAAATAGTCAAATACAAGTTAACTAGGGGGGATCAGCCCCCTGCTCGCTAATGCTCGTCAACCCCAATGAATTGCTACGAGGTTCATATTGGGATCGCTACGCGATCCCAGCTCGCTTCGCTCGCTCTCCTCTATTTATCTCAACTCTAGCCAGAATGAATGCTAATTCAAATCATTACAACGTATTAAATTTACAAATATTTTTAATGTATAAAAAAGTAATAAAAATCTTTGTTGAAAATTTAAATAAAAATGTACCTTGGAAACAGAATTAATTTAAAACCTTAGTGAAAATACAATAGAAAATATTTTTAGCTGGGCCGCTGTGCGATTCAAGCAGCAACATATAAAATTTACAAATATTTTAATTCATAAAAAAGTAATTGAAAATTTTATTGAAAATATAAATAAAAATGCATCTAATCAAAAGTTTGGCGCTGTGACTTGTTGATAATCATTGAGAAAGCTAAGTGAACAGGAAATTGACGCCGTTTAAATTTAAATGGCATGTTAGTGTCCGATGGGGTCCTTCTCCTTTCATTTTGCCTATAGTATTAAAATTACGGCTTAAATTAATTTAAAACTACAATAATACTCTATAAAATATGCTACACATCACGCTATCGAACTGTAAACAAAACGTTTTCGCCTGTGTCTAAATACAACCTTGAATCAAAAAAGCTGATTCACTGAATTCTTCATGTCACCGTAAAACGGGCCAATAGCAATTGTCATTCATGTATTGCTCAAACGGTTTGCGTTAAAAGAGAGATTCTGTCTGAATTTTCATTTGCTGAGTGAGTTGGGACATGTGACCATAACTTAACCACTGAGAATCGTCGCTTTGGCTGTTGCCAAATAGCAAGCTGCAAATACAGCCCTTTTTTAGCGCAACGTAAGAGAAATATATATATATAGATTTTAATTATTACCCGACTGCCAAGAAGAATTATGCGTTTCACGCGTATCTGGGTATTTGGATTTCTTTATATCCTCGAAACATCCCAACAGCTGGATGGATTTTAATGAATGGGGTCTCTATCGATTCGCCTTAACCGTCCGATGGTTATAGACTAGGTTTTGTTTTTATAAATTCAAAATGCCGGCCGTAAAATACAAAATGGCGGTAGAAACGAAATTTTTTTCTTACGCACCTTATTGAGTGTCATATCATTGGATAGGTCTTTCAAAATGAAGACGACGTTTCTTTGACTATTTTACAGTCAGAAGCTTCGTTTAAATATTACACAACCTGGAAGTTTTGTAGGTAGGATCTCTAGCTTTACGAAAACTATAACCTTCATAAAAATCTATAGGCCTCATCAAAAACGTATTTATAGATAGAAATTAACAATTAAATACAACTTAAAAGTCATCGGTATAAGTAAATAAAAAAAATTGGTAGGTAATATAAAAAATAGTTTCACATTGATGAGAAATAATTAATTCGGATTTTTTGATTTTTTAAATTTAATATATAATTGTTATTTTAACGCATATTTTTCGTTTATTTTTTCGCCTTATTACTAATTTTTAACGGTAAGTAAAGGATGAAATGCTCATGTCCCATCATAATTTTTTAAGTAGTAAAAAATCTAATCATTCTAAATAGAATATCTGAAGTTTTATTTTATTCATATTTATGTTTAAAGTAAAATGATAAATCTGTGTATATTCTTTTTATTTCCTTAAAAAAAGAAAAATGGAAGAAATAAGCACTTCTTAAAATAATTTTACTTACATTATTCTAGGATTGTTATTGATAAAAGCCCTCTAACAAAATAAGTTTCTTATCTAAAAAAAACCAATAAATATTTAATGTCAATAGAAAAATTCCAGGATTCTTTACTTTTTAGAAATATTTACTGCAATTCATGTTTAAGAGCTCTCCGGGGAAAATAATAAATAATTATTTTACATTTTTAAGAATGTATTCCCATCTCATGAAAAGCTACCCTAGAGGAAAATATTTTTTTTAAGGCGACACACTTCATTAATAAAGATTTTTTTACAAAGATTAGCGTAATTATATCATCATAATTATTTCCCGAGTGAGGTTAATTAAATCATTATAGCTATTACATTATTCTCTTTCAATTAATATAATTAAAATGTTAAAAGTAAAATAACTAGATATTAGTTTGTAATGATTATAAATGTATATAGTGTGTCATTTTCAATTAAAGTGTTAAACTTAGTTAAACAGTTGACTCAGGGAATTCATAAAGATTGATTTCTGTGTAATAACAGATTTATTTTATTTAAAAATGGCAAAAAAACTTTATTGCTGTTTCCTTGACTTAGTCTTTGTTGTAGAACTGCTATTCATTTACCTTGGCAAAGACTCCGAAAAAAGTTTTTTTCAAAGATTGATTATCTATATCATCATTATTATTGGCCTGCGAAGGTTAATTAAATGATTATATCCATTATGGCATTATCTTTCGATTAATGACATTTAAATGTTAAAACATAATGACTAGAGATTCATTTTTATTTATTAAAAATTTAGCGTGTCACTTTTAATTAGAGTGCACGCGTGGTTAAACGTTTGACTAAGCCGATTCATTTAAATTGATTTCTATGTAATAAATTTATTTAATTAATAACTAACAGTTATCTCTCTTGAGCCCTTGACAGTCGCTGTTTCAGAATTGTATTTTATTTTCTATTCATATTGTTAAAAATATTTGGAAAATTCCGCCATATAATAATATTGTGATTATTACAATTTCTTTTAATTACAGAACATTTTAAGAAATCATGATTTTCAGATATACTAAACCATATATTATTCGTTTATATTTTTTAATTCAATAAATATTGTTTTAAACTTAAAATGGCTTTTAATATTTTTTAAATCTACATTAAGGAGCTTTAGATGTAGGCAGATTCGAAATTTTTAGAAAGAGAAGAAAGAAATTGCAAAACACTTCGTTTAAAAATAATTTTATTTACATAATTTTATGACTATTATTGATAAGAAAATAATGTAATATTGTAATAATAAATTTATTTAACTAATAAAGTTTCAATTATTGCTCATGGCCCCTTGACAGTAGCTGTTGTAGAACTGTATTTTTTTTTCCATTCATGCTATTAAAACTTTTTGGGGAAAGTCCGTCAAATAATTTTAATGTGATTTTTACAAATATGGAACATTTATTCAAATCAAGATTTTCAGATATAATGAAGTATATGCATATTATTGCTGTACAGGGGGAGTTCAAATTGTTTTTTTTTTTTTTTTTTCAAAATAAGAAGGTTAATAGTACCCACCCAGACGAGTAATAATTCTATGGATTATAGGGTCGCAAACCACTCATTTAATCCAATATACAGTGTTTTCTACCCTAATTGAACTGAAGTATATTGTAATGAAATCTTTAATAGATTTACTCGCATTTGTTGTATATATGATAACATACAAAAAGAAAAGTGGCAGAAGTTCCCATTATACGCACCAGCAGTATGCATTTGACGCTCCACATTTTAGACTGTTATTATCAGTTCATACGGTATTATCGACTGCGTGAATACCCTGTTTTTCCATAACTTTTTGCGATGTTATCACATTTCATACAAAAGAAGGTACATATCGTTACATTTTTATTGTAATATTTTTATTTTTCGCAAAATTATTACTGACTAGCCGATTTCAGCTAGGGTGAAACACACTGTATTTGTGACTAAAAAAATAGTTCGCAACTCCGTGTTCTATGGTAATTATTGCCCGTCTAAATGTGTACTGTCACCCCTCTTACTTTGTAAAAACAATTTACACTCCCCCTGTATATTTTAAAATTCAGTGATCATTTTTTTTAAAACTTGAAATAGTCTTTATTTTGTATTTTTAATTTTGATTTAAAATCTGCATTAAAGTGCTTTACATGTAGACACGTTCGAAATTTTCAGAAAGAGAAGGAAGAAACAGTAAACTATCCGTTATTTATTTATTTATTGAACAACAAACATACGACTTGTGTGCTTGACATGAGAGCCCGCTTATAAGTCGGAGACAAGATAGCACAAGGAACTATTACAACACAAGAGAAATACATCCTGGGAGTTCCACACAAAGAGTGTGTGCAATGGAACCAGCGGGAATCGAACCCACAATCTCTTACGCTACAAGCGATTAGCAGACCGGTGCTTTGACCGTTCAGCCACACAGCATTAAAAAATTATTTTATTTACATAATTTTATGACTGTTATTGATAAGAAAATCAGTTTTCTTTAAACAATATTGAAAATCAATAAAATAAAGGCGCATTCTTTACTATTAAACAAACTGTCATTCTTGCTTAAAACCTCCCCGGGGTACAAAGCAAATAAATGATTGGTTTAGATTTTTAAAATTGCATTCAAATCCCATCAAAAACTAGCCTAGAGAAAAATAAATTTTTAAGGTGATTTTCTTCTGAAATAAAAGTTCTGTTCAAAGATTAATGCAATTATATAATCATAATTATTGGTCGACTGAGGTTAATTAAATCGTTACAGTTATTATTTTCTTCTCTTTGAATTAATTTAATTTAAATGTTAAAATAAAATAACGAAAAGTTGATTTTTATTGATTATAAAATTTAATGTCATTTTTAATTAAAGTGTACGCTTAGTTACACATTTGGTTTAGGGTATTCACTTACATTGATTTTTATGTAAAACAGCCTACTTAAATTAATAAATTTAACAATTTAAATTATTGGTCCCTTAGCAGTCATTGTTGAAGAAATGTATTTTTTTCATTCATGTTGGTAATAATCGTGAATGAAGTTTTATGTTTGTCGTATGATTGCAATGGTACAATTACAACTGATTTCAGTTATCATAAATTTATTGAAATCAGTTATATATCTGATTTAAATATTAAAATAACTAGAAATTAAATATTAATGATTATAAGTTGTCTCATTTTTATTGAAATCATGATTAGACATTTAACTAATGGAATTCTTATACATGTATTTCTGTGTAATAACAAATTTATTTAGTTAATAAATTAACAATTCTTATGAATGGCTGCTAGGCAAACGTTGTTATAAAACTGCATTTCTATTCGTTCATACTGGTGAAGAAATCAGAGAATTTATAAGCCAAAAAATGTTCCTAGACAGATTAATGTAATTATATCATCATAATTATAGGACGACTAAGGTAAAATAAATTATTATGGTGAATAGACTATTCTCTTTCAATTACTATAATTTGCGCGTTAAATAAAATACCTACAGACTGACTCTTAGTTTTAATAAAACCGTGGTGTCATTTTTAATTAAATTATAATCCGTGTAAAACATTTACCCAGAGGATTCGTCTACATTAACTTTGGTGTACTAATTGCTTTAATACATAAGTTTGAACATTTTTACTATCAGTCCTGTGGCACTCATTGTTGCGGAACTTTTATTTCTTTCCATTCATTTTTTTTGGGGGGGGGGGGAGGGGGGGGGAATATAGTTACAGAATTGCTGAACAATTGTCATGTTATAATTACAAGTAATTCTGAATTTAATTAAGTTGTAAAGCCATTATATTATTCTCATTCAGTTGATCTAACTTAAATGTAAATATAAAGTAATTAGAAATCAATTTTTAATTGTTATAAATGTAGTGTGTAATTTTGAAATAATGTATAAGCCTGGTTAAATATTTGGTAAGGAAAAATACCTACATTTAGTTCTTTATTATGACAGCTTTATTTAATCGAATGGGTGAGGGAAGAAGGGCTTATGCTACAAATTTGGGGATATAAAGTTTTTTTGTTTGAAAAGTGTGTATGTGAAATGATTGTTGATTACCCATTGTTAAAAATTGCTACCTCATAATATGCAAATTTGTTTACTTTAAATAAAAATTTCAAACAATAAACTAAAAGTAATATTATTATTTTCCATACGCATCTAACTAGTTTTTTAGCCAAAAGTGGAAGGTAATTAAAATCGGCATTAGGTACTCACAGCATCGCTAATCAATGACATTAATAGTTTTTCCTCATCTAATTAAAGTTATAAATTTTTAACATAGGGATCTTCTCCCAAATACCCATTCAAGTAACAAAGTCAATGATTTGTAATACCCGTCCCTTAACAGTCACTGTTCAGAAATTTATTTATTTTTATTTATGTTGAGTAAATAACGTAAGAGATGTTATTTGACATATGTTACATTATTTACCAACATAAATAGAAATAGAACTGACTTACATTTACATATTTGTCACAAAATTGTAATGCTCTATCTAATTATTGAAAGTTTATTTCAAGGAAATATATCGTCTAATTTAATTTATATCCAATCGTTTAGGCAAAAATGTAAGAGAAATTATCGATTTTTCGCATAATTGTAATGTGATCATTACAATTGATTCCATTTATTGCACATTTTAGTAGAATCGATTATGCCAGTGTAATTAAATATTAAAATAAAATAAGTATCGATTGATTTTTAATTTTTGTAAATGTAGTACGTCTTTTTTAATTAAACTATAGCTTGGTTAAATATTTTGGAACACCTTGACATTTATTTGTATGTAATAAAAAAGTTACTTAATTAGTAATTAAAAAATACTGTATTGTTTCTTGACTGTAATTACTCCAAAGCTGTAAAGCTGTAAAATAAATATATATAGCTGTAAAAATATAAATTAATTAGAAATTAATTTTTAATTATTTTAAATGTAGTGTGTAAGTTTTAATTAAAGTGTAAGACTGGTTAAATATTTGGTTAGGAAATATACCTACATTGATTTCTTTATAATGATAGTTTTATTTAACAGAATAGGTGAAAGAAGTACGGCCTATGCTACAAATTTGGGGATGTTGAGTTTTTTGTTGGAAAAGCGACTATGTGGAATGATTGATGATTACCCAGAGTTAAAAATTGCAATCTCATAATATTAAAATTTGTTTACTTTAAATAAGAATTTAAACAAAAAACTAAAAGCGATATTATAACTTTCCTTACCCATCTAACTAGTTTTTAATTACTCCTCAATGCTCAGCAGGAAGACAAAAGTGGGAGGTAATTAAGATTGGAAGAACGGCCTATGTTGCACTAGGTGCTCAGGACATTGCTGATAAATGACATTAATAGTTTTTCACCATTTCTGTAAAGTTTTAAATTTGTAATATAGGGACCTTCTTCAAAATATTCATTCAGTTAATAAATTTAATGATTTGTATTACTGCTCCCTTAACAGTCACTGTTCAGAAATTTATTTATTTATATTTATGTTGGTACATAACGTAAGAGATGTTATTTAACATAGTTTACGTTATTTACAAACATAAATAGAAATAGAACTGACATACATTTACGTATTTGTCACAAAATTGTAAGTGATAACCCACAATTAAACCCAATTAGTGAAAGTTTATTTGAAGGAAATATATCGTCTAATTCAATTTATATCCAATCGTATAGGCAAAAAATGTAAGAGAAATTATCGATTTGTCGCATAATTGCAATGTGATCATTACAATTGATTCCATTTATCGCAAACGTAAGTAGAATCGATTATACCATTTTAATTAAATGTTAAAATAAAATAAGTAGAGATTTACTTTTAATTTTTATAAATGTAGTACGTCGTTTTTAATTAAACCTGTAGCTTTGGTTAAAGATTTCGGGATGCCTTTACATTTATCTCTATGTAGTAAAAAATTATCTAATTAGTAATTAAACATACTATTGTATTGTTTCTTGACAGCAATTATTCCAAAGCTGTAAATCTTTAAATTCATAATGATAAAGACCGTAAGAGTAGCTATACACCATAAAAGATTTATTTATTTATTTATTTATTTACATAAATGATATTATTATAGCATAGCATCATAGCTACACTGTAAAAAAAAACCTGTGAAATTATTAAGAATTCTTTAGGAAACTGGGATGCCTATAACTTTTTATGTAACTGCAACAAAAAAAAATTGTGTAACAGATTCCTGTTTACACTGTAAAATAATAATAATAATAATAATAATAATAATAATATGTAATGTTACTAAGAATTTTCTAGGAATCTGAGATGTGTAGAACTTTTTATGTCACTGAAACAACAACAAAAAAGAAAAAAATGTAATTATCCAGGGTTACCGATAAAATTTACTAAGCATGCATATTTCTGTAGCTTTACAAAAACTGGTTTTGTAGATTTACACCTTTTTTCTTTACAGTGTATAGATAAATTTTAGTAAGCTTGCAGTTTAGTAACAGATTTTTGTAGTTTTTACAAAAACTAGTTTTGTAGATTTACATCTTTTCTTTTACAGTGTATTGAAGTATACTAAACCGTGATAGTTATTATATTACTCGGTTTGATCTAATTTAAATGTTAAAATAAAAGAACTAAAAATTGATTTTTAGCGATTCTAAATGTAGTGAGCAATTTTTAACTAAAGGTTTGAACTTGGTTAAACATTTCAGCAAGGAGTGTTTGACTACATAGATTTTTTTTTTATTTAGTAACAACTTTATTAAAATAATTAAACTAAACCTGTGACTATAAGATCCATTAAGGATCAGGACCTACAGTGCCCAACCCTGTTTTCTTGACTCTGGGCTTCGAGGTGCTATATAGCACAGAGCATATTTTAAGGAATTTTTAGTGGGCGACAATAATCTGTAGTCCAAAATAAATGTCCATAAAATACCCCTTTCCCCCTCCCCCCGATAACCGTAAACCAAATAATAATAATATCGACTGACTGACAAACTCCCTTGCCCTATTAATTATGTCAATTATACTTCTTCTGTTGTTGGTTAACTACGGAATCTTAATTGAATCATGTAAACTGCCTCATTTATAGCTAGGTAACATTAAAGAAAGGCTACATTCTCAGTTCAGACAAACTGCTAATCGTTATGTTAGAAATGGATCTAGCATAACATTCAATCTACCGAATTCTTATACCTAAATAAAAATTCATGAAAAAAATTATCACCTAAAATCATGTTAAACTGTTTCTTACCTTTTATTAATTTGTACACTTTGCGCTTTTGTTCATAACCGTAGTACATAAACTAATTAGGTAATTGGAGCCTGGCATAAAATCTGAAACTGAAAAGTAAATTTGACCTTAATCATTAAATGTTTATTTTTATTGAAATAGTACCGTAAATACTGCTTTAGACACAAAGTGGAACTAATCAAAGAAATAAATTTTCCTCTTCATGTTTAAGAAACATCAAATTAAAAAAAAAAAAAATGAGCCTGTTACATTTTATAGAAAGTTTCCAAAATGCCAAATCAATAATATTTAAAGTGGTTAAACATGTTTGTCTTTTACAAATTACTGTATTTTGCAAAGAGTGGAACTAAACAAGGAGACAGATTTTGCTCTTTTTGTTTTAAAAAATCAAACTCTATCTACACAACATTTCCAAAATTCTCCAACAATGGTTTGAAATTTTTATACAAAAAACTGTCTTACGCAAATACAGAATTGAACAGGAAGAGAAAACGATTTCGTTCTCAATGTTTTAAAAATTTAACCTTTATTAAATTTTTATAATGTTTCCAAAATGCTACAATTATAATTTCAGTAGTTAAGTTTTTTTTACATGTTACTATCTTTAAACGGAGAATTTTTTGACAAACTCATAATTCTCACAGGTTTATTGGCCTGGAAACTTTCTTCTTCTTTCTTTGCTTTCTAGGAACGTAGCAACAACAAGTCTTGGATCATAAATAAAAAAGAAAAGTGTCCAGCTAAACTGATGGCATTGAGCTCACAGGCTATTCGCACTAATTGCATATTATACTCTTATTTTAAAGAATAATGTCACTCAAAACAATAAGTGAAGGGGGATTAGCCCCGTTTCCCCCTTTATACTTAATCAATGAACCTCCAAATCTAATGAGGGAAGCTCCTTAACATAATAAACCAGTATACCAAATTGGAGCAAATCGAATAATTCTGTATGAAAAACTCATTTATCTAATTTAAGGTAGGTTGACTAGCCCCCCCTTTTCCCCCTTTATCCTTAACCAATGAACCCTCAAAAGTAATCAGGGAAGCTCCTTAACATAATAAACCGGTATACCAACTTCGGAGCAAATCGAATAATTCTGCATGAAAAACTCATTTATCTGAATTAAGGGGGGGGGTGAACTAACCACCCTTTTCCCCCTTTATCCTTAACCAATGAACCCCCAAAACTAATCAGGGAAGTGCCTTATCAGAACGAAACTATAAAAAAAAATTTGAAGCAAATAGGATGTTTCTATCAAGAGTTATCGCGTTACGTACGTACATACATACGTACGTACATACAGAACCGGCGGGCACATAAGCTCTCAGGCTTTGATAGCCTGTGAGCTAAAAAGCTGTTCCAATCTCATTAAGAGCAATGAACATCTTTGAGTTTAAGACTTCTCTTGATAGCCTCTGTTTGCTGGATTTAAGCGTTGTATGTAGGGACACAGCTCTTTTTGGGTTAGTACTGCTAGATGTCAAAGAAACATATGATTGCACTAATATGTTGAAAACTGAGTTAGGTTGAGGCGTCTTAAATTAGTAATAAAGTCTTTCTGTCGGTGAGGTCATGTCTGTAGAAGGATGGGGTTTATCAGCTTCGTACAAAGCCATTGCATCATCAGTAAAATGGGCGACTTTGTCTTTACCAAAAAGGTTCGCAACAAGGCAGGCTGCACTAACAGCCTCTGTTGGTCTCCTTGCATTTAAGAAAGCATCTATCCTGTTGGAGATGCTGATTTGATCCTCTTCAAAGCTTTAGGCATCAAATTGTTTACACCCCAATACAGTTTCATTTATCACTGTAGCATTTGTTGGTAGAAGTTAATGACTATTAGTTTTTAACTCAATCATACTGGTTGGTAAAGATATACAAATTGAATTTTTCAACTCAGCGAAAAGAGGTTCTGAGTTCGTAATCCGATTTGAGCATCTTTTCTCCCAAATGAAAAATTAAATTCGTATGATATCTTTACCAACCAGTATGCCTGAGTTGAAAATAATAGTGTATCTACTACCCATAGTTTAAATGGAGTTCAAATACCAGCGGTTTATTCTGTTGGGAGCTGTCTACATGGCAGACCAGCTGCTAATGCCAACAAGATTATCTGAGCCAAAAATGTCCACCAGTTATCGGCCAGGTAGTTCAAACAGTAGAACATTCACAATATAGGTCAAAGATTTTGGGTTAGCATCCCGGCTTAGGCATTTTTTCACTCAGCCGATAAATTCAATTCGTAAGAAACTAATCATGAGTTGTTAATTTTACTTCCGAAAGGATTTTTTTTCAGTATCCAGAAAACTTTCGGAATTCTTACTACATTCATTTATTTCCATCAACTATTTTTCGTATTAATCAGGTTAACACCCATCTTCGGCAAGAGTCAAAGCATTCGTAACAATTTTCTTTGAGAATTCTATATCGGGCAGTGTAATGAAAGACCTTTGAATGTCTTTATGAATTTTTTCTAACTGTTTCTGAAGATCTTGGCTTTAGGGAAGACAGGCGTTGTTATTCACTATTTTTTTATCTATAATCGGAGGAATCCGCGAGCAGAAAGCTTCTTTAAATTTTGATCAGTCGGGTTGATGATTTAGAATGTTTTTGCATGAGAGTGAGATTATAATGCTTTTGTTAAGTTTTTTAAGTGTTAATCGAACCGTACTTTAAAATATGCAGGGAAACGAAAGGCAGTTTGGTTTTCTGTTCCAGCTATTTTTTTTTCAAGTCGTTGGGCATAAACTCTATAAAATGTTGCTACAGATTTTGTATTTGATTCCAAATGCTAAAATTCGATAACTGTTGATTCCAAATCGGACATAGCTAAGTTGGAACTGTGAGCATAACACTAAACGCAAAGCGAGTATCCGTACAAATACTGTCTCATACGAACCCATCGATCGCTGTTTTTGACTGTATTTGCACTTTCCCGAACTGTAGTTAAACCTGTCAACTTATTTTTTATGGCATTATCAATGCCCAAGTTATCACATATTATCTTGATAGAATCCACGAGTCCTTCTGCTCCTTTCTTACTTTATTTACATTCTCCTAAAGAAACTGATTTCATTTCTTGTTCTTCTGTAATAAATCGTGCTGTAACAAACTTGTTATCAACTCCATATTTCTCAACAGTAGCATCTACGTGGATATCAAAACGATCAGTATTTTATATCTGTGTTACTGTTTTTTACTTATTGTGTTTTCTATTACTGCTCTGACGACTGTTGCCACTCTTATGATCTCCCGAGTCACAGAGCCAGTTTATGTTATTCACCTGTTTTTTATTTAAAAATTGCCGGCACCATCCCCTGTCACTGGGCGACAATAATTTGGTACTAGGCGACACTAGTGTCGCCTACTTTATGTGTTATTTTATGCCCTGAATAGCATATGTATGTGTCAGGTAGTCAGCGTAACGAGGGATCCTCAGTGTTTACTTCTCAAGCAAGTGTGGAACTCATTTTATCGACCCCAAAGGGATAAAAGGTTGAGTGAACCTCGCCAGCGAGGAGCCGAGCTCTTGACCTAATGCGTGTTAGTCAGTCGTGCTGCCCACTATGCCACTGACATCCTACAACTTTATTTACAACAACAACAAATAACAACTTAACAACAACAAACAACTTAACAACAACAATAATAACAACTTAAATAAAAACTTTACTAGCAATGTTAGCCCATAGTTAGCAGTTTCTGGAAATCGTTGGGGAAATATACGGTTGATCTGAAAAAATAATCAAACAAAGACCGAGCATATCTGAATTATTACGATCGTATCTGAACAGTATTTTGAGAATCTAACGGTTGGACCACTATTGGACCTTTATTGACAAATTCTTCGCGCTTCAAAACGGACATTTTTTACTGTCGGTCAATATGGGATAACAATTAGCCAAGATTGGTCCACCTATTTTCTGATATTTGGGAATTTTATTAATGATCCTTTGGCAGTCGATGTTGCAGAGCTGTATATATATCCATTCGCATTAATGAAAAAAAGAGAAGTTAAAAGGCCAGAAAATAGGTTTCTTCAAACATTGATGTAATTATATCATCATAATCATTGGTTGATTCAGGTTAATTAAATGACTGTAGCCACTGCAATTGTCGCAGTAACCTTTCTATTTTTTTTTTTTTTTTTTTTTTTTTTTTTTTTTTTTTTTTTGCAAATATAAAAATTCTCTGAGATTTATTTTTGATGATTATAAATGTAGTTTGATTGTTTTGCTTAAAAATAAAATCTTATTAAAAATTTGGCTATGAGGACTGGATTTATTTCTATGTTATGACAACTTTACTTAATTAATAAATTAAATTATATTCATTATTGGCCGCTTGGCAGTCGTTGGAGAAAATATTCTTATATATACATAATGGCAAAGATCGCAAAAGTATTTATAGATTTATTGTATAAATATAGCTTATTAATTTTAATTAATTACAAACATGTAAAATGTTTCAGAATTGCTTTAGTATTCTTATACACTTTAAAATTAAATAAATAAGTTTTCAACAAATAAAAATGTATATTATTTTCCAAATTTTCATGTGTGCATTAGAATGCATTAGACATAGGCAAATGCTTCTTTTTGTTGACTTTTAGACTACTTATGAAGGAAAAATAGTGAAAAAATAATTTTTCCTCTTTAATTTAAAGCAAAATTAAAACAATTTCAAGCACCGTTCCTCATTTATTTATTACTTTTGACGTAAAAAAAAATCTTATATAATTGTAAATTAAAAATCAAAAATTAATTTTTATCTATAAAAACTCTATTGTTGGATTATTATATTATTCTCTTATACAGAGGAAAACAAAAGTGCTCTGACTATTCTGTTTATCCCCCTAGAAAATTAGCTCTTCGCGTATTTTGTACAATGCATGATGCATATGCGTAAAAGTTATATATAATTCTCCACGTGCCGTGCATTGACACAATGTGAGCCTATTTCAATATTTGGAGCAATTACTTGCATCAGATGACACAAATTTAGTGTACCTAAGGTCTTATTATGTTAAATATACACTTTGATTTACATCGGTATATCGACAATATGAATTGGGTATTATATACAGTGTGACCGTAAAGTCATGGTGTACTTTTGACCGGTCACACACTGTAAAAAAGGCTGCTCAGGACAGTGATAGAGCTCTAAAAAAACCACGCTTAAAAATTATTTTAAAAATTATTTAAAAAAATCTGAAAATTAGATACAGGTTTTGAAACGCATTGTATTTGAAGTTACTAATTTTTCCCATTCGATTGTGAAAAAGTTCAAATTGTGCAATGTTTAGAAGTTTAAAAATTGCAGTAAAAGCGAAATTAATTGGTCAGATGTTGCCACCGTCAATGTGACCTCAACGTGACTTATGAACGTGTTTTGAATTTATAATATATATTTTCCTCTTTTTAAAAATCTTTTGGATAGTATCAAATAGTTTTTTTGCTTGGTTTTGATTTGTTTTTTTAATCCGTAAAGATAGAAGAAAAAAACATGCAGTAAATAATTAAAGAAATCAACAAACTTCGTTTTAGATGTAATCTTTTAAAACAGTCTAAGTCAGTTGAAAAATTGGCATTCCTCCCCCCCCCCCCTTCTTTTTCAGCGCATTAGTTGTTAGCCTACTTTAGACCTCTCCCGAACCCCCCCCCCTTCCAAAAAAAAAAAAAAAAAAAAAAATAGATGAGAGGTTATAATTTAGATTTTAAATACCGAATTCCAGTGTAATCAAAAGGGGATATCCAATCCTTGACCGAAATGCTTTTTCAAAGCTACATCTTTAATGTACTTGGTAATAGAAGAGTTTAATTAAATAATGTACTTATAGCACATTATTCTTGTTTAATTAATCTAATTCAAATGTTAAAGTGAAGTAACTTAAAATTGATTTTTAATGATTATTAATATAAAATGTCAGTTTTAATTAAGGTATAGTCCAGATTAATCATTAGAGAAAGGGAGAACGCATTGATTTCTGTGTAACAATGACTTTATTTAATTAACGAAGTTTAACGGTTATTCCTTATTGGTCCCTTGTCAGTCATTATTTCGTTGCTGTATTTCTTTCCATTTATGTATACAGAAATTTTATGAATTCGTCGGAACGAAATAATGATATATGATACTACAAAAGGTTCTGAATATTCTAAATTGTTTAATTTGAAATGTTAATGTTATTTTATTAATTCAGATTGTAATAATTCAATAGATAATTAAATATTATAAAGTAGATTTAACCTTTTGCACTCGTATGTCCAGTCTGACTGGACATCACCTTTCTTTGCAAAATTTGTTTTTGGCACCAGTAATAAAGTAAAATAAAATTTGCCTTATTTAATTAGAACATTTTTGAAATTGTGTACTTGAAGGAAACTTCTTTGAAGAAAGTGGTGTCAACCGAATAAAATCTGTGTAAGAATCACCGAAGTCTCAAAGCGTTAAGTAATTAAATGTACATGTGTAAAAATAAATGTGTGTATATGTTATATTAAATGAATGAAATTTTCTCATATTAATCTTTTAAAAAACAAATTGGCACAATTAATGTCTATAGTTGAAACCCGAAGTTTTACGATGATCATTTATCGGATATTATTGACACACGCCATCCCTATAATCAGTATTCAGTAACGCCCCATGCATACAACGCCTACAAATCAAAATCATTTTCTAAAAATTGGCCTGTAAAACTAGTAACTTCTAACAATTTTATGCGTGGCTTTAAACAACAACAATATCACATATATATATATAAATTTGATTATAAATAGAAATTGATCAAAAATGGAATATAAAAATAAAACAGACAAAAGTAGGTATTATCTCCAAAAAACAATGCGATATTAAGGTAACGCAGTGACCCTCAAATAAGCTTTTACAACTGACGTACCTATTAAAGAATTACGTATGCCTTGGCGTACCCTCTATTTTTTCTTTTTACTTGTAAGTGTAATAAATAGAAACAAGAACGAAAAATCATGCGTGCAACATAAATTATGAAAACTTTCTAACACATTCAGAATACTGTTAAAAAAAAACTTCACAGTTTAATAAGGTGAAAGAAGACGTCTGAAATGAACAATTTGAAAAATGCATAACACATTTGAAAACCCGATTTCTGCTATTACCATGAATAGTCGTTTAAATATACGATTGTTTTTGTGCAGCCCTGTATATGATCTACAGATATGTATGCATACCACATAGTATGCTAAAAATTAGTTCAGTTAAACGCATAGCACAGTTGAAAATTTGCACTCAGCAGTTTCCTCCAATAAACGGATGTTGTTGAGAACTTTCGTGCGACCCTGCATATGATCTATAGACTTTATACACATGAAGTAATATTAAAAAAGTAGTTACATTTAAAAACGCATACCAACAGTGAAAACGCACTTCCAGCAATTATTGTTCGTATGCTTCAATAGTTCAATTATTGCTCATTTTCTTCTATAGCCAAATTCTTTTGTATGTCCCTGCAAAAAACTATAAGCTCTATGTACTTGTACACCATATTTTATACAAAGACCCTTGTAGTGCACCTCAATAATGTATATCAATTTGAATACGTTTAAAATACTGTATTATCGTTAAAATACACGGCAAACGATTTTTCCCTATAGACCGTAATGTAACGAAATTCTTTTGAGTAGCCCTGGAAATGAACCGAAAATGCTACACTCTTCATTTTCTATGCCGAACATGCCATAGTAAGCCCCAATAACATATATCCATTTCATAGCAGTCGGACTGTATTTACGCAATATAGAGCACAGACATAAACACGTTTCAACTATGTTGGAAAGTGTTAAAAAGTGACATATTATAAACAGTTAATGCATGCAAACATGCTTAATTTTTGTTTTACATTTAATGTAATCATTATGCATAGCATTCTTTTTAATACCACTTGTGCGCTTTTCGTCCTTCCATGTTTTTTTTAGCGTTTGAAGTTAGTTTGCTGAGGTAGAGTTGGGAGTCACTTATACATCTAGCATGTTATTATAACTAATTTTTTAAACAATCAGTGCAATAAAAAAATCGTTCCTGATACACTATGTTCCACTGCACAATATGCTGTTCGATGAAATAATCTTTGTATACCCTGAAGGGTTTGCATACTACAAATTGGGGAACCCTGAAATCAGGGCTCGTTGATTATATCAGTGAATATATAATGATATAATCCGATATTTATTTTCAAAATAACCAGAAGTTTGATATTTTAGATATTTTCATATACTTGACATTTATTTTCACAATATCAAGATGTTTGATATTTTCGTATATTTGATATTTATTTTCAAAATGTCAAGATATTTGTCATTTTCTACATTTTCCTATATTTGATATTTATTTTCAAAATCTTACTGTGCAAGATATTTTTTATATTTTCAGTCAAAACAAGTGTAAATGAAATTTCCAACTGTTATTAACTGTGTCGTTCTGTAGATAAGGAACTTTTGTCTCTGGCAGTGACTTTTTTAGTCAAAGAAAAGAAATATCTTTTACAAGCTTTATGTTTGAAGTTTTTATTTTTAAACGCAGAACTTATAATTATGTAGGACATAATTAATTCAGAGCAGCCTGTGAAAGATAAACTGACTTATTTAGGTCAGTGATTTACAGATTCATTACAAAAGAATCTTTTGTAGTTTTGGATTAGTTGAACTTAAACTACACAACATGTTAGGGTATAAAAAAGACAAGCTTACATTTATGAAATTTTCTATAAAAAAAAAAACTATTTTGTATTTAAAATTTTGATTTATAAAACATAAAATTTTCTTAATAATGAATTCTATAGTGTTTATTTTTTTTATTTTTTTTTTATTTATTTTTTTTTTAATAAAGCAAATTGTTTCTGTTTTCAATTGGGTGATCTCGAATCAAGTGAAAAAAAAAAAAGAAAAAGAAAAATGCATTTTTAAAATATTGTTTTATTACGTTTTCATGTTAAGTGAAATATTTGTTATTTTATAATTTTTCGTATGCTTGAAAATATTTATTATCAGTAGTAAGTTGACTATTTTGAAAATATCGGATATAGGGGAGACCGGGGCTAGTTGGCTACAGGGTTAAGTAGGCGCAGTCCCCATAAATCGTCTGCTTGTGGGTAGATTGTGCAACCAGTCACATAGTACACTTCTTCTTGTGTTTTACAATCCTCATTGTAGTTTTTTAGCGTTACCTACGTGCAGTGGACATTTATTACGATTGTTCTGTTTTTGCGCTCATAAGTAACTTTTTGTTGCTTCATTCTTTTTCTAATTTCTAATACTTATCTTAATAATTGCGATTTAACTTGTGCAATTTTTCTTAGTGTATGATTAACTGTACCTACCCCATATGTGATTTGCTTGGATTATTTATTCTTAGATGGTTACGTGTCCCTTTTGTGAAGAAATTTATTATGAGGCTAGTTGGCGCATTGAACACGGGGCAAGTTGGCTTGGTGTCTGGTGTATGCTGGTAACTTGAAAAACAGCAAACACCGAAAAAAGTGGTTGCAATGCAAGATTTTGGGCACACGGGGCTTGCCCAAACGAAGACACTCGATTTTTTATTTGTGACAACTGTAACTCTTTTGATGTTATCGAGTAAGATAGAAGTTACTCAATGTTAATGTTTTATTCATTATTTTTGTGTCTGTATAATTTAGAATTTACATTTCACGGCGATAACGCCTTTGATTAAACCTACTGGTAATAAGGAAATTGATTTCTCTTAACTGCGTGTCTTATTTAAATTTTTATAAAGCGTGTGCCAACTTACCCCATAGGTATAGGCAACTTGCCCCGTGACGGGGTAAGTTGGCGAACAATTTCCCTTTTACTTTAGGCTTCCGCTAAACATAAACTACTAAAGCTACAAACTCAAAACTCCGGGTATTTATAGCCCAGTGCCTGTTCTTTAAAAGTACAGTTAAAGCTTCATAAAAAACTTAAAGAAAAACTTAATAAAAATCAATAACTAAAAACTGCGCCTACTAGCCCCGGTCTCCCCTATATTGGAAATGTCGGATATTTTTGACATTTTCGAAAATATCATGATATTTACGAACCCTATAGAGAAGTCCTCAAACAATATTATTTTCAGCTAAATATCATTTCACGCCCATTTCGCAACGTTCCTAATTAAAATCTACAGCCTTCATCAAATATTCAAGTCAAGCTCAATAAAACTAACATCTCTAGCAGAGATCTTCACAGAATTTACAAAAATATCACAATATTTTGTCTGTTTGGAAATAGATAAGATATGGCTAATTTGGTAAAATAAAAATATAAAAAAATAAATAACTACATAAAAAGTGCATAAAAGAATCTCGGCTATCTGCAAAATTTAATTAAGATAATTTGTTTACTTGGCAGAAATTATGCAACCTCAGTAGTTTTTCTTGATACAAACTTTTTTTAAAGGCAGAATTCGATTTCCAGAGTATTAATTTTTTTTATGTATATGGCTTTTAAAAACCGTATATGAAATATTTATTACACAATTACGTTAATCTGAAGCATGACTTTTATGTTCGATAAGGAAACAAATTTCTGCCTAAAAAATCCTTCATAACTATTATTATACTTAATGCAAATTCCTGAAAGTCTGAAATGAACGTTATTAATACCGTGATTCTTAATTAAAACATTCTTTCGGTTCTCCTTAAATAATTAAGTAATATAAAAATACAATAAGTTATATCTTAATGAAAATATTTTATATCTAGCTTCATAATGAAAATGTACTTAATATGCATCTTTTACTTTGTAAATTTATGTTTTACTATTATGGTATTTAATGAGACAGTCAGTAAATACTTTAGACATACAATAGCGTGCAAAATAATTGGTAAAAACCAGATAAAAATAAATTATCAAACCCTATTTACTCTGTGACAAATCGTCGTATAAAATTGTGACTGGTACAAACTGATTAGCATTATAACGTCTACTAATTAATTCCATACTTAACATTCCGCCTACCAAACAGGTACAGTGGACCCTACAGGTACATTCAAAATGATTTTTTTCATAAAAAAAAGACTTAAAATTCTTTAAATATGTGACTTTTTCTTGAATGTTCTGTTCTTTTTGTCTGGTTCGTTGCGCCCGCCTGGTAAGGGGAGGGTTAAATTTTGCTTAGATGATCGTCTACATATAGAAATTGTAAGAAAAAATACCTAATTACGTTCTAATATCTAATTTTGACATCATACTTGAATTCTTCCTTAAATTGCAATCTTCGTATGCCAAACCGTAAGTCACGGTCAAGTTGTTTACAAATTATGCAGGTTTAAAATTTTAAACTCTTAATTTTGAATCTATTTTTAATTACTGTAAAACAGATTGCAATGCAGGTAAGTTCCTTAAGCGTAACTTAAAAAATATTTTGCAGAATGATCTATAATTTTGGATTAGCATGTTTGGACCACTTTATAAATCGATCTATCTAATCTATATTAGAAAATTTCATGTTACAATTCATATTTGTTCCGAAAATTAATTTCAATATATACATATATATCTATTCATAATTAGTTTTAATACAGAATTAATTAGTGCGCGTTATTATTAAGCGATTGGTAAACTAGTCACAAGTTATATACGGCGATTTGCGGCTGAGTTAGTAACGGTGATCTCTTTTTTTTTCACAACTTTATGTTTGGGCAAAACGAATGAACTTTGGATTTCAATATTTCTTCTAATTTATTAAGAATTATCAGTCCAATTTTCTCCATTTTCGATTATGTATAGAATCTTCTTGAACTCACTTTTGCAGTGAAAATTCAATCTCAAATGTATTTCAAAGCCAACAACAATTTTAATAAGAAAATATTTTAGTAAGTAATAGAAATTCAGCTTAATATCTCATCGATGTCTTTCTGAATTGTCATGGTTTTTAACTGAACTTTTTAGATATGTACTATTTACTATACTATTTACGAAGAAAAAAATGCGCATACGCAGTTAAATATATTTTCCTATAAATGTTCATATCTTATCGAATATTCAGTATATTCATTTCAAATTTTAGCATCATACTTCCTCTAGAAGTCTTCAATTTTTCTCTAAGTTTCGTTTAATATGGTTGAATATAATTAAATACTATAAGAATAAAATACGTAACAAAACTGGAATATTTAAAAAAAATAAGAATATAATAATTTTATTAAAGAAATCTTTATATCTGAGTGAATATATCTCTATTCTTACGAAAATGCAAGCGAAGATTGCACATACTCGTAGAAAGATAAAGTACTTGTAAAGCTACAGATGAATTCCGATTTTTCTTTTTTTTTATATAGGTTATTTACAAATATTGTTTTTTCTTATTAAATTTATTGTTAGTTTCCCAAACTCTCTCAATCGTTAATTTCCGAGTTCAATATGAAATGACGCATATTTAGTCGCATATTTAGTCATGTCAAGACATGACTAAATATGTAGAAAAATTATTTTAATACCTTTCTAGAAAAGTAGAAAAAACTGAAATAAAGAAATTATCTATTTTGACTCCAATTAATTTCCACATTGTTATATTTAGCAGAGAGCCGCAAATTAACGTTTCAAAATACGACTTACCTTCCTACGAGTTTACCATTTCGCTTTCGAATACGCCTGCCATTTTAAAGCATAATGGCATTTTTTATTGTTTTAAACTACATATTTTCCGTTTTACGATGAACACTAGGTTCTTCTGAACACAGTTTAGTTTGCGCTACTTAACCACTCGCAACGATTCAGATTTTGAGCTGAAAATTTAAGTCTAAGCTTTTGAAATCATTTAATGAAATACAAAAATTAACGGTAAAAAATACTTGTCCATTATTCCAAAGTCAAAAGCGCCCTCTATCGACATTTTTAGAACTTTATCTGTAAAATTTATTTTCAAGAAAATACTGACATATAGAATACTTTTAGTGAAAACCGCAAACGAATCGGCCAATTTTTCCGTTTTTTATAATCATTTGAAATTTTGGACCCTAAACTTTAGTGGTGCCTATCTCCTTCGGAAGACGTTTGGGACCCATAGTTTCCTATTTAATATTGTTTGTCTTGATGTGTACTATCACCCCTTAAAGTTTTCTCGAAGAATTTAGATACACCCTGTATACTTACGTACTGAACCCCCTCCCCCCCCTCCCCCCAGCATTCAGAAAAAAAAGAAAGAAATGAAAAGAAATAGAAATGATGTGCACTCATGCACTTTTTAAATGTCTAAATACATGTATATATATCTATATACATGCATAAACTTTATATAAAAATTAAACAAATATTTGGTATTCTTATTCTTATAAAATTGAGTTCTAGAATTCGAATAAAATATTCTTATTTAGGAAAGTATTCAGCGCAAAATTATTTTATCTTAAACGATACACTCAACAGGTTATTGCTCATTTAATACAATATTTTGCATTTCATGTTAAATTTAGCGGAGTTCAAGTGTGCAAACATGCATACATACGCACATAAAACAAGCTTTTTTATGGAAACTAATTTAATATGCAAAAAATACGTTTTTAAATGCATGTGTACGTACACAGTACTTTAGGTTTAAACAGAAATAAAGAAAATTATAAAGAAATCGTATGAATTTCATGTTTAGCATATGAATTAAAAAATAATTGAAAATTATTTTATCTAAAATGAAGCACTCTTCAGGTATCTACCTATTAATACAATATTTTGTAATTCAAGTTAAATTTAGTAGTCTTTCCAGTATTCGAACATACATACACATACGTACATATACAGATGTTGCAATGAGAAACCAGCAGTAAATTTGTTACCGGGATCTAATCTGAAAAAGGGCCCTGTGAGATTCAATTCATTATGTATATGCATATACAGGGCATGTAAAAGGCCCATAAATGTAATCTGTAAAGCACCCATTCCAAATCTGTACCAAGTCTCACAATTTTTGTACCACGTCTTTCAACTCTTACATACAAAAAAAGCACATGACAGATGCTAAGCATAACAAAGCATAGCAAAAATGCTTCTGCAAATGCGCATGTATATATAAAAATATTTTTCATTGAAACATAAACAAAGGAAAATATGGAAATTTAAAAAAAATGAATTTTAGGCTTAGTATCTGAGCCCGAATAAATAATTCTTAATAGTCTGTTTAAAACGATACACTCAACAGGTTTCTGCCTATTTATATCATAGATGAGTTTTTTTTTTCCCGTTTTTGGCACATTTACTTGTCACGATCCGTCTTCATTCCAAAGTCAAGGTCGTATAAACTTTGCTACTTAAAATCGTCTGCCACGAATTTTAATGGCTTGGACTTTTCGAAAGATTTCATTCAGGAATAGACCTACTGCAGTTAGATTGCTATAAAAATAGACAGGCGTGCGTTTAAAAGATTGTCTCGTGCGACTGCTTCATTTCGGACGTTTAAAATTAGATTTTATTTTTTGGGTTTTAATCGTTTGTTTCTTTACCGTTAGCTTTTTTTTTTTTTTTTTTTTTTTTTTTACTTTAGTTTTATATTTATATTTTGAAATCTATATATATAAAAGAAAGTCTGAATTTCGTATTAATCAACGCGCAGCCAAAACTACTCAACCTAAAATTTTGAAAATTGGGGTAAAAATAGTTCTTATGGCATTGAGTGCCGCTAAGAAAGGATTTTCTAAAATTCCACCCCTAAGGGGGGTAAAAAAGAGAACGAACTTTAAAAAAATTCATTAAAAATCTGATTTTATAGTTATTTTTCAACTGATAACATACTTTGGTGTATTTTTGTATGCTGAATCGAATGGTACTAACTAAATTCTTTTACGTCCAATAGTTCGAGAGATATTTCATATTTTTCTAATTTGGCACTATCTTTGGCGCCAAAAGCTCAAATTTTCAAGTAATAATTTCTAAAAACTCATTCTTTTCATTCTGTTACTATAGCAAGGGAATAAATTCAAATTGAATAATTTTTTAATCAATTCTTTTGGTTAAATAATTAAAACAACTATGTCAGTTAAGAAAAATATTACAAACGCCTCCAAAACTAAAACTAAATTAAAAATAAATAAATAAATCTGTGGTACTTTTTACTTCTACGAACACCATGCGAAAATGTATGATATCGCGCCATTTATTTCAACCCTAATCGTGCAAACGATTTTTGTTACAAACCATGCCAAGCATTAACCTTTGCTATTTATTGAACGTGAATATTTTTTATGAGTATTATTCCATCGTAATTCAATAAAACTTTTGAATTTGTTATTTTTTGAATAGAAAACATTTTTTATTAATTATAACTTATTTAATACTGATTACTGACATAGATTTTACTATTTGGCAGTTATCTGATGAGGAGGAAGCTACAATAAAATTATTTTAGAAGTTAGGAATTATACATATAAAAATGTTTGTTCAAAAAACCATGAATGGCTTCATTCAAAGAATGAAATGTTTACTGTAGTGTGAAAAATACGTATTACGTACGCCATGCTGCAGTAGTAAAATATATTTACAATTTGAAGACTGCAGTTTAAATTGACTATATTCAATTACTTGCAAAATATTTATTTATGCTTTTATTTTAAGTACTTATTTTTATTGATCTAAAAAACTGGTATGTTAAAGCATGTAATTTTCAAAAGATCTATTTTTTTTAAATGCTCATTTTTTTATCAACAAAATTATTTTTTTTTCAAATGTTTCATTTCGTTTTATAGACAATGGCATTATTTATACTTCGCCTGCGTAAATTACAAAATACTCTTTGATGTTGAAATAAAAATTTTTGGTTTAAGGTATTTTTCTTATTATTATTTTTTCTTTTCATCATTTTAAATTAAATTAGTTAGACGTATATTTTAAATGTGTGTATTTTAAATGAAATGAGCAAAAGACATGTATGAATTAATGATGTCGATAAAACAAGAGTTTTTTTTTTTTTTTTTTTTTTTTCATGGTTATAGTATAGTGAGACGAAATGTACACCTCCAAGCAGTTTTTTCCGCACGGACTATGCATTGTTATAGTAACGTATATATTTTAAGAAATTAACAATTGTAATCTTGGAAACTAGCCGCCCTTGGTGATCAGTTTGGTCTCCCTTAAAATTTAGGTTTGGGAAAGCATGCTAAGCATTGTATCGTGTTACTTTTATTCATAATTTAATTTACTTGAACGTTGAACTCCCTTAAATATAATTAATATAATCCCTCATGCTAATATTAGTTTTTGTTGCATTAAAATATGTCAATTTGTTTATTTTCTGTAAATAAGTAAACCCTATTGGTTTACATTGGAAGTGTATGGGAATTTGACGAAATATTAGAGATATCGATAAGTTGGCGTCACTTTTGGCGATATATCTACAATGTAGCGACAAACGTGGCTACATTTGGCGACAGAATAGGGGCCCCCTATGGCAACCCCCCCCCCCCCCTTATAGGTATGGAGATGCATTAAATGCTGTTTAATGACTAAAAAATTAAGATACAAAAAGAGGTAAACATAGAAGTCAAAATAATAAGAAAACAATAGTTGTTTTAAAACTGTTTTATAACTATTCAATGCTTATATTAAAAATCACACACAATTTTTTGACCGAAATTCATGCTTTTTTTCCGTTACGGTACATTAATCTAGCGTGGGCTTAGAACACGATTATGACTAATTCACTGCTTTTTCTGATACTTGCTAAAAAACGCAAGCATATGAATTTATTAAATGATATATAATTTTTACTCTGTTTGTTTTTAAAGTAAGGACAGCAGGAAAGAAAAAATGAAACATTATGTAATCTTTTTTTAGGATTTCTAAATGTATTACTTAGCATATAATCCTAAATTAATTAATTAATAATTGATAAAAATATTACATTCTTCATTTTAGGTAGATTTCGTAAGAAATACTACCTATTGCAGTCGTTATCATGGTGCGACTTTTGAAAAATTCCTTCATAACTTTTCATTATAGGACCCCAGGAACCCAAAACCACCCCCATCTAAAAAGTTTATATATATATATATATATATATATATATATATATATGTATGTATGTACTAAATTTTGTCCGCACGATAAAAGTCGCAATTATGCACGGATTGTCTTCAAACTCGCCAACAACTTTGAGATGTCTAATATCTCGGCGGGGATTGAAAATGGGCAAAATCGGCCCAAGGGAATGGAAATAGGGAGGGTTCAAAATTTTGAATACCGTCTTAACATGATTCTGATAAAACCAGCTCATACACAACAATGACAGGAAGAAAAAAATATTTTTCGTTATAGCAGTTGCCAACAATAAAAAAAAAAGCAATAAAATTCTCACCACAACAATTGCTTTCCTATTGCAAGTTTTTCACGTGGAAAATTAAATTGAATAAATAGTTTGACGAATTGAAAACAAATTGAATATTACGTCATAAGTATTCTAGAGCAAGATTTCCGCTTGAAAACTGAAAATAAAATAAATAGCTTGACGAATTAAAAAACAAAAAACAAAATATTGCGTCATATTGGAAATAAAATGGACCTCAGCAGGTGAATATGTAACGGCATGTGAGTTTGAAGAAACGTATTAAAACATGATAAAACCCCGACTATGGAAATATTAACTTATTTTAACACTTTGAGGTTCTCTGAATTTGCAATAGCTATTTTTTAAACCTATTCCATATACATGCGTGTGCGTATTCGTGTATATTAGAATTTTCACAAAATGTTTAGCTCCTAGAGCTCATTTTTAGTGAAAGAACTGAGTTTATCTCTAATATTGATTTAAGTTTTGGTGGTGAATTTAGTACTTAACTTCGAAATGTACCTCCGCCTGTAGGCCCGAGCCAGCAGGGATTTTTTAAATTTATTTTCAGCATTTTTTATTTCAAAATGTTTCATTGTTGCAGTTTTAATCATTTCGTATATTTTGGCGAGTGTTCATTGGTGCATAATTAAATCTATTGTTGTTCCAACTCGCATAAAATTGTACGAAGTACAGAAAATATTTGGTGAGTTATCACCTGAGATAGGTTAACAGTAAAATGCCTTAAAATAAATGTATTAATTTATAATTAATTTTTTCTAATATTAAAGTGTTGCATTGTCATTATTGACCTATAAACACACCTGTAAATATAATGTTTATAATTCTAACATACCAAGAAGTGAGTTAAAAATCAATTAGTGATTGCAAAAATCCATCTTTACATATAAAAACTAGGTTGACTTAAATAAAAAAAGGTGCAAAATTAGAATTACTGTTTGAGAAATAGTAAAAAAGACAGCCAATCGACCAAAATAGGAAGTTGTGAAAGAGGGAGAATTTACCGTAGCGAAGCACGGGTATTCAGCTAGTAAACTTATATAAACGTTTAATTTATGAGCTGAGTGAGCGGAAAATATGTTTTGAAGGAAACGAAATCTATTTAAGTTTGATTTATAATCACCGTCACCATTGCTTTCAAAACATTTTCCAGCTGTTAAATGCTTGTAAATGAGTACATGGCATTTGATTGGTCTCTGTATGTATAGGACCATTGGTCGCTGCATAGCATAATGTAATTATAAAATCAACTCTCAGAATTCAAAAGAATGCAATCTATTTGAAATATTTTTTTCTCCTTTTTTTTTTATATTAAAAATCCAGTTGCGCGTGTTACATGATAACGCGACATACTGGAAAAGTACGGTAGTTTAATAGTTATGTAATTAAACAGTTAAAAGAACAGAATTCTTTAATGCTTTCACAATCACAAGCTAAATATCGCATCATTAATCATAAAAGTACTCCGATCATGGAAAGAAAGCATTGTTCAAGCCATTGTAGCAGCGCCACCTCTTGAGCGATATACACCCAAACGTTATCAGCACCGATTTATGTTAAGATATAACTGAATCGGAAGTTTTATTAAATTTTGTATAGTAGTTCGTGAGTTAGAGCGCCCACAAAATTTGTTTCACATGCAGACAGACACATAGACTCACAGACACACATTTTTTGAAAAACGTGAAATAGTGTTCAGGACCTTCTAAAACGTATAAATCCGTCAGAAACCAAAAGTCGAATCTTTCTATGCAATACTTTCTTCTAGTAGATATAGAAAAAAGTTTTAAAAAATCATTCAGAATTTAGTTGTGTTTCTGAAATATTAATTTCTTTGATTAAAATAGAAATATAAAATTTTCGATCTGCTGTAAAGAAACAAAATACTTAAAAACTTACTACATATAACATAAAAGGGATATTATAAACACCTTAAAAATCTACGTTTCTAATCGCTTACGCGATCCTTATCTGGATTAAAATGATGCTACACAAATCTAAAAGTTCAAAATTCACTTGTCCGTATTTAATGTGTTTGTGTAGGTTATTATGTGTTTAATATGTTTAACCGTTTAGTGTGTTTGTAATATCGCTTTTATGTTATATGCACTGTTTAGCAAGTTGTATTTAATTGATATACAAAGTTTTTAAGTATATTTTATGGTGCAATTGTCCAATGCATATTTAGAAACAAAATACTTGTGAATATTACTATAAATACAAAAAAAAAAAGATTCATTTTACATTTCTTGCCAGTCATTCTGAAAAGTATTTGCCTATTCTCTTTCTCAACTTTACTTTCATTGCCTAGCTGATATTAAATACATTGATATATTTTTTTTTCTCCTTTTCAAAATTAAAATTATTTGGCTTTTAAAAAAGGAGAAAACCTAAAAAAATATCGAGTTAATGTAAAGAAACAAAATAATTGTGAATACCATTATAAATACATAAAATGAGAGATATATTTTTATCAGTCTTGAAATCATTTACCTATCATTTTCTTCTACACTTCCTTTGTGAGAAACTTAGGTGATATTAAATACATTCTTTTAAAAAATATTCTTTCTTCAAATCCATGAGAAGATTTTCTCAATATTCTTAATAGCAGAAAATAATTGAAAATACTATTTTGAAAATTTTACTTCAGAAATAATTAAAAAGTTATTTGCGCTCTAAAGAATTTTTGCATTAAAAAAAGTATTTTAAACTATGAAGCTTTTTAAAGTTCGGAAAATAATCCATTCATCCGTAAACTATTGTGGGTTTCTTAATTGCGTTGTAATGGCAAAGAAGATACTGGATTTCACATTTTTTCTCTTATAACATTTTAACATTTTTCTTCTCACTATCTGTAATTTAAGACGAAATGAGTCATTTAATTGTAATATTACTTTGGTAATGATGTTTGTTATCATGCATTATGATTATGAGAAACTTTTAATGCATTGTTGACATGAATCTTGGAATATATATGGGGCATTCTCACAATCTTTTGACTTCTGGGGAAAAAATCTGGCGAAATTAAACTTGCTAAAATAGCATTTAATCTGATAGACGAATGCCTTAATGATTCAAAATAAAGAAAAAAATGGTCAGCAGCGAAATTTTTTTTATTTAACGGAGGTTTAGGTTAAACTTGCGAGTTTAATTTTCCTTTCCATTTTACCCCTATAACTTTTTATTTTCTTCTAAATTTTATCTTATAATGAATTTGCATAGTACCCACAGGACATTCAAATAAGAAATAATACAAATGTAGTACTTTTAATACAGAATTTTTCTATAACATTGTCTTAAAGGGGTGTTAAAGAAGGGACGGTAAGGTAAAAAAAAAAGGGACGAAATGGTAAAAAAAGAGACGGTAAGGATGGAACGATAAGGAAAATTACCACCTATTTTTAGGAAAATCATGTTAAGACTAAGTGATAGCCACAATGTTCATTGATTTTTCGAAACAGTTGGATTAATTTTTTTTTTTTTTTTTTTTTTACTTCGAAAAGTGCAGGAATAAACCTTGGGGACGGTAATACAACCAATAAAGCCACGGTGCTTGAAATTGATATTTAAATGCTGATTTATATTCGTCAGTAAATTTCCTGTCAAAGAATTTTAGATATTCTTTCTCTAGCATACTTCTGCATGAGAATAATTGAAAATAATTCTGTCGCTGCATCTGAAGTGATTTTCTGTATAAGTTTAGAAAGAGGGACGGTAAGGAGGAAAAACCCAGGGACAGAGTTCAAAAAATAATATCAACCCTAAAAATGTGTGCAGGTTAATTTTTAGCAACATATTTATACAAAGAATAGTTCCAGTTTCAGAAAAAAAAATTACATCGAATTATTTTTATTGAAACAATTTTATCCAGACAGCTCCAAACTTCAAAATCAGCATCAGGGACACTGGACGGTAGATGAGTTTTCCATGTGTTTGGACCCCCCAACATCGTCCAAAACTTATTTATCTCGTTAATATTGTTGTGCATTCATGCAATGGGATGTTCCCAAGTATATGAAATTAAAAAAAAAACACACACAAAAAAGTGTATTAAATAAAAAATTATTATTCAGGGACATGAAAGTTAAAAGATTGTGAGAATACCCCATATACGAGGGAAAGTCAGTAATTATGTCACAAACTGATATGAGAGGTCGGAAATTAGTAGTAAATTGTTTCCAAATATGAAAATAGGTGGCAGCATAATCCAACTATAAGATGTTAATTTCGAATTTATGAGACTACAGTTGTACAAGATAAGCAGGGTCCTTCAAAAGTTGTTGATGAAGAGCGAAGTGGTCGTCCAGTTGAGATTGAGACATGAGAATCAGTGCGGAAGGTTGAGGAAATGGTTAGAGCTGACATGCAAACAAAAACAGACAGCATAGCAACTATTTCCTCAACCTTCCGCACTGATTCTTCTGTCGCAATCTCAACTGGACGACCACTTCACTCTTCGTCAACAACTTTTGAAGGACCCTGCTCATCTTGTACAACTGCTGTCTCATAAATTCGAAATTAACATCTTACAGTTGGATTATGCTGCCACCTATTGGAATATTTGGAAACAATTTACAACTAATTTCCGACCACTCATATCAGTTTGTGACTTACTTACTGACTTTCCCTCATAAAATAAGAAATTTATTAATTTTATAAATTGATTTTATTTTTGATTTATTTGTGCTCCATAATAGTAAGAGAGATAGACAGTTTTAACTTTTTATTTACTTTTATTTTAATTTATCTTTAAGTATTTCCTTTATGAGCACCTTTGTTAAAAAAGTTGCCTATCCTCAAAATTTCAGGATTTTATAATCAAGACTTGAATCTAAATGTTAATATTTCTTCCGTTCTCCAGTTGTATAAATTTTCAGTGATTTGCTTACAAATACCGCCATAACTTGTAACCAAACACCTTATAAACACGTTTGCCCTTCCTCACAAAATTACGTATCTAGCAATGATAACACTTTTGAAATGTGAACAGTAGAATTTAGGCTTATATCATCATTAAACATCATGATATAAACATCATTTGCAGAATGAGTACTGTTTTGAAACAATATAGAAATATTCCGTAAAATTTATGAAACACCTGCTGGATTTATACGGATTTGTAATCTCAAATGTTAATTACGGAAATTGTACGGTTTTCATAGAAAAATGAAACTACTTCGTAAAATTTTACGGAAAAATTTGTGTATATTGACAGATTTTTCTACAGTGCATGTTATGATAATTTCTCATGATCGAGATGACACATAGTATGAATATAAGAAACATTTTAAGGCTGTTGTCAAATCAAAGAATCTACTTTCTGACACATTTTTAAATTCATTTTTTTTTTCGGAACGCATGAAATTGACAGCTATTGTTATTCAGAATGTATGGAGTCGAAAGACGTTTTCCATTTTTTGGTAAACGCAAAATTTCTGTCAGAAAAATTGTTAAAGTGTGCGTTTTAAACTGAATTTGCGGAAGTGAGAGCGACAGAAAGGAGAATAAATGGTCATCCCGTGACCAAAATCGCTTATAACTCAATAACTAATTTATTTATAAAAAAAAATAGAAAGCTCATTTCGATTCCAAATCGTTTCAATAGTCATGGCTACCAAATTTATATGCATTTACGTTTCAAAATTAGTCAGAAAATATGTCATAAAGTTTCGCATTGTTGAGTCGGGAACTTGAATGAGGAATTTCTAATAATCTTAGTAAAGAACACATTAACCGCGACAGCAATGATTTCTTTCCACAAGTCAAATTTTTTATCAAAAATATCAAGGCGCTTTTACCAAAAATAGCACATTTGTTTTTTCTGATGAATAAAAGCAGTAAGCATTGCTTGGTTATAGTATTATGTTAGTTACTCAATATTAGGATTATTTGAAAATTTTAATGATTTATCAGTAATAATTTTGGAAACAAATAAATAACGAAAGAAAAGTCATTCTGGCAAAATTTATTTACGCTCGACAGTTGCAGGATTAAAATATAAGGCCTAATTATGGCCTAGACCAGGGTTGGCGAACCTATGGCACGCGTGCCAGAGTTGGCACGTAAGCTAATTTTTCTGGCACGCGAAAAAAATTAAATTTGGTAATCGTTATACAGATAAAATCCATTTTTTATTTCTGTTACAACCAATAATTTTTTTCACATACGGACAGTACACAAATAATGCAATTATTTTTTGCATGAATTAAGACATCAGAATAATTTTATTTCCCTGCCATACTATGCAGCGTATTCGCCACGTATTTTGCCTTTCTATACGGATTTAAAAAGTTGTAATTTTCAAATGAATTTCGTTTGACAGTCACTGCAATAACATGACAAATGTATTCAATTTAGCTATGTATTTTTGTAAAAATAACAAAATATGAACCAGATATAGAACATTTTCCATCGAACGTACAACAGCAAAAATCTCTCCAATACATTATTAGCACATTGTTTAATGCAACTTGGAAAATTATAATAGAGATGTTGCATTAATAATAAGTTAAAAATTAATGAAATAAAAACTGTTATTTTCCCCCCTTATTACAGTACATACCGCATAAATGAATCATATTTGCGAATTAAAAATTCATTCATTTAATGGCTGATACAGAAAAATCGCATTCTGATTTTTAATATTTTTTAATTATTAATACATGAAAGCAACTGACTTTATAACCAATAATTCGTATAAACATTGTACTCTTCAAAATTATTTTTGCATAAGTTTTGCACGTTGCATTGTTGATAGATATTGTTTGTGAATTTTTGGCACGCGCACGTGAAAAGGTTTGCCGAGCCTGACAGAGTAGGCACGTGCCTTGGGCCCAATAGATTTTTTTAGCAACCTGAACGTATTTGAGAGTTTTAAACTAAAATCGTAAACAATTTTTGATATACAAAAACCATAATAAACTAAAATGTTTTTAGAATATTTCAAATAATTATTATTTTTTAACCATTCCAGTAAAATCATTATAAAAGGAAGAATAAAATCTTATGTGTTTAATGACTATTTATTCATATTAAAACCTTTTCTTTAAAGACCTATTCACATTTAATGTGGTATATTTGCAGGCATATTTTTATGCATCAGATTTTCACGAGATTTACGCTGAAAAAGGTGTTCGGCTTCGAAGGTGGAGGACTCCAAAGCATGATGTGCCTAAGGCCCGAAAAAGACTTAGTCGGGACCTGTTAAAAGTCTTGGTACTTAAGTATTTTTCGTGTCAGGAAAGATAGATCGCCAAAAATAATTGTTAATCGCGAATCGTGTCCGAAACAGTAATTTAAAATACATATCATCGTTAAAATGGTAAATATATAAAAGCCAAAAATAATTCAAAACTGTACTTCAGAACAGTACATTTATTAAATATAAAACATCAGGTTTTGCGGTTTTTAGCTACGATGATATTTAAGATTGTTATTTTATTTCCGGCGAGATGTTATGAATATGATATTTATATAGTACTATATACTATGTTATGTCATAAAAACATAACATAACTTTTCCATTTATAAAACAATTTAATTTAATAATAATTACCCCCTAAAATTTTAATATTTCAAATTATGGAATAACTATTTATCTTTCTAACGATCTTTATTTACTTTTTAAATTCAAAGTTTCGTTTACGTGTTGGCAGTCTTTAAAAAGATATTTCAAATATAATTTATAACTTTTTTTAGCTATCAAAAATTAAGAAATAATATCTGACTTATTTTATATTATAAATTAACAATATTCTTCTAAAATTAAAAAAGTTTTATTTTCAACATCAAGATCGTTGGGGAAATAATAAATAAACTATCAGAATTAAAATAATCACCTGAATTCATTTACAAAGCAAATATACATTTTAAATTAATTTTTCCCATTTATAATAAATTTTATTTCTTTAATTTTCATTCAAAAACAGTTTATTTTGATTCATTTTTCAAATAATGTTCCTTTTGAGCTCGCTTTTGAACGTTATCAAAACAGCCAATCACAGCGCTTGCCGCGGAACTTCGTTTATTCCCAAGCGACGCCATTTTCTCTCTTTTATGTGTTAGTCCTGAAAGTGAAAGGACGTAGGGAGCGACCGGAGCACTGTGGGGTATTTGAAGAATCTGGCCGGCCAAAAGTCGATTTCATAAAGTACAGCGCAGGATCGAACGGATGGATATAAGTTGAAACTGAATCATTGGAGAATCACGTGATGCGATTTTTATCTCCTTTAAGAGAACGATGACCTCCTGTTATCAGTTGAAACTGGAGTGTTGCGTTAAGTGTATGAGTGTCAAATCGTTCTTCATTGTGACTTCCTATTTTTGAATGGGAATAACTTTAGTTTTGTAAGTATTTAAAATCTAATCGTTATGGATAGTGACGAGGCAGGTATGTATCATTATTATCATTAACTTTGAATTGAGAAAGAAATAGTTTTAGTATTTACAAAATTAATTTAAAATAACGCATATTTTTCTATTATTTTTTCCCTTGTTTCCCAATTCACGAAGGGTTTAGTTATATTTCCAAACATTTACAAGCAAAGTTACTTATTGTACCAATAAATATACACCCTTTTATTTGTGTTTTCGTTTAAAGTAGTTCCATCTTCGTCCCCTTTTTAAAATGAAGGCGATATAAATATGCTCTTCCAAAATTCTGAGTAAGCATACAAAATTACTATATATTGATTTTTAACTGATATTTATCATATAAATTTTAATATAAAAAAAATTGTTATGATTCATTTGAAAATGATCACATTTGTTTATTTTTCAGTCATTCTGATTGAAATTAAATTTATATAATTTAAAAAAAATTGCTTTAAAATAATGTATTAATTCCCTTTTACCTTTTGTTAAGCACCTTTCACAAAATTGAAATAATTTATTGCTCGTTATTAACATTTGTTTACCTAAAAAATAAGTCGAGGCAATTTTTCATATGTTTTTGTTAAAGGTTAGTGAAAGATTGTGAGATTTTTTTTAAAAATAAGGGATTAAATGATGTTACCTATCTAAATTGCATATAACTATTATGCATTATTTTTTGTTCATATTTTGTATTTATTTTTATTTAGGGTCTTCGAATGTCAGAGTAATGACTCGAAAAGAATTTTTAAACATTATGCAACAGCAGAATTTGCCAAACATTAATCATAGATTAAATTTCCTTGAAAATTACCTTCTTAATAGCGATAATTTTGACGATGATGAAATTAAAAACCTCAAGCACAATTTCTCCCAATTTAAATCTCAGTTCAAGAGCAAATGGATCGAAGCCCATTATATGTTAGATAAATTTGTGAAAAATAATAAAGAATGGCTTGAAGGTAGAGTAGAAATTTCAAAAAAAGTCAATCGACCAGGAAGGCCAGCAAAAGCTTTCACTGAATCAAGTGTCTGGTCAAAGCGGAGAAAGTCTGAAATTTTGAGGAGCTCGACTGATGTGGAAGTACTTACACATGCCGCTCAGATAAAGTTAGAAACCTCAGGGAAAAGAGATGCTGCCCACGTTCTAAAGGAATTAAGATGTTCACCAATGCGAGCAACAAAATATAAAAAAGCATATTTGAGAACTCAGCACACGGAAAAGAAAACTCAAATATCGCCTTTACAAGCGTTATCATTATTCGTCGAAGCTAACCTTTCAAGGAATCAATACGAAATTATAAGACGATATCAAAAAAATCTATACCCTTGTTATAGTCTTCTACAACGGTCTAAAATTGATTTCTATCCAGACAGACTCTTTTAAAATTACTGAAACTTGCCCTGAAATTAATATTCAAGATTTACTTAATTTAATAGTGACACGATTATTCATTTATTTGAAAGAAGTTTTGGAAAGTTTAAAAGATGATGAAAGAAATGCATTAATTCTTATATATAAATGGGGCTGCGATGCATCGCAACAAGCACAATACAAACAAAAATTTGAGAGTGATTCCTCTTCCGATGCGCATATATTCCAGAGCTCGTTTGTTCCAATTCAGCTAATTTGAAGTATAAACAACAAGCCTATCTGGCAAAACCCATTGCCTTCATCAACACGTTATTGCCGGCTCATGCGAATAAGATTTGTAAAACAAACAACAGAAATTATTAATGATGAGATTAATTACATAAAAAATGCATTAAAATCTGTACAGCCCTCAAAAATTACATTAGAGGAAAATACATTTTTAGTAAAACATAAAATGATACTTACTATGGTCGATGGAAAAATATGTAACGCAGTCACAAATACAAAATCGACAATGCGTTGCTACATTTGTGGAATGACATCCAAAGATTTTAATGATCTCCCTAAAAAGAAAAATGTGAAGCCAGAAACATTAGAATTTGAACTATCGATTTTGCATGCTAGGATTCGATTATTTGAAAATTTGTTGCATTTAGCTTACAAACTACCGATAAAAATGTGGAGATTGAATGCAGAAGACGAAAATGCTCTCGTTAATGAAACAAAATTGCGCATTCAAGAAAATTTCAAAACAAAGTTAGGTTTACTTGTAGATATTCCTAAGCCTGGATATGGTAATACAAATGATAGAAATACCAGCAGAAGATTCTTTACTGACTCATATCTAGCAGCAGAAATTACCGGCATTGATGAAAGTTTAATCTATCGATTTAAAGTTATTCTTGAAAGCATATCCAGTGGCCACAAAATTCACCTTGATAAATTTAAGGAATATACAGTAAAAACAGCAGAGCTCTACGTCCAGTTATATAAATGGTATACAATGTCACCCACAATGCATAAAATATTAATCCGTGGACCCATTGTGATAGAGAGAGCTTTACTACCAATAGGCCAATTGTCTGAAGAAGCAGCCGAAGCACGGGACAAATATTTTCGATTATTTCGCCAAAATCTATCGCGTAAATTTTCAAGAATTTCTTGTAACCGTGATGTTCTCAGTAGATCGCTTTTGAGTTCAGATCCAGTTTTAACTGGAATGAGACACACGATAAGAAAAAAAAATCAAAATTGTTCCTTAAAGAAACTCTAGAAATGTTACTGCCTATGGAATCTTCTGAAGCTCGTGATCCAGAGGATTCTGATTATGAGGAAACAGATTACGATTCTGAATTATCATCTGATTAAAAGATCCCACCTTGGGGATTTACAAACTAATTGTTCTTATCATAAATAATCTGTTTTTATAATTTATTCAGTTATTAAATACACTATTCCATTTTTTTATCATAATTATTATCTATTTTATAATACTATTTATCATGATTATCATTTATTTTATAATACTATTTATCATGATTATCATTTATTTTATAACACTATTTATCATAATTATCATTTATTTTATAATACTATTTATCATAATTATCATTTATTTTATAATACTGTTTTTCATAAATATCATTTATTTTATAATACTAATTTTGATCAATAAAAATCAGTACGAAGTTGCAAAACATCCATGATTTTTAAGTTATTAAACAATATTTATTTTAATAAATGCATTTATTTACGGCTTCAAACGTTTAAATTAGTTTAAAAGAAAAAAAATAATTTTGGCCGCCCAGATTTGTGAAATACCCCACTGTGCGGCGGGTGATGCCGTAATAAAAAAATCGGCACATCGGTCGGTTGGCTTTCCTATAAATGGAGTACATATCAAGTCTTATCTGTGGCGATAATGGAAAAGTTAAAAATATGATGAAGTGCAAAAATAAAAAAAAATCAGCAGATTTAAGTTGATGTCAAGTACAAGAAGATGCGATAATAACGACTTGCTCTCCAAGTGATCACCGTTAACTCGGGGCTGATGTCATTTTGAAATGCCTGATGTCAATGTTGACGTTCCTTTGAAATATCTGATGTCAATCAGAGAGTATACTGAATGAAGTTATCTTAATCAGTTGAGGATTAAAAATTTATGATTCCATCTGCAGAGGTAAAGTTTTTCTGTTCATTTTAAAATAGGCAGAACTATGTTACACCCGTAACTCCTACCCTGGATTTGGGCAAGCTAGGAATTTTATCTCTGTGAGCCTGCATTTAATCCACAACAAATGGATTTCAGATGACACTTCAAATCTTAATTTTCCATAAAGAGATAATTCTTTATGTAGTATAAACAGTTACTAGTAATATTCTCATTGGACTAGGAACAGTGGGACGTTATACTATCGCATTCTTTAAGTGTTGAGAATACAAGAATGAAATTCACAAATTTGTTTTTGTGTAATGTAATCGTAATATTTTGTTATTTATAAGTGTTTTCCGGCAATATTTAATGTTGTAACACTGTATTTCTTTATCTGCGCAGATAGTAATTTTTCATAAATATAATATAACCATAAATATGCCAAATAAAGATACATTAAAAGTTACATATAAATGTATTTATTGTGTTTGTGCATCTTTGTTTTAAAACCATTATTTTAGGTATATCCTGAAGATTATTCAAGGGTGAGATTAATCATTTTATTTTCTTATTTTCAGTTCGATTCTCAAAATAAATAATAGATAGATTATCTACTAAATTGGCAATGGGATTTAAAATATATTTCTCTCGATTTTAATTATTTAAATAATTTAATGCAAAGGGGATAATTGTAATTGCTTTTATTTAACTTTCCATAGCGCGATGTGCAGCTACTATCGCTCCGGCCATAGTGTGATGTTGGGTGTGTGGGTTTTGATACTCCAAATATGATTTTGGGGTAATTATATATGAATTAGTTATCTTGAAATCATTTCATATTCTCGGAACTCACATACCCAAGATCTCACTTAACATACTACATTCTATTCTATGAATATAATGCACATATCTGCTGTATCTATTCTATATCATATTATACTCACTCTAAAAATAAATTTCGTTAAGAATCATAAAAGTACCCCTGTGATTGAAACAGATTTTTTCAGTTATTTGGAGAAATTTCAGTCTTTTGAGTGGATAATTTAAGGAAATTTTGAGCGTAGATTCTCGAATTTTTCGTGCTTTAGAGAAAAAAAAAACGTGTAAAAATTCCATTTCTAATACGAAAAAGTATTAGGCAGCAGGGTTATCCGAACATCCTTGGGATTAGACGAAAGCGCAGCTTTAAATTGGAGGATTTCAGGTGATTTTTACCTTAGACTGGTTAATTGTCTGTGTTTTAAGGGCAAATGGGAAAATGAGTGGAAGTGGAAAGTTTTGTTTATTAACCATTTGAGTGCAGAGGAGCTCTTGGGCTCCTCTTGTTATGTACTAAAATTACAGGAAGCGCGATAGCGCTTGTTTTTGTTATATGCCAAAATTGCGGGAAGCACTATAGTGCTCCTCTTGTTTTATGCTAAAATTGCTGAGACGGTGATAGCGCTCCTGTTTGTTGTCTCCGTTTGGTGTGCATTTAAGCTTGTTGTACTAGCGAAGCGTAAGACTTTTTATGAATATCGTCGGTTTACAAGTAATTTTTTTAAATTTATACACCCAAAAACATTCTCATTTTTTGGCATATATCTACAAAATTTGTTCCGCACTCAAACGGTTAATAAAATATTATTAACGGAAAAATACGTTTCAAATTATGGATTTTTTAGAGTGTAGTTGAATATAAATACTTGTTTTTTTAATAAGGTAAGTAAGTATATATTATTGACAATGCTGTATCAATGCAGAAAGAAAAAAAATGTAAGGATTATCTGCTTGGCACGGATGGTGCGTAAGTTCCAAATTCTTTTTAACTTTTAATTTATTTTCCTGCTGAATATTCTATACTTCACATATCACTTCCCATACACCCTTTCTTTCCCTTATATGCATGATTCTTACCTACTTACGTTCATATTACAGCTTACATATATCTTTACTACGAAGGTGGTTCAATAATTATTGTCCCGAGTGTGTATAAAATATTTGTACTGCAATGGTTGATGTGGAATATCGAAGCCTACTGTCTTAGATGCCTATATGCTCAATTTTAGAACCGTAGTTGCTATATTACCATATTTGTTTTTCGTTTTAGGTGTGAGAGGTGGCACCTAGCTTGAAAAGGGAGGGTGGTTGGGGGTGAAAGACTGGTTTGGAGTTTATGGGATTAGACCTGAAGCAGTTCTGTGATAGGTTTGTCACTACGTCTCATCCACAGTTGCAAATCTATCACAGAACTGCTTCAGGTCTGGCCCCATAAGTTCCAAACCAGCCTCCCCCGCCCCCCACCCTCTCTTTTCAAGCTAGGTGCCACCTCTCACACCTGAAACGAAAAACAAATATGGTAATATAGCAGCTACGGTTCTGAAATTCAGCATATAGGCATCTAAGACAGTAGGCTTCAATATTCCACATGAACCATTGCAGTACAAATATTTTATACACACTCGGGACAATAATTATTGAACCACTCTCGTATATATGTACATATATCACATATATGCGTGCATATTTTACTTAACAACTGTCGATACATACAATTAAAAAAACTGTTCATTTTTTCAATAAATAAAAGTAATACTGATTAATTAGAAATATTTCGTAATTTAGATTTAAATCAATTAATAAATATCTTAGACTATTGGAAAAGTTGATAACGTTTATTTGTATTCCAGATGAATAAAGAAATCGGTAATATAGTCTCTTACACAATACAACAATGGTTTATGTTTGTGGTATCGGTGTTTTTGCATTAATGATATGTTTTTAACACTTTCCAACAAGGTTGAAAAGTGTTTATAAATTCGGTTTGTCTGTCCGTCTGCCCACGCCCTAACTCCCGTAAATAAACTCAGATTTTCATGGAATTGAAAAATGTCAGTGATGCTTACCATGGCATGTTCGGTATTGTATATGAAGTGTGTAGCATTAATAGTTCAGTTACAGGGGCACTCAAAAGAATTCCATTACATTATGGTATATGGGGAAAATCGCTTGTAGCGTATTTTAATGACATTACGTTATGTGAAATGTATTGAAACTGATGTAAATAACAGAATTTCACTATAAGATTATAACAATAGAACAGGGCATTCATCGGTCATTTACACGGACACGCAAAAGAAATCGGTTACAGTACCGTCTTTGAGCAACAGTTGCTGGAAGTGCGCTTTCAATTTCGGTATGGACATTTAAATTTAAATAATGTTTTGCATGTTAGTCGTAGTATGTAAATTCGATACCTCGTATACAAGGCTGCACAAAATAATTCACGTACCATTCTCCTTATAGTGGAAATTGCTAAAGGTAATTTTCAACTGTGGTATGTATTTCCTAACTGAACTAAATTTTGGTTGAATGTAGTTAATAGATACAAGATGTAGTTAATAGATACAAGATCTATATATCATATACATGGCTGCCCAAAAAATTCGGATAATTTTCCGATTGTAGATGGGAACAGCTGAAATTGGATTTCAAATGTGTTATGCGTTTCCATATGGTTGAATTACACATAATATTTTAATTTATCAAATAATGCAGTTTTGTTACATTATTCTGAATGTGTTCGAAAGTGCTTCATTACCTATGCTTGATGCATGATTTTTATTCTTGTTACAATTAAAGACATATTTCTAGATGATTGAGAGGAATAAAAACCGTACCCTTTAAATTAATTTTGTAAGATAGAAATATAAATTACGGGTGAATATCACTACATTCTCACTAAACAAAAAAATATTGTTTTTATCATATTTTAGCAAAAAATGTATATCACTTATCATTATTACGATTGCGAAATAGAAACTGTTGATAAATACTTTTGACAATCTTTTACATATATTTTTTGATGCTACACGTAGTTTTTCCTTATTATATTTCCAACAACAAAAAATAATGGAAAATATTATTTCTAAACTTCATTTCAGGAATAATTACGTACTTATTTGCGCTCTAAAGAGTTTTTCATTAAAAAACTTATTTGAAAGAATAATACAATTTAAAATTTCAGAAAATAATCCATTCGCTTATAATCTGCATATTATGAGTTTCTTAACTGCGCTGCAATATCAGAAAAAATGAAGAATTTTCACTTTCTATTATTTAAAAGAATTTTTATTTTTCATTATTTAAAGAGGGAAGTAATTCTTTGTTATTGCTATAAAATTATTCACGTAAAAGACAAATATAATTTGTTTATTTTTGGTGAAAATAAATTTTTATATTCATATTTATTTTATGATAATAAATAGCTGTTTCATATTCATGTCTGGTGCTGATGCCGACATGCATTTTTTGAGGTTAATTAAAGGTTGAATATCTCTCTATTCTAAAAAAAAGTAACTACCGCTGTCACCGCCGCCGCCGCCGCCGGTTTTGAATTTTTTGTGACCGGAGGTCTTTCTTCGTTAATATTGAGAAAAATAATGCATAAAAAAATATGAAAATCAGTGGTTTTATACAGACATGTTTGATAAACACGCTGATGCAGACAGTTTTCAAATCGAAGAATTATTTTAAGAGATATTTAATGCTAAAGTTGGACAAAATCGTTCCACTAAAAAAGTTTTATAGCAGCAAAAACTATACATGGCAGTGTAATCATTTTTAGATCATTTTATGCGTTAGAATTTGCCGGAGTGCAGATTGCATTAATTTTTTTTATTTTGACTCATTTTTTCAGGTTTTATTTCTATTTTAAATTCAAATTTTCAGCATTTCTAGAGATATTTTTTACAGATTTCAGAAAATTGTACTAATTTAAACTGTTGCCAACTGTATAAAAAGCGCAAGCAATAATGTTTGCTTCAAATTAAAAATTTATTTACACGTGACTATTATAAACAGGAAAAAAACTTTCAAATTAGAATTAAATAATTATGTATAAAAAGCAGGAACTTATTAAAAATTACGTCATAAAAAGTACACACGTGAATTTTAAAAGAGAAAGGATATTGTAAAATAATAAATTCATTAACATGCGTTAGAAGTCTTAGGAGAAATTATGTCATATTTACGTCACATTATAGTTATTACATAAAATGAACACAAAATGATATTGCAAAAAAGTTTAAATTTAGAAATTGCGCTAGACATTTATTTAATATTTTGAGAGGATATTTTCAACAATTTTTGTTAGGAAACCGCAAATAATATTTCATTGCTAACAAAAGTACTTTCACGCGATTATTTAAAAGAGAAAGAATAGCTTGGTCAAAATTACGTCAGATTAAAAACGATTAATTTAAAATATCTCATTTAAAAGAACTTTCTTTTAGCTTTGTTAAAAAATACCAGGAGACAAAGACTCTGTTTACTTAATTCCTTTTATATTAGCTTATTTTGAAATGTTGTTACACGTGTCTACGTCATCAAGTTATTTTTATTTCGACGTTTTATTTGTATTTTTATTAATGTTGTACGAATTTATTTGTTCTTTCGTTATTTAAAATAAAAATTATGTCAATTTGTATAATTTGGCGAATGGTTTGGCGATTTATATAATTTGGCGAAATGGGTCGTCGGGATAATCAAGTAGTACCGCAGCGGATTTGGCGTTAAAATTCTCCAATCAAAGAGAAATGAATTGAAATTCGTTTATAGGGAGATCGCCACTGTTTTTTAAATTATAATTCAATCTTTCGAAATATTTTTAAAGCCGATCAAATTAGCGTGCATTTAGAGCCTGCGGTGTCTGGACGGGGGTTGGCGAGCGTAGCTCGTAGGGGGCCGAGCCCCCTAGTTGTTTATAAAAAAAAAAAAAAAAGAAAAAAAAAAGAAATGAAAAAGGGGTGTGGGCTAAGTAACATTGTAGTAAACAATGTTGAATTCAGACACTTTTCTCCGAGAGGGATTTCTGTGGTTCCGGGGGGAGGGGGCACTTTTTTACCATTGAAAACCCAAAATCTCAAATCTTCCGGGGGAAACATCTCATTGCTCCGGGGGGAACGCCCCCCCCCCGTAAAACCCCTGAAATCAACACTGGTAGTAAAAATGGCAATTATATTGTGTGTGTGTATAAGTTCATAAGCGTGTGTAGTGATTAGAGAAACAAGATAAAAAAATTTATAATGAATAATAATAATTATAAGTAATTAATAAGTAATATCATAACAATGATATCATAATAAATAAATAGTATATTAATAGATAAATGCATAATATATAATTATTTATGTTATGCAGGATGAATTATACTGTTTAATCTTTTATGTCTATGTGTTATATATACTTGTACGTGTGCGAGCGAGGCGCATATTTACACTTGCATATAAATGCACATATGCACAAAATATTTTTACACAAACTCTCGCCTTTCTTTTTCTATGTATTCAGAGCTCACATCGATTTTTTGTTCGCTAATTTTCACTTTTAGTTTCTGTGTGAAATCCGGGACTTGAGGGGGGAAAATGTTACTATGAACTAGTAATGAACTAGAAACTCGCGGGTTCAAACTAAAAGGAAAAATCATGATAAAAAATTAAAAACATTTTCAGAATGCTTTTCATATCCTTTAGCATTTATTTTTCTACAAAAAACAACTATAATTTGAATTTTTAGCGCATTATTTCGAGAGAAATATAATGCTTGTTCTATCTAGTTCAGTATGAACTAGAGACTTGATTTTTTGTTCTCGATTTTTCACCGTTAATTTCTGTGTGAAATCCAAGACATGAGCAGAAAAATGTTTACTGTGTACTGGAAATTGCATTGAAATTACAATAAAATAACGCTACATACAATAAAGAATTAAATTTAAAAAATCAAAAAACCCTACTCCGTAAAAAGCGAACTAATTATTTCTCATCAATGTGAAACTATTTTTTTTTTCAATTCCTACTATTAGCTCACACTCTCGGTATATATATCTTGTTCAAATTTTCAATCGTTAATAAAATACTTATTATTCATCCAATCAAGCTCAAATAATTTTTTTTAAACTTGTGATGGCACTTGATGTTAATCTAGTTTTTTTTTCAAATATTAATTAATTAATTAAATTAAATTAATTAATTTTCAATAATCGAGAGAGCCTTCTTCTTGATCAAGGTAGTTTTAAGACCGAGAGAGCCCTCTTCTTGATCAAGGCATTTTAAGCGCCACTCAAAAGGAAAGAATGAGAAAAAAAAATTCTCTTATTGACCTAAGTAGGAATTGACTTAAAATATTTTTTTTATATTACTTGTTTATATTACTTACCTATTTTTTTATTTACTTGTATTGATTGATGACTTTTAAATTATGTTTAATTGATAGTTCCTATCTATAAACACTGTTTCGATGAGGTCATATAGATAGATGTCTATGATGGGTAAAGCTAGAGATTCTACATACACAACTTCCAGGTTGTATAATATTTTAACGGAGTTTCTGACTGTAAAATAGTCAATAAAACATCGTCTTCATTTTGAAAGACCTATCCAATGATATGCCACTCAATAGGGTGCGTATTTTTTTTTTTCGTTTCTACCGCCATTTTGTATTTTACGGCCGTCATTTTGAATTTATAAAAACAAAACCTAGCCTATTACCATCGGGACGTTAAGATGAATTGATAGAGACCTCATTCATTAAAATCCATCCAGCCGTTGGGATGTTTCGAGGGTATAAAGAAATCAACATACACAGATACGCGTGAAACACATAATCCTTCTTTTCAGTCGGGTAATAAAAGCAGAGTATTTCTCTCTAAATAATGCCGAGCAAATACTGTTTTTTTCCCCCTTGAATTTTCAGTTTTAGTTCCTGTGTGAAATCCATCACATGAGTTTTTTTTTTTCACTATAAACTAGAAGTTACATTTCAATTACAATAAAATTAATATTATATATCAAATAAAAGAACAATATTTCTTTCTAAGTAATGAATTAAAAATTGTAATTATAGTTGTATTTGTAGAAAAATAACTGCTAAAGGATAATGAAAAGCATTCTGAATGTGTTTTTCATTATTTTATCATAATGTTTTCTTTTTAGTGTGAAAGTAGAATGACAACCGATATTTATACAAATGAAAAAAGTGAATATATATTTAATTATGTAAATGATATCATTTAATCTTACCAGTTTGATGATAATTATTTTTTTCATTATTCTAATGTTTGCTGCGCATTTGATTGTGATTAATCTTTTTCTGCTAAATTTTATATTTTGCTGGCAGGCATACAAAACTGCATTTTTAACATAGTACGTTAACAATTAACGCTTCCCAGAAATTATATTTATTGAAAAATACAAATATTATTTTGTAGTTTTCAGACAGAGATAATTTGTATATATATGTTGTATATGTATGCTCCAAACAGAGAAACTATCTTAAAAGTATTTGTCAAAAGATTTTAAATATGAAACCTTACATTGAAAGCTCTGAAGAACCATTCAGTTTTAATTAAAGGTAATTATTTTAGGTAAAAGTTGATTTTGGGAACAAAAGCGCTATTAATTTTTAAATTGATACTGTTTTGAAAATTTTTAATTTTCAAATCTTTTGAGAACGCATATACAAACGCATAAAAATCACGTTTGTGTTGAATCTTTGTTTGTATTGTTCCAATGCCATATTCAAATATCATAGTTCGTTTTCTACTCGCTTCTGCTGAGTCAGTTTATTTCAGGTTTACTATGATTGATTACTTAGCCATAATCGTGATTTTTATAAAATAATTTTCATGATTTTGTTTTGTCTGTCTGTTCGCAATATTGATCTCTGAACCGATACATAACACCATAATAGTTTATACACATGTTTTACTTTATATTTCCCATATTAACATATGAAAAATATTATGACACTGTGAACGTTTCATATAGAAAAAAACAAATCAAATTTGTATTATAAAGGAAAAACCTTTCTGTGAGAACACCAATGTCTCATTGAACGTGACAACGATTCACCTTAAATTTTGCTTTTATTGCACGTTTTTTAACTTCTAAACTTCTCACAATTTTAACGCTTACACAAACAAATTGGGAAAAAATGTACTTTCAAATGCTATCTGCATGAAAACTGTATCTCAACTGATTGATTTTGAAGGGTTTTTAAAACTTTCAAGCATTTTTATTATTATTATTATTAATATCTCTATTTCAGAAAATTAAGCTGTTTTCATTTAAAGCAATATAAGTAATTCAACATCCAGCTAATGTTCCATAAATAAATTAACACTTCATTAAAAAATAATATAAACAAAACACAAATTTAACAGATGGGTAAACGAACTACAGGCTTAAATACTGAAATTATCAGAATTAAAACGGCTGCTGTAGGTAGCGAAATTTTTGGCGATTTCTTCTGATATTAAACACTGGAATGCGACTAATATAAAAGTATTGTTTTTAATAAATTTCAAAGCTTTTTTTGAATACATTATTGATATTTTTCATATAAAAATATTTTTTTTTTGTTTGTTAGAGGGCTATCTAAAAAAATATACATTAAATGTAAAAAAAATCTACTAGAGTTTAAAAAAAAAAAAAAAAAAAAAAAAGTTTTATCTCTGCTTTGTACACCGGAATCAATCACGTTTTGACTCTGGTTGTTTTAATTGAAATGCATTACAAATTGGCTTAATGAACCTATATTCCTGATCTTGTGTAATAAATTTAAATAATTTTAAACAAAAATCAATTAGAGGGGCACTAAGTACGGATACTAAGTCACATAAAGACAATCTAAACATTTTAGAAAAAAACATTTTTTCTTTAACCTACCGGGGATCCAGATATCAACGCGTTCAGCTCATATTCTAAATATTAGAATAATTACTTTTTTTTTTACAAATTGGAAATATCGTTTGGTAATTTAATGTCTTTTAATTCAAATATAATTGCAAATATGCAAACGATATTTTTATTAAGAACTTATTGTTGATTAAACTTATTTATTATATTAAAATTAATATTATTTTTGAAAAGATGAATTGAAAAAAAAATTATTTTGAAAAGTCAAAATATTAGAATATTTATTCAAGTGGTTCAAAATATTAGAATATTTCACATTAATTCTCCTTTAATTATCTCCAATTCATAACTGGTGGCATCATTGATTAAATTCTGACGATTTTATTTAAAATCAGTATTCTTTTTGCAGCTTGTTTGCTTTTACGTCGTAAAATGGGTCGTGTGAGTGATGTGATATTCTTGAATCTATTAAACTTCGTATGGCTGATTTGCATCGGCGCGGTAAAAATCAATGTTATATAGCGGATTATTTACATTGTTCGCAATCAAGCGTTAGTAAAATACTACACAATATTTAAAAAATGGAAAATTTCAAAATAGTCGCCGAAATGGCGGCCGAAAACCAAAAACATCTGCTAGAGATGACAGGAAACTGAAGCGCATAGTTAAGAAAAACCGTTTTAAAAGTGGGCGATTGTTGCACCGAAAATGGAAAGAATAAAGAGTTGAAGTTTCTACATCGACAACATTAAGACGTCTCCATAAATTTAAGTTTGAATCTCGTGTTCCGAAAACAAAACCTCTCATGACTGCAAAACAAAAGCGTATAAGATGAAATTGGTGTAAATCAAGACGTTTATGGAGCGAAGAAAATATATTATTTAGTGATGAAAGTATGTTTTATGTTTCATATGGTAATCAAGGTATTCGAGTTTGGAGAATGAAGCAAGAAGCATTTGTTAAAGAATGCCTTAAACTTTCCGTAATATTTGCTGCTAGTGTCATGGTTTGGGGTTGCATGAGTGCAGAAGGACCTGGAAAGTTATGCATCGTCTACGAAAAGATTAACTCACAAATATATCAAGAAATTTTGGAATATTACATGATTCCATCATCACAAGATTTATTTGAACATGATTTCATCTTTCAACAAGATTTAGCGTCACCGCATACCTCGGTGTCAACTAAGAATTGGTTCCGCCAACGCAACATTAATGTACTTCCTTGGCCGCCAAACTCCCCAGACTTTAATCCCATCGGAAACGTATGGTGTATAGTGATGAAAAAACTCCAAGAAAATCCTCCTTTAAATAAAACTGAGTTAGTGGCACGTATAAAGTCTATTTGCGCTAATATTGATAGAAATGTTTGTAAACACCTTGTATATAGTATACAAGATCGATTGTACGCTGCTATGAATGCTAAAGGGGATGTTACAAAATATTAACTACCATTTACTTCAGATTCATAAGGTAATATTGTTGTGTAAAATAAAATATTCTAATATTTTGAACCAATCTAAATTTTATTCTAATATTTTGACGTGTTTCAGAAAGCTGTATACCTAATTTATTGTACTGTATTTTATATTTTGTAAATGTTAAAATCTTATCTAAACATTCCAGATTTAATTTATAAAAAATTAATTTCATTTACTTAGTACCAAAAATAAATAAATGAAAAATATTTTTTTCTTATTACTTTTTCTCAATTATTCTAATATTTTGGATATGAGCTGTATCTGTCTACACGTCTACGTTGGAGGATACTTACGTTTTTACTTTATTCTATCTTTACAATTACATGAAGAAAGTATTGGATTCGTAAAAATTTTCGACTTCCTATTTTCGACGGATTTACATGTTTTAGGGGTCAGAGATCCCGAAAAAATGTCTGTATGTTGGTCTGTGAGTCTGTGACTCTGACTGTATGTGACACAAACTTTGTGGGCGCTCTATCTCAAGATCTAATGCACAGGATTCAATAAAAATTTATGTTCAGGTAGTTAAATGATATAAATTAGTGCTGATTAGTTTTTGGTGTAAATCGCCCGATAGGTGGCACTGCTATGCTGCATTTTTCACTATCTCAAGAACTCATGCACGAATTTTCATCAAACTTCAGATTCAGGTGTACGTGGATAAATATTGGTACTGATTATGTTTTAATGTAAATCGGCCAACAGGTGCCGTTGCTATACTGCATTTTTCACGATTTCCGCAATAGCTCTACCTCAAGAACTAATGCACGAAGTTTCATCAAACTTCACATTCTGTTAGACGTTGACACAGCATGTTGAAGATAAGATTTTGGTGTTAATCGCCCAATAATTGGCGCTGCTATGCTGGAATTTTTCACGATTTTCGCTATCTCAAAAACTAATGCACGGATTTTCATAAAATTTCAGATTCAGTTAGACGTCAACATAATTTGTTGCTGATTGGGGCTGTTTTATTGTAAATCACCCCACAGGGGGCACTGCTGTGCTGCATTTTTCCGGGATTTACACGATTTTAGCGATAGTCATAGCTCAAGAAATACTGCTCGGAATTTTATATCTTTAGAATTCTCATGGTGGACATAGATTGCCATTTATTTTTGGCACTGTGATAGCAAATTTTGAAGTATTATTATGTATGAGATAAAAGAAAGTTTTGGGAAATTGGGTTATTCAGAAAGGAAGAATTTTAAGTAATATCTTAAAATGGAGGTAATTTTAAAATAAAAGGCAATTTTTAAAATTATAATAACTATTTAAGTTCTGTCAGTAAAGCATTTATTTTTTAAACTGTGCAAATTTATTTAATGTTAACAGCACACACACAAAAAAAATGTTTTAAAAGAATGGTTTTTGAAATAACTAAAAATTCATTCTTGGGTATATAATTTTTATTTATTTCAAAAACCATTATTAATTATTTACGCAAGAAAGACTTTTTTATTAAAGGAAAGTAATCTGTAATTTCAAAAACAATTTAAACTTATATATAAAATTAATTTTATCATGATTAAAAAAATGTTTTTCTTATTTAAAAGTTGTAATGACTTTCTAATTTTATTGTGATGGCAACAAGGATGATTAATTTCTGTGTTACGTTACTTAAACTTTTCCATCCAAGTTTTTTAAGGGGGAGGGGGAATATTGTTCTTATATTATACGTGACGTCTTTCAAATGAAATAAAACATAATTTGTTTAACTTTGTCGTTGTAAAATATTTTAGTGCTAGTTTAAAATTTTGCAGAATTATGTGCGATTTCAATGCCAGATATTCCTAAACACATAACCATTTTAGCTTTATAATAAAAGATTTCTCTAAGGAAGATGGTATATATTTTTTAATTATGCAGTTGGGCTTTTTTCAAATTTTTTTGTCTTTCCATTAATGTTATTAAAATGCTTAAATATCGTATACGATGTCAATAAACACGTTTTCTTTCTTTTTTTTCAAAATTTTATAAAATTTTTGTTTGTAAAACTAAATGAAATCATATGTTTATAGTCATGTTAGCTTGATACTTTACGAGTCCTGTGTTTCAATGATTCTTAACAAAAGTCATTAAGTTTAAAATATTTTAAAATTCGTATAAAGCACAAATAAAACGTACAAAAATTTACTTTAAGTGCATATATATAATATAAAATTACTTAAGATACTTTAAAAACACATTAAAAATCAAATTTAAAATCCCAAAACGTTTATTGTGAAATTCACACTGCCATCGTCAGTATTTATGTGGCCAACGTCTTGGGATTTTAATTTGATTTTTAATGTGTTTTTAAGGTATTTTAGTATATTTTAAATAATTTTATATTATATATATGCTCTTAAAAGCAATTTTAATACGTCATATTTGTGCTTTATGCGAATTTTAATTATTTACTCAATGTGAATTTAGAACTAGAATTTTAACATTCCTTTATTAAAGTATTTTTGCAAAAAAGTTAATGATTTCAATGTGATGCTAATGCAGACATTGTTTTTTACATCAAAATTTAAATGAAAATTGTTTCATTTAATACATGGACTTGAAGAAACAAAACTTAATACATAAAATGTACTGCATTTTTAATAATAATAAAAAAAAGCTTACAATAGAGAAAAATGAAAAACTTTATATATTAAGTTTATTTTATAATATTTAAAATACTTTAAATTTAGTTGGTAAAATCTAATGAATTAATTTATGGTAAAATCTAATGGATTAATTTATGGTAAAATCTTAAGCTTATGAATAAACTGAAGGATGGTGTGTTTATTTTTTTTTAACACATTAATTTTACAATTCTGATTTAAATCACATTTCGGTATTTTAGTTCTGAAGTCATTTGAATATGTATATATATATATATATATATTTGTTAGTTTTTCTATTTTGCATTTTTTGTGGCTTTTTTATATGTTTTCTTTGTACACCTAACAAGTTTATAAAATTATCTTTACTTTGAATTGCAATATTTTTGTGATCATATTTATCTTATTTTTCAACGACGTATATTTGAAATTTTTATTTATATTCGAATCAAAAATACTTTTGTGCATTTAAAATAATATATTTTACATTATGTCACCCAAAAATATAAATGATGAATTTTGTATGGGTGTTGTAGTATAGGTGAATTCCTACAATTACTGTATGCACTAAAACATATTTTTTCTTTATGCGGGCATAGAAACTTGATTTTCGGTCATTATATTTAAAAAAATTATTGATTAAATATTTAATCATACATTAGAAATAAATTGACCAAATTTCAAGTCTGTCTTGCGTTGAAACACATTAATGAACAAAATACGCAATTATAGTCCCATGCATAACGTAACGCACAATTTATATTCAATATTCTTAAAGTACATTTTATAAAGTTCAGATCAGGGGTAAAAAGGAATTTGTAGCTTTGAAGGCGAACAAAAAAAAAAAAAAAGTAAAAAATAAGTCACGTAAAATTCCCAAAGATCTTTCGGTGATTTTCATCCGCTTCCTGCAGAAAACTAAAATCCTTTATAATCCCAACTGCACACATTTTTATCTGGAAATCTTCATGTGGTTTTTGAAAAGAAAAAAAATCTATTTCAGATTCTTATATTTCAAAAATCTGTTTTTGTACTGACAATTTTCAAAAGGATTATTTTAGTATTTCCTTTGTGACATGAAACTGCCATCTTCTTGACAGTAAATGATTTGAATTGTTATCTGATCGATTAATTTTAATTGATAACAAACCCTGTACTTAATTAATTTTACCCGGTACTTAATTTTAGATAGGTGTTAAAATTTAGTATCGTTTGTTGAGTCGTAATATTTCTATGTGCTACTGGAAAAGAAACTTTGCATGATGATTTTATTTTAATGGTAAAAGAGCTAATCATTGTTAAATTTTCTTTTCTTTTTTTATTTCTTTGTTATTGTTTGTTATTTCTTTTTTTATTTCTTTGTTATTTCTTTTTTTATTTCTTTGTTTTTATTTTATGTTATTTCTTAAAAAAAAACAACAACATATGCACAGTATATTGTAAAAAAATATTAATGAATAAAAATGAAAAAGAATCGTGAAAAAAATAAAAAACAGAAAAAGTACTGGTAGCAAAGTTGCCGTCTATTCTTCGTATTGGTGTTCCGCTTTTTCAATACAGAAATTATCCGTTATTCAAAACGGAAAATTTGTCTTTTTTGAATTAAATGCGAGCAATAGCACAATATTAAAGGAAAAATCTGAATAATAATTATATATACTGAAACATATTTACACTGATCATGTATTGGATATTATCTTACCCGTTTATATCACCTTGTCTTTTTCCGGATCCGAACCTCTTTACTTGCCTTTGGAGAACAAATGTTCAATGAATGTTCTGTAAACCACATTCTGTACCAACTGGCCACATATCCAACCACTTGATTATAAGCTAAAACATCAATTAAGAAAAATGAACTGGGCTTTCTCCTTTTCTCTTTTTTGGAAATTTCTGCTTTAAAAAAAAATTAAATGTGAGCAATAGCACAATATTAAATAAAAATATCTGAATAATATTTATAGTATATGCTTAAAGATATTTACACTGAACAGGCGTTTATATCGGATTTTATCACAACCATTTATATTGCCTTGCCTTCCTCCGGACCCGAACCTCGTATATACTCGCCATTAGAGATGAATGTTCTATTAACGATGATCTGCACTAACTGGCCACATCCAACGACTTGGTTATAGACTAAAACATCAATTACTAAAATGTAACTGGAGTTTCTCCGTTTTATCTCCAATGAAAAGAAACATTTCTGTTTGTCTGTCTTGAAAGAAAGATTTCCATTTTTAACAAATTGCCGATGGTCAATTTTTATCAAATCTGAATTTTAAAACAGAAGAAGCTCCTCCCTGTTTGAAAGTCTTTTCTAAATTGGTGTTCTAGATAGATTTTCCAAGTTTAGGCATCGGTAAATATCTTTCAATCTACGAATTTAATACAAAATGTCTTTATATATTAAGTTAAGTAAGTCTGTAAGTTATATTAAAAATTTATGCACATGTAAAATATCTATATAATTACTTACAAATCATGTTAACTCTATTGAATTCCGAAGAAGAAAAAAAACACACCATTTTTTTCAGTTTCACAATTCAATATAACATAACACAATCTTCTATCTATACCGAAAAAATAGCAGAATACCTGTATAACCACGTATACCAAGAAAATAAAACATTTTATTTTAATTTCACAGTCGTTTTTTTTAATTTCACAGTTTTTTAAAAATCACAGTTTATTTTAATTTCAATTACGAAAGTCATGCGATTAAATCAGGCAAATAATTCTATACAAAAATATTGGTTCAAAATAAACTTTTAGGATTTTGCAGGAAACCCTGTCTATAAGATTCTTTTGTATTTCGTAAAGTCATTTATGCATGGGTATGTTGATGTAGGTAAATATATTTTTTCTCCTGAGTTAAATAGAGAAAACATTCGACAAAAATTACGAAAACCAATACCGCATTTACCTAAACCCTTTAATAGATGATTTTTTATTTTGTTCGGGAAAAATACTTGAGTGTACTTTTGTTAATTATCCACTAGAAAAATTGTGAAAAAAATTATTTATGTTTCTGTTGGGCAGAATGTCATAATGTCTTTCCTGAGTTACATAAGGAAAAATACTGAAAAAATGATAATTTTAAATTATACAGGGTGCAATATGTTATCTATCGCCGACCTTTAATTTCTCAACCGTTGGTCGGAGACATATAGTTCCAATTACAAAAACGTTTCAAATTAAGTAAATATTCATGCTGTGGCATTATTTAAAGTAAAAAATCACTTTTATAAAAATTACGAAATCTAACTTTTTATACGGTTCCCCAGTCCCTACACTGTTAAAAATATCGTGAAAAATTACCTCTGTTTATAAAGGCTATCTGTTTTCTGACCAATGAGAACGCTTCTTAAACGTCCATGGAGCGTCATTGGTCAGAAAACATTGGTCAGAAAATAGATAGCCTTTAAAAATAGAGCTAATTTTTCACGATATTTTTAACAGGGTACAGTTATATTTAGTAAAAGTTTGCACATATCATAACACATATATCACAAAAAGTTTGACATATGTACTACAAAAATTGACGCAGTTATTAAATTTCAAAGTTTGAGTTTTTTGCACATGATTTTGCCTTTCATTGAGGGATCAGTTAAAGATGAATTAAAGTAATTCGAAATCAAAATCAGTGTCCTATGTCCTTTTTACGGCAAAACCGCCTTTAGCCGGAATCACCAAACTGGGGTATGACCTAAAAGGGTTATTTCATCTAAAAATTTGAGCTGACTTTTAAGGGTCGTATAGAAAGTGAAGAATGAAATATTGAAATTAAACAGAAAATAAATACCAATTTATTATAGTATCAGAAAACGGTCAAGTATAAAAAATGAATATATAAAATGCCGGAATCTACTAGAGATACTGCTCAAAGTGTTCTCCATTGGTGGCAATGCACAATTGAATGCGTGACAGTACTGAGTCCTGGACACGTTAGAGCATAGCAGGTGTGCAAACTGTGCTACAAATCAAAAGGATGATGAGACCTGGAAACCTCCCCATCGCCCGGACAGTACGTCACGTGTGGCGCTGTATATGGGGAACCTAGAGGGTTGGGCACATCTTCGAGGGGACCTTAAAGGGCGATTGGTACCTGAATCTGCTACAAAACACGGTGCGTGACTGGTATGAAGAGCTGCATCTCCGACATGCACGCCGGGCGTGGTTTCAAAATAATCGGGCCCTCTCCGCAAAAAATATCAAACGTCCGGCGTATCTGGCCACCGAATTCGGTCAACAGATCCTTGGATATGGTGGTCCAGTAGAGTGGCCACTGCGTTCACCGGACTTGACTCCCATGGACTTCTACCTCTGGGATTACATCAAAGCATATGTCAATGTGACTGACACTACATCTATGGTTTATCTGAAGCAGCGCATCATCCTTGATTGTCACACAGTTTGCACACCTGCTATGCTGTAACGTGTCCAGGACTCAGTATTGTCACGCATTCAATTGTGCATTGCCACCAATGGAGAACACATTGAGCAATATCTCTAGTAGTTTCTAGCGTTTTATGTATTCATTTTTTATAGTAGGCCGGTTTCTGATATTATAATAAATTGATATTTATTTTTCTGTTTAATTTCAATATTTCATTCTTGGCTTTGTATACGACCCCTAAAAGTCAGCTCAAATTTTTAGATGAAATATCCCTCTTTGGTGATACCTCGATTTGGCGATACCGGCTAAAGTTGATTTCGCCGTAAAAAGGACACAGCACCTTGATTTTGATCTCGAATTACTTTAATTCATCTTTTAACTGACCCCTCAATGAAAGACAAAATCATGTGCAAAAATCTCAAACTTTGAAATTTAATAACTGTGTCAATTTTTGTAGTACAGATGTCAAACTTTTTGTGATATATGTGTTATGATATGTGCAAACTTTTACTAAATATAACTATAGGGACTGGGGGACCGTATAAAAAGTTAGATTTCGCAATTTTTACAAAATTGATTTTTTACTTTAAATAATGCCACAGCATGAATATTTACTTAATTTGAAACGTTTTTGTAATTGGAACTATATGTTTACGACCAACGGTTGAGAAATTAAAGGTTGGCGATAGATATCATATTGCACCCTGTATATTTACTTTAAAGTGGTAACAATATCAACTATTCAACGATATAATAGCTTTACAGTCGGACCTCTATTTAACGAAGTCGCTAAATCCCGAAAAAAAGTTCGTTATGGGGAAAATTCGTTAAATAGAGATGGACCTTTTTAAATACTTTAAACTACTCAAAACAGATTTTTAATTCATAAACACTAAACATTATTAAAAAACTTAACTAATCACACTTGTTTTTGTAAATCATATTTATTTTTTTTACTATTATTATTCATTTTACCCATCAAAAAGAAATCTGTAAGGACAACAAGAATTTAAAAGAATATTGTCCGGAAAGTACACTGTATTTTCAGTTTTAAGAAGATATTTACATTAAAATTAATGAATTTTAATGACATTATCGTATTTATTATAACAAGTAATTTTAAGCATTGTATTACTACATGCGTCCTTAAATTTAATTACTGAAACTTATTTACTACAGAACAGCCCTTTTGAGTGTGAAAGGGGGATACTGAAAGTTTGCAATTCCTGGATGAAATGCAAAGAATGACAGGAATTTTACTGCTCTTGTTGAGTTAGGCACCTTGTAAAACTAATTCAAGGTTATTGAGCATTATAAAATGTGTAAAAGAAAGAATAAATTTGAAGTGTCCGTAAATATTTTGAGAAATAGGAAGAAAAAAAAATTATATCAGAAGAAAAAGTTCGTTAAATAGAGAATACACTTCGCTATTTGTAAGTTATTTTACTAAGAAATTCTCAAAATGTTGTTGGTTCCGAGGAAAAGTTCGCAAAATAGAGAAATTCGCAAAATAGAGGTTCGTTAAATAGAGGTCCGACTGTATAATGCTTTTAATACTAATTACTACCTTATAAAGATAGAGAAAAAACGCCAGAACTGCACTCTGCAAGCAGTATCAACAAAAGATGTTATAACCTCCATGTGATAACTAATCGGAACAAAAACAGATTTCACGACATTAAATGCATGTTATCATACGTACGTTTCACACCAAAAGACAATAAATACACTAAATATATATAGAATAAAAACAATAATAACACCAAAAGCACCGAATAACGAAAAAAGTTCATGTAACTCCTGAGTTACACTACCATTTACGGTTTAAAGTAATCCCACAACTTCAAACTTTATTTCCCTACAAAAACTTGTATGAAAATTTCATATTTTTGGCATGTTCTAAGTTATTTCCTTGTTTTACAGTCTACCCATCATTTTGATCTTCGTATCAAGAGGGAAATTTTAAGTAAAAACTTTTTTCTGAAAAATTAATAAAATATTTGAAATACTCTTATAGTATTCCCTCATATTTCATATTCTTAAAGCCATTTTTGTACTAAAATATTAATGTAAGTAAACATGGATCACGTCTTTATTTAGAAGAAGAAACACAGGAATAAAATAACGATACAATGATCAATAAAATAATCAATTTTGGAAAAAAAAAAAAATCATATTTTCTCTGAGTTAATGAGATTATTAAACTTCGTACGAGCTGAAAGAATATTGCATTATAGTCCTGTGCCAATTATTTTCCTATAGTCCATTCTTTTCTCATATTTTACTCGTGGAATTTAGGCACTGGGGAAATTATGTGAAGTAACATAATTTTTCTTTTCATTCCTTAAAGTTTATCAGCCTTCTCAGAATATTCTTAATTACATTTAATGACATTTGGCTCATGATGAATGACACGTTAATGATTTTAATGTTAAAGTATTTTCGAAATTTAAAAAGTTACAATTATTTAGAGTTAGTTGTTTTTTTAAAACGTTAGGGAGATTTTGCCCACTATAAGAGGTCATGAAAATAAACTGCATGTATTTTCGATTAAATACATTGTTACAAATAGGATACTTGAGCTAAAAATGTATTTTGTGCAATTTAAAACGTACGATTTTTTTCCATTTTTTTTTTTCAATAATTAAACATGTTATATGGAAATTTTGATTTCATTATATATATTTTTTATGTAAATTATAAATATTAGTTAAGGTATTAAAAAGTTATATTAAGAATTATATAAAAGTAAAATAAAATCTATTTATGCTACAATATTTTGTAACTCGATTATGCTCACCTAATTTTTCAAAAAGTAAGTATTATTATCATTTTAAAATTATTATTAAACTAATTTTCCACCGAAAAAAAAAATCTAAGAAAATGAATGCTGTTTTTTGGCATGTGCTAAATTATTTTCCCATTGTTTATATATATATATATTTAGCTTTTTTCTATCATAAACATAAAAACCTTCTTTTTTCAATAAAAAATACCTTTTCCGAAAATGAAAAATAGCTGAGAAGTAGTTTTATGATTGTCCGTCATATTTCATATTTTTAAAGCCATTTGTGCATTAGAATATTCATGTGAATAAGCATACTTCACATCTTTATTTAGAACGAGTAAACATCGGAATAAAATAATTTTGCTGAAAGAATGTCATATTTCCCTTAGTTAAGGAGATTATTAAACTTCGTGGATGCTGAAAGAATATTCTATAATGGTTCTTTATCAATTATTTTCTTAGATTCTTCTATCTTACATGAGGTTATGTGTACTTGAGAATTTATATGAAATTCGAGACCCACCACAATATGTTTTTTCATTTTTAAAATCATGCATATTTATTTATAACATAACGCAGCTGTAAAATATCCCTTTTTTATGGAAAAAACAAACATTTGAGTAAAGTAATAAAATTTAGTTGTACACAATTTAGCTTTACAATGTAAAATATTTATGAACTACCTGAAATACAATTCTTTTTTTTTTTCTCATTTTTATACAAAATGTTCTATCATAGACACATAAACTATGCAGAGCAGGAAATATCTCGTTTTGAGTTGAAAAAATGGACGAAAAGAACCCGTACTTCTACGATCATTAGTTTTTGAGAAAAATGCGAAAGATACAGTTTGACGTCACATCCGGTGTACATGAAATAAGCTTTATTAGAAAAATAGATATCAATGAACACAAATTAGTTAAGATGCGAAAGTGTTCAAAATGGCCACCACGTATGTTGAGGAATGCGTGAGCTTAACATGGAACAGGAAGCACTCGGTATTCGTTGTCATATAATATATATATAATAAAGCAGTAAGCCGTAAAACTTCAGCTCGAGAGTTTTTAAAAACTATCCGGCGGATTTTTTTTGCAGATTGTATCATTCGATGGGAAATATTCCCGGGGTGGTTTATGAGCAAATATACAGGGATAGCTATGATTTTTGGTAATAAATTTCGTATTTTACTGCTATTTTGAACGAAAAGGTTGCCAGTGATTATCTTTTGGCGAAAGGTTTGTTGACTAAAGAATTAAAATGGCTATATCTGTTATAAAATAGTACAAACACCTCGAGAATAAATGAAAAAAATACTGATATTTAATTTAAAAAACAACAAAAAATAAGTTTTAATAAGACATAATATTATAAAACGAAAATATTTAATTTAAGCATGGAATAAATATTTGTAATGCTTAAAGTATAAATTATTGTGAAATTTTACAATTTGTACGATATTTGGCGAATTATCGCTTGCGATAAGTTAAAAAAATGAATCTGAAAATTTCATTTGACTAATTTTGAACGGCCATTTTTTTTCTTTTTAGCTCTTTTATCGCTTGCGCTAGGTTAATAAAAACGTGCATGAAAACTTGATAAAATAAAATCTAGGTTACATTCTTTAGTCTTTTATTTTTTTTTTCTTTTTGTCAATTTAATTATTATTTTTATATGATTATCCCATCATATGATTCACAGGAGAAACTAGATGAAGTATTTGTAAAAATGGCTGTACTAATGAGTTACATGCTATTTATTTATTACCTTCGTCGCCAAACAAAGCAATTTTAAGCCAAATACGGCAATGTTAAAGAATGTTAAATAAGTCGAGAGAAGTTCGCAATAATGGTATAATTTTTTAAGTTTACGAGAGCATTTTGGAGTACATTTTTAAATTCAAGCGTAAATTATATAAAAAGCAGTTAAAATTATAATTATGTAGTCAAGCATTTAAATTTTAGTGTAAATATCTGCCATATACACACATATGTTAAAATAATTTACTTTCAAAGATTTAAAATATTTTTTCCATACTATGGAATACCATTACTATGGGAACATGCGTTTTGTTTTCCTCAAATATGTGATATTTATATCCTTGAACTCAGATCATTACTTATTAATTGATCATTGTGTATCATGTTATTTTTTTAAACATATTGTCAGTTTCACTTATAGGAATATTCACTGCTTTAAAAGTTAGGATATAAGAATATTGTTAAGAAGATTTCTGCAATTATACGTTATTACTAAGAAAAAAAAACAACATTTTGCAATAAATATTGCTTGCTAATTTGTCATTTCTTTTTAGTTTTTTCTGCATAACTTTCTTTTGATTCACCATTCTTTTAAAAATGTTTTATTGAACATATTGGACTAATCTTACGGAATCGTGTCACCCGCCAATTAGCAGGTTGGATGGCGTATCAAATTACAAAGGATTAGACAGATTTTGAAGTTAGCGATTACTAAAATTATGGTTTTTCATAATGAAGCAAACACACAAAAGAAGATTTATTATTATTTATTTTTTACCTCAAATTATTTTACTCTCATAAAAAAAACAATACTTTCAATGTAGGGTGAAAACTTTATGGTTCCAATGGTGGCAAATGGAATAATGTCCGTGGACTTACCATTTCAGCCTAGATAGGATTAAATTACCTGGAATTTCGATCATTATAAAGCGAATTGTCCTGACGCATACTCTAGCAGCTAAACACGGCAACAAATTAAGAGTTATTTTCATAATATGGGTTATTTACACAACAGACGAAAGATAAATTCACTCTTAAATATAAAGAAAATAGCAGGCCTATTTGTTTGTCCGTGTTATTATACTCTTTAGAAAAATGCAAAATAAATCTTCGGTTCAGGTATTCACCAAAATGCATATTGCTAAAATTTTTGCATAATTAACTTTACTTATCATTGTCAGTTCTTAACGCTGGTACATGTACAACAATATTGTTGCATCAGTTTTAATTTTTGACGTCAACTCTCACAATAACGTCGATTACGGATGATTATAAAGATTTTATTGGATGCATGAGGTTTATTTTTCTACAAGATTAAATCATCGAGTTTTTTCCCGGGTTAACGGTTACATGATTTCAACTGGTCTACAAAATGAAAAGACAGCGAAAATGACGTCATTCTAGCTTTATTCAAGCAATTCAGTTTTAAAAACACACATTTTTATGTTTCACTTTTCTTTTAAATATGAAAGTTAAACAATCTTCATTGTCTGCAAATAATGTATTACTTTTTGACAGTATTTACTCTGCTAGAATCCAAAGAGTTAAAAACAGTAGTAGCACAAGAGAATGTGTTTTAAGAAATATAACTAACATCCAGTGAGATTGTATTTAAGCTACCAGAATCACATATTACGTGAGTTGAGAGGCCAGGAGTTCAAAGACAAACAAACGAAAATAAACCACCCGAGCATTATTCATGTTCAATGGTAAATCTCTGCAATCATTGTCATGCATCTCTAATTTAATATTGTCAGATATGAGAACATTTTAATTCCTATTGTCATAAAGGCCTCATTTTCCTACCAAAAGTGCACTGTGAATAATCAACAAAAAGAACTGCTTCTTAATAGCTAAATTTTGTCCAACGCATAAGGTAATATAATATCGCAATGGCGTTCGCATCTTTTCAGCAACGCGGAAAGACATTCAAGCTGAAGGTCATTAAAAAAAAAAAATACAAGTCCGAATCCACCATTTCGTTTAATCCAAGGTTTACTTGGAAATATTGACCAGCGCAGCGGGCATAGCGTTCTAGTAGCTAATAAATTACTGAGTTTAAAGTTCTAACGTCTTTTTTGAGACACTTAATAAAGTACATAAAGTACAGTTGAACTTTGTTAATAGGAGAAGCAAGGAAATTATAAAACTTTTTGTATTAACCGTTACCCGTAATACTCCTCTGTTTTCATCATAAGTAATGAATGACTGAATTTAAAGTTATAACATCTTTTCTGAGACAATAAGTGTGGGATAAATGAAGTACAGTCGAACTTGGCTATCAGGAGAAGCAAGGAAATTATAAAAGTTCTTGTATTAGTTGTTACTCGTAATACTCTGTGTTCATTATAGGTAATGAATGTCTGAGTTTAAAGTTATAACATCTTTTCTGAGACTATCCGTGTGGGATAAATGAAGTACCTCGAACTCGGTTAACAGGAGAAGCAAGGAAATTATAAAAGTTATTGGATTAGCCGTTACTCGTAATACTCCTTTGTATTCATTATAGGTAATGACTGAGTTTAACCTCCTGAGACCCAAGAAAATTTGAAACACTTTATCTTTGTCTTTACTACTTTATTGTCATCTCAAAAAGGTAAAAAATTTTATTTTTGAAGATTTTTAATTTTTTTTTAATTTGTTAAGGACCATATCCGTTTTAATGGATGTTGAAGTCTAAAGTATGAGGAAATGTAAGCACAGTTCAATTGAACTCTTCACATGTAAAGTGATACTGAAAAGCACTAAATTAACAATACATTGAAACATATACATGTTTATTACTAATTTAATGAACAACACTGAGTTATTTTGCATATTTTTAATCTAAATGAAAATCTTAGAAGCAGTTTCTTTCACTGGTAATGCGCAAAAACATATTGCAACTTATGCATCTGAATTTAGTTTTCTTTTGAATACATATTATTATTAATGTAATTGTTAAAATAATGTTGTGTTTTGAATTTATAGGCGTTTGTGCTTCTTGTTCTAGCTGTTGTGAAATATCAGGAGGATCTGGGGTGCTTGATGCAAACCTAAAAGGAAACATAATTAAAATCAGATTTCATGATGCTTGATATATATATATATATATATATATATGTAAAATATTCTTAATTGTATTAATTCAATTTTTTTTTGTTTATATTTATAAATTTCTAGCAATAGAAAAAATTATGCGAAATAAATATCTTAATTTACATATTAAAAAAAACTTTATATGTACATAATTTATAACTTGAATTTACTTCAAAGATCTCTTCCAAATCAAAGTGGGCTTTTGATATTTCGCTATTTCACTTCCATTAGTTTTTCTAACTATCAGCAAAATTATAGACTGATTCTTTAGTGGCCTCATTTTCAGCTCCAGAAGAATTTATAAACAATTTTGGACCATTACACCTTAGATAATCAAAATTTAAATAAATGAGATTTGTATAAACCACACATTCTTTGCTATATTGGTGTACAAACATTTAATGCAGATTAAAAACACTAAAATATTCCACAGTTTCAGCAAACCTCCGTCGCCTTCCTCAGGATAGTAAATGAATTAAGTCAATTCATTGACTTGATTCATTGGCATAATCATTTACAATGCTGAGAAGGATGTGGGAGTTTCAAAATCTGTTAGCTAAAACTGATAAATTACCACACTTTGACAGGCAGTTGTAATTCAGTGACATTACCGCTGGCAGGTAATAGTGTTCAATAAATAAGGAATTTATTTCATAATTCTACCCTACTTTCCGGCGAAAATAACATTGAAATAAATAGACGTTTTACTCGTATTAGGCGTGATCCTATTTTGTAGCGTGTGAACAGCATGAAATTCTTAATACAGTTTAATTTATGAACCTTTCTTACGTGCAATTTGTTCGTTTTTACCATGATCTTATTTTGTAACTCGTAAACAGCATGAAATTCTTAATACAGTTTAACTGACGAAGCTTTCTTAACGTGCAGTTTGCTCGTTTAAACCGTGATCTTAATTTGTAGCTCGTAAACAACGTGAAATTCTGAATGCTTTTTAATTGATGAACCTTTCTTAACGTGCAATTTGCTCGTTTTAACCGTGTCCTCATTTTAGCCGTCCTCGTATTAGGCAAGTTCGACTGTATATTTTAAATTATATTTTAATTTTAAGTCATTTTGTCTTTCCTTCTTTGAAATTTAAAGTTATATTCAGTTTTTTAAGATCTGAAGAATATTTAAAAACATATAATTTAACCATTTTTTTATTACGGGGAAAATTAAGGCAAGTTGTCAAAAAACATCAAACTTTACTTCTAGCGCTCCGAAAAATAACTTTTAGAAGTTTGAAAGCTCTATACTACATCTGAAATTATCTCTCCAAACCTTATTCGTTCCTCGCAGACTCAAAAATATGTTTTTTTCCCTTAAAGAAACAAGATAAAAGTTATTTTTCGAAAACATGGAAAAACATCAAAAGATTTTAGCTTCAGCATGAAATAAAGTTTTTCTTTTTCTTTAAAAAGTTTTCGATACATCTTCACATTGACAGATCAAAGAAGCGAAACTGAAAAGGGAATAGAAGGTTTACAAACATTTTAACGTCGATTGACACCTTTTTTTTCTTTCAGTTTAAAGAAATTGTTTTACTGTCTGAGTGCCATAAAATGTAAGCTTTTTTACCTTTCATGCACCAGTGAAGCTATTCCAACATTATTTAAAGCGTTAAAAAAATCATGCTCTTGTATATTCAAAAAAATTTAATAGGGTTTTTTTATGCATATTCTCACTTGTAAAAATGTAACTTGTAATAAACATTTTGAAAATAAACAGTCAAATATTGATTTTTTAAAAATGTCTGCTTTCTAAAAATATCTAAGATTTTCATTATTTTTTTTTAAGCTTTTCACAAACGTGTTGTTTGTAACTGCAAGAAAATAATGTTATAGATATTTAAATGAAAGCTTAGTTTGTGTTATGCATATGTAAATAAAAGGAAATGAAAGATGTACAAATTTAACGTCTATTGACATTTTTTTTTTTTGTTGAAGTTATAGAGAAATTTCCGCCGCCTGGGTATCATTAAATGTAAACCTTTTGGTTTTTCACTAAGCTTTTCGAGTATTATTCAATGTATTAGAATAAATTATACATTTCAAGATTCAAAATAAATTAGAGTTTTTTTATTCTTATTATCATTTTTAATAATGAATTAAATCTATAAAGGATATATAATCAAAAATTAAATTTTTGAAAACTTTACTAAAAATAATGAACGATTTTCCTTTAAAATGTGAGGTTTTAATTTATCCCTAATTTATAAATAAAAAAATGCTGTTAGTCAAAGAGAAAACATTATTTCACTTTGAGGAAACATTATTTTAAATCAGTTCTGTCGAAATAACATAATAATTATATTGATGACTTTTGTAGGATGTGTTACACATATAATATTAAAATAATAATAATTTTTTTTAAGTATAGTAATTAAAATAATAATTATTATCATTCTTTTAAATGTTGCACGCGTTTTTCAGTCATGGAAAAAAAAAATATTATATTAATCTTGCAAAAAAAGTTTAAGAAGTATTGGCTTGAAATTTGTACATTTTCTGAAATTTCTATTTATAACTAGTTTTTTACATAAAATGAATTTCTCTATTTGTTAAAATTCGGTCTGCGGCATCTATTCGTATGACAGGGATTCTAATTTCTTACGAGCTCAAATTTTCCTACTGAGCGAAAAAATGAACAAGCCCGGACTCGAATCCAGAACTTTTGCCTTGCATTGTCAATGCTGTACTGTTTGAGCTACATGGATTGGCAACCGGCAGGCATATGTTTTTCAAATAACCTTTTTGGCAACACCATCTGGTCTGCCATGTAGACAGATCATCAGAATAAACTGCAGGTAAGGGAGTTTCATTTAAAATTAAGTCAAAGGCTCTGGGCTCGAGTGCCAGCTTGGGCATTTTTTTCGCTCAGTTAGAAAAATTGAATTCCCATGACAACTTTACAAATCAGTATGATTGAGTTAAAAATAATAGTGTATCTACGTCCCCATCGTTTAAGCTTCACAGAGACCATCCTTCTAACTGTTATCAGTATCGGCGTCTTTTCTTGTGACCACGCGGTGTTTTCGATGTGTAAAAGGAAAGGTACTGATGTCCTGCAAAAGAGGAACCTTCCCTCAAGTAGGGTTGAGCTCCTTGTCTCCTGACCCATTGTTGATTCCCCTCATTCTTATGGGAATAAACCGCAGAAGGGTCCAGAACAAAAAATTTCCATGAAAACTGGAGAAGGATGGTAAAACAAGCATCTATACATAGCCTTAAATGGAGTTCCATTACCTGCGGTTTATTCTGTTGAGCTGTTTACATGGCAGACCAGATGTTATTACCACTAAGCAAATATGGTCGCCGGTAGTCAGCCTTGGTAATTCAAACGGTAGAGTAGAGCATTGACAATGTAAGTCAAAGGTTCTGGGTCCCGGCTTGGGCATTTTTTCGCTCATTTGTATATTTTTTTTCTAGTTCTATTTGGTGGGATTCTAGACACTATTTGAATTTTAAATAAAATTAACATTTATTTCCTTAAAAGCACAGACAATCAAGATGATTTCAGTATGTCATCACAATGTGCACTTATGATCACAGTTATAACTGTCACAAAAATGTGAATTTAATTCGTCCTATTAAGACTCTAAAATGACATCCATGATTCTACTGTTAAATAAATCACTGTAGCTGACCATGTAATCATTTACCGTTTTTCACACAGAGAAACATGTCACAGTGATTTGGGAGAATACATTTTTCATGTCACATTATGTCAACGGTAAGTGTTGCATTTTGACAAATACACATACTTGTCATATTTTGTCACGGTAGTATTAGACGCTGTTAAATATGTAACACAAAATTAGCTACATTATATGTTGCAATTTTCTGCTTCATACGTCTAGTTGATTTTGTTTTATTTTATTTTGTTTCTGTTTAGGATGTTCATAGAAAAATTCAAAAGCTCTATAAAGAACAACACTGTATCTAAAAGGCAACCAACTTTCAAATATGATACGAGGCAGATGGATAAATGTTCAATAAATCTATTTTATGCTTTTCACATTATACAAATAGCCAGAAGTTTTTCTGTAGTTGTATTGATTTTTACGAAGGGGAGCTTCTTTTAACATTTCTAAGAAATTTCTTACCCTCAACACCCACCCCCAAAAAAACTTCCTATGTACTCAGCGGTATATACATGTTTTAAAGATTTAAAATGCCATTATTTCATATAGCCATTTATGTGATGTCACTTGTTTTTATGTTCTCGAACATAAAATACTATATATTTTTTACAGTTCTTTTCTTTTCATCAAAGTTTGGTTTCTGCCTTCAACATTAGTTTTACAGATTATTTTTTCACTTTTACTTTCTTACCATTGTATTTTCCTGTTAGACAAAAAACAAACTGAATTTAGACTTAAAAGAACTTTAGCGTTTCTTTCATTTTTCCTTTGTAAATCCTCTTTTTTTGTTTACTTTTTTATAATATCGATTTTATTTAATTATTTCTTTGTGGTTGAAAAATTTCTTTAAGTTATAAAAGAGAACTTTTAACTAAACATTGGTCTTTTTTTCTTTTATAATACAGTTTACTCATCTTTTTGTTCTTTTTTGACGAAAGAATTCATTAAAGCAAGAGGTATCTCTGAAGATATTGAATTTTCCATCCAACAGTTGGTTGCGCTAAGGATTTTCCTGGATTTTCTTTTATACGTTTCCTTGTGATTGTTGGAGAAAAAAGAAAGAGATTTTAGATGAATCCTAAATAATTCTCTACACCCATACGCTGCTACATTGTTAGAACTGAAAAAGTTTCTCTGTGAAATATGTCTTGAGCATGAAATCTCGTTAACTTGATATGACTTTAATCTGAGAAACATAATTAGATGTTCGGTAGCGTTGGTTACACATGAAATATATATATATATATATTTCCTTATCTGATATAAATTTATTTTATTTTGTACTTTTAATTTTTGCGAGATTTATAGTCAATTTTAAAGTGTAAATTTCACTATATCTAGTAATTGTATAATTCTGCTAAGATTTGTTATTCACACTATAATTTGTAAATGAAATAAATCATATGCTTGATTTACTGGATAGCTTATATAGTGGTTGAATTAATAGAAGTAATAATTCATTAGAATATTCTTTTTAAATCCTGTAAACTTATTTTCTTAAATTTTAACTTAAATATTCGTTTAAAAAACAATAGTATTTAAAGAAAACAAAAACGCTACCCTCTGAGCTAGTACATTCAGTTTTTTTTTTTTTTTTTTTTTTTTTTTTAACTTAGAAAAAATATTTTCAACTGTGATTTAACGATGTCGAATTTTCAAGTAAAATATTTCATTTTTTCTGAATGTACACGATAAGTTACGTGAGAAGTCTTCAGCTCAGATGGTTTATAAGAAATACCTATAAGAAATAAAAAAGCAAAATAAATAATTCAAATGATTCATACAATTCTTCTTCTAACTACATGGAACTTTTATTAGTTCGAGAAATACTATCTTACAGTGTAAAAATCTTTTACATTATTACTCTTAGAACGCATGAAGAGTAAAAGGGTTAAATGATTCTATTTACAAGCTAGATATTCTGAGATTTTCATTTTTTGCTTTGACTGTCAATTTTTTTTATTTCTTTAAATCTATTTGACACAGTTTTTTAGGAAATTTTATTTTCATTTTTTACCTTGATAAAATGTATCAAACAGTAGTCCGCCTCTAAATCTACTTCAAATCTCACAAAATATGAACTTTCATCGCTATCCCTGATCTTTGATATTTTAACTAAAATTTCTTAATTTGATTCTATTTTTCTACTTCAAAAGTATAAAAATTTTCCGTCCTTTTATCTGTAAAAGGTATATAATGATAATGATAATGATGATAATAATAATAATAATAATAATAATAATAATAATAATAATAATAATAAAAAGTTGGTAGGCAGTGGCGGACACTGTCACAGATATTTTCGTTAAAGTGTCAGTTGCGTATAGTAAATTGAAATTATGTATTTTTTAATCATTTGTTACATTTATTGTATAACAGGGTAGTGGTATGGAAAATAAGCTCGGTATTGTAATTGTAAAAATACCAGACGGGATACGCTGTAAGCAGAGGGTATAAGTAAAAGTCATGTACGTTCATAGCTAAAGTATACGCTATATTTGGGAAACAGATTATACGGAGTTTCTTAAAACAATCCAGAAATTATGCGAAGTACCCCTCGATATACCATCTGCTACTCCTTCCAGTAAGATACATATGGCTTTGAACTTATTTAAATACCTCTCAAAAATGTCAAATCCGATGTATCTGGCTCGACCTCCATAGCACATTTTCCATCTCATCAGCAACAATATCCACATCCATATTTGGCCAAGTTCGTCAGATGCCATCTGGGCTGTCTGAGTGCGCTTTTTTTTACCTATATTCACTACAGTATTGCGCGTTGGTTTTGGATTCCGGTTCCTCGTTTTTGGCGCCATTCTCTTTGCAAATTTTTACTCCCGATATTTTGTAATTATAGTTGTACTTTACTTTTCTATATCTTAACATTAAAAAAAAAAAATCGGGAAAAGTTCGAACTTTTTTTCTTTTTGAGGTTTTGAGATACGGACTGGGAACCCAAGATGAGATGTAACACATATACTCTTCTTCAAACCAACACTTGGTTCACGAGGATCGGAAAATTAGTCTCTGGGATTTGATTCCGTTTCTACATAAGTGTCGAGTCCGGAAAGTCGAAAAACGTGGGTTCAGTTTACTTTGTCCGGCTGCAAAGAAATGTTGTAGCACAAACTTTCTTCTTTCTTCTTTAAAACGAGATCAAGATGGTGGCATATGCCTACTTTTAGTCATGTTATTGAAATTTAAAGTTATTTCGACAGAACGTATCACTCATTTGGGCGCTATTGTCTCGCCTCGCATCAATTTAAAGCCGTTTTCGCGTTAAAAAAAAAGTTAAATTTAAATAAAGATATTATTCAAATAATACACTCTTAAATATTTTTGAGTATTTTATGAAATAAAAAGAAATAATAATAGTTTCTTAAAACCTTTGGATGACCAGGTGAAAATTTGAAACATGAAAGGTCATGTGGTGTCACCTTATTGTTAAAAAACCCATATTTATCTACCATATCAAATAAAACCCAAAACTTTGCTTTTAAATTTAATTTAATAATATATATAAGAGTTGCAGTCATAAAAAGAATTAGAAAAAAAAGCAATATTATTGGACGAAGGATTTCAAAAATAAAATGATAATTAATTCACATTAGGATTAGAAATTCAAATACCGTATTTACTCGTGTATAACGCGCACTTTTATTTCAAAAATTTAGGGCAAAAAACCTAGGTGCGCGTTATACTCGGAATAATTTTTTACTGCTGGATATAATCACAGGATTTATATATGAATCCAGAATGTTTTCAAAGAAGAAATTAAAACTATAAAAATCGTACTTAATAGAAGTATTGCTGGATTATTATTTCACTCCTTGCACTCTTTATACAACAGCGCTAGTAGCATTATTTAAACGATAATTAGTAATCCTCATTGCCGCTACTGCTGTTATCCTCGTCATCACTGGTATAGTCAGTATCCTCGTAAATCATATTGTCTTCAGTTTCATCCATCTGATTGAAAATTCCAGTCACTTTGAGGCTCTTTATTATATACTCAGCTGAGATGGAATCCCAAGCTTCACATATCCACTCACCTATACAGTTGCACACGCTTCATTTTCCCGCTTGGAATGAATTTGTGATCTGTTTTGTCACCCACCGATTGTAGGCATGCCGAAATGCAACTTTAAATGGTCGGTTGATGACAACATCTAAGGCCGGCAGCACTTTCTTTATCCCACTTGGTATCACAATCAAATCACTTGAGCGACGAATTTTCTCTTTTACTCCAGGCGTCGTGTGTCTACGGAAACTGTCCAGGATCAGCTTCGATGGCTGACGTAAAGCACCTAGCCGACGTTCTCACACACCATTAATCCAATCTTTCATGAGGTCATCCGTCATCCACTCTTTTTCCTGTGCTTTTACAATTATGTTCACTGGGAAAGATTTTGTGGGGATAGTTTTACGTTTAAAAATCACATATGGTGTCAACTTGCGGCCGTCAGCCGTAATAGCCAACATCGATGCTTGTTTTGTACTTTTGTACGCACTTGAACGCTTTTATCTCCAACGGGATGAACGGCTGTTGTTTCCGGCATATCAATCTACAGTGGAGTTTGATCTGCATTGCCAATTTGCGGCATCTGATGTCCCTTTTTCTTTTCGTAGCCTTATAGTGTACGTACTGGAAGAACTTGGTACGCTATTCGTCATATTTTTGCCTAAGAGACTGCGATAGCGTTGTTTTTCTCCTGACAGAGAGACCGTTACGGATCATGAAGCGTCGCACCCAGCCACAACTTCCCTTGAAATCTTCTGTTGGAATATTCATTTTCATAGCTATTTTACAGGCATCGAATACATTTCCGTCGAGACTGAGTACTCCGGACGCCGCAAATCTGTTAAATAAGTTAAAAGTTACTGATCCACTTGTGGATATTTACACTATTTTCCTCGAAAAGCACGCATTTTGGATGGCGCTTTTTTAAATTTTTCTTGCATAGTCCGTCACTCTCTTACACTTGACTAACCAACGCCGAACTACCGACTTGAAGCACGGTTATCTTTTTCTTTTGCATACTGAACAATTTTCAACTTAAATGTCGCAGTATAACTACATCGATTCTCTATTTTACTTGCACGTTGTCAAAAGACGCTTTCAATAATTTCGTTAAGCAAGTGACGTCAACACAGCATAATACGTCTCTCACTCCTATCCAGGGATGCAGTGGAGGATATACGGAGGTATACGCCGTATACCTTCTGCATTTTTTAAAGAAGTTCCGTGTATCCTCAGTTTCTCAAATAAAACAATATCGTATACTCTAGCCATGAACGTTCTTCACTCTAGCGTATACCCTCTGCTTATAGCGTATACCAAGGTTGTCGAACCTGTGGCACGCGTGCCAAAGTTGGCACGTAAGCTAATTTTTCTGGCACGCAAAAAAAATTGGTAATCGTTATAAAATCCATTTTTTATTTCTGTTATAACCAAAAAATTTTATCCATACAGTCTTATCAGAAATAATGCAATTATTTTCCCATCAATTAACATATCAGTATAATTTTCCTTTCCTGTCATACTATGCAGCGTTTTCGACATGTAATTTTCAAAGATGTAATTAAGATATAATTTTAAATGAATTTCATTTGACAGTCACGCAATAAAATTGCTAATAAATCAAATTTAGCTATGTATATTTGTAAAAATAAAAGAATTCGAAACATAAAGAAAGTATTTTTCATCGGACGTACAACCGCAAAAATCTCATCAATACATTATTAGTACATTGTCTAATGCAACTTAGAAAATTATAACCAAGATGTTGCATTGATAATAAGTTAAAAATTAATGAAACAAAAACTTATATTTCCTCCTTATTACAGTACCTACCGCATAAATGAACCCTATTTACTAATTAAATATCTACTTATTTAAGGGACAGAAACAGAAAATAAGCAGAACAAACAATAAACAGAAAAACCGCATTCTGACTTTTAATATTTTTTAATTTTAAGGTATGAGAGCAACTGATTTTATAACCAGTGTTTCGTATAAACATCGTACTCTTCAAAAGTATTTTTGTATATGTTTGGCACGTTACATTGTTGATAGATATTTTTTGTGAATTTTCGGAACGTGCACGTGAAAAGGTTCGCCGATCCTGTTGTATACCCACTGGTTTTTAACGACTGCAACATTGCTCCTATTCCCCGTCACTCACTCCCTAACCGAAGTCTTAAATAGATTTTTGCCTTCTTTCCTGGCCTGACGTAACATTTGTTTCGATTTTCTTTGCAGAAATTCATTTGGTGATTCATCCACTTGCATGTCAAATTTATGGTGCGCGTTGTATACGAGATAAAAGAATTCGCCATTTTTTCTTGTAAAGTACGGGGTGCGCGTTATACACCAGTAAATACGGTACTAAATGTTCTATTAAGCTTCATTAATCATTCCGATTTTTTGTGCTCATTACATATTGTTCTTGTTATCATATTGGCAGGATTTTTGCAAACAAATTGATTGCACTAACATCATTTCTTGGTAGTTTTTTTTTTTTTTTTTTTTTTTTTTTTTTTTTTTTTTTTTTTTGTCGAACGTTCTAGGACACACAACATACCGACTACGCTTGGCAGAAGGTTCTGTTTCATCCCGCTTTTGTATATGGTCTTCTGCATTTCCCAAGACCATCCTAATGCTGTCTGTGATATACTTTGATAGCGAAGTGGTTTTAATAGTGGTTTTACTAAAGCCATTCCTAAATCTTGAAAAAATAGTGTCCTGGGAGAAGATTTACCTTTCTTATAGTTTTCAAATAGTCGTGTAAACACGATAAATGCGTTGATTACTGCTATATCAAGTATATTAAAAAATAAGACTAGAGACCATCGTTTAGTATTACGCGAACATGAATACTCACCCACCAGCTTTATAACATTAACGACCAAGCGGGGTCATTTACTGACCCCAAATCAAAATGTAATTTTTTTTTGCACTTATTTGTTTTACGGGAAAAGCGATTACTCCAGAATTCACAATAAAATAACGTAAAACTCAGCTATAAAAATACTGAAAGCATTATAATTTTTTTAATTAAATATTCGGCACAAACTTGCGCTGGGGTCATAAAATGACCCCACTTGGTCATCCGAGGGTTAAGTATTATTTTAACAAGCTAAATTCAAATATTAACATTTTCGTTTTTACTATTTAAACCTTTGATCTCGGCGTCTCGTACACAAATTTTATTCGATCGGCACCACTTTTTTAAAAGAAGTTTTGCTCAAGTACACAATTTCAAAAACGCTCTGATTAAATAAAGTACATTTTATTTTCCTTTATTACTGGTGCCGAAAACAAATTTTGCAAAGAAAGATTATGCCTCCGCAGGGGAGCCCTCGAGTGCAAAGGGTTAATAATTTATTATTCAATAGCAATATTTGCTTATTTTTAATTAATTTAATATTTGCTGATAAAATTTTTAAATATCACTCTATTATTTTAAAAACTTTATTTAACTCTTTTGACATGTCAAAATCAACTGTGAGTAGAAATTCATTTGATATAAATATATTCATAAGTTTTTTGTTTTGTTTTGTTTTTTTTTTAAATTTTCAATCACTTAATACTTTCATTGTCAAGAGCATAAAGAAAATGCATTATATTTATTTAAAATTCTGTCACATGTTTAACAATGCATTCCAAATATAAGTTTAAACAGATAAAACTCCTTTTAAATTTAACTGTTTGGGATTTGTTTGAAAAATGTCTTAGAAGGTAAAATAAAAACATTCTGAATTCATTTTTACATTTCATGAGGAAATAAATAATAATAATTTCTTAAACAATATTTTAACACGTGAAATTCAAATATTCAAAAATTTCGCTTCTACTGTTTACTGATTTTATTTGCTGATAAGATTTTTTTAAATGTTATTGCATGCTTTTAAAACCTCATTTAACTCTTTTGATATGTCAAAGCCAACTGAGAATTGAAATCTACTGGGTATCAACATATTCATTTTTTGGCTATTGAATCACTAAATATGTAACCCTAAGGATATAAAACACTGTAATTAAAAAAGAAAGAAATGCTTTATATTTATTTAAGACTGTATTATCGTATGACTAACAGGGAATTAAAAATCAGTTTAAACAGATAAAACGGAGTTTGATTTTAAATGAATTTCATTCTTAAAAATTAAAAAAGGCGTTATTTTTGTATAAATATTCAGGAAAGTTTTCATTTGATATGTATTTATCAATGATGATACTTGCAAATTACGTTCGAAAATATTAAAAAGATATTTATTCGATATCCATACTCTCTGACTATCAAGATGGGTAGTGGGTCCGAAAGAAAATTTTTCCCACTTTAGTCACGTGGACAAAACATGCAAATAATGGAAATAAAGTTCATAATCACTACAATGTATTTATTCTTTTTAGTTTTTATGAATAATGTTAGATTAAATATGTATTTATTATGAATAGTTTAATTGTATTTTCATAGTTATATATATATTTACATATGGGTCCATTGAATGCAATTTGTTATTCTTCTATAGTCTGTTTCTATTTATTTATTTAGTCGTTGAACTGGGTCTTAGAATTAGTGAACACTCTTAGAAAATTCTCTACATTATTTGTGTTCTGATATTGGCACGAGCAAGCTTTTGAAGTATACAATCAATATTTGCAATATTTAATATATAGAATATAATCCATTTAGGTTGTAGAAAAATATGCTTGCATTGTAAAAATATTTTGCAAAGAAAATATATTTGAGCAATATCTTTTTGCACAGGAAGTCGTTTCGATAAAATGCCAATATTATCTGTGTCTCAAGCACATATTTTTCTGTTGAGCCCAACAACCCTATTGGAGAAAACTTAAAAAATTCCGTCAGCATAAACAAAAATAAATTTCAATCTTCTAGGTAATTTTCGAACACCTACCACCAGATCTCTATAGTAATGCTTCGACTATAACAATACATCTTTAATAATGTATATACGGCTTTCGTAAAGAAATGAAAATTTTGGTATTCGTCACTCCAATTTGTGGCAGTAGACTTTTCTTTAATTCAATTTATTTATATTTTGAGATTCACTCAACTAAGATATATAGAAAACGACGCAATGTACCGATAAATACAACGATGATCTTTTATGAAACAGCATACAACTTATAGTATGAAACTATTACATATTTTTTTTTACGCATGAATTATTCATGAATAATAATTCTCCTTGCAAAAAGAATCTACAAGAATAATAACCCGGATGCTTCTAAAAGACAACGACTAAGGCTGCTGAAAAGGACTATGATTATGGCTACATGGAATATACAGGGTATTAGATCAAAAAGAGACTCACAGGAAATTAAATAGAGAATTTGTCAGGGAAGAAAGGCTGTAAAACTTTTAAATTCTACTTGGTGGAGTAAGGAGATCTCTAGGAAAAGAAAGTATAATATATACAACTCTATTGTAAAGAACATATTGTTATATGGAGCAGAAGGATGGAGAATTATGGAGACAAAAAGAATGAAATTAGCGGCAGTAGAAATGGACGCTCTTAGAAGATCATGCAGGATATCAAGAATAGAAAGAATAAAAAATGACAGATTCAAGGAAATGATGAAAATAAAGGGAACCATATCAGATGATATTTAAAAAAAAAGCAGTTAATCTGGTATGGTAATGTCAAAAGAACGAATGATGAAAGACTACCCAAAATCACATTCAATTGTGAAAAAAAAAAAAAAAGGGGGAAACGGGGAAAACCACGAAAGAACTGGATGGATGATATTTCAAAGGCAATGAGGGATAGAGGTCTGGAAGAGGAATAGACCCTTGACCGGAAAAAATGGAAAAAGACTCTTGTAGATTCTTCGGATGGCGGCATCTGACGCCATAAACCGAGTTTATATATATATGATTAATTTATATATTCTCATAACTAAGCTAAAAAAATGCTAAAAGTGATAAAATAAATACACTTAAAATCCATATAAATACCTTTATTCAGCTCGACACATGTTTCGTTGCTCAAACGGCGAAATTCTCAAGATTTTTGTTGATACAAATATTTTCGCAAAATTTTTTAAAAACAAAGAATTGGTAAATAAAATCATCAGACCACATGTATGATGAAAAACAAGTGCAACATAAAATAAAATAAAAATGGATATTTGTGAAAGTGAATTAATTAACTTCTACAGTTGCTTCTTATTCTGCAAAGCATCTCTTTCCAAATCTTAGGCAATTCAATGGAGGCTGAATCATTCCAAATATTCTTACTGCGTAAAAAGATCTCTATTCATTCCCGGATAATGGATGGTAAATAAAATCTTGATGGATAAATTAGTGTACTATTTAAAAAATCAATCTGTGTAGGTATAATCCATTCATTTATTAAAAATGTAAATGACTTTAAACACTGTTTCTTCATGCTTTTGTTTTCATCTTATTATAGTCGTATGTCAAAATTGTAAATGACTTTAATATTTGTAAACCTTACCTTGTTTTTATTGTTATTTTTCAGTAACCTCTCATTAGTGTAAATGACTTTAAACTTTTCTTTATTTTAACCACTTTCCTGGCGTCAGGACGCTCTTTGTGAGTTTTACTTTTATTATTTGTCACTATATCTCTGAGACTAATCCCCTATCTGTGGTTTTGCTGATCGCCGAGGGTACTTTTCTGTCAGGGTTTCATGCTTATGCCATTTTTGGTCTCCCTGGCAGAGTAATCCTGATCCTGATCCTGTAAAGTTCTTTGCTGCATAATCTGGCAAAGCTGTAGTTCTCTATTTTATGTCTGCTATATGTTCTTTGATTCTAGTTTTAACTTTTTTGCTTGTCATACATGTATAAAATTGCATTGTTCCATCTTTTTTGGTGAAAGGTGCTTCATATACTCCTGATATGATCATTATTCAGGAATCATTAGAGATCTTTTTACGCAGTCAGAATATTCGCAATGATTCAGCCTTCATTCAGCTGCCTAAATTTTGGAAAGAAATGCTCTGCAGAATAAGAAACAATAGTAGAAGTTAATTCATGTTCACAAATATTCATTTTTATTTTATTTTATGTTTGCACTTGATTTTCATTATACATGTGGTCTTGTAATGTTATTTACCAATTTTTTTGTTTTTAAAAATTTTTGTGAAAATACTTGTTTCAACAATGATCTTGAGAATGTCGCCGCTTGAGCGATGAAACATATGTCGATCTGAATAAAGATATTTATATGCCTTTTAAATATATTGTTTTCACTTTTAGCAATTTTTAACTTAGTTCGGGTGTCTTTAAGATATGTGCCAAGCCTCAAATAGCTGTTTTTGCAATTTTTTTCTTTTTTTTTTATTATTAGGTGCGTTCGTAATTATATAAATACGTAGCACCTATAGTCGTCGTTCAGTCCGTCTGTCCGCATATAACAGAGCAAAAACTACCCAACCGAATGGTCTGAAATTTTAAATATATAATTGTTGCAAAATTTTGTCGAGTCATTTCAAATTTTATGAAAATCGGATACATAGTTTAATCACAGGGTCAGTCAAAAGTTTTCCGTTACATTACGGCCAATGGGAAAAAAAATATTGCAAGTGCATTTAAGTGATGTTACAGCCTTCCGAATGGTCTGAAATTTTAAATATATAATTTTTGCAAAATTTTGTCGAGTCATTTCAAATTTTATGAAAATCGGATGTATGGTTTAATTACAGGGACAGTCAAAGGTTTTCTGTTACATGACGGCCAATGGAAAAAAAAATATTTCAAGGGCATTTTAATGATGTTACAGCCTTTTGAACACAATGAAACGGTTATGCACTTATGAAGTGTCTTAAAATATACATTCAGTACAATATGCGGTGCAAAAAATATTTATAAAACTACAGTAGCGCTCAAAAGTATTTTGACAACCTTATATTATCTCTTATTTTATTTAATATAAAAATGTAAAAGAAAATATATTCCCTATAATTGAGAACACTATGACTGCAGTTATTCAAATGTATCAAGTTTCAACTTGTTTGTTTACATTCGGCGCCACCGAAGAAATAATTAAACAAAAACCTAATTTGCAGATCTAATTAAAAAAACAAAATTTATTTCCTAAATTGTTTAAGCCCGAGAAGAGGGAGATATTAAGATATTTCATTCAATTCGTTCTACATTTAATGTTAAATTTTTGTAACCAATAAGTTAAACCAATTGAACATTAATAAATAAAAATGAAATGCATACAATACAATACTTAAAACACCTATATACTTAGATTCCGTTCAAATGAAATCGAAATAAATCTTAGACTTTTTTTTAAGTTTTGTATTTTGCATGTATCTTATCATATTATGTACAATCGTCATAAACATAATGCAAAATCTGCAGTACAAATATTTACAACTTAAAAATGGAAAAATTCTAAGATTTACTTCGATTTCATTTGAACGGAATCTAAGTATATAGGTGTTTTAAGTATTGTATTGTATGCATTTCATTTTTATTTATTAGTGTTCAATTGGTTTAACTTATTGGTTACAAAAATTTAACATTAAATGTAGAACGAATTGAATGAAATATCTTAATATCTCCCTCTTCTCGGGCTTAAACAATTTAGGAAATAAATTTTGTTTTTTTAATTAGATCTGCAAATTAGGTTTTTGTTTAATATGTCAAGTTTTTTAATAACTACTACATTCAAACGAACACATTTCAAAATTAATGGAGGGTATCATCACCAGGCTTTGATTTGTGCGATATCGCATCACAATTTGTGATGTAATTTACCTGTGTATGATTCAAAAATTTTCACCAGTGCAGTAATGAATATTGCTATAGTTTGCACGAAAAATTCCAATCTGAACATAAAAAATCTGCTTGAAAATGTCATTTTTATTTCCACTATGACGTCATATTCATATTCTTTTTAATTCTTAAAAAAACTCATTTAGTTTCTTCAGTTTCATGTTTCACGTGAAATTCATTCAACGAAAAATAGGCAAATTATTATTATGGCTTTTGAATTATTTACAACAATGAAAAAAAAAATTTTTAATTTTATTACAAAATGTCCGTTGAATCTCAATGAAAAAAGCGAAATTTGGAATTATTAAGAAAAATATTTGAATAATGTATATAAAAATTAGCCCATGTTACTCTCTAGATTATAATCCATCTATATGCAAAGGCATTTTATGATCCGTTTTGACTCTGACGTCTGGCAAATGTTTTTACACTTTGAATTTATAATATTATTAGAATTAGCAAGGAATTAAAAATGAGTGGCATCAGGGACAAAAAGGTGGGAAGAAAAAATGAAAAAGTTGTGATCTCCATAGGCTTTTCTATGTTAAATTAACATTGAGAAGTGGCACTGGAAATAAATAAGTATTGCGCTGCCGCGCAATACTTAAATACTCCTCCTTAGCTCAAAAGTATTTTGACAATTAGTTTGCATTTAATTGTTGAATGTGTCAGTGGCGCTATAGCTTCGGTTAGTGTTTACATTGACTTATTGTGATTACTTTTAAATGCCGAAATGTAAAAAATATTGAAGTGATTCTAGAAAAACCGCTGTCAATGCACTTAAGAAAAGTAGACTGCAAGCAGAATTAGCTCGTTCTTTTAACGTGTCTCGGCAACTTGTTATTACATGGAATAAAGTCTTTAATAAACAGAATTACATCAAAAATAAACCTCATACTGGTCATCCGAAAAAAAAACAACTTGCAATGTTGACTGTATTATGAAAATTATATCTACAAGTGATTGTCGTAAGTCCGCTGTAATAATAAAAAATGAATTGAAAGAAAATTACGGCATAGACATACCCGTTTCATCAGTCAAACGACGCCTAAACCTCTATGGCAGGCATGTCAAACACGCGGCCCGCGGGCCACAACTGGCCCGCCGACCTATTATATCTGGCCCTCGAAGCCTTCGGCATTTTACATTTGCTTTTCATATATTATTTGTGCATTTTAAACGTTGGTTTTTCTGTTTTTTAATTTTACATTTGTTTCATTTAATTGCTAGAACGCAGATGCTGAAGATACAATTTGCATGAACACACTTGCATCAACCGTGGTCTTAAAGATGGCGAACAAACGATAGATATGTATTTGTATATATGTGTTAATTAATTTTGAAGATTTTTAATTCTGAGGTTAAATTATTATATTTTTGCCTAGTGCCTGTCATTAGTTGAGTTTTCCCACTGACATCTCGGATTGCATTATTACAAAAATCGTCGGAGTAGAAATTAAAAAAAAATATATTAAAAAATTATTTCAAAAGAAGATTTTTGAGTTTCAAGAAACATGAAAAGTAGTTCAATCTGTTTCTTTCATCTCTAATAATTGATGTTCAAATTATTGTTCAGAATTTATTGCTGAAGCTAATCAAATTTTAGTACGATTCCGTATTAGCACCTATGTAGATGGATATCGAGTTTCCAAATTTCTGTAATTATTCATCAATCGAAGACATCAATTGAAGTACGGTATGTAACCTTTTGTTATTTTTCAAATCAAAGAATGCATTACAGTGTAATAATGTAGACATAATGTCAGCCAGAAAATTAAAAAATGAAATCAAATAAGTAGCAAAAATATATTACATACTTTATTAAATAGATTTTCTAATTCAAAATACGTCTGTTTTTATTTTTTACATGGAGAAAACACAGAAGTAGGAGATTGACTGTTATGCCTTTGCTGAATCCAGATTAGTGTGTACAAGCAATTTTTTAAATAAACGCATTTTATAAAAGCCAATGATTTTTTTTTTTTTTTTTTTTTTTTTTTGATGAAAGCAATTTTGCGGATTTTAAAAAAAAATTAATATAAAATAAACTATGTACTTAATGTTGGAACGGAACTTTGCGTTAAAATTTCTTTAACATTACTATGTTTCTCACTGACAAATTTTATTCTCTGCAATGGTATTATCTTTTTTTAATATGGCCCGCTGCTTTGTATATAATGCTTAATTTGGCCCGCGGCGTTAAATGAGTTTGACATGCCTGCTCTATGGCTTACATGGCAGAAGCCAGCAAAAACACGTTTGTTATCTACTAAGAATAGGATGGCTAGAGTTGCATTTGTAAAGCAGCATAACCCTTTCAGGGGCAAATCAATTCCATTGCTAAAGTGTTGAAATTAATGATTGACACCAGAATTCTGGTTTTAAAAAATTCGGTTTATTATGTTTGTGAAATATAGCTTTTTCTTATTTACAAATAAATTTGTTTTCAAATTCCGGTGTCAGTCAATAATTTCAACACTTTAGCAATGGAACTGCTTTGCCCCTGAAAGATTATGCCGTTTTACAAATGCAACTCCAGCCTTCCTATTCTTAGTAGATAACAAACGTGTTTTTGCTGGGCTTCTGCCATGTAAACCATAGAGGTTTAGGCGTCGTTTGACTGATGAAACGTGTATGTCTATGCCATAATTTTCTTTCAATTCATTTTTTATTATTACAGCGGACTTACGACAATCACTTGTAGATATCATTTTTATAATACAGTCAACAGTGCAAGTTGTTTTTTCGGATGACCAGTATGAGGTTTATTTTTGACGTAATTCTGTTTATTAAAAGATTTATTCCATGTTATAACAAGTTGCCGAGACACGTTAAAAGAACGAGCTAATTCTGCTTGCAGTCTACCTTTCTTAAGTGCATTGACAGCGGCTTTTCTAGAATCACTTCAATATTTTTTACATTTCGGCATTTAAAAGTAATCACAATAAGTCAATATAAACACTAACCGAAGCTATAGCGCCACTGACATCTTCAACAATTAAATGCAAACTAATTGTCAAAATACTTTTGAGCTAAGGAGGAGTCATATTTCTTCGGTGGCGCCGAATGTAAACAAACAAGTTGAAACTTGATACATTTGAATAACTGCAGTCATAGTGTCCTCAATTATAGGGAATATATTTTCTGTTACATTTTTATATTAAATAAAATAAGAGAGAATATAAGGTTGTCAAAATACTTTTGAGCGCTACTGTAGTTATAGTACGAACGCACCTCATTTGCCACGTTTGACGAGCAACTTGTTTTAAATTAAAGTTCAAACATTTAGGATTCTTAAAATGCCTTACTTAGGGTTCAGCGATAATTTAAAGTAAAGTTATAGTCCAAAATATAAACCGGAAGTGGACTTTCTGATACCGGAAGTGACTGTTTAAAGAGCAGCAGAAAGGTAAACAATTCATTACACAAATATATAATATATACAAAAATATATAAACACCTACAAATATGGTGGATTTTAAAGTTGTAAACTTTATACATAATTTATTGTGCTACATCAAAATCTTAATTTGCGTTTCCTGGAAAACTGCGTTTTTCATTATGTACGTTTACGAGAAACATCATTTCTTAAAAAAGTTTTTAAGATATTGAAATAAAATTTTGCCCCAAAGTTTTGTTCATCTATTGGTATGTTATGAAGCAAAATATAGCTTGTAAGTTTGTATATATTAATTTAAGAGCTATTTTTATTGAAAAATACACACCAAAAAAAAATCATGTTTTGTACACCGAATTTGGTATATGTTAGTAAATTTAAGAAGTATTGCAAATCTTTTGCTTTATAACACTGGTAAGTGGTTTGGTAATATATTGTTGAAAAAAAAAATGTATATTGAATAGATTTCGTTATATAAGGTTTCGCGTAAAATTCTTTACCAAAATTTGACTAAATATTGCCTAAATTTGAAAAGTTAATTAAAATTACATTAAAAAATTATATGAAGTCATAGTTTTATTACCTGTTTTAACTCAAAACACATGTATTTGATAAAAATTTCATATTTTTGAAGAAAAGTATCCCGAAAGTAAGCACATACCTTAAGTGATTTTCATGCATAATTTTATTCTCATAAATGTCAAACTTTACGATTTTCGAGTACCACTAATTTTGAATAGAAATATTCGCTTCAATTAATGACCGAATTTTGCGATTAATTAAATCGTTTATTATTATTTCAACATAGGTATACTCAAGGATTCAAAGACTCCAAATAAAAGAGATATTACAGTATCTTTCTTTTATTAGACAAAGAAACGAGGTTTGACTTCAATAATTATATTGCTGTACCTCTCCTAAGAAACAATAGGCTTCTGTGTGAAAAGAATCTCCTTTTTTCAGAATTTCTAGAATATATTTTATCCTTTGTTGCTAATAAAACTTCTGTACAATCGTTATTTTATGAGAAAGAGTAAAGGAATTCGTAACTTTTTTTTTCATATGTCTGTTGCAAAAAAATCAAATGAAATATAAATTTTAGTTTTTTTACGGAATGAATTATTGCTTTAGGGCAATTTAACCTACAGTGTGCTTACACATACACATATTATTCCTTTTCCGTCATTTTCTTTTGCACCGGGTATAATAAACATTACAAAATATTTTGAATTGCTTTTCCCCCTTTTTCTGATATATTTTTTATTTTAAATATTTGATTTAGATCTTCTCTTTTTTTCTATATACTTTTTATTTTAATTATTTCATTTAGATTTTGTTTCTTTCTGTACAGTACCACAAAAATGTTTTACAGTTATACTATATATTTTTTAATCAAATATGTAATTCATTCACGTGTTAGACAAAAAAAAAGAAAGGAAGTTTTCTTTTTCATTCTTTCACGTTTAAATAATCTTTTCTTTTAGGGATGTACAACAGGCTTAAAAAATTTTAATATGAAGTTTCTTTATCTAAATTCTTTTCTTGTAATTGAAAAAAAGATTTTTCTCCCAAAATAACAATATGAAACTATCGATTGTATGCTTTTTCTATTATAATACTGAAGACAAGCGTGCAATTTATTATCAGACTTATATTCTGTATTTTTTTTTTTTTTTTTTTTTTTTTAATCAACATCTATTTCATTTTTTCTTACATGCCAGATAAAAGAAAACGTTTTCACCAACAAAATTTTTCTTTTTTTTTTTCTTTTAGATTTAAATAATTTTCTTTCCGGATACGCATAGCAGTCTTAAAATTTTTTAACGTGAAGTTTCTTTCTTTAAATTATTTTCTTTATAATTGAAAAAGATTTTCCCTCAAAAACTAACAACATGAAACTATTGACTGTATACTTTTTTTCTTATTTAATACTGAAGAGAAGCAAACTGTATTTGTTCGCCTTTTTGTAAAGAAAATTCGTTGTTTAAACAAACTAAAGCTCTAAAGATATTCAGTTTTTTATTCTAGATTTGGTTGTTTTACGGATTTTGCCAGTTTTTACTTTTTTAGAGTGCTCTGCGGTTTCATCTAAAAGAGTGCGCTCAAGTTACAGAATAGATGTAAAAATATAAATAACCACTATTGAAGAAATGATTTAGATAGTATCAGTACAGTCAGGCTTGGTGGGTGTTTTTATGCAATGTGCGCGAAGAATTATATAACACCTTTTGAAAGCAGAAAATAAAAAGAATATTCATATGTCATACATTACAGTAGGTAACAATTTATTATTTTATTACTTATGGTACACCATGTTCATTTTCAGTTTTCTATAATATTTTTTATTCTCTCACAGTACCGTATAAAAATATCATTAAAATCAGTCGCATATTAAAATAAAGGATAATACATAAAATAATTGCATATACATAACGTAATTACATAATTGCAAATACATATACATAATTAAAGAATTTTACAAGACATTTTCAAACTTCACGATTTGGGTAGTTTCTTTCTCTGCATAAACAATAACTAGATTTTATGAATAACATACACATATGGGCAAAATGCATATTCCCGTATTTTTAAATCGCTCTGACAGGGGGCGTTTTGCGATTTGTTTTCACAGTTACATTCTTTTAGATTTCAATATAACCGTTTAATACCATACAATAAAGTTTAATATATATATATATATATATATATATATATATATATATATATATATATATATATATATTAATCTTTATTTCAGTTAATGGTATCATTATCAATAAACCCATAAACACAGACAAATGTATATAAATTTCATTAAGATTATAAAGAAGATTTAACAGTTCTAATTGAGACTGATATCCAATAATCTATTAAAGAGTTTGAGAACAGAAGAAATGAAGCATAATTACTCAGTCAAAAATAATTCCTAACCATCTTTCACCTTTTCTACAAGCATGCCGCATTAAAACTTTAAGACCATCCATTATAGTTAGAAAGCTCATTCAAGTGTTTTCAAAATCCTCCGGTCCTAAAGCGACGGTGTTAAGGAATATACAGTGTGGTCATAAAAAAACTTCCCCGCTATATTAACCCCTGGGCCTAACCGCTCAACCAATCAGAAAGAAATTTTAGATATACTTATTTGAAGGTATTCGCTCGAGATCGTGATGATTTAAAACAATAGAGCTCTCACGGTTACGGTTAGAGTGAAAAAATTTCGAAATTTTCAAATGGCAACACCTATTTTTTTCATGCGCAAATTCATCAGAGCATCGAAAAACATAAATGGCGTTGGAATGATACACGTACGATGAAAATTGCCGGCATAAAACACTTGCAAAAAAGACCATTCTGAGGAACGAAGGAGTGGCTACAAGACAGGTTTCTCAGTAGCCGATTTTTTTTTTCACTTGAGAACTGAGTAATGTTGTAAGATTTGTTTTAAAATGTGGTTTTGAGTTGTTTTTGTGAACACATAGTGAAAATAAAAGTGTAATACTTTGTTTTAGAGCGATGGATATTACGTTACATAGGAACTGATTCGGATTGATATTACACCGGCAATTTTAGGCATACGTGTATTGTTCCAATGCCATTTATGGTTTTTCAATGCGCTGATAAATTTACGCAGGAAAAAAAAGGGTGTTGCCATTCGAAAATTACGAAATTTTTTCACTGTAACCGTAACCGTGAGAGCTCTATTGTTTTAAATCATCAAGATCTCGAGCGCATACCTTCAAAATAACTAAATCTGAAATTTCCTTTCGATTGGTTGAGCGGCTAGGGGCAGATATATCGAGGAAGTTTTTTTATGACCATCCTGTATAACCTAATTTTGACAACTTATGAACATTAAATAAATTCAACCCACAAATTACTATTACATTTGTCACTGTTACAAAAAGCAGATTTTTTTAAATTAAAAAAATCTACATTGATTTACTTTCACGCAAAACTTCATTTTCCTAAGACTATAAGCAAGTTTACTCGCATATAGACGCATTATATTCGAAATTTTTAGCATCATAATTCATTATTACTTTTAATAAACGAGAAAATGCTACCATTTATGAAAATAGCATCCCAATTACTAATAAAACATAGTTATAAATATTACGGCATTGTGGATTAGGATAATAAAAGATTCCTCATTTGTCACTGTTACTTTCATCTACTGAAAAAAAGTTTTGTCATATATATTGTATCTATTAAAAGTTGTTTTATGTAAGCATGCATTTAAAAAAAAATGTAAGTCAGCACGTAAGATGTATGAAAGTATCTAAGATGTATAGTACCCCCACTCCCCCCCCCCCCCCCCACCGAAAAAAAAAATGAAAAATGGCTATAACTCATTTGTATTAATTAAAACTCGCTTAATTAATGCAAAAATAAACGAAAAATACACTTTTAAGTCGTAGGAAGTTCTTTGTAATCGTATGTGGTTTATTTTTTTAAGGGTTCGGGTCTACATATTTCAACGTTACGCAATCTTTGATTTTTCAACTGGTAACGCCTACTTTTGACATCATATTTGAATTCCTTGGAAGAAAGAATATGTGAAAAAGTGTACTTTTTATGAACATTTTCTTAAATCTTCATAGTGTTATAAAAGAAAATCTTTTAGGGATTTCTGCATACATTTCGAAAATTGTGGAGAAAAATTGAACAAATCTTAAACGTACTTTAAAATAGGGGTTTCCAAACTTTAAGACTAGTCCACAGCTAGATTCATCATTTCGGCGTTACCGACTAACAGCAATGCAAACATTTAAAATGGAATTATTGTATCACTAAATTAATATCCGGTTATCGTCTTTTATGGCTATTCAAATAAACAGTAACTTTATGCATTATATTTAAAATAAGGATCATTCAATAAATAATTAGAAAAATTCTATAAAAAATTTAAAAATAAAAATCTGGAAAAGATACTTAAGATATTTTACAAAGATTTTTTATGTTATTTTTGAAAGAGAATTCAAAGTATTCCTGGCTTATTAGCAAAAATTTACATATTTCCCAAACTCGTTAGGTAACCTCTAATTCTAAAATCAGTTTGCAGTTGTGTAAAATTTTTTTTGTAAACGTCGTGAAACCAATATCTGTACATGTACATTTACTCAGTAGATACATCATACATTACTCAGTATATTTACTCATGATACGCCTACTAACGTATGGCAAACCTTAGTTTAACAATACCAAAAGTTATTTTTATATGAAAAGAAGCAATTATGTATTGAAATACATAGTTTTGAAATTTATTAAAAGGGTTACTTTTGTATTGGACTACTGCCAGGAGTCAACCACGGAAGAAATCGCTATTCATAACAGCTATTAAAAACCATAAAAAATGAGTAAATTGCGACAGAGTTTTAAACAGATTGCGGTACAGTTTTCAAACAGATAGCATTTAAAAGGACATTTTTTTCCATATTTGACTGTATAAAATTTGAAAATGTGCGATATTTGGAAGTTTAAAAAATTGCAGTAAAAGCGAAATTTAATCGTCAGGTATTGTCAACGTCAAAATGACGTCAGTGTTACGTACTGATTCGTTTGTTTTTTATAATATAGATATATTAATATCTCTGCTGGCGCTTAAATAAAATCTGTAAATAAGAAACTTTAGTGTGCGTGTGTATTTCTTTTTATCAGCCAACATGCTTATTTTTTACAAACTTAAGAATGTTCCTTTTTTCTATCTCAAAAAAATTAGTACTTTGATTACAGAACTCATCTAAATTCGACACTTAATGTATTTTGGAACTTTCAAATTCACCATGATCTCGAATTGACGTGGAACACTAATCTAGAAATTTAAAACCGAATCATTCATGAAGAAACTAATTAATCTGACATCAAGGATGTAGTTTTAACATATATTGAGGGATTTACTATCTGTAGGAAGTTGAGATCTGCCTTTTACAGGATATTGTTTTTCATGTACTATGAACTTAACTATAAAAACCACAAAATAAGTAAAAAAAGAAAATAGGAATATGAATTTTAAGAGTATGTACTATAAGATTAATTCATCAGAGTTAATTATAATTGCTGTGTCAATTTCCTGAACAAAGTTTATCATTCTTAAATAACATAGAATTCTTTTTTAGGATGGATACTAGCAGAATTTTGTACTAACAGATAGAAAAATTGTGTTATTTTTGGAGTTTCAAAGAAAAGATATTATTCCCTTGTAAGAATCATTGAGAATTTCTCATTAAATTATCCCACCACAAAAAAACCTTGCTAAATTTTCCTTGCTAAATTTTCCTTGCTAAATTTCTACCTATTTCAAATTTTCATATTTATATCTATTTTTATAGCCTAGTAGTATTTTCATATCATTATTTTGTTTTATTTATTGCAATATTTTATATCGTATTTTGCTGTCTGAATGGGTCCTAATTATTATTATTATTATTATTATTATTACTTTATATAGTACTAGCAGCCTTCGCCCGCTACGCTGGTCGGTTTCTCTAAAAAAATCTTCAATCAAATGAAACATATCTAGTTAAAGATGAAAACAAAAACCCTTAATATGTAATGAAATATTTATAATTGTTATCTTATTCGTATAATCTTACATTTTTTAATTCCAAGCCGATGTTGGCGACATAGACAAAATAGCCTTAAAATCACTAAAGTACCCGTGTTTAACTATTTCTTTAGCAGGTTTGTTATCTTGAATTTCCCGCTTCTACCCAAAACTGCTGCAGAAATATTACTAAACGTCCTAAAACTTTCGACCCCTTTTCCTTAGGTGGGAGGTGGATTTCTAAAATCGCTAAAATGTGTGTTAATATAATAATTATTTTAAAAATAGATTTGTAATCCTGAATTTCTCGCCGCTACCTAAAACTACTGCTGAGATATAGCGAAATGACCTAAAAGTACGACCACCCAATTAAACCCTTTTAGGTGGGAATTTCTAAAATCGATAAAATAAATGTTTAAGTTTGTTTTAGTAAATTAGTCCTCAAATTCATGCCTCTGATAAAAACTGCTTCTGAGATATGGTGAAATGACCTAAAAGTTTCGAAACTCCCTTTAATCCTCGTACAGGGGTGGGGGGGGGGGGGGGGAGAGAGATTTCAAAATCGCTGAAATAAATGTTTAATTTTTTTAAATCTTGAATTTCACACTCCTACCTAAAACTGTTGCTGTGATATGGCCAAATGTTCTAAAATTTTCATCCCCCTTAGGTGCGAATTTCTAAAATCGTTGAAATACGTATTTAATTATTTTTTTAGTAGATATATTTTCTGGAATTCCACGCTCCTACTTAAAATTGCTGCTGAGATATGTCAAATGTTCTAAAAATTTTCGATTCCCCATTTAACTCCTAAGGGAGAAATTTCTAAAATCGCTGAAATACATGTTTAATTATTTTTTAGTAGAATTTTGTCTGGCCTTTCACGCCCCAACATAAATCGGCTCCTGAGATATGGACAAATGCTATAAAATTTTCGACCCCTCCCCCTTTAATCTTCCTTAGAGGGGGGGGGGGGATTTCTAAAATTGCTGAAATACATGTTTAATTATTTGTTAGAAGTTTTTTCTTCTGGAATTTTACGCACCCTAAAACGGCTGCTGAGATATGTCAAATATTCTAAAATTTTCCACACTCCCTTTAACCCCTTAGGGTGGAATTTCTAAAATCGCTGAAATACGTGCTTAATTATTATTATTATTTTGTAGATTTATTTTCTGGAATTTCACGTTCCTACCTAAAACGGCTGCTGAGGCATGGCCAAATGTTCTATAATTTCGACCATCCCTAACCCTTTTAAGGGGGCAGTTTTCAAAAATCTTTCTTACTGCACGCTTATGTCTTAAGAAGTATCCCCCCCCCCCCCAAATTTCATGCTTCTTGTTTCAATAGTGTGTACTGTGTGTTGATTATGAGTCCGTCAGGACAAACTCTTTTATATATGTACAGATTTTGTTGTCTATATGGGGCTTAATTATTACCTTTGTTATTATTATTTTGCGGCTTTCCCGTTTAACTTTGCTGATAGATTCCTTAAGGACCAAATGCTGGATTTATTTCCATATTCACGATTCCTTTATTTTTCCATCTGTGTTATGGAGTTTACTCTAAAACATGATCTTTTCTTTCAAAGTTAAACTAAAGAAAATTATTAATTTGAAATTTAATTGCTAATTGTTTATTCAACATGCCTTAGAGACGTAAAACCAACAGAGTGAAAAGTGTCCAAGCCTAGAATCAAAGTAGGTGCCTTGCTATTTTTCTACAAAATTTCAAAAATTATTTAGATGTATAAAGATTTTTTTTTTTTTTTTTTTTTTTTTTTTTTTTTTGGCAAAAAGAGGACATTGATATTTTAGTTATTCTGACGTAGAAGTAGATTTTGCATTAAAAGCAAAGCCAATCCTCCGTTACTGCAATTTTTCAAACTGTATTTTTATATTTATAATTTTTTATTGCAAGAAAATTACTTAATTTTCTCTTTTGTTGATTTCTGGTAATTGTGAACATTGCGTAATTTCTAAAAAAGAAAAAAATATATACTGTGCCTTATCGTCAGTTTTTATTTGTATGCAAGAGACGCTAAGACGAATATATGTTTTTAATATTTATTTAAAATGTTATGCTTTGCTCCGCTAATCAGTTAATAAAATCAGTAGATGAGGCAATTTTCAATGTTTTAAAATGACAATATCGTTGTAATTTTTCTGATATATTTTAATAATTTCTTCGTTCTTCTTTCCATAATCGGAATGCCTATACCTTTTCCGTTTTATGGTGTGCCACTCAGAATGTATCTTTAAAAAAAGATTTAAAAGAAATCTTTCTGGCGGTATTACAAGGAAATTATAATATGTTTGAAAAGCAATGACACTTGTTCTTCAAATATTTAATTACTTGCTTGTGGATTAGTTAGTATAAAAAAAAACTAGAATGAAAAAAATGTATTGGCTGATTGAAAATGTCCGTGCCCTATTGCACAGATGACATAAACTTGCAATTTCGACTGTGCTGTCGTTTCTTTTATAACTATATTATTAATTGACAGTTATCTACATGTGTCGTGAGTGAACATAACGTTAAAAACAGAGTTTTTTAAAAATTAATTTGTGTGCAAGGTTATATTCAAAACGGAAAATGAAAAGTTACATTTTTGTCATCTTATGTTATATGAATTTAAAAGAGGATTGTATGTTGGACGTGCTACAAAAAAACATTCAACACGTTTATTTGGATCGTGCTTCCGAAATGGTGATTTCAATCTAAACGATAAAATTCACTCTGGGCTATCTTCTGGCATTGAAAATGACTTAACACTAGAACGACTGGTAAGGAATCAAATCGACTCCGACCAAATAACTAAATGTCAATTGGAGCCAGAAATTTTTTTATAAAATAAGTTAAATTTAAACCACGCAGAAATACGTTAAATAAATCAGTTAAATAATTTTAAATAAAAATTCTGCCGTGAAATATTTTTATGAAGTTTGGGTAAAATTCTAGTGTTAATCCGTGATTTAGTTAATAATAATCCATGTATTACTACTGAAGAGATTTCTGAGAGACTAATGTTGACAATTCGACTGCATTTCGCCATTGAAAATAACTTGGGTACACTTCGAAACTCGGTGCATTGGAAATCGGACAAGAACTTATGAAATCACCCAATACATATACAGTAAAACTTCTTTTAAAGGCCGCCCCTATTCAATGGCCACCTCTATTAAGGGCCAATATTTTTAGGAACGAAAATTTTCCTCATAGACATAATGTTAAATTTACTCCTATTGGAGGTAAGTGAGAAAAAAATTTATACAGGTGGGTCTCAACAAGTGCTATATTCGTTCTTTTCGCCCAATAATTAGATGCGGCAATTGCCAGCTGTATGGACATCAGACATCTTACTGCAGGAGACAGCCAATTTGCGCCAAATGTTCGAGAGGTCACTGCACTTCGGAGTGCCCTTTTGCGGGAGTTCCCTCGCAATATAGATGCACAAATTGTTTCCACTTACCTAATTATAGGAAACATTCAGCGGATTCCACTGCGTGTCCGGTTTATCAATCACACTTGGCAAATAGAAGATGTGTTCAGTAGGACCATATGGCCATATTGTCAAATATTAAATAACTCAAAAGAATTTGTAATAGTGCATAATATTAATTATTGTTCGCATATTGTACCTTAATACTAAATTTTCAGTGTAGATTTAAAAATAATTTTTGCATCATGTATCTTACATAATATCTCAAACACAGTATCATTGTACTGTAAATTTGTAGGTAATTATTATCTACAATTACTTATACTTTCATAATAGTGCATAATATTAATTATTGATCGCATCTTGTACCTTAATACTTATTTTTAGTATAGAGTTAAAAATAATTTTGCATCATATATCTTGAAAATAGCTTTAAGTGTTGCAAATATCACATCTGTACATGGTTTAAATTGATGTTATGATTTAAATTATGTGTGAATCCTGAAAATAATATAAAAGTGTTGCAAATATGTAGGTAATTGTGTTAAAAAAAAAAAAAAAAAAAGTTTAATATCAAATTCTAAAAACTATGCATATTTATACGTTATAATAATGAATATTTCTCTCAAATGTAATTATAGGGGTCATCTGTAAATATTTATTGCAAACACTGTCAATAATTGTCATATATCTAACATTGTTATTTCTCCTAAACTGAAAAAAAAAAAAAAAATTCAAGGAGTTTCGCAGGTAGTAAAACTTTTCCCTGCCCTGGGCTTGGGGGTTACACCTAACCATAAGCCAAAAGCGGGTTCCCAGGGTGGGTGCTTACTTACTTACTTACCTACTCCTCATTAATCTTAAAACTTATTTGTTTTCAAAGGGTTCCGCAGGTAGTAAAACTTTTCCCTACCCTGGGCTTGGGGGTTACACCCAACCATAAGCCAAAAGCGGGTTCCCAGGGTGGGTGCTTACTTACTTACTTACCTACTCCTCATAAAGGACATTTTTTTTTCACATGTGCATTAAATACTAAACATGTGTATTGAATTCCTGTACCATAAGATAAGAGTTCGGCAAACAACTGCACTTGCAACAAAGAAGACAGGGGGAGACGGGGAGGATTTAGTAACACAATGAAAGACCACAAACTTTTCCACAAGTGAGACAAACAGGTGTTCCTCACGCTTTGTTTGACCTTTCAACCTGTAGGGATTCGGTTGGAGGGGAAACTTGACCATTTTTTGAAGGCACACAAAAGATAACAGGTTATCTAGAAAAACGTATGCCACATTTACTAAAACTGTGAATGCCTATTGAAGCACAATTTTTACACCTGCCAGAAAATGCTAAGAGAAAGAAATAAACTAATATCTCATTCTAAGGCATTAATAAATGATGCAAATTTAAGTAATTTGTTCCATAAAGTAAAAGAATCATTAGAAACCAAAATTGTGTGCGAAAAAAATATGAAAAGTAAACAAACTTCAATAGAAATTTTTTTTCAATCATGTATCGAGCTTGAAAATGTTAGTAAGCAGTTTTTTCACCTATATAGGTTTTGATTTCCTGAGTTTAGTTGTTGTTTTTTTGTCCCACCCTCCCTATTCAAGGGCCACTCCTCATAAGGGCCAATTTACAATGGAACTACAGAGAGGTTTCACTGTAATTTAAATTAGCGAATCTTCCACAATCAAAGTGTCTTAAAATTTTAAGTAACAATTCGTTTATAACAAACTCAAATAATTCTTACTCTATTGCTTCAAATAAAGTGAAAGAAAAACTGAGATAAAGTTCCCTTTGCACGATCGAGGTTCTTTTATCATAAATCAAGCGTCATATTTACGATGAGTCTAAACAATAATTAAACTGTCTCTTTAAAGGTATTAAACGCAGAGTTTCCAAGGAAAGTAAAATTCACCTTTTGTCGTTAGAAATTCGGCGTAATTATTCTATGAATACTGATTTATAAAATACCATCCTACATTCTTACTCTCCCCATTTATACACATTAAAATAAATCTTCCTGTACTAGTAGGATGAAAAACGGTTTAACAAAAATTTACATTAAAAAAAATCTTGTTTTACATTATCTTTCCGTTAAATCCTTTAAACATCTGGCGTAATTTTTCTTAAGCCCGATCAGCATGTTTTGGCTTTATAAAATCCTTCCATGCAGTGCCAGCATTAACGAAACGCATTCTATTTTAAAAATAAAGTCGGATCGATATTCTTATTTAAGAGAAAGATTTTGAAATTCATTTTCTATTTTAGTTGAACGAAAAAGTCTTGTCATTTAATGAACGTTGAAAAATTGTCTAATAATCATTGATCAACGATGTTTAAAAATGTGCTTTGAGACATTTTCGTAAATTTTATGGACCAAGTATAAATAAATGTTAGTTTTACAGTAAATAATTATTACAGATAATCATTTGTAATAATATTAATAATAATAGTATTATGAAGGAATATTATTATAATTATTATTAACATTGTTATTATTATTATTATTATTATTATTATCATCACTATTATTATTATTATTATTATTATTATTATTATTATTATTATTACTATTATTATTATTATTATTATCATCACTATTATTATTATTATTATTATTATTACTAGTATTATTATCATTTTGTTTCATCCGAAATACCGTGCTTCAATCGTTAGGCTATAAACCAGAGAATGTTTAGGTAGCATGTGAACGATTTTAATAAGATGATTAAAACATGTTAGCTCGTCATGAATGTTTCGTACTAAACAGTGAAATCAGCTGACACCTTTTACAGTTTTTTTGTTAATACTAAAATGTTAAATAAAATGCCGTACTTTATTTCAGATTTTGGTGATTAAATAACGTAAAATAAACTATAGTTATGTGAAAAAGCGTAAAAGTAGACAGTTGTGGCTAGGCTACAATGGTCATCTCACTAAAGTTACTTAAAATGTTTTTAATACCAAAAAACTTATTTGATTCTTATTTTTAGATAAATTTAGATGCAATGTTATCATTATTTTTTGTTAATAAAATGTACGAACCGTAAAATGAAAAACATCGTTTTCGTCAGTAAACAGAATACTTATCTCCTAGACAATTTTCCAAGTTTAAAATATACTGAAAACGGTTTAGAATAGTTTTATTTCTGGTTAATTTTCTCCATTGAAAATACACTACTTCACAATATGTTTGACATTACCACAAATAAATTATGGTTCAGTATTATTTTCATCCTACACAATTATATTTCTCACTTGTAGTTTAACTTTCTTTTATGCATACTTGATTCGATCAAATCTCTAAACTTCTGTTAGATAAATCAGACAGGTAGCCTTTTCATTTAGTGATCTAATTATCCTTAAAAATAAAAAAGCAATAATTTCTCTGTTTTCTAAAAAAAAAAAAAAAAAAAAAAAAAAAAAAAAAAAAAAAAAAAGATGAGCATAATTTTATTATAATTATTAAAGGTACACATATATTAAGACAGACTTTAAATACAATTAAATACAATAAACCCAACTGGAGTGAAAAGTTAGCCGGGCCAGGAATCGAACCTGGGTCGGCAGCATAACGTGCTGTTGCTCTACCGTTAAGCTACCCCTGGCCGATGTCCTAGCCTGGCAATTTCTAACTAATAAACCAAGTTGGGGAACGTCACCGTCCATCTATCAGATAGCACAGGATGACGTGACAACGATGAATAAATTTCTTTTTCCATCGATCCACAATATATATTAAAGCACATAAATTAACGTCTGAATTCCATTTTTTTAATTATTAAAGGTACACATATATTAAGACAGACTTTAAATACAATTAAATACAATAATCGGCCAGGGGTAGCTTAACGGTAGAGCAACAGCACGTTATGCTGTCGACCCAGGTTCGATTCCTGGCCCCCCGCTAATTTTTCACTCCAGTTGGGTTTATTGTATTTAAATGTAATTGTAAAGTCTGTCTTAATATATGTGTACCTTTAATAATTAAGAAAATGGAATTCAGACGTTAATTTATGTGCTGTAATATATATTGTGGATCGATGGAAAAAGAAATTTATTCATCATTGTCACGTCATCCCGTGCTATCTGATAGATGGACGGTGACGTTCCCCAACTTGGTTTATTAGTGAGAAATTGCCAGGCTAGGACATCGGCCAGGGGTAGCTTAACGGTAGAGCAACAACACGTTATGCTGTCGACCCAGGTTCGATTCCTGGCCCCGGCTAATTTTTCACTCCAGTTGGGTTTATTGTATTTAATTGTATTTAAAGTCTGTCTTAATATATGTGTACCTTTAATAATTAAAAAAATGGAATTCAGACGTTAATTTATGTGCTTTAATGTAATTTTATTACATTCTTTTATTTTTTCTTTCTTCATTTTTGTATGAAGTTGGAATTTTGTAATATATTTTTACACCAGTACCTGGTATGCTACAAATACAAAAATAGCGTCCACAAATGGTGTTTCCACTGACAATACAACATTTTAATATTTTTAAAACGTAATTTTAAATTAACACATAAATTTTAAGATATTTTTCTTGTAGTCTGCTACAATGAAACATTTTAAAGTGTAAAAAGTAGAAAATAAATTGTAAATAAAAAATAAAGCGTGTGATATATTTTTTAAATTACGCTTTTATTAATTAAGGGTTTACTATTAATTTATTTGCGATTATACGTTGAGAAATCAAATTAGAAATCCTAAATAATGAGTTTAAATAATGTTTCATTATTTTCTTTCCTGTTGTCCTATTTAAAAAAAGAAACGGATCAAAAATAATATGTTTTTTAATAAATTCATTTGCTAGCGCTGTCTAAGTGTAAAATCAGCAGTTAATTTTCCATAATCGATTTCCGTGGCCACGCTAAATTAATACATTGTACCGGAAAATTTTTGAAAAAACCATGAATTGCAGTCTAAAAATTAAATGTTATTTTCAAGATGACCATTGAATGCTTATAAAAGAGTGTTTTTCAGGATTCCGTGCTTCAAAAGTAAAAACGGAACCATTATAACAACACTCCTTTGTCTATCACAGCCAACACGTAAACTATGGAACGTGGAAAGTTCAATTTGGTTGAAGTAATAAAAGCTTATTGACTCACATATTTATAGATTATTAACCATTGACAAATAAATTTAGGAAAAATATAGAGGGGATAATTAAATTGATTAAAAAAACAAATCTTTTCTTTATATATCGTGTGGAGTATCGTGGGAAAGCTTTCGTAACGCCGAACACAAAAATACATTTTTTTAATTTTTATTTTAGGTATTATATTTTCAGAGTATCGTCGAAAATGTAATGCAAAAATATTTTCCCTTCTCCCTCTATTTCCGAATCTACTGAAACTAAAAGTATGAAAAAATTAGGGGTAGTAGAAATTAATTTAAACCTTGCAGGAAAACTATAGCGATCACCCTAGGTCAGGTCACATAGTTTTTGAGAGAATCGCATTTTTACATTACACACAAATTTCAATTTGCGGGCGTTTAGCAAAGGAGTTGAGGAGCGCTGGAGGTATCTATCGTCGCAGAAGCATAAAAGGATTGTTGATAATGATTTTCGAAAAAATTGTCGGTAATTAGCCGAGGCCTTTAAAAACACGGGCGGTTTGGACATACATAAAGACAGGGGTGGCTTACTCTGTGGCCATCGGCTTTTTAAACCCAGATAACAACTTTTAATGCAATGCCCAGTTACTAAGTCATATATTTATTGTACGGAACGCTCTGTGCACGAGTAATACTCGTACTTGACCTGTTATTAAAAAACCATTTGTACTTTAATATTTGTTTTTAGCTCACAGGCTATCAAAGCCTGAGAGGTAATGTGCCCGCAGGTTCCGTATGCAAGTATATACATATGTACATACGTATGCATTTACGAAACGCGATAACGCTTGATAGAAATATCCGATTTGCTTCATTTTTTTTCTAGGTTCATTCTGATATGGCGCTTCCCTGATTAGTTTTGGGGGATCATTGGTTAAGTATAAAGGGGGTAACGGGGGCTCACCCCCCCCCTTAACTTAGATAAATGGGTTTTTCATGCAGAATTATCAGATTTACTTCAAATTTGATATATCGGTTAATTCTGATAAGGCGCTTCCCTGATTAGATTTGATGGATCATTGTTTAAGTATAAAGGGGGAACGGTGGGTATTACCCCCCATTAATTTAGATAATTTTTTTTATCCGATTTGCTTCAAATTTGGTATACCGGTTTATTCTGATAAGGCACTTCCCTGATTAGATTCTGAGGTTCATTGATTAAGTATAAAGGGGGAAACAGGGGGCTAATTTAGGGAAATGGGTTTTTTATCCGATTTGCTTCAAATTCGGTGTACCGGCATATTCTGATAAGGAGCTGTTTTGATGAAATTTGGAGGCTCATTGGTTAAGTATAAAGAGGGAAAAAAAGGGGGGGGGGGGTAATCCCCCTTAATTTATTTTTCGAGGCACATTATTGTTTGAAATAAGACTATAATATACAATTAATGTGAATAGCCTGTGAGCTCAATGCCATCAGTTTAACTGGGCACTTTTCTTTTTTTATTATTTTATTCCTCCCCGATTATTTTACATTCAAATCAATATTCTTATCCTTTCGCATTCTCATACGCTTGCGTACAAAGTCTTTGAATTCAATTTCTCGCTGATGTCTCTCTTTCCTCTAACTATAGAAAACCCCGATGGGCCATTCATCGTGGCATGCCTACATTTCATATTTATGTAAATTTCAATTGCGTGGGGGAAACTCAAGTATGTACTCGGATTTGATACAAGAATCGAGTGGGAGCCGAAAGGGGTAATCTAAAAGATAGTTTTTCTTTTAGTGTGTATGTTATCTCCAAGGGACTAGTATGGGGGAGAATATGACATATATTCCCCGGATTTCTTGAAAAGCATGGTTGAAATAAATATGGAAGATGTTTCCACAAGTATACGTATTACTGTAATCAGCTAGATTGGCTAAAATAAAATGATACTAACCGGAATATAGAAACTAAATATGGAAACTACTATTGCTTTTAAAACGTAAATGTAAACTATATTCATTATTTGAATAGCAAAATGAATTAAGTTATATTTTAGAATTTAATAATGTAGGAGATAGAAAAATTATTTCACTACAATAGAATATTCTTTTGTCAACTACTTTGTTTGTGAAAATTCGATATTCATAGACATATTACGCATGTTTGTATATTAATTAAACTTGTAATAGTGGTAAAAAATATGGGTACTGTGATTTTTTTTTCTCTATTTTATATATTTTTACTTTCTTCTATCTTCAATAGAAATAGTATTGCAATAGAAATTTTTTTCGACTTCCGGTTTTCGATGGATTTACACGTTTTAGGGGTCAGAGATCTCCCAAAAATAGGTTTATACAAGATGTATGTCTGTCAGTCCGTCTGTCCGTGTGTCCACGTGTCGCCATTGTCCCATCGAAAAGTGTATGAAGTTATGCATAGAATTGAACCAAATTTTTTGCGTATGATTTTGGCTGTGGCAAGCTGGTCCTCCTTGAATTTTGAAATTTTTCACCGGAAGGGGGCGCTATAATAGCGATTTTTGTGCCCATTTTCAATATTGTACCATCGAAAAGTGCATGGAGTTATGCACAGAAATGAATCAAATTTCATGTGTATGTTTTTGGCTATGGTCAGCAGGTACCAGGTGAATTTGGGTACAATCCGCTGGAAGAGGGCGCTGTAATAGCGATGTCTGTGTCATTTTCATTATTGTACCATCGAAAACCGTATAAAATTATGCATAGAATTGAACAAAATTTTTTGTGTATGCTTTTCACTATGGCCAGCAGTTTCTTCTTGAATTTGAAAATATTCCACCGGAAGGGGTCGTTGTAATAGCGATGTTTGTGCCTTTTTCTTTATTTTACCATTGAAAACTGTTTAAAATTATGCATACAATTGAACCAAAATTTTTGTGCATGTTTTTGGCTTTGGCCAACAGGTACTCCTTGAATTTCGAACTATTGCGCGGTAACGGTGCTCTTTGATAGGAATTTTTATATACTTTTCTTGATTTTTCGTAGTTCAATTGTCCATTGGCAGCTCGTGATACAGCGGGAACTCCTGTCCTGCTAAGCCGGCTATTCGCAAACAGCTGATTATAACAGAATAAGGAAAAACTATTGATTTTAACAAATATCATGATATAGATTAATCCGATTTTAGTCCGATTAATTGGCTGAAGCAGAAATTTAAGATGAAAATCAAAGTTGGTATAGTATTGAATTAATAATATTGAAGTATTAACATATGTAACTACTTTTTGAAATATTGAAATGTATAAGATGGAAGAAAGTTTTGGGATTGGTACATCCAACTAGTTTCACTTTATTGTATGCATAGCCGATTTGGTCAAAATCTTTAAAAATGTCGGAAAACTATGGTACGTATTATTTTTATAAAGTACAGATTCGTAGAAAACGCTAGTAACTGACACCTTAAAGGATTCTTTCTTGCTCAATCCATTATTACAAAATCAACCTTTTTATACTTATCTTTCTTTTTCAAAGAATAATATTATCAAAAATTATTCATTGTATACATAATATAAAAAATTATTTTTTTTCATAAATATAATAAAAAACTAACCCTATTTTGAAAAACCAATAACAGACACAAAGTGAACCAGTGTCTAACACTTTACGTGCAAAGATTAAATATATATATATTTTATAATTCAAGGAATTTATGCCTCAAAAGTATCTTAATCTTTATTATAAAAACAAAATACTTAAACCTTATTTATATATGATATACTACAGATACATGTTCCCTTTTTCAATGTTTTAAATTATTATAAATGCAGGTATAAAATAACTGGACCAGTAACTGACAAATAGTGTCAGGTCTTGGTAGAACAACTTAAATATTATTAGTATACACTGCAAGATAAATTTCCTTTATTATTATGTTTCTTAAACAATTCAAATAATCGATTTCAAATTTCTTTACTATTACCGATAATTAACACCTGTGTTTAATCCGGTAATTCTCCGTCAACCAGAACCGCTAGTTAAGCACTTAATTCTCTGTTGAAGCTTAAATCCAATTCTTCGTTAACTCAACCTTCCGAAATCCGAGAATAAATCAAAACTAGAGTTCAGTAACTCAACCTACCTACGGTACATAGATTGTTCGACCGCGCATGTGCACTCGAAGCAAAGATGGCTGTCTGTTTGAATTGAAAGCTGGTGCTTTTTTTAGACAAATCTGTTTGTAATTAAGTAATTAAAAAAATGCCAATTGTAAAAGAGGTTAATATGAAAGAATGCATTGCTTTTAATTTTTGGGGTTTTTTATATATTATAACTGAATAAATTCATTATTATATTAATTTGTGACTAAGCCTTCATCTTTCAAAGCTTAATTTCTGCTGAGTAATTTTGGTATTTGGTGGCGCCATCTACCGAATGTCAATAGAAAGACAAAATTCTTAGATTAAATATTTTGAGTTATATGATTCAAATCTTTTTATTTATTTTTAATATAATAATAAAAAAAAAAAACAGCAGGTTTTATTGCATTTCAGTGCATTCATTACTCTTCATATTTGTGTAAATCATAGAATCATAGAAGCAGGAATTTTCTGTTAAGTATTACATTCGACATTCGTTTGTAATAGCTAAAAAATAATCTGTTGAATTACAATGCACCATAATAATTAATTTGAATTATATTCTTGTTATGTTTAAAATAATTATTTTTGTTTCAAAGAAACATTTTTCAGCGGACTTCTTGAAAATTTTCGCATTTCGCTAGAAATTTTTAGAACATGTACTAAAATTATTATACAAGAAATAATAATAATAATAAATATCTATTATAATAATCTTCATATGAAATAATAAAAAAATCCCTTCTTACATCTCCTATAAGGGATAAAGGCTAATTTTAACCACGGTATTTTAATTGAATGTGTAATCAATTATTTTTGTTAAATAAAATATACATATTAGGATAAATATATGAAAATGTGTTTGTATATAATTCTCGCTGCAAAATAATAAGTAAATAAATCTATCCGTTATTTACTTTTGTAGAAAAAAATATGTAATTTTTTTTTTTTTTTTTTTTTTTTTGTCAAGTAACTTTATTTATTTTTTTTATTTTTTACTGCAACATAAAATTTTGTAAAACAGAACATCTTAGAACTGTATTAGTATTTCTAACTTTTGAGCTTAATTTTGTGAAAGAATAAAACCATAAAATCAAAATAGTAATTCAAAATTTATATGTAACGTTAATTTATATAAAAAGTAAACACAAGTATGCACTTTTAGTACTCATTTTTGAAAATTTATCATAAGAGAGGATCGAACTCATCGACCTTTATTAGTGCCTTTTAGCTAATCAGCTGTAAACTTTCAACTCATGGTTCAATAACCCATGGTCGAATAATCTCGCTTCTGAAGTTAACGATGAATTCCAAATAGTAACCGGCGGTTAGATTTGCTAACCTAAGGTTTCTCAACTGGCAATTGAACCGCGAGTTGAAGGTTGGTGGGGAATCGGCCGGTGACTGGTGAATTTAAGTTACTGGAACCAATAACTGGCATCACCAACAAGCTAAATTAGATAACTATAAATTAGAAATCATGGTCTTAATGTATCACAGGCATCTTTTAACTAATTTCCACAAGTATAACTTTAAGGAAAGTTTAGAACAATTGCATTACAAATAGATAAAAAAAAAGAAAACACTATCTTAATTTTAGAAATAAGGTGGATACCTCAAAATGGTACTTTTTATGTTCTCGAAAGTTCTTTCTTCATTGAATATGTTCTTGGTTTACTAGTGGTGAATAAATTTACTCCGAAAAAAAGAAAAGAAAAAAAAAGAATTTTCTAAGTTACCACTTAGTTTGTGTTAGTTATAGTGTACTTTCGCTCTAATGATCTCAATGCTAATATTACTTTAATATCATAAGATGGGGGGTCCATCTTCCGGTCCCAGGCCCTTTTCAGGCCCATTTGTCGACACAAGGAACCACCCGTGAAACAAGCCCCGCGGCGCGTCCCGAAGGTCGCCGCCAGACAAGCTCCAACAGAGCGGAACCCCGCGCCAACTCCGGTCAAACCGACACCGCTGCCCGGCGCACACGGTGACGGCTATTCCCAAGAAGAGACGAACGGCCGCTACGACAGTCCTCACCACCCAGCTAGAAAAACCAAGTGGTCCCTAAACTTGGTTACTCGAGCCGGTAGACCCCGCACACCATCGCAGGAACCAGACGCCTATAAAGACGCTGGGCCCACGGGCGGAACCGAGGCTTCCCGACCCGAATTTAATTTACGGACAGGCCCCCAAGATCAGATACCATTTTCCGGCAGAGACATTTTTGTGGGCCAGCCGATCGGAAAGTTAGTGAGGAGCCCCTAGCTTGAAAACCAGGGAGGACGGGGAAAATCCCTCCGGCCGTAAAGCGACCCAGCTCCTGGCTCTTCGCCCAGTCCACCCGGCTCGACCGACGGAACCCCTCGCGGATCACGCCGGGAGCCAGTTGGCCCAGACTAGGTGCCGTTAGCGACCCCAGGCGGGCACGGAAAGCTCCACCTAGACGGAATAGACTCCGCCTCGCTAGGGGGTTGGATGGAACGGAGTCCCGCCAGCCCCCGCCGACTCGACTCCATCCTAGGACAGAGAAGCCAGCGGAGGCCGACAGAAGCCCGCCCACCACTACCTTACCTCACGGCCGTCGAGGGTACCCAGGCCCGAAGACCCCTGACCCCGTGCAGTGACCGACCGCTACCTTTGTTAGTGCGTTCGAAAGTTAGGTGGAGACACCTCTAGGTCCTCATCACCAGGCGAGGCAAACTCCGGTACCGCATAGACACGGAGGACCTGGATCGGACCAAGAGTTCACCTGAGGCACGATGAGCCGCCGCGTTACCGGCGAGCCTCCGGCCCGTTTCCCTGCGGGAATAGTGTTCGATGGTGGACCTGCCGGCCGACCCCCTCCCAAGGGTCACGGCACGACATGGAGCAACCAGAGCCACACTGGCCTCCCCACGCGACCGCTCCTTGGTCGACGGGGGCACCGCCAAACCCTACCACCCTGAGGGTCGGCTCCCAACTGCTCCAGCTGAGGTCCTCGGAGGGATGAGCCACCCAAGTCATAAAGTAACTTGGGCGCTGTCCGTAACCCTCGCCCTTCGGTTGCTCCGGGAGTCCCTGCATGGCGTTCCCGCGAGCCCCGTCGTCACTAGCGAGCACCGAGGACTTTCCACTACAAAGCCCTCACTCATACTTCAGGCTCCCTCTTAGTCAATTGGTGGATGGGGTCCTATCGCCTTAGCTATCCTTTGCCCAGAGTCACCACCCGGCCACTGCCGGCTCTGGGATCAGACTATGGAGTGTCGCTACCCGGCTTGGCCAGAGAACCCGGCTGCCGGGGGTGGAAGCACGTAAACATCCAAACCGTGTCCACCCATGCACGACCTCCGCTAACCGTGGCCACCGGACTCTTGGCCTGTCGACCGCAAGTCTCACTTGGAGGTGGCGAATCGTCCCCATCCGGCCCCCTCGCATTCGTACACAACGAACTCTGCCGAGCTTCCGGTCTCCTCCCCCACTCAAGGGGTCGGTTCGGAACCACCCGGAGGGGCGGCCACCTTTAATATCATAACTTAACATTAAATATAGTGTTTAAACCTTTGCGTAGGGTATTTTCTTTAGACAAAATCAAACCAAAGTACTGAAATCGAAGACTCTTAATACGTAATTAGTAATTCCAAACGAGGTGAACGTCATACATGTAACTGATCTTTTCGTTTTTTCCCGGAAAATCTCGGCTGCACTGCAATAGTCTCCTGAGTTTTCGAGCTATTGATTTCACATATCCTTTTCATTTTTACAATGAAATAAGAAACTTGAAATGGCTGGTTAATATGGCACAGAGTGTGCATTTAAACAAAAAAATAATTATAGGCTTCCTTCTATGTCCTTTAATTTCCCGTGGCTTAATTGTAAATCTTACAGAGGGCGAATTTTATACGTTCTTTCCCGTCTTTCTTTACATTGTTTGATTGTGTGAGGGGGGGGGGACCCCGAAGATTGAAATTCTGTCTGACTAAACTAATAAATTACTATATTTTGGCAGACAATTATAGCCTAAAAAGATTATTGGTGAGAAAGAACAATGTTTGATAAGAAAGGGAATTTTTTCCTAATTTTACACCAATTTGTGTTGAAATCACATCAAAATAAATAAATGTTTTGCTCATATTAGCCTTGATTCTGCTATCGTACATCGCAAAAAGAAAGTGAAAATCTTAATAAAGTTTAAATTTATAACGTGTGAATTGCTTGTTTTAACTTGTTCTCATTTTAGCCGTGCTCGTAATAAGCGAATTCGACTGCATTCTTTTTGTCTTTTCATACGCTTGCGTATAACATCTTTTAATTCAATATCTCGCTTATCCCTTTCCTCCAACTGCACTAAATCCTGATGGACTACTTACTATAGTATGCCAACTTTTCATATTTCTGTAAATTTCTGTTACGTTTGGGGAGACTCGAGTATGCAGTCAGATTTATAACAGACATCGATTGGGCATCGTAAGGGGTAATGGAAAGGCAGTTTTTCCTTTGGCTTCTTTGATATAGAATATATTTCTGACGGCTGGTATAGATATAAGACATATGCAGTCGTTTTCTCAAATAGCTACATAAAACTCGCATCAAAGACGTTTGATGCGGGAAATGGGTGGAGTGGGCTTTGCTAAAATCAACTACATTACAGTACGTTAAGAAATTATAAGACCTTTTCTTTGGGGCGTATTAAGTCGCAAAGCTTATGCGAATAATAAACAATTTTTATCTGCCAATGAACTAGAAGTAGCTATTGTAAAAGGATGGCACAATATTTCTGAATCTGTACTTAATCACCTGGTCACTTCTATGAAAAACAGAGTGTTTGAGGTTATAAGGAAAAACGGAGGACCGATATCGTATTAATTTACATATTATTTTTGTATTTAGACAAGTGGTCCCATTTGTTAACAGTGTATTTGACAATCATGCTTATATTTTTATTAACATACTTATTTATTACATTATTCAAAATTATTGCAAACTAATTTTAATAAATATATCGTATTTTGATACCTCATGCGTTTAAACTGTAATTAGAACCTTTATTTACTTCATAATTTTCAAAATCAAAGTGGTCTTATAATTTCTTAACGCGCTGTAGTACTAAAATAAAGTAACTGTAATTGAAGCATATTAAGTAAAGATGGAAAACATGCTGTTAGAAATATGTTAAAGGAAGTAAAATGTATGTTTCAGATTTATATTCTGCATGATCCATTTCGATAGTACATTTGTATACCACTGATCTCTTAAAAATTTATCGTGAAGCACTGGCACATAAATCACCACTACAACAGTAACTGTAACGCCACCAAAATAATAATAATAATAATGCTTTTTAAGCTAGTTCTAAATTCTAAGAAGGACATTAAGGTATGGGAACACTGCGTTATTTAAAACTTAATAAATATTAAGAAAACTGCTTTATTAGCAGATTTTATTTGTGGGAGAAGGGACTATTTTTATAAATCTGGAAAAAAAAAGTACCTTAAATAACAATTATAACAAAGCAAATGGATTTTAAAACATAAACTGGAATGTTAATTTTTGTTTGTTTACATTAGCAAGATGATTGGCAATGTACAAATTTAGTGTAACTATTTTTAAAGCTGTTTTTGTCCACATTATCCCCATGAGAATGGGTGAGTGCGGAGAAGCTAAAATAATGATTCGGGTTGCTGTGGACAAGATAATAAAACTTTAAATAATGATTCCGTTTCAAATAATATAATTAACTAGTCGATGTACCAATCCCAAAACTTTCTTCTATCTCAAATATGTTAATACTTGAAAATTCGCTATCACACTGCCAAAATTAAACGGTAGTCTATGCCCATCATGAGGATTCTAAAGATATGAAATTCCGTGCATTAGTTCTTGAGATATGGCCATCTCTGAAGTCACGTAAATCCAGCAAAATTCAGCCTAGAAACGCCTACTATTGGGAGCTTTACACCAAAACCATCAAGCAACCACTTATGTCAAAGTCTAACTGAATCTGAAGTTTGGGGGAAAATCCGTGCATTAGTTTTTGAGATAGAGTTATTGCGAAAATCATGAACATTCTAGTATAGCAGTGCCACCTATTGGACGATTAACACTAAAACCTAATCAGCAACAACTTGTGTTACATCTAACTAAGTCTGAAGTTAGATGAAAATTCGTGCATTAGTTTTTGAGATAGAGCTATTGCGGGAATCGTGCAAAATTCAGCACAGCAGCACCACCTGTTGAGCTATTTGCACCAACACGTAATCAGCATCAAGTCGTATGAAGGACTAACTGAATCTGAAGTTTCATGAAAATCCGTGCATTAGTTCTTGAGATAGAGCCATTGCGAAAATCGTAAAAAATGCAGTATAGCAGTGCCACCAGCGGAGCGATTTGCACCAGAAACTAATCGGCATCAAATTGTATCAGGGACTAACTGAATATAAATTTCTATTAAATTCTGTATATTAGTTCGTGAGATAGAGCGCCCACAAAATTTGTGTCGCACATAGACAGACAGACTCACAGACAAACATTTTGTAAAAACGTGTTTTTCGGGTTCTCTGACCCCTAAAACGTGTAAACCCGTCGAAAACTGGAATTCGAAAATTTTCATGAATCCAATACTTTCTTCTTGTAAAGATAGTAAATGTACTTCGATGTTTCGAGTTATGGGGTAGCCTTAATAATGTATTTGTAATCAAGCCCTACCTTTATTAAAGAATTTTAATCAAAACCAAAATAGTGTTTTTAATGGCGAAATATAATTCTAATTTACAATGTAAGTTGACACATAAAAATTAGATATTAACTGCGATGCAGAGTAAGCAGTGCTATCAGCAATTATATATGAGGTGGCAGTTTTGATAAAATGTTACTTCTTGAAATTTGTGATATGTCCTTTACACCAGGAATAAAATAACTTAAACAATTTTACAAAACTTATGATAAATTAAATTGCATTACAGTAATTGATCCGGACTTTGCAAAAAAGGGATATGTAAAATATGCCACTTATCTCCTTCTTACAAAATTTAATAAAAATAATTGAAACTGAAAGTAAATTTTCATTAATTAATCTATTCTTTCTCATTATTTAAGAAATATTTTGTAATAAATAGTTTAAAATGGTTAATTATTTTTAATTTCTCCATGGTTTTATAACATTAAAAGCTAAATAGGATTAATGTAAAACGTCCACAGTAACCCCACCATGATGTGTCCACACTGTAAACTGAAATGTCTGAAATTCAGTCACTTAAGTGTCTGAAACGTAGTGTTCAATTTTCAGACGTTTTAAAATGTCTGAAAATTTTAAGACACTTCTTGCGTCTGAATTTCAGACACTTAAGTGTCTGAAACAGGAGTGTTCGATTTTCAGACGCTTTAAAATGTCTTAAAATTTTTAGACACTTCTTGTGTCTGAATTTCAGACATTTGAAATGTCTTAATTGCGGCCATCTTTGAGCCTTTTTTTTCAACAATGGGAAGCCATCTTTGACCACTTTTCATTCTAAGCCATATACGCAGCCATATTTGACCACATTGAATCATTTTTTAAAAATGGAATAATCTGTTACCATAAAGCTAATGTCAAACGGACGTCTTTTTGCACGCTTTTTTCCTTGCGTATTATCCCTACACAATGCCGCTAGCATTGTGTAGGGATAATACGTAAGGATAAAAGCGTGCAAAAAGACGTCCGTCTGACATTAGCCTAAAGCAGAGCTGATTGCAGCGTGGTAAAACTGGGATGCTTCGGTACGAAGTTTTCATAAAGCTGATATTTCAAATCATTTTTGACCTTATGATGATTGCAATCAGTATTTTGTAGTTTTAGAATAGACTAATATCTATATATTTTCACCTAAATATGTATCTATTTGATATCATATATGCCTTACGGCATCCAAAATGTTTATTACTTTTAGTGCGAACTTTCAAAGACCTAATATTCATTCGCGCCCGTCTCCACAGCTTTGATATACTGTTAAAAAAAAAAAAAAAAAAAAAAAAAAAAAAAAAAAAAAAAATTAAGCCTACTCGATGCTATCAATACATATTTGGATAAATATATATTTTTCTTTAACCTAATCATGCTCTAAAAATACAAAATATTTATTAAAATAAGTATAAGATCAAAACAAATTTAAAATGTCAGATTTATGGATATTGCATACCAAATTTGGGGGCCCGTAAAGCTAAAGGCCCATAGAAACAGCCCAGTTTGTCCATGCTGCAATCAGCTCTGCTTTATGGTAACAAATTATTCCCATTTATAAAAAATGATTCATTTCTTCAGAAAGAATCCCATCCCTGCTTTGTTGTACAATTTTTTCCCATTGAAATTAGATATTCCCAGTGAATTATTTTAAGCAGTTTTTGCATTTTTATTTCAAAATTGAGTATGAAACTCTTACTTTTTTTTTCTTCCTTCATTTTTATTATTATACTATTTACAGGGCTCGCAGTGTTCCTAAAATTTTCACCCTTGCTACCACTATTTTAAAAAGATAATCTTTATCGTATATTTCTATTATAAATGTTAAAGGAATGTAACACGAAGAAGTTTTACTTTAAATACTGGTAGCAAAATGAGAAAATTTTAGGAACGCTGCGAGCCATGTATTTATCATTACCAAGAAATACTGAAAATTTTGACAACCACACATCGGCGGCTGAGATGAACAGTAGTTATAGGATTCTGGATGGACAGCATGTCTATTTGACACTTTTTAAACGATAAATAATATAGTAAATATAACTGGAAACAGAAATCCTTTATAATGAATATCTTTCATTTCTGCTCCCCACGAAGTTTGTAATCACACAAGCAATGGCAGCCACTAAAGCCATTTCTTATCCACATGATTGGTATATTGTTAACTACATTGAGAAAGAAACCAAATTAAAATTGATATAAAGTAAATATCTTGTACTATTCTGTTCATTTCTTAGTAGAAAGTACAAGTTTTTTTCCTTGAAGTGTGCTTTGAAATATTTTAACGTTTAAATATAATAATTCAAAAATAATACTATTAATAATAAATTAAAGGTTTTTCTTTCTCTGAATATTTTAAATTTGTCATACAAATATTAATATCTCAAAAAAACAGGCTGGTGTTATGAACTCCCTTTTTTTAAGTGAGAAAAGAAAAAAAAGAAAAAGAAAGAAGTTTGGGAAAATGTCCAAATATATTAAAATTTGCTAAGCAGTCTATGTATATATTGTACAGCATTTTTAAGCAGTCTAGTGTAAAAAGAAAAACAGTGAAGAAAAAACCATAGAACCAGTTAATTCTACTCTATATATAGCGGATACCAGCAAATAGCGGATTAATTACGTGCTCCCGAAGCGTCTGCTATTCAGAGGTTTTGCTGTTATATTCATTTATAGGCGCATTCTAATTAAATAAAAAGTTTATTTGTTACAGTGTAGGAATAATGCTCTAAATAAATTCTAGGTCCAGCGGTTGACATTAATCAATAATATTCGCAAAGTTACTTTAAAGTTTAAATCATATGAATCTAAATATCCATACATGCAAACCAACCAATTAATTACTTGATAAGTTACTCTATTTAATTTGTAGCATTACAATGTGCATATTTTTTTTTTTTTTTTAAATCATATAAAAACAAAATTGAAATGCAACAAAGATAACTTGCGTTGAGATGCTACATATCAAACACAAACATAAAAAATAGACTTAAAATCCTATTTCATTTTTTTTTTTAATTAGTTTCTTTTTATTGTTAATTTTCATGATTTTTTTTTTTTTTTTTTTTTTTTTTTTTTTTTTTTTTTTTTACATTCAGATAAAAAAAAATCTTTGAGGTGAAAAGAAACTTCTAAAAATATTTTTCCCTATAAACATCGTAATAAAAATACCGTATATACTCGCGTATAAGTCGACCTCCTAACTTTCGAATGCAAATTCTGTAAAAAATCAAAAACGCGTATAAGTCGACCCCCTAACTTTTTACTTCAATTTTGCACAAAATCAAACCATAGATTTCACTTGCCAATGAGAAGGTAGTAAGTAAATAAAAACAAATCATTGAATTTATTTAAATGATAAATTATTATAATTTATATATTTTATATAGTACTTTTTTTTATTCTTACACATAAAAAGAACATAATTTTGCAGTATTCGATGTTTATGTTTTTGCTTTTTTAACTGACTCGCGTATAAGTCGACCCCCCCCAAATTTGCTTACCGAAAATTGTCAGAAATTTCTCGACTTATATGTGAGTATATACGGTAATTTATTTAAGCATAAATTAAAAAATGGAATAATATGAGAAAAATATATACGTACACGGAGCAAACATAATCATAAGAATAATCTTCAAAGCACATTCTTTCACAGAATCTTAAATATCAGCGAAATAACTCACCAATCAGATGGTACACAATTAGAAAAGTATCTTCCCCTGTCATGGGCGAATGGGTTTTACTTATAACCATATAATTTTTTTCCTCATATTTTTTTTTTCATTTCTGTGTATGATACTCAACTTGATTTTATAAATATTTTTTTAGCGCATATTGGATTAATTACACAGATTTTATTATTTGCTTAAAGCATCTTTTAAATATGGCTCCATTTTAAAATTTAACCCAGGAGGACGGGCGCATGCCCAGGGTGTGAATAGTTTTGGTCACCAATAAATACAAATAATAATCGTCACTTTATTTAGTCGCAGACAATTGATACAAATTCTGCGATAAAATAATTAGAAGATTATTTAACAAAAAATAATGGTAACAATTGTAAAAACCATACGCACTCTGGGTCTGTCAGGCCTGGCGTTAATCCTTCCAGGTTAAATATGTTATGTAACACAGTAAATATACATAAATAATTTTCTATTTTTAAACAAGTTTTCATAAAGATAATTAAAAATAAATAAATAAAAGTAGTCGTTCAGTTGAATACTATAGGAGAGATTTATTTCACATTGGAAAATTGAAACTTTATAGTTTATAAACTATTCTGAAATTCATAAAAACTTTCATTCTTATGCTTTTGTGATTTCTTTTCATGCTCTTGTATCCACTGTATGAAGCGAAAAAAAGATTGATAACATTTCTCAATATGAATTTCTAAATTTATCAATATGAAAAAAAAATATTTCAATGATAGGAGTACTGGTCCCAAGGGCCAGTAAGCATGAGAGTTTACTAGTCAACAGTCATCATCACTGGCCCGCTACATAAAATTCAATTAAGTACCTTTAACACTTTGAGTGACAACCACTCCCCCCACCCCTCCTGTTAGAATATAAACAAATTTTCCTTTGCAGTTACCCAAAATTTGGCTTAGGGGGGGGGGGGGGGGTTGAAAAAGGTCTTAAGGCTCCAAAAACTTCGAGAAATGCTGTTTCGTAAAAGAAATTCTGTTCTTTACTATATAATAATAATAATAATAATAATAATAATAAAAGAAAATTAATTTTAACACATGACAACATATATCCTTCCTCCCCGCCCCCGGCCAATACTCACATTCTGCGAGATAACAAGGACCATTATCGCCATATAAAAAACATATATATGTATATTAAAATTTAATCGATATAGGATTAAAATCTTATGGAAAAGTTGAAGGAGTACATGAACTTCAAACACAAAATTCACTTAAAATTTAACACACGAAGCATGGTTATAGAAAAAAGGTTAATTCTTATTAAACGCGTGACTGGACGGGAATAAACAAGTATAAATAATCATTTGTTAATACACATTATTTACACTTAATTACTAATGCGAAAATTCTCACTAATAATCAAGATATAGGTATATACTACTTATTTGCAATCATAAAAAAAATTATCATTTAAGCAACACATAGGTAATTATAAAAAAAAAGTAAAATTGACACACTAAACATACAATTGTAAAATTTTAAAAGATTTTATTAATTCTCAAGAGATTTTTTAAGAAGAGACAGCGTCAGCAATTTAAACAAGTTAGCATGATAAACTTTAATATTAAGGGTGCAATATATTATTTTAATATACCTATTAATTAATTACGTTCATTCTAAAATAGAAAAATAAAAAACCAGTAAGGAGTTACCTGTAAATACAATAATCCAATAGAAGAATTTTTAACGCATATTTTTATGCATTATCATGTTTTATTTAAATTAAAACTTTATTAATAAACACTGTGAATCTTTGATATTGATACCACAATATTAAATAATCCGGTAGGATAATGCCAAGAACAGTTAGTAAGATTATGGCGGTAGGGATCTTTACTTTATTATTGTATTGGAAAATGCTTGTCTTCAAAAACATTTACGCCTCACTACAAGTTCTAAATGATTAATCCACCGTAATAAAGTTGCATGAGAGAATGATTAATATTACTGTTTCTGGAGATTGATATTTAATTAAGAAATCGTTGATTTAGGCTACTAGGTCCGATTTAAGAACTGATGATGGTTCCATTGAGGTTTTCGATAAAAATGTTATATCCTTAATACAGTATTTTTTTTCATGCTTAAGTATCTCGGAATTAATCCACCGGAGCCGGATGTGAACTTGATTCGACGGCCATTCTTGTAAAGCTGGGCACATAGTAGGCTTAGCGGTTTTAAAACGTTCGAAATTAGAAGAAATGAACAGTGCGAGACCACGCAACAACCACGTAAAACACTGACAGGATGCAGAAAGGGTACAACTCCACGATTAAAATGCGGGGAATAATTATTCGAACAGAAAAATGAATAAAAAACAAAGTGCTAAGACTTGTAAATACTCAAAGAATTCTCCCTTCAACACTCCACTGCTAAATTCGACACTGTCTCAGTTACGCATGCGCGGCTAATTCTACGCTTCTTCTTTTTTTTTTTTTTTTTTTTCTCCTATCTCTGTCTCTGCGATATGGAAAGATTAGGAAAGTTGTCGAATGTTCCACAATAGAAATTAGTAATAATAAAATTTGGGGTTTTTTGTTTTTATGCGAAACACTTTTTTATGAATAATATTATTAATAAACCTTTTCAATTTTTTTTTTCTATTTTACTATTTTAAGCAGGTACATCTGTATCAAAAACTTTATTTTGCTACAAGCTTTTGAGTAGTAATGTAGTTCCACGAGTGTGTGTGTATGTGGGGAAGGGGGGGGGGGTTACGAAGGGAGATTTTGAAATTTAATTAATGAAATTTTCTTTATATTTGATTATTAAGAAAATATTAAAATGCATTCGTCCCAGTGCCTTAGAGAATAATCAAACACCCCTAAAGCCCACATAGAAGAGAAGATTTAACTCTGCTCGCCTTTTAACGTTCACGTGTTTCTATTTAAAACAGAGGTTTTCTATTTGTGGTGCTATATTTCAAGGATCAGGAAGACAAAACCCCCACCTCCCTTCCCCTCCAAATAAAAACTGCTTCAGTTCTTGATTTTGAAAAATGTTGTTACAAATTTATTTCCGAATATCTAATATTTCTTAATTGTAAATTTGTTCTATTGCTTTTATGTTTAAAAATTGTCTTGCATGGGGAGTTGACAAAATATTCTTAGTTTAGCTTATTTTATATATGAATTCTGCATTTTAAAAAGCGAATTAGGTAGTAGACTACAGGCATATCTGTTCCTCAGTCTTGCTCCTCCCTACATTTCTTGCCCCACCAGTGGCCAAGATGTTCTGCTCTCGAAACTGGTAGACGGGAGGTGCTGGGTTCAAAATCCATCACTCCTGTCGACGTAATCGTTCGGAGTTTTCCGTGGTTTTCTTCGAACCTTGGATTTCCTTGTGTAAATGCGTGTTAGGTTTCCTTAGAAAGACCCCCACGGGGCACTCCCCCCCCCCCCCTTAGGGCCTATATCCCTCGTGCTGATATTTGGCCGTCATAAACGCAACCAACCAACCAACCCTATATTTTTTTTCTGCTCGCGTTCAAATCTTAGTATTTCAATTTTCAAGCTATATATATATTACTCTTTTAGTGGTAGTTTTCCGCATTCTCCGGCGTAGACCCATGAGTGTAAGTAATTTTTGAAAAACTTTATAATTTTGTGAAAAGTAATAATGCAATAACTTAATACATCATAAAATTAACTTAGTCCCAAAACTTGATAAATGGATTTGTACAATACTGACACACATTCTATGTTCTAATCAACTTTTTTCTTTTATAAAGTAATACCAAATTTTGTGTGCAGAACTGTATTTTAAACATTTTTCATTTATCCAAAATATTCTCTGGTGGTGCTGAAAAATATAATGACACAATCGTCATAGTTATGATGCTATTATATCATATCCAGACACTTAAATGTCTGAATTTCTAAATGTCTTAATTTCAGACATATAATCACAATTAAGACATATTTTCCCGTTCATTTACATCATGATCATAGTAAGACACCTATGTGTCTTAAAGTAAGACATTTATTATGTCTGAATTTTCAGATTCAGACACTTAAGTGTCTGAAATTCTTTTTCAGTCACATATGTGTCTGAATTTAAGACGTCTCTATTTGCAGTGCACTCTAACTCCATAGAGCCATTTTTTGTTTTCGGCCTAATTTTGTTCTATTTAAGACATGCACAGAAATGTTCAAAATTCGAATATAAGGTTAATACATGCATTAATTACTTATTATCTTTTTTATTCATAATAATAAAATAGTATAGGTAAAAGGAGTAATGAAAAACATGTAATGTATTCATTCACTCCTGCACTAAGAAAATCTTCTTTTATAAATTACTACTGAGCTATAAATTTGTTTTCACCAAACCACACATGGAAGTCTATATTTGTATAGTAACAACATACCTGAATTTATATAGGAATTTTACTTGATAAATACCAGAACTATTCAAGTTGCCCCCCTTCTCCCCTACTAGCGACAGTAGTTATGATAGATAAATATCATTTGATTTTCGTTTCAAAAGATATATTTTGAACCCGCTGGTGCATAAATAAAATGTACAGAATGCATTTCTATGATTTAATTTCAATATTTCAAATTACAAAAAGATAGTAAATTTCGCTGTATTTTATTTTGTTTTCGCTGCCTTTCTATAATCAAGTTGCCTGATTATTTTTCCATGATCGAATTTTTCTCTCCTTTTCATGGATTTTCATGCAAAATGCATTCTGAAAAAAAAACCACTATAGTGTAAATTACAAGAAAAATATGATGTATCTTAAATTAAATCACACATTTTGTTCAAAACTTTATTTCTTATTGAGTAGATTAATTTGTCAAAAAAAAAAAAAAAAAAAAAAAAAAAAAAAAATGGACACCATTCAAATAAATTAAATAAATGTAAATTTACATTAATAAGTCTTCCACAACTGGAGTATCCTATAATTTTTGGTAAAAATCCTTTTTTAACAAACAAAAATAAGAACTGCCCGTCGCTTAAAAGGTTTAGAGTACTTTTCTATGATCAATATGCTTTCAGTCATATTACCAAAGCCATTTTTCCGGGGATCAAAAAGAAAAGATAGTCTGTTTCTGGAAATGTAAAGAAAAAAAAAAAAAAAACAGTTAACAGCAAAGTGCACTGTTATCCTAAAAAATTAAATATTATTCATTTTTTGTGGGGCTATTTTAAAATGTAATCCTCTGGTACCTTCATCTTGGAGAAAAGGTAAAAGGCTATCGTGTATCCCATAAATCGGTTAACAAATCAAAAATTCTAATGGTTCTGTATAAATAATTGCATTTTGCAATAAACTTATTCTAAGGAAAATCGATATTGATTACGATAAGAGATACTAGTTAAAATAATTTGCTTAGAAATGGCACGGCACAGAGCCAAACCACAGGAAATATTGAAATTAGAACCCTATAAATTGCAAGGAGCCAACTGACGACTATTTGAGGCATCTTGTCACAAAAAAAAAAAAAAAAAAATCATCCTGAATAAGCACACTAAACGTTAAAAAAGCAAATAACCCATCTTTTTTGCATTTTTTCAAGAACGCCATTTCTCCTGAAGTATCTTATATCCTTCTAGATATTCTGTATTCTTCAATTACAGGTGTACTTACTCGCCTGCAAAGTATAATTTTTCGGAATGGTGGTAAGCATACATTTAGCATTTTGTGATGTAAAATGCTCGCGACGTTTTACCTGTGCATAAAAAAAACCTCTTTTACTACATAGTTATCTGATTATATTCCATTCTTTCCCGTTTATTGGCAAATATTTCAAGTAAAATTATTTATCGCATTAAGTCCTGCGCGGCGATTCGATGCTACTTTCAATTTTATGCCCCGGTAAAAAAAATTAAGCTTTTCTTAATGTAATTGCAACAGTTTTCTGCTTAGATAAAGGGAAAATTACTATTGTGAGTATATTAATTTAACTAAGTTTTCACAGAATATTGAAATCGAAGTCAAAATTGCGAAAGATAGAAATTTTTTCGCTACATTTTATATTACTGGGGTTTTATTTCTGGGTCATTTTTAATTAAATTTATACTTAAAGAAATGAAATTTTGCTTAGCGGACTGTATAGAAACTCTGAATGAACATTTTAAAGTGCATATTGATGCGCAAAGTTTTCATTTTAATAACAAACAGTAAAAATTTTAAATATGAAACATATTATCGATTCTTTTTCATTTAGTAAATGCAGAAACTAAGCCGCTTTCATTATAAAAGTTTTATTTGGCTTTTTTTTTAATACTTGTAAATATATTTTTAATTTTTTTATTATTTCCGTTTATATGTATGTTTGTTCTGTTCGCACTTTGAATTTCTGTAAATATTTTTGTATAACCCCGAAATGTAAAGATTAAGTATCATTGTATCGTGTTCTTATTGAAAAAGGTGTATGCAGCATTTATACTACTTTTAGAGGGATCACACAAAAATGTTCGAGTTCTTCGAACAGAGCCTAAATATAAAAGCCTTCCATTTTCGGGCACATTTTCTTACTGTACAAAATGTCAAAATTATAATCATTTTTGCGAAGTCATACACACAAAAACTGCAAAAAAAAAAAAGGTTTTGAATAAGTTTAATAAATGGTTTTAAAATGAACATTCCTAGGCCATATATGGTCATACTAGAATAATTTGTGCACATAATTTTTGAGCCATAAAGCAAAATTTTTGACACGATTTTGTTTAAGATAGAAAACGTCAAAAAACTTTTATGTGAAAGAATTATATTTTCATTTAATTGTTGTTGATGTTGGTTTAAAGATATCTTAGCTTTTCACTGCGCAAAAACTAATGTGTTATGCCAACTATTATTTTGAACAATTCTTGTACTTTTTGTCGAAGAAAATATTTTTTTTTATACCCCTTGCCCTGTCTATTCCCAGGTTAAATGTATTTTTAACTTAATATTTATTGTTGTTAATAAAATGTTTCAATTTCATTTTTTCTTTAACAAGAGTTTCTAATTTTCTCCAGAGTAGAACAGTTATTTTGACTACTCAAACATTCGCAAATTTTGAAAATATTTGCTTTTTTTTATTATTTTTTTTTATGCAAACTCTATAGCCCTTTTTAGGTGCGTTCGTAATTATATAAATACGTAGCACCTATAGTCGTCGTTCAGTCCGTCCGTCTGTCTGTCCGCATATAACAGAGCATAAACTACCGAACCGAATTGTCTGAAATTTTAAATATATGATTATTGCGAAATTTTGTAGAGCCATTTCAAATTTTAGGAAAATCGGATGTATAGTTTAATTACAGGGACAGTCAAAATTTTTCTTTACATTACGGCCAATGGGAAAAATTATTGCAAGTGCATTTTAATGATGTTACAGCCTTCCGAACGTTCTGAAATTTTAAAGATATAGTTGTTGCAAAATTTTGTCGAGCCATTTCAAATTTTAGGAAAATCGGATGTATAGTTTAATTACAGGGACAGTCAAAAGTGTTCCGTTACATTACGGGGAATGGGGGAAAAAAATATTGGAAGTGCATTTTAATGATGATACAGAGTATGCACTTTATGAAGTGCAAAAAATTATACATTCAGTATAATATGGGGTGCAAAAAATAATTATAAAACTAGTTATAGTACGAACGCACCTCATTTGCCACGTTTGACGAGCAATTTTCAAATTGTTTTTTCTTGAGACGTCTGGGAAAAAAGGCAACTAAAATTTAGCTTAATTTAAATACAGCAAACTATCACATACTTTTCTATAAGAAGCAGAATATATAAATTTTGTAATTCTTGGTTATTTAGGAAAAATTCTCATTTTTGAAAACATCAATGCATAATTCATGAATTAAGCAGTTTTAAGCCGCAAGTCTTAGTTAAATATTCAAATATTCTATGTGCAGATTTCTTTATTTTTCTTTTTTGCTTAGTTACTTTTTTGTACTTTAAACAATAGGTTTAGTAAAGGAATACATTTAGGAAAAAATATTTTTTACAGAATTATTTCAAGAGGTAATAAAAAACAACTTATGATGAAAAGTTAAATATTTATACAAAGAAACTGACTTGTTTACGTTAAATAAGAGTATAATGATTAAACTTTTTGCAAAACATATATGGTATTAAATGTGCAATGGCAATATGTTGGTCTAAACTGCAAAATTTAGTTTTTTTAAGCCCATATATAAAAAAAAATTAAAACACATTTAAAATGTCTGTGATGTCATTCAAATTATTTATTTCTTCGTTATTTTAGGAACCAAGATAAAATCAATAAGAATATTCTGAATCTTAGCTTGCGAGTGTCTGCAAAAAATTATACTTGATACTAAAAATGTGAAAGAAGAAAATCAAAACTAATTCGCAAAACGCAATTCATTTTTGTCGTTTCAACAGCTAAGCAGAATAAAGGTTAAAAGCCGAGGAAATTCTGATACATTTTTATACGTCGCTTCCAGCACTGTAACAGTTGAAGGCAACGCTGTGCGGTCTAACAGTGTAAGAAATCGATGTAATAATCGGAATAAAGGAATTCTAACTTCATACATTAAGACCCTGAATTACGCGAAGGCACTCGCAAGGCAATGTTAAACCAATGACAGCGTAATTTTAAAATTTTTCATTTGCATTCCAGTATTTTTAAATATTTTTTTTTTTTGTTTTGTTTTTTGCGTAGGATAACTGAGGTCTATCTCTTATCGGGTACGTATTTACTTTTCCGATTTTGGTTGCAGATTTTTTTTTATGAAGTCGTTTTCTATTTCGGAACCTGAATCGAAAGTGAAAGTATTCTCGTGTGTATAAAAATTGCAACCAAAATTGAAAAAGTAAAAAAGCACTACGTTAAATATCGCCCTGATATATTCTATAAAAAAGAATCATAAAGAAATATTAAAATTCAAGCGAGAAATTTTAGAAGTGTGCTCCCATAGGTTTAACGTTAGCTTGCGAGTGCATGACTATAAAAGAGTGAGTATAGACGTGGCAAGTAGTGATATCGCAAGACTCGTAATTTTCTGCAAGGATATCTTCAATAGTTTCACTAACTGAGGGAAACAGCTCAGGACGCAAGTTTCCCTATCTAATGCTGAACCTATGGCCTTTGAATGCATCCGTATTTTTCAAAATTCTCCTCGGAAAATTTAAATTTTTATCTTCCGTCTTTTGTATGCTGTTCATGAAGGATGTTTCTCTCTTTTTTATTTCACAAAATGTTTCTAAACTATACATTTAATTTTATATTTCAAGTGTTAAAATCAGGCGAGTTGTAAATAAGAATTTAACACTTTAAATAAAACTAATAATGTATTTTTAAAATATTTTGTCAAATAAAAAAGAGTGAAACATTCTTCAAGAAGAACATGCAGAAAACAGAAGGTAAAAATTTTAATTTTCTGAGGAGAAATTTTAAAAATACGGATGCATTCAAAGCCCTTAGGTTTAGTATTAGATAGGGGAATTTGCAATCTGACTGATGAGGAGCCTTAAATGTCTTCCTCCGAAAGTCCCTGACACGCAGAGGTACGCTTTGTCTAGGATTACTGAAGAGCCTCCAGGACCTTAGGTCCTGGAGGCTATTGGCTATTGATGCCAAAAACGCGATGTGCCTTACAATTTGGCGTAATATTTCAGGTACACTCTGTATAGAGTTCATATGCACCTGGTAATATACTAAAAATTAGATAAGTTTAACCCTTTATCTATGACGGTACTTATAAGTACCATTAAAATAACTTGTTATAAAATTTATATAATACATAGATTAGTAATAATACAGTTTAGAATGAGTTATAGATGCATTACTTTATCTTGTTCCAAAAGCATTATTGGTTACACAAAACAAAAGTATTTCTAATAGGATGATTTCTTTTGCCTTTGCATCTTTTCAGCTTTCTTGACGTTGGGAGGGGGGGGGGGGGTATTTTTCAATTCGGAAATATTTCTATTGTAAGAACATTATATTTGTACATTTCCTAATTCTACAAAATACTAAGACAAATATTTAAAATAAAAGATTTGAGTGGGGTTATAAATATTTCACAAAATCCCTATAAATTCAAATTGAATTAATCCTTCTAAATCCTTCTAAAATTTATTAAATGATTATGTAAATCTTCTAATGTATTTTCAAGAATTCACGAAAAATGTTTTAGAAGATAAAATTTTCATGAATTCATAATTCAGGATATAAAGGGTTAAAAATGCATACCACAGCGGAAAAGTCACTTGCAGCAGTTAACGATATTACTCAGTCCTGTAACGGAATTTGTTTGTGTGTCTCTGTAAGTAAACTATAAATGGTATGCAGAGGAGACGCCATCGGGGGGGGGGGGGGGGGGGGAGTTATTGGGGGGAGTCTCCCCCTCCGATATTTGTGAACTTGGGAAATTTGATCTTACAATTGGGAAACCTGGATTTTTGAAAGACCTTTTTTCTTTTTAAAAAATAGCAGTAAAATAAATATGGATTTTTTTTTTTTTTGTGACTTTTTTTCTGAGAGACATCTGAGAGATTAACTAATCACAAATTTTCTTTTGTAATAGCATTCTGTACTAATACTAGAAAAGAAAAACACGACGGCTCTTTCCCCTTCATTTTGATCTCAAATAGTAATAAAATAAGTTGAAATGGAAAAATTAATTTTTAAGAAAAAAGTAACAAAAAGTTATTTTTTTTTCTTTCTATAGCTTCCGTAACTATTCATTTTGAAAATGTTTATCTTATCTTTAGATCTTTATTTTTATGCCAAATTATTCCAAGATAGGAAAGTAGAAACTAATCTAGTTTTGATTTGAATTATTTAAGTGATAGAAGTGAATTTAAACTTTTATTAAACAAATCAATAATTAGAATTTTTATGTTTTTAGTTTCAGCACTTTTCTTTAGAAAGAAATTTTTAATAACTGTTATTATCATACATACATTGCACATATCATTTGAATTGGAAATTAGAGTTTCTTTCAATTTGGTAAATTTTTGAATCCCCACTCCCCAATAAATATCTGTATCTACGCCCCTGATGGTATGCACTGCATAATCTGTCGAAAATATGTTCCAGTACACCACATTGCTCCTGTTTAATTTCATTATGTTTGAAGTAACATAACACTATTAAAATATACTGCAACCGATATTTTCCCAAAGATCATAATGGGATGGAATTCTTTTGTACGTCTTTATGAAGAAACTATGACTGCTACTTATTTTAATTCATGAAAAAGCATGTTGTAGTCCGCCTCCGTGATGCATATCAATATCGTTACGTTTCGAATATCGGAACACCCATAAAATCCACAGTAAATGATTAAGATTATTCTCCATAGACCATAATGTATCTACGGTATTCTTTTGTGTGCCTCCGTAAGCGAACTATATAAATGAAACACATTTAATTTGCAATACAGTAATCCCTTAACATTCGCGAGGATTAGGTTCGCGAAAACATCAGCGAATGTCAAAATTGCGAATGTTGCGACTATCTTCCCGTGCATAAAAGGGGGTTAGGTTTTAAGATTTTGTATTAATGTAAAAAAGAAATTGAAATGTAAAAATATATTTATTAAATATTAAAAAATACATGCTGTAAATAAATTTGAATAATTATAAACATATTGTACAAAGTTCAGTTGCTAATTGACGGCTGAAAAAAAATTATCCATATACGATTGTTTGGAAGAACAGATCTTTCGTTTATGAATTCTATTTAAGGAAAAATTGCGGTCTCGATTTCTCTTTTAAATTTAAGACTCCTCACCAGTGAAGGATCACATTTTATTGCTTTCTCAAAAAGTTGTTGTTGAAGTTTTAAAATTTCCCGTACAATTTTTTCAGAAACATTTTCACTTGCAATAAACATTTTGAATTTGAAAAATTTTTGATTTTTTATTTTTAGCATCAAGTCATCTTTCGGGTTTCTCAGAATTACTTATCTATATTTTGCCTCAATACAAGGGATGAAATTCTTGGAACTTAGGTTGAACAGTACAATGCAGCTGTGCAGTGTCAAATAGTTTAAGGATTTGGTAAAACAAAGCAAAATTCGCGAATAACCAAGTTAAGTATTCGCTAATGTTGAAATGATCTTCCTTTTTTTACTTCGCGAATAATCAAAACTCGCGAATGTTAAGGGATTACTGTACCAAATATTCTATACTAAACCTCAATTATTACATGGCAATCCGAATATATTTGCAAGATTTAGATCACGGCCAGATAGACCGAATTCATAAACACTTTGCAACTGTTTTTTAAGTGTTAAAAAGCTCGGCATGTTCTTATTTTATTTGAACGATATCTTTGTTTTCTTTTACATGTACAAAAAATTTAATTGATTGCTTTTTTTTTTTTTCGAAAAACAAATCTTGATATTTAATTTTTTATATATTTTTTTTCTGTTTGTAAGTTTTTTTTTTATTTAACATTTAGGGGAAAACGTAATATATTATAATAATAAGATAATAAAACAATCGATGAAGATAAATAATTAAAATGTATTTCTTTTGTCTAATGTTTAATCGTTAAAATGATAAATATATTGATAAAGCAAGAATTTTTAAAAAATAAATTATCTTGATAAAAATTAATTCCACCTCATTTCAAAATTAATATTATAATTTTTAAGAAAGCGCACTTTAATTAATCTGCCTCAGTAATTTCTTTATTTAATGTGTTCACAATATAATCTATTAAAACAATTATGATAAGCCATCTCATTAATATCTTGTCGATTACTTTAAAAAAAAAATGTTTTTCAAGCTTATGAAATATACGCATTTTTTCCGAATACTTATAACTTATTTCTTTTTATTTGTCTTTCTTATTTCATAGATGTTTGATGTTATTATTTATTTTGAATTTTTTCTCCAGAAAATCACATTTGTGTGAATAAAAAAAATCGATGCATAGTTTTTATTTTGGGTATTTTTTCTGACATCATTAATTTTGATGTTTTTGTAAGAAAAGAATTTTAATGAAATATCATATTTGCTTATTAAATTTCCTCTTTGTTTGCAAATATTGTTTTAAAAAAATTAATGCCACCAATATATTTCCTCGGATATTGTTAAATTATTTGTAAAATTTATACATTTTTCTGTCAAACATAATAAAGCAGTTTAATTAGTTTATGGATTGGGATAAAAAAAACTTTTTCAGTAAATATTTAGTTATGAAAGCGGAGTTAAATGAATAACTGTAATTGGCGTAACGAAATTTTATATCGATTTTGTTTTATGTTAAAATTCAACTGTTAAAATATTTGCAGCCGCCACTTTCTAATATACATTCTATTTTATGTGAGATATAAACAAAAGTCTTTGCACATGGTAATTTTAATTTAATATTCTAAAAATAGAAATTATGTCGTCATCCTTATGCAGGGAGCGCGTGATAAATTAACAGTTACTTTGCGTCTCCTTATTTCGCGTATTTTTTCTTAATTTTGAAAAACTATGTTTCTAAGATTATTATTTATCAACATTTTTTCAAATATAAGTGTCAAATGCTGATAGAAAGGAAGAAATACAAGTTGGATCAACTATAATTACTGGACAGTGCACCAAATCTTAAGCAAATTGCAAGCATCAATGACATCACTTTACATCCCTTCAATCACATCCCTTTTTGCACAATTCACAATGTGAAAAAGGAGTAATATTTTGTTCCTGATGGTCATCATACCAACGAGAAAGGATTATGTTTCTAAGGATTATACCTCAATTTCTTAATGATCTAAGGAATAGATCTTCGTAACAATCATGAAAAAACTATGTTTCTAAGATTATTATTTAACATAATTTTTTCCAAATATAAGTGTCAAATGCTGATAGAAAGGAAGAAATACAAGTTGGATCAACTATAATTACTGGACAGTGCACCAAATCTTAAGCAAATTGCAAACATCAATAACATCACTTTACATCCCTTCAATCACATCCCTTTTAGCACAATTCACAATGTGAAAAAGGCGTAATATTTTGTTCCCGATGGTCATCATACCAACGAGAAAGGAGTATGTTTCTAAGGATTATACCTCAATTTCTTAATGATCTAAGGAATAGATCTTCGTACCAATCATGAAAAAACTATGTTTCTAAGATTATTATTTAACATAATTTTTTCCAAATATAAGTGTCAAATGCTGATAGAAAGGAAGAAATACAAGTTGCATCAACTATAATTACTGGACAGTGCACCAAATCTTAAGCAAATTGCAAACATCAATAACATCACTTTACATCCCTTCATTCACATACCTTTTTGCACAATTCACAATGTGAAAAAGGCGTAATATTTTGTTCCTGATGGTCATCATACCAACGAGAAAGGAGTATGTTTCTAAGGTTTATACCTCAATTTCTTAATGATCTAAGGAATAGATCTTCGTACCAATCATGAAAAAACTATGTTTCTAAGATTATTATTTAACATAATTTTTTCCAAATATGTGTCAAATGCTGATAGAAAGGAAGAAATACAAGTTGGATCAACTATAATTACTGGACAGTGCACCAAATCTTAAGCAAATTGCAAACATCAATAACATCACTTTACATCCCTTCAATCACATCCCTTTTTGCACAATTCACAATGTGAAAAAGGCGTAATATTTTGTTCCTGATGGTCATCATACCAACGAGAAAGGAGTATGTTTCTAAGGATTATACCTCAATTTCTTAATGATATAAGGAATAGATCTTCGTACCAATCATGAAAAAACTATATTTCAAAGATTATTATTTAACATCATTTTTCCAAATATAAGTGTCAAATGCTGATAGAAAGGAAGAAATACTAGATCAACTATAATTTATGGACAGTGTACGTACTCATAAGCAAATTGCTAATTTCAGTAACATACCTTTTCACAGAATTCACATTTGAAAAAGAGGTTTTGTTCCTGATGGTCCTCATACTGTCAAGAAAAAAGTATGAGGTGCTCAAGTATCGTATCTGAATTGCTCGATTCCCGTACTTGTGCTATCTTTGGGGAGCCTTTATTTTTTAATTAGTGGCGTGGCTAAAATGCTAGTAGATTAATAAGGTATGTTGAGGTAGTCAAATGTATAACTACTAGGTTTTACAAGACCATGCATTTTATTGTACAGAGCTTAACACACAATATTTTATAACATAAATATCTTGAAACTGAACACACAGTTACAAGATATGATTCTCTGTAATCATCTGCGGTTAACTATAATTACTGTTTTTTTTACGCGTTACTTTTGGTGTTGCTTAATTTTCTTAATTTTCTTAACTAGGCAACACAGTTGCGACATTGGGATCAGCGTTTTACATCTTTTTCATGTTGGAATTTGTACACAAAGAATATGTTATAGAAGTCTGCAATTTGTTTAACAGTTCACTCTGAACGGTGTTGAGAAATCGCCGTTGATTACACTTCGCATTATTTCGGCATAATGATTGCTATTAGTACTTAACACTTTTATCTGAAAAATAAGCTTAAATAATAGCCTTACAACATTTTTTTCAAAATTAATAAGATACGTTAGAAAGAAGGAGGTGCAAAATTATATCGTGCGCACTGTAAATGTAAAGAAATGCAGCATAGATGCATGCTGATTTTTAGACAGAATATGTAAAATTAATGTTTTTAAAGAACGTTTCATAAACCTGTATCAAGTTTTGTATAAATTCAAAGTCACCTGCGAAATTATACTCATTCGTGTTTAAATCTTTTTTTTTTTTTCTTTTTTTTTTTTGCCAAATATGTACAGGATTTTCCCTGCAATAGTTTTACAGTGTACATTAATCGTAAAATGAATACAATATTATAACAATATAGTAACAACACAAAATAATAACAATATTATTTATACAAAAATGTGAAAGTTATTATAATGTACGGCGAAACCTCCCTATGCGACTTTCTCCATTAAGTGACCACCTCTCTTAACGACCATTTTTTCATGGAACGAAATTTATTCCCATAAGCTCAATACAATTTTACCTCCATTCAGAGACCATCCCAGTTGAATTCCCACCATGAGCGATCTATTTTGTTGAAGAAAATGAAACAAATTCCGTTTTTTCCTGGTCGCTTGAAAAAGATTTTTTTTAGAAAAATAATTCCGGAGAGCGCATTATTCATCAAACTTCTAAACTAAGTTTAGAATTTTTCTTTATTCCAGTAAGTTTTAAGTGTTTAAACCCTCTTGTGCTTTTTTAGGCAATGAATTTAACTCTGATGACAGATTAAGAATGACGCTCAATAATCTCTCCTGTCCTATTCTGTCAGGAAACTCTCAAAGAAATAGATAAATTAATGAAATCGTCATTATTTGTTCCCGTCCAAAAAAAAAAAGCATTTATTTACTGATCTTTGAAAGGACTTGGAAAAAAAAATTATAAAAAACAAAGCCATAAAATCAAAGCAAACATCAATGTATTCAATTTTTAAACTGTGCAGTAATTAACTTATGTAATTAACTTTTGTTTTGATACTTAAATTTTCATATTTTTTCCTAATATGAAAAATAACTTTTAGTAACATTAATTATTACCTTTTTTCAACAATTAAAATCTAGATTTAAACATGACCTCCATTATGGGACCACCTCTCAGAGAGACCAGTTTTTATTGGAACGGAACGTGGTCGCTTTAGGGAGGTTTTACCGTACGTCAAAGAAACAAAAAAGAATCAGTCATACGTCAGATATGATGACACTTAATTTTAGTGCAAAATGCATGTATGCGGGTTTGCAGTTGGGCAGAGGCTAATTTTAAAATGAACGGAAGAATTTCAAGTAATTGCAAAATGTATATTATACAAGTGAAACCCCCTCAAGCCTTATTGAAACGCTGAAAAAAAAAAAAAAAAAAAAAAGATGACTTTTATGATGTAATGGCTTTTGTTCCATTTTATTTTATTTTGTAGCAATTTTTTAACTTTCTACATCTAAAGACGAAAGAGAAAAAAAAAGAAGAAGGAAACGAAAGAAAACGAGAAACGTTTGGAGAAATGCCACACTTCGTGTATAAACACAGTAATTGCTTCCGTTTGCTGTCATGTAATCTCTTATATCTCATAAATCAAAGAAGTAATATCTGTGCTTCCTAACCTACATAGATCCTCTGGGAATTCTACCTGGAACAAACTCTTCTCATATCGTTGACTTGCCCCTTGTAAAGGAAAAAGAAGTTATGGATCGTAAAAGAGTCGTCCGGCTTATGGGGATGACTCAGACGTCGTTCTCATCGACTGGATCTTAAATGAAAATTAAGCGATGAAACTAGGGTATGACTCATAATTTTAAAACAGGAACGCAAAAGGGGTGGGGTAGATGAAACCTGTCTGTCAGCTCTCCTTTCCCTCTGTAGAATGAAGGTAATGTAAAATGACAGAAGGTTGAACCTGATGCTTGAATAATGAAATCAACTTCAGCGTAAGGTGCTCACTGAAGTAAAAGGATGAAGTGCTTAATGTACATTCTTGAGGCATTTCTAAAAACCAGTTTAATGGAAAATGTTTATTTGTATTTGGACGTGTAAAGATATCTTAAGTCGTTTTAATGTTCTCAGAGATAATTACAAAATTTGGAATGAACTTTTTAAATAAAAAAGTTGGACATTTACACAATGAAAAGTTCAATATTAACGTGAAAATAAAAATCACAAAATTACTGAATGACGTATATATAATAAATTAAAAACTAAATAAACATTAAAAAATTAAAGTAAGTGACGTTTCAGTCATCATCTATGATCATCGTTCGTCAGGAAAGGTCAGAGCTGGAGCTTTACACCATGAAGAGTTCAATATTAACGTGAAAATAAAAATCACAAAATTACTGAATGGTGTATATAAAATAAATTAAAAACTAAATAAACATTAAAAAAATTAAAAAAAAAAAAAATCAACGTTTCAGGCATCATCTGCAACCATCGTCAGGAAAATGTTTTATATTGCTTTTAAAGAACAAAGCCAAATTGTCTTGAATTTAAAAAGTTCGTTATATTTCCAATCATGTAGCCACTGCTTGCTGAATATTTTCTTTTTTACGATTGATTAAAGTGTTAAATAATTGGAAACATAACGAACTTTTTAAATTCAAGACGGTTTGGCTTTGTTCTTTAAAAGCAATATAAAACTCTTTCCTGATGATGGTCACAGATGATGAATGAAACATTAATTACTTTAATTTTTTAATGTTTATTTAGTTTTTAATTTACCCTACATACACCATTCAATAATTTTGTGATTTTTATTTTCACGTAAATGTTCTACTTTTAAAATTTTAATTTACTGCTATTTAACTCTTTGCTTCACAGCCTGACGGACAGACATGACAGAAAAATTATATATACATATTAAATAAATTACGTAATTTTATTATGATGTAAGTTTACAGACATTTCAATTGTCAATTACTTATATTCATTATTTTAAACTGTTAATTTAATTTTATACACGAACTAAATTTATTATAATAAAAGAGCTGGGCATTTTCACCATGAAAAATTCAATATTACGTGGAAAACAAGTGGGTAAGTGTGATCACAGATCGCACAGAAGGTTTCGTTTAATATTTCTGTCAAAACACTATCCTTTTGCACAATCTGTTAGCTCCACAATTCGCAACTAGAGAGTGCACTCTATTCTAAAAGCAAACGTCTGCCCGACAAAACTCCATTTTAGAACCTATTCGCTCTTATATTAGTCGAGGAAATTGGACCCATAAAACTTAAAATAGGAAAGCCCTTCTGGCCAAGTGAAAATAAAATATGAAAGGCTATTGTGCATAAAATGAAAGAGTGGCCGAAGGTTCGTCAAATGATATATCAGATGAGAGGTTTGGGGAACAATTGACTCCACCCCCTCCCGGAGCCTTCAACTGAAACTAGCTCGTTGTAGCTTAATTAGCGGCTAAGTTAGAAAAAATGCTTAAAAAACACAAGTTAGAGCCCAGAGGAGTCAATAATATAAGACTTTTTGAAAAATTTATCATTTGCCATGTGATCACAAGTGTTCAGCTATAAGTATGCAAAATTTCATATCCCCAGCTTAATTAGGGCTCAGTTAGAAATAATTGCTTATAATACAGAAGTTGAAGCCCAAAGGGTTAATTATAAGACTTTTTCAAAAATTCATATTTTGTTTTATGATCTGACGCGTTCAGCTATAAGTATGCAAAATTTCATGTCTCCAATTTAATTAGGGGCTCAGTTAGAAAGAATTGACTAAAAAACACAAGCTGGAGTCCAAAGGGTTAAATATAAAACTTTTTCGAAAAAAAAATATTCGTCGTGTGGTCTCAGGTGTTCTGCTATAAGTATGCAAAATTTCATGTCTCCAACTTATTTATGGGTTTCATTTAGAAAGAATTGCTTAAAATATATATGTGGGAGCTCAAAGGGTTAAATGTAAGACTTTTTCAAGATTTTATAATTTGTCGCTTGGCCTCAGGTGTTCTGCTATAAGTATGCAAAATTTCAAAACTCCAATTTAAATATGGTCTTAGTTAGAAAGAATTGCTTAAAATGCGCAAGCTGGAGTCCAAAGGGTTAAATATAAAACGTTTTTCGAAGTTTATTATTTTTCGTGTGATCTGAAATGTTCAGCTATAAGTACTCAAAATTTCATGTCTCCAACTTAATTATGGGGCTCATTTAGAAAGAATTGCTTAAAATATATATGTGGGAGATCAAAGGGTTAAATGTAAGACTTTTTCAAGATTTTATGATCTGTTGCCTGGCCTCAGTTGTTCTGCTATAAGTATGCAAAATTTCAAATCTCCAATTTAATTATGGGCCCAGTTTGAACGAATTGCTTAAAATACACAAGCTGGAGTCCAAAGGGTTAAATATGAAACTTTTTTCGAAATTTATTATATGTCGTGTGATCTGAAGTTTTCAGCTATAAGTATGCAAAATTTCAAGTCTCCAATACAAAGGGGCTTTGTTAAAAGGAATTGATTAAAACACACAAGCTGGAGTCCAAAGGGTTAAATATAAAACTTTTTCGAAATTTATTATTTGGAGTGTGATCTGAGGCGTTCAGCTAAAACTATGCAAAATTTCTACTCCCCAATTCACTTAGGGACTCTATTAAAATGAATTGCTTAAAATACACAAGCTGAACTCCAAAGGGTTAAACAAAAAACTTTTTCGAAATTTATTATTTGCCGTGTGATTTGAGGTGTTTAGCTATCAGAATGCAAAATTGCATGCCTCCAATTTGATTAGGAATTCTGTTATAAAGGATTGCTGAAAATACACAAATTGGAGCCCAAAGGGTTAAATATAGCACTTTTTCAAAGTTTTATGATTTGTTGTGTGGGCTCATGTGTTTAACTATAATAATTCAAAATTCCATGTCTCTAACTTAATTATGGGCTCTGTTCGAAAAAATTGCTTAAAAAACACAAGTTGGAGCCCAAAGGGTTAAATATAAAACTTTTTTCAAAATTTTATGATTTGTCTTGTCTCAGGTATTCAGCTATAAGTATGCGGAATTTCATGGCTCCAACCTTATTAGGGGCTGACTTAGAAAGAATTGTTTGAAATACACATGTGGGAGCCCAAAGGGTTAAACTTAAGACTTTTTCAAAATTTTAGGATTTGTCGTTTCATATGAGGTGTTCAGCTATAAGTACTCAAAATTTCAAGTCTCCAACATGTATACTTTCTGAGAACGGGCTCTGTGACGGACAGACAGACAGACAGACAAAGGAGCGAGACGAATAGGGTTTCGTCAGATGAACGAAACCCTAAATATATATATATATATATATATATATATACAAATTTACTAAATAGTGTATACAAAATATTGTAAAGTCAAAAACTAAACAAACATTCTGAATTTGTAACTTCCCACCAAAATTTCCCCCGGCAAACCTCCAAAAAGTTGATTTTTCGAAAAAATTTGGTTTTTGAGAACAGTGCGCGGGGAATGTTCCGAGGCAGCCCCTTCTCTCCCCATTTATCCTACTCATAATGTCATATATCCTATTTATTGCAAATTTTGTCTACTTTCTTAATTTCTACATACTTTTCCTAAATTTAAAAACAACTATTTTGGAGGGGTTTCGGAGGAGAATTTTGAGAGGAAGTTAAAAATTCGGATTCAGCGACCCAAGAAACTTAAAGTAAACCTTATAAGGAAAGTTCGGAGGGAAGATGGGAGAGTGAATGTAAACGATGCGAGTGGTTCGAATCGATGCGAGTTTTCGAAGTGGAATTGCGTAACTTAGTCCACGCAGCACCGCGGCGCATGTTCAGAGGCAGATACCCCCTCCCCCTTCATCCTACGTCATAATCTCATATGTCTAATTTGTTGCAAATTTTGTCTACTTTCTGAATTTCTAGATACTTTTCCCCTAAAACAATAAAAAAATTTTTTTAATAAAAACCTTTTTTGGTAGGCATTTTACCAAAATTTGGGGGGGGGGGGTTTCCGGGGGGAAATTTTGGTGGGAAGTTAGAAATTCGGATTCAGCGACCCAAAAAACATAAAGTAACCCAATTTCCAGAACTACCATTAATTTTGCCAGGTAAAATCCCCTATTGCCTGGACTAATAATATATTGGCAGTAATCCTTAATTGTAATATCTAATGATAGAGGGCAACACTATATCTGATCTAATAATAATGAATAGTGCTATTTTTAATTTAATTGAACATTATTACACTGTTTTTTCTTAACTCCATGGTTGTATACGTAGTTTTATACTTATATTATTTCTAGCAAGAAGTATAAATCATTTTTAGCCCTTTTTAAAATCTGTTGGCTCATTATTGATTTTATTAATTGTTCAGGAGGTAAATGCTTCTTTAATCCATTTTATTATTTTACATCTTGTTATTTTGGGTTTCTTTTTCTGAATTTATTGTGCACGATAACCCAGATTTTGCATTTTTTAGCTTATTATGGCTAATGCAAAGATGAAAACATACATGTTTTTTGTGGAACTTAAGATAATTTGGGCCACACTATTATGCCTTGGTTCCATAAATATTTTCACTGTCCAAATATTTCCAATATTTATGTGATATATAGCATTTTACTGTATTTTCAATTCCCGGTCTCGTTTGATATAATAATATAGTTCGCAATTTTTTAGATAAAATTTCATTTTTAATTTTCAGATTCACAATTATAAACGATCATTTGTGTTAGTTTATGATGGTTATCTCTCTTTCTCTCTCTCACTCTCTCTCTCTATATATATGTGTGTGTGTGTGTGTGTGTGTGTGTGTGTGTGTTGGTGTGTGTGTGTGTGTGTGTGTGTGTATGTATATAGTTTTCGTTTTTAGTGCATTTTTTATGATATTGTTAGTTTGATTTGAATTTGGAATTTAAATATTTTAAGAGGTATTTTCGTACTTAAATTTAAAATGTGACTGCATATATTTGAAAACTGTCAGGATTTTAAAAAACTTAAAAGAATAAAGAAAGAAAAAATAAACTTTTTTCTAAGTTCTCAAATACTATATGTGTATATATTTTGATGTATTTATTTTGATGTATTAATTTTATGTTTTTTTTTTTTTCATCACTTATTGTCTTTGCTTCCTAGATAGAGAAATATTGATAGAGGAGAATTCAGCTTTTCTGTTATATTTATTTTTTGTTACGTGAAATAGAATAATAAAACATAAAACATTGAAGAATTTTATGTGTTTAATAAGATAGCATGCTTATTCTTATTATTCATTATTATTCATGATAGGCATTTCTGAATTGGGATTTAATTTGCTAGATCAAAATGTATTTCTAATCTATAATATTCAAAAACTCGTTTTATATTTTCAGATCTGTCAGCCCCGTTAGAAGTCCTAGTAGACAAAGTAACCTCCAGTTCTGTTCAGTTGTCATGGCAACCTCCACCCCCACCCAAAGGAGAAAATCTAAAACTTTTTACATATTCCTTAATGTTAACGCCACTCACAAGATACGGCCATGGTAAGAATAATTTTTTATATCATGCAGATATGTTTATGCTTTATTTCTGTTACAGTTTTTGATAACAAAATATAGAAACATTTTGTGAAATATCACAAAAAAAAAAAGATAAGTTTTAAAGAATTTTTACGCTATGTGACGTTGAAGAGGATTTCTTTAAGGCGAAACAGATAATCACCGTAAACTAATTTTTTAACCCTTTTTTAGACAAACGTCTTGCATATGACTTTTTATATTTTTGTACCAGTATTTGCGTAAAAAATAAATAAATAAATATAGTATATATATCAATTCAGAGAGTTTGGGGACACTGTATTGTCGTAAATTCATTCATACTATCACAATTATTGATGGTTGTCAGTAATGTTTAATTAATGGTTACATATATTTATGGGGGTGAGACTCCATACATAACTCACAACTCACTTTTAGGACGAGCACTGACATTTATTGGGACGAACACACAAATAAAAAATACAGATATAAACACTCTTCTCGTTCTTTAATTAGCTTAAAGTCTATAATTCAGGACGTCGTTGAATATTTCAGAGATTTTCTTACGTCGTGTAAATATTCAATCTTATTTCACCGTAATATGTTCTGTTCTTTTTTTTAACAAAAACCCTGCGTCGTAAAAAACTCATTTCGTTCTCTTTACCTCTTCTGCATTTCCACTTCACACAGCTTCGTTAAGGCTCGTTTTCTTTTTAATCTCGAAGCGGAAAATACGGGGACACTCAGTCTAATGCAGGTGTTGCTTGCGAAATCTCCATATATATATATATATATATATATATATATGCCTTATTTAATCTAAGAAATTTTACGACTACCTAAGTTAAGATTGCTATACAGAAATACGGATATTCAAAAATAAGGAACGTTCACAGTCTGTCTGGCACGTATGTGTGGCGCTCGCCCCAAAGGGATTAAATTCTAAAGAGGAATGTGGTAGCGGGCGGTACCACAACCACTGCCAAAAGACGACAGTTTCAAAGGCGTTTCATCGGCGTAGTAAGTTATCATTAGCAATACAAACCGACGACCGATTAAAAAAAAAAAAGCATTTTTGCACCAGGTGCATAATATTTTTCATGTGATTCTGGCCAGTAGCATTATTAGTAAACGGATTCCTCCTTTGCTAAACTACGATCTACACTGTAAGTGACGCATCGCAAGTTATTCAAATTCAATACTTTTTAACTCAAAAAGATTTACCACACAAAAGCAACATTTTAGTCTCACAATTATCACGCAAATGTCGAATCACAAAAGTTTGTCATTGAATCCAGCAACGTCACTTCCCCACAAATTTTGATAGATGAGAGACAACCAATTTTTACAATTAAATTCTCAATTAAATAAACTGAATCATCTCAACCGATGAGTTTTGCGTTCAAGAGATTTAAGTACCAGAGTAAACATAACTAAATACGAGGTATGACAGTAAAGTTTGGTCAATGTGTTCTTAGACAAAATATTCTTACTTAAATTGAGAAAATTAATTTATATTCCTTCAAGGAAATAGCTTTCGATTGCAGTATACTTTTGATGACGACTGTACAGTTCGTGAAAATTTGGTGCAAAATAATCTTTCAATATTCCATATAGAACACTCGTTACATGGCTTTCGCCTTTCCTATATTCTATCAGCCTTTATCGTTATACAGGTCCTAGCCCTCGATTATCTACCCAAATCGCATAATCTTGCTCTAGCAGACTCCTTTCTGTCCCTGTACCTAAAACAAACATTAAACCCTTGAAGGTCGGTGATGCCGCCACGGCATCACATAATTTTAATCCCTAATTGCCACATTGGCACCGGAATTTCGTAATGAAAATTTCACCTTTATTAAGTACGCGAAAACATACTTTTACTTGTATAAAATTAAATTATCTTGTTAATACTGGTGTCAATCAATTATTTCAACATTTTACGAATACAAATACCTTGCCCCTGAAAGGGTTAAAAGGAGAGTTATTTTTGGATCTAGACATTCAAATCCATGCCGCAAAGGTTCTCCGTGCCATTCCAAAATTTGGAAAACGCATATCACACTTGAAAACACAGTTTCAGAAATTAACCATAAATAGTCGGAAAGATATCCGAATTTATTTGTGCAGCCCTGTATATGATCTATAGATTTTTAGTGCAATACACAGTATGTTAAAATTTAATTCAGTTAGGAAACTCATAGTATAGTGTTAAATTAACCTTCATCAAGTTCCGCGTTCCCTGTAAATAGTCGACAGATGCTATGCTATGCACATCACATTCTATAGTAAGTATCTAACAGTGCGATTCGGTGATATATATCAAATTCAACGTGTTTAAAATAGTGTAACATTATTATAACAACATGTATAATAATCACTTATGAACAGAATAGGTTAAATAATGCTATATAATGCTACATATGAATAATACTATAAAAAGTGATAACATAACTTTATTAAGATTGACGAACGTTTCATCGCACAAACGCTGGAATTTTCAAAAACATTCATGATAGAAAATATTTTCACATAATTTAAAAAACAATAACATAGTAAACAATGTCACGAGACATGATGCATAATGAAAAACATTGCAAACATAAAAAAAAAATTAAAATTAAAAATTAAAATGGCTATTTGCGAGTATGGATTAATTTTCACACAATTTAAAAACAATAACATGGTAAACATGGCAAAATATCTTTTGTAAGGTTTTTCATTATGCATGATGTCTCGTGACATTGTTTACCATGTTATTGTTTTTAAATTATGTGAAAATTAATCCACGCTCGCAAACAGCCATTTTAAATTTAAATTTATTTTATGTTTGCAATGTTTTTCATTATGCATAATGTCCTGTGACATTGTTTACTTTGTTATTGTTTTTAAATTATGTGAAAATATTTTCTATCATGAATGATTTTGAAAATGTCGCCGTTTATGCTTTGAAACTTTCGTCAATCTTAATAAAGTTATTTTATCTCTTTTTATAGTGTAACATTAATTATTAAAATACACAGCAAACAATTTCCCCCATAGATCGTAATGTAGCAGAATTCTTTTGAGTGTCATTGTAGATTAGGGGTGCACAACCTTTTTAAGAGAAGGGCCACTTACAAAAATGTTTGGGTTGTCGAGGGCCACAACAGTAACACAGGGATTATATTATATCGGGGATTATATTATACAGGAATTATATCGGGGGGGGGGGGGGTGTAATAACTCTTTATTCTTAATAAATAATTATTTTTTGCATAAACAAAAATAAACAAACAGTAATAAATAATTGTATGCGGGAATGCAAGGCTTCTTCACATCTGTGTGAATAACCATACAACACTTTACGAAGACTAACTGTTCCTTCTTGATAGATGGAAACTTAAAGAATAAAAAATCACAAAATTTCTAAGAAATTTAATGTTATTGAAAAAAAAATCATTTAAAATAAAAGGAAGCTTATTTTTGAAATAACAAAGCATGATGGACTAATTATGCTATTTTTTCTGCGGCTGATTAACAAAACTCGTTTTTTTTCTTTTTGTCAATCAAGCGCGACTGATTGACGAAATTCGTGATTTTTTATTAACGACTGATTGACAGATTTCGCGGTAATTTTCCATTGCCAAACGGCGAAATTTGCAATCTTTTCCAACAATCAATTTGCGATACTTCCGATAAATTGACGGAATTCGTGATTTTTGTTAGCGATATATTTTCAAAATTCGTGATTTTTTTCCCACATCGAATCAACGAAATTTGAAATTTTTTCCGCTCCCGATCGAATTGTTTCCCGACTTTTTTGATCTGCAATTTTTTTTCCATGAGTGATTGCCGAAGTTTGCAGTATTTTCCTTGACTGATTGACAATATTTGCAATTTTTCCAACAATTAATTGACGAAACGTGGTATTTTTTTCTAATAGACATTGATGTAATTTGAGATTTTTTTTCCCGCAATAAATTAAGGAAACTCGCGATTTCTTTTACGCGCACGATCGATGAAATTTTCGATTTTTTTCCTGCGAACAATGGATCCCTATTTCATGATATTTTGTGCAACCGACACACAAAATTTTTTCCCATAAGTGATTCATGAAATTCGTGAACGTTTGACAAAATTCACGATTTTTTTTCACGAGCGATTGACGAATTTTGCGATATTTTTGTGCGCAATCGACAAAATTTGTAATTTTTTCCATCAATTGTCGAAATTTGTGCTTTTTTTACGCGACATATTGACAAAATTTTCGATTTGTTCTCGTGATAAATTGACGAAACTCGTGGTTTTTCCGCAGCCGATCAACGAAATTTGCAATTCTTCGTACCTCATCGACAAAATTCGCTATTTTTCTGTGCCCGATTAACGAAATTCGTGATTCTTAACTGACTCTGAAGAAAATTGTAATTTCTCCAGCTGTAAATTGACGAAATTCGCTATTTTTCTCGCTGTAAACTCACGAAACTCACGAATTTTTCGCAGTCGATCAACAAAATTTGCAATTTTTCAGCACCTCATCAACAAAATTCGCGATTTTTCTGTGCCCGATTAACGAAATTCACCATTCTTAATTGACTCGGAGAAATTTGTGATTTCTCCAGCGGCGAATTGACGAAATTCGCTATTTTTTCTCGCGATAAACTGACGACACTCACGATCTTTCCGCAGTCGATCACCAAAAGTTGCAATTTTCCCGCGCCGAATCAACAAAATTCACCATTTTTACTCTCTCGATCAACGAAATTCGCGATTCTTAACTGACTCTGATGCAATTTGTAATTTTTCACGCAACAAATTTATGAAATTCGAGATATTTCTCACGATACTGACGAAATTTACAATTTTTCCGCAGCCGATCAACAAAATTTGCAGTTTTTCCGCACCTCATGAACAAATTTCGCGATTTTTTCGCTCCGATTCTCCAAAATTCGCCATTTTTACGCTCTTGATCAACGAAATTCTCGATTCTTAACTGACTCTCACGGAATTTGTAATTTTTCACCCGACAAATTTATGAAATTCGAGATATTTCTCGCGATAAACTGACGAAATTTACAATTTATCCGCAGACGATCAACAAAATTTGCAATTTTCCGCACCTCATCGACAAAATTCGGGATTTTTCTGTGCCTGATTAACGAAATTTGAGATTTTTCCACGTCGAATCGACAAAATTCGGGATTTTTCCGCACCCAATCAATGAAATTCGCGATTTTTCCGCTCCCGATCAACGAAATTCACGATCCTTAACTGACGGAAGATATTTGTAATTTTTTCCGCAGACGAAATTCGCGATTTTTTCTCACGATAAACGGTGGAAATTCGTGATTTTTTCCGCTTCAAATCGACAAAATTCAATATTTTTTCTTGCGATAAACTGACAAAACTCGCAATTTTCCACAGCCGATCAATGAAATGTGAGATTTTGCTGCACCTGATCGAAAAAATTCGCGATTTTTTCTCACGATAAACGGTGGAAATTCGTGATTTTTTCCGCTTCAAATCGACAAAATTCAATATTTTTTCTTGCGATAAACTGACAAAACTTGCAATTTTCCGCAGCCGATCAATGAAATGTGAGATTTTGCTGCACCTGATCGAAAAAATTCGCGATTTTTCCGAACCTAATCAACGAAATTTGCGATTCTTAACTGAATCTGACGAAATTTGCAATTTTTTCCCGCGGCAAATATACGAAATTCGAGATTTTTCTTGCGACATATGGACAAAAATTTAGATTTTTTTCCCAGTTATAAATTGACGAAATTCGCGGTCCACAGGCTGTGCATCCCTATTGTAGATGAACTATAAATGCTACACGCTTCACTTTCAATGCCGAAGATGGCATAGTAAACCTCAATAACTTATATAAATTGCATGGCAATCCGAGTACGTTTACCTGAGTCAGAGCATGGACAGACGGCAAATAGGCAGACAGGCAAACCAAATTCATACAAACTTTCAACTATGTTGGAAAGTGTAAAAAAGACTTTGCTCGCAGTTATCAGGAAATATACAGCCTTTGTGAAAAGTGCATTACAATCGTCAGACATTTTATCGAATGTAAAATATTTTCCTGATTTAGGTAATAATCTTTTGTAATATGAACAAATCCACCGCACTTCGTTTGTTAAAGTAATTTAAAGAAAGCAAAAACCAATTGATTCGCATCTTACAAAATAGACCGAATGTGTCAAGAAAGATACTAAGGATATCATTTTTATACTCAGTTCTACCAAGTTTCTATATTCTTTGTTAAAATGTTTATGAATTGGTGAAAATAGATTGTTTAATAAATCTGAAATTTCCAGTCTTTTACATCGATGAAATCTGTACATTATCTGAGCATTTTAAAATCAGATTAATAAAAGTAATAGTACAAATGAAAGATGACCAAGAAGTTAAATTTATTAAAATAAAACTCTGATATTAGCTTACAATTTCTAAAAAAAAAAAAAAAAATAGAAATCTACATACTATTGTATATACATATTCAGTTACACAAAAAATCTATTTATAACTTTTACATTAAGGGTATTTCTTATCTGCTATGTAGATAAAATATCGATATAAAAAACATAAAAAAACAAAGTAAACATCAGGGGAATGAAAATAAATTGAGCCATTGATGCTTTAATAATACCTTAATTCCATTCTAAATTTAGTTTTAGTGAAAATCATTTTAGATGATATCGTATTTTGATTTTTTTCTTCTTCCGGAATTGAAATTTAGTGTTTATCCATTCTATGTAAATGTTTGAGTAGAAAATAAACATGTAAAATATTTTTTTCATTTTATTTTACACTAAATCTTCTGTAAAACCGCTGAAATATTCAAGGGTCAAATTAACGATGTCTTTAAAACCTTAAAAAATAAATTTAATTTAGCCTTCCATTGTACACCGTAAACATTGTGGCAGGTTCAATGAATAGTTTTAAAAAATTCAGACTACTTTTAATTTAAAAGTGAAAAATTTAAAAATATACTGCTTTGTTACATTCTTAAAAATAAATTACTTTATTTTCTAACACGAGTGCCTTAATAAAAGAAGAGAAAAACTAATTTAAATGTAAATAAGTTTTTATCCCTTTTTTCAGTATAGACGTTTCTAAAAGTAAAAATACTAAAAATAAAATAAAGTAAGCAATAAGTGTTTGACGAGAAAGTTTTATGCTTCAACTCCTTAAACTTGTAAGATTTAAGAGTTTAATTAATGAAAAAAAAAAAACTTCAATGAAGACTTTTTTTCTTGTGGATAATTTACAATATAAAACCTTAATTTTGGTGAATATTTTGAAGTTTTTCAATAAACGTTTTAAGATTTTAAACGTAAAAAAAATACGCTATAGCTAAAAAATGTAAGAGGTGTTTTGTCTATTAAAAAAAAACTTATAGGGTCAGTCGTTTATTAATATTTCAAATAATTTAAGAATATAAGCTTAATCCTTAGATAAGTAAGATTTTAACCGTAAAAAAAAATCTATAGTTTAAAAATGTAAAAGGTGTTTTTTTTTAATCTAAATAATCGGGTTAGTCGTGCATTAATATTTTAAGTCATATAATAAGCTTAATCATTAAATAAGTTATATTTCTTAATACATTTGCAAAATTGTTTTTATTAAATTTGAAAAATTGTGCTATTCTCTGCTTAAACAGTTTTCTTGTCCATTATATTTTTTAACGATAGAAAAGATGTTTCGGACAGTACACTATGGAAGTTTAATTCGCACAAAATTGAAATGTTCCAGCATATGACATTTCTAAAATTAACTCAATATTGGATTCTTTTTATTTCCAACTTGACACGACTGGGAATTAAAGAGCTGTAGACATCGGAGCTGGAAATAAAAAGAATCCAATATTGAGTTAATTTTAGAAATGTCAGATGCTGGAACATTCATATTTTGTGCGAATTAAACTTCCATACTGTCCGAAACATCTTTTCTATGGTTAAAAAATATAATGGACAAGAAAACTGTTTAAGCAGAGCATAGCATAATTTGTCAAATTTAATAAAAAACTGGTATTGCAAATGTATTATTATCAATCCAACTTTTGGATTGATTAAGAAATTCACCTTTTTTTTTTCATATTTCAGTAATACCTTGCAAAATTGTACGACTTTGAAATATACTATTATCATCTTATTGGATGCTTTTGTATACTCTTGTAGACTTGGAGTTTTTAGATTCTTTTGTGATATTTGTTTCTAAAAAAGTTCATTTTTAGAGCTCCGTACTAAAGAAGTAAAAACAGAATCATTATAAGATTACTCATGTATCTGGGGCATTCTCACAATCTTTTGACTTTCATGTCCCTGAATAATAATTTTTATTTTAATACACTTTTTTGTGCTTTTCTTATTTTATATACTGGGGAACATCCCACTGCATGATTGCATAACAATATTAACGCGATAAATAAGTTTTGGACGATGTTGGGGGTCCAAATACCAGTAAAACTCCTATACCGTCCCGTGTCCCTGATGCTGATTTTTAAGTTTGAAGCTGTCTATATAAAATTTTTTCAATCAAAGTAATTCGATGTAATTTTTTTCCGAGACTGGGACAATTGTTTTATATAATTATGCAGCAAAAAATTAACCTGCACACATTTTTACGGTTGATATTATTTTTTGAACTCTGTCCCTGGGTTTTTCATCCTATCCTTACCGTCCTCTTGCTAAACGTATACAGAAAATCACTTCAGATGCAGCCACAGAATGTTTTTCAAGTTTTTTCTCATGCTAGAGAAAGAATGTCTAAAATTCTTTGACAGGAAATTTACTGCAGAATTTAAATCAGCATTTAAATATCAATTTCAAGATCGTGGCTTTATTGGTAGTCTTACCGTCCCCAAGGTTTATTCCTGCACTTTTCGAGGTAAATAAAACAAAAATTAATTTAATCCAATGTTGACAACTGTTTCTAAAAATCAATGAACATTGTGGCTATTACTTAGTCTTAACATGATTTGTCTAAAATAGGCGGTAATTTTTCTTACTGTTCCATCCTTACCATCCCTTTTGTTCCCATTTCGTCCCTTTTTTCCTATACCGTCCCCTTTTTTTACCTTACCGTCCCTTCTGTAATACCCTTTTAAGACAATGTTATACCAAAATTTTGTATTAAAAATACTACATTGTTATTATTTCTCATTCGAATGCCCTGTGGGTACTATGCAAATTCATTATAAGTAAAAATTTCGAAGGAAATAAAAAATTTTAGTGGTAAAATGGTAAGGAAAATTAAACTCGCAAAGTTTAATTTTCCATTACATAAGTTTAACATAAACCTCAGTTAAATAAAAAAAAAATTTGCTGCTGACCAATTTTTCTTTATTTTGAATCATTAAGGCATTCGTCTATCAGATTAAAATGTTATTTTAGCAAGTTTAATTTCGCTAGATTTTCCCCCCAAAAGTCAAACTGGTTTCGTTTTCATCTCACCAGCACCGAAATAGAAAATTAAATCTTTAAAAAGGTGGTTATTTTTCTAATGAAGAGTAGAAAATGGTCTTTTTCACTGAAAAAACCTTTAACTTATAATATGGTTTAGTATTTGAAATTCAGTATTTAATCAAATAAATATTATAGTTGCTTCCTAAACGTATAATACAATTAAATTTACATTTTCAACAACAACATTAAATATATCGTAAGATATCATGCAATTTAAATGTAACACTTCGGGTTGTTATACCACGTAGTGTTTCTATTTGCAAAATACTTGTATTTTTAGAGGTATGAGAAGTAAATAACGAAACCTTTTCTAATACAGCTTTTTGTTTGAATTTTTGTTTGAATTAATTCTTTTTAATTTAAAAAATTCTCCATCAGATGTATACTTTAAGTTATCAATAAATTACAATTACTATATTGTAACTTCAAACCGCTGCATTCTGACAAACATTCCTTGATATCTTCGTTTTATGTTTTCTTTATTTATTAACGCCTTTTTCCTCGTGCAGATAATACTTGCTTGTGATATTGAAAAAAAATGTGAGCAGTGATTATGATTGATGTAGTGCTGTAACAAAAAATCTTTTCATGGATATAATCATCTTTTGAATAAATAACTTCAAAATGTATCATATCTTAGTGATAGACAGGTGTTTAAATTTTAAATAAAGTGTTACTATTTATCTTTCTAATAATGTAGACAATTTTCAAAACAAATTTCTTATTATTTTTCCCAATCAAAAATGGTGGACAGATATTTCTAACATGTATCTCTGGAGAACAGCACAGTTTGCTTTGTCTGTTTTTTGTTTCAAAATTGACGTAAACTATTTTATCTGGATGACAGATTTTAAAAGTTTAAATACGGTAATTTTTTAAGCTACATTTATCTTCGCAATAATGTATGCAACTCTAATTTTTAAAGAAAATATTTTATTATTCTGGCAAATGAAAATAACGAATAAATGTCGCTACCTGTGAAGAGCAAAAATGTTTGAAATGAGATTTTTTTTTTTTTTTTAACTGACAAAAAATATAAGTTTTACTGATTACATACCGCATTTGGTTGACGCGTTTTCCAAATTAATTTATTAAGTTTAACTACAAAATATACAAAGCTGTGGCAGGGAACATAGAATAAAACTGAAAGAAACTTTAAATTGCAATACATTTAATAAAACTGTCGATTTAGATTTATCTAAAAAATGTAACTAAAAGGTATAAAAATTTACTCTAGGATTGAATTGTGCGACATAAAAATTGTTGAATTTTGCATAAAGCTCTTTACTGCTAGTCTGGTTTATCAATTATACTATTTTCTTTTAATTTCTTTTAGGTTTTCCATAATCATGCTCAAAACGTTTTGTATTTTTACAGGGATAATTTCAATTTTTAATAAGCAGGGTAGAGTGAGGCACATGTGATCGATTCACATAAATATAGCTTTTTCTCATAATTGGGTTAATTTCTATGTACAAAAACAACACAAATATTAAACAGAACTTTTTCTTACACATGGTAATTTTTTTAAAACCATCTTTAGAGTGGTTTAGAGTGGTTAGAGGTAGTCTACTTACTTATTTTTATTATAAAATGAAAATTAGTGAATGCAAAGCTGTTCTTTCTCATATCCAAGAACAATATTAGTTATCAATTTGAAAATTTTACTTTTTAAAAATGTTATTGATATCTATCTCCATTCAAAACATATACATAGTTGTTGTTTTAGAGACAGTAAGCCACCATTGCAAGTTTGGAACGAATAAAATAGGAAAAAAATTGCAAAATTGTTTATCATAATACTTTTTGTATTAACAATGCATAAAAAATATTGTTGTAAAACATTTACTAAAGTAATATATAACACTTATTGCATTTTAGAAAGCATTAAATTTATTTAAATTTCAATTGAACGTATTTTGTATGACATAAATGTCTTCTATTACAAGAAAATTATAGGTATTGGAACTGATATTTTTCTCATGAATTTAAGGGAACGAAACAGAATCACGTAATGATTATTGGGGCACTTATTAAGTGTTCATATCTGCCACAAGTGTCCCACATGGCTGCTAGAGTTAAATTGATAAATCATTAACATTTCTCAATTTTAGAAGAAATAACACTTTATCAGAAATATTTATTAGTATTCATAGTATATGTTAAAACATTAAAATTGAATAAACAAATTAATTAATTAAGTAAATCACTTATAAATTTGGAACTGAGATTTTTACTTTTGAGATCTATAATCTGTGTTTTGGCTATTAAGGACAAACAAAATGACAAAGAATTTCAAAAATGTATCATCATATGTCTCCAGGTGTTGCTGTCTTTGGTAATTTATTTCAAATAAAAAACAACAACATATAATAACTATTTCAAGATTGTGATGTTCACATCTGCTCCATGTGCCCTACTCTCCCCTAAATCTGAAAGTTGTTGACACGAAATGGACTAAAATTAATAAGGCAACAAATTATATAAGTATAGAACACGCATCTTGTTTCTAAAATACGGGCCTGTTTTCGTTAAGCAAATCAGGTGTTGCTTTGAAAAGAGCACAAGCCGGAGGAAAGAAAGATTTGAAGTAGTAACAAATGCAGTACTTGAGAAAGAAAAATTCATTTTTCTAAAACTTTTACATGTTTAATACTTTCGTAGAGTGTTTAGAAATCTATTTAATTTTATTATTCTGAATATAATTTTTTCCTGATTATTTTGAGAAAATATACCAAAATTACGTCCGCGTTAAGTTTTTTTTTTGTTTTGTTTTTTGTTAGGTGAAACCTAATGATAACCTTAACCTAAAAGGAAAATGAAAATATGTCAATATAGATGCTTAATGCTTACATTATTATTCTTACATTATTAGCATAAAACTGGAATTAGATTATAGTATTAAAATTTACTTCTCGGACTTCTACAATATTGTTATATGCGTATTTCTTCTCCATCTGATTTCTTCTATCAAAATAATATTTGACCATAATTGTTTATACTGGCTATATTTGACGAATATTGGCAATGTTGTTATAGAGTATTTTCAAAATTGGAGTATTTATATTTCTACAGCACTACGCAAATATTTGCCAGAAATATTTTGCCATTCCTTTGCAAATTATGGCCAATGTAAAGCCAACATTTACTACACTTTGGTGTTTCATCAAAATCTTCCTGAAGAATGCAACATTGCCGCAGTATTTGGCACCAATGTAACTTTATTAGTAATCTTAAGATATCTGTATACGTTCGGAACAAATTTTTGGATTGTTTTGTAAATTTTAAGTTTAAAATTACTAGTTATTATTAAAAATGTCGTAAAAGTTACATAAAACATGCAGAAAAGTAGTTTAATTTTTTTTATTTTATTTAAAAAATAGTATAAAAATAACCAAAAAATTGCTGTTCTCTTAAAATTATTTAAATTTTAAACTATTAAATATAAGTACATCTTATGAACTTCATGATAAATACAATAATGTTATTCAGGAACTAGACTATTCTTATGGCATAACATGAACATTTTAAAAGTTATTTGTATATAAAAAAAACACAACAACTCTGAAATTTCCTAAAAAAGTTATTAATTCATAAATAAACACTGTGTAACTCATAAACTTTTAAAATCAGCATAAGAATAGTCCACTTCATTTGTAAGTAAGTAAATCAGCAAAGTAAATCAGCATAAGAATAGTCCACTTCCTTTGAATATTAAAACATAATTAAAAAAAATTGTAATTGAACTATTATTTATTGAGTTACGGCAATTTTTACGCAATTTCATTAAAAAAAATTACTTTTGAGAAAAATAAAAAAACAACCTTCAACTTAGTTTTTAAAAGTTTGTAAGAAATATAAATGTTTAAAAAGCTCCAGGATTATAAAGTTTTTTTCTAAAACAGTAAGTTATTGAATTTAAATTTTAATCGAAAGTGGCATTTTAAAGGCATATAGGTACCTTAACTTGCTATTAGGGATGCTCTTTACATTGCACCTATACTTTCTGTCCTTTTCTCTAAAGGGTTTGGAATTTTCAAACGAAATCATTAGTCTTCTTTAACTTTGCATGCAATAATAGAACTGACATAATTAAATCCTGCTGAATAATTCTGCTCTGCAATTGACGATTTAAAGGCATACAGATACCTTAATTTGCTATTAGGGATGCAGGGCGTTGGGGATGTAGGGATGCTCTTTGAATTGTACCTACCTGTACTTTCTGTCCTTTTCTGAAGGTTTAAGAATTTTCAAGCATCATCATTAAAGTCTTCTTCAAATTTTCATGCAAAAGTAGAACTGACATAATTAAATCCTGTTGAATAATTTTACTCTACAATATTAATGTAGAGTTATTATTGTTATAGACAAGCACTTAACGCATTTAATAACTTTATTTTTCTTTGCAGGTTTAGAGAAAGAATATTCTCTTCCTCCCACAGTTACATCTAAAAATGTAATCGCTCTCTCTGAGAATACTAAATATGTTGTCCAGCTGTCGGCAGTGTACGGGGATCCGAGTCAAACACTGAGTCACGAAAAACTAGTCAGGGTGTCTGCTCCTAAATTTACAGTTTTCATTCCTCCTGAAGTGCAACAAGACATACCTGTCGGAGACAATGGACTGCCCGTCGATGAACCACGTAATATTCTTCACATATTACAATAAATTTACCTTATGAGATTTTTTTTATTGTGATTCGTATGAAATTTATATTTCTGATTTTTGCACCATTCCAGTTATTGTGACAACTTAAAAGGTTATTTTTTTTAATATAATATTGAAATCTTTTTAATTTTAAAATCCCCCCCCCCCCTTATTTAATGTTTGTTTAAAACCTTCTCACCGCCATGAACTGATATATCCGTTCACTAAACTGCAGGCTTCACTGCAGTAGAAGCATTTTTTAAATTAATATAATTCGTTTGATATGATACAGTTTTGAAACAATAATTAATGATTAATATGCTCAAGGGTAATATTCAGATCTTTAATTGAGTTTTGCATATCATGTTGGAAAAATACTCTTTTTTAAGTATTTAAAAAAAAAACTTACAGAAAAAACATCATTACAATTTTGCTCTTTCGCTGCGCAGGCAGGGGATTAATAACATATGTAATTTTAAGCGTTTAAGTATTGGTATCCTTCTATGTCAAGCGTCATTGTAGGACTTTTTTTTAATATAATACTTTTTTAAATGGTAACACGGTCTTCACCCTGTGAGAGAGAGTATAACAGATGAATTACTGAATTTGCAAAGAATGAAATTATAAATCACCAATACATAACGAAAAAGAGACTTTGATATTTCCATTAAAAAAACTTAAAATTATATTTTAGGCAAAAAATAGCCATAGACTGGGAACCAGTTTGGTTCTATTCACAAAAAGACCGCGAGATTTATAGAATACTTCGAAAAGTTGAATTTCAGTTACAATAAACCAACCTTAGCAGACGAGTGGATACAGAAGCTTCTAACAATTTAAAAATAAAATAAGGAAAACGCTCTTTTCCAAAATATACATTCCAAGAAAGCTCAGTAACTGTTCTACATTACTTTTATGGAAATTATTTTCTGATGAGACATAATTTCAGTTTTAATAAAAACCTAACAGTGAGACAGAATCTTAATAAAAAATCTGTTTTATCATTTAAACTATGATGAACTGAAAAAAAGAACTATATTTTGAAGAAACATTTCTTATTTGTCAAAAAGAATCTATGATCCTTTAACCTACAGGTGGTTATAAAAATAATGGAAACATCCTAGATTTATCAGGAATCCTTTACTAATATGGCGTAGGACCACATTTGGCATGTAGTAGAGCTTGGATTCGCCTGCGATTCGATTCGTACAAGTGCTGAATAGTGATTAGAGGGATATTGTACCATACTTCGTGGAGATATTGAGAAAGTTCCAGGAGAGATGCCAGCGGAGGATATCGATTCCGGATTGAACGCTTTAAAATAGACCTAACGGTTTGATTACGTTGAGGTCGAGGGATTCTGCGGGCCAAAGTAGATGTTGCACTTCATCCTCGTGTTAATCAAACCCTGATTGGATAAGTCCTGCTGCATGAATAGGAGCATTATCATCTTGGAAATTCTATCTCCTTCTATCTCCTGCAGGAAACGAAGTTTGCATCACAGAATGGACGTGATCAGCTGAAACTTCTCTATACTTCTCCCCAGTGATCCTTTCTTTCTGGGTTAGGATTGGGCCAGCAGAAAACCACGACACAGCTGCACATACCATGACAGATCCACCTCCATGCATGACAGTTGGAAGGAGACAATCACGATGATATGGTGGAACAGGTGTCCTCCTAACTTGTACCCGTCCTATTATGGGGAAGAGTGTGAAAGATGTTTCGTCTGACCATATAACTGTCTTCCACTTATCAATCGACCAGGTTTTGTAGTTGTGGCACCACTGTAGACGACGTTTGACATTAGCATCTGTGACAAGTGGCTTGAGAATTGCTGCTCTGCTGTAAATGTTCTGTTTATGAAACTGCTTCCTTACTGTAATTACCGACTCTGGAGAATCCAGATGCTGATAGAGCTCTGCGGTCACTGAAGCTGCAGTTTTCTTTTTAGACATTACTATCCGTTTCAATACCCGTCAGTCTCGTCACTCAGATTCTCCTTCCGTACACTATTTTGCTTAGCCGAGTTTGTATTGCCGCGCTGTCAGTTGCTCCAGCTAGTCGGGCTCCTACAATTTGGCCTCTTTGAAAGTCTGTGAGGTCTGACATTTTACATTATTGACAAAAAACCAAGACGTATTCATCTTCACGAAAACTGCCTCATAGTACTGCGATGATATATACTGTTTATATTTAAAAAATACTGGTAGCAAGAATTATATTTTAATGCTTCGCATTCTTAAATGTCACTTTTCTTTCACAGGTGTTTCCATTATTTTGATAACCATCTGCACTTTTATTTTTAAAAGAATATGCAATATTATCGACATTGTTTTTTGTAAATTGTGTATTTATAATTCATGTTTCGTTGGTCTCTTCTTACTCGTATTGCTTTTACTTCTTCTCATGGTGTATTTATATTATTAGTAGTTTGTTTTAGTATCCATGAGTCAGTCTTTTAGTCAAATACTTCAATATAATGATATCTTGAAATGAAACTTATTCCTGTAATTAGTAATTCAGTTACATTTCTTGATGAAATTCTGACGGTTTTATACAAACGATTATGTATGTTACAAAGTGTTATATAAAAGATTATTTGTTCGTAATATTTGTAATATTTTATATTTATTATTTTTCGTATTCACTAAAACTTTTCAAAAGTTTAGTTTTATCGGTTTGACTTGATGCATAGTTTTGTTTCAAGTAAATGCTTCTGGAAATATAGGCTCGGAATTATTTTTTTTTATGTTAAAAAAATGTTCCGACACTGAACTTGGTTTATATCAGCTACTCTTTCGCTGTTTTTTTAATCAAACTGTACTAATCACAAATGTAATATCCAACACCTGTGATTTTAACCCTCCGTCTACCAGACGGGTCCATTGGACCCGACAGGTACATACAAAATATTCATTCAAACCAGAAATTTCTTTAAAATAAACTAAGTATATAAACCAGACAAAAATAAGGTAAATAAATAAGTTAAATAGTTTTAAATAAAAATTCTGGTGTAGAACGTTTTATTAAAACTTGAATAAAATTCCCGGTAGATCTAGGGTTAAGTATGAGATTTCATTAACCATTTTCTCTCGTGAAAAAAAGTTTCTGTGCTCAACGATTGTTTCATTTCAATGATACGAACTCTTTGTTGTAGAGAGCTGTCATCTTTTACGATGAAATATTTTCCGTTACATCGGCGTAAGGACGACCATAAGTATGAAGGATACAGTCTCTATAAACTTCAGCAGTCATAGTTCCACGTGAAAAGAATGAACGTTTCTACGTCTATCTGAAGAGAAAACATTCCAAACACAAACACTAGTTCCTCCATATGAATCTCTGTAGCGGATGTTTGATAGATGATAAAGGATTTTAGATTCTCCAGATACTGTTTGTTGTTAATTTGGAAAGCGAACCATAGACACACCCATTGCTCTGCTATTTATTGGTGATGGTAATGTGCCCAGTTTAAACCTTTTTCCCCATTGGCACTAGGCAATATTACAATTGGCTAGTCGTCTCACGTGTATATTTGTCTCATGAAACTTTCTGAGTTCATTACACCTTATCAGCCCATTGATAGTGGCAAAAGCATATAAAAGAAGTTTATACTTCAATAACGCTAGCTGGTTATGACTTTGAATCACTGCGCTATATGATAAAAAAAAATTATCTAAAGTAATATATGTGGTGAAGAGAACGCTTTATTTCATAAAAATATAGATTCGACTAGATCCTATTTTTGACAGCGACCATAATTAGTGAATATACTTGTCTGAAACTACGTAACTCCAATGGCAATGTATTGGGGCCGAAGAGTACATTAGTTTAGAAATAAGATTGTTTGCATAACTTGGAATATTTATCATTGGCGCTAAATTTTGTTCTTGGTCATCTTTTGCGAAATTTTTCGAATACTTAATCTGAAGCTCGCTATAATTGTCAAATTAAGCAAAATCTATAATCTTACTGTCAAGAATCAATTCTATGCTACTCACAGAAGACACGCCCCGATTTACAGAGTCAATTGTTTTGCGTAGTGGTGTTTTATTTAACAGACTTTTACAAAAGGAGATACTGGAAATTCATATCGATTAACTTATTTTTGGTCTGGTCAAGACCTGATTACCGAATTGGCACGAGAAGCACGTGTTTCCCTTAAAAATTTTTGAAGGGCCCCGAAATTGAAAAAAAAAAAGAGGCCCCAAATTTTATATTGAGTGAATTCCATTCCAAAATTTTAATGTGTAATATAATAATCTAATATATTATAATCTAAATCTAATATGTAATATATATATAATAATTATATACATATGGAATTGGTGGAATTGGCTGTAGTTGACATTTGGTGATAAATGCTTCTGATTGAACACTCGCTGGTGTAGAAATAATAAGATTTTAATGTCTGGAGTAAGGCATGAATTCTATTTACAGAGCACTCTAACTATGTACGGGGTTTTAAGGGAATGAGAGGGGCTTTTTCCGGCAATATACCGGCCTTCAATATACTCCGGCGCGCTCTAGGAGCCTGATCGGATACGTCTTTCCAAATCAGTCCACGCAACAACTCTGAAGTTAAATTGAACCTTCGCTCCCCGGCTGGAGGCTCAAAAACACTAACTCATCAGGTTTATTGTGTTTTAGAATTTGCACACTCTGTCAGTTCTCATGGGAATTAGCTGCACCCTCTTACTACGGTCAGGATGTGGTTAGAATGTTATGGAAAGTGCAAGCCACATCCACATACATATACAGGGTGTCCGGTCTCAACGGTGTCCAATGGCTAATTCATAAACCGTTAGTCATAGACATATAGTTCCAATTACAAAAATGTTTCAAATCAGGTAAAGAAATGTTTAAAAAACGATTTGGGTCAATAAAAACATTTCTTTAAACATTACGAAATTTAAATTTTTATGAGGTCCCCCGGTCCTATAAGTTATATTTAGTAAAATTTTCCTTTTACACTGACAAGTAATACACAAAAAGTCCGTTATTCTACGATTAAAATTGATCGAGTAATAGCTGTTTAAAGTTGGAGCCTATTTTTTGCTGCAAATTGGGGGTCATTCACAAAATTAGTCGAAATATAATTTCGTCAGATATATTTAAAAATGGTTGAGAGTAAAATTAACATTGCAATATAAATTTGAAATCTTTAATCATACTAGCATGTTAATGCAAAATATACAATTTGTAATAAACATTTAAGAAAAAAGAGAAAACAGAATTTTTGTTAAATAAAATGATGCTAAATTAACAGCCTCAATTCTTTACAAAATGATACGTTTTTTAAAATATTATTAGATTACACTATCCTGCAAAATTTGGGTTATGTCATGCTTTTTAGCTTTTGATAATTGATTCTTATGTATTCTGTACCGCTGAATCTGAAATTGACCTTTATTTTTAGCCGTCACATCAGGATTTTCCGCAAATTTGAAAGTTAAAAAGTTCAAAGTTAAAATTGAATCTCCTCCCTCATCTCATCGGACCACTCAGCTATTTAGCTGTAAGAATCCCAGGATAAACAAAAATATCGAATAAATTATTGAATTTAAAAAAAAATACATATGTTTTATAGTATGAGATTTTCGCTATATTTTAACTTACACATTTACGATTTGCAAAAAAAAAAAATTCTAACGTGGTGGTTAAAAATGAAGGTCATTTTCAGATTCAGTGCTAAAAAATACATAAAAGTTAAAAAAAGCAACAATCGCAGTCTTGTATTATCTAATCTAAAACTTTTTTTTAAACTTCTTGGTGGTAATCTATGCGAAAGTTTTTGTATTATCCTGTAAAATAAGTATAAATGGTAAATCATAATAACATTAGATTGTTATCGGATTTGCGCCAGTATGTAAAATGTAATCTCGATCGGATATTTAAAAGTGAGTTAAAGTTCGGGTGCAAATTTTGAACTGGAAAAACATACATACGATCGTTGAAGTAACATAAAAACTTATAATATAATTTTTGTGAAAAGAAATCATAAAAGAAACAGTCTCAAATCCTGACAAAATAAAACATATGTTATTTTAGTCAATCTGAAAGTTAATAAATGTTAATTTAATCGTAATACTTGTACGATTTTTTTCAAAGCGCAGATACACATGAAATAAGATCTTTGAATACTTTAAGCACTTGATATGTGAAATGTGACCCCTCAAAGTCAAGCCGAATTCATTTGTTTTCAGAGCAGAAAAGTGGCATAAGTCATGCATTTTTAAAATTTCATAACTGGCTCAATTTTAGTGTTATATGAACGGAACTTTTTTTGTCCTACTTGTCAGTGTAATATGAAAATTTTACTGAATATAGCTTAAGGGACCGAGGGACCGTATAAAAATCTAATTTTCCTAATATTTTAAGAAATGTTTTTATTGACCCAAATCGCTTTTAAAACATTTCTTTACCTGATTTAAAACATTTTTGTAATTGGAACTGTATGTCTATGACTAACGGTTTAGGAATTAGCCATTGGGCACCGTTGAGACCGGACACCCTGTATATAAATATATATTTAGTGTTTCATAAAAATATCTTTCTTAACAAATTAATTTTTCATATTAATAGATCAATTTTAACCACATGATCACAATTCCTGAGTTTGTACAACCAAACAAAGTCGTCAATTTCTGAGGCATAGTATTATCGTCCAATCAATAAAAATCGAAAAATGCAATCTATACTCCTATTATAAAGAGGAAAAAATTGTTTATTTGTCGGAGATAAGCTCAGGAACTACTGAACCGATTCCAAAAGTAATGGTATCAAAATGATGGTGTTTGTCCAACTTAGAACATAGGCTATATCTTATGTCGGTGCCACTACCCCAAAGGGGGTGGAGGAGCAAAAAACGTTCTAAAATGCGATTTTTGCGTTACCGAAGGGCCTAGATAAATGAAATTTGGAATATTAGTTACTTATAAGATATAAATGATGTCTAAGAACAGTTCTTAAACAATTCGAAATTTAAAAGGGGTGAAAATGCACAAAAAGCGTTCTAAAAAACGTTCTAAATGGTAGTTTCTACATAATCTCAGGAAATACCAAACCGATTTAAAAAATATTTGTGTCAAAATGATGGTGTTAGTCCAACTTAGAACATAGGCTATATTTTATGTCGGTGCCTCTACCCCAAAGGGGGTGCAGGAGCAAAAAGCGTTCTAAAAATGCGATTTTTGCGTTACTGAAGGGCCTAGAAATATGAAATTTGGATATTAGTTACTTAAAAGATATAAATGATGTCTAAGAACAGTTCTTAAACAATTCGAAATTTAAAGGGGGTGAAAACGCACAGAAAGCGTTCTAAAAAACGTTCTAAATGGTAGTTTCTACATAATCTCAGGAAACACCAAACAGATTTAAAAACTATTGGTGTCAAAATGATAGTGACAACGTTTGCTCCAAGGTAGGCTGTGTTTTATGTCGTTGCCACTGCCCCAAAGGGGGTGTAGGAGCAAAAAACGTTCTAAAAATGCGATTTATGTGTTACTGAAGGGCCTAGAAATATGAAATTTGAAGTATCAGCTACTTATTTGATATAAAGGATTTCTAAGAACTGCTCTTAAACAATTTGAAATTTAAAAAGGGTGAAAATGCACGAAAAGCGTTCTAAAAAATGTTCTAAATGGTGATTTCTACACAATCTTAGGAAATACCAAACCGTTTAAAAAAATAATGGCGTCAAAATGATGGTGAAAACCCTTGCTCCAACATAGGCTATGTTTTATGTCGGTGACACAACCTCAAAGGGGGTGCAGGAGAAAAACGTTCTAAATTGCAGTTTTTGCGTGACGGAAGGGCCTTGAATCGTGAAATTTAGTATGGCAGTTAGTTATAAGATATCAATGATCTCTATGGACATTTCCTAAAAAAGTCGAAATTTAAAAGGGGGTGTCAAAATGCGCAAAAATGCGTTGTAAAAAACGTTCTAAATTGCGATTTCTAGCAATCTCAGGAAATACTGAACCGATTTCAAATATAATGGTGTAAAAATGATGGGGACAGATCTTGCTCCAAGATAGGCTATATTTTATATCTGTTTCACTACCCCAGGGGAGATGCAGGAGCAAAATGAGCGAAAAGCGTTCTAAAAACGTTCTAAATGCCGATTTGTCACCAATATCTCAGGAAGAATCAAACTGATTTCGAAAGTAATGGTAAGAAATTGATGCTGACAGCCTCTGCTCTAACATAGACGCTATTTTAAGTCGGTATCACTATCACCTAGACGTTGCAGGAGCAAAAAAGCGTTCCAAATTTCGAATTTTGTGATCGGTAGGGGCTAGCAACTTAAAATTATACAAGGTACATATTTATTACATATAAATGATCTTTAAGAACAGTTTCGAAAGAATTGAAAATTTAAAATAGGGTGAAAATGCGCGAAAAGCGTTCTAAAAACGTTCTAAATTGCGATTTCTACTCAATCTCAGGAATCCAAAGCTATTTCAAAAGTAATGGTTGCAAATCAATGGTGACAGTCCCTGCTATAAGATAGGTTATATTTTATGTTGCTGTCACTACCATCTCTGAGTTGCAAAAGCAAAACATGTTCTAATTTTCGTTTTTTGCATAACTGAAGGGTCTAACACTTTGAAGTATGGAATGTTATTTACTTACAAGATGCAACTGCTTTCTAAGAACTGTCGAAAGAAAATTTCAAATTTAAAAAGATGAAGTGAGCGAATAGCGTTATAAATTACAATTTTTATGTAATCTTATCAAATACCAAACCGATTAAAAAATTTATGATAACAAATTGTTGGTGTTAGAACCTGCTCAAATATAAGCTATATTTTATGTCTGTGCCACTACCACCAGAGGGTTGCAGTAGCTAAAAACTTTCTAAATTGTGAATTCTGTGATACTGAAAAGGCTAGAAACTTTAAATATGGCATGGTAGTTACTTATAAAATATAAATGCCCTCGAAGGACTGTCGAAAATAAATTCGAATTAAAAAGGGGTGAAGTGAAGGGGAGGTGCGAAAAGCATTCTAAAAAAGTCCTAAATTACGATTTCTACGCGATTTCAGGGAATATAAACCAAATATAAAAGTAATAGTTGCGAATCAATGGTAATAGTCTCTGATCCTACACAGGCTATATTTTATGCCGATGATTCTACCACCTGGGATACACAGAAACAACAAACGCTCTAAAAAAAGGCCTTTAAAAGCTTTCTTAATTACGTTTCTGTGGAATATTAGGAAATAACAAACCAATTTCAAAATTAATGTTGGCAAATTAATGGTGACAGTTCGTATTTCAACATAACCCTTTATGTTGAGAGAGGTGGTAGGACTTGGAATTTGACATGATGGTTAATTTTAAGATGTAAGAAGATGGTTTCTAAAAAATTCAAAACTTCAAATGAATACTTAAATGGGCGTATTAATTGAGCATAAAAGTTTCAAAAAAATCTCTAAATTATTATTTATTTAGTTTTATTTCGTTTTATTAATTTAAGTCTCATTTCTGAATTATGCAGTGTAACAATGATGTTTAATCAAACTGTGTTTTAAATAGTAATTTTTTTAATTATTCCTAAATGTAATAAGTACCTTTTAATAAAATAAAATATTAACTTTTAATAAAATAAAAATTTAGTTAGTACCTTTTAATAAAAATTAGACATATAAATATCACTTGGCATATTTCAAATATTACGCGAGCAAAGCCGCGGGGTTTGCTAGTAATATAATATTTGTAGTAGTTTGAATAATATATGTAGCATTGCCGAGTTTTCGGGTATGTCGAATTTAGCTTCAGAGGTTAATCGGACTCTGGTGTTAGTGATATACTTGTGTTTTTTCTTTAATTTATGTAAATCAGTGAGGAATATAGTCTCTTCTAATCAAAATTCTTTCTTTTTTTAAATTACAGCTTGTAACTGCAGTGAAACTGGTATGGTCGCCTGCACTAGAAGACCTGGTTTCGTGGAGTGCACGTGTCAACCTGGTTATGCAGGTGTATGGTGCGAAGAATGTGCTCTTGGAAATTTTAGAGCTGGAAAAGAATGCATTGTTTGTCCGTGTTCCAATCTCACTTCGACAGCTGAATGCAAAATGGGTACGGCCAAAATTATTTCTTGTTGGTTAAATTCTTGTTTGTTTAACTAATTTTGATATGGAGTATTAAATTTTCAATGTATACAATTACAAATGACAAAATTAGTAAAAACGCAACAATTCAACATAAAAACATTCAAATATTATGTATTTAATGTTTACTTATACTGTCTCTGAAAAACAATAACATTTTGGGAATAAAAAGTTAAAATAATTGCGCAATTTAAAAAAAAATTTAAATGATTAATTTAAATTCAAAAATAAGTGCTAGATCTGGAAATATTAAAAACTAATATAGATGTATTTATTGAGTTTCGTTTACTTATATTGTTTATAAGAAATACAAATTTTGATATTTACAAAACGTGACCTTATTAAAAAATATAGATATTAATGCAAAAAATATAATTCAATAATGAAAATATTAAAGTAATGGGAAAAAGTTACTATTAAATTCCACTAACATTTAAAATGCAAAGAAAAAAAAATCTCGAAAATTTGTTTTAAAACAATAATTCTTAAGAAAGATATATCGTTAAGGGGGTAGGATACCTTTAAACCTAAAAAATTTTCGAATTTTTTTAATACATATTTTGATTCCGTAATCATTTCTGAACAATATGCAAAAAACCGCATTAAAAAATTCCCATTAGTTTACTAATTATGTCAGTTTTATTAAGACTTTTTATTAATACTACAAAGGATAATTAAAGTGTGCGTTGCGTTTATTCAAAATAAAATGATAAATTTTGATACTGCACGCAGTGTTACTAAAAAACTATGCACGGCAGTCTAAAGAAATTTTCAAAACATATTCATTTCTGTATTATCTACAACTTAAAACCAGAAAAGGGTAATATTTTATTTTTTTCTGTTTTTGTACTTTGAAAATATTTTTCAAAAAGGGATTTTTTTTAAATTTTTCGTTATTTTTTAAATTTAGTCAATATTTTTTACAAATATTCTGGTTTTAGTATGAAGGTAACTCTATTGTGTATTTATTTTCACCAAAATTTTCTCTTTATATGCCTATTTTCAGATTTTATCATGCGCGCAAGATTTTTTCCTCTTATTATCATATATTTTTAAACTTATCATTTCAATATTTATTTGTGAATTTACAAGTATATATATTTTTTTAAATATAAATTTAAATATGAGCTTTATATTTAAATGAAGTTTGATTTTTATTTTTGACTTATCACACAAGTTTTGAAGCTTGGAACATAGTCATATTTTTTACTTCTTCGACGTGTTCAAAGGTATCCTACCCCCTTAAATTACATACAATAAAAATTCACATTGTTCTTATGAAAGCAATTTTTTCAAACCGAACACTTAAGGAGAGTAGAAGTTCTCTTTTCAATCTGCTGCTACAAAATTTTAGAACAAAACTGATATCTTACCTTTGTCATCATTTTCTCATCTTTTGAAAAGAATACGAAACATTTTTGTAAAAGAAATCGTTATTCTATTTTTTTTTTTTTGTGATAAAAATTCCTTATAACAGCCATTTGTTACGTAGAGAAATCTTTTCGTAAAACATTTCTCTGAAAGTATTGCTGATATTCTCTTTTGTGTGGAAGTTATTCTTTATAAGCTGTTCCAGGGTTTTTCCGATTATATTTGTTAGAGCTGATTAGCACACAATATCAAATTTTTAAACTCGTTTCACTATCGTGTTTGAATTTTTTTAAATTGCATTGCGGTTGAAGGATTTTATAATACGATAAGTTGCAAAATCCATTGGCTTCCTCGAGTAATCGGATTTCGTTTCGAAGAACGGATTAGAAAATTTACTCTGTGAAAAGTATTACTGCATGCTGATATTTTATTGTCTTGTTTTGAATTTAACTTGCATTTATTTAACAAAAAAGGTTTAAATAAAATAATAAGAAATGCGACATTCCACCTTGATTCAATCACAAAATACACAATATGAACTTTAAAAAGCTCACCATTGTACTTAAAAGGCGACAAAGATAACAATAATATAGATATTACAAGTTAAAAAATATATATTTTATTTCAATTTCCTAGTACTTTCGGCCTGTAATCCCGCGGCAACCGCTAGGAAGTATTTTTATTAATAAAAAATCTATAACATTTTGTACCACCTATATTATTGTTATCTTTGTCGCCTTTTAAGTAAAACAGCGAGCTTTTTAAAGTTCATATTGTGTATTTTGAGAAAACATTTTTAATAAAAAATAAAACCCTCTTCAGGGGACAGCTTCTTACCTTATTACACATATCAGCAAGGAAGTCCGAGCTAGGCTTGGTCAAAATTAGTTTTGTGTTCAACTCGGTATTACAATAAACTCTCGCTGTATTAATGCTATAAAGCATTTTATTTTATAACCGTATTATTAACAGAAAAAATCAATATTAAAACTATGTACATATTTATTTCTATAAAATTTAACATCACTTACGTATTTACAACGAAAGGAAATCCTTTCAAACTACATTTTTAGTTGTACAATGGTTGTTTGAGCTATGTATCTCGGCTTTTATTGAGAATTTCTAGAAAATTCCTTCATATTCTGAAAGGCAACTTTTTCGCCAAAGCTGTCGAAATCCTTTCATTTGACGCCAAGTATGAGTTTTGGCATTTGAAATCTTGAAAGTCAAATTTCCTGCAATATTTCGCCAACTTTGGCGAATTGTTGCCAACTTTGCGACTTCGTTTAGTGCAATTGTTCAACAACTTAATAACTGTTTCATGCTTCATTCCCATTGAAATGCATTGACCGTAGTGAACTCAAAATGATCCTCTGATCGAATTTTCTCGAACATATGACATAGGCCAGTGGTCTTTTCATAGCTCAATGGTTCTTTTCACAATATTTAGTCGAAATCGTTTGAGCCGTTTTTGTGATAAAATTTCCATACGGACACATAAGATTTGATAATATTAAAATATATGATAATTGCTTAATGCAAGCCAGCTTTTGCACATATAATTATTTATTATTTATTGTAATCCTGTTAATCTATTTTCTGAGAAAAGTCTGGCACAAAAAAGTATGTGTGGTAACTCTTTGTTGTTATTCCCATTCAGTTCATCCCTAGGATTCTTAAAGTGGATATTTTGCACTTGGCTGCAAATGTATTTTAATATGGTGATCGATATACTCATGCATCCTAAGGTTAACCATTTGAATAATTGTGTTTCTATGATGTTGAATTCACACAAAAAAATTCGAAAAATTTTATTTGAAATTTAGCAAGTGCAATTTTTCTGCTGTCCCCCCCCCCCCCCCCACACACACACACGCACGCCAAGTTATAAAAGAGAAAAAAATTTAAGAAATTCTGGTAGAAATCTTGATTAAAATTTAGTGGTATAAGTAATATAACAACGAACTCCAAGTAGTTAAATCTCATTTTTGCAACGATCGCTCATTTTGAGGGCCAGTAAATGATCCTATATTAAAATATTTTACTTGTCCCTGATTACCGATACAACGGCATTTTAAAAACAAACAGAACTATTGCGTTTCTTAAAAATATATTGAAATTTCCCTTTGATTGGCACCAATTATATTACTAAAGTTAGAACTTTGAAAAAAAGTATAAAAAGCAAAAGTCAAGCAGAGAAACATATAGTTTTTGATTCCTGTTTAACTAAAAATATAATACAATCAATTATATTTCCATTGATTGTCAGATTTTTTTTTCTAAGTATGGATCGGAAAATTTCCACTGCGAATCACATTGTTTTATGTACTTTGGTCTTTGTTTTGAATTAAGTTTTGTCTACTTTAAAATTTAATTTCTGTGGGTCTATACATGTACAGAGTGAGTGTTGAATTATAGTAAAACTTTTGTTATCCTAGTCACTAAATTTTCAAATTTTAACTGATTAAGAAATAAATTCCTCTACTTTTTTTTACATCACAAAAATTAAATAAATTTGTCTACTTTGAAATTTAATTTCCGTTTGTTTGTACATGCACATAGCGTTGAATTATAGTGAAATGTTTGATATTCAATCCTAAATTTTCGCATTTAGAAATTCTTCAACATTTTTTTAATCACAAAAATTAAATAATTTTGCCTAATTTATAATTTAATTTCTGTGGCTTTATACTGGCGCAGAGTATTGAGTTATAGTGAAATTTTTGTCATTCCAGTCAATAATTTTCGCATTTTAATTCATTAAGATATTCCTCTACTATTTTGCATCACAAAAAATTGATAATTTTGTCTTTTTTAAAATTTAATTTTCGTTGAGTTATACATACGCACAGTGTTTAATTATAGTGAACATTTTGTTATTCCTGTCACTAAATTTTTGCATTTTAACTGATTAAGAAATTCCTCTGCTTTTTTACATCACAAAAACTGAATAATTTTGTCTACATTAAAATTTAATTTCTGTGGCCTTATACATGCACTGTGTATTGAATTATAGTGATATTTTTGTAATTCCAGTCACTAAATTTTCAAATTTTAACTCATTAAGAAATTCCTGCACTTTTTTACATCACAAAAAATGATTAATTTTGTCTATATTAAAATTTAATTTCTGTGGCTTTATACAAGCACTGCGTATTGAATTATAGTGATATTTTTTAATTCCAGTCACTAAATTTTCGAAATTTAACTCATTAAGAAATTCCTGTACTTTTTTACATTACGAAAAATGAATAATTTTGTCTACTTTAAAATTTAATTTCCGTTTATTTATACATTCACACAGCGTTGAATTTTAGTGAAAATTTTGTTATCCTGTCACTAAATTTTCTCATTTTAACTAATTAACAAATTACTCTACATTTTTACATCACAAAAAATTAATAATTTTGTCCACTTTAAAACTTAATTTCCGTTGGTTTGTACATGCCCACAGTGTTGAATTAAAGTAAAATGTTTGTTATCCAGTCACTAAATTTTCTCATTTTAACTAAATAAAAAATTCCTCTATATTTTTACATCGCAAAAATTTAATAATTTTGTCTACTTTAAAATTTAATTTTTGTGGCTTTATATGGGCACAGAGTATTGAATTATAGTGAATCTTTTATCATTCCAGCCACTAAATTTTCGCTTTTTAACTCATTAAGAAATTCCTCTACTTTTTTACATCACAAAAAAAAAGGAATATTTTGTCTACTTTAAAGTTTAATTTTTGTTGGTTTGTGCATGCGCACGCTGTTGAATTATAGTGAGCATTTTGTTATTCCAGTCTTTAAATTTTCTCATTTTAACTGATTAATAAATTACTCTACATTTTTACATCACAAAAATTAAATAATTTTGTCTACTTTAAAATTTAATTTGTGTGGCTTTATATATGCACAGAGTGTTGAATTATAGTGAAACTTTTGTCATTCAGTCACTAAATTTTCGCAATTTAACTCATTAAGAAATTCCTCTACTTTTTAACATCACAAAAAATTAATAATTTTATCTACTTTAAAGTTTAATTTTTGCTGGTTTATACATACGCACACAGTTGAATTATAGTGAACAATTTGTTATTCCAGTCACTCTAATTTGTAATTTTTCACAGTTTAACTGATTAAGAAATTCCTCTGCTTTTTAACATCACAAAAAAATTAATAATTTTATCTACAGTCGGACCTCTATTTAACGAACCTCTATTTTGCGAATTTCTCTATTTTGCGAACTTTTCCTTGGAACCAAGAACATTTGCGAATTTCTTCGTAAAATAACCTCCAAATAGCGAAATGCATTCTCTATTTAACGAACTTTTTCTTGTGATCTAAATTTTTTTTTCTCCCCATTTCTCAAAATATTTCTGGACATTTCAATCTTATTCTTTGTTTAAACACATCTTACGATGTTCAATGGCCTTGAACTGGTTTTACCAGGCTACCTTCTTTGTCAGCAGTGAGAATTCGGTAAGTACGGAAGACGGAGATGGTAATCCCTTAGAGTAACTTAAAAAAAAAAAAATGTAGATACAGATGAGAAAAAAAGACGAAATTAACCATGATGTGCTGATTGATGATTGTATTTCTCTTAATTCTGAAATTGAGAACTCTTAAACACTATCCGAATTGAATATTTTCGACAGTGTGAAAAACAGTGACCGGAGCCGAACAATGTTTGATGCTCCAGCTCCAGCTCCGCCCCTAGAGAATACACTGTGGCTCCGGCTCCAACTCGGCTCCGACTTCGCGCTTTTGAGTTGCAGATTTTAATTTACACGTTTAATTTTTTGCTCACAAATACTTCCTACCTCATTAAAGATCTGACAAAATGCATTTTTCTTCTCATCAAACTTCAAATGCTTGTTCAGAAAGTATGGCATCTTTTAGCTTTTGCTTTTAAAATAGAAAGTTTGGTGGAATTTTAAACACAAAAATCTTAAATTTCTTCAACACTTTTCAAACAGCCAAAATTGTACAACTACACATGTAAACAACAGGCGGCCATATTTGTTTTCGAATAGTGTTGTCACTTAGTTCAAGTAGAAAGTAGAATTAAGTAGTGTTACCATGTTTTGAGAAGGTTTCTTTCTCTAATAATAATAATAAAAGCCTAAAAAAGGATATAATTAAAATACTGAATAATGATGTACAGTAGAAGATCTTTATAACGCAAACCTAAAAACGCAAGGTTGTGCGTTATATAGAATTTTGCATTATATGGATCACATTTCACACATCATTAAATCTACCTTATAAACACGACCATATAAATCTGAAACATACCAAAATACATTAGAGTATCTTTATACTGCACTTCTTGTCACCAGGAAATCCAAATTATAAATTTTTGCATTATATGATCATTTCATATTGTTTATTTTATAAACATGGTACAACTATACCTGGACCCAATCATTCATTATATTCATTTCCAAAAATATAATATTTATTGTAATAATAGCAATTTTTTTTCATTAAAAAGTTTTAAATTAAGGAGATAAAGTTGAATTAATGTATCAAATGTAGTTTTCTAGAGCATAGCAATTTTTACGATGTGGGATTTCAGGTGCTTCTTACCTGCAAAATTCATTGTTTACATCTGAGAAGTTGTGCGTTATATGGAGAATTGCATTATATAGAATCGCGCTATAAAGATCTTCTACTGTAATTAAAATATTTTGAGCCTAGAAATTTAAAAGACTGAAAAAAAGATTTAAAAGAATATTAAAAACTAAAGAAGCCCTGGAGCTGGGGAAAATTTAGAGCTCCAGCTCCAGGGATAACACAGCTCCGGAGCGCTCCGGCTCCGGGCTCCAGCTCCAGCTCCGGGTCCCTGGTGAAAAATAAAAACAATACAGCAATGAATTGTGATGAAGACGAATATGATGATGATGGAAATGAACATGATGCAGGAATTAACAAAATTTCGTATGATGAAATGCTAAAATCATTTGAAAGAATCCGACGCGGATTATAGTTACGAGAAAATACGCATCAAGGGGTTTTGGGTGCATTACAAAGATTCGAGACGTATTATGAGAGAAAGCACTTTTTAAAAGAAAAAACTCGGGCAAAAATTCCTCTACTTTTTTACATCACAAAAATTGAATAATTTTGTCTACTTTAAAATTACTTTCTGTGGTTTTGTACATGCGCAGAATGTTGAATTGTAGTGAATCTTTTGTTATTCCAGTCACTAAATTTTCGCATTTCAACTGATTAAGAAATCCTCTACTTTTTTACTTTACAGAAATTGAATAATTTCGTCTTCCTTTAAATTTAATTTCTGTGGATTTTCACGAACATAGTGTTGAATTATAGTGAAGCTTTTCTTATTTCAGTTACTAAATTTTCATATTTTAATTGATTAAGAAATTTCTCTATTTTTTACACCACAAAAGTAAAACTTTACTTTCCGAGTATGGAAATTCCTTATAAAAGTTAAGAAATCAATCTATAGAACTCGAATTCTATAAAATGCACACTGTGTTGAATCATAATGAAACGTTTGTTATTCCAGTCACTAAATTTTCACATTTTAACTGATTAAGAAATTCCTCTACTTTTTTACATTACAGAAATTTAATAATTTCGCATTCTTTAAAATTTAATTTCTGTGGATTTTCACGAACATAGTGTTGAATTATAGTGAAGCTTTTCTTATTCCAGTTACTAAATTTTCATATTTTAATTGATTAAGAAATTTCTCTATTTTTTACATCACAAAAGTAAAACTTTACTTTCCGAGTATGGAAATTCCTTATAAAAGTTAAGAAATCAATCTATAGAACTCGAATTCTATAAAATGCACACTGTGTTGAATTATAGTGAAACTTTTGTTATTCCAGTCACTAAATTTTCGCATTTTAACTGATTAAGAAATTCCTCTACTTTTTACATCAAAGAATTAAATTTTACTTTTTGTGTATGAGAATGCCTGATAAAAGGTAAGAAATTAATATATAGAACTCGAATTCTATAAAATGGACGAAAAATTAAATTATTCCCTTTCCAATATGATCTGGGAATTTTTACGAAAAAAAAAATAAAACAGAACAAAACTTCTATCTTTTTATCATTTTTTCGTATTTTCTAAAGAATAGGAAACACTTTTATAAAAAAAATCGTTATTCCATTTCTATGTTATAGCTTTATAAAGAGCCATTTGATAGCAAGGAAAATATTTTCTCAAAAGATTTCTATAAAGGTATTTGTGGTTTTTTCTTTTGTAGAAAAGTTATTCTTTACAAGCTGTTTTAGTGATTTTCTGATTCCGTTTTTTAGAATTGATTAGGCGACAAGATCAAATTTAGTCTCTGTTCTTCTTTCGTTGTGCTATCCTGTTTCAACCTTTTAAAATTGCAGCGGGGCTAAAGATGGAATAATACAAAGAGCTGCAAAATCCATTAGTTTTCTAGATAAGTCGGATTTCATTTCAAGAAAGAATTGAAAACTTTTAGTCTACGAATTGTATTGTTATATGCTCGTATTTTATTCTCTGGTTTTGAGTTTAACTTGAATCTACATTATATAAAGCAAAAACATGGTCCGTGAGTAACACAGACGTCATATTAACTGCAGCAACATTTGATTATTAAATTTTGATTCAACTATTATTTTTTTTTCTTATAATCATCGCAAAATTTTAATTTTTACACTGTCGAATAGGGAACAAATGTACTTTCAAATACAATTTGCCTGAAAACTGTATCTCAATTTGGAGATTTTTTATGGTTTTAAAAATAATTGTCAATCCTATTTCTTTTCAAAATCTATCTCTGTCGTGTACAGACCGATTACGAAAGATTTACCCATTTGCACTTAAAACCATAGAAATAGTTCAGCGTTTGTTTCCGGCTAACATCCCATAACGAAATTAAAACTTCATCAATAAAAAATAATATAAATAAAACACAAATTTAACAGACATGTAATCGAAATAAACGCTTAAACCACTGGGATTATGAGAATAAAAAGGCTGTTTTATATAGCAAAATTATTGGCGTTCTCTTTAACCATTAATTTCTGGTATGCGGCTAATAAGAAAGTATGGCTTTTGATAAATTTCAGAATTTCATTTAAATAGGTGAGAGTAGTACACAGTGAGACAGCAGCCACTTGGACATATAGATGTAACTTTTTCTCCAAGCTAGCACACATACATAACGACCTCATCTTATGCAACACGTGGATGTAGTTTCGGCACTTCAGTTACTCGTCCGATAAAAGACTATTCCGACCAAACGACATAAACTTTTTAAAGCCATGAAATTGATGTAACAGATGTGGCATCCGTTTTGTTACAACATAACGAAAGTATACACTTGTGGTACACAGTGAGACGTGTCTCATTGTGTACCTATTATATGGTTCTGATGTTAAAAAAAGTTATTTATTATGAAAAGAAGAGTTTTTTCTATCTTTCTTTTCCCGTGTTTGTGTGTGGACGTGCGATGGCTAGGAAAATCTACTAAATGTAAGAGGCTAAAAATTTGCGTGAAGGTAGCCCAAGGTCTGCCATTGTTCACCCGAGGCTCATATTTTTAATATTTTGAAAATCTAGAAATATTAATTCGAAATCATAAACTGCAGAAAATTATTGACAGAGTGTAAAAATGTATCATTTATGAAAATATATACATTGCCTCACTGTGTACCACTTGTGGTGCACAGTGAGACATTTTCCGATACTCCGTTATGCTGCTTCTATGCTTTGATAAATAACTTTTAGGTAGCTTTCATTACAAAAAGCTACCTATTGCAGCCGTTCGGAGGAAAGCGATTTCAAAAAATTTTGGTATATTTTCATCGATCATGACCCCCAGACCCCGAAACCACCCTCCGTTCAAAAGTTGATATATATATATATATATCTGACCTATGTCACACTGTAACTCTCGTAATTATGAACCGATTTCGATGTAATTCGGTGTGTACATAGTACTTACCAATGTCTCGACCGAGTTCGTTGGCCAGCTTCATCCGCCGTTTTGTTTCAAAATGGCGGACATTTAAAAATTTTTAAAAAATTTTAAATTTGAAATGGGGTACCAAAAAATTAAAAATGGAAAAATATTTTTTTCTTATGTATTTGATATTTATACAAAGATTCCGGAGCAGTTTTTGTTTTGTATATATCTTAAAAAATGGCTGAGTTATAGCATTTTGAATTTCTAGCGTGGCTGACATTTTGAAACGTCCTAAATTTTGTCACGCGATAAAAGGCGTATTTATGAACCGATTTCGATGTAATTCGGTGTGTACATAGTACATACCAATGTCTCGACCGATTTCGTTGGCCAGCTTCATCCGCCATTTTGTTTAAAAATGGCGGCCATTTAAATTTTTTTTAAAAATTTAAAATTTGAAATGTGGTAACAAAAAATTGAAAATGGAAAAATATTTTTTTCTTATGTATTTGACCTTTATACAAAGATTTCGGAGCAGTTTTTGTTTCGTCTATATCTTAAAAAATGGCTGAGTTGCAGCATTTTGAATTTCTAGCGTGGCTGACATTTTGAGACGTCCTGAATTTTGTCACGCGATAAAAGGCGTATTTATGAACCGATTTGGATGTAACTTCGTTTATACATAGTACATACCAATGTCTCGACCGGGTTCGTTGGCCAGCTTCATCCGCCATCTTCTTTAAAAATGGCGGCCATTTAAATTTTTAAGAAAAATTTAAATTTGAAATGGGTACCAAAAAATTGAAAATTGAAAAAATATTTTCTTCTTATGTGTTTGACCTTGATAAAAGATTCGGGAGCAGTTTTTGTTTCGTCTATATCTTAAGAAATGGCTGAGTTACAGCATTTTGAATTTCTAGCGTGGCTGACATTTTGAAACGTCCTGATTTTTGTCACGCGATAACAGTCGTATTTATGAACCGATTTGTATGTAACTTGGTCTGTACATAGTACATGCCAATGTCTCGACCGAGTTCGTTGGCCAGCTTCATTCGCCATCTTGTTTCAAAAGGGTTGCCATTTAAAAAAAAAAATTTAAATTTAAAATAAGGTATTAAAAAATTGGAAAATGAAAAAGTTTTTTTTTATGTGTTTGGCCTTGATACAAAGATTCCTGAACAGTTTTTGTTTCTGAAAATTTGTTATTTTGTTTATATCTTAAAAAATGGTTGAATTATAGCACTTTGAATTTCTAGCATGGCTAACATTTTGAAACGATCTTGTATTTGTCACGCGATAACACACGTATTCGCCTATTTCGATGTAAGAAGGCATGTGGACAGTATACATCAATACCTCGACCAAGTTCGCTGGCCAGATTCATCAGCCATCTTGTTTCAAAATGGCGGCCATTAAATTAAAAAATATATATATATTTAAAGTGAGGTGCAAAAAAATTAGAAATTGAAAAAGGTTTCTTTCTTAAGTATTTGACCTTGATATAAGGATTCAGGAGCATTTTTTGTTTGTCTTTACCTTAAAAACTGGCTCAGATATAGCAGTTTCAATTTCTATTGTGGGTGACATTTTGAAAAATCTGATTTTTTGCATGCGACAGCACTCGTATATATCAACCGATTCCGATGTGAGTGAGCATGTGCACAGCAATTACTAAGGTCTCGACCAAGTTCACTGGTTACCCTCATCCACCATGTTGTCTTAAAATGGCAGGCACTTTAAGAAATCGCCGAATTTGGCAGCCAAATATAAGTTACTTTAATGAAAAGCAGCTTGGATAAAGCTGACTAATTTCGCGAAATTCTCATTCATTATATTGATAAAAATTAGTATTGAATCTCCTATATTCGGTTTCTACTAAATTGAGCTTCGTGTGTTTGAATGATATAAGTTGGCTTTTTTAAGATAAGGAATATGAAAGCTACCTCTTCCTCCCGGCACTGGCCGGAAGGACTTTTTTGAAACCATTTATACATTAATGTGTAGCGTATTTGTGTAGCTTAAAGATGTAGCAAAAAGTTTTTCAAAATAATAAAAATCGTCGCCATTCGTTAAATGATAATTTTCGTATCACTGTGTACTATGCTCCCTACATTATTGCTGTTTTTCACATAAAATGCTTTTTGGCGTTGTTAGTGGGTAATCTAAAAACAAAATTACGTGTAAACATGTAAACGTATATATATAAATATTATACAGACATACATACAATAAATACAATAAACCCAACTGGAGTGAAAAATTAGCCAGAGCCAGGAATCGAACCCGGGACCACAGTATACAAGACTGCTGCTCTATCCAGTTGGATTTATTGTATTGTAAATATGTATCTTTGTATAATATTTATATATTCCTTTAATGTTGAATGCAGGCGTTATTTATGTGTGTATGTGTGTTTTAATATATATTGTAATATGTATGTTTCATTATTTGTGTAAACATCATTAGAGTTTTCAAAAAAAATAAATAAATAAATAAATTAAAGAAAAGAAAAAATGTTTTCACCTATATTCTGTAATACGGGGAGCCCGGTTTAGATCCCCTAGATATTTTAACCCTGAAACGCGTGATTTTCTATTTTGTTTCGCAAAAATTAAATATGATTCTCTGAAAAGTTTATTACACAGGAAAAATAATGAAAAAAAAATCAGAGATACATTTTTCGTATAATAGGGCAATCTTTTCGTATGTTGTACATCTGAAATACGAGTAAAAACTACTGTCATGTGGTTCTTTTACACTAAAAATATTGCAAATTAGTGAATATTTTAATAAGTATGTCTCCAAACTGTAATTATTTATTTTATAAAACTTAACCTTTAACCCTTTAATTTCCATGATAGAATACGTCCTAGAAATTACGTAGTTCAGAGAATCTGACTTTACACAGAAAATTTCAATGGTTAATTTCGCTTTATTTAAATACGGAATAGCTGTTATTAATTAAAGCAAATATTACTGTTTTAATTTTCTGGTGTGAATTAGGTTATATAGGAATAAAAATATCGATTAAACTCAAAATACTGTTGTTTGCATATATGCAAAGCTGCGCACTAAAGGGTTAAAAAGCAAGTCTATATCTATGTAGATCTGTAGAGTGACATCATGTTAAATTCTCATAAAAGTAACGTATAAGTACAGTCGGTTTTCAAATTCGAGAAGAATAACAGGTGTAATGCCAGTAATTCCAATTAATTATCTGGTATATAACCTGTTATTTCTCTCAAACTCGGCGGTCGATTTATACCATTAACTCTTTAATACTTATAGCATTAATAGGGTAGTGCTTATACATACGCTAGTTATATAATCAGTGGCTAACATTTAATGTTTTAGCTGACTCGGGAAATTATTGATATTTTTTGGTGAGCTTACACAAACTTAATTACTTTCTGTATATCAACGAGAATCATTTAATTTCTCGAAAAATGTTATTTGAAAAAGTTTTTCGGACATTTTGTGTTCAGCCACTTCTTTTATGAGATATTTATTTCTTTCAGGATATACACAGTTTATACTTGCCTATACTGAATATTGCTACAATAGGAAACTTTTAAGTTCTTTTGAATAAGGGAACTAAGTTTCAGTCATTTAAAATTGTGGCTCGATTTAAAGGTGATAAAATACTGTGTTCAACAAAATGCAAGCAAATTCCACGGATAATTAAGAATATTTGCATTGATTAATTATTAATGTATTGAATGTATTATTATACACTCAAAATAAATAATAATAAAACAATGCAGGGTAGTTGAAGATAATATGATCACCCTAAGGTTATAAACTTGTTAACGGTAGTAATAATTGATTAATTAAAAAAATGAAAGAACAAAGCAGACTCTTTTATAAAACTGGATTTTTTTTTAATTAGTCAAATGTCATACCTGTAACAATTTGTTTAAAAAAATTCGATTTGATGAAGGTAATATGCCTATAAGCAGGTAATATATGCCAGTAGGTGAAATAAAATGAAAAGGTTTATATTTAATAAAGCATAAAAAAACAACAATCATTAGAAAACCAAATTTATTTTTTGAAATTTATAAAAATAATAAAATTATAACACATAGAAAATGTAGAAAAAAACTATAAGCAATAAAAAAAATTACGCTACGCATTTTGCGATTTTTTTTAACTCTACGTGTAGGACAAGTATTATTTTTTTGTATATTTACTGGTTAAGTTTGACGCATTCTACGTGCACATAATTATGACAAACAACACATAATCTCATATCTATAGCTTTTTTCACCCGTTTAGCCATATTTCCAACAAAAACCAGTTTCATAAAACTGTTCGTAATTCTGTTTATACAGTTAAAAAGACCGTTAAACAAGCTAAAATATCATGTATCAAAATAATTATAAACGCTTTGTTTAAATAAGATAAATAACTTGTAATATAATTTTTAACTTTGGAACTTGTAATATAATTTTTAACATAGTTACTTGTGATCTTTTCATCACAGTTGTGTTCTACTGTTAACTCCTCATGTTTAACAACAATACGGTACGTGATGGAGGAAAATAGAGGTCACTTTTGGATTAAGCTCCCTGAAAAAAATATAATTAACCAAAAACATCCCATGCAGCTAATTTTGCCGACCTGTGTAATTGTTATTCTATTTTTCGGGACAAAGATCTCTCGTTAGAATCATTTCATAGCTAAAGAAATTCATTTTAAGAATTACACATCAAGATTTTCCCTGATAATATTTTATGTCTTTTACTCATACGACAGAGTAACTCATAAATTTACAAGCTGTTCCACGAATTTTTGATTACATTTGTTAGACCTGGTTACGACTAGGCGACCAGATCAAACTCCTTTTCCTTTATTTCGCTATCTTGTTCCAGTCTTTTTAAATCACAATGGAGTTAAAGGGTATAATACGATGGATTAGAAAAAAGCATTACGTTTTCTTGGATAAATAGATTTTGTTCTGAGAATGGATTGTAAAGATTTACGCTGCAAATTTTATAGTTTTGTGTCCATATTTTGTTGTCTTTTTTTTTTTTAACTGAATTGGAAAGTGTATTTTCTTAATTAAATTACAATTAAACTTATTATTTCATTTATAAAACGTGGCTGTATAACTGATTAAGTAATTCATCGACATTTCTAATGATATCACGGTAAAGTCTCTGAATTTTTCGTGTATAAATATGATTATATACATTAATATTTATGCATATATTTATATGAACAAAACATGAAAAACTCAAATACGCTTAATAAAATAATTTCTGAAAGGGTCACTCTTCCAAAATAAGCCATTGTACAAACAAGTGGTATAAGAAAAAAAAATTGGGAACATGTCAAACTTAAATATTGGAAAATATTTTTTTTTATTTTCTTTAAAATAGTTACATATTAACAAAGGCATTGATACTGGTTATGATATTGGACACATTACGATTTCTTCTCCAAACTCTAAAATCAAACTTTTGTAAAGAGTTCCTTCTGTTGATATTTTAGAATAAACTTTTCAGAAAATTGCGATAGCTCTACGCAGATGCTTTTTGTAATGTAACTAGAACATTTCGACTTAAAAATAATAATTAAAAAAATAATCACCGGATATTTTGTTTCATTGCTGTTTTCTATACTAGAGTGTCACGAATTAGGGAAAGAAATGTTTCGATAAAACTGTATTTTAATCCTGCAAAGGGGTCAAATGTATTCTCTTTTCTAATTTGTTTTGACTGTTTATACTGTTGTATTTGACTGAATATAATTTATAATCTATATTTATTGAGTATCTGATTCATTAAATTTGTTATACAAAATCAAAAACATGTGTTTATTTAGAAATGTCCAATGCAATTCAATTGTATATATTTTTCGATATGAAGTGCTGTTAATACTATCGTAATTTTTTTACATTAATATGTGTATCAAAAAGTAAAATGTATAAGTAAACAATGATGGTGTTCTAAGCGCTTCACATCGAGAAAAATGAAATTGATATAATTGAATCACATTAGAATTTTGCTAACTAAAGCCATGTTTCTGATCTTCTGTAATACAATTAAACGATCTTCAAGCAAAAATCATTCAAAGAAGCAGTAAACATGAATACTAAATTACAGTAACACGTTCACGTCGGTGCGGTGGGTCACACTCGACTGTCTCAGAGCTGACAAGTCTCCGGCTTTTTGGATACCAGTATTTTAATACAGAAAATGTTGTTTTATTTAATTAGAAGACTTGGGCGATTTAAAGGAACAACATTTTCTCTAAAATAACAGTGGTGTGCAAAAAGCCGGAGACTTGACAACTCTGAGACAATCGAGTGTGATCAACCGCGCCGGCGTGAACGTGTTAAAACAGTCAAAACAACTTGTATGATTGAGGAATGTGGAAAATTCTTCATTAATGATAGATTGGTCGGTATTACTTTCATTTGTTAAAAAAGAATTGTATGCCATGGTGCAGCCAGTGTTGTGATTAAGAGGCATATGTTATACTACTTTTTTTTAAGAGTTTACTTTATTCATTCGGAAAAATTCTGAAAATAAATAAGATGACAGCACAAATATAATTAAAAAGATTTACTAAAAGACGTATAATACACATAAAAGTTAGCACTTTCAAAACATTAAATAAAATTTTAAAAGTCTAAAACCGACAAGTTTCAGCCACCCTGTGGTCATCATCCGTGTCTTACTTCAGTTCAAGAGAGAAAATACGTTTTAATTATATTTGTGCTGTTAATTTCAAGACGTAATAGTCCTTCAATTTAATTTAGTTAAATAAGATGAAGTTTTCAGTAATAAAATAGTGGTATTTTAAACCTCTGAATTTCCATCCTGACTGCGCCACTGGTTGCATGTATTTATTATATGTATTGCATTTATGGGGTAGAGTGCCTAGTTATTCATTTATAAGTTTGCTCGAGTGGTCGAGTGAGTTAACTTTTGCGTGCGATAGTTGTGTCGTAAATTCTAATATTTGTGCGTGAATGAGACCTTATTCTGTCATTACTTTAAGTTTCGCAAAGTACATATGATATCTCCGGAAATCTGGTTGTACACTGTTCTTTCTGCAACGGTATGTTAATTAGGTAACTGTGATTGTGCAGTGGTTATATATGGTGCAGTAGGAGTTGGGATCAGTGAATTTGGGATGAATCTCGCCCTGGGATATCTGAGTTCTCTCGTGAAATTCAAGTCATGTGCTGGCTACAAACGAAATTTCCAATTAGCAGTTGAGATAGAATCTTCGGCTATGAGTTTTATCCAATTTGGTAAGGCGTTAGCTTTCTACTAGAACTAAGAGCCAACGGAATATAAAGAATTCCATCTGATTGGTATTATCTGCTAAAATAAATTCCTTAGGTTCCTGTAGAACTAACGATTAAATTATTTGGAGTCTAGTTTAGTGTGTTACATTTAATAAGTTTTGTTAAAAGATTTTCCCTCTCTCAGTCTTTCGTAAAATTGAGCTTATTTTTTGTCTCTACGGTTTATAGAAAACCTATGAAAGAAAATACTGCTATCCTTTTCAATGCTAATTTACCCTTTAATTATCGCATTGCAGCATTTAAATCATTTATACAAAGAGCATTTTTAATATGTTCTGGCACGCAATTAAAGCAGGAGCTTAATTTTATTAAGCAAATTGCCATAGATCATGGTTTCCCATTAAATACATTTATAATATTATCCACAAGCATCACTGTCTCTGCCCCCCTCCCCCACAGCCTGCCTAATAACCGGCAGAAATCAACATATTGTTGATTCAGGTATGTACCAGTCATTTTTGAAAAGTTAAGGAAAATGGTTCGCGGATTTAACGTTCAACTTGTTGCTATTCCGCCTCCTTACCTTACTAACTTGTTACATAGTAATTTGGATCCCACACCTGCGCATGAACATGCCGGGATTTATGAAATTCCTATTATTTTGGAAAGCGGTCAAGAAAGTTTTACATTGGAACTACGAAAAGAAAATTTCCTGAACGTTTGAAAGAACATAAAAGAGATATTTTGCAATATTGTCAGACGACAACACTTGCTAGATTTTATTTCAACAACCCTCACAGTTACATACACTTTAGTAATGCCAAGATAATAATTCCGTGTAATACTGCTATAGATGGCCTACAGAAAGAATCAATTGAAATTATGGTTAGAAGAGAGAAAGTTTGTAACGGTAACATCTCATTTAATGTCCCTAAACTTTGGATGAACATGTTAAAATAATCTTTTGCAACTAATTTTATTCATCTCGTATTTTTCAACGTCAAGTATCAACTGCTATTTTTGGTTTTAGCAAAGTTTGTCTCTTTTATTTTCAGTTCTGCATTTATGTGCATCGCCTCACTATAGATGTAGCTACTGCATGCCACAATTTTCATTCGATTTTCTTTATTTATTCATTTTTCATCTGATAGATGACGCCATGGCATTATCTTTCCTTAAATAATTTGAAATTTTATTTTATTTTTTGTCTGATAGATGGTGCCATTGCATGTTTTCTTGCTTGCGGTTGGTTAAAGCGATATTTGACTGGAAATATAACGAACCTTTTAGCTTCAATTGATGGTTTTGCTCTGTTTTTGGTAGCATTACGACAACTTTTTCCTGCTGAAGGTCACAGATGATGATTGAAACGTTGAATATCTTAACTTTATTTTAATGTTTGTGTAGTTTTTCGACTTTGCAAGAATTTATACACCGTTTAGTAAACTTGTGATTTTTATTTTCACGTTTATATGTTATTTTTTGTCGTTTGTACTTAAATGTACCTGCTATACAGATAATTCTCTGTTCGCTCATATAAATTGTGAAATAAATTGCTGTGTTTGGTTAAACCTATGTTATGGCCCACTTTCCGTAGATAACTCCGGGGAATATGTCACAAGTATGTTTATTTATTCCGAATTCATACTAGAAATTCTAAATACTTACTTTGGCTTCATTTAATTACAGACATTTCGTGATTACATAAAGTAAAAATTCTTCGTTCTTAATTTCTAGTGCGGATTCGGAATTTCTAAATCACTCTGTTGTACCACTTTCACTAAATTACGCCAAATGGCGTGTTATAAATATATATCAATGTTGTAAGTTAAGAAGAGGTCAGTTGAAGTCTGGGTTTCTTTTAAAGCTATTTTGTTTCTTAGTTTTATTTGATTTTAACTATATTATCTCTCCTGTCAGCTAATAAAAGATTATTTCAGTGAATGAAACCTTTTTTTAATTTTAATTTATTTAAACGTATTTTAAAGCGAAATATTTACATGGAGCAGTAATAACATTTAATTTATTTTTTAATTTATTTTAGAAAAAAGCGGACAAGTATCATGTATTCAGTGTCTGCCTGGTCATCGGGGTAGCTTGTGCAAGTCCTGTACGGCGGGGTACCAGTGGACTGAAGACAAATGTGTTCCTCTGAACTGCCTCAGCAATACACTCTGCGCAGAACAGAGGAACGCACCTGGCTGCGAAGATTGCATTTTCCTAGAGAATAAATTCCCAACCACTGCTTATCGGAGCAATGCAGGTAAAAATTTAAACATTGTATTTTTTATTCTTTTTAACACTATGCCGTCCGCACGTCTAATCGATTATTGCCGGTAGAACTAATTTACATCATTTTGCTTATCGCTGGCGTTTTTTCGAGGTTCTTGGGAAACAATAAATCGCCAAGTTTGCTAATTTTATCGTCAGTTTCCATAAGTTCTCAATCATGTCCCTCTATTTTCAATTCTATTATCTAATTATCTAGTATCTATTACCTATCTATCTAATATCTATCTAGCATATATTACCTATCTATCTAGTATCTATCTAGCATCTATTACCTAATATCGATTATCTAGTATGTATTACCTAGTATCTATCTAATAGCTATTATCTAGTACCTAGCTATTATCTAGTATCTAGTTATCTAGTATCTAGTTATCTAGTATCTAGTTATCTATTATCTAGTTATCTATTATCTAGTATTATCTAGTTCAATCAAATATCTAGTAGTATTTTCAATCTGTTATCTAGTTCCAATCTATTATCTATTATCTAGTTCTGAATCAACAGTTCTGAACACCACAATGGACCCACCGGCGCTTGCCCGATAATTTCCGTATGCCACAAACGTGGAGCCACCAGAGCTTGCCCTATAATTTCCGCATGGTACCAACGTGGAGCCACCAGCCCTTGCCCGATAGTTTTCGTATGGCACCAACGGGGTGCCACCAGACGACATAGTGTTAATTCTCTGATACATCTGTTGGAATCACATGAAGTTGTACTGTAAAACAATCTCCAAACGACTACGTAGACAATTTTATTTTTAATCTTTCATTACCAAACAGCGGATAATATGCATTCAAAACTGGAAACAAATATGCTCTATATAGTCTCCAAATATATTAGTGATGGGTATAGGGAATTATTTTGTTATTCGGATGAATCATTCGGGTATGCTCAAAAGCATAGCTGCCAACTTTCGTATTCTTTTTAATCAATTCAAACCAGAAATTGTATGAAAAAAAAATTCAGTTACTAGACACAGGCTCGATATTTTTTTAACCAAATTTGCATTTTTGATGTAGACTAAACACTCATATGCGTTTTAAAATTCCTAAATTTAAACGTTCTTATGGATTTTGACGGTGCAGCGCCCTTTTTTGACAAACATTTTAACAATATTTATAATTAATTGTACATATTATTTATGAACAACTTTATTAACGTCACTTATTTAACCTTTTCGCAGTTTTTTAATTAATGTTCCTTTTCAGGATATCTTGTGCATGTGTATGTATATTGTAACTTTTTAACTAAATGCCGATAGAGCATCGTAGCTGTAAATATCATAGGTTGGCTGCTTCGTTAAGCCTTACTAATTAAAAATTGTTTAACTTCTGTTTCAGACCGTGGAATAGCCGACGGTACATTACCCCTCATTGCCGTGGTTGTAACCCTGGGAGTTCTGCTGTTAGTGGCAGCTATGGCAACTTGCTATCGCTACTGGGATTACCGCCGTCATCAACCGAGGATACCTTTCTGGAGTATCGAACTTCAACAAGACGAAAAAACAGATCTTCACTCGCATTGCCAGTATCAACACCTAGATGCAGCAACAAATCGCGCCGTTAACCTCCCCAGGGACGAAATTGCTCCTCAGCCTATAGCAAATGGTGAAGTTGGCCGGCTAAACACTGATTCTATAAGACGAACTTACAACACTATGGACGTCTGATAAATCTTATTTAAATCATAGACTTGTATGAAGTAGCAAAACAACATGCATCACAAAAGCCTTTGATGCAAAAAGGCATGCGCCCTTCACAGTTGCTCTTCAACTGCATGAAAGACTTCCGCCGGTCCGAGACGACTGCTTCTGCTTAAACTACGTCATTACCTTTTTTTAAAAGCGTTTTTCATGGACTTTTGATTTTGATCGCTTTCGTTATGTGTATTTCTTTATGTGTTTTAATTGTCGTAATAAACCTCATCCATAGCAAAACTGATTTAAAACTTTGTCATAGTTTTTACGTTTAAATTAAAATATTGGAGATTTAGCTCTTATAAATGTTAGAAAAGAACATGGTATTCTAGAGAAATACACATAATGGAAGAAGGCAGATATATTTGAAAGAATGTTATTGAAAAAGTATTATTTCGTTCTCATCTTTTATTTTTGTTTTCTCAAAAACTATACAGTTGTTTCTGCCTAGTAGATTATTCCTAAAGTGTTAGGTTTAGAGGTATACTTCATGTTGCAAAAGTTTCAAATGTTGTTCTTTATTATTTTAAAAACAGTTCTAATCAAATTAGTTTTTCTTTTTTTTTTTGTAAAAGTTACGAAATTTACATTTTAATACGGTGTATAGGTTCTATATATTTATTTTTTATTCCTTGTTAGAGACCTTGAAGAAAGTTTATCTAAATATAGCTAATTTATAAGGGCAATATTAAAAAAATATATAGTATATTTTGCGAAATTAACTTTTGTGACGTAAATAGAGTTCAAAGTGATGGAGAAAAACCTTTAATACATTTTTGTAATAGGAAGTACACCTCTAAAATTAACGATTTAAGACAGCTATTAAGCAGCGATAACAGTATAAGAGAACTGAATTAGATGCATTGTAAATACAATATGTAAAGTTGCTTCATAATTTTTTGACAATCATATGTGGGATCATATATTGTTATATTGATGTAAAAAGGGCTTATTTTTATTCATTATACTATTTAATTTTATTTACCTATCATGTGTATCGATTTTATATCTCGGTTGTTTGGCGGAAGTCTCAACTTATTGTTACTTTTCAGCTTTAAATAGTGCTCTTGTCCTGTCACTGGGCAAATATTCAAGAGTATCAAATCTTCCACATAGCTTAAGATTATGCAAAATAACATTATTTTCATAATTTGATTGCATTTAAAATTTCTATAATGTAATATAATATAATATACCTAAGAAAATATGATTGAAAATTCCATGTATTCAGCAAAATGGATGCCTTAAAAAGCTAATAGTAATTTATCTCCCAATTCTAATATAATTATTTCCTTTAAAATATATATGTAGCATATATAATAAAATTAATTTACACTAATAAATAAACAAACAAATAAATAAAAGTCTTATTCATCAAGTTATTCCGGGCAAATTCATACATATTTTTTTTTATTTTTATGAAAAAGATTTATGTGATTCCAGCATAATTTTACTGTAAAAAATCTTAACCGTTTTTTATTTATTTATTTACATTAGTCACATAAATAGAACGATTATTTAAGCCCTCCTTTGTTGTCACATTCTCGATTAATTCACAAGTTATATTTTACTTACCATGAGTCACACTCGCGATTGATTCACAAAGTATATTTATTTTACTTATCATGAGTCATACTCGCAATTGATTCACAAGGTGTATTTTACTTACGACGAATCACACTCGTGATTAATTCACAAAGTATATTTTACTTATCATGAGTCACACTTGTGATTGATTTGCAAGGTATATCTTACTTACCATTATGGTCACGCACGTGATTGATTCACTTGATTCACAAGACAAACTTTACTCGGTGCTCGCAGCGTACATATTTTCCTGCATTTGAGATGAAACTGTTATTTGAGATCAAAATTTTTCATGGTAGACTCTTTTAATATCTCCAATAGAAGCATAAGCTACAAATTTACAACGTTAAACACGCTCAAATTACACCACCATGACATTAAACTACACACGGCCATTTCAAGGATACCCAGATCCCTTTGATGAGCGTGAAAAGAAGCATAAAAATATGTCATGGTGATGTAATTTGTGCGTTTCTAACGTTGCAAGTTTGTGGCTTATGCCTCTAAAACTCGCACAAAGTGATTTTTTTCTGGTTATTTGCAATAGAAGTCTACAATAAAGGTATCGTATTAAAATAGTGGTAACAAAATGAGAAAATTTGAGCTGCGGGTTCTGGTTTACTTTACATGAGTGACACTCGTGATTAAAACGAATTAAAAGACATGCAGTAGTTTCAGATTTACTATGTGTATAAAGCATATAATTATTTACTATTGTGCATGTTTTTTTTTCTTCACAGCAATTTTTAAATCAAAAATTGTAATAAATATGATTTAAATCATTGTATGCTGAGATAAAGTACTAAACATACAAATATTTCAGAAAAAAAATTTAAATTTAAGAAAAGAATTTAAAATCATCTAATCTAGAAATTTAAATCTCATCAAGTCTGCTAAAATTTCTGGAAACTAATTATTAGTTTTCAGTCTAACTTAGAATACATTTTGTTGAAAAATTGAAAGAAAAATAACGATTAGCACAACTTTTAGAGGCATAGTCAAACTAATTTAATGATAATTATTAAACTCTAAACGTTAATTTAAGGAATATTCATAGAAATAATGTAAAGCTTAAAGGAAAATGTTTTTGTATTCATAATATTTATGAATATCGATTTGAATTTTTCAGAAAGATAATTAGGTGAGATTATTATATAACACAGTGTTTTACTTTTAAAAATATATATGCAATTCCTTTATTTCTTCAACGTTGCAGAGAATACTCGCTTTATAAAACTTGCAACATTAATTATGCGATTAGTATTTTAAATTATATTTATCAAGAAATTTATCCTCTTCGGTCCCTGGGTCCTCAAATGGGGACCTCTGTTCATTTCATTATAAAAACTAAAATGCCCGATTTTTTTACATTTTCACATCACTTCTTAATAGCTGAATGTTTTTTGCGTTCAAAGCAAACGAATAAATGGCAGCATCTAAGCTGATTCCTACATAAAAAAAAATTTATTTTCATCTGAGTTTGCAAAATGCCTAAAAATGCCCAAAAGACAGTATGACCAAGAAGAATTGAAGTGAGAAATTTTCATAAGTATTTAACTTAAATATTTTTCAATAAAATTTTTTTAGAATTATTTACTTGTGTGTACCTAGATTATTTACTTGTGTAAAGCTCTTAAATTTGTGACTGCGTTAATTTAGGTTAATGGTTATTAAATTGATGTTTTAAGGGAGTTTGTAGTTTTAGATCCATATTTTTTAACCTAAATTGCTAATAGCCTAAAGGATCAATTTTAGAAAAGATATTTTTTCTGTCATTTAAGATGTCATTTTGTTTGGAAAAAACCAATTAATAAGCATTTGTGTTATCATTTTAGCTTCGGAACTGAAGAGGATAAAGGGAAAAACTGACAAGTTTTTAGATAGCATTTTCTTTTGAAATCAATCAATCACGTTTTTGACTTTTTGCTATTTCTAAATGTTATTTCTTATTATTATTAATTTTGGAAACTTTTTTTAAATGTAAATGTAAACAGGAAAATGCTACTAATATATAACTTATAAATAATAATAATATCAGAAGTTTAATACACTGCAGACAATTGATATTATATAGTGTGATTCAAATAAAATGGAACCGAAGATGGAAAGCTTGGTTGCCCATGAAAACTGAGAACTACGCTAATTTGAATTTTAAGGAGGTCCAGGCTACTTTTACTTTGATGACATCCGAATTGTTTAAGTAAAAAAAACAAAATCTCATATTAGAAGCTATAATAGACTGCCACCAATTAATATGATTATGTGGTGTCCAAATAAAATTGAACCGAAGATGAAAAGCTATGTTTCCCGTGAAAACTGAGAACTGTGCTAATTTGAATTTTAATGCAGCCGGGCAACTTTACTTTGATGGCGAAAAAAAAAAAAAAAAAAAAAAAATCAAACATCTTTTAAGTGCAAATTGACTCGTTTTTTGGTTTTCACGTAATAACAATACTTTTCGTGTAAGTCTCGCGGTTTTATTTCGGCTATTCTATATTACAAGCAATTAATTAACACATTGTTGAACAGTCGCAAGTATTCTCGTGTTTATTTAACCAAACATAATTGACAATGACGTATTCTTTATTTCGCTCTATCTACTTATTTTTGCTTGAATAGAATGTTGATAAATTTCTACTTTATAAATATGCGAATTTTTGTCATACATTTATCAAAGTCAGGTTTTCTTAGATTGTAAGAAAATTTTTATTAAATGCATACATTGTCACATATTTCTTCATGCATTAACTTGGAAAATCTATTTAGGGTATCAATTTACAAAAGACCTTCAGAAAAGATTATACTATTTTAAAACCTAAATTTATTACAAAATTGCTAGTCAACAATGTGTTAAATGTAAGTTTGAACTTAATATATACTTCCGGAAAAAAAACTGGAAATTGAAGCTGTAATTGTCTCGGTATAATTAAGGATTTAATGTTTACTTATAATTTTTAGAATGTAATAGCATTTTGCTTCTGTTAATGATGCTAAAACATCGGAGAATGATAGCAAAAAAAAAAAAAAAAAATATATATATATATATATATAAAAGAGTGTTTTCTAAATTTAACAATATTCTCCTTTTTATATTTAATTCGGTTCTAATATGCTTATTATTCGAACCGATCAAGCATAGTATTAAATATTCCATCATCTTACAACATAAAAAATAAATAAATAGTTTTTCTGTGATTTAGAGTTAATACAAAAATTAGTTTACAACCCAGTTTAAATTTTTCACAGTAATAATAATAATATATATATATTAATGACAAGAATAAAAATAACAAAAAATATGAATTTATTTTTTATTATTTTAAAATTTGTATTTTTTCCACAATACAGGCTGGAAAGCTGATATAGAAGTCAAGTTCAAATATTTTCAATATAAGTTGAAAATACACAACGCAATAACAGAAACAGTAAAAAAAAAATTTAAGAAAAAATGTAGGAATAAAAATTAATTAAATAAAATCTTTAAGCATTTATTTTTCGCGATGCATACATGAAAACGGAATTCTAACATTTTCGAAAATTGAAAAAAAAATAATTAAAGGCTAAAGAATAATTAAGTAATTTCAATAAATGTATGGCGTTTTTTTAGAAAGCCTGCACAAAGTAATGAAAAATTGGACAAAGGGAAGTATTATTAAGGCGTGTAAATAACAGGATTTGTAAAAAGAACAAAATTGTCAAGAAGCTTAGTTACAAAAATATATATGGTTATTCCCTTGTTAATACATTGCCCTGTAATTAACAATGAGCACTTTTTATTGATGCCTTGCACTATCTTGTGATCTCAACATCAAAGTGTCTATCTGTGTATGTTTATCGTATAATTTTTGTGTAACTGTTTCGTGAAGCTTTTTATATGTAATTGTTTATATTTGATTTTTAGATATGTATAATATAGAGTTTGTATGAATACATAAGTTTTTTTATGCAATCTTATAAAACAGCGTTATTCATATTTAATTTAAATATTTATACAGAAAATTCAATAATGCAAGAAAATCTACTCAAGGGTTGTCCAAACTGTTAATTTCTTCGTGCTATATTTGATGAAAGAACATGCCACGGGCTGCATATAGGCTATGTTAATAATAAAGATGGTTATTAATCAAATGTTATAGTAAATATATGATATTTACATCAGTAAGTGTGGACAAATGTCGTAGAAAACAACTCTTGTCGAATCTTCTCTTTTTAATCAACTTACTAATCGAAAGTAATAGTATAAATATATGATACTCAAATCAATAAATATGGAAAAATTTCGTAGAAAATAATCTTTGACGTATTTTGTTTCTTCCTTTTTCTTTAATGCTTTGATTCAGTAGGATCACAAGGTTTAATCATTAAACTATAAAATACACTGGTCATGAGAGAACATTAAGACCAGTCTTGTAATATTGAGTTAATCCTTATAGGTTATCTGATTATAGCATACACGGAATATAATGAACTCATTTTTTTCAAGAATAAATTTATACTTGCACAACTTTGTATGGCAGTAATTTTAATTAATATATTATGGATTTCACAAACTTAAATAAAACGTGTATTAAATTATGAATACTTTAAGAAAATTTATATGTTGGACCGCGATTATTGTATTGCTGAGCTTCATGCAGTTCGCGGACCACGTGTTGGACAGTCCTGCTCTACGCACTTTAATTAATTAAAAAAATTCATAATATCTGTAGATTATATTATGTTTTAGAATATATTGCTGGAAACATAAAGATTTCTTAATACCGGAAATTCTTCAACCTGTAATAAATCTTCAATTATTATGTTCAAAAATGCAGATAGGTTAACAGTAATAATGAACGTCTGATCAATATACAAACTTTTCTTTTGTTGCTTTATGTTTTCATCTTTGTTTGAAAGAGTTTTTACCAAAGAAATAAAGCTTTAGCATTAACCCAATGAAGTTATTTTTAAATGGCTATCAATACAGAAAATAAAAGGATTTTTTTCTGAAAATTTGCATGCAGATTCTGAAATTGTATATTCCATAATAATCGGTCAACAGGTTTAGACCAGCAGAAAAATGATAATGTTTTATTTGATAAGATGAAGTTTCTGAATTCGCATGTTCAAACTACAAACGGCATCGATAAGCGAGAAAACGCTACATGCATATATACAGACCAATGTATCAGTGAGACCCGAGCTCGTCATGTAATTTGTATGACAGAAAAATCGCATGATGATTGCTAGTTATGAAATGACTCCATTGGGTTATGACCTACTTGTTTAAATTTTAGATCTCTCTACACGTGTATTATTAGAAACTTGCCATGTTCAGTATTATATTTACTTGCTTTTTTATTACTGTTGCAATAATATCATTAGTAGTTTCAAAACAAGTTTTTATTGTTTTTCTTTTTTTTTTCCTCTTTTTTGTTCCAGATGAATAACATTATTTCGTCATTTTTCTTCGTGAGTCATACAAACAATCTTACTTGTATTTGTCCCAAGAGATTTGGGGAAAGAAATTTTTGTTCAGCATTGGCCAGATTGGGCCATATCGCTATAAGGTGTATTTATTGAGTGGGCTTTTGGTGTAAAAGTGACCTGAATTATATCCTAGCAAAAATCATCTGAGTATATAATCGTAGACATGAATTACAATTCTTGTTATCCATCTCCCCGAATTCTTCTTATGGCAATTCTCACTAAGAATATGTCGATTTACATTCAAGGGGTATTCTTCTCAAAATATAAGCTTGAATCCTTGCAGTATTACAGTTTATAATAAGTGACTGCAAAAAAATAATTACTTTCATTTCTGTTCTGCTACTACGGATGGAAAATATGTGTGAAGTATGGTCAAACATATCAATTCAAATGCTATAATAAAATATTTATTGATAGAAAATGTATAGTAACAAGTATAAAAAATAAAATAATACATGTCTATGATAGAGAAAAATAAACAGTTTAAGTTATTAGGGGGCAACATCACTTTGACTCCTTGAAATGTAATACCCTTTCGAGATTTTTTTAAAAAAGAAAAGCGAGATGTTTATAAAAATTCATTTACACTAAATTATTATACGTTTATTAAAGTAAACAATCTTTAAAAAATATATATATTAAAGAATGACAGCTGGACATTTGATGAGAGGGAGTGTTTCGAAAAATAGGGATCAAAAGGTAGACATGATAGCACATCGTAGACTTAACGTAGAGCAATGAAACAAATATTTTACTTTTTTTTTAAATCCAAAAGTTAATGAAATACGTAGACTTTTTAACATTATACATTTTTAGTTAGATTCAAAAATCGATTAAAAAAATATCGATTAAAAAAAAACGTAAATGTTCAACCAAACTTTTCGTTGCCTAAAGTTATACACAAAAGCAAGATTTCAATATTTTTAAAAGGAAAAAAAAAACTGCGTATTTCACTAGAAAAATATTTGAGAATTAATTTTAAAACGATCAAGTTGATTGATGAAAATTGGCAGACTTGGAATATCCATCAATTTTGAAAATACTGTTATGAATAAACGCTTTTAAAGTTTTCGTTATTTTTTAATCACGGTGGGAAGTTGTAATTCCGAAGCACAAAAAGTGCTTTTTCATTTTTGATATGGATTTCTTTATTCAAAAAAAATATTTTCATCTGTCTAAAGAGTACATTAAACGATATTTTAAAAACATATAGAAATTTCGAACTAGTCTGAAAGTGGTGTTACTTCTTAAGTAACTCATTGTAATTTTTATAATTCTATAACAGATACTTTTTTTTTCAAAGTAAACTTCTTTTCTGCAAAAAAAATATAAATATTGTGAATTTTAGCGATAAAAAATAAATATTTAACCGATTTTAAACATTATATTTAACTTTAAATATAAATAATATATATATAATGTATGAGGTTTCTTCTAACATATCAGTAAATCAGTATACTTTTTAAGATTTCAATATATTTTATTGATGCTATTGCACAGTAAAATCTGTGAAAACGGAATTATCTTAAAAGGTAAAGTTTAGTAGTCCAATGCGAAAGAATACCTGTTTAAAACGGACTTTTTTACTCGTCGCTGGTTACTCTGTTTCCACAGGTTTTACTGCATTTTTATGCTCTTTTTATAATTTGTGATTTATGTTTATATTATGTACATTGTTTACTTTCGGATTACTTCTACGAGAAAAACAGATTTATAAATTATTTAAAAAGAAATTTTCGCAACAACCTTTGAAACTTTTTATATTTTGAGTATCGTTTTACAAGAAATCAAAATGTTTCGGTATAAAACACTGTACAGGAATGTCTAGACTATGCAAAATGTAAGTGTCAAATGCAATGTGAACAGCTTCCATATCCGGTGAAATGTGATCAAAGTGAACTTTTATGGTGATTGTATATGTGTGAGATATGTAAAATGTGTGTGTTATTTATTTTTGTATTTATAATTTGCGTTTTAATATTTCTGTTGTAAACGTGTTTGCAGAATTAAATACTAGTATTTTCAATGTGTCTCTTATATTTTTATATTGTACATGCAAGTAAAATGCGATAGTGTTATGAAACGGTTGATGAAATATAAGATATTCTATGAGTACTATTCAATAAATGATATTTCGAAAGAAATGTGAATATCGGAGCAGATGATTGACCAGTGAAATTTTCCGTGAACAACCAGAAATAAATGCATTGTATGAATATACAAAGAATTATCCGTTCTGTCATTTGATGTTTATTTTCCTATAAACGAAGTTTTTTTTTAATAACATAAATATACAAGTAAGCCACTGGAAATTAAAACAAAAAAATCTGTACAACATTAAAAACCAGAAAATATTGCACAAGAAATTTAAATTTTATTCCTAGGAATTGGCTTTTCAGTTTGTGAACAATCATTTGTTTTAAAATTTTAGTTTATTGGAATTTCCTAAAGATTTTCTTTCATCGATTATGGCATGGTTTAAGCGTATTTACTTTTCAAAAATGATTTGTTGATTTCTGTTTCGTCAAATAAGCTCGCAAAATTATCTAACAAAAATAGGCACTTAAATATTTCTTTATTATATAATGAAAATTACGTCTGAAATTTAATAAATAACTGTTATAATATATTTTTGTAAATGTGACTAATTATGAATAAAATTTACAAACTTTTTAAAATATTTTAAAAAATCGCACCTAAATCTGTAGCCAGTTGAATTTTTTTTTAGCTAACTGAAGATTTTAGTCAGTAGAAAAGGCTTATTGATTCGACAATTTTTTGCTCGTTCTACAGAAATTATGTTCGCTATAAAAGATGCTTTGTATGTTTTTAGTGCGTGGTGGTATGTAGGTTTAAAAATAGTTATTATGGATTATAAATTTCATCTAAAAATGAAATGTCCTGATTCAAATCATCATATTAGTATTTCTTAGGGATTAATAGAAAAATAAAATTTAAATAATTTAACTTTATTTGAAATTATAAAAATTATAAAAAAAAAAGAATATTTAAAATTTTTCTGCTTATTACTTGAAAGATTCACAATAACAGGAATTAACTGAAGATAAAAATGATCTTTTTTAGTGAAAGGCCTTTTTTTTTTTTTTTTTTTTTTTTCGCTTCAAATAAGAGGAATAAGTTTACAGGGTGGCGTAAAATACTGGGTAATTTTAACTGACGCGAATAAACGCAAGACAAATTAGATTTAATGATTGAAGCGTATGTATAGAGCATTAAAAATGACATTAACTATGACACTTACCCGTCACTTTATTTCTTCAAGACGACTTCGAAAGACGTGTTTCATCTTGCTGTACATATTTTGATAGTCAGTACAAATGTAATGTAGTAAAAACTATGAAAATGGAACCTGTCTCTAGCGCAATCCTGCCTTAAACGGAAAAGATTTTCACGTCGAAAATAATAGCATAGATTATATTTGCTAAGAGGGAAGCCTGTTTAAACTAGAATTTCTTCTTAGTTTCTTGGGCTTTTACGGCATTTGCGTTATTTTCTCACCGCTTCAGTGCTCCACCATTACTAAATAGCAAAGATTTCTTAATAAACTCTCTCACCGCGGTCTAAATTTTAGCAATACAGTGTCACTTAACCTTAGATTCAAAATTTTTCGGTTTCCCTACTGCGCAGTATAATATTATGCAGTCCACAAGTCTTTAAATTAAATCTTTTCTCCTACATTTTAAAAATGAGTGAATTTCAATATTTTCTTCTTTATCTTTAAACTAGCCCTGATCACCAAAAATACGCATTTCATTGTATAAAGATGGAAATAGTTCAAAATGTGCAAAAAAAAACTAAAAACCAAATTGAGTAAAAAAAAAAATCAATAAAGTTTATAAATGCCAAAACCATGGGCATTTGTCTGACACTTGTACACTAGCTTTGTGTTTAAATTTTTAAAGATCAAACATTTAAATTAATTATTTTTATGTTTACCCAACATTTATCTATAGCAGAACCGATTTAGCTGAATCGATTATAGTAGATATACTGTATAGCAGAATCAATTTTCTAAATCATGATTTACATACTTTAAAAAAATATTACTTTTCCGTAGCGACACATGAAAATTGTCTTTTTTTATACATGAAGCTGATGTTGCTATTTTACGATAAATAAATGTTGAGTAACATAAAAATAATTAATTTAAAAGTTTGGGATTTAAACAATTTAAATTACAAATTATTAAATTAAAAAACTAATTTATGTTTCAAACTACATGACAGGCCCCTATAGATTTGGCCTTTACTAATGATTTCTGGTTAGAATCTTTTACTATAAAAAAAGTTAGCATATTTGCGCTTTTGGTGATACATATGAGAAAAATTCGGCGCATATGTGTGCAAATTGTGCAAATAGATAAAAATGTTTTAACCAAAATGTTATATTGAGAGTATTTTTTATTATTATTTTTACAGAGATATTAAAATCAAATGATGAAGTCTAATTTTAATAATTTATGGAAAGTATGTTTTTAATGGTCATTAAATTCAGTATGAGAATATTCGATATACTTTTTATTGATTACTTGATTGAATAAGTACAAATTTTAGGTTCTTATATAATTGTACGTATAAATTTAAAACAAAATTTTGACAAATCTTTCAGTGAATTTTGAAAGAAAAATAAAGCTGAATTAGAGAATATTTAAACGGTAACTCAAATAAAAATGTCCAACAATAAATGAAATATTAAATTTAAATCGAAAATATTTGTATGCTTATTCGGTTTCCATAAGACAAGATGATAATATTTTCATAAAATTAACTTTTTTATATGATTTTATATTATACATTCTTTGGCTTAAATATCCATATATTTTTTTAAACAATTATTGCATAAACAAATAAATATATAATTTATAGGTTGTTTTGTATTAGTGTACGTTAAAAAAATGTATATTAATGCATAATTTTTCAGTTAATGGGAAAAGAAAATTCTTTTAAGTTTGAGACTCATTAAAGATTTAACCAAACTAAGAAGATATAATGTAAAAGTCATAAGAAAACATTTTAAGTTTATTATATATGCACTTATTTCATTTCATTCTATTATTTATTTTTTCTCTCTACTAAAAATCATATTAATTAAAGATTTTGTGTAAAAAAGTTAACTAAATAAATGCATAAATGATCTTTTTATAATAACTGTTGTAAATATTAATAAGAATAAGACAGAATCACAGCGATTTACAGAAAACACTTGTGTTTTATTTTTTGTAAAATTTTACTTTTCAATTTTTATGTTTACTAAGAGAAAATGATAGCAACCGAACTGTATATAAAACCACCAGCAATGTGATATTTAGTGTAAGAACTGCTTTTCTCTCTGCACTTAGCATGTGTTGTATGTTTCAGAATCCTGCAAATGTATACTAGTCACTCTGAAAGCTTTGTTGAATGGTAACTACAACTCTTTGTACATAAATGTCAATATTTTATTTAAGACATGTAAAAAATATGTGTAACTGTTTTCTATGTCTCATGTTTTTTATTTACTATTCCATAGTTTCTGAAACTTTCATTTGGTGTATGAATTTTCAAATTTTATTTTTTAGCAAGTTTTAAAGGTCCGGTAAATATCTAGGAATCAATATAAAAACTCTTGAATATATATCTTTGAACCTTTGTAATAAGTGTTCAAAAGATGTATTTTTATTTTCGGAGTGCTTTTCCATATTTATACATATTTATTGTCAGCTCATGTTCTTAATAAAATGCACTGTAGATTGTGTTTTCTGATTTCTTTGATGATACATTAAAATAATCTTTCAAAATAAATAGATGGACCAAAAATTTAGTAGTAGCTGGCTAGAACTTGCTATTTATAGTGCATATTATAATGAAATTGCACTGAAAGGAAACCACCTTCATCTAGAGCGAATAGGTAGTCATTTTCTAAATCCCTAAACTAGAAATATAGATTTCCGAACTATGCGAATAAGGTAAACAAATAAAATGAATAGACGAAATGATCGAAAATTTCTATTCTATAGTTTTCTAGGTCATTAAACGATACATTATATTATGAATCGTTTGAATTGCGAGAAAATATCACTTGATTTCTAGAATTAATTTATAAACTAGTATTATAGTTACTAAAACTCAGTTCTTGTGTTCGCATTTATTTACAAAGATTTTTAAATAACTTTGACCACGATAATATAGGAAAATGCCCTTGAATTTTAATAGGGATAACTAGAACTCTCTAACAAAGGGAACTAGAATTTATAAGGATGACATGGAACTATTTTTTCTAGAGCCACAATTTATTTTCTAGATTCCAATTGCATAATTTTTTCAGTGTGGGTGACAATTTTGATAAAACTCCAGCCATTAAAGAACTATAAAATTTCATGGCTATAATTTATTAAAATAGTTCGGGACACTAAAATATTAAAAGAAATAACTTTTTACATTTTTCAATAAAAAAAAAATACTCTGATAAAAATAAATAAAATGACGCAAACCGCTTGTAAATACTCAATTACTAGGAAAGTTGGATAAATAAAAAGCCAAAAGTTCTTGAGTAGTAAAGATTTACTTAAGTCTCAACATTTACCATAAATGTTCAGGTATTTATTCCACTAAGCTACTAAGCAGGCGATATCCCGTTCCCATAAAAATCTTAAGGGTTTTCCGAGAATAATTTCCAAACCACATCCTTTACGTCATTATCAGACTGGATGTGTTATCCTCTGTAAGTGCCCTCAGTTCACTTAACACTTCAAAATCACAAAGTGAAAGGTCTTTGACGCAAGGCTGTAAGGATGTAATTGACGACATTGTATTTTAATTTTCGAGGGAGATTATGAGTTTCACTCTTCGTGTTTGGGTGAGATTACTCTTCAAGATGGACATTGCCGTCCGAAAGTTTTCCAGGTCGTTACAACTTTAACAACTCTCGCAATGAGGTCATGTTTTTCCCTATAACGTTGTGCATTAAGCAAGATTCCACGTTCAATGAATTAATAAGCAATAAACTACTTAACCACAATAGTTACTTAAACTACTTAACCACAATTAAATTGATTGATAAGGTTATCATACGAATTGAATATTTCCAACTAAACGAAAAAATGTCCAAGCCGGGAACCGAACCCAGATCCTTGGCTTATAGGGTCAATGCTCTACTGTTTCTAACTGGGCCGAAAACCGGTGAGCATATTTCGCTCAGATAACTAATTGATAATAACATCTGGTCTGCCATGTAGAGAGCTCAACAGAATAAATCGGAGGTAAATGAACTCCATATAAACGATTGGTACGTAGATAAATAATAGTTTGTACGTGTTTAAATAATAGTACTAGAATGACAGACTAGATGTTCTTACCAATTAGGTTATCTGAGTGAAATATGCTGGCTGGTTGTCGGCCCAGTTAGCTTAAACAGTAAAGCATTGGACCTGTAAGCCAAGGATCTGGGTTCGATTCCGGGCTTAGGCATCTTTTCGCTCAGTTGGTAATAAGAAATGACTCTTTCAAGATCGTCGGAAGCATAATGGCTACTGTACGCTGCGCCTAATGTTCTTTTTACTAATGTCAGTCGACTACGCTCACCATTTGACATTTCATTCCTGTATGAATTTTACTCTGAGAATGCTAACAATCCTTCTACGCTTCCCTAGCAGTTTCCTATTTGTAGGTGTCTCGTTCTAGACTTTGGGCTTATTATTTATTGAACGTCCCTAACAGATCAAAAGATAGGATGAATGCATCAGTAATTGATATTTAGTTGAAATTTCCTCAAGTTTTATTTTACAATACAATTATTGACATATTTTTCTTCAGAATTCCCGCAAATTCTAATTAAGGTATCATGATTCATATATTAATATTTTCTTTTCTAGAATGTAAATTATTTACAGTATTAGTTAACAAATGAAATGGCACCAGCGATTTAACACTTCTTTTTCTGTGTAAAATCAATATCTTAATATTTCAAGTGAAAACTCTTGCTAAATGACATGTATTCCGGGTCTCTCTGATCTAAAAGTCAGGACATTTATTACAACATAGTAATTCACAAATTAATAAATTTAGAAAAGTGACATATTACTGACTAGCTGACCCGCCCGGCGTTTCCTTTCTCGTGCCATATTTTGACGGGAACGGATTCAAAAAATGGCAAAATAATTTACATTTGAAAAGTAAGATTTATATAAATATATATGTAGAAAAACGTAATTTAATGGAAAACGAATACGATAAGAAGCCCTCCTCACGTATTTATAACCATCGGATGTTTGCATAATTTCGCCAGAACATACTAAGGCTTCCTAAGAACATTTTAAGTAAAAAATTCGAAAATTGATATTTTCGCCATTTCCGCATGTGTATGAAGGATAGCGAATCCCCTTAGCAAAAAATAATAATAAATAAAATAAAATATAAAATGTATTGCGTTCAAACTGAAGTTCTCAGCTGTAACTTTGTTCTTCGAGCAGACAGATACAACTTCAATAAAATTTTCACTGCTAGTGTCAAGAAACGCAATCTGACAAAACATTTTTTGGGTTGGATAATATAGCAAATAAGTTTTTTAATTCGGGTCTATAGGAATTTGTCCTTACATGTACATGACTTATAGGGAACTGGGAAGCACTCCAGGATGCTTTAGAAATTAGCTTTCGGAGCAGATTAGTCCTGAAGGCATGACATTAACCCACCATCTGAATTTAACGATGCATTTTTCTTTCAAGTTAGTTATATGGAAATTTTCGATTTCTCTACGATTTTCTCCGTAAATTTGTTTGTTGACAGAATCTTCAAGTCCACCACTCTTATTGCGTATACCGATACCGAACTCTAAATCACTAATTTTGCATGCACACTTATAACCTTTAAATAGCGAGACGTTTCAACCATTGGCATGTTTATAAAGACGAGATATTCTCAAGGCTTGCTTTTCCTTTTTCTAGCCAATCAGCTTAAACTTCCGTGTTTTCAACAATTGACATTACTGGAGAATTCTTCAAGTAGTCCCCTCTGACCAGCCCCAATATTTAAGCGAATGAAAGGATGTACTCGATTGACCTTTAATTATTTTTCGTCTTTTAAGAAACAATAAGTTCTGATCGATATTTCAACAGATCGTCTTCTAAAGCTAACAAGTCAATAAAAAAGATTCCACCTGAAGTTAAACAACAATCATCTAGCGTTATAAAATCTAAGATTGATATCGAGGCAAAGCCTGCTACATGGCAACTTATAAAACAAGTTTCGATCCTATCACCAAACTTCCAAAGCTACTAACACTACAATTATATTTCTGATTTACAACATGATTCTAATCACGTTAATCTACTCACTTTTTGTCATTATTTGGAATTTTTATCGAGATTTCTTAAATGAAAGTTAGATGACAAACGCATTGGCAGACATGAAGATTTCTTATGATAAAAATATTTTAATAAAATCCATAAATTAATTTTCTGATTTTTTTTTCTAAAACTGTTACACATATTTGCAAAATGTAATTATACGTACAAAAGTGAACTAAACCGGGATGTATATTTATACAACTGAGAAAAATGCACTCAGCTAATTTACAATAAAAAATATTACAAGAGATTTGGTTGAAATTAATTTAACTAAAGTATTAATCATTTGTTTTATATATACATTTACGTAATCTTTCCATTTTATCCAATTAATATTTTTCTAGGGTGACAGTTTCATGTATTAATGTATATTAAGCATAAAAAAACTAAATCTGATATTCGGTAATTATTTTAATGTAGGCGTATAATTAACTATTCCCAGCGCTACATTTTGACACTTTTAAAGATAACTCAGTTAAGTATAGTATTTTTATTTATTATTAGGCTTTTTTTACTGTCGTTGCTGTTACATGATGCGAATTCTATTTTTTAGAAAAAAATGTCGAAGCGCATATCGATTATCTCCATCGTATATTAAAAACTAATGTAGTTTAAAGTGATTCATTTTAAAATAATTATTTTACAATTTCTGGCAAGGGATTATTTTAGGTAATGTAAGTAGGTGACGTATATATAAATTTTAAATTCCTTAAAAAATCTTAATTAATATTAAAATTTCATTTTAAGTTAACTAAAAATATTAATTATCCTATATAGCGCCACTCCATTATTGTATGCATCTACTTTTGTCCCTAATCAAAATATTTAATAAATCCATATAAATCTATTAATTATAGTTTTTACTTATAGCTAAACCTTTAATATATGTTTTAGCTGTGAGAAATTTCGAAATAATTGTTAATATCTTTGTTTTTCTCGTGGGATCATAGGTGACAAAACAAAAATTTCTGAATTCATTAACATAGGAAACCTGTAGTAAAAATGGATGACGCAAAAAATGGCGTTAGGAACAAAAACGTGCATTGCAGGTTAGAGTATATAAAATTTCATTTATTAATCTAATAAACATGACCAGTAAACTTTTGAATTATTTACTTATATATAAAAAATAATAATAATTCGTCTTTGGCGCAAAAAATACTTGACTGACCTGTAAGCAGAGGCGTCCAAAAAGCAAAGACTTGTAGGACTCACGCCCTACCCCTTCAAATAATGGCATTTTTTAAATCACATAAACTCGCTGAAAGGCTATTGTTGCGTGTTTTCACTGTTTGATAATTAATCTCTGAAAAAAATGCCACTAGAAATAAAGAAGTACTACAAATATTGACTACATTTGAAACAGACAAATCTGAAGACTAAGGCTATCGTCAGCTTTACAAATCGCAGATTTACATTGAACTCATTTACAGTGAACTCGAATTTCTTTCATATTAGAATTACTGCAAGTGATATTTAAAATAGCTTCAGAAGATTTAACTTTTACGAATTGCAATGGGAAAAACGATTGCATGTACTAGTGCTGCAGGACTGTTTACTTTTGGGGAAAACGTTTATTAACTTTAACAGGACAGGTGGTTTCAATATTGGCTAGAAAGCATCTCTTCTTTAAAGAGGTTATTGCTACCCTCCACGAATTTATTGTTAACTTGTTCTTTGGGGTGGAATTATTAAAAATAACTGTGAGATAAGTAAGAGCTTGCTAGATTTTAAGATAGATTTGTGCTTAAAAATTATGACTCCTCGCCGATACTTAAAATACGCGTCCGCAAAAGGTTAACTGGATAATGATAATTCTCTAAAAATCAGTATTATTAAATTAATTTTCAAAAGCTCAATGTATTTGTGAAGACAACTACTTGACCTCCTCTCATAATTTGTGAATTGCAATGCCACTATTTATAACTGTTTTTCAACTACTTTTTTTTTAATCTCACGGCAGACTGGAACTAAGAGTTAAACTTCAGTGTGACACTTGAATCACAGTGAATATACAAAAGAAATACACATTTCAAATTTGTTAAGCGATATAAATCAAATAAACAGAAAATAATGTTTTAATTTGAAACAAAAAGGATAATAAAGGAAAATCTTGAGGATTTGTTTTTTACTTTTTTTTTCTTTATTATACATTACAGTTTAATTATTTTAATTATATGTGACTGCAGACGCCATCTGACACCATTGTAGCACACCGTGTGCGCCAAGCGTATACTAATTATATCTATACATGAAATAAATGTGATTGTCAGTAATGTTTTTATCCATGAGATCATGTTTCGTTATGCAATCAACATCATTGGTGATCCGACATGGTTTGTAATGTAAGAGGTCTACGAAATCATCTTCCTGCTCATCACAACTTCAATAATTGACGTAGGTACATTAGCTATTAAAATTTTACAGTCAACTACGCTCAAACCAAGCTCTGTATTCATTAATTTTTAACCAAATGTGTACATTTTTATATTAGCAGAAAATAATTGCAAGGGCAATTTTTGGCATATTTAAGAGGTGGAATGCATGATACATCAGAGCCGAAGTCTGCAAAATTTTTTAAATGGGATCTATCATCAAAAACATATATGAAACAAGATTTAAGAGTTATTAGCCTTGACGTCATCAAAATTTGCATGTCGATAGCCGAGTCTAGTTTTACGGATATTCATCGACGACAAAGATGCATGGATCACAGCATTTACGATTATTTTTTCAGAATCTTTAATGATAATAGCAAAATGTCTCAGAGCTGACTGACGATGTGATAATTCGAAATACCTCCCATGATACCTGTCTCTCGAATGCTCTCTCAATATTCTGTAAACTTTTTGGTATAATTTGCCAATTTACGTGAGGAGTGTGGACTTTTGACTCAGCGGCAAATAGATAGAAAGCACTGGATTATCACGGGAAAGTTCAACACGATCCACTTACGCCAATAGAATTCGACGATTTTATCTCCCATTTTCGCCAAATTTTTGCGTGATTCTAAGATCACAGAAAAAATGCTTTGGATGCCTGCTGGGAGCTTCTCAAACTACGATGATTTTAAGTGTTGGTCTGGAATTGAACTTCGGGCATATTGCTACATTTTCCTCCTCAACAAATGGAATGGTTTTTCGTCACCTAACTTCAGTTCCGATAACAGTTTCCGAATTTTTTTATTTTCGGATTAAGAAAATTCTGGATTTAATCTGTCTTTTAAAGTTATTATTTGTTCTGAGTTGGTGGTCTTAAACACGGCAGATAAGGTTTCAGGATCTATTGCTGAAACAATGTTATACGTTGCTGAATCAACGGTAATACCGTATTACTCAACGTTACTTTCAGCTGGCGCGAACCAAAGTTTCATGTTGGATTTCCACGAAAATAGTAATTTGGTGCATTATTTAGCGATTTGTACGTTGTTAGTGTCAGTGGTGTCCTCCGGTATATGTAACACAAGTTGCTAAAATCTATTAATATTGCTAGTAATTAAGAGTAAAACAAATCGAAATTAAAAATAATGATTTCGTAAACTAGGTATATTATTTCTAATCAGAGAAACGAAATTTGCATCTTTCTTTCGTTTTATTGCGGCGTTTCGCATAGTCCTCGACAGCGCATCAAATTAAAACGTCATAATGGCTAAGTATTTAAAACTCTTTAGAGTCACCAAGGTCACATGATTCTTGCTTATAGCTGAGTTGACTCTTTTAGAGTATCTCTTTTTCAAAATAAAATTTTTCGTATAGACATACTCCTTAATATTATTGCAAGAGCAGAGACTTATTTTTATTGCTGAGAGTTCATTTCTCATACATAAAATATTCAGAACTGAGAATTTCCTTTGTAATATTTGTACGCTGACAATAAAATGTAAAACTGCAATTTATAATATTCTTCACTGACATTTTTTTCACCGCCATTCACTACCATTTCTTATTTTATAAAATTCAGTCTCATTGATGAGCAATTATGACAAAATATGGCACAATAAGTCACTTCTTTTTTAGGGCTGCAGCTTGAAAATTTGTTAGCACAATTTAAAAGAACATTCTTCTCTCGATGAATATTAGCGCATTCACATACTCAGAACCAAAACAGTTCTCATTGTTGCATTGACCTCCACTGGTGAGATTAATACAATTTCTATGCAGGGATGTAAGAAAAGTTGCCCCCCAACCTCCCGCCCATTGAAATTTGAAAATTTCGATATAAGAATTTATAAGGTTAAACATGAATATATACTTTTGCAATCGCAGTATAATTAAAGAATATACATGCACAATAAAAAATAATACATGAAAAAGAAAACATTGAAACATTTACAGTTAATTTAAAATGAGGAGGTAAAATGCAAATATGACGTTCGCTGTCTTTAATGCATTTTCCATTTGACTAGCACAGTTTCACTAGGCACACTTTGCCATCGCTAACGGAAATGTTTTGCGGTTGTTGCCACCAATAACCTAGCTCGAGAAAGGTTCTCCTTTCTTATAAGTACAACAGTCCCAATTTTCACATTATCCCTCTCGATTAGCCATTTTGTTCTTTCTTACAAATTGCTAAGATAGTAGTTTTATGATGATTCCCAAATTCTTTGAAATTTTTTAGTTTAATTGTAGCATAGTGCCTAGCTATTCTTTTATAAGGATAATCTAGAGGTCGTAAGTTTTGAGATTTGCAAGCTATCCTGGTGTCATGAATTCTATCATTTGTGCCTGAATGAGACCTATTCTGCCATTTCTTCCATTAAGTTTCGCAAAGTACGTATAGGTCTCCGAGAATCTAGTTGTCACGGCTATTTTTTTTAAATGATTCTTTAATTAGGTAACTTTGGCTGCGTGGTTGCTATAAATAATGTTGTAGGAGAGGGATTCGAGAATTTGATACCCATCTCACCGTTAAGGTAGTTTCGTTCTGGATTTTTAATGCATCCTTCGTTTTTGGTATCTATGTTCTCAACGTGTTGAGTTCAAGCGAACTTTCCATGTATCTGTTTTGTATAAAATCTACAGCTGCGAGGTTTTTGTCAGCATGGTAAGAAGTAAAGCTTGGAATTGTGACTAAAGAATATTTGGAATACACGGGTTTCAATTTAATAGTGATACTACAGTGATTATAGTGATATTTTACAGTCAGTTAGAGTCACTCTCTTAGGTTGCTACAGAACGAACAGTGAGGCCATTTTGATTTAAGCTAACGTAAGTGAGTTAAATTTGATAAGAGTATTGGAAAAGAATTCCCCCTATATTCTCCTGATCTCCAATATTAAAGTCTTCCCTCTGTCGTGTGTAATCCCTTATTACTGCTTGAAATAAACTGTTGTGGTTTTCTTAAAATCTGTGACATAGTTCATTCTCGGTTAAACAGCCCGGAGGGGTATGCCCCAGACTGACAAAATCTATTTTCAGGTACACAGTTTAAACTATGCTCGAGTATAAAGGTAATTTTTCTTATTAATAAAAAATGTCTTGGAGACAAAACAAAACTGATAATCTTTAAAATATGAAGACGAGGACTAGATTTAAAAAAACCTTTACTGACGTGTTTGAGCGCACGATTAGTTATCGAAAACTTAACATTTAAGAACTTCTAACAAGGTTATTTGTACATGTAAGATATTAGTCCATACTGAACCGAGGACGCATTACACCAGGGGTCGCCAACCTTTCTCTATGATACGTGCATATAATCTTCGTAACCTCCCTTGTGGATGTAACATACACACACACACGATGTATATGCCAGTGGTAAGCCATACACAATCCCAATGTATGTTGGGATCTATCTCTCATAATTTTCTAGATGCTTCGATAACTTCTACATTTCGCCACAAAAGATGCTGTAGTCACTTTCATATGATAGCATCATAGTCCTTTTCTCAGTAGACATTTGTCCACAATTCAAACTTTATTTGTTAAAGAGTTATTCGAACGTACCCGGACTTTAGTTTGCACACTTATATAGACATATTTTTGTTACTTTTTTTTTTTTTTTTTTTTTATCAAGCGACCAATTTGTTTTCTGTAACGTTTTAATTTTTGGAATTTGTAATTTAAAACTTGTAATTTTTGGAAGATATTCCACGAAAAATCATTCGAATCGACAGACCATAACTTTTGTTCCAACTAAGTAATATCTTATAGCACTCTACTAATTACATACCGAATTCATTAAATATCGTTTATTTCAACTTCTTGATTAAATATATATATATATATCGAAATAATAATTATTTACTGCATTAGTTCTACAGTTAAATCGACTCATCGTTTGACCAAAATTTTGGAATACTATGAAGTTTGTTAATTTTTTTAAATTATTATTTAAGATTAAAAGAAATTAAATAAGAGTAAAAATAACTTCCTTTGTTAACACAAGAGGTAAATAGTTTAATAAAGTTTGATAAACTATGTTTCGATGAGTATTACCTAAAGCATTCGAAAAATATTTTTCCTATTAAAAAATTGAAATGAGGAAAGTAATTTGCTGCATTAAATTCGCTAAAATTGACTTTTACGAGAGGGAAAAAATGCTTAATTTAATATCATTACTTACATTTTTTCAGTTCCAAGTTGCATAAATTAACTTTCATCGTGAATATTTGATCAAAAGTTTTGAAACATTTTGGAGAGAGAAAATTTCAAACAAGATTGTGCAACTAAAATGAGTATGAAAATTAATTTAAGGAAATTTAAATCTTGGCAAAAGCATCAGAGATTTTTAAAAATGTGTTTGTATTGTAAAAAATAAATTTAACTTTCTTAAAAACTGTTACGAAGTACTTTATTTTCCAAAGTTAGCTTTTTATGGTAAAACTATTGCTTATAGGATTAAATAAGCGATAAAATACCTACATACTGAGACTTAAGAGAAGATAATTGTGTATTTTCTCTTTTTATATTCCTTTTATAATGGTATTAAGTTTGAATGAATTTGTATTGATTGACGCCATTTCACACCATCTTATTTCACGTTTTACCTTAATTTCCTTTACAACTTAATTTAAGATTTTAGTGAACTAGCAACTCACTTATATAGAAGCTCTAGCATTCTGTATGTGAACTTGATGTCAACCATCTAACTTGTGTGCGCAACAGTGACATCTGTGCTTTACTTAAATTTTTCTAAGTGTTTTTAGATCTCTCAGAATCTACAGTTTCTGCTTTTTGCTATAAGTTTATGTAAATTAGGCTTCGTCGCTCAGTCTGCAAAGCATAAAAGGACAAGCAAAAGTCTGTATGATTTGGGTCGCTTTCTAAATCTCTGGTATACAAGCCCAGGGTCGAATGATAGAAGTGGAATTTTGACACTTGTTAAGTAAATTTGAATCTTGCTGGGTAAGTAGTTGCCGTCTGGTAAGATATTTTGGATTATAGTTTGAGAAATAAAAGTCTTTCAATAACCACGAATTGTAAAGTTTAAAAAAATTAGATTGCGTTCAAGATTTGGAGTAACTTTTGCTTTGCAGCTAAAGCAGTTCGTGAGATTGGGAAATTGACATTGATTTGGACTATCGGTGATCTTATCTGAATGGAAGTTTAACAATTAAGGGGTTTCAGGACTCTTAAATTTGGGTAAAAAAGGAAAAAATAGACCATTTTCAATGTTTAATATCTTAAAATGCGTAACATTTCAAAACACAATTTTTATTGGGATGAAAGGTATAAGTTTGTTCTTTCATTTCATATATTTAAAAAAATTGCAAGATGCAGAATTAGTATTCATAGGGCGCTCCAAAGTGTCAGAAATTTGTCGAACAGAAAATTGGTATAACGGCTTACAAGCAGGATTACAAAATAAATTTTGCAACTAGAATGAAATATTTCGTACCTAATTATACTTCAGACTGTAATAATTATCCTTAACCTAAATAAATTTTTATTTCAAGCATTTTTATATTCTTAATACAAAGTTGTATTTAGCTAATAAAACAATTTCAAAATTTCAACAGTATAATAACCTAAAAATTAGTTTTTTGAACAATAAAACTTAAATTTTAGGTTCAGTTTAAAGAAACTGACATGAAATATGTTTTTAAAATTTAATGAAAAAATATTCAAAAATTTTTGAGAAATCCTGCGAGTTATGCCCAGAAACGTCATTTGAAAAAAAATGACTTCAAAGTTTCGGAAACGCCGCTTCAGCTATTGTAAGGGTATAATTCTAAAAGCAATAACTTCTGTTCTAATAGGAATTTCAAGGAAACAATTATATGAAAATGTTCAGACAAAATAGGAGTTTAACAAGTAAAAAATAAAAATTTTCAAGCTTTAAGAGTCCTGAGACCCCTTAAGGAATAAAAAAGAAAAAAAGCTAAAAGTACCAAAAAATCGAAATCTTTTTTTTTTTTTTTTCGAAAAAAATGTCTTAAATGCCAAGCTTTAAAACAGGAGAATCCTTGAAGTGCCAACTGTAGTAGAAATAGTTCAAAACAGAATAGAAAAATGTCGCTGTTTGAATATACCACACGAAGTGAAGTGGAAAACGCTGAATGTGCCACTTGAAGTGCAGTGGAGGATGCTGAAAGTGCCAGTGATAAGATGCGCTGGTGCATATTACACAACTTGATCATATTGTTATTGTTTACATCAATGGAATATTTTTAAGCAAGATGAAAAATGTTAAATATATGAATACAAGAAACATTTACAAATCATAATAGTAGGTATTTAAGCACTAAACGAAAGGAAAATAGGTACCTACATTTTCATTTCTTCAACTAAGAGCCCAAAAGCTGTATGTACCAGAAGTAGGAGTTTTTCTTTTTATCGCTGTTTTGAAAAAAAATCCTCATTTGGACTTTCAGCGTTTTCCATTTTTAGTCCACAGTTCACAATCTGTTAATTATTTCTAGTGAAAATTGAATCAGTGTTTGACCTATTTTAATCGTCGTATAATATACACTAAATTTGCAAAGTGACTATGCCACTCCAAGACCCAATTAGTTTAAATAAAGAAGTTTTAAACTAAAAAATCTTAATCATGAATGAACTTCTAGGTAGCGGCCTTGCCGGGACCATTAAGAGTTTTTTTTTTCTAATTTTGATCATGTATAACATCTGGATGGCTATGATTTGCTAGACATAATTTATAAAACAAATCATGCTATCAATGTTTAAATAAATGTAACTTCATTTTTTAATTAAGTTAAGTTAAATTAGCATAAAATTGAGAAAGAACAAAATTTACATCTAAAAATTGTCTTCACATGTTTAACTTTTATTCGAATGCGACATGCAAAGTTGAGTTAAGTGTTAATCACTCTGTTTAAGTATGTTTGTTCAGATGTTACGATCTAGAAGTAGGATGTACAAACGTTTTGCCAGGGCAATCCTCTGCCACCAATAATTCCGAATTAAGAAATTTAAACAACTTCATGAATTCAAAAAGTTAATTAAGTACAGAAAAAAATCTATTTTGGGTCTTTCTAAGTTTCACTATACTGTTAAAAATCTCCAGCAAAGTGTGCAGTTATTCGGCCGTTTTTAAAAGTAACGGTTACTTGGCCATATCGCTCGCCAGCAAGAAAAGTGATATATCTCGACAAAAGTAAATTTCCCATTAGAGGCAAGACAAACCCTTATTTACAAGCATTACATTGTTTCTAATTGTTGTTTGATGGGTTTATGCATGCTTGAATATGAATGGTGTATTCTTAGTGCCAAAGGAAAAGAAATTATTTCTGAACTATTCCAAGCATTTGCCTTATGAGGTTATTTTTCACGGTTGGTCAGTACTTTTTCTGCAGTTTTAGCTCCCCCGTAAAATTAATTGCACAAAATTTCATAATTTATAACAAAATTTATAACAAAAAGTCATCAGCACAAATTTATATCAGGAACTAGCTTAATTTAACATTTATTAAATTAAGTGCATTCGTACTTGAGATAGAGCGCCCACAAAATTTGTGTTAGATACAGACAGACGTTTTCTAAAAATAGTCAAACCATGTTCAGGACTTTCTAAGGCGTGTAAATCCATCGAAAACCGGAAGTCGATTTTTTTCACTAATACAATACTTCTTGTAAAGATAAAAGAAAGTAATAAAACTTGGAGGAATGACTCAAAACCATTTGGCCCAATAAGCTGCAATTACTGCATTCGCTTCAATAAATCAATTTTTGTGAAAAATTCAGACATTACATTTAATATCTTTTTCGAAAAATAGACTTGAAAGAGAATATTTTTTTTAATTAATTTTCGGAAAAAAAATATGAGTTTTTTAACAGTAATATGTTTTGCAACCATTACAAATGAAATTAATTTAGCATTACGAGTTCCAGACTTGTCACCCACATAATTCCTAAATTACTAGATAGTATCACTTACGGTTTAGTATCCTAAGGTAAAATTTTCCGAAAAAGCCAAATGTGATGTAAAAATTAGCTGGTTGTATTGAAATTGTCAGAATTTGCTACAGTTGTAGTACGAAGAAGACCAATTATTTTTCAAACATAAATTGATAGAAGCCATTTTTTCCAGTCTAATGGCTATTTCCGTTTGTGTCTGAAACAATTTGGCGATTAAAATAGGACGTTCTTTTTTCTTTTGCCGACTGTACTTACAGTTCAAATATTCATTGGTGCTATAATTGCAGTGCGTGTTAAAATTTTAAGCAGGACAACAATTTTTAAATAAAACTTGAAATATTCACTTTATTTAAATATTTCATTTATATTCGTTAATAATTACAGTCTTAATACCAAAGTCAAGAAAATTATGTATAACATTTTATTGAAAACCATGGAGTTTAAGAATGAGAAAAGTAACCGCGACATCCATTTAAGCACAAAACTGTTTTTATTTAAATTTTACAAAATGACGTCAGCAGTTGCGCACGCAAATGATTTCTGTGTTTATAAGAGCACCAAGTTGTTATTTTTGCACTAATACAGAATACCAAAGTCCAGAGAATTGTCACATAAGGAGGTATTAAAAATCTGGAATAGTAGAGCAAAACATAAATCCGTTTCTGAAATTGCATCTGCATTAAAAATTTTAAGACGGGCAATTTATCGAGTTTTGACTCTTGTTGAATAGTTCAAACGAAAATCGCGTTCAAGAAAACATGAAGTGACGAGCTTACGTAAAGAGCGGCACATTAGAAGCTTATCTTCATCTAAAAATTATTCTCTTTCTCATATTAAAACCACACTTGGATTTCAAATGGGAGTTTACACAGCCCTGATAGATTGCATACCAGAGGCATTGTTTCTGAGAAAAGACAAGGAGTATATTTGGTAGCCAACATGGTGGTGGTTCTGTAATGATTTAGGGGGGGGGGGGGTATTGGTTTCAATGGTAAGACGTCAATAGCATTCATTAGTAGTTTTTAAACCTCTGAACTTTCTGGAGATGCTTGACAATCATTTGCTGCCTTTGGAGAACATTTAGGGGAAAATTGAATTTTTCAGCATGTCAACGCTTCAACCTATACTCAACTCAACGTCACCGTGGCTTAGGTCGAAGATGATATCAGTTTGGAACTTGCCAGCATTTACTCTAGACTTAAACCCAATATAAAATATATAGGGTATTCTCACACGCACAGTTTACCAAAACGGTAAGCAGTATTCTTTTATTAAAGATTTGAAATATCCCATTAAGAATGTTTTGTTTTAAATCAAACTGCAAACAATACAGAACACGACTTTACGGATGGAACACCGTTATTTCAGATCATTAAATATAATGGAGCAATAATCAAGTATTAACTTTTTATTGCTATCAATCCATAAAATAAAATTAACTATTGTGCTTACATTTTTGACACACAAACTTTTTTCTTTTTTTAAAATTATATACCTTCAGATAAAATATAAAGCATAATTGTGCATGTATATTTTTAAAACGGTAATTTAAAGCGCACATGAACATAACATGAATTTTAGTTTGAGCGAATAATTTTTATTTATTATGAAAATTGCTGTTGTGCTTAAACTTTGGACAGGCACTATATTGAACATTGCGTCAGTGTTTTGACACAACTGTTTTTCATTACTTCATTACCAGTGTTGTGTTTCACTGCATATACTTCAAGTTTAAAGTCAATATTTAACTAATATTTAAAGTATTTTTGCTTAGTGTATTTTTGTCGCAATATTGACACCCAGGTTTACGTATTTAACCAATATTGGTTTGTTATAAGCTTTTATTATATAGATATTATAGAGATTATATTATATTAATATAAGCTTTTATTAAATAGAAAAAATTATTAGGTGTATAAATAAGTTTTAATGTGTTTTTGAACGCATTTTTGCAATGAACACAAACGTAAAAATGCGTAACGTCATAGGTTCTTTGCTCCACTTCGCCTTACTATGAAATCCCTCATTGAGGAAAATTAAAACATTACTTTTGCGTAATGTTCACGAAAAAAAATTATTCCACGAAAAAAAATGACATTTTTTCACATGTAAAATTTAAATTGCTACATATTGACTAATCAAACTAGTCAGTATTTTATAATATTCAAATAGATTTACATTTAAATATAGTTTAAAAATATAATTTTGAAAATAATTTTTTATGAATCAGTCATAATTTCGTGTTTATAGAAATGATAAGAAATTATTTATAAAAAATACTAGGATCAATTTCCACTATTAAATATATAGATACTTTTTTCTCCGTATTTAATCGTCGAACTTCGTGCTTTGATTATCATGCGCTATCCATTGTCGTACCAACAATTATTACCACGATTTTGTTGGCATATTTCGTTTACTATAGGTGTAGGATGAGTTTGAGCATCGGAAGCATTTCAAAGTATTACGTCCTATCCTTGGTGACTATTATAGCTTTTATGCTATATATACAATTCAAAAAATGCTATTTCAAAATTCTATTTGTATTTAAGCAAATTCTATTTCAACAAACCTCTAAGTATATTAGCACTAATAAACTGAGTCACTTTTATCCAATGTTGGAAGCTGATTTCATAAAAATTGTAGATATTCGTACCACACGCTCTTAAAAAATGTAGACCAATTGATAATCTAGCAATATAGGTGTGAGTGTAAAAATATAAAAATAAAAAATATGAAATAAAAAATAAAAAATAAAAATATAAAATATAAAAATGCTCCCTCTCCCTTTTTTTGTGGCTGAATTTGAAAAATTTTGTAAAAATTCTGAAAGGAAGGAAACTTTTTAATCTCATGTCTTTTTAGAAATCAAGTCAAGGTTATTTCTGGATTTCATTTACTAAGATGCTGAGACAGATTTCAGTATTTCTGTCCGTACATAGTAAAATTTAAAAAAGTATCATTTTCTTCAGTTTTTGATATCAATCAAGACACATTTGCCCTTTTGTGAAAGAACCCTTATATGATCCCTGATGGGGAATGAAAATTGCAAAGTCACGAAAAAATAATCTCCCCATTTAGTAGATAAGTTGTGGGGATTAATTCAAGTTGAACTAAGTAGTAGAGATTTTTATAAAATGGATATGCGTTCTATTGCTCCTAAAGTTCATCGTTTTGTTATTCATTTTATGTGTGATAAGTCACAATACGCAACTTACTCTCTTTTTAAATGTCACGTTCGAGTTTGAAAAATTAATTGTTCATGAAAAGATGAATAACTCAGCGAAATTTCCACTGGAAAATGTAAGGTGAATCGGAAGAAACATTTCCCCCTTATTAAACTTTATGAAAAGAAATTTCATTTCAAGCATTCACGGAAAAAACTGTTTTTTTGAAACAACTAAATTTTGGTTAATATAGCTCCAACCAAATATTTTAGTTAAAATGATCAAATTTTTGTTAGACTAACTAAATTATTTTGTTGATTCAACAAATCATTTGGTTAGACCAACCAAAATTTGGTCATTCCAACCAAAATATTTTGTTGGAGCTATATTAACCAAAATTTAGTCGTTTCAACAAAACAGTTTTTTTCCGTGTTGTAACGCTCTAAATATTGTTATAGTGTAGAAACATTCTATTAACCCCTTAGGGACGAGCGTCTTTTACAGGATTTTTAATCTTTTATCACCGGTTTTTCAAAACAGAAATTTTTGCGTAATTGAATCGGGAAAATGCTCGGATTAAATAAGGCAAAATTTACAATAAAAATTTGCTCGTGAGAATAATTAAGGATTCTGGTCACCTTACGTGGCACGTATACCGGTCGCTCGTCACCAAGGGGTTAAGGATATTTCCCACTTTATTTTAATTTTGTCATAGTAAAACTATTTTCGGTATTTTTTTAGACCTAATATTGTTATATATTTTTTTAATCCAGATAAATTTAGTCCCGATTACTTTACTTTCGTGTATCATGTTTTGTCACGTCTTGTTTTAATATAAAATATTTCGTCAAGAATCTGTTCTTCTCTCTTCTCAGAATTTTTCTGAAAACTTTGCCAAAACTCGATTCTCATTCTGCTTTTATAAGTTTTACCCGCAAATAAGCAACTACTCAGAATGAGGAACTGTGTTGCTAAATTTCTATGGATCAATATTTTATAAAATTTAGATTTCAAGACGTATATGTAGATAAACGTTATGAGCCTCGGTATAAAGTTGTGAGTAGTTTTATGCATTTGAGTAAAATTATTATAATATTAATAGTTTGTCAATTTTAATAAAATCGCTTAAAAGCAGTTAACATTAGTAATGGTCTAAAGTTAATATTACAATTTTTTACGCATTCAAAAATTTTACCAAATACCATGAATTTTTAAACTCCTTCGGTTTTAAATGTGAACTCACTCATTACTTGACGAATATTCTTAAAATAATTACAATAAATTAATTACAAAGTCAAAAACGCAAATCGATCATGAAGCATTAGAAAAAGATCTCTAAAAATGTAATTTTCAGGACATGACTAGGCATTTTCAGGGCAAACAACGAAGATGATTAATTTTCAAAATACTCAACAGCATCGTTGTATGACCTGAAAATAACCATTTTTGCATTTCCCTATCGTCATAAAGAAGAACTAAATATCAATGATCATCATAAAAAAAGCGTTGCGATATATGAGCCCTTAGTGACCATACTGTAGAAGAAAAAACACATATGTCGTTTAGAATGTGGGCATTATAAGGCATGGACTCAAGAACCAGGTGAAGAAAATGAACTTGTTCTCACAGTTACAGTTACAGAATAGAAATTTCAAAGGTTTTTAAAGGAAACACCCACTTTTTAAAATTTCAAATGGATCTTGATAGTAAAATACCATTCATGACGTTAAAACGGTATCTATAAATAGGTTAACCACATCTGGGATTTATGTTTTACAACTTTATAGCTTTAGTGTAAGACCAGAGCGACAGACAGTACCTATAGCACTAAAAGCAATGACTTGAAACAAACTCAAAAAGTAGCAATGTGAACGCTTTGTCGACATCGTTATCTGCAGGTCTCAGTTTTAGTGGTCACAACGGTTAGCAGAAATTATTTCAGTAGGTTAATATCTCTTGAAGTATTTAAAATTCTAAATGTACACATACTGCAATTTACTGTTGTCTTCAAGTTATTGCATGCGATATCTGACCGTGTGCGAAGGAAAAACTTGAAATTTTTACAACTAAAATGATATTTTTTTGTCGATATTGTCTCATGCATTGTTCCAATTGTTTTTCTTCCCCTTTGTTTTAAGTCGCCGTTTCTAGTATTTCGAGCACCATTCCACTTCTATTTATGTGTTGTAACTATGACGATCATTTTAAAATAACAAAAATGAGTTTTGCCATTTAAAATTTAATTTTTTTAACTGTAACGTAACTACGAATACTCGATTTTTCTTATTCACCTCATTCCCGGGGTCATACCTTAAAATATCTGTATCGCAAATGGCATTCAGTTCATTTTCCCTTACATATGTACTCGTATAAATTGCTCTTTTTTAAGCGGATACGCAATGCGGTTGGTACTTGATGTGGTCTCTGGATGCAATTAGTATCGTATTTAAGCTGGTGATTGGATATCAAAACATTTAAAGCTCAGGACTTGTAATAAAGTTATTTTTACTGATACAAATCATATCACACTAAACCTCTTAAATTTTTGGTGATATGATCTCTAATTCCGAAAAATATAACTAGAGGAGTCTACCAGGTGCCATATAATTTAGCACATACCCATTTTACATTCACATCACGTTTATGGCTGTAGCTAACATGGTTAATCATTTATGTCAGGTAAAAAGTAGTACTTAACCCTTTCAGGACCGGCGGCTTTTACAGAAATTTTATTCGGTTGGCACCATTTTTAAAATAAAAGTTACCTTTACTTAAACAATCACGAAAATGGTCTAATTAAAGAAACTAAATATTACTTTTCTTTTTTACTGGTACGTAAAATAAATTGTTAAGCTCTTTTTCAGGGTGAATATATGCACCCATGGTCCCGAATGGGTTAAGGAAACACCATGTGCACTTACGTTTTGCTCTAGTCGATTTATTTTTGCGTATTATGTTACACAAATTATTTTTTGTTGAAAAAAAAAATTCTAAAGAGATGTTTTCTATAAACGTAACCCTAATAAACTGATCTTTTTGTTTTATATTACGCGGAATTTCGCACCATCTAATCTAATACGCTTATAAGAAGGAAAATGTGCAAAAACTTTTTATTTTTATAACTTGTTTTTGATGAGTGACAACTGACAGAAACTTTCAATTGTTTTCGAACGCAGACAAGATTATTGATAATCTGCTACACTAATAGGCAATTATAATATATCTTTATTGTTTATTGAGTTTAAATTAATTGTGCTGAAAGGAAAAAAGTAGATGGGTTGAATTTCTTTCTTTCATACTTTTTTATTTGAAATTAGTTTTGCCGAACTAAAATGAAATATTAAATGTGTTAAATTTAAGAGAATAAAGGTTTTTATTATATTTAAAGACATCGATGAAGCTGTCTACATTTCAAGTAATCAAAACACAAATAAGAAGAATCTATTTAGAATAAAAGTCCGTCAAATCCATAGGGCATGTATGACACTTTTACATCAATATTAGTTTTGTGAATAAAAGATACATGTCTCAAAATTTTTAATTAAATATTTATTTACCCAACATTTATCTATATTAATATAGCAGCATTGATTTTTACACTAACATCATTTCCACGACTAAATAACTGTTTTTTATCTGTTGCGGGTATGATATGAATGTTACACCCTCAACAAATTTAAACTATTTACCTATTTGCATAAAATCCAAGTCTCTATGTGTCCCTCGCAATTGCGGTTAGACCGCCTCATTGATAGCGGCCATCATTCCGATGCCGCAGATAAGGCAATTGTTCGACTTATGGAAATAATCTATGTTGTATCACATCTATTCCTCTTCATTTTCTTTAAAGTCTTCAAAAACTACACGCAATTATAATGTTTTAAGTTCTAAATTTAAAATAACCAGCTATAAACAACAGATTACCGATATAAACAATCGGACACTTCAGGAATTGTGATTAATTTTACTAATGTAAACAATATGTGTAATGAGTCATTCATTTTTTAAAATTTATTGATAAAAATTTAAAAACTATTGCGCACTGAATATTTTAACTCCTGTAGTATTAATGTCTTTGACGTCATTCGCCTATGAAACAATGAAAATATTTTTTTAATTTAAAAGCAAAGTCTTGGAAATCTCAACTCTATTTTCGGTACTTTTATGTTATCCGGGGGCAAATCTCACCAATAACGGGTTTTTTTCGCCAACAGCAGTTATTTTTTTTGCGTGTGTGATTTAGAATCAATGCTCTGAAGTTGAAATAAAATGATATATCTATTATTATTATTATTATTATGTATTTTAAAGGAAACTAGTGAAAGGCATATATTTTAAATGCATGCAATATATGTATTTTGAACGTTTGTATTTTAAATAAAATTTATGCTTTTTTAAGAAAATGGGTTAAAGGTTTATATTTTAAGTGAAACTAATTCAATATGAATTTTGTCACTGGGAACAATATTTGACGATTTATCAACATCGCCAAGCTAACATAAAATTACTATATTTTCTGAGTATTAATGTAATAAACGTAGTCTTTGGTTTGTCTGTTTCAGGTTTGTATGTTTAATTTATTTTGGGAAAATTGATTTGATGAACCATTAATCCATTTTTTTTTTCTCAACATCGCATAATTTTAAATTTTATACCGTTGAATACGGAGGGTGTACATTCAAATATAAAAATTTGAAAACAGCATTTCAATTTACTGGCTTTTTATGATTTTTAAACCAAATTGATCGATTAAGGAATACTAGTACATAAATATTTTTATTAATTATTTAAAATTTTAAGGGAAAGCCACGATTTCTATATCCACCATCCTAGGACGGGCGTTTACACTAGTTTTAATACAAAACTGATATTTCAGAAATTCAGAAAGTTTGGTTTAAATTTAAACTATTAAAATACAAAGCTGCTTTACATAAAATTGTAAGAAATGCTCACACCCATTTACACTGGGGATTGTGTATTTCATAAATCAAGAAAAGTTAAAATCATTTTCTGCATGTATGATATTTTTATCTTAAAGAACTCGTGCCACTTTTGGAACTTGTCATGTATACTACATTTGGCATGAATGGGTTTCCGCTAAACCTCTTCAGAGACAATTTCTTTATTGTGAGAAAAAAATTAGTTTTTTTTTAGCGATTTATTCATTTTATATTAATAGGAATTCAAAAAGCAAAAAAAAAAAAAAAAAAAAAAAAAAAGGAAAAACAATAAAAGTTCACAAACAAAATAACGTCTACACTTGTGGCCGCTGAGTGTTAATGGTAATTTATGAGTGAAATGATTTGTTATAAAATAAAAAAAAAACATACCAGTAAATTTCTTTCTTACATTTCTACAAATTAATTAAAATTGATATATTTAATATTATTTTTCTCAAATATTAACGATTTGTTCAAATAAATAATCCAACAACACTGACTGATGAAAAATTACTTCACGCTTTTTAGCTCACAGTCTATCAAAGCCTGAGAGCTATTGTGCCCACAGGTTCTGTATACACGTATGTACGTACGTATAAATGTACTTATGTATGTATGTATGTACATAACGCGATAACTCTTGAGAGAAATATCCGATTTGCTTCAATTTTTTTTCTAGGTTCATTCTATTAAGGCGCTTCCCTGATTACTTTTGGGGGTTCATTGGTTAAGTATAAAGGGGGATACGGGGGATAATCCCCCTTAACTTAGATAAATGGGTTTTTCATGCAGAATTATCAGATTTGCTTCAATTTGATATACCGGTTAATTCTTATAACGCCCTTCCTTAATTAGATTTGGAGGTTCATTGAATATAAAGGGGGGAACGGGGGCTAATACCTCTTCCCCCTTAATTTAGATAAATGGGTTTTTCTATCCGATTTACTTCATATTTGGTATACCGGTTTATTCTGATAAGGTGCTTCCCTGATTAGATCTGGAGGTTCATTGGTTAAGTATAAAGGGGGGAACGAGGGTCTAATACCCCCCTTAATTTAGGTAAATGGATTTTTATATCCGGTTTGCTTCAAATTTGATATACCGGTTTATTCTGATAAGGCGCTTTCCTGACGAGATTTGTAGCTCATTGGTTAAGTATAAAGATGTGAAACAGGGGGGGGGGGGTAATCCCTCCTTAATTTATTTTTAGAGGGGCATTGTTCTTTGAAATAAGAGTATAATATGCAATTAGTGTGAATAGCCAGTGAGCTCAATACCATCTATTTAAATGGGCATTTCATGTCTCTAACTGTACATCGGAAATAACGTTATCAGTGCAGCCAAACTATAAAATTTTTACTTCACTTGTTGAGGGGTTCTGTAGTGAATAAGTTATTGTCAAATTTTTGTTCTTTTTATTATTGACAGTAATTACAATTAAAAAAAATAAATAAATGTCCACATATGTGTCCAAGGGCGTGCAGACAAAGAGGTTAATTTTACGTAAATGCAGCTGATTGATCATACATTCTTGTTCAAATATTTATGGCATCGACAGCTTTATTTTAATAAATCTAGAAATTTTAATCCCTTTCTTTTAAAATTTTAACATCACACTATCCCTTCAATGAATAATTATTGTATTCTAATTTTATAAATACGGAAGTCTTGCTGCCACAGAATGTTTCCTTTAACGTATATTCATAAAGTGTTCTACTAAAAATCGATGCATTTGATGCAATGTTAGTCAGAGAATTACAAACTCAAGTAATTCCACAAGTGGCAGAAATAGAAACGTGCAAATCTATCGAAAATTAGAAATTGATTTTTCCGGTTTCAAAAGCTATATTTCTTCCTTTACGTTGTAATTTCATGTTGAAAACTTTATGGTTATTTCATAGCCTGGAGATATTTCAAAGTTTGATAATTTATTTTAGTATATGCTTAAAGATAATTATAAATGTAATGCTTAATAAAAGCTCATTAATTGTTATTTCTCTGTATTTCTTGCTGTTTCGTAAATATAATCGGAATTTCGCTCAGTTATTCGTTATTTCTGCTCATTAGAGCTGATGTATCTTTGATTTCTACTCAAATATTTTAAGCAATTATAACTTAATTTACAACAATTTTGAATTTTGAATTTATTTTACACATTATTTATCGACAGTGTGTTTTAATATTAAAAGAAATAATTTCCGCTATGCTTATAAGATTAACCACCTAGTTTTAAACGGAAACAAATAAATCATCTTTTAACATGTACTGACTTAAATATATTTCGGAAGTTAACATTGAATACATGTTCAATGATTAATTCTCGCATTTTAATTTCAAAATTATGGAAGACTTTCTCTGATATGGAATAATACATTCATTAACGTACAGAGGCTGTTCGAACATTTTTAGGTATTCTCATGGTATTTACGGTATTTACATAATTATTTAACGTATAAATTTAAATGTTGAATTCCATAAATATTATTCTTAATTGTCTTTCTACACCTTAATTTCCATGATAATGATGTCTTTTGCAGTATCAGGAGAGGCATTTTGTCCGATTCCTGTTGAATACCCGTCTAAAGTCCTTGAAGGATTGTAGGTCAACAGTGAATAATGAGCTTTTTAAATATCTAAAAGCGTAAAACTCTATGTAATGAATAATGTGCTGATAATGTACAAAAAGTATTAAATGGAGTCTCTTCTGGGCTGAATTCAAATAACCTCTATCCACATTTTAGGTAGATTTCGTAAGAAATACCACTTATTACATTCTCCCCTATGTTGATATTTCCGAAAACATTTTGTAGATCTACACCGATAAGGACCCCTTAGAACCCAAAACCACACCCTGTTCAAAACTTTATATATATATAAACTTTTAATGAGCACGGTAATTTCCACAATTTTGCACAAATCTCTTCCAAACTGATACATAAAATCTCGGTCAAGTTCATTATTTCGCAAAATCGGACTAAGAGGGTGGAAATGGGGAGGATTTATTTGTAAAAACAGAAAAAACCCACATTTCCTTAATTGTGATACATATTGAATCAGTTTAAAGTTTTTATTACTCGTAGGAAAAGGGCCAAAAATTCATGTGTGACAGATTTTTGGTATCATTAAAAATGGTCTGAAGGAACGAAAAAATAGGTTTTTAAGAACTTTCTCAATTCTCAAGATATCAAATCCATTTAAATTTATTTTAAATCTTCTTAATCTTATCTACAACATTTATATTGACAAGTTTTTCATAGGAACAACTCTTACAGCAAAAAAGGGGTAAGGGGGGGGGGGGGTTGTAGAATTAAAAAAATCACATCTCCATTAATCCGCCACTAAGATGATAAAAAAGTATCATTGGTGTGATGAAAACTTTTGTCAATCCTCAGAGATATAGGGTTGCATTATTAAACGCTCGCGTGTCTCAATAAAAAGGACGTCAGAATTTAAAATAGTGTTATTATTAAAGTGTTATGTTAGTATAAAATTTCTGTGTAAAAGAAATTTTTAATCCTTACATATTTTTTTATTTTATTTTATTAAATGTTTTAATCACTATTCACGTGTATTTATTTGAAGATTTTGAAAAAAAAAAAAAACCCTCAAAATTGCAAAAGGTCTCCAAGGAGTAGAAAATATGCGGATTTTACGCCTAAAAATTAGAAGATTGTTTAAATATTATAAGGTCAGGAGAAATAATTTTTAGAGACACATCAGTCTTTTCTTTCCAAATAAGCATATTTATATAGTTTATATTTTAAGTAATGTCGCATGAAAAAAGAAAAATACTCAATCGATAAATCTACACCGTAAAAAAACCACTGTAAATTTGCCAGCACAACTCAATCACAGTTGAATGTACTGTATCTTTCTTTGGTTTCCTGACTATTTAAACATGAAAAATACAGTAGTTGCGTAAAATTAACAGTACAATGTACTGGCAATTTTGGACGCATTTGGACCACATCACAAACTACTGGCGTCCAAATTACCAGTACATTGTGCTGTTAATTTTACGCTACTACTGAATTTTCCATGTTTAAATAGTCAGGAAACCAAAGAAAGATACAGTACATTCAACTTTCATCGAGTTTCTGCGCGAGATGAACACTACTTTGTATTGTAAAAATGTCGTTTTTTTTTACAGTGTATATATGTATAATTTTGGAAAATCTTTGTAGAACATTAAACACGCCTTTAATTAATAATGGAAGGTTCTGAATTTTCCTTCAACTTGCTGAAAAAGCGTACACGTCCAACGGAGTGATGAAATGTCAAAGCCTGCGGTCGACCTAGGGTCACTAACATTACGTATCAATGCTTTACCACTGAACTGGACGACCCCCCAGCATAGCACTTCTCAATTTTATCTGTTGGCAAGACTGCAACCACAGCACACGATGGAATATTTTTCGTGAGACACCATAGTCCAGTCATTTGGTAGAAAATAGTTGAAAGTTTTGGTGTAGTTTTGATATTTGGTGACTTTATGTTTTTTGGGTCGCTGAACACGAATCTGAAGTTTGCCAACAAAATTTATCCCGGGAAACATGTTTTTTTTGGCAAAAAACTGGGAAAAAAACGGGATTTTCTTTGTTTTTTCAAAATAACTTCAAAATTATGCATTTTACGCAAAAGTCCCCAATACATAAATTAAAGAGGATAAAATTTCCTACATTTTACGTATTAAAAGTTTTTTCTCTGATCAATGGTTTAGCCGTGACAACGCCGCAAATGGATGTGAAAATAAAAAAATTCTGAAAAAAAAAACGGGAATTACGACAGCGCACGGTGAGTGATTTACCGATTCTAGTTGGCCAAAATTATTTTTGGCGTCAATATAGTCGCATCGCCATGAAATTGAAAAATGTTATTGATATTCACTATTGAATGTTAGGTATTGTAAAATGTTGCGTGTAGCAGTCATAATCTCGTTACAGGGACATTCAAAAGTATTTCATTATATTACGGCCTATGGGGAAAAATCGTTTATGGTGGTTTTTAATAATGTTTCATAATTTCATACACTTTGAAATTTATATACATATCTATGACGTGCACTACAAGATGATTTCTTATAGAATATGGTATGGGTAGTATTTATCGATCATTTACAGGGACACTAAAAAGAATTATGTTACATTACGGTCTATGGAGAAAAATTGTTTGTGGTGTGTTTTGTTCATGTTACACCTTTTCAAAAGTATTTAAATTGATATATATCTCCAATGTGCTCTATAAGATGCTTACTATTGAATATGATGTGCCATTGATCTTTCATATACAGGGGCACACAAAATAAATCAGTTATATTTTTCTCTGTATGAACAATAATTGATTGAAGTGCGTTTTCAGTTGTGGAACACTTTTTAAAATTGCATACTATTTAGCGTGTATAAATTCTATAAATCATATATAGGGCTGCACAAGACATCTATATACCCGCTTATTGCCGGAAATTGCTAACGAGGAATTTTCAACTGTGCTATGCGTTCACTAACAGTTCTAAATTTTAGCATATTGTGAATTATATGATAAATCTATAGTTCATATGCAGGGATGTACAAAATTTTCAGCTATTTTTTCGATTTTGGTTGAAATTGTGTTTTCAAACGTGTTATATGTTTTACAAATTATTGCGTAGACATCGTTTCTCACGTTATTAAACTATGAAGTTTTATTATAGTAGCCCGAATGCGTTCAGAAATGTTCCATAATCTGATTGATGCATGATTTTACGTTCTTCTTGATAATTTTAATGATACTTTCTTAACGGTATGGAAGCTAAAGTGATAAAACTATTTTTGTATTAGTATAACAAATTCTAAAATTTCTTTTTCTAAAATTTAAGGTATGGGACAAACATTCGATAGCATTAATGAAAATTGCTGTGTTGCATATTCTGTTGTATATTCATATTTATTTCTGCACAAACCTAACAGGAACCTTATGTAAAGATAGGGAATCATAAGATATCATGATTAATTTATCATGAGAAAATGCCTACATTATGTTTTGCTTTGTATTAAATCTGAATTTGGAGAATTTATCTGGATCAATTTTGTAACCACTCAGAATTTGCAGCCAAGTAATATATTTTAAATGATTTTGTCCCGATATATCTACATACAACTGGCAATTTTTGTCCAAATTTGGTCATAAATTTAAACATTTCGCTCTTGCAAAACTTCATGATGTGCTCTTCATTGTAATTTTCCTCAATAAACAAAATATTTTCAACCAAATTCACATTTTCGTTACATTTTAAATGTTGGTGTCGTTGCATAATGATGCAAAAGTTTATTTATGTGACTAACTTAAATTCTGCTGTCTTTGATTTAAAAAAAAAGGGGGGGGGGGGGGGTACTTGTCTAATACTAAAATGTCAGGAAAAAGTCATGCCAGAAGGTATCAAATATTTTTTATTAAAAAAACATTTATTTTATACTGTTGGTAGTAATAAAAACACCCACTAATTCCATACGTCTATTTTCTATGCTGTAGATGTCGGAGAAAAGCAGGGACCCTCAAGTAAAAGAAAGCGGAAATAATATTTTTTTGTTTTTTAAATAAATGTACTTTCTAATGTCCATGTTTATTTATAATTAAAGAATGATTCATAATGAGTCGTCTTGTTTATTATCAGCAACTTCCTTGTAAAATGTAGTCATTCATATAATCTTTAGTATAATTTGTAATCGCTTGTGTAAAATGGTCAGTTTTCATGTTAAATCTACGTACAGCGGCATAATTCCCGTTTTCTCTGAATTTTTTGATTTTCACTCCCATTTTTGTGGCGTTGTCACGGCTAAACCATTGATCAGAGAAAAAAACTTTTAATACCTAAAATGTAGGACATTTTATCCTCTTTAATTTGCGCATTGAGGATTTTTACGTAAAATGTATAATTTTGGAGTTATTTGGAAAAAAACAAAGAAAATCCTGTTTTTTTCCTGTTTTTTGCCAAAAAAACGTGTTTCCCGGGATAAATTTTGTTGACAAACTTCAGATTCGTGTTCAGCGACCCACAAAACATAAAGGCACCAAATATCAAAACTACACCAAAACTTTCCCCTATTTGTCCTTTTTGAGCACCTAATGCCTGGACTACCAACTCTGAGACAAACACGAAACAAATGAGAATCCGGCATCGATGAAACTGAATAATACTATGTACATAACTTTTGAAATTTTTTGTGGAAATTTGCACACAAGATTAATTGCTAATAAAGTTAATGAATTTTTATTCAAGTTGCTGTATGCATTTTAGTGCGAGGTCACCATAGTAAATTTAGTATAAACTTCGAAAGCAAATTAAATATTTTAAGATTTAAAATGTAAAAATGTATTCACACAATATATATACCGGGTGTCCCAAAAAGGACTGACTGATTTTAAAATTCAATAACTTGCAAACGGTGACAGATATTTAAAAAATTCTTGCAGGAGGGTTGTGCATAAGGTCAAAAGTTTTTTTACAGTGATTTTCAATTTTAGTTCGAATTACAAACAATAGATGGCGCTGCGATCAATAGACGCTGAATTCAGGCTCGATTTTTGGTGCTTCGTGGCCCGGATAATACATTTCCATCTCCTTTTTCAGCATGGAACAAGAGAAAGGACTAGAAATCGAGCCTGTATTTAGCGACTATTGCTTACAGCGCCATCTATTGTTTGTAATTCAAACTAAAATCGAAAATCACTGTAATAAAACTTTTGACCTTATGCATAAACCTCCTGCAAGAATTTTTTAAATATCTGTCACCGTTTACAAGTTATTGAATTTTAAAATCAGTCAGTCCTTTTTGGGACACCCGGTATTTATATGTATTTACTAAATTAAGAATAATTTCAAATTGAAAATTCATGTACTTCTCACCTCTTTTTGGATGTGTTCTAACTCTATTAAAAAATAAAATTTTAATACTTCCTTTTTATCAAGTTAAAGGCTGAATATTAAAGATTTTAAAACTCTTTGTACAAACTTTTTGCTTTATCAATAACCTTAAAGTTGAAAAGGAATTTTGTTATAAAACATTAAAAATAAGTATCGAATATTTTGTTTTTAGTAAAAGCAAACACATGCGCATGCACATATATGCATAGGTAGCAATGTTTCTGTAGACAGGTACAAATGTTTAACAATAATTAATTAGTAATATTTTTTGTATGGCTGTATTTATTAACACCCTAACATTTTCTTTGATTGAGTTTCGCTTTTTATTTTTTACCGAATCTGGAAAAGTGCCGACATTCGGTTCCGGTTTGAAAAACATCACTAATAGAACTAACTCCATTTGAAATCTAGAAAGGTAAAATAATTTCGGTGAAAAAAAAATTGTCCATATATGGGAAACTACTAAAAACGAAGTTTTAATGAATTTTAAATTAAAGTTTATTTATAGAAACAGATATTTCCAAAAGCTGATCTTACTTAATCATTCAAAAAATTTCATTATTTTCAAACAAAAGGTATCTTTTTAAAATGAGGTTTACAAAAATCTTTCTTAATGATTTTATTTTTATGTAGTCATTTATAAAAGCGTATACATTAAGATTTTTTTTTTTTTTAGGATTTTTAAATAAACAATCTTCGAAATTTTTAGAAACTACCATTTATCTTTGATGTCAATTTATTTTCAACCAAAGTATAATTTTTTTTTTATAAGTCGTAGTCCGCAGTAACAAAATCTTTCTAAAATGCCACATGTTAGCCAAATATATGTTTAAAAATAAAGTCTGAATATATTTAAATATTGTCTATTCTTTTAGAAATTATTTGTTATTTTAAGAGATACCCATTGTTGTCCTCAATACGTCCAATACACTTGTCTGCAAAATTAGGGTTATGTCATGTTTTTTAGATTTTGATAATTGATTCTCATGTATTTTGTAGCACTGAATCCGAAAATGACCTTCATTTTTTAACATCACATCGGGATTTTTTGCAAATTATAAATTTCAATGTTAAAAAGTCAAAAAATAGCGAAAATCTGATACTATAAAAGAGCTGTGAGGTTTGTGTTTTTTAATTTTTGATAATTGATTTGTACGTATTTTTTAGCACTGAATCCGAAAAACACCTTCATTTCTAACCACCACGTCAGGATTTTTCACAAATCGTAAATTTCAAAATTAAAAAGTTCAAAGCTAAAAGTCACCCCCCCCCCCCCCTTCCAGCCCTCATCGGAACCCTGAGATGTTTAGTTGTAAGAATCCCTAGTACAAGACAAAAATATTTAATAAATTATTGAACTAAATAAAATTAAAAAGAATTTTAAAAAAATTACATCTATTTTATATATCCGATTTTCGGTAATTTTTTTTTTTTTTTTTTACTTTTTAACTTTGAAATTTACGATTTGCGAAAAATTCTGACATGATGGTTAAAAATCAAGGTTATTTTCAGATTTAGTTCCAAAAAATACATCCAATTTTAAAAAACACAACCATCACATCTATTTTAAAGTATCAGATTTACTTTGAAATTTACGATTTGATTTACGATTCCTGACATGATGGTTGAAAATGAAAGTCATTTTCGAATTCCGAGCAAATATATATATATATAAATCAATTATAAAAAGTTAAGAAACACAACCATCTCCACTATCTTTTAATATCAGATTTTCTATATATATTTTTTTTTTTACTTTTTACCATTGAAATTTACGATTTGAAAAAGACCCTGACGTGATGGTTAAAAAGGAAGGTCATTTTCGAATTCCGAGCAAAAATATATATATAAAAATCAATTATAAAAAGTTAAGAAACACAACGATCTCCACTATCTTTTAGTATCAGATTTTCTATAATTTTTTTTTTACTTTTTACCATTGAAATTTACGATTTGAAAAAGACCCTGACGTGATGATTAAACATGAAGGTCATTTCGAATTCCGAGCAAAAATATATATATAAAAATCAATTATAAAAAGTTAAGAAACACAACCATCTCCACTATCTTTTAGTATCAGATTTTCTATAATTTTTTTTTTTACTTTTTACCATTGAAATTTACGATTTGAAAAATACCCTGACGTGATGGTTAAAAATGAAGGTCATTTTCGAATTCCGAGCAAATATATATATATATATATATATATATATATATATATATATATATATATATATATAAATCAATTATAAAAAGTTAAGAAACACAACCATCTCCACTATCTTTTAGTATCAGATTTTCTATAATATTTTTTTTACTTTTTACCACTGAAATTTACGATTTGAGATAGACCCTGACGTGATGGTTAAAAACGAAGGTCATTTTCGAATTCCGAGCAAAAATATATATATAAAAATCAATTATAAAAAGTTAAGAAACACAACCATCTCCACTATCTTTTAGTATCAGATTTTCTATAATTTTTTTTTTTACTTTTTACCATTGAAATTTACGATTTGAAAAAGACCCTGACGTGATAGTTAATAAACTTTTTTACCAAAAATAAAACCGACTTCAAAAACTACTACAAAGTAAAAAATAATTTTTTTACATAATAGTTAATAAGAAATTAAATGAAGAGCATTGTATTGACCATGCGCATTATTATATTTATGTACATTAATTTGATTTTTTGGAGTCGGTGCCAGCCAAACGAAGTTAAGTATAATTATCCAACAGACACACATTCAAATATCTACCAGTTTTTTTACGAGTTGTTATTTAGTTAAAAAATTTGAATTTTACCATTTTTGAAACATTTCATCTCATTTTATAAACGTGTATTTTCAAGTGAGATTAGTTGTAATTATGTGTGCTAAATTAAGGGTTATTGTAAAATTAATGCGTTTATACAGGATATTATGTAAAAAAATCGTAACCAAACACAGATTTTGAAATGCAAGATGGTGTCAGAGTTGATTGAGAATGGATTTTTCTTCCTAAACGGTTTTGTTAAATCTTGTTACAATTTGTATTGGATAAGCAATTTTAATTTTGAACTTGGCTTGGCTGGCACCGACTCCAAAAAATCAAATTAATGTACATAAATATAATAATGCGCATGGTAAATACAATGCTCTTAATTTAATTTCTTATTAACTATTATGTAAAAAAATTATTTTTTACTTTGTAGTAGTTTTTGAAGTCGGTTTTATTTTTGGTAAAAAAGTTTATTTTTCACTTTTTAGTTTTTTTTTTTTTTTTTTTTTTTTTGAGTTACAATTTTTGCATGATTCTTTTGGAGGAAATTACGGACTTTTAAAGATGTTATTTTGATAAGTAAATACTTTTGTCCAGATTTGTGTGTACATTAATAACACAGGTTTTTTGTGAAAATTCTTTATATATATATATATATTACATTTATTCTTCTTCAGATTTAATAGCTTTATTTTTTAATTAAATATTTTTGTTTCTCTATTTGGACATGGGTAGAACGACAAGAGATGCTGATCGCATGAAAAAATATCGAATTTTGGAAACTGACAATAAAAGTTCTTCGGCTTACTAAAAATGCTCTATGAAATAGAGAAGAGAGACCCAATGACTTATTTTTCATACTTTCTAACCGATGACCAGGCCCTTATCTTCCGGGTTGCCCTAGATGAACAGGTTTGATACCTGGCATCGACGTAGGAGACCACCTAATCGCCACGTAGCGGCAATAAACCTGATAAACGCCTAGATCGTTTTACAATCGGCAGTGCATATTTCTTAATTATGAACTTTTTTATGCCAGTTACTTAGCATTTATATCTTGTTGTTTAGCACCTGCGCATTGCTACTCGATCTCGTAATTTAGAAGCTTAATCAGATGACGAGACCTTCACCTTGCAAGGCACCTCAGAGGTATAATTCATAGGTAAATTCGAGGTCTTCGCACCTATCAACGGAGTTTACATGCACCAGGAGTCATTAGGGTACATGACAACCGAATAACTTATCAAAAAATGATCGTAAAAAGACTACAGGGGGAAAGTCTTAAATGGCGTTCCCTCAAATGGCTGGTCATTGATGAAATTTCTATGGTGTGAAAAGAGAATTTATATACAATTCATTTGAGGTTTCAAGAATTTAAAAACAATTTATTTTTTGGTGGCATTAATGTTTTCTTATATGCAAGTGCCAATATGTAATGTATAATGTATACGTAATGCCAATGTGCTTAAATGTATGCTAAGGTACTTTTATTCATAATTTTTGCGAATTAAATATTTTATTATACCCACATTTACATTAAACCAATTGCTGCTGATATTTTTTTTTTGTTTCACGCTAGCGTTAACTGTGGCCTCGATTACGGAAGATTAGAAATTCATCGTCATGCTCATTTAATAGTCTTGATTAAAGTGTCATTGGTCTGCATAGTAACTGACGTATTTTAGTGAGTATAGTACTGCAAAACATATAGAACTTTTGGAAGCAACTCATGATATTAGCATTTTCTTTAAACCATGTTTGCTGTTAGTATCGCACACTTTTTGCTTTTATCAGGCAATCTGATTCAAATTTACTTGCTCTCATTTCTTGATACAATTCAAATGTTTTCATGACTGCGTAACTCACTGACTTGCTTTCGCCATTATGCTTATGCCTACTGATGTTTAAGTTCTGGGCCATGTAAATACTCCGCACCATAACAATGCCGTCTGTAATACTAATTAGAGTAACTCCTTTTATTTCTTTCTATGTTGTTTATCTTGTACTTTAAAAGCATAGAGATCTTGGCTCAACTTCTGTTTGCATATAAAAGTAGACAAATTGTTGTTTACAATAAATAAATTTATAAATATTGAAAAACTTGCTTGTGTATATGAGATAGTGGTACTACTTAGTTATCCCGTCGACCAAAAATCTATCGCCAAACTATAAGATTAAATGCCAATAATGGTTGTTCGTAAATGTCCCATTCACTTGACTTTAAGCAAGATACATGTATTTACGTCATCAAGTGATTTTTATTTCGACGTTTTATTTGTATTTTTATTAATGTTATACTAATTTATTTGTTCTTTCGTTATTTAAAATAAACATTATGTCAATTTCTATAATTTGGCGAGTGGTTTGGCGATTTATATAATCTGGCGAATTTGGTCGACGGGATAACTAAGTAGTACCGAGACAGTTAATAGGTTGTCAGAAAATATGCGTGAAATTTTCATTTTCTCTCCAAGGCTCCTATACAGGAAAGTTATCATTAATGTTATTTAGTGAAAATATTAAAGGTAATCAAAAAGCATTCATACATATAACTGTTTAATATAATATAATATAGGTATGCATATAATACTATGGTACTTCTTAGTTATCCCGTCGATCAATTTCGCCAAATTATATAAATCGCCAAACCACTCGCCAAATTATACAAATTGACATAATTTTTATTTTAAATAACGAAAGAACAAATAAATTAGTAAAACATTAATAAAAATACAAATAAAACGTCGAATTAATGGTTTTATTGGCCATTATTGGCATTTAATCTTGCAATTAAATAATTAATGGCAAACCATTATTGGCATTTAATCTTGCAATTAATTAATTAATGGCAAACCATTATTGGCATTTAATCTTACAATATGGCGACAGTAATTTGGTCGACGGGATAACTAAGAAGTACCAATATTATATATATATATATACAGGGTGGCTACTAAATACTGATACAAATATTTAGACATTTTATTTTACAAATATAAAATAGAAAAAAATAATTACACTAATATGATGAACATCATACATGAAAGTTTACCTGTAAACAAATTCACTCAAATCGACCGCCATCTTTATCAATTACCAAAGATAATCTCTTATGCCATTGTCCGAGGGCGGCACGAATCATTTTAAGAGGTAATTTGTCCCATTCACGCAATATGGAAGCTTTGAGAGAGTCCAAACTTCTGTGTTGTTTGCTATTTACTTTAGCGTCTAAAATCCCCCAGACACAATAATCTAAAGGATTTAGATCCGGTGAAGAAGGTGGCCAATCTTCGTGCATGATAAAATTCGGACAATTGACCTGGAGCCAAGCTTGTGTTGATTTAGCTCGGTGTGAAGGTGCAGAATCTTGCTGAAATATCCAATTCTTTTTTGGATACAACCTGTCAGCATGTGGCAATAAATGTGCAGCCAATATGTTCTGTTTGTAATATTCCGCATCGATTTTTACCACTTTATCTGTGAATTTCAAAGGCAATTTCCCATTGTTTGACACTGCAGCCTAAACCATAACAGAATTCTTGTTCTGAAAGCGTTTAACAGTTCGGAGAGTTTCAGGTATATCCTCAAACGTTGCTGAATATACGACATCATTTTTAGCATTATAACACTGTTCAGTGCAAAATAGCTTCTCATCAGAAAATATCATTCTGTCAATATTTTTCTTACCGTGCCACTTCAGCAATTTCTTGCATCTTTGTAATCTTTTTATCTTTTGGGCATCAGTCAAACCTTGAACTTTTCTTTTCCGATAAGGACGAAAACCCAGGTCTTCATTTATAATAACTTGCATAGTTCTGCGACTCACGTTCTCTTCTGCAGCCATTTTATTTGCAGAGCGTTGTGGATTTCTTCGTATCTTTTCACGAATTCTTTTGATGCGCTCTTTTGTGCGAACTGATCGTGGGCGACCAGACCTAGGTCGATCTTTACAGCTATTAGTATCCAATAATCGATTTATAGTTCTATATATAAATAATCTATTAAAACCAAGGCATTTCAATTGCTTAAATATTTGACCTGCGGAAAGCCCGCGATCAAAGAGCTGTTTAATCATCATTCTTTTAGCTTCCATTTTAAAAATAATTCTAAATATTTGATTTTTACAAAAATCGTCTGCACTAATAGAAAATTGCCAAACGCTGAAATACAGAAATAAATTATTTTACCAAACGATTAAAATTAATTCTTATTTTTTGAAGTGTATCAGTATTTAGTAGCCACCCTGTATATATATATATATATATATTATGTGCCGCCAGTCTGATGTTATGTGTTTAATTAAACTAAACTATTGTATACTAAATTATTGTTTTGTATTAAGTTAGTTTGCTTCTGTATTATTTAGCATTTGAAATAATGGTGCATCTTTAATTAATGTACATTAAATTACTATTTTGATTGCGATTGCCAATTGAGAATTTTAAATATGACTGTCGATTAGAAAATGCGAAGAAACAGATTGGGGAAGATCCATTACTGAATTTGAATGGGAATATCGCCAAATTAGTCAGTTACAGCCAAGTTGGCTTCATTTATGGCGACTTATTTTGGTCGCCAAAATTGGCGATAATTCACGTACCTGCGCCAAGTTTTGCGACTACTTGGCGCTAACGTATATGAATACATAGTTTTATGCTTATGATTGAGAAACCGGTTTCAACAATGAAAGATAATTTGGGTGAAATCCTTCATTTTATTGGTTTTTGTTGAATTACTAAAAAACTACTCAACCAATTTCGATTAAACGGAAGTGGTACCAATTCGAGAGTATCCTCTTTCAATTAAAACAAAAATCACATAAATCGGACAAAAAGTTCCGGAGCAATCGGTGAACATACATAAAAATAAAAAAAAAACATACATACGCGTCGAATTGATAACCTCCTCCTTTTTGAAGTCGGTTAAAAATGAAGGTCATTTTCGAATTCCGAGCAAAAATATATATATATATAAATCAATTATAAAAAGTTAAGAAACACAACCATCTCCACTATCTTTTAGTATCAGATTTTCTATAATTTTTTTATTTTACTTTTTACCATTGAAATTTACGATTCGAAAAAGACCCTGACGTGATGGTTAAAAATGAAGGTCATTTTCGAATTCCGAGCAAAAATATATATATAAAAATCAAATATAAAAAGTTAAGAAACACAACCACCTCCACTATCTTTTAGTATCAGATTTTCTATCATTTTTTTTTTTTACTTTTTACCATTGAAATTTGCGATTTGAAAAAGACCCTGCCGTGATGGTTAAAAATGAAGGTCATTTTCGGATTCCGTTCTAAAAAATACATAAAAATCAATTATCAATTATCAAACCCGACCATCGCAGGCAGTTCAAAGCATTTTTTCCCGCAATTTTATTAGAATATTTTAGAGTTACAATAGTTTGTATTCCTTAAAATTCTACTTAATTATAAATTTTTAAAGTTAATAGGATAGGAGAAACAAATTATTTTTTGTTGTTTACTTAATCACTACTACAGTTTTTATAGAATCTACTTCATTGATTTAAAATAAGTAATTTCATTTGTTTGTAAAATATATAAAACCCATCAAAGGGATGATTCAATAGAAAATATACTCTATTTCAAGAAAATTAACTTCATTGATTGCTTCGTTTTAACATAATATTTTATGAGTTTCAAAAATTTTCTTATTACTTACAAAAATTAATGAGTTTTCATGAAATTAAAAATTCTAAATATTTTCCTAATCTATAGCATAAGGTATATTATAGTTCAAGAAAATTAAATTCTGTTTGCTAATTAAATTAAGTGCTGAGTACACAGCTTCAGTTTTTTTAATGTCAAGCACTGGTTTGTTTATATTATTCATGAAACTTTAACATTTCTTTGTAAATGCTCTCCTACAAATTATTCAGATTTTTTTTTTTTAAAGCAACCGTTGTCATAACAAGAGAAAATATTTTGTAGATGCTTGTTACTAAAATGTTTTCTTGTTGGCGAAACAAGTGCTATTTTTATCATCGAAATCGTAATAAACAAGAAGTAATATTACGTAAGATTAATATTTAAATATGATAGTTCAAGAAAATTAATAACTTTTCCTTTAAAATTCATCGATTTAACATAATATGATGGTACTTATAATAGTATAAGTACCATTAAAATAACCTGTTATAAAATTCATTTAATACATCGATTAGTTGTAATACAGTTTAGAATGAGTTATAGATACATTGCTATCATTATTGGTTACACAAAACAAAAATAAATAGGACAAAAAATATGAATTATAAATATTTTTATGAGACTGCTAAATGTAAAATATGAATATGATATTTTTATGCGAGAATTTTCTTTAAAGTAAAATTGTTTTTTTTTTTTTTTCTATTTAATAGTTTAATTAAAATATCTATTTTAAAAGTGTTCATTTAAAATATATTTTAAATGCAAGTATCTTTTATAACTTTAAAAAATAAACTGTGACTACTTTTAAATCAATTAGAAAATTAATTGTTATTTATTTTTAAATTCGAAAACGTTTCTTTACCTTGTTGTTGGTTTTTTTTTTTTAATTAAATTAGAAATCTTAATTTGTAGAATTTTTCGATTTTCGTTTTTAAAATGAATTAGGATTTCAGTATTAATAGAGCCAATACGCATGCGTGCTAGGAATGAACGGAATTTTTCTCTCTTTTTCAGACTTATGGGAAGAATTCACCGAAGAAATATGCTTTCTGTGAGTACGGAAACTATTTGTTAAAAAATGAGGAATAATTTAGTGTATATGGACAAGTTTTTCTGACAGTGCATATACAAGTTTCTATATTGTTGTCGTCATGGAAAAAATAAAAGTGTTATTTTGAACCCCTAACTTCTTTAATAAAGTTGTTTTAAAATTATGTAATACTTAAATGTTAAAGGCTTTTTAAATTTTCGCAAAGTTTTACAATAAATATAAAATTTGCATCAGATTATGCGAAGAGATTTTTCTCAACAGACCACCGATATTTCTTAAAAGCTATATTAGCATAGTATTGAAGCAAGTTTTAAATAATGAAATTTTTCGTTTTTAAAACAGATAAGACGATATTTTTTCTTCTGATTCGTCAGTTTTTTTTCATTAGTAAATGGTATTTTGGAGAAAATCAGATAAACAGGGTGTATTATTTTGTATGTACAGAATTCGGCTTAATAATGTTAAAAGTATATACGAAGAATGTTATAAATATTATGTTGAAGGGAACAGAACATGTTCATTTCTGGTACTCAAATGAATAAATTATTAACCTTTGTTTTCCTTTATTCCTGAAACTTTACTTCTCTTAATTACCGAAATCCCGTTTTTTTTCATATGATTGAAATCTGTCTAAGGCTACTTAAACATTGGGTAACTGTAGGATAGATGGCCATAGTTTTTAAAGATTGATATAAAAATTCTTAGAATGCAAATACAAGAAATATTTATGCATATTTAAAATTCTTGTACATATAAACATAATATTTTGGGCAAAAAAATAAAATGTTGTGAGCAGAAAGTGGGAAACAAAACTGAAATTAAAATGGCAGGTGGCCATCTCTCCTTAAAGCCGTGGAGAGATGTCCATCCAGAACAAGAAAGAAAAAGTGAGGTTAAATAGCAAAAAAATAACACATTTCATATAGAATATATATGATATAGATATATTTAATATAGATATTATGAAATATGAAATTATGAAATATATAATAATATATTTCATATAGATATTTCTAATCATGAAAAATATATAGCAATTAGTAAAGGCGCAGTTATATGATGGAAAATGTGTGATTAAAACTCCAATAAACAAAATTTGAAGTATAATTTCAATACTTCACTTTTCGTTAAATATTACCACATTTTTGGCAAAGATCTTGATAGTTTGTACACGTTTAAGGGAACCACTTCAGGTACCTCATGTATTGTATCCAGACATCCTGTTTGGTTGTGATATTATATTGTTCTGCACAACCAACACAGTGATCCTAATCCTATTCTATTCACTCGGAACCTGTAGAATCTGATAATTTTAGATGTATTTAATTTTCTTCGCTACTAGAAGTTTCGTGTTTTTTTTTTGTTTTTTTTCACGCGTTATTTTTAGGTTTATTGCGTTAATTTAGTTTTTTTGTCAACTTAATCAGTTTCTGGGATGAAAGTTTCCGATGTTTTTCAGTATTTTCTGAAACAAATGCATCGTTCGGTCTTATTATAATTATTATTATTGAAATATTCATATGAGTTAAAATTTAAACAATTATATCAATTAATATAATTATAAACATAAATATTATATATTTATTTTAAATTTAATTAAATTTAGTTAAAATCCTCACTCCGTATACTTTTGAAGAATTGATTAAAGGTGGCCATCTCTCCTGATATTGAAAGCCATTAATAGCCATTTTACGTCTTTGTTTTAGGCTTAGAAATAAAGATTAGATTATATACGCGCCTTAAAAGTCCATATACTAAAAAAATATATCACTTACGTACTACAAAACATTCAGTTACGTAAGTCAAAAAAATTATTCAACCACTAAATTAAATAAACATTAAAATTACACTTATTTTTTATAATCGAAAACACAACTGCACGTCGCAATAAATAAACTCATTGAGCTATTTCCTACGAACAAAGTTCATGTTGCAATCTATGTTCAAGTTTTGGAAATATTTAGACTGGTCATCTCTCCTCTATGGTCATCTACCTTAGAGTTACCCTAAAAGAATTTCCTAACGAAAGTTATTTAAATAAAATCATAAGACGAAATGCAATTTTTCACCTTGATTCAACATAAAATATATAATGAGAACTTAAAAAATTCACAGTCTTACTCAAAAGGCGACTAAAGTAATGACAAAGATGTTATAAGTATTATATATATATATATATATATATCATTATAAAAAAATAATAAAAATAACAAAAATAAAAATACAATAGTAAAAATATAAGTAAATTTAAATTATCTGACTATTGTATGTTTTTTGAAGCACTGGAATGTTTCATTACAAAAAGTATAATAAACAACATTATAAGAGGATATTTCATTATAAACAGCAAGTATTGATTTTAGTGGATTTGAGACTTGCGAAGATCAGAGTTTAATGCAAATCCAAATTGTTTACAGATTGTTCAATATTCTGTATTTCTCTCTTTTGAATTAACTTTTGTTTAGAATACACAAGTATTAATGCTGCAAATCATACATTTTTTCCCTGTATTATTTCAATTTACTTTATATTACTATTTTGTACAAGCACAGTTATGGTCAAAATTATAAGGACAAGGCAAAAATCGCCAAATCTTGGCTACTTTTGGCCGGAAACCTATGCAAATTTAATGGATGGAAATTAAAAGAAAAATGAAGAATATTTTTATAAGATTTTATGGAAATATGTGGAAAATTTATATTCATAAAATGTATTATGCATTTATACAATCATCTCATGTGGACAAAATTATAAGAACAACTGTATTTGTGTGTTCTAAAAAGTAAACTTTGCATGTTTTTTGCTCTGCACACGGAACTCAGCGACGATATAAATGCGTAGTAAGCATTTGGGATCGTCATATTCTGTTTTCCAGTCATGCCGCTAGGTACAAAGCTTTCGAAGTTTGAGAAATGGAAAATGGATTCATTTAAAAGTGCAGGACTTTCTGTACGCCAAATTGCGACAAAGCTTAATAGATCAAGAACGGTTATTTACAATTATCTTAAAAATCCCGGTAAATATGGACGGCAAAGACATACAGGTAGGCCATCTTTAGTTTCTGTATGGGAGAAAAGAATGATAATAAGGCGAACTTGCTCCAAAAAACAAATGTCAACAGAAATAAAACGTGAATTGAACTTATAATCAGTGCTCGAACTGTTCGTCGTGTTTTACAAAAAGAAAAAAAAAGGTTCGCTATGGTAAACATATGTCACGACCGCCTCTTACAAAAGTTCATAAGAGACTGAGGGTGGATTTTGCCAAAAAATGCATTACTATGGGAAAAAAGTGGGATGATGTTGTCTTTTCAGCTGGGGATAAGATTAATTTGGATGGCCCAGATAGTTTTCGCTACTTGTGGTATGATCTCTGTAGAGAAAAAGAAATTTTCTCAAAGCGTGCATTTGAATGTGGCTCAGTAATAGTCTGGGGAGGTTTCGCAACTGGTGGAACTACTCCAATAGCTTTGTGCAGGGTAGAATGAATTCTGAGAGTTATGTTGGTGTATTGGGCGATAATCTTTTACCGGAAACACCGTTAATAACGAGTAGAGACTATTTTTTCCAGCAGGACAATGCCTCAGTATATGTTTCCCGAACTTCAAAATCGTGGTTTGATGCTAATTTCGTGAAACTACTTCATTGGCTGGCCAGAAGCCCTGATCTGAATTCAATGAAAAATCTGTGAGGCATTCTGGCACACGAAGTACGCAAAAATGGTATACAATATGAAAACAAGCAAGAGCTCATGTCTTCCATCGAAAAAGCCTGGTCTAAAATTTCCAAGAATGTTCTTAAGGAACTGTCAAACTCCATGACGTCAACACTGATCAAAGTGATTGAGCAGAAGGGAGAGATTATTAATTATTAGTGTGTTTCAGGCAAAAACATTCATTGTCCTTATAATTTTGTCCAATTTTTACAATGGCATATTTTGTTAATTATGCCAAAACATTCATATTTTGCATTTTCCAATGTTTTGCATTCTACAATGATACTAGCATAAAAAAGCATTTTATGTATAAATTTCACTTTATTTAGTTCAGAACTAAATTTTTTCTGTGCAATTTTCAATTGTTCTTATAATTCTGACCACCACTGTATCATGTGCTACTTTTTTACATCTATTAGTTGAATTTCGTTTTATTTCTCATTTTTTTATATTTGCATGTTATAATTGGTATAACTATTTAGTACATTTTATGGAAATTGCGAAGAAAAATACTATTTGATATTGGCATTAAATGTGAAGCAATTGCTTTAAGATTTAAAATATATATATATTATATTAACAAATTACTTGCTGCAATTTTCCCAGAATTACTACAAATGTCTTTCGCCCTTCTTTACCTTTTCAAGATCTGTGGTATATTATATATATTACTTAATTTTAATGCCGAACTACTAGGTGACACACAGAATATTTTGATAAAATTTGGATTTTATAAAGTACACGAAGAAGATAATTTATCTGTTTTCAAATCGATCCGTTCGTAAATTCTGGTGCTAATCAATTATTTCAACATTTTAGTAAGATACTTATTTTGCCTCTGAAAGGGTGAAAGAGCATTTAGAAAAAAATATTTTTTGTTGCAATTTAGTCTTTATACTATTCTTGGACCCATTATTGGCTACGTTTAAATTATTTTTTATTTAAGGTACAATGTACATATGTTTAAATGCTGCAAATTTTACTTTTTTTTCCCCTATGTATTATTTCCATTTACTTTATTTACAACATGTATCTTATGCTTACTTAAGTAAACGAAATGTTTATGAGTCTGCATGTTTATGAAAAGGCGATGTTCTCTTTCTAAATTTAAAGATTTCAAAAACATTTTTAACAATCATTACATTTCACACAAAGAATATTAAATCTGTTAAAAATTTCGTTACAATATCTTCATTAACTGTAAAGGTGTGATCGAATTTGTGAGTTCATCTTTTTGCAAAACAAATATTTCCACTGAGTAAACTGTGGTTACACAAAATTCTATGGCAAATTGTGTTTGTTTTGTTATCACCTTCTACTATCATATGATTCTTTTGTAGCAAGTTATCTGGGACTACCCTATTTATGTATTTATACATCTTTATTTGCACATACCTTTACAACAGATGTTACTTTTAAATTTTATTTTTTAAGACATTTGTTTTACGAATTGACAATCATGAGTTTTTTTTATGATAGAATAAAATATGTATCTAATTGTCTCGAAAGTTGTTCTCTGTGCACAACGTATATAAAAGTTATTCAGCTACAATGAAATTTAAGCCGGTTAACAAAAATATAACATAAAATGCATTCTCATTTTATATAATATGGTAATTGAATAGATCATTTAATCAAGCATAGCACTTTAAAACCGGAGACAAAAAACCATTATAAAAATCCAAAATTTATAAGACAGATTTTATTTTCAGAAATCTGACACATTTAAGTAAAATGTGTCATCATAATACCAAGATATTGTGCCTGTTAGAAAGAACATAATTTAATATTTTAATGAGCAAAAAACGAGCACACATAAAGCTTCATTATTTATTCTTAATAAAATAAGAAAACTATTGAAATTTGGCAACTTCAGCACTTTTACTTTATTCTATCTTCAATAGAAGAAAGTATTGGAATTGGAATTTTTTTCGACTTCCGGTTTTCGCGGATTTACACGATTTAGAGGTCACAGATCGCAAAAACATGTTTATTCAAAATGTGTGTCTGTCCGTCCGACTGTCCGTGTGTCGCCATTGTACAATTGAAAACTGTATGAAGTTATGCATAGAACTGAACCAATTTTTTTGTGTATGTATTTGGCTGTGACAAGCAGGTCCTCCTTGAATTTAGAAATATTCTGCCGGATGGGGGCGCTGAAATATCAATTTTTTGTGTCATTATCATTATTGTACTATCGAAAAGTGTATGAAGTTATGTATAAAATTGAACCAAATTTTGGGTGTATGTTTTTGGCTATGCCAGTAAGTCCTCCCTGAATTTGAAAAAAATCTGCCGGAAGGGGGCGCTGTAATGGCGATGTCTGTACCATTTTCATTATTGTACGATCGAAAAGTATGTAAAGTTATCCATAGATTTGAACCAATTTTTTTGTGTATGTTTTTGGCTATGGCCAGCAGGTCCTCCTTCGGTTTGAAAATATTCCGCCGGAAAGGAGCACTGTGATAGCGATTTCTGTATAATTTTCTAGATTTTTCGTAGTTCTGTTGCCTATCGGCGGCTTGTGCAGCGACGGTAACTCGTGTACTGCTAAGCCGGCTATTCGCAGACAGCTGATGTGTAACAGAATAACGAAAAACCATTGATTTTAATAAATATCATGATTAATAATTAACGAGATTAACTAGTTTGTATTCTGGTTAATTGACTGAAGCAGAAATTTAAGATGAAAATCAAAGTTGGTATCGTATTGAACTAATAATATTGCAGTATTAACATCTGCAACTACTTTTTGAATTTTACGATGTATGAGATAGAAGAAAGTTTTGGGATTGGCACATCCAACTAGCCTAATTCATTGTTAGTTTGACAGTAATTATAAAGAGCAATCGATGATCATTTGAATAATTTATTTTACAATTATATTTCCTCACTTAAGATATCGATAGAAGAAAGGGAGATTATAAATATACACAATTTAAATGATAAATAACGCATTAAAAAAATTAGTAAATTGACCAGATATTAATAGTTTCCACAAATGAAAGTCAGTAATTTAAAAAAAGTCCATTTTACGGTCCAAAGGTCCAAAAAAGGTCCTTTTGATAAATTTCGATAAATTTATGATAAAATTCGAGACTTGGGTTTATAATTTCAGGTACTAAAATTTTTGAAACGCTGGCAACTGACCCAGTATATGTAAATCATCATATCCTTTAACAGTTGAAGAAAAACTTTATGAAAAACATTTTGAGAATTATCATTTTAGAAAAAAATCATACTGCTATTCACTCTCGAACAGGATCGAGATATTTTAGGAGATTCTCACCAAATGGTACACAAAAGATTTCTTTATCTTGAGAAAAGTCTACTATCCATGCCAGAAATTTACAAGCAATATGTTCATATTCAATTTATGAAAGAATATTTATCTCTTGGTCACATGGACTTTGTTTGAAACACAGATCGTGGATTAGAGAATAAACATTATAACATCCACATCACTTCGTTTTAAATAGTTCTAGTTTAACTACCAAATTAAGAGTAATTTTTGATGTGAGTGCTAAAATTACAACATGTGTTTCTTTAAACGGCACTCTAATGGTAGGTCCCAAAAAACAAGATGATTTAATTTGCATTTTATTGAGGTTTATATTTTATAATATTACAAAAACAGCTTTTATAAGAATGATGTATAGGCAGGTAAAAATCCATGACAAAGATAGGGATTTTCAGAGAATATTACGAAGAGATAGTTCAGATAAACAAATACAAGTTTTTCGCTTAAATACTGTCACGTATGGAACTGCTGTTGCTCCATATCTAGCAACTAAAGCTTTGAATCAGTTAGCAATTGAGGAGGGTATTAATTTTCCAAAAGCAAAGACTATAGTTTTAAAAGAGTTTGATGTCGACGATGCTTTAACTGGTGTTGAGAATAGTCAAGAAGGTACTGAATTGATATATTTTTAGTGAATCTGGAGCTAACTTCAAAGGTGTAGAAAAAGAAATCAACAAATATCTTTTGCAGTGTAAGCAGAATGAAGAAATCCACAAATTTTTGTCGTCAAAGTAAATAACTTGACATTTAATTCACCTTCTGCTCCACAATTCAGTGAACTTTGGAAATCTGCAGTAAAATCAATGAAATCACATCTGAAGAAAACCGTTGGTGACACTGTGTTCCAAACCTTAGTTACAAAAGTTGAAACTTGTCTCAATTCTGTATCCCATACCATCTGACCCAACAGACATAACTGCTTTAACACCAGGTCACTTCCTAGTTGAAACTTCTCTAACTGCCATGCGTGAACAAGATCTAACAAGGAGAAGGCCAACCTTGTTAATCACAGATTTTGATTATTTTAATATATGTTGTAGGGTAGACACCCCTTAGTGTCAGGTTCAACGGATTTTATCCAATGCCCCTTAGTTCTTGAAAAACCAGGGGGTCTAATATTAGTAGACAACTTAAATACTTACTTCGCAGAAAAAATGACAGGTTAGTCGTAGCTCAGTTGGCATGGCGTTTGCCGGCTGATCCGAGGACCCGGGTTCGATACCTGAAAGCGCTACATTTGTTTTTCTCATTTTTTGTTTTATAAATATAGTTATAATTATAATTTAATAATTTCAATTAAAAATTTTAACACCAAACATTAATTATAATGTTAACAAACTTAAATTTATCATTTCTTATTTGTAAACTATCATTTCTCATCCATTAAAGAGGTTTAAAAAGAAATTGGATCTATTATTGAATGATTAAAATTCCAAAATCGTGACAAATTCTGTTGAGGTGCCATCTAGTTATGATAAAAAAAAGGAATATTCAAATAAAATAAAAGCAGAAAAAAGATAAAGGGGAAAGCAAAATAATTGAAAGCGCAAGCATACCTATTACAAATTTAAAAATCTTTAATATGCAAAAAATCGGTTGTAATTTAATTCTGATGCTAATTTTTAATATGATTATGCTTGTTACTTTAAAAACAGAATAATAGTATTATCTCATTGACTTCCTTTGTTAAAGCAATGCGTAAATGATGTTTCTTTAAAATCACGAAGTGACACAATTGCTCAATATCATTGCAACGATAAAGAATATATGAAATACATTTTAAAAGGGATTTAAAAAAAATAAACAGTTTTATGATGTTTTATTACAACTATTCAGTTAAAAGTAAAAAATTAAATAGGTTAAAATTATAATTGATATACAATATTAAAAATTTTAATTGACAGTGAGATTATTAAGTTGTACTTACAAGTAAATTTATAAAACAAAGAATGAGAAAAACAAATGTAGCGCATTCAGGTATCGAACCCGGGCCCGCCAATCAGCCGGCAAACGCCATGCCAACCGAGCTACAACTAACCTGTCATTTTTGCTGCGAAGTAAGTATTTAAGTTGTCTACTAATATTAGACCCCCTGGTTTTTCAAGAACTAAGGGGCATTGGATAAAATCCGTTGAACCTGACACTAAGGGGTGTCTACCCTACAACATATATTAAAATAATCAAAATCTGTGATTAACAAGGTTGGCCCTCTCCTTGTAAGTCACAGCCCATTGAGTCACCTTGATAGATCATATGTGAGACAGTTCATTCTACAGATGGAGCCGGCAATACCTGCCTCAACTTCAGCAAAGACCTAAATGACAAAAATTCAACGAGATTTAGAATTAAATGACTTAGTCCTCATCAAAGATGACAACCTTCCACCACCTAAATGGAAATTAGGGTGAATAATAACTGTTCATCCTGGTTCAGACAATAAGGTCAGAGTTGTTACGATCAAGGCAAGTAGTGGTGTCATCAATCGTCCAGCAGTGAAACTATGTTCCCTTCCTATAGAAACTAAAATCTGTGAACTGAGAACCGTCTAAAATTTTTCTATTTTTTGCATTAATTTTGTTTGTGTTATTAATTGTTTTTTCATTATAGTAAGAAACTGTAAGCAGCTAACCACTTGTTCAAATCCCAGGAAATTTGCACGGGGGCCAGTATGTTTATGTAAGTATCGTCTGCACTGAGCTAATGCTACGTGTTCTTTGGTTCCATGTGCTCCGAACCCATGTAAGTTTCTTTTTATTACTTTCCGCGTTTAGCAACACTCTGTGTTTTTTAGTTTGATTCTTGTTTTTTGCAATGTGAAAAAATGGTGCAATGTCATAAGCCGTGTGATGGCTCGCTTCTCTTTTATTGTGAAATAAATTGCATCTACAGTCCTCTGTGTTGTACTTAATTGCAATTACCAGCAGAGTATGTTAGAAGTGAAAAATGCAAAAACACCGTCATTCGGCTTCTCTGCCCTTTTCTTAGGCAATTTTGAAGACTACTTTGATTATATGCTTTAATAGGATGAAGATTAAATAATCTTATTTTCGAGTAATATTTTCCATTATTAATTGTTGTTTCATATTACTGCGGATTTAAAGATACAAAGAGTCGGAAATGATCATTATAACTGCATGATAAAAATATCTTCTTCCACCATAATATAGATTAGGGGAGACTAGGGAGGGTTGACCCACTTTTTACAAAATGATTTTTTATTTTTTAAATATTGAACGTAGAACAAAGTTTTATATATCATTTTATTCGTTATACAATCAGTTATCAAAATAAAATTGCTACATAAGTGTAATATATAAGAGATTTGAAAAATGAATGATTTTATTCATGACAAAATTATGGGTCAAGGCTCACCACATACGGGAGGGTTGACCCACTATATGGGAAGCTTGACCCACTTTGTATTATATTGAAATATTTGAGAAGAGAATAAAATCAGTTTAAAAAAAAACAGAATAACTTTATGCTACATGCTTTAATTATTAAAAAAAATATTTTTGAAAACATAACGCTTAAAAAAACCTGTTTTGACGCAATCGCAAGTCATAGGAGAAAACATTTGTTTTAAACATGATTTTGTCTGAGCATATATAATTGTACAGCAGGGAAAATGAAATTTTAACATTTAAGACAATATTCCAGTAGAGACAGGTTCCGTTTTCATAGGGTTTCATGTATGAATATGTCTGGATTTAGGAAACACTGTCCCGCCTTTTTTTTGTCTCCTTGTCCTACTTTTTGTGACACTCGACCTAACAACATAGTTGTCACATAGTTTGGCTTCATCTAACTTTATTCATCCTGGTGAAATTTGTCTACATGCCTTCCTGAAGTTTTTCGATCAATGCTATTTTCTTTTGCAGCCACATTGGGCACTTAACTTATTATTAACATCGTTTAGGCCTTTCGGGAGCAAAGTACTTTCAGTACTAAAATGTTGAAATAAATGACTGGCACCGGAATTTACGAACAAATTTACTTGGAAATAAGAAAAAGGCTATATTTCACATACATATTAAATGGAAAACATTTTAGTAATTAGGTGTGATTCTGGTGTTTGGGAATTAAAATTAAGTGGGTTTCATAAACATGCCACTGTCCCTGAAATGGTTAAGACTGCTGTTTTCATACTTTCTATTCTTTTCCACTGTTTCTATTTACCTATTTTAAGTAATATTTAGATGGAGAAAAGTTCCTGCCAACTTTCCCATTTATATTTCATTAAGTATTTTCTTACAGTGGATACTACAGCAATTTTTTACATCTTTCTTTAAGCAGTTTCAAACACTTTCTTTTCCATCACTCCATTTTACAGTAACAGTAGCTTTACAGGATAAATATATATTCTTTTTTTTATATAACCCTTTTCATTATGCACAGTGTATAATAAACAGATTGCCAAAACCACTTAATTAAGGGAGCCTTGAGCATCTGGTCAACCCACCCTCACATTGACTGGGTCAAACCTCCCCACATACCACTTTTCTAAATAATAGCATTTTGTTATGTTAAGCCTAACTTACGGTACAATCTTTATGCCTGGAATGAAAGCTCGTTATTTCTGCATTACTTTAAACCTACTTACTTAAATTTGTATGATATATTTTATCTGAAAAAAGCTTACAAATTATTTCTAAAAAACGCACTTTTTAGGTTGAAAACGCTCCCCATTTGATTTTTCCACACCTATTTCGATTAGCTGTATGAAACAAAGACTTTGAGCATTCCAGTAGCTTTGGTTGACACCTAATGATAAAACTCTGAAATTCTTTTAAATATGAAAACTGATAGGTTGGTCAAGCCTCCCGTATGGTCAACCGTCCCTAGTTTCCCCTATACTACATAACTGTTTTTAATAATAGAGTCTGTTATCGATAAATATTAGGAGAACAATATACAATTGTTTCGATGCTATTTTTTTGTATCATAGTTAAAAAAAACACACAAATCCACTTACTATAAACATTCTGAGACTTAATGAAAAAGAAACCCACACATTTCCTTAAATAAAGAAAAACAATACCATTATCCATGGTATCATATCTTCCGTTATTAGTTTCTGTTTCTTATTGCTGCAAATTCATTAATACAATAAATCGCAAATGATCGTTATAAGTGCACATCATAAAAATTATCGTCTTATTTCAAAATAGATTATACAGCGTAACTATATTTATTAATAAAGAACAGTCTGGTATCCAAAATTATTAAGATAATGATTCACGAATGCTTCGATAATAAAATTAATATATGTATATATATATATATATATATATTGTAGCATCGTAACATAAATAAACTGACTATGAAAATTCTGAGACATAATGAAAAAAAGATTATATGTTTCTTTAAATGAAGAAAAACCATAGCATTATTCATAAAATGACGAATGCAAAATATCTGAAAAAGTTTATTATTAAGATTTTAATTTTAAACATTTGCTAAAATCAGATTTTAAACAATTTTACTCTACTTCTCTCATAAACTTCAAAAGTACACTGAAAAAAAAAAGATTAAATTTTTATTTATTTCTAAATATTTAAAGAGGATTCTCTCTGTTTAAATTTTCCTAATATCATGCGTTAAATAATATAATTGTATTGAAAGAGCAACTGGAACACTTTAAAACAGACTTGATAATTTAAATGTGAATTCGTTTTCAAATACAGGGTGTTCCAAAAACCCCTGACACATTTAAAAATTAAACATAAAAGTAATTGTCGTACAGGAGTGCGGTTTGGACTAACATGCTTCTCGCGATGAAAAGTTTCCTCTAAGCGAAAATAAAAATTAGTTCCAAAAGTTAGTTCCAAAATTCGATAATAGATGGTGCCATTTGTCCGTAAGTTTGGTTTTAAACATGAGTTTTTTGCGATTTCCAGATTAGTTTTGACGCTGTGCTACAGAAATGCTGACTCCCAGAAAAAAAGCTAATTGCGTACTTTGGTACATCGAAAGTAAGTTGAAGCTCAGGAAAAACGCATGTTTGAAATCAAATATACGTACAATAGCAGCCCTCTATGTTCAAAGTTTGGAACTTATTTTTTATTCGCTTGAAGAAAACTTTTCATCCTGAGAAATATGTTATTCCTAACCGCACTCCTGTACCACAATTAATTGATTTTATATTGAATTATAAATATTTTCAAGGTCTTTTGGGACACCCTGTATATTTTTATTACACGAGCTTCAGCTCTTTATCACGATATGTAATAAGAGATAAGTAGAAGATAATTATTAGATAAGTAGAACTGGGGTTCTAAAGCTGAAGACAAATTAAAAAGATGATTACAAAACAAATACTTTTTTAATCGACTTCTAACAAAAAGGAGTTTTACAATTTCCTTGTATGTATTTTAAATATAGTTCCATGCATAAATGTTGAATGTATTATCTAACATTTATCATAGTCCAGTAAAATTAGCTCATAAAAGGGCCGTTTTATGCAAAAATTCGCGGAAAGCTGGAAATCGTTTTAATCACTTTGTTTTCATCCACATGAAGGGATTTGAAGTTTATCCCATTTTTCCTAGTGAGCTTCAAACCTGGCATCACAAAAACCTAAAAAATTTCGGACTTTTTTCAGTATTTTGCAAATCACTCAAAAACCGTTTAATCTACAGAAACAGTTCTAATTTATAAATTGTAGATCATAAAATTCTGTGTCGATTGAGTATCACAGACTAACAATTCCATCAAAACTAAGCGAGATATGATAGATCAAAAAGTGCATTTTTCCAGTTTTTTCAAAAAAATCTCAAAATATTAGTTTTTTGAAGTGCTCATGTAACCAAACGAAATGTACTCACACATATATTTGCGCTTATGATTACAATTTCGAAACCGTAACTTAATTCTAGTGTTACACTAAACAAACACTAATAGTGTATGAGTACAGGAGTTAGTGGTGGCGATAAAATAAATTGTCATCTAGCCAAAGAGATTGGAATTGCAAGTATAAAAAATGTAATTAGTGGTGATTTTGGCCATGTGAAATTCAAGATATCCAATCGAGTAACTCCAATGAAAAGCTTCACGTATGGTGTTAAAATCCATGATGAGGAGGTATCCGTCGATCCAGAGGCTATTTTTGCCGAATTTCTTTCCACAAGAAATTAGAGGAAGAACTTAGAAAGTTCTTTGAGTATGAATTGGCTCCATTTCCGACTTCTCTGTTTGATAACTTTGGGATGAGAAAAACGCAAAAGTCGGTATTTTACGATTTGTTCACCCCTCTTAATAATTTAGAACTAAACATAAAAACTGTCCATGTGATTGATGGTGGCTTCCTCCTTCATCGAGTGAGTTGGGAGCTAAGAGAAAAGTTCTCTGCAATTATTTCCAAGTACATTGGATATTTGAAAAACAACTATGGTAAAACTGCAACAATGGTTTTTGATGGTTACCCAGAAGAATCGTCAGAACATGGCACCAAGTCTGCTAAGCACTTTCGTCGAAAAAATAAATACATTGAAGGAAGTGTTGACTTTAACGGAAATACGACGCTCACAATGCAAAAAGAGCACTTCCTTGCAAATGAAGGGAATAAACGCCGTTTAATAAAAATGCTCATTGAAAAATTGGAGCAACACAATTTTACTGTAAAACAAGCTTTCGAGGATGCAGATACTACCATTGTGATGGAAACCATCCAACTTGATCAGCAGTCAGAACGTGTCGTCATAATATGGGAAGATATTGATCTGCTTGTGCTTTTGATTACATTTATTCCCAACTCATCCACGATATACTTCTTGAAACCTGGGAAAGGACAGTCGAGCAATGTTTTATATTCACCATTAAGTTTCAAGTACTCGCCGATTGTGAAGAAAAATATCCTATTCCTACATGCTTTTAGTGACTGTGATTCTACATCGGCCTTCTTCAGGCAGGGTAAACTGAAATTCGTCAAGCTTTTAGAAAATCATGCTGACCTACAGGATGTTCCAACTATCTTTAATAACCAATATGCTACGCTTGGAGAAGTAAGTGATTCGGGGACGAAATTTATTGCCACCTTATACAATCCCCAGTAGGACGAATCCACCATACTGCACAAATTGCGGTACAACACATTTGTAAAACATCTTATTAAGACCCAATTTAGCCTCGCTTCTCTGCCGCCAACTGAAGATGCAGCCAAATAACATTCATACAGGGTTTTTCTTCAGATCAACATTTGAAATGGAAGGGTGATAAATCCCACTGATTGGAGAATTGGGGTTGGAAGTCATTCAAACATGGTATGCTTCCAATCATCACGAACGATATAGCTGCAACACCAGAGCATCTAAACACTCTGTCATGCAAATGTGCAAAGGGATGCAAAGGCGGTTTATGTTCTTGTTGGAAGAACGGTGTTAAATGCTCAATTATATGTTACCACTGTAAAGGTGCGTCGTGCGCAAATACCGCAGAAGAAGAAGACTCACAAACTGGATACGACGAAAAAGTAGATATGGTACAAGGATGCCTTTCATGTGCAGGAAGAAGAAGAATGGGCAGATCAAGGTCCAGCAAAAAAAACGCTCCAAGCTCGATTTCCCTGTATTTCCTTCAAGTAAGTTGAGTTGATTTTATCACCATTGCTTATATACTAATTTTTTTAAATAAATTAATTTTATTAGATGTAAATTTCCAACTGGGCGAAAAATGTCCGGACCAGGATGGACTGGACCGGGCATTTTTCGCCCAGTTGGAAATTTACATCTAATATGATTTGTTTACCAATTAGAATAATTGTGTTAAAATTAATCTAGTGTAAATTAATTTTCTTGATTTCCTGTTATTATTATAATGATCTCTAACATTTTATACATGGGAACTTCAATAAACTAATTTTATGAAATTTTTAAGAAAAAATTGGAAAAAAGTACTTTTTTGATCTATCATATATCGCTTATTTTTGCCGGAATTTTTAGTCTGTGGTACTCAATCGACGCGGTATTTTATGGTCTACAATTTATAAATTAGAAATGCTTCTGTAGAGTGAACGGTGTTTGAGTTATTTGCGAAATACTTAAAAAAGCCCGAATATTTTGAGGATTTTGTGGTGCCACGTCTGAAGCTCAACAGGAAAAATGGGACAAACTTCAAATCCCTTCATTTGGATGTAAAACAAAGTGATTAAAACAATTTCCAGCTTTCCGCGAATTTTCGGTTAGAAAAATCCTATTTTTACTGGCCTATCATTCTTTTTATCATGGAAAATAAACATTTAACACTTCACCTTTTCCCCAGAATAAATCCTGGTAAAAGCACTGTTTCCCCATACCTGTCGCCGGTGAAGTAGCTTTAATTTTGGTAGCCAGTTTCAAAATAAATTTCACAAGGGTAAACAGTATGTTTTTCCAGTTAACATTTTTTTGTTTGTTTCATCGTTTTGTTTTAGTTTTTGGGGCGTTATTTCCGTAATAATTGATCAAGCGCTACGAAATTTCAATGTGCTATTGAGGTACACATTGTTACTTAATATTTTAAAGCAATCGTCCCATCGTATATAGTTTCTTTTTTACTGATAAGGAAGGTCTCCTTAAGGCGCATACTCAGAATAGTTTGAAAAAAAAATGGTAATAAAATTACTTATTTAAGTAATAAAGGATCAGTCAAATTTAGCGGCGGAATTCCAGTAGCGGATTCCTGTAAAAAAATAAAATACTTTCAAATATTTGGCACAAAAATACGAACGCACCACGTCATTTGGCGAGCAACATATTTCCCCTCGCCAAATGCAATAGATTTTAATGCATTTTGAAATTGCTAGTTAAATGATTATTTAAATGCGCAGTACTGACTGAATTTAAACTAAAACAATGAAAGAGCTTATTATTTTTTCTATAACTTTATATAACGTATATTAGTTGCGTGTTGCTGAAGGTGTTTAATTTTATACAGTTTTACGGGTTGGATAAGTTTAAGTGTATTTTAAAAGTAACTATCTGATTAAGAAAGATCTTATATATTTCGATATTAAATAAGTCGTTGTTTCCATGGAAACTATACTATTCTCTTGTTGTCTCCGACACAAACAATATTGAAGTCAATTTCACAATGCTCGGGATCGGTATTTAATTTTCAGTTTGAAGCAGTTTTAGTCCATTAAATTTTGTTCTAAACCATATAAAACGATCGTTAAATTCCTTTATAGATACATATAAATGTATTTAACAAATCCTTAGTTATAAATGAGTATTAGTTAAACTTATTTAAACAAATTCTGCATGAAAACTTTTTCCTTAACATTTTAATAATAAATAATATTAAGAAACTTGTTCAAAATTTCTAACCTCTAAAATGGCTGAAAATTTTGAAATTTCTTTATTTCACTTATTTTTAAGAGTCGATTTCTCGAATAATGTGTGAGAGCATAATAAATTGTTGAAATGCTTCCTGCAGATAATTGAAATTCAGACCTTATCAGTTAAATCTCTCTGAGAAAGTTAATTCAGATGTCGCTACTTGACAGCATTTGTTTGACTTCTATCTGCGTAATCTGATCTTAAGTTTAACTGATTAAGGAAGGCTTTGTTAATTGTTTAAATGACTACTACTCCGAACGACCTGATTTATACGTTATTTTATCCAAATATTTGTAAAACGATTGCCTTATAAATTATTTATGTAAAATAGTTTTTGTTTTGTATTAATGATAATGGATTTTTTGTTTTCTTTGTATGTTTAATGGAAATATATTTTTTAAAAATTATTATTATAAATTTTAAGACAACATCAAATTTTTCTTGGATTTCTAAAGCTAATTCCTTACTGACACAAACTAAGATACCTGGCCCCATGATGGCCACCCTAAGGTTTGATTGCTTTTTTCGCCGTGTTAATATTATTTTTTTCGGGAACTATTTATACTGTTGCTTAGAGAGATTAATCTATACACCTATTATAAAGAGGAAAAAATTGTTTATTTGTCGGAGATAAGCTCTGGAACTACCGAACCGATTCCAAAAGTAATGGTATCAAACTGATGGTGTTAGTCCAACTTAGAACATAGGCTATATCTTATGACGGTGCCACTACCCCAAAGGGGGTGTAGGAGCAAAAAACGTTCTAAAAATGCGATTTTAGCGTTACTGAAGGGCCTAGAAATATGAAATTTTGAATATTAGTTACTTATAAGATATAAATGATGTCTAAGAACAGTTCTTAAAAAATTTGAAATTTAAAAGGGGTGAAAAAGCACAAAAAGCGTTCTAAAAAACGTTCTAAATGGTAGTTTCTACACAATCTCAGGAAATACCAAACCGATTTAAAAAATATTGGTGTCAAAATGATGGTGACAACGCTTGCTCCAAGACAGGCTATGTTTTATGTCGGTGCCACTACCCCAAAGGGGTGTAGGAGCAAAAAAACGTTCTAAAAATGCAATTTTAGCGTTACTGAAGGGCCTAGAAATATGAAATTTTGAATGTTAGTTACTTATAAGATATAAATGATGTCTAAGAACAGTTCTTAAATAATTCGAAATTTAAAAGCGGTGAAAATGCACAAAAAGCTTTCTAAAAAACGTTCTAAGTGGTAGTTTCTACACAATCTCAGGAAATACCAAACCGATTTACAAAATAATGGTGTCAAAATGATGGTGACAACGCTTGCTCCGAGATAGGCTATGTTTTATGTCGGTGTCACTACCCCAAAGGGGGTGCAGGACCAAAAAACGTTCTAAAAATGCGATTTATGTATTACTGAAGGGCCTAGAAATATGAAATTTGAAATATTAGCTACTTATTAGATATAAATGATGTCTATGAACAGTTCTTAAACAATTCGAAATTTGAAAGGGGTGAAAATGCGGGAAAATCGTTCTAAAAATCGTTCTAAAGGGTGGTTTCTACACAATCTCAGGAAATACCAAACCGATTTAAAAAATATTGCTGTCAAAGTAAGGGTGTCAAAATGACGATGACAACCCTTGCTTCAACATAGGCTATGTTTTATGTCGGTGCCACTACCCGAAAGGGGGTGCAGGAGCAAAAAACGTTCTAAAAATGCGATTTTTGCGTTACCGAAGGGCCTAGAAATATGAATTTGAAATATTAGCTACTTATTAGATATAAAGGATATAAAGGATAGATATAAACTGTTCTTAGAAGAACAGTTCTTAAACAATTCGAAATTTAAAAGGAGTGAAAATGCGCGAAAATCGTTCTAAAAAACGTTCTAATGGTGTTTCTACACAATCCCAGGAAATACCAAACCGATCTAAAAAATAATGACGTCAAAATGATGGTGACAACCCTTGCTCCAACATAGGCGATGTTTTATGTCGGTGCCACTACCCCAAAGGGGGTGCAGGAGAAAAACGTTCTAAATTGCGGCTTTTGCATTATGGAAGGGCCTAGAATCATGAAATTAAAAGGGGGTCAAAATGCGCAAAAAGCGTTGTAAAAAACTTTCTAAATTGCGATTTCTATGCAATCTCAGGAAGTACTGAACCGATTTCAAATATAATGGTGTAAATATGATGGTGACAGATCTTGCTCCAAGATAGGCTATATTTTATATCGGTTTCCACTACCCCAGAGGAGATGCAGGAGCAAAATGAGCGAAAAGCGTTCTAAAAACGTTCTAAATGCTGATTTACCATCAATATCTCAGGAAGAATGAATCTGATTTCAAACGTAAGGTAGGAAATTGATGCTGACAGCCTTTGCTCTCGCATAGACGCTGTTGTACGTCGGTATCACTATCACCAAAACGTTGCAAGAGCAAAAAAGCGTTCTAAATTTCGATTTTTGTGATCGGTAGGGGCTAGCAACTTAAAATTAGGCAAGGTACATTTTTAATAGATATAAATGATCTTTAAGAACAGTTTCGATAAAATTGGAAATTTACAAAGGGGTGAAAAATGCGCGAAAAGCGTCCTAAAAACGTTCTAAATTGCGATTTCTACTCAATCTAAGGAAATACCAAAGCTATTTCAAAAGTAATGGTTGCAAATCAATGGTGACAGTCCCTGCTATAACATAGGTTATATTTTATGTTACTGTCACTACCATCTGAGGGTTGCAAAAGCAAAACATGTTCTAATTTGCGTTTTTTGCAAAACTGGGGGGTCTAACACTTTGAAGTATGGCATGGTATTTACTTACAAGATGCAACTGCTTTCTAAGAACAGTCGAAAGAAAATTACAAATTAAAAAAATAAAGTGAGTGAAAAGCGTATAAATTACAATTTTTAAGCAAACTTAAAAAATACCAAACCAATTAAAAAAATAATGATGACAAATTTTGGTGATATAACCTGCTCAAACATAAGCTATATTTTATGTCTGTTCCACTACCACCAGAGGGTTGCAGGAGCTAAAAACTTTCTAAATTGCGATTTCTGTGATACTGAAAGTGCTAGAAACTTTAAATATGACATGGTAGTTACTCATAAAATATAAATGCCCTCGAAGGACCGTCGAAAATAAATTCGAATTAAAAAGGGGTGAGGCGAAGAGGAGGTGCGAAAATCATTCGAAAAAAGTTCTAAATTACGATTCTATGCAATTTCAGGGAATATAAAACGATTATAAAAGTAATAGTTGCGAATCAATGGTAACAGTCTCTGATCCTACACAGGCTATATTTTATGGCGGTGATTCTACCACCTGGGGTTCACAGGAACAACAAACGTTCTAATAAAGGGCTTTAAAAGCTTTTTAAATTACGTTTCTGTGGAATATTAGGAAATAACAAACCGATTTCAAAATTAATGTTGGCAAATTAATGGTGACAGTTCCTGTTTCAACATAGCCCTTTATGTTGAGAGAGGTGGTAGGACTTAGAATTTGACATGATGGTTAATTTTAAGATGTAAGAAGATGGTTTCTAAAAAATTCAAAACTTCAAATGAATACTGAAATGAGCGTATTAATTGAGCATAAAAGTTTCAAAATATCTTCTAAATTTTCATTTATTTAGTTTTATTTCATTTTATTAATTTAAGTCTCATTTCTGCCTAATGCAGTGTAATAATGATGTTTAATCAAACTGTGTTTTAAATAGTAATTTTTGAATTATTCCTAAAAGTAATAAGTACCTTTTAATAAAAAAAAGCTTTTAATAAAATAAAATATTACCTTTTAATAAAATAAAAATTTAGTTAGTACGTTTTAATAAAAATTAGACATATAAATATCATTTTGGCATATTTCAAATATTAAGCGAGCAAAGCCGCGGAGTTTGCTACTATATTATAAAGCAGTAAGATCTAAAAGTTCCGCCCGAATGTTTTCAAAAACTACCCGGTGATTTTTTTACAAATAGTGTCATTCGATAGAGAATATTCACGTGGTGGTTTATGAGTAAAATATACAGGGATTGATTTTTGGTAATAAATTTCGTATTTTATTGTTATTTTGAACGAAAAGGTTGCCAGAGGTTATTTTTTGGCGACAAATGTATTGAAATCCCTGTATCCGTTAGAAAATAAATAAAAAATAATTACTGATATTTAATTATAAAAAAAGAAAGAAAAATCCATTTAAATCAGGTATTATGTTAAAAAACGAATATATTTAATTTAAAGCTAAAAGAAATATTTGTAATTTAATTTAAACCTGAAAGAAATATTTGTAATGCTTAAAAATTAATTTAAAGAGAAAGATTACAATTGATACGCAATATTTGCTCATTATCGATTGCGTTAGATTATAGAAATGAATTTGAAAATTTGATTAGATGAATTTTTAATGACTTTTTTTTTTCCTTTTGTTCTTTTCTTTTTCTTTTTATCTAATTGCCCCATCACGTAACTTATAGAAGAAACAAGCAGATGTAATTGTGAGTCACATGTGTAATTATTATTTATTTCTTTACGATTTTTTATTTTACTTTTGTCGCCAAACAATGTGATTTTAAGTCAAAAATGTGTAAGCGTGACACTAGCTTGAGGATATTCTCATAAATGGTATTTTTTCAAGTGAACGAGATCTTTTTTTGAGTACATTTTTATATTCAATTGTAACTTATATGGATATTAGTTAATGTTTTAAAAATGGAATCAAATACTTAAATTTTAGTGTGAATTTCTGCCACACATACATATTGTAAAATAATTTCATATTTTTTAAAATGTTTTTCACCGTAATTCCGAAAGCATGTGATATTTATAAACTCGAATTCAGATCAATGAATATTATCCATTTTTTTAAGCAAATATTATCTATTGTTTATTTTATTTTTTCTTAAGTCATATCGCCAATATCATTTATAGGAAAATTCACACCTTCAAAATCTAGGAAATAAAGATAGTTTTTAAGGAAATTTATACAATCATGCGTTATTATTATCGAAAAATTCAAAATTTTGAAAAAAAGTCTTCTGTAATTCGTCATTTCTTCTTCATCTTTCTTCGTAATTTCTCCTCTGTTATGTAATATTTCAAATGATATTGGACTAATTTTCGATCATCGAGTCACCGCCAAATGGCATATCTATATAGTATCGCTAAGAATGGATTTTCTAAAGTAGCACCCCTAACGGCGTTTTTGCAAGGAGAGGGAAAAAATTCCTAAAAAGTCGGATATTATAATTATGCGTCAGATGATAGCATAATTTAATGTATTTTTGTATGCTGAATCGATTGATGCCAAGTAAAGTCCGACAGTTCATGACATTTTTCATATTTTTCTAACTTGGCGGTGTTTTTGGCGTCTAAACCTCAAAATATCTAACATTACATCCGTTACTCTAGCAACGAAAAAAATTCAAATTAACTCTTTTGGATAAAGAATAAAAACCGCTCAATGAGTTTGAGAAAAAAAATACGAACATCTTAATGAAAAAAATGGTACTACTTAGTTATCCCGTTTACCAATTTCGCCAAATTATGTAAATCGCCAAACCACTCGCCAAATTACATTAATTTACATAAGTTGTATTTTAATAATGAAAGAACAAATAAATTAGTATAACATTAATAAAAATACAAATAAAACGTCGAAATAAAAATAACTTGATGACGTAAGCACGTGTAACTTCCTTGAAGTCAAGTGAATGTAACATTTACGATCAACCGTTATTGGCATTTAATCTTATAATTTGGCGATAGATTTTTGGTCGACGGGATCACTAAGTAGTACCAAAAGGAAAAAAAAAATAGTGATTTTATGTAAAATAAAAGGAACAATTTTACTAAGAAATTAGCGTTATAGAACGAAAAGGTACTGCTTAGATTTTCCGTCGACCAAAAATCTATCGCCAAACTATAAAATTAAATGACAATAATGGTTGATCGTAAATGTCAAATTCACCTGACTTTAAGCAAGTTACACGTGTTTACGTCACAAAGTGATTTTTATTTCGACGTTTTATTTGTATTTTTATTAATGTTATAATAATTTATTTGTTCTTTCGTTATTTAAAATTAATATTATGTCAATTTGTATAATTTGGCGAAATTGGCCGACGGGATAACTAAGTAGTACCAACGAAAATATTTAAATATGAAAGCAATGTTTGTAACGACTTAAAAATTATTTTCAATGAAAGAAATTGGAATTGGAAAAATATTTGGCGATTTATAATTTGCTCCTCGATAAGAAGAAAAAATGGGTACATTTATAACAGTCGTGCGCAGATCTCGCTAATAGCATTTTTAAAATTGCCAGTAGCAGTAGTTACATTTTTCGTATGTAAATTAAAATTAAAAATAATTCTTTGTTTTTAATTATGGAATTATTTCCTGTTATTGTTTGTCTTTTCAGTTTTTTAAATGAAATTAGTGTAAGGCATGCATTTTAAATGAAATGAGCGAAAGGTTTGTATCTTAAATGAAAATAATAAATATAAGAATATGATATGAAAACAATCTTTGTTGATTTATGACCTGCGCCCGGTTAACATAAAAGTATCACAAAAGTAACATATTCACTTTTCTTTGGGCTCATAGGAATCCAAGTTAACCTTCCGTAATCGGATACTTCACATATTGGTGTATTAGCTATAATGCTGAAAGCATCGTTTATGTTTGAAGCGAAAATTTCACGATGCATTCTATTACACAAAATCGCATCATCATCATCTACTACATATTTAAAACGGAAATTTGCATTTCATTCCGATTGTTTATAATACTTTGATAGGATATACCACAAATGGTGGTACAGATGTCATATACAGATGTCATATTGGCGAGATTTTTTACCGATGGTAATTTGGCGAAAACATAAACAGCATTAACAACAACTTCCAGGTTACCATATCAAGCAAAATAACGACACTTTGGCGTCAGTTAAGTATTGTTGCGTATTGCAATGTTTCTGACATTGGCGTCAGAAAAAAATCGCGCCTATATGGGGCATGTATGACATCTGTGCCCAAGTGGTTAGGTAATAATTTTGGAAAGGTTTTAGTGTATACATATTGTTCAACGCTACTTAGTCATAGAGAAAAAAAAAATTAAAAAATTAAGTGAACCTGATTATAAAAGAGTTTAGCCTTTTTTTAAAAAAATCTACAGAACATATTTTCATACAAGTGACACTGTTACATGACTTTTCAGGAATAGTGTTAGTATATAACATTTCATTATATGTTGATTAGTTATAGAGCTATTAATTCCTTTTGTCATAACGGTCTCATTACCCTACCAAAAGTGCATTGTTAGTTAACAACTAAAAGAATTACATCTTAATAGATAAATTTTGTCCAACGCGTAAGGTAATATTATATCACAATGGCATTCACATGATTTTCAGCAATGAGTAAGGTCCAGCTGAAGGTTCATATTGTTTAAAATGAAAGTTCAAATTCACCAATGTTCATTTGGAAAAATTGACCAGCGCAGCGGGCATAGCCTGCTAGTAATCTATACTTCCTATTATAAAGAGGAAAAAATTGTTTATTTGTCGGAGGTAAGCTCTGGAACTACCGAACCGATTCCAAAAGTAATGGTATCAAAATGATGGTGTTAGTCCAACTTAGAACATAGGCTATATCTTATGTCGGTGCCACTACCCCAAAGGGGGTGTAGGAGCAAAAAAACGTTCTAAAAATGCGATTTTAGCGTTACTGAAGGGCCTAGAAATATGAAATTTTGAATATTAGTTACTTATAAGATATAAATGATGTCTAAGAGCAGTTCTTAAAAAATTCGAAATTTGAAAGGGGTGAAAATGCACAAAAAGCGTTCTAAAAAACGTTCTAAATGGTAATTGCTACACAATCTCAGGAAATACCAAACCGATTTAAAAAATATTGGTGCCAAAATGATGGTGACAACGCTTGCTCCAAGATAGGCTATGTTTTATGTCGGTGCAACTATCCTAAAGGGGGGTGTAGGAGCAAAAAACGTACTGAAAATGCGATTTTAGCGTTACTGAAGGGCCTAGAAATATGAAATTTTGAATATTAGTTACTTATAAGATATAAATGATGTCTAAGAACAGTTCTTAAAAAATTCGAAATTTGAAAGGGGTGAAAATGCACAAAAAGCGTTCTAAAAAACGTTCTAAATGGTAATTTCTACACAATCTCAGGAAATACCAAATGAATTTAAAAAATATTGGTGTCAAAATGATGGTGACAACGCTTGCTCCAAGATAGGCTATGTTTTATATCGGTGCCACTACACCAAAGGGGGTGTAGGAGCAAAAAACATTCTAAAAATGTGATTTTAGCGTTACTGAAGGGCCTAGAAATATGAAATATTGAATATTAGTAACTTATTAGATATAAAGGATTTCTAAGAACAGTTCTTAATAAATTCGAAATTTGAAAGGGGTGAAAATGCGCGAAAATCGTTCTAAAAACCGTTCTAAATGGTGGTTTCTACACAATCTCAGGAAATACCAAACCGATTAAAAAAAATATTGGTGTCAAAATGATGGTGACAACGCTTGCTCCAAGATAGACTATGTTTCATGTCGGTGTCACTACCCCAAAGGCGGTGCAGGAGCAAAAAACGTTCTAAAAATGCGATTTATGTGTTACTGAAGGGCCTAGAAATATGAAATTCGAAATATTAGCTACTTATTAGATATAAAGGATTTCTAAGAACAGTTCTTAAACAATTCGAAATTTGAAAGGGGTGAAAATGCGCGAAAAGCGTTCTAAAAAAACGTTCTAATGGTGGTTTCTACACAATCTCAGGATATACAAAACCGATCTAAAAAATAATGGCGTCAAAATGAATGTGACAACACTTGCTCCAACATAGGCGATGTTTTATGTCGGTGCCACTACCCCAAAGGGGGTGCAGGAGAAAAACGTTCTAAATTGCGGCTTTTGCGTTACGGAAGGGCCTAGAATCGTGAAATTTGGAATGGTAGTTAGTTATAAGATATCAAGGACATTTCCTAAAAAAATCGAAATATAAAAGCGGGCAAAATGCACAAAAAACGTTGTAAAAAACGTTCTAAATTCCGATTTCTATGCAGCCCCACCAGTGGCCGAGAGGTTCTGCTCTCGAAGCTGGTAGACGGGAGGTGCTGGGTTCGATCCTAATCGCGCCCGTCGGCCTAATCGTTCGGAGTTTTCGTGGTTTTCTTCGAGCCACGTATCTTCCATGCGTTAATACGGATTAGGTTCCCTTAGAAAGACCTCCACGGAGGGCACTCCCCCCGGGCGAAATCCCTCGTGTTTATCCCTCGTGTAGATAATTGGCCGTCAAAAATCAACCCAACCCAACCCGATTTCTATGCAATCTCAGGAAGTACTGAACCGATTTCAAATATAATGGTGAAAAAATGATGGTGACAGATCTTGCTCCAAGATAGGCTATATTTTATATCTGTTTCCACTACCCCAGTGGAGATGCAGGAGCAAAATGTGCGAAAAGTGTTCTAAAAGTGTTCTAAATGCCGATTTGTCGGCAATATCTCAGGAAGAATGAATCTGTTTTCAATCGTAATGGTAGGAAATTGATGCTGACAGCCTCTGCTCTAACATGGACGCTATTTTATGTCGGTATCACTATCACCAAGACGTTGCAGGAGCAAAAAAGCGTTCTAAATTTCGATTTTTGTGATCGGTATGGGCTAGAAACTTAAAATTAGGCAAGGTGCATGTTTATTAGATATAAATGATCTTTAAGAACAGTTTCGAAAATATTGGAAATTTAAAAAGGGGTGAAAATGCGCGAAAAGCGTCCTAAAAACGTTCTAAATTGCGATTTCTACTCAATCTAAGGAAAAACCAAAGCTATTTCATAAGTAATGGTTGCAAATGAATGGTGACTGTCCCTGCTATAACATAGGTTATATTTTATGTTGCTGTCACTACCATCTGAGGGTTGCAAAAGCAAACATGTTCTTATTTGCATTTTTTGCACAACTGAGGGGTCTAACACTTTGAAGTATGGCATGGTATTTACTTACAAGATGCAACTGCTTTCTAAGAACAGTCGAAAGAAAATTTCAAATTTACAAAAATGAAGTGAATGAAAAGCCTTATAAATTACAATTTTTAAGCAAACTTATAAATTACCAAACCGATTAAAAAAATAATGATGACAAATTTTGGTGATAGAACCTGCTCAAACATAAGCTATATTTTATGTCTGTTCCACTACCACCGGAGGGTTGCAGGAGCTAAAAACATTCTAAATGGCGATTTCTGCGATACTGAAAAGGCTAGAAACTTTAAATATGACATGGTAGTTACTTATAAAATATAAATGCCCTCGAAGGAACGTCGAAAATAAATTCGAATTAAAAAGGGGTGAACCGAAGGGACGTGGGAAAAGCATTCTAAAAAAGTTCTAAATTACGATTTCTATGCAATTTCAGGGAATATAAACCGATTATAAAAATTATAGTTGCGAATCAATGGTAACAGTCTCTGATCCTACACAGGCTATATTTTATGCCGGTGATTCTACCACCTGGGGTTCACAGGAACAACAAACGTTCTAAAAAGGGGCTTTAAAAGTTTTCTAAAATACGTTTCTGTGGAATATTAGGAAATAACAAACCGATTTCAAAATTAATGTTGGCAAATTAATGGTGACAGTTCCTGTTTCAACATAGCCCTTTATGTTGAGAGAGGTGGTAGGACTTGGAATTTGACATGATAATTAATTTTAAGATGTAAGAAGATGGTTTCTAAAAAATTCAAAACTTCAAATGAATACTGAAATGAGCGTATTAAATGAGCAGAAAGGTTTCAAAATATCTTCTAAATTATCATTTATTTAGTTTTATTAATTTAAGTCTCCTTTCTGCCTAATGCAGTGTAATAATGTTTAATCAAACTGTGTTTTAAATGATAATTTTTGAATTATTCTTAAAAGTAATAAGTAAAAATTTAGTTACTACCTTTTAATAAAAATTAGACATGTAAAAAAATACTTAAAAAATAGTCAAAAACTTGGCATATTTCAAATATTACGCGAGCAAAGCCGCGGGGTTTGCTAGTGTAGTAAATAAAAGAAAAGACTTTATACTTGTAATTATACTATTAAAAAATATATAAGCTGAAATGTAAAATGTGTCATATGGGCCATATTGGGAACACCCTGTTCTCAATATGTCCCAATTTGTAAATTTTTAGAAAATTGCAAATTATTATATGTTACATTATATATGTATATATATAATTGCAATTTTTTGAAAGCCGGGAAAATCACGAAAAAATTAAAATTAAAACAAATAAAATATATATTTATTTTTATTAAGATGTGAAACAAAATTATGTTCGTAAAAAATATATATATATACACTTGAAGTCATTACAAACATATTGTCCATCCTGGCCATAATGGGAACCTCCGCCATTTTTTTTATTTTGTCCCAAAAAATGGATATGCTAATGGGGAATGATAAAGCTATTGATAGTATCTTAAAGTAGTTTAACGGTGTTATTATATTCATTTTTACTTTGTATTAAATGCTAACAAATATTACTAATACGAAATATTCCTTACATTTAAGAAATAATAACACGACCTTTTTGGCCGAAAAATTTCACCTCCCCTACCAGTAGCGTCGCCCATGTGATACGAATTCGCCTTTACTGTTTTTTCCACTTTCTATCGTCCTGGGGGTCGTCCTGTGGGGTATACTGCCCTGTACTGAATTAAAAAGAAAGTAAATTAAATATACGAAGTGGGGCATATTGGGAACCGGGCCATAATGGGCCTGGGTCTCTAAACTCAAATTTTCACGTCGAATGAAACAATACACTAAACTAGCGGTTCCCAAATTTTATTGTTGCACGACTGACTCTAAAGTAGAGATCGACCGAAAATTCGGTTTCGTTTTCGTTTTCGGCACAAAATCTGAGTTTCGCCAAAAATTCATTTTCAACAAAAATTCTGCCAAAAAATCAGCCGGACCGAAGCTCAACCGAAACTATCGGTTTTTGAAAAATCGCCTTTCTTCCTTCGGGAATTTTCAACATTACTCATTGATTTGAGCTGTATCGGTTCAAATGAGACACTATTTATGTATTGCTATGAACTTCATTGTTTACAATTATCATTCACGACTGATTCAAGACGTGAGTGTCAATTTTATAGAAAGAAATGCGTATATGACTAGACTTTGCAGACGCTTTTCACGTTCTCATAAACAGCTGCAGACTAAACAGTAATAGAAAATTTTTAGTTTGAAACACCAGAAGTGTTTCGAATAGGCTTTGAGAATGTTCTAGTATAACAGATGATCATTTACAAAAATCATTATAAAAGATAAATCGAGGTATGCATTTCTAAAACATTTTTTAATTAAATGAAATTCGTATAATTAGAAAATCACTTTGTGTCGCAGATAAATTAAGTACCGTCAACCGGGGGCTACTTTGGGCGACTTTTACCTGGTTCCACTCACATTTCCATTATTAAAAAATATCATATATGATTTTTCAACGTCGAAATGGAGTTGTAAACTATTAACATGAAATAACGAAGCAAACTGTGTGGGTTTTATAGGGACAATTTTTTATTTTTTTATTTTTTAACTATTTTTAAAGTTTTGGAACAAAGTAGCCTTTGCTGGGAGCTTCTTTGATCCATTCACTTGGTTTCATATAAAATGAACGAATTTCATATGTAAATAAATACATTTTTACTGAAATCCTCTTGCATTTGCTAATAAATTAAAACTGCAAACTTGATAAACAAACATTTTTTTTTTCTTTATATTAAAGCACAATAAAACAATTGTTAATATTAAAGAAACGAGAAACAGTTTTCATCATGTTATCTTCAGCAGCTGGAACAAAAATAATTAATGTAACACTTTGCTACAGTAATATTTGAAAAGAAAATGTTACTTAAAACATCTTTTAAGAGATTTGGTTGTATAAAAGGTACTTCTAAGTAATTGGGGTTATTTTCGGACCAAAAAAGTCCTGGCACAAAGTAGCCCCGAAATACTAGTTTTCATGTTTGCTTTATGAAAATGTTAACATTTTCTGTCAAAATAAAAAGTTAAAGGAAAACCTACGATCACACATGGGTTACGGGTTACTAAAGGTAATATTCTGACACTTACTTTATTTGTAGCTCTTATCCAGAATGTTTCAGTTTAGAAAGTTTGGAGAGTTAAAATTTATATAAGAAAACAGTTGTCTACAAACACATCCAGTGTTGCACAGAAAAAAATTAAATTGCCTCCAAACTATTCAAATACCCGATAGTAGGGTATAAAATATTTTTTCAAAGGTAAAAACTCCAAATTATCTTGTATTGTTTGTTCAATTCAAAGAATAAAAACTTCTTTTATGGGATGGACCAAAGTAGACCGCAAGGTATTGACGGTACATTTTATTTCATGCGAAAATAAAAAGTTTTGATCAGAGACACAGAGAGCCACCTTGGAACACAGGTATGATTACGCGTATAATTAATTAATAATTATGTATACTTACGTGTGCATTCACTACTTTAAAAAATTGGACATTTTCGTTTTCGGTCGAAAATAGGAAGATTACCCAATTTCGGTCTTAAAAACATGTTTCGGCCGATCCTTACTCTAAAGTTTGAAAACATTTTTGCGACTCATTTTAATCGTCAGGGATATAGAGACTTTTACGCAATTTATGTTACGGAAACTATTAAACTTTTGTATAAGTATGCACACGACTATAGCTGGTCTCCCAAATAGTCCATTTTTAGAGTAACAGTTTTTTTACAAAAAAAAAAAAAAATGTATTTATATTTTTCTTGCAAATTGTGTATAAACCTTCCCGAAGGTTATTTCTATTGCAATTGTTGTAGATACCTTCCGTGAAACGTTTTTCTTTTAAAATATTGGTATTCAAAAGCGGATCATTTGGGAAACCTGTAATATGTAATTCTAATGTCTAAATTACAAAACAAAACATTCATTTACTATGTAAAGAAAATCTATTTATTAATGAATGTGTTTATAAAAAAGATGCAATTTAAAATCCGATAAGATTTATTACATTATTTTGCTGCAACAAGATATTATATAGTGCGCATGAAAAGTTTAGACAATGATCGATTACGCTTCTGTACTGAGACGTATGCAACGAAATGTTATAACTCAACTGTCATATATTACTTATGATTTATTCTTTATTCACAAACAATAAATTTTAAATTATACACTTTGCATAATATATAATGACAAAAAACAAAATTAACATTGTGGCAAAGGTATTGACTATCTCTATATTTACAGAAAATTAACCATAAATTAAAATCGAACTGCACCCACATTGCCTGCAATTAGTGTGACAAATACAAAAATATGACTTCCATTGAAGAAACTAAACTCTGCATCCCTTGTGAGTCTATTTTGTACCAAACACGTTAAAAAGCAGCTCGAAGTCCCGTAACAGAAGAATAACTAATAAAAATTTGCTTAAACATTACGAGATATGATGTCACAAAGGTTATCAATTGGGTTTAGATCAGAGATAAACAGCGGTCAGTCGAGAACAGTAGTATTTTGAGAGTTTTTGTTTTGCATGCAATATGAATGGACGCATTATCTTGCTCAAAGACATACTTAGGATAAGGTAAAAGTTTACCAAATGGCTGTAAATTGTTCTACACTGTGTATATGTAGTCTTGTGCTGTTTGGAGACCATTGACATACTTTAGTATTAAAGGAAAATGAGGCCTAAATCATTAAAAAGTCACCTCCTTCTTGTCGACAAACGAAAGTTCAAGGCTCTTTACGCCTGTCGTGTCAATAGTATGCCCAGCCATCTGGACTATACAAATCCCGCTTTTTTTCATCATTGAATATCACAGTATACCACTTGGGCCCATATTACTTATGTTTGCTGACCCACTGCATTCTCGGCCCTTTGTAGTGAGATTTCAAAGCTGGTTGTTTTATCAATTTCACGTAAACAAATTTACCTCTCTCTTTAATTCATCTACGAATCGTATCCGTTCACATAGAAAGTCCTGATTCACTTTTAATATGACTAGCAATTGCCATTTGTGTTGATGCAAATTTATAGATCCTTCTATAATCTCGTTTTCTGGTCACACGAGGCCTTCTAGGTATATGTTTTGCTTTGAAGGGGTCACCCTTAGACAATACTTGATAGACAGATTTCTTTGAACGATTCAAAGTAGCTGAAGATTCTACAACAGTCTTCCATTTCGATTTTAGCTTTCATACTTCTATTACTTCATTTGACTGAATATTTATAGCTCGCGGCACCATCACTAACCGATGCTATCACGAAGTGCACTTAAGTACTTCATGCATGTGAGACGTCATAAGTTTGAAATTTGCATTTTTCCGTGAAAAGTTGCCAAAAATCAAGTAAGTGTCTAAACTTTTGCAATACGCAAATTTAACTTTTTTCAATTAAATAAAATATTATCCTACATTAAAACCATTATTGCCGTTCTAAACTGCTTAAAATATATTTAAAAATAAGTATAGCTCGAATGTAGTATCGAATGAAATAAAGTTTCGAATGTTTAAAATGAAATTTTGCTGTATTAAATGGTCCTTCGGTAAAAGTAATCATAAAGTAAATTAATATTTTTACACAATTTAGAAAAATTACTGTGGCGAAATTGGTCGGACATTGTAATTTCTAGCTATTAGAAATTCAGCTATGACATTTGGCTAGGGTTGTCGGAAAGCTCTATACTTTTGAAAATAAACGCGAACTGTTTCCCCGCCAAAAATATGAATATAAAGTTGCAATTTTTCAAAATCAAAGTCGTGGGTTTTTAAAAGAATTTTCAAACTTTTTTCAATATTTTATACTTATTATTAACTAATTTTTATTTTTAAATGCTTTTCTATAAAAAAAATTCAATGTTAATAGTCCGATAAGTGGTCTCGAAAATTGCATTTTCAGAAAGTTATGCTGCTGTATAATCAAGAAATATTATTTTAACAGAATAATTTTATCGATTCTCAAACTTCTTAATATAGGGCTTTAAAATGCAGAAGGTCTCAATGCTAGGGGCGAGCAACACCAAAAGTGGTTCCCTTGTAAGTTAAAAGAAAAAATCTCCTGATCTCCGTCGATAGAAGGTTAACAACAGCAATACGACTTTTGTAGACACTTTAAAGAACTGCATTGGTTCAATTGTTTTTAAAAATATTATAATTATAAAAGTTGTAGAATCATTAAATGCGAACCCGTACTAAGGTACCATAATTTTCCTTTAGTTCAATTTTTGTAATATTTTAAAATACTGAATATTATGTTATTTATCTTGCTGTTTTCATTTTAAAGTTTCCAATAAAAACTTTCTTAGGAAATTTTCTTGAAAATGAAAAGAAGCAGCAAAATGAAGTAAATTTAATCTTCCAAGCAATTTTTTGTTTCTTAGCCGTTTCTTGAAAAAACTTTTACAACTTTATATTAATACAAAAATATTTTTTTTTATGTCATTTGTCTTATTTTGTAATATTAAAATGTTCTAGAACTGCAAAGCACATTTTGTAATATTTGCTAATCATGTATTGAAAGTTATGCAGTAGTCGGCATGTATATTTTTCTCCTAGCTACTCTTTTGTTAATCAATAATATAATAAACATTAATTAAAAAGTTCTACTGTTCTAAACAAAAATACCCTGAAACCTTCTTAAATTTAATTTTTATGTATTCATTCATTAATATCTCACGTAGGAAATGATTTTTTATCACTGCGGCTAAATAAAAATAAAAAAGGTGGTTAATAACTTTCATCACTTTTCCCCTTTTAGGCATAAATTTTTCATAATAACAGCCTATTGTTTTAAAGTTAATTTTTATGCGTTGGAGTAGAGTTAAATGACATTTTTACTCCATAAAATATAGTGTTACAGATTAAAAATTTTTAAAGTACTTTTTTAGTTTTTCGTACTTAGAAAGTTAAAACTGAACTATTACAAGATTACTCATGTGTCTGTCTGTCACAGCTGTTTTTCTCGAAAACTATGGTACATGGAAAATTCCAACTTGCTAGAGTTCTAAGTCTACATATTTATAGTTTATTTGCCATTCTCAAATATTTTTAGGAAAAATTTCAGGGGGGGGGGGGTAATTAATTTTTTTTTTTTTTTTTTTTTTTTGTATATCACGTGGGCTATCGTTCGAAAGATCTCGTAACATCGAACGTAAAAACATATTTGTTTTGATTTTAAGTATTATATTTTCAGATATATTGTTGAAAGTGTACTGCAAAAGTATGGTACCCGCCTCCTATTTCCGAAAATTATGACCAAATTAGGAGTGGTAGGAGTTTATTTATACCTTGCAGGAAAACTGCAGCAATTATCCTAGATCACATAGTTTTTGAGAAAAGTCGCATTTTTTCTATTACACATCACGAACATTTTTTGCGGGCGTTCAACGGGGAAGATGAGGGGTGCTCGAGGTACCTATCAAAGCGGAATTATCCAAGGATTGTTGAGAATAATTTTAGAAAAAAATATCGGCCAATATATTAGTTAAAAACCCATCTAGAAAATAGCGACACGGAAAAAGGCGGCGTTGCAAATTTGCTACCTCCTTTTGAAGCTCGAGTGCACAATGCACAGTTTAAACTTTGTACAAGGCCTTTATTGTACGTAAGCCTTAACATAGCCGATTATTTTATATTTTAAAACTGTGAATCATATACTCTTTTTGAACACTTTCTAACATGGTTGAAAAGTGTTTATGCATCCGGTTTGTCTTACATATACTCGAATTTGCATGTAATTTATATATATTATTGAGGTTTACCATGGTATGTTCGCTATTAAAAATGAAGTGTGTACCATGTATCGTTCGTTTCTGTGTTCGCAATGTGCGCGCAGGCAAAATATGCTCACCAAATTCTTGAATTAGTGGCCTTCTTTCTTACATTTCCTTGGCGACTTTCCCAATAGAAACAGAGATTTAAAGTGGTTTAGATACCGTCCCATTGGACGATTTTTCCATAAATGCATGCGTTTCTGCGATAGGGGCTATAACATACCTTTCAAGTAACAGCTTAATCGAAAACACCGTTTTAATTTTTCATGTTCACTCACACGTATCCATACATCACAATTACAATATTTTCCTTACACTATATATGTACAGAAAATAAGGTGCTACTTAGTTATCACGTCGACCAATTTCGCCAAATTATATAAATCGCCAAACTACTCGCCAAATTATACAAATTAACATAATTTCTATTTTAAATAACGGAAGAACAAATACATTAGTACAACATTAAATACAAATACAAATAAAACGTCAAAATAAAAATCACTTGATGACATAAGCACGTGTAACTTGCTTAAAGTCAAGTGAATGTGACATTCACGATTAACCCTTATTGGCATTTAATCTTATAGTTTGACGAAAGATTTTTTGTTGACGGGATAACTAAGTAGTACCGAAAATAGTAAATACTGAAACTGAATGTGAGCATCCAGTCTAATATGAGAGTTTTAAGTTGTTTAAAATGCATATAATTTGCTTATTTCTTCAATAAAATGCAATTTTTAATTGTTACATGATTTTATCGTACCAATAAAACTCACGTAATTATTTTACTTGGATTTTTTTTATTTTAAACTCATTAGTACTGTAACCCAGTAAAATGTAAAGTCGTGGAAAAAAAAGTAAACACCCCCTACTAACTCCTCAACAAATTAACGTAGAAGAAAGTTACTGGTACCGAACGATAGGAAATAAAGTCTTCTTTTAAATGAAGTATGCAAAATTTGCTTAGAAGGCCATTTACATACAAAAACGAACTCAAACTTAATTTTTTTCAATAGCAATACCCAATTTTAACAAGATATCATTGTGATGAATCATTAGTTTTTGAATTATAAGCATTCAAAATTTAGTGCTTCTAATGTTAATTTACATTTTCATATTTTTATTAATATATCCTGAAATTATACTCGTGATGTGCTAATTTTTTTGTAGCAATAATACTAAAATACCCAAATATAAATACGTTAAATTTGCAATTTTTATAATTTTATGATATGAATTATGAAATTAATATTCGAAAAAAATTATGAATTGCAACCTACAATTTTTTTTGATGGATTTAGATTTATTAAGTCCTACTTTATGCAAATCGAAAATTTTACATTTTTCTTACAAGTAGTTTTCAAATTATGCTTAAAAACGAAAAAATGATGGTTTAAGGGGCCGTCTATGATAGAAGTGACTAGATATTTTGAAATTTCTTATGATATCCCGTAGTCTAGCAGTCTTCATTGACTGTTTGAGTAGCGCTTAAGATGCCTTGATCAAGAAGAGGGCTGCTCTCTCGTTCAACAATCCAGTACCGAACTTCAATTTGGATACATCCCCTAAAATACCCTTGTTTTAAAATAATTAATTTCTCGGAAACTTATCGTACGAATTGCATAAAAATTTGTTTTTAGGCTAATTGCAGGGTGTAGAGTTCATTTATGCTGTCAGAATTGGTATTGCTATTGAAAAAACAAAGTTAGGGTTCATTTTATTATGTAGATGACCCCTAAGCAAATTTTATGTACATCATTTAAAAGTAGACTTTATTACCTATCGTGTGGTACCAGTAAGTTTCTTCTACGATAAATTTTGCAGAGTTAGTAAGGGGTGTTTACCTTTTTTTTCCACAACTGTACAATCCTGTTTGTAGTAAATAGATTATTGTAAGTGTAGGCAAATGTGTTTTAATCGAGATTATGTTTAAAGAACTACCTGACATGCAGTTATGTTAAAGGTATTTTAGCATCAATCATGGAAAAATATTAAGCGTTCATATAAAGAAGCAGGAAGGACCTCAAATGCCCGGAGAGTTTTTAATTATGTCATATTCTTGTGAAATATCATTATTGCGTATGAGCATGAGTGAAAAAAAAATCATTCCAATAATTAAGTTTTAAAAGAAGCAAAATTTGTTTTTTCCAGTGCCAAAATGATTGAAAAATTGTTTAGACAATAAAATCGTTGTCCAATTTGCAGGAAAATGAATTCAGCTTTTGAGGCAGTAGCCTAAATCAAATCCACGAAATGGAATCGCTATAGAAAATATAATTTGAACGCTATTGAGTTCATTCACACACTTTCATACATACCGTCATCATAAAAAAAATCCTTAAACCGTACTCTGGGGATCTGCAAACGTAAGGAAATTCTGGGTGCGGAGAAAGTATTGAATAGTAAAATCAATCTCTACTACAACGCTATAGATACAATTACTTCAATAATTTTTATTGAGTAAGTTTAACAACTAAGTAGCAATTGATATTCTTTCATTCATTTTCGATGCATCCACGGCGCGCCGCAAGTAGTCCACTTTCGAGACCGTTCCATTCACTTGTAGAGCAGCTTTTAAATAAACGATCTTCTTGTGAGGTTTAGCACAGGCTCTTGCTCCCAACACTCCCCATGCTGAGTAATCAAGTGGATTCAAATCTGGACTATTCGGTGGCCAGTCTTGAGAAGAAATGAAATCGCGAAGATTTGCTTGACACCACTGTTGCGTTTGACGAGCCTTATGGATTGGTGCTGAATCTTCTTGGAACAGATGAATTGTTTCCAAAATGAGAATTTAGCCATGGCAGGACCTTCTTTATCAGAATTAAGAAAAAATTATCAATACTTTTTCCGCACCCTGTAATATACACGCATACATACGCGCATACTTATGGAATATGTTTTAAAATAACAAAAATGGATCCAGGTAACCGCAGACTGTAAAAATTTAACAAAATATCCATAGTGAGGTTTCTGTTATAATTAGAATACTTTCCTTATACGGTACGTGCCCGAAAAGTAAACATCTGATTTGATTCTAATTTCAATGCTAATTTTTTTTTATCATAATTTCTTCTTTTTAAATCATTTTTTCAAATTATAATGAACTTTGAAGCACCTTAATAATTGCAGCTTTCAAGAAAAAGTACAAATCGATACATTTCAACTACTGTCATTTACACTTCATGTAAATTTATTTGAACTCCAATTTTCTAGTAATGTAATTTCTGTTTCTTCCAATATCGCTTAATACATCAATGGTCAGTATATTGCCTTTCAATAAAAATAATGAAACTTTATTTTCAGTTAATTTTCAGTTCATAAATTATCGTCTCTATTATCATAATAACAATAAGGGAGAAATCGTTATTATGTATGCGTATTAGAAAACATGTTTTTTCATATACTAGGAAGCTCTGCCCCCTACGAGCTATGCTCGTCAATCCCCGTTTAGACACAGCAGACTCTAACAGCACGCTAATTTGATCGGCTTTAAAAAAGATTTCGGAAGATTGAATTATAATTTGAATCTGACAATTATAATCTGACGTAATTTTCACCAAACTTTTCTTTCTTTTTTTAATATTCACGTAAAAATACTATTGTTAGAAATGAAATATTATGATAATCTTAAAATATCAAATAAATGTCTCGCGCAATTTTTAAATTTAAACTGTTTTGCAATATTGTTTTTTGTTCATTTTACGTAATAAGTGTAATGTGACGTAAATTCTCCTATTTAAGGCTTCTAACGCATGTTAATGAATTTATTATTTTACAATATTCTTTCTTTTTTAAAATTCACGTGTAAATATAGTTTTTATGACGTAATTTTCAATGAGTTCCTGCTTTTTATATTTTCTGTTTATAATAGTCACGTGTAAAATAAATTTTTAATTTGAAACAAACATTATTGTTTGCGCTGTTTATACAGTTGGCAACAGTTTAAATTAATACAATTTTCTAAAATATGTAAAAAATATCTGTCGAAATGCTGAAAATTTGAATTTAAAATAGAAATAAAACCTCAAAAAATGAGTCAAATTAAAAAACTAAATGCAATCTGCACACCGGGAAATTCTGACGCATAAAATGATCTAAAAATGATTAAATTCCTATATACAGTTTTTGCTCCTATAAAACTTTTTTAATGGAACGATTTTGTCCAACTTTGGCATTAACTATCTCTTTAAAAAATTCTTTGATTTGAAAACTGTCTGCATCAGCGTGTTTATCAAACATTTCTCTATAATACTACCGATTTTCATATTTTTGTATGCAACAGTTTTTTTAATATTAACGAAGAAAGGCCATGCTTAAGCATTCAAATTGGATGCCGATCTGCCGGGAATAACTACGCAGATTTTCATTGGTCCATTCCCAAATCAAAACTTTTTTTTATATATAGAAGGAAATGTTTGATTCAGTTCCATATCATTTGTATTCTAATAAAAAGCATGATTAACTATGAGTGAAATAAAAGAAATATGAATTTAAGGGAAAGTATTCTATGAAATAGGTAAACACATTGTTATTATACAGGGTGTCCGGTCTCAACGGTGTCCAATGGCTAATTCCTAAACCGTTAGTCATAGACATGTAGTTCCAATTACAAAAATGTTTTAAATCAGGTAAAGAAATATTTTAAAAGCGATTTTGGTCAATAAAAACATTTCTTAAGAAATTACGAAATTTAAATTTTTATACGGTCCCCCGGTCCTATAAGTTATATTTAGTGAAATTTTCCTTTTACACTGACAAGTAATACAAAAAAAGTCCCGTTATTCTACGATTAAAATTGACCGAGTAATAGCTGTTTAAAGATGAAGCATATTTTTTGCTGCAAATTGGGGGTCATTCACAAATTTAGTCGAAATGTAATTTCGTCAGATATAAAAAAATGTTTGGGAGTAAAATTAACATTGCAATATAAATTTGAAATCTTTAATCATTCTGGCATATTAATGGAAAATATACAATTTGTAATAAACATTTAAGAAGAAAGAAAAAACAGAATTTTTGTCAAATAAAATGATTCTAAATTAACAGCCTCAATTCTTTACAAAATGATACGTATTTTAAAATAATTGATTCTTATATATTCTGTACCGCTGAATCCGAAATTGACCTTCCTTTTTAACTATCATATCAGGATTTTTCGCAAATTGCAAATTTCAAAGTTAAGAAGTGCAATGTTAAAATTGAATTTCCTCCCCCATCTCATCGGACCACTCAGCTGTTTAGTTGTAAGAATCCCAGGATAAGCAAAAATATCGAATAATTTTTTTAATAAAATAAAATAAAATAAAATAAATAATGTTTTACATATGTTTTATAGTATGAGATTTTCGCTATATTTTAACTTACACATTTGCGATTTGCAAAAAAATTCTAACTTGATGGTTAAAAATGAAAGTCATTTTCAGATTCAGTGCTAAAAAGTGCGTAAAAATCAATTATCAAAAGTTAAAAAACACAACCATTTCCTCTACTTTATAGTATTCGATTTTTGTTATTCTTTAAATTTGAAAATTTATGATTTGCGAAATATCCTGACATGATGGTGAAAAATTAAGGTAATTTTCGGATTCAGTACTAAAAAATACATAAAAATTAAAAACCCCAACAATCACAGTCTTGTATTATCTAATGTAAAACTTTTTCTTAAACTCCTTGGCAGAAATCTATCCGAAATTTTTTGTGTTATCCTGTAAAATAAGTATAAATGGTAACCACCGAAAATCTTAATAATATTAGATTGTTATCGGATTTGCGCCAGCATGTAAAATGCAATCTCGATCGGATATTTAAAAGTGGGTTAAAGTTCGAGTACAATTTTTGAACTGGAAAAACACATACGATTGTTGAAGTAACATAAAAACTTATAAAAAAAAACATAATTTTTGTTAAAAGAAATCATAAGAGAAACAGTCTCAAGTCCTGACAAAATAAAACATATGTTATTTTAGCCAATTTGAGACTTAATCATAATACTTGTAGGATTTTTTTTCAAAGAGCAGATACACATGAAGTAAGAATATATACTTTAAACACTTGGTAGATGATCCCTCAAAGCCAAGCCGAACTCATTTGTTTTCAGAGTAGAAAAATGGCATAAGTCATGCATTTTTAAAGTTTCATAACTCGCTCAATTTTAGCATTATATGAATGGGACTTTTTTTGTCTTACTTGTCAGTGTAATAGGAAAAAGTTACTAAATATAACTTATAGGACCGGGGGACCGTATAAAAATTTAAATTTCGTAAATTTTTAAGAAATGTTTTTATTGACCCAAATCGCTTTTAAAATGTTTCTTTACCTGATTTAAAACATTTTTGTAATTGGAACTATATGTCTATGACTAACGGTTTAGGAATTAGCCATTGGACACCGTTGAGACCGGACACCCTGTATATTAGCATTCCATATGCATTTTTATTTTTGGTGAATGCCTTAATTAAACCTCAGTCTGCCCAACGGGTCCAATGGACTCGGTGGGTACATTCAAAAAGATTTTTCTATGAAAAAAGACTGAAAATTCTGTAAAGATGTTACTTTTTCTGGAATGTTCTATGCTTTCTATATAAAAAGAGTAGAACATTTCAGAAAGAGTCACATGTTTACAGAATTTTCAGTCAATTATTTTCATGAAAAAAATTGTTTTGAATGCACCTGTCGGGTATAAAAAGAGTAGAACATTCCAGAAAAAGTCACATATTTAGAGAATTTTCTGTCTTTTTTTTTCATGAGAAAAATCATTTTGAATGTACCTGCCGTGTCCATCGGACTTGTCTGGCTGGCGGTTAGTTAATCATTTCTTTTATTGTAATACATTTGTGTTAAAAATTAGGGATCAGACAATTTTATACCAATCTTAGGGCTCGGGCCCCGACTCATTCTCAAGATTTTATTTATTCACAAGTTGAAAAAAAGAAAAAAAACATCAGATGCTATTTGAGAACAAGAATGTAGTCTTAAAGTGTTTTAGTAATGCTCTGATTGAAAGGTAATCTGCTTGAAAGGTAGTGGAATTGTTATTTATGGGATAGAAAGGTAAATTTTATCTACTTAAAACGGTAGAGAACATAAGTTTATCATTTTAAAAGTTAAACGCTGTTAGTTGTAGAATTACTATCTTATGCTTCTGAAAGACACATTGTACGGAGGTGTTCTAAATTAAAAGAGAAATTAGCGGACTGTTGACATAAATGTTTTAATGAAGGCTAATGGCGACTTGTTGCCGCAGAGGTTGTTCCTCTTACACTGCTGCGTACTCAACCCGTAATCCGGGTTCAACGAAAGGGTTACATTAAAAGGATCGATTGCCAATTGGCATAGATGCGGGGGTGGTGTTCCGTCGCCAAAGGCGAATTACAATGTTTGTTACAGGTACGGAACATCCCGCCCGGCGTTGAAATATTATATTTCAATATGTATAAAATGCAATACAGATTAAAAGAAAACACAACATAGTACAGATTATAAGCAAAGAAATAAAATAAACACAATTAATACACAATGAAACACAATTACAGTCCAGATTTTTGTTAATCATTGTCATTTATGGGTAATATGCTTATTTGGTTAACAGAGCGTTTAAAATTGCCCTTAGTGGTGCGTAGTTCTACTACTCTGACCATTCCGTCAGCACCGGGAATTACCTTAGTAATGCGACCTAGAGACCAGGTGCAAAGTGGGAGTTGAGTGTCCTTTAATAGGACCAACATGCCTGGCAAAATATTTTGTTTTTTAAACATCCATTTGTTTCTCTCCTGTAAATTACTGAGATAATTGTTTTGCCAGCGTTTTCAAATCGTTTGGGTTAATTTTTGAGTCCTTTGCCACTTGTTAAGCAAGTTATCCTTTACCTCCATCAAATTAGGTTCAGGAATTAAATTAAGGGGCCTGCCTATGAGAAAGTGGCCTGGAGTTAACACCTGAAGATCGTCAGCATCTGTGGACAAGGGACAAAGCGGTTGCGAATTTAAAATCGCTTCGATCTGTGTTATTACGGTTAGAAATTCTTCGATCGTGAGATGAGCGGAACCTACTGCTCTTTTTAAATGGTATTTGAAGGCCTTAACTCCTGACTCCCAAAGTCCACCAAAGTTGGGTGCTCTAGGAGGGGAGAATTTCCAGTTAATGCCTTCTGAAGCTAAAAGGTTACAAACTTCATCACTGGCTACAAGTTTACGTAAACGCTTCAGTTCTGCTGAAGCCCCAACAAAATTAGTAGCGTTATCGCTAAAAATTACCGAACTCCTCCCACGACGAGCGAAGAATCTCTTTAGCGTTGCTATTATCGCCTCGGATGTCAAGTCGGAGACAAAATCCAAGTGTACAGCTTTAGAGGCCATACACACGAAAATGGCAACGTATATTTTTTAGAAGGTACCCTTTCTCTGACCCTTATATTTTATTTCAAAGGGGCCACACAGATCTAATCCTACTCTGGAAAATGGTGAACTGGGCGTTACTCTTTCAGGAGGGAGATCTCCCATTACTTGATTAGCCAGTATAGGCTTAATTTTAAAACATTGTACACATTCATGTACTACCTTGCGAGCTGTGTTTCTACCGCTAAGAGGCCAATATTTTTGGCGCACAGTGTTCAAAAGAGCCTGGGGCCCGAAATCTCGTACGTGATAATACTGAAATATGATTCTCGTTAAGCGACAGCTCGCTGGTAGCACTATAGGAAATTTGTGATCAAAGGTTAAGTTTGATTTAGCCAATCTACCCCCCACCCTTATCAAGCCATTCGAATCAATAAAGGGATTCAAAAATTTTAACTTACTTGAACCATGCACCGAAGATCCCCCTTTCAGGGCGGAGATTTCCTTGGAAAAATACATTACCTGCACATGCTTAATCAAGCACACTTCTGCCCCCATCAATTCTTCCACTAACACAGGGCCTGTTGCAGTTGCTATTTTTTTACACTTTAAGAAAAACCTAAAAATATATGCTACAATTCTGATTAATTTGGGAAAATTATTTGTTAAAGTCAACAAATTATAAAAAAAATTAATGTCCATTTTGTTAATTAAAGTCACTTGTCTACTGGCTTTGAGTTCATTGGAATAATAACTGTTCGAGCAGTCAGTAAGACTAGAAATAGGTTTCTCTATTGCTTCTTTAAGAATTTGAAGTGGCGGCCCATTCCACCATAGTTCACTGGAGGCAAGGTTTTTCACATCCATTCCTCTGGATATCAGGTCTGCGGGGTTATGCTCCGATGGTATATGGTGCCATGGAATGTTCCTTGAAATGTCCTTTATTTGCACTACACGGTTGCCGACAAAAGTTTTCAATGAATGTGGAGCAGTGTCCATCCAAGCTAAGGCAATGGTCGAGTCTGAAAATAGTCGCACAGCATTCATCTGTTGGTTTAAATCATCTAAGACCTTACAGGTTAATTTTGCAAGAAGAAGACACGCTGATAGTTCCAAGCGTGGTACGGTTATCACCTTTGTAGGGGCCACTCGTGACTTGCTGCAAAGAAGGTGACTAACCGTTCCGTTGGAGTTAGATATAGTTTACACATAAATAACTGCACCGTATGCCTTTGAAGAAGCATCGGCGAATCAGTGGCCATTAAGTACCACTGATTGGACGTGCACCTTTAAGAAGCATCTCGGTACGTTGATGGACTCGAGTTCTGGTAATGTTGCGATAAAGGTTTCCCATTTTTTGGAAATTTGCGAAGGTAAAGTATCGTTCCATTGTAATTTAAGCAACCACAATTGTTGCATGAATATCTTTGCCTTTGCAATCACTGGCCCTAAGAGACCAAGAGGGTCATAAAGCCGGGCAATTTGCGATAGCACCTCTCGTTTGGTGAAAGTACTTGTTATTTTAACGTTGGTTTTGTATGTAAATGTGTCGCTAGAACTGTTCCAAAGCATGCCTAAAGTTTTAACCGTTATTTCTTCTGAATTTCTATCCAAGGGAAATATCTGATTGTCAGTAGATTGGACCTTATTAGTACACCATTTATGCAAAATCATTCCCCCCCTCTGAAGGAGTTGTGTTAATTCTGCTTGCATTAAATTAAGTTCCTCTAAATTGGATGACCCCGACAAGCAATCATCCATATAGAAATCTTTCAGTACAATATTGGAAGCTAATGGAAAAGCCTTTTGCTCATCTAAGGCGAGTTGTTGCAAGACCTTGGTGGCCAAAAATGGGGCGCAAGCCGTTCCATATGTGACCGTGGATAATTGAAAGACCTTAACCGGGGATGATGCACTGTCTTTCCACAGAACTTTTAGGAATTTGTATTGGGACGGATTTATCTCTATCATTCGAAACATTTGTTTGATGTCGGCGGTAAATGCATAAATATGCTTTCTAAATCGAACCAATATCGAAAAGAGATCGTCCTGTAGCACACCACCCTTGCACAATAAATCATTCAATGAGTATCCATTACTATTTTTTGCGCTTGCGTCATATACGACGCGCAATTTAGTTGTCGTGCTAGATGGTCGTAAAATTCCGTGATGGGGTAAATAATAGCCGTCCTCAAATTCATTAGTTTCCTCTATTTCATGCATGTGATTAAGAAACTGATATTCATTAAGAAATTGTGTATATAAATTCCGCATTATAGGGTCACGATCTAGACGTTGCCATAGATAATTTAATCTTTTCAATGCAACGATTTTTGAATTTCCTAAATTGGGCTCAGAAATTTCCGGTTTGAAAGGCATTTCTACGACATATCTGCCATCCGAATTTCTAAAATGCGTTTTATCGAAGTGCCTATTGCAATATTCTAACTCTTTGCTATCACAAGGTTTTAAATTTCCCACCTCTTCTATCTCCCAAAAAGATTTCAATGTGTTATCTAAAGCTTCTAAATTTTTCGTTAAGAAACAATATTTTTTCGTATTGTTTACTGCATTGTTATACACACAACCAGAAATTAGATAACCAAACACAGTTTCCTGTAAATATAAGTGCTTTCCTAACTTTATTTTGTCTGCCTTTAATAATTCAAAGAACAGTTCCGCACCTAATAAAATTTCAACCTTATTTGGAATAAAAAACTGTGGGTCAGCTAAACAGATGTTCGAAGGAATGTTTAATTTATTTATGTTCATTTCCTTTCCAGGAGTGAAATCTGTGATTCTCGGGATGATCAACAAGTCCAGATTCCATCGCAAATCGCCTCTCTTATTATTAGAGACACACGCCTTCACTTTAGATTTCAAGGACATCGGTGAATTATTAAGACCTGCAACGGGAATGTTAATTGATTGTTTTTTCAAACCTAAAGTTTCAGCTGCTCTTAAACTTATAAAATTATTCTGTGAGGCACTATCCAATATTGTACGAAAAGGCTTATTTATACCATTAATGTCTGCTATATAAACAATCGCAGTATTTATTAAGACAGATTTATGGCTCTTTTCATGTGAAAAAAATGAATGAACTACATTTTCATTTTGCGCTGAATCTTCGGGAGCTAAATTTTTATTAATTGCCTCTTCAGCAGCCAGATTGTTTATAGATTTTAACGGCTCATAAATTCGAACATCTGGTGATGAGTAATTATGCAACGAAGTATGATGTTTGGAGCTGCAAACAACACATCTGCTCTTTGAAGTACATTGATGAATTATATGAAAAAAACTAAGGCAATTAAAACAAAGCTTATTTTTCTTTACAATGTTTAGACGATCGCTTAGTTTCATACTTGTATACTTCTCGCAATGATATATTGGGTGACTTTCTGTTTTACATAAAATGCACATTTTATTTTGTGGTTTGGTGGTACGGATAAATAAAGATTTATTGGTGGTTTTTGAAGCATTCGCAGAAGTAATACTACTTAAAATTTGGCATCTACGCTCTAAAAATTTTAAAAATTCATCGAAATTAGGCACTTCCTTATCCCTTAGTGTTAATTCAAATTGCTTACGAGTTTCTTGATCAATTTTTCCTAATATTATGTTCAACAAAATAGCGTTTGAAAAGGTGTCTCTATCGAATTCCAAGACCTTTAACGCTCTCAAATTCTTTTTTACCTGATCTAAAAGGTTTCTCAGTTCTTTAGCTGACTCTTGTTTGATTACATAAAGATTTATTATGTTTTTTATGTGGCAATCCACACTAATTCTTTTGTTTTCATAGCGCTCTTCCAGCTCTCTGAAGAGTGAGCTGAAGGTGTCATCTGAGGTTTGTAAACCTTCCGGTTCACCCGTTAATGCTCCTCTGAGATAAAACAGTTTTTCGTTGTCTGTTAAATGAGGATTGCTATTGATCAATTCGTTGAAGGTGGTCTTAAATGTAGACCATTCTTCAAATTTGCCACTAAAAATCGGAAGTGGAATTTTAGGGAGCTTTATGCTGACCCCTCTGGGAATAACTAGATCATTAACATGAGATTTTAATTCAGACGTGCTGTCTATTTTACTATTTTTTTTTTCATTTTGTTTGTGAAAAGGTGATTTAAGGCTTACCTCTAATTTCTGTATCTCCTCATCCAATTGTGAGAATTGTTCTTCCGCTTCCTCAATCTTTTCTTCGTCCATAATTTTGTAGTATTCATGTTTGATCACTTCGAATTTTTCTTCGATTTTGTGAAGGAGCTCTAGTTGAGCCTTGGTTTCCGCAATTGAGAAACTTTTACCCTCGGTGGCGTTTACGATCTTCGTTAGCTGGGCCTTGATGTTGCCACGCCGCCGATTCAGTGCTGTAATGTCCGAGTCTGCCATCCTTTCGTCTTGTTGACGAAATTGACATAAATTAAATTAAATTAGTTTGCGCTGGTCTTACCTCCGGGTCGCTAGGACCAAAATGTACGGAGGTGTTCTAAATTAAAAGAGAAATTAGCGGACTGTTAACATAAATGTTTTAATGAAGGCTAATGGCGACTTGTTGCCGCAGAGGTTGTTCCTCTTACACTGCTGCGTACTCAACCCGTGATCCGGGTTCAACGAAAGGGTTACATTAAAAGGATTGATTGCCAATTGGCATAGATGCGGGGGTGGTGTTCCGTCGCCAAAGGCGAATTACAATGTTTGTTACAGGTACGGAACACACATCTTAAACTAAAAAGTAACCGATGGGATATTGTATATTCGGCTATCAAAAAGTAGTATTTCTTGTGTTCAAAATGAAATTTTAAGTACAGTAAAAACTTAAATTGAAAAAGTTTTTTGTAATATAACTACTCTAATCCAGTTTTTAAAAATTGTCCAATTATCTTGTGTGATAAAGCTACATTGTATTTTAAGTGAAATATAAAACTTGACAAAAATGTTTAACTTTTCTGTGCATTCTGCACTACATATATGATACATGTCTATACATGCTGTATATTTTACCATTTGACATGCATTTGCACAGTTAAGCATTTAAAAAATATAGTTTGCTATATAAATGAATAAAGTGCTAATTATTTTTTCATATTCTACAGAACACTTATCTATCTATCTATATTATAAAATACAAACGTGTTTGTCGTAACGATGACGTCATTTTGACAATGGCAACAACAGACGATTAAGTTTAACTTTTATTGCAATTTCTTAAATTTCTGAATACCGCACATTTTCAATTTTTACAAAAAAACGCACTTTCAAATGCAGATTGCTTAAAAACTATACCGCAATTTGTTTGTAAACTGTATCGACATTTACACAATTTCTATTGTTTTTAAAATAATTTTCAAGCATGATTTTTTTAATCAAATCTTTCTCTTTCGCTTGCAGACGATTACGATATAAAAATCCATTTGCACTTTAATATAAATAGCTCATCATTTCTTTTCAGTTTTTATTCCACAAAGAAATTAAAGCATTCATCAATCAATAAATAAAACAATAAAATCAAATTTAAGACAGGTAATCGAATTTAGCGCTTAAACCACTAAAATGAAGATAATCAAAAAGGCTTATTGTAAATAGCAATTTTTGGGCGCTTTCTCAGGCTGTTAACTCTTGACGCGTGGCCAATACACTGTTAAAAATTTCCGCTTAACGTTACACCAATATTTGGAGTAAAACAATGAGGATTACTAAAATATGGTACTTTTTAATTTTCAAAAACTCCATTTCACGGTGTAACCTTGGAAGATATGCTGAATTGAACCACATTTTGATAATAAGTTGAACCAAGTTTTCGAACTACTTATCAGCCAATCAGAAAAGTGCGCCTTTGTCTATGGCGTCATTATAAGATAAGTGAAATGATTGCATTTCGTCCGCCATTTAAAGTTTAAATGAAAGGGATATTAAAAGGAATATTTATGAATGCGAAGTGCGAAGTTAAGTCTAATTTAATTTTAATGTTTCATTCCTGAACTTAGATATTGTATAAGTGCTAAATAATCTTCATGTTTTATAGGAAAAGATTGGTTTAGTTTACCGAATTTCACAATGATTGTATGTTATATTCGTTCTTTATGTAACGGTTTGAAATATAATTGCTTTAACAATTAAATAACAAACAGTTCTTAGTAAAAATTAATCACGACTTCATTCGTTTTGTCTTTTTAAATAAAGAAAATTTGTGTAAACATTTCATTCTTCCTATTCAATAGTGAGATGTGAAATATTTTAATTTGTCGCAGTTCGAAAGCAAAAACAAAACATGAAGTACTATCTTAGTTTTAAAATGCTGACATCGAGATATGTTGATTCATGGCTACATTCGTAATAGTAAATATAAACATTAATTTGCAGTGATTTCAGATTTTATTTATTTATACTGGAATTTTTGTTTTCTTTACCGTTTTCCGATTATAAAGAATAACAGTCAATGAATTAGTATTTATAATTATTAATATTTTGGAGTGAAACTTGATATTCAATGATTAAGATAATAAGTAAAGGTTTCAGATTGAAAAATAGATTTACACTGGGAATATTTCCTTATACATATTACAGTTTTTAATTTAAGAAATGAAAAGGAAAGATGATATTTAAGCATTTAAATAAAATGTTGTTTATACCGATATAAAATTTATGTATCAAACTGCTTTAATATATTTTAAGATTATATATTTTTATTTTATTTATATAATTCAGGATTGAATTATATAATTCATATTCAATATATTTATATAATTCAGGATTGTAGTCAGGATTGACTACCTTTTACATTAAAAATGATTTTCAAAAAATGAAGAACAGTACATCAGTAGCATGGAATCATTTCTTTTCATTTTAAATTTACTTCTTTTTTTATTATCTCCTAGATCAATCTTTTCTTATAAATATATCAAATGTATTTATCTTGTATTTATAAAATATAATGTGTACGGGAATAAAATATTAAAATTAAATATAGCGTATCATGTCGTTCCATAAGTATTAATAAGTATTATTAAGGAATATGTTTAAAGGAAAATTCTATACACATTCCGTAGAATTTAAAAATTTAGACTCCATGTTGATGTTCACATTTAATAAAACAATTACCAGTCTCCATTCATATAAAAAAATTAAGCATTCGTAATATTTAGATCATGCTTAGAACTTATTAAAAAAAAAGATGTGAGTTGATAAGCCATGCTTTTTACCTCCAACCCCGTTTGACATAGTTTTTTTTTTTTCATCAATTTAGGATTTATATTTACTCTTTCTCTGATTGATTTTTGTTTAAAGATTGCTTGCATACTTCATACAAAATAAATTTTATAGGTTTAATTTAGCAAATTATCTACCTCAATTTGATAAGCTTGTATATATATAAAGTACTATAACATCATCGTATCCTTTCTTATGTATTTTAATATGTAAATTATAGTGTAAGATATTTAAAATAACAATCGTGTTATCATATAATTAAGGTATTTTAAAATTTGCTAAATAAACCTAGGTTTCTGATCTTAAAAATTATTTCCAACAAAAATTAATTGGAGAGACCGTAAATATTTCATCTTAAATTATATTAAAACAGAATATCTTTAAAAAAAGCAAAAATATTTTACCTATGAAAGAGGAGAGGTGGGGGGACAAAAATCATTGCTTCACAAATATTTCACCAATTTATGGTTCAACATTTCACCAATGTGCAGTTAAACGGTTCACCAATATATGGCAATATATGGTTCAACGTTTCACTAATTTATGGTTCAAGGTTTTCACCAACGTATGGTTCAAGGTTTCACCAACTTATGATTCATCCTTAGAACCAAATGTTGGAACAATGTTTCACCATCTTATGGTGGCAGCTACTGCAGCACCAAAAATTGGTTCAACGTAGTACCAAATTTTTAATAGTGTATGAAAGCATCGCTTTAAATACGTTTCAAAACTTTATTTGGACGCATTATTGCTATTTATCATATTTATATGATTTTTCCCGTGAGAGTCTTTTTAGCAGGAATCTTTGAGATTATTTGCAGATGCGTTTTTTCATTGATTTTTGATTAACTGCAATTTTTTTTATCAAACAATCTATTTTAACGAAATATAAGTATACTACATCAAAAACCGCTCGCAGATCATTTCGAAAAATACGTCATTCATCGCTTTAATTATCAGAAATAATATATATGATGGTTTTCACCTATATTATGTAACCCGGGAAGCCAGGTTTTATTCCCTTGTATAATTAATGGAGAATTAATTGAAAATATATCCAGTATTATAGAATTACCATAATACATTCTGGCTGTGTAGTACTTATTCATTTTAAATCAGCATCACCAGCTTGCCCCTTTGTTTGGACTTCTACTCAATTAAGGTGACTAACAAAATGAAGTTTAATGGGAAATTTGGAGCGCGTTATCCTCTAAATTCTCTTTAAAGTAGTTTAGCACAATGGTTCTCCTGGTTGTTCGAAATTAGTTAGGAATAGATTTCCTAGTGGCTCAATGCGTACAACAGTATATCAAAATAATTTCAGATATTTACATATAGTTTACTCTTATTTAGCTAACTAATCAGGGAATATAAGCCAATGATTACAGCAGTAAATTTAGTTAGTTAAGGAATTATTTCCGAAGGTTGTGAACGCATTAGAGAAATTTGCATCTAAAGCCCATACTTTGATGACATACATTATTTATTTACTTATTTCTTTGCTTGTTTAATTTACTTATATATTACATATTTAGACTGTTATATTGCTATTTAAACATTTAAAAACAAGGCATTTCTTTTAAAATTTCCTATATAATGTTACATTTTTATTTTAGTCCTTGATTTTTACAGATAATTTTGTTTTCTATTTTGTTTATTTTTTAAAAGAAATTAGAAATAATTTAACCTTTTATAAGAACTGCATCTTAAAAGTAAAAGCCTATTTTAAAGTCTATTATAGCCGCAATACTTCGCGCTTTTTTCCTTATCTTAAACGCATAAAGTGCTTATTCTATATTCAACGATCTCTCGCTTTTATGCTAGATTAGAAAAATATTATTTAACACCTCAAATCGGCATTTTTGAAAAGATTTATAAATGAAAAGGAAAGTTGTACATAGTGAGATAGAGTTTTAAAAAACATTAATTAAGAGTTAGATATAATCAACTGAAAAACTTTTATGCATTTCATATATTAATCTGCTTAAAAAAATAGTCTTGCATACCGAATTTACTATTATACATGAATACAAAAGCGAAAAAAAAAATCACTTAGAAGTAACATTAGAATTTGTTTCATTATGTATACACAGAGTATACAAGGTCACACTCAGCTTACTGGTTATCATGCTTGTCACAAAATGAAAAGTTTGGAACAATTGTTTCAAAACCAGTGGGGACTTGGCGGTGTGATTGTGTATGGGTTTCGGAGTTTTCTTTATATGGGAAAGATAAATTATGGTCAGTTTCCCTTCATCTAATATTTCCTGAAAGCAGTTCGTGTATAACAATATGGCTAAAACAGTTCGGTACTTAACAGAATCTTCTCACCCTCTCCATAGTATGCAATGATACAGCTCTGATTTTTTTTATGTGTTTCACAGGAACATTCAGGTATCTGATACACTATGGCATACTTGGGCCTTGATATCTGAGCACTGATCTCTCAATTATCTCATTGTAGGCAGTACAAAAATTTATAAATCGAGGAATTTGCCTTTGTAGCTGCTGTGTTTTGGTAACATGAGAAAGTACCCTTTATATATGAGCTCGCGTTTTAATGACAAAAAAGTATATTAAAATAACATACGGGGTGTCCCAAAACTCCTTGATACATTTTAAAATTCAATATAAAATAAAGTAATTGTCGTACAGATGTACGGATTGGACAAAAATGCTTCTCACGATGAAGAGTTTACTTCAATCAAATTGAAATAATTAGTTCCGAACTTTAATAATAGATGGCGCCACTTGTCCGTATGTTTGCTTTCAAACATGCGTTTATCCTGATTTTCGGATTAGTTTTGACACTGTGACACAGAAATGGAGACTCCCAACGAAACAGCTAATTGCGTAGATTGGTACTTTGAAATCAAATCGAAATTAATCTGAAAATCAGAAAAAATGCATGTTTGAAACCAAACATACGGATAAGTGGTGCCCTCTATAGTCGAAATTTGGAACTAATTGTTTCCATTCAATTGAAGAAAATTTTCCATCTTGAGAAGCATGTTAGTCCCAATCGCAGTCCTGTGCGACAATTAGTTGATTTTATACTGAATTTTAAAATGTGTCAGGGGCTTTTTGGCCACCCTGTATTATGCATTATAAAATAAATATAAATGCATAGCTAGTGAAACAGAACGTGTTTCACTGTATACCGTTCCATTCCTTTCTGTGTATTATGTCGGTTTGTTAAATCAAATGGTAAACGTATTTGTTCCTTCGGCTTTCTTAGAGTTACATACTTGGTATTATGGAGAAAAATAGTGCATCATATGCATTATACCGAACTTAAATACCGCATACAATTGGACTGAAGATATATGATCTGTAACAGTGTTAAATGTGTAACTTTCAAGTCCAAAAAAGTATTTTCTTTTTGGAACTTCCAAACGAAATAATGTCTACGTTTGAAGTGTGGTTGATGAACAGTCCAAATTATGCATCACTGAAACAGTCTAACATCTACTGGTACACATAAACACTAACATCTACTTGTAACAAATAAGTTTCGCATTGAAGAAAATAATTCTTACAATGATTTTAAAATCCAAGTTCAACGAAAAAGCAAAAAGTGTGATTACTGATTTCAAATGGGTTTTCAGCAGTACTCCCGATGGGATACGCATTTCAGTTGTACGTTTGAATGAGACCTGTATAATACGTTTCTATGAAATAAGAATACCCTAAAATATAAGTTTAAACGTATCCGGATATGTATAAGTGTACATCGGTTAAACGTATATTTAAGCAAACGTACATTTAAAGTATACATATATTTCAAGCATCGTATTTACTTTTAATAACAATAGACCTCATTAGTCTTACGTCACTGAATGAAGAATAAGCTGGAAATATGTTAATGGTTTTATTTCAAAACCGAAAGTTATTACCATGAATTGCAAAAAGTACTTTGCAAATTTTTACTTTGAATTTATTTAGATTTTTTGTTCATCTCATGGTATTGAGATCAGACACCCCGTTAATTTTATATTTTGTGTATTATGTTTACAAACTGTATTCGTTGTAAGTAAATAGCTAAATTAAACACATTTTGAGCAAAGAATGAGAGAATAAATGTTTCAGATTTATTGTGAATCCTTGTTAAGCATGGTTTTTTCTTTTTTAATCTTTTAAAAATTCTTTATTCGTGTGTGTTACATTCGAGATTGCATCCGGACGCAAATGTTATTATTTCCATGGAGCTCATGTTTTCTACTCTGCTAATGTATAATGAAAATCCATTTTTTAATCATGACACTCATGGTATTTTTTGTACAAGATGTTAGGGCATTACGTTTAAGATTTGTTAATATTGACAAATATCATTTTTGTATAAAGTACCTATATAAATTTCGATTACATATAAACTGGCAAATCATGATAATGATAAGCTAGAAGTAGCTAGGAGTCGTTCGGTAGCTTCATCGCCCCGAGCCCAACCCTTTCCGCTTTTCGGTGTCTTTAATTTGTGTAATTTCCCTTTTAAATTTGTCCGGTTTCAATTTTTGATTTTTTTTTTTACAATCTGGCTTTCGCTAGAGAGTCTTTCATTTGGGACGTGGCTGGGGACCTAAGAATCTTGCTTCTGCAAAAGAGTCGGAGTAGAGTAGAAGAATAAAGGGCTGCGGACGAAGATGGGCCGCTCGCCGCGGCGGTTATATACACTTGCAGGTTTTAGAACGCAATTGCACATGCTTAATATGACTTGCCTTTTCTTGTCTTCTTTAGAATAAAAGATATTTTCAAAATATTTTAAATTTAGAAAACGATATTCTTAAGTACAATAAAAGTATGATTATAAAACTTCCCTGGAGTCGTATTGATCAATGTCACTACATAATATAAAGTACATTTAAGCCTGTTCTGTGGTCGCATGAAAAATAATGTTTCGCACGAAGGGCCCATGCCATAAATCTAAAAAAGCTAGGTGCTGTTCTACAGATCTGCGAAACGTAGCTTTGAAGGTACCCACTACCAATAGTAAAAAATTTCATAATTAATAGCTTTGTTTTTAGGGAAAACAATCAAAATCTAAACTGAGGAAAAGTATTCAGATTTTTTGTATAACAACCAGAAGCTGGATAAACTCCAGGACAACGTGATTTTTTTGAACAAAGAATCGCGAAGGCTCCGGTGAACCGCGATAGTGCGGGACTCTAGAGGATATTTCTCAATGTCTCTAATCAGCAGATAAGCATCTATTTTCATGCCTCGAACGAAAAACTTTTAAATATTTATACATTTAACAGCTTGGGTAAGATCCGTATATACGATGTACCGTATATGCTGTTTTTCATAATATGCATAATTTGCATAATATAACCGCCGTAGTCATATTATATGTATCTGTAATCCGTACCCCGTATAATAAGTATTATACGTATATTTGTATAAACGTTTAATAGGGAGAACTAGTTTTTAGACATCTAAAAAGAATCGAAGTAAAATTTCATCTAAAACGGCCCTAGGAGTTTTTTAATTTATATGGTGTTATTAAAAAATACATTTATGCTTTCTACGAAGTTAAGTGATTTTCCTCTTTAGATACGGATTTGTTATTAGCATTAAAAATCTGTTTTGGAATTTTTTATTACTCGTTCTAAATACCACGAAGAATGAAAATGTCGTTCGATACATTTTAGGAGTCTCCATTATGTTATAATACTAGTAATATTTTTGAAATTTTACAAAGGATATAGTTGGCAGAATTTGAACTTGTCTATCTCTGTGTGCATGTGTTTCTTTGTACAAGTTATATATACAAGGTCTGTTCAATAAAGAATGATTATAATTTTTTTTATTAGCATATTTTATGGCACACAAATTTATTTTTATGTTCCATTATTAACTTAATGTGTAAGGAATACGTGGTGGTTTTCTTTGTCATTTATTTCTATTAGTACGCCAGCGGCAGTCATGAAAGTTCAGATTCTTTCACTATCGCCTACGGGAATGATGGGGGCAACACGCGATGAGCAGTATGCTCTTGCAAGCTGGAAATTTTGCTTTCGCGTGAAGAAATCGTCAGAAGATGCGTATGCTAGAGGAGATTTATGGAGAGTGTTATTCACTCTAGCACAGTAAGAAGATGGTTTAAGATGTTTAAGGGGTCTCAGGACTCTTAAAGCTTCAAAATGTTTGAAATTTTAATTTTTTTAGATGCTAAACTCCTATTTTTTTTAACCTTTTTATATAACTGTTTCCTTGAAATTCACACTAGAATAGAAGTTTGAACAGAAGTCTTTGAGATACCCGCTCAGTAACTGAAGTAGCGTTTTCAAAACTCTGAAGACATTGTTTCTCAAATGACGTTTCTGGACATAACGCACCGCATACCTCAAAAACTTCTGAATACTTTTTCATGAAATTATCAAAACGTTTGTTTCATGTTAGTCTGTATACACTGAACATAAAATTATTGTTTAAAAAAATATACTTCTTTTGGATGATTATACTGTTGAAATTTTCTAAATTTTGTATTAGCTAAATATAACTTTCCATTAAAGTATAAAAATGCTTTAAATACAAATTTATTTAGGTTCAGGGTAATTATTGTAGTCTGAAGTATAAGCAGGCACCAAAAGTTTCCTTCTGGTTGCAAAATTTATTTTATAATCCTGCGCATAAGCTGTTATGGCAAATTTCCGACAGTTTGGAGCCCTCTGTAAATGCTAATTCTGCATCTTTCATTTTTTAAATACATGAAATGAAAGAACATACTTATTTCTTTTATCTCAATAAAAATTGTGTTTTAAAATCATATAAATTTTAAAATATTAAATGTTGAACATGGTCTCTTTTTTTTCATTTTTTTCCCAATTTTAAGAGACCTGAGAAGCCTTAAGTAAAAGAAAGACTATCACCTTCAAAGGAATACGGACAGATAGTTCCTGTAACTGCGCTTACAGCAGTCAACATAAATATCGCAAGCTATTGTTGTCAAAGAAGATTGTTAGATATGAGAACTATTTAAAATACTGCTGTTAGACCGGGAGCCGGGAGCACAGACAATCACGTCATCGAGTTCACGGATGAAATTCTAGGATAAGTTAAATCTTGATTCGTATATTAAAACGCAATCGGCCTGTCAAGTCATATCTTGGTGGAAAACACCTGAAAACTCGATTTTAACTGTTGACTCGTAGGTTTGCCGTTGTATTTTCCTGCAGCCAGTCCTCCATGTTTTCATACCTTTTGGTGCAAGAAAACACAATGGTAAACCTACGAGTCAGCCGTTAAAATTGGGTTTTCAGGTGTTTTCCACCAAGATGTGACTTGGCAGACCGATTGCGTTTTAATATGCGAATCAAGATTTAACTAATCCTAGAATTTCATCCATGAACTCGATGACGTGATTGTCTGTGCTGCCGGCTTCCGGTCTATGTTAAAATTGCGTGCTACCCACACATTGATAACTGAAAAGTAAACATGAGACGTGCTTGTGTGCGGTTAGTTCCAAGATTTCTCATACCCGAACAGCAGGACTTACGCGTAGAAGTTTGTTCAAAATTTCAGGTGATGTTACGGGAAGAGGAGAAGATTTCTCTAATGTGAAGAAAAACCTTCGTGGAAAGTATTTTTCATCATTAGAAGCATTGATAAAGACGGCAGAGGTGAATTTGAGGGACCTATTTAAAAAAGGGATTTTCATCATGTCTTTGACGTGAGAAGAAATGTCGTACAAGTGCATTGTATTGAATATGAACTACTTTAATAAGCACCATTAAAATTTAGACGATGAGTGAGAATATGCTGGTATTAAAACATGATCATTCGTTATTGGATAGCACTCGTATATTAGTGAAATGTACTTTAAGTGAAATGTACTTTAAAATATAATTTTAATGAATTTCAAAGCATTTCACCTCCACGTTAACGAAAAGCATCCCAATGACAACAAATTAAACATATTTCAGTTTCAGAATAAAATAAATATTTATTTTCTAAAATAAATATTTAATTTATTTCAATAAATCTATGGAGCTACCTACACAATTTTAAAACTGAGACTATTTACTCAAGCGCACACACATGTGTATAAGATATATTTGGCAATTAAAGTAGCCAAACATTTTATTCCATTATAAATTTCAAAGACCATTCGGTGAAGGCGAAGAAATCACAAGAAAGGGCTTCACAGAAAGCAGAAGTGGGTGGCACATCATTAAATTTTAATTTAAACGATGAATGAGAAATTTAGAAAAATTAAATTAATTTAGAAAGACAGTCGCTTACACTTTAAAATAAATTTATGTAAATATTTGTTAAAATTACTTGTCTCCAATTGATTAAATTTCACTAAGGATTATTTTGGTTGTTGCGCAAAATAATATCTATTTTTTAATAAACTGTTTATAACGGAGAGTGGAATTGATCGATTAAAATTTTAATGCTTTCTAAAGTGTTACGAAATGTTAGCATATTAAATCCCTTTTTAAATTTTTTGTATTACCTTTCAATCTACGAATTAAGTTTTAATTATTTTTTAACATTATCTTATTGTTAATTTGAAACTATTTCTTTGAAATTTATAGGGAATACTTGTTGCAACTGGAGAGGTTAGTGGATAAACATGTTAAGTGGCATTTTAGCGAATTTCAGAAAAATACACTTTAAAATTTATAGGATGGTCTTTTTCTTACTTCATGCAATCAAAGTATATTTTTTTCTAATTTAATAATATTTAGGATGTTAGGATTTAATTTATATATCTATAAGCTCTTCTAATCAAAGAAACATATAATAATATTTCGCTCATAACACGATATTCCACTTATAAGTAGAAAAATTTGTTTCTTATTAATGGAAGAACATGTTACACTGTCCGAGTCGAAAACAAACAAAAAAGAAAACATCATGCCCCAAACATAGATTATGAAACACTTTCCAACATATTCAGAGTAATGTAACAAAACTTTATTGTTTAATAAGTTGAAATATTATTTTTATTGAACCATTTGGAAATGCATAACACATTTGAAAACTCAATTTCAGCAATTTCCATCTAAAGCCGGAAAATTATTCGAATTCTTTGAGCGGCCCTGTATATGATACATAGATTTTATCTATAAACTACATGCATGCGAAAAATTCGTTCAGTAGGAAAATACATGCCACAGCTGAGAATGGTACGTGAATTCTTTTGTGCTCACCTGTATACGAGGTATAGAATTTATACACGAAAAGTAACATGCAAAATATTAGTTAAATTTAAAAGAACATACCGAAATTGAAATCGCAGTTCCAGTAATTATTGCTCAAAGACAATACTGCAGCTGATTACTTTTGTGTGTGAATGCTAAATGAATGATAAATGCTATGAACGCCCTGCTCTATAGTAATCATCTTGTCGTGAAATTTGATGAGTTATATCAATTTCCATACATTTGAAATATCGTAATGACATTAAAAGAAATTGGTTGCAAGCAATTTTCCCTCGTTGACAATAATGTAACGGAATTCGTTTGAAAGCCCCCGTAAATGAACTATTAATGCTCACTTTATATTCAATACCAAACCGGCCATGGTAAACTTCACTATTAATGAGTTAAATAACAATAATACGCATAATTATTGGCACTAAAAAATAAAACATGATATTCAAGCATTGAGATAAAGTGTTTTTATGCCTGATATGAAGTTTATAGATAAAACTGCTTTAGTATATTTTTTATAATGTTCATATAAGATTGAATATATTTTAAAGAGATAAATAACTACTTTATACATTAAAAATGCTTTTCAAACAATAAGAACAGTGCACATGCAGTCATTTTATTTCTTTTTACAGTTCCTTCTTTTTTCTATTTTCTAGGTCAATTTTTCCCTATAAAACATACGAAATATATTTAGCTCATATTCCCAAAATACGATATATACCGAAATAAAAATTTTAAATTAAATGTGGGTTATCATATGTTGTTCCATAAATAAGCGTTGTATTAATATCCATTTTTCAGGAATAGCGGAAGAAAATTCAAAATCATGATTAAGTTAAAAAAATATGTTTAAAAGAAAAATATAAAGATATTCCACTGAACATAAAAATCTAGACTCCATGTTCATATTTAATAAAATAATGACAGATCACAACAAATAAAAAAATCTTACACATTCTTAATATTTAGATCAAGCTTAGAACTTATTAAAAAAAGGTGTGAGTTGATAAGTATTGTGTTTTTAGTGAAAAAATTAAAAATATTATAGAACAGTAGAGTTCTGCAAAGCAGAGCTAAAAAGTAAGATTTTATATTTAAAACAAAATTTGAAATAAAATCACTAAATAATTTAAAATAAAATCATTGTTAATCATATAACAACCACCTATTATGCAGTTATTAATAACACTTTAAAAGTATCTAAATGCAGCAAACAATAACGTTTGATTAGATTTAAATTCATCCGCAATGAATTCTGAGAACTAAATATTTCAAATTTGAGTTACACATGAAAAAGAAGAACATAATTAACGTACATCACGGGAATTATTAAAGTAATAAATGGGTATCTGAAAAGAAAAAAAAATATTTACTGATTCAGATTTCGGATAATTACTTGCCCTTATGGGCATTTTAAAATAATCATATATTTATAGAGCATGCAATGAAAGCAAATACAAGGATAAGGTTATAATAAAATATTTTAGTTTTTTCTGTCAGTATTCTAATTTAATTCACATGTAACTTTAATTCAATTTTTCCTTAAAAGTTCAATTAATGTTATAAACTATGAATTAAATAAATATTGTCAATAAAGTATTTTATTCCAACCTTTACCACGCTTGTATTTATTTTCATTGCATGCTTTAAAAGATGTTATTATTTTAAAATGCCCATAAAACAATCTTAAAAATAATTCACTGCATAAAAATTGAACATTCACCCCTTTGAAAAAGTGACTAGTCGTTCAAAAGTGACTAGTAGACCAGGGGTAAAAAAACGCACTCCTTTAGCAAGAGTGAATAGTTACTTCTCCGAAAGAGTGATTATTCATCCCTGTTTAGAGTGACTATTCACTTTCACGGAGTGAATATTCACTCTTTCAGAGAGTCAAAAATTCCACTTTTGCTCAGAGTGAATAGTCACTCTAAAGAGTTTGGGCATATTTTGACTCTGCGATAGAGTCACTATTCTCTCCTCCGAAGTGAATAGTCACTCCTTTTTATTTAGAATTTAAATAAATCAATATAGTTACTTAAAAGTTATTAATTACTGAATATTAACTTGGAACTATGCGGTTTAATTGTGAAATATATTCATGATTAAAGAAAGAAAAAAAATAAGTGGATGTTTTTCGTATTCTGTAAAAATTTGAACGAACCTGTTTTTTAATCGAAAATAATTCCTATTGTTAGGTGTAAAAACAAAATTTTTGAATTGAAGATTCCCAGTAAAAATGTTACTGGCGAATGACTTTTTGCTGTATGCATTTTCTCCCTAGTATTTCATTTCCCGCCATATGTAATGGGTGGATAGTAGAGATGGGAAATATAGTTACTTTTGGTTAACAGGTTACATCGTTCCACACTTGTACAGGTAACAGGTTCAAACAACCTGTTATTTTTATAACATATAACCATTCACTGTGTATCCGGCCGACGGATGTTTTAATTAGAAGGCGTTTAAAAAAAATGTCTGAAATAATTTTTTTGACGTTATTATAAATGCTATTTTATATTCTGATGAATCAAAATCAGTTTCTGGTTAAAAAATTAATTTTTACAAGACAAAAACTTACCTAGTAATAATACTTTGAGTTTCATGCATTTTTGGCGAATTCTGACACTAGAAACATGTTTTTCCATTTATGGTGATTAAAACATTGAAAATTCATAAAATTCTAAGTATCAAAACGCGGTAAGTTTTGACCATACAATATTAAATTTTTGCTGTTTTCTTTGCTAGAACATGGCAAAACTTTTTCTATATAAAACTTATAGGATCCAGGCATTGTATAAAATTTGTAATTTCTTATCTATTTAAAAAGTAATTATTGTAATGTAAATCGATTTTTATGTGATGCAAAACAAAATTTGAAATATTTTTGCAACTAGCTATACCTCTAAAGCTAACGGCTTAGAAATTAGTTATTGGTAAACGAAAGGAGATACGCGCTGTATAATATTAAACACAGTTTTAACAACACGATTTCTAAAAAAAAATTGCATACAGCATAGATTATGAAACACTTTCCAACACATTCAGAATACTATAACAAAGCTTCACAATTTACAAAGGTGGAAGGTGACTTCTTAATGAACAATTTGGAAAATGCAGAATGCATTTGAAAACACGATATCTGCTATTATCATGAATAGTATATAAACACAATTTTTTTGCAGCCTTGTATATGATCTACAGCATACTACATATGCAAAAAGTTAGTTCAATTAAACGCATAATACACTTTAACATTTCCGCTCAACAATTTTAACAATGTTGTTGGGAACTTTTGTTCGACCTTGTACATGATCTAGAATTTAAACACACCAAGTAATATTTAAAAAATAGTTAAATTTAAAAAAGCATACCACAAATGAAAACGCACTTCCAACAATTATTCTGCGTAGGCTTCAATAGTCCAATTATTGCTTATTTTCTTCTATATCCAAATACTATTGTTTGTTTCTGTTAATAAACGGTAAGTTCTATGCACACCCTATTCTATAGTAAGAACCTTTCTGTACACGTCAGTGATGTATATCAATTTCAATATGTTTTAAATACTGTAATATTATTAAAATACGCGGTGAGCGATTTTTCCCCATATACCGTAATGTAACCGAATTCTTTTGAGTGGCCCTGTCAATGAACCAAAAATGCTACACACTTCCTTTTCAATACCGAACATGCCATACTAAAGCCCAAGAATAACATATATCCCTTTCATGGCAATCGGACAATATTTACACGAGTTAGAGTTTTAGGCACGAGTTAGAGAACAGGCAGACGAACAAACAAACCGAAATCATAAACACATTTCAACTACGGTGGATAGTACTCAAAAAGAGAAATTTGATCCCGATTTCATAGCAGCCATATCTATCAACGCATATTCAAAGCTAATTTCACAAGAACCCAAAAATATTATTTATATACTTTTAATCAAACGAAATTGATCCAAACAAATTTCGTTCGTACAAATATGTTTTTCAAATTAATTACAACTGTACTAAAATTAAGTTTTCTCATAAATTATAGGAGGCTATTTTCTTTCCTTTTTTCAGCGAAATAAAATCCCAGAAATTAAATGTTTTCCGCCTTACATTAAACGCAATGATAACACAAAAATATTGAAAACGCTTGGCCAAAAAGCGAAATTTTATAGTCGACAATCCTGCTCCATCCCCCCATCCCCAAGAAAACTTCCATGAGCACGTAGTAATAACCCTTTTAAATATTTACAGAAACTGCCCATAAATATCTTTCATTCAAAATATCACGACTGATCAAATCATTTCCTATTGCTCATAATAATTACTCGATGTGCAAAAAACTGTTTCATTCATTCAAAAAAAAAAAAAAAAAAAAAAAAAAAAAAAAAAAAAAAAAAAAAAAAACATGCTGAGTAAATCAGACAAAATTATCCTTTCAGATAAATTTATTGCTCAGCGTATTTTTTAAATATAAAACACTTTCGTAACAAATGTTTCAAAATAAGCAAATGTTATATTGACCGCAGGAAATTTTAACAGATTGCAAATATGTTCTATTATCTCTGTTTATTCAGAAGCTTACTAAGCGTTAAAAGCACATGTTATATGTTAAAAACTACGTATAATGATAGCGTAATGAAAATGTATCCCAATGAATTAAGGAATTCTCTGTGGTTGGTTTTCGGTTGCTGTTTTCAATTGAAATCAATCTAAGTTCAAATGTACATGTTTTAAACGCGCTAATCAATTAAAAAATTATAAATTCCTGCATTTTATTTGGATGTAGTCAAATAATGTTTCGTTATTTTTGAAAAAGATTTCCATCCAAAATCGAGAATTGAAATTTTTAAGGTATAAATGTATAGATAAATGCATTTTACTAAAACGTTGCAAAAAGGTACTTTTTATAAGTTTATTGATTCTAAACTCGAGTTTTGCTATATTTTTTTCGGGGGGGAGGGGAGTAGAAATAGATGCTTTTATATTATGTAAAATTGTTCAATTTTAGTCAACAGGAGTGTTGTCGTGCTGTCTTAAAACAAAAACGAATTTTTGCAAATCCATGTTCAAAGAAATTCATTGTAATTCCTATTCCTGATTTAAGATGTGTAACTGAGCTATATATTTGGCAATATAATTCTTAGGTATATAAATTTTTTAATTTACTCATTGGAAATTAGAATCAAAACAGGAAAAAAAGCACGAAAATGTATTTTTAGTTGGAAAAAAACTGGTCAGATCAAACATTAGACAAAACGTCCCTGTGTTTTAGAATTCAAACTTAGCTTTTTGTTAAGGAAATGCTAAATGAAAACAATTAATATATACCGGGTGTCCCAAAAAGGACTGACTGATTTTAAAATTCAATAACTTGTAAACGGTGACAGATATTTAAAAAATTCTTGCAGGAGGGTTATGCATAAGGTCAAAAGTTTTTTTACAGTGATTTTCAATTTTAGTTCGAATTACAAACAATAGATGGCGCTGTAAGCAATAGTCGCTAAATTCATGCTCGATTTTTGGTACTTCGTGGCCCGGATAATACATTTCCATCTCCTTTTTCTGCATGGAACAAGATAAAGGAGCGAAAATCGAGCCTGTATTTAGCGACTATTGCTTACAGCGCCATCTATTGTTTGTAAATCGAACTAAAATTGAAAATCACTGTAATAAAACTTTTGACCTTATGCATAACCCTCCTGCAAGAATTTTTTTAATATCTGTCACCGTTTGCAAGTTATTGAATTTTAAAATCAGTCAGTCCTTTTTGGGACACCCGGTATATATTAATATATACATACGATTCTTTAGTACAAAACATGTCAAGCATGAGCTTTTTTCTTACCAATTTTCAGATGTTTTTCCGATCTACTATTTATTTTAGTGTTTCGTTTATGCTCTCCTTTGCACAGTCAGAATCGGTGAAAACATGTGATGGTGGCGACATAGCACCAGGAATCAAGTCGAAAAAGCTTTTAATTATGTGCTGCAAGTTGTTACTATACACGCATTAGGGAATGATGAAATGTAAAATAATTTTTTAGCACCACACACCTAACAGAGTTGCCAATAACTACAGAGTGAAGATAGGGCCAAGTTAAGGGAGCACGTCTCAAAAGAAACGACTGAGGACGTTTTTAGTGAATGTTCTATTTTAGAGGCAGGAAATTGAATTCTTGATTAAGGCAAATAAATCCATTTAAAACCATATGTTATTTAATTAACAGGGACTTTTCGGTAACATATTAATTACGCATTAAAAATTTTCATTATATTTGTGATATTGCCTACTAGCTTTGGTAGTATTCATCTTAACATAATCAGTGCTAAAATAGATGAAATTTTGCACATATGTTTGGATAGGTTTAAATGGATAGGTTTTTTGACAAATAGAACTAAGTAAATCAGCCAATGGAAAATTTCATTTGAAAGGAACTGATAACATTAGAAAATGTTAGTCGAAATAAAGAAAATAGAAATTTTATATAAGATTTCCATCAAACTGACTATGGGGAAACAGCGAAATTACAATTAATAACATACATTATTATGGTTCTTATAGATATGGATTGCTTTAAGAAAATTGAGTTGAAATGTAGTAGCGGGTCTAGAGATAATTTTAGCTTAATTAAAGTCAAAAGTGTTTTGTCTCGCAACAATGGTTTATAAGGTCCGTCTTGTTATTTTCTTGTGCACAAACATATTGCTTGAGTAGTTTTATTCGAAAGTTTAAACCTACTTTTTGTTTGTCCAATATAAGTAAGACATATTGGCAAATAATACTATAGGTATCCCAAGTATTAAAAATCGAAGTAGTATCTTTAAGTTTGGAGAGAATGAGTTTCGTGGCAGTATTAAGCATTATTTTATAATAAGATTGTTACAGGATTTCAGCAATAGGACGGCTGTATTTTGAAAAGTAAGGCGAAAAACAATGTTTACATTCAAAAGAGAAGAAAAATTATGCATGAAAATTAAGATAATATTTGGCGTTGTATAATATAGGTAGGTAAAAACGTTTTAAGCACCAGAGTTTTGGAAAGACCAATGTAACCAATAGAATTATAAGAAAATTCAGGGAACAGACAATGGGAAATTACATGTGAAAGGAACTGGTAACGCGAGAAAATGTTAGTAAAAATTAAGAAAAGGAAGATTTACAACTGACAATGGGTGAATAGGGAAGTAACAATTAAGAAATTTTTTATGATTTCTTTTAGATATGGGATTCTTCAAGAAATAAAAAGTTGAAGTATAGAAGTATGTTTAGAGATAATTTTAGCTGATTAATGTTAAAAGTCTGGTATATCTCCCAGCAATTGGTTTGTAATGTCCATCTTGTTATTTTATCATTGGCGATTATATTTATTGTGCTTTAATCGAAATTTTAAACTACATTTGGTTTGCCAAATACAGGAAATATTATGCTGCAAAGTATACCAGATACCTCAAGAATTAAAAATCTCAACAGAGCCTTACATCTTTGAGAGAGAGAGTTTAACACTAGAACCGCCGGAAATTTTACTGAAGTTTTATAAAAATATTTTATACCGGAATTTTTATTTAAAAATCTTTAACTTATTTATTTAGCTTGTTTCTTTGCGGCACATTTTGAACTTAATTTAGAAAGAAATATCTGGTGATAATCAAAATATTTTTATTAGGTACCGGTCAAAATGACCGCTACGTTCTAGTGTTAATGGCAAGGGTGAAAGTTACTTAAAAACCATATTCTTTCGAAATTTTATTAATGGGGAAGCTGGATTTCGGAAAGTAAGTTTTAAAAAAATCTTATCATTGGAAAGAGAAATAAATTGAGGTGAATATTAGGGTGGAGCGCTCGCCTATGGGGAAAAAAAAATTTCTTCAAATCAAAATTGGCCGGTGTGGGAAAGTTGCTCTATCAGATCCTCATTCTGAATATAAAATATCTTTGAAAAATATTAATATTAAATACTGCCCCAAGGTCATTGAATATTGAGAAAAAACGTAAAAGCGCTCGGCTATGGAAAATCATTTTTTTTTTTTTCAAATCAAAATGAGGCGGTGTGGGAAAGTTGCTCTATCATATCCTAATTCTGAATAAAAAATATCTTTGAAAAATATTAATATTAAATACTGCCCCAAGGTCATTGAATATTGAGAAAAAACGTAAAAGTTGTGCATTTTCCTATTTTTTTCCTCAAATATACAAACTATTTTATTAATTTAATTTAAAAGGATGATCATCGAATTATCATTGTTGTTATTATAATTTTTTAGTAAAATTATGTAATATTTATATCAAATTCGCTTTTATTATGCTTACTCAACGACTATACTTTTTTTAATATATGAAATTTGGGTAATTGTAATTGTTTTATATTTTTTACTTAACCTGTGTAAAAAATATAATTTGAAATTATTCTTAATAAACTATAGTAATAAGATAAAAATAATTTACTATTGCAATTTACAAGCAACGAAATTACCATTTTATAGTAGTCCATACTGTTTTTTGGTTTTAAAACTGCCTTTTTTTTTCCGAGACTCCAGACAAGTTTTAATGAACTCAACTCGTCTCAAAGGACCACAAACAGCAGAAGAAGCCTCCGTAACAAGTTTCACACATCTTTCAGTGGCTTGATTGTGACAAGGGAATAGTTTAACCTTAGGTAAGATGTCTTCATCTATTGCCTTTGGATTTAGGATACAATTTGTAAGAATATTATGGCCTAAGAATTTAGTTAATGGTGGTTGTATCACGGTCACTTCAGCCCAATTTATAGAATCTATATAGACTTTGGCTTCCAAATTTATCCGTATGTAAAGAATTTCTTGACTTTCGAGATTTTATTGTTCTGCGTAGTGCCAAAGCTCTTACATAGTATGTAAATGTGTTGGCACTACGCATAATAATAAAATCTTGAAAGTGAAGACATTCTTTAGGTACGTTCAAGTTACCTGAGATCACGTATGTAAAGAATTTTTTGACTTTCGAGATTTTATTATTCTGCGCAGTACCACACTTATATAGTATGAATGAGAATAATAATGCTATGCAGAATAATAAAAGTTTCATGAAAACAAACGATCAAGTTACCTGAGAGACCAAAGACTATATCGATTTCATAAATTAGGCTGAAGTGACCGTGACATAACCACCATTAACTAAGTTCTTAGATCATAACATTCTTACAAAGTGTATCCTAAATCCAAAGGCAATAGATGAAGACATCTTATCTAAGATTAAACTATTCCCTTGACACAATCAAGCCACTGAAAGATGTGTGAGACTTGTTACGGAGGCTTCTTCTGCTGTTTGTGGTCCTTTGAGACGCCATGGATTCATTGAAACGTCTGGAGTCTCGGAAAAAAATGCCAGTTTTTGAAACCAAAAAACAGTATGAACTACTATAAAATGGTAACTTCACTGCTTATAAATAAAACAGTAAATTATTTTTACCTTATTACTATAGTTCTTTAAGAATAATTTCAAATCATATTTTCTTACACAGGTTAAGTGAAATATGTAAAATATTTACAATTACCCAAATTTCATATATTTAAAAAAAAATATAGTCGTTGAGTTAGTATAATAATAGCGAGTTTGATATAAATATTACATAATTTTACTATAAATATATAATAATTATAATAATAATTCGATGATCATCCTTTTAAATTAAGTTTATAAAATAGTTTGAATATTTGAGGGGGAAAAAATGGGAAAATGCACAATTTTTACGTTTTTTCTCAATATTCAATGACCTTGGGGCAGTATTTAATATTAATATTTTTAAAAGATATTTTTTATTCAGAATGAGGATATGATAGAGCAACTTTCCCACACCGCCCCATTTTGATTAGGAAAAGAATTTTTTTTTCCACATTCGAGCGCTTTTACGTTTTTTCTCAATATTTAAGGACCTCGGGGCAGTATTTAATATTAATATTTTTCAAAAATATTTTATATTCAGAATGAGGATCTGATAGAGCACCTTTCCCACCCCGGCCAATTTTGATTTGAAGAAAAAAAAAATTTCGCTCCACCCTAGTGAATATGCGAAACGGGAAAACTGTAGTTTGAATAAAGCAGTATCTATGATGGAAGGACTGTAACCTCTGCCAATAGAAACGGTTTTCAGTTTTGAAATATTTGCAATATCAATCTCAAAGACTGATTGATATTGATATTTTCAATATTCTTTGAGATATTGACAGTATCTCAAGTAGAAACGGTTTTGAAATATTGACAGTTTCTACAACGCGGGATAACCCATCATTGGCATAGGCTTCCAGATCCCGCGTTGCAAGTTTTTTTTTTTTAATGCACTATTATTTAACAATAGTTTTAAGAATAAGAATTAAAGGTAATAGTAAAAATAATAATAAAATTAATTATAAATGTAGTAATAAAAGTAATAATAGAACAGATGAGCTGAGCACTTTACAGACGAAAAAGTGTATTATTTTCAACAAGAATATGATGATTAATTATGAATAGCAGCAGATGAATAAAATGTTCTTAAGTCTCTACATACTCTCAGGTGCATTAGTTTGATAGTTATTATCATGAGTTCAAGTGTTTTGTTGTGAGATAACTTTTAGGTTATAGATAACCTGAGTGTATGGCTGTTCTAGGTACAAGAGTTTTCTAAATTTTATATTCTCGATATAGTTAGGCACTGTTTGGCCTGAACTTCATGTTTCTGTTCATTAGTGCTAATCTTGTTCATCTATTGGCATTTGCGGGTTTTGAAAAATTAGTTGATTGTTTTCTAGTATCCGCACACATTCTATTATTTTAGTATCTAGCACTGGTGATTTCAGCACAAATTTGAACCAATGGTGATGTTCTATTGCGGCTGATTTACGGACATGGAGGGTTGATGTTAATGGACAGCTGAGCACATAGTGAAGGGGGATACCAATTTCACCACAGGTACACAGTGGCGACGGAGCTTTATTTATTTTGAATAGGTAGGAAGGGAAGAGCCCATGATTAGTTGAGAATGTATACAGGTTTCTATGTACTAACATGAAGTTTCTTGATACTTTTGGACATAATTTGTAAGTAAATCTGCCCAATAACTTAACACATTTCTAATGTAAGAAGATATCATGCGTACATAGGATGTTCTTCCACTAATGAAATAAAGACCTGTAAAATCGGCCAAAAAAAATGCACATTTTACTCACCAAATTCTCTCAGAAAAACTAGGCAGATGTACCAATCCCAAAACTTTCTTCTGTCTTATACATGTTAACACTTCAAAATTCGCTATCACACTGCCAAAATTAAATGGTAATCTATGCCTATCATAAGGATTTAAAAGATATGAAATTCCATGCATTAGTTCTTGAGATATGACTATCGCTGAAATCGTGTAAATCCAGCAAAAGGCAGCCTAGCAACGCACCTATTGAATGCTTTACACCAAAACCACCAAGCCACAATTTATATCAACGTCTAGCTGAACCTCAAGTTTGGGAGATATCCGTGCATTAGTTTTTGAAAAAGAGCTATTGCGAAAATCATGAAAATTTCAGCATAGAAGTGCCACCTATTGGACGATTAACACCACAACCTAATCAGCAACAACTTGTGTTAACATCTAACTAAATCTGAAGTTACATGAAAATTCGTGCATTATTTCTTGAGATAGTGTTGTTGTGGGAATTGCGAATAATGCAGCATAACAGCGCCACCTTTTGGGCGATTTACAACAAAAAGTAATCAGCACCAATTTGTATTAGGGACTACCTGAATATAAATTTTTATTGAATTCCGTGCATTAGTTCTTGAGATAGAGCGACCACATTATTTGTGTCACATACAGACAGACAGAATCACAGACTTACAGACAGACATTTTGTAAAAACATGTTTTTAGGGATCTCTGACTCCTAAAACGTGTAAATCCGTCGAAAACTGGAAGTCGAAAATTTTTACGAACCCAATACTTTCTTCTTGCAAAGATAGGAGAAACTGAAAACGAAGATAGCCATTTGATCTGAAATTATGTCTTCTTTCAATTTATCTTTTAAAAAAAGGCTTAAGAGACCGTTTTCATAGAGAAATTCTAACCAACTTTAAAAAATTACAATACGAACGCTTAATATTGACATCATATTGGCTTTTTTGGAAAATGTTACTTTAAGTTATGAAGCAGGAAGTCATTAGGCCTAGGAATTTAGATATTGTACATGTTTAAAGTTTAGAAATTTTAATGTTAAATTCATTTTTGATTGTTGTAAAACATGATTGCAATGCATGAAGTTTTTTATGCATAACTCAAATTGTTTTTGATGGAATGAACTATACTGGATTCGCATATTTGCAGCTTCTATAAATCGATTTCTTTTTAATTTATGGTTTACATTACATATTTTTTAAAAATATGAATTTGAAATATATAAAATACGACTTACATATTCGAAAAATAATATGTATTTTAACAAATAACAGATTCGGGACATTCCAAGTATATTTTTAAAAGCTAGAGAAAGACCTCGTGAAACAAAAATTATTTTTTTTTTGTATAATTGGATAATTCTTTTTTATCTTCTTAATTTTAGAATTATAAGACTTTATATGTTTAAATATATATATCTTTAAAGTAGTAACTATCTTACATAGCGCAGACATTTATAATTTTCCATTTCAATTAAAAAGAAATTAATATTTCTTAATGTATAAAATGGTGTTTTATGTTAGGTGAAAAAAAAAATGTTTCGTGTCTCGAGTTGGATGTACAAAATTTAACCTAGTCAAAACATTAAGCAAACTGAGCTTTACTTTCCTTTTGAACGATTCATTGCTAGAAGCGGTTCAATTTCTATTTCATTTCTAAGTGCAGATATATTGAAACGTTTTATATCTTCAAACATACGTTGGGTTCAGATATTAATATATCATAAAACTCCACCGCAGATCAAACAATACGTAGTTTTAAGATTTCAGCCATTCGGCTCTGAGATTGATGTTCTTTGATATCCCATAGCAGATTTATATTTTCTATTTAAAATAAGATAAATTTCATTTTATTTCTTTGGGAATGAATAAAACGTCTTTTTTCTATTGTATTAATGCTTTTGAGAATTATTATTACAAAAAAAAAAAAAAACAGGGTTGGATTTATGTTTAGACGCACGTGTAGCAAGCTAGGACCCACAACTTATTACAGACTAATGAATAAAATGTGGCTTTCTTTACTTTAAGGTTTTGGAAAAAACATAATAGTTTACCTACTTTTATTGTTTTGTTTATTAAAAATTAACTAACTATTGAATGCTCTTCTATTAAGAATCACGTTTACTAATTCGTAATCTGACAGCCACCCTCATAGCATGCATGGTCACAGTGACGTCATTGTGACGTCACTGTAAGTCACTGTGGTCACGTCACATCTGTGACCAAAACGCCACCACTCAGTGATGTCACATTGTGACTGAGATGTGAACTTCTTAGAAAACTTTAAACAATTATAAAAATTCTTTAAAACATGTTACTTATTGTAAAATTTTATTTTTCCGGCAATTAAAAAAATATTGTAACGTCACTGTTATGTCACTGCATGTAACGTACGTCACGTCATATATGTGACAAAAAAAACCACCATATTGTAAATCACAGTGTGACAAAAATATTAACTTCAAAAATTTTTGAAAATGAAGAGAAATATTTAAAACATGCCCTAGTTACAGCGGCATAAGGAATGAATATTAGTGGACAGCAAATAGTAAATTCGGACACGAAAAGAAGGGGGGGGGGGAGAAAAATGCACGGTACAAGTATCAACAAACTAGATTTCCATGCTATATTTTATCAATATGATATCTAAGAAGTGAAAGTATACTTTTTTCATGATTTCAATTTTATCTAGCATTGCAATTTAATATAATAATACATCACGGATTGTTATTATTATAAAAGTATTTCTCAGAAAAATGCTATGTGCTGGAGCAATTTGAAACATATTTCGAATTAGAAATATTAAATCTATACACTTTACATATTTAGTTTGCAGGGAGGAATTTTTTTAACTTTTTTGGCGACCACTGGTCGAAACACTTCTGTGGTTTCAAACTAAACATTTTCTATTACAGTTAAGTCTGCAGATTTTAATGAGCACGCAGAAAGAATCTTCAGAGTTTAGTCATATATGCATTTATTGCTTTATAATTTGCATTCAAGTCATATTTTTTTCCTGTTAATCTATTTTTAGTAACTGTTTTTTTTTTTTTTAAATTTACTTCTTTCAGCCTTTTTAAATAAAATTAGCCTTTTCCGAAAAAAAAAATATATATATGCAAAATTTATGCAAAACACATGATATAATTTTTCGCATTTCCAATTTGTGTTTTAGAGGTATGACTTTTAAAAAAGTTATTTTACAAATTGTTTTATTCTGCAGAAAATTAACATGAAAAGATTGACAGATTGACAAAGAAAAATTTTTTATCCTCGAAAACATTTTTTTTATTTATTAAGAAGATATTTTTTATTTATTTCGCATGAAACAAACTTTACTTAAAAAAAGGGGGGTGGTATTATTACCATTAAATTTATTTTTACACATTTTAAAAATTTAAGCAGTGTTTTATCCAATAAACTTCCGTTTTCAAATGAATTTTTTTGAAACTGATAAAAAAGAAATGGTAAAATGCATTGGAAAATTCTTCAAATAGAAAATTTTAATTACAGACTAAGTCATAAAACTATTCCGCCTGAAAGTTAGGACTGCAAATAAACAGTAAAATCAGCTGCTGAAGATCGTCTGCGTCGGATGACCGCAACCGCAGGGTAAACAGAGAACTTTTTGTAATACACACGGGAAAAGAACATGACCAAGTCTACAATGTCAGCTTTTGTTTTTGCTTTTTTAAATGTAAAAGAAAGACGTCTGCCATTTTCGGGCAAAAATACTCGGATATTATTAATTTACAGCAAAAAAAGGTAAGTCTTATTTAATTTAAATTTTTTATTTCTGTTTGTATATTACGATTATGAATTAAATAGTTTTATGTTATACATATAGAAAGTGACTGATCTGGAATTGTTTTGAAGCGAAATTTTCCTAATCGACACTATTTTGTAAAATGTGTTAATCGGCCATCGCTCAAAAAAAAAAAAAAAAGAAATTCATGTCTACATTCATAGTGGGATGAATATAAACATTAATTTGCAGTTACTTGAGATTGAGACAGTGATGTGGAATTTTTTTCGGCTTCTTATTTTTTTTCTGATTACTAACACTCATATAACAGTATTTATCGTCATTATTGTTTTGGAGTTAAATATTATATTCGAATAGTATGATATTACGAAACTGTTTCAGTTTAGAAATTAACATTATAGTGGGAAAATGTCTTTTTACATATTATAATAGCGTAACTTTTGAAAGATTTTTTTTTTTTTTTTTTTTTGCTAATAATATTTTAAATTATTATTTAAAATCCTCAATCTTCATACCAATGTTTTCAGATTTAACATTTGCCAAAATTATAAAATAATAGGAATTCCTTATAACATATGGAAAGATTTTTGAGAAATTGCTAAATCTAATAATGCATTTAATTCATCTATTGTAGTTAGTTGTTGTTTAATAGTACAATTAAAAATACTAATTATTATTTTTAGTGTTTTTCAAATTGGTATATTTATTTATTTATTTTTAATTGTATGTAAGCATTTTTTTTTCTATTTGCGATTTTAATCAAACATTTAATTATAGACATTCAGAATCAGTTATTAAATTTCCTTCGATTGTAAACTCATTTTCTACGTTTTCGATACACATAAATACTGGCAGTAAAGGTGTATTCGAAAAAATATTTTTCCACCTTCAACAGCTCGATATTTTCTAAGACATTTTCAGACTCATTTTTAAAAGTAAAAACATGGAACTTGCTGAGGTGATTTTTGAAGAGATGTTTAAGAGGCCGTGTGATTTCATTTTCCCCTCAATTCATTAGAATTTAAGTTTTAAATAATTATTTTCTCAGTAAGACCTTTTTTTTTCATTCCCAGATCTTCCGCTGTGAAAAATTCGGTTCAAAATGCCTACTTTGACAGCATTTTTTTGTAATATTTTCTGCATTTATCAAAAATCGAGAAGTACGGCACATTAGGTAGTTTCTAAATAAGAGAATTTTTCAGTTTGATGCGTTTGAGAACAAAAAGGAATTTAAAAATGAATCAGAAAATAAGCAGTTTGGATTGAAATACACCCTTAAAAAATAAAATATTATATTTAAGCATTGAAATAAAGTGTTTTTCATGCCTGATAGGAAGCTTATAGATTAAACTGCTTTAGTATATATTTTTTAAAGTTCATTATTTTACTTTTATATTTCCTTTCAATGATTTATTTTACTTTTATATTTCCTTTTTAACACCTTTCAACAAAGTTGAAAAGTGTTTATGACTTTGGTTTGTCTAGCCGTCTGTCCGCGCTCTAACTCTCGTAAATATACTCGGATTCCTCTGAAATTTTTAGATGTTATTGACCTTTACCATAGCACGGTCCCTATGTGTAACGACGTTTGTAGCATGTTTAGTTCATTTACAGGTACAGTCAAAAGTATTCCGTTACATTACGGCCTATGGGAAAAAATCGTTTCAAAGGTTTTTTCATGATTTTACACGTTTTCATACAGAAAAAAATTGATATGCATTTATGAAACGTACTAAAATATGCATTCTGAAGAATACGAGATGCAAAGAATAGTTATTGTTCATTTACAGGGCTAAAAAGAAATTCCAATACATAATGATATAGCGGTGGAGGGAATTGTTTGCGGCGTACTTTAATTATGTTAATCTATTTCATATATAATGAAAATGATATACGTCGCTGAGGTTTACATACTATAAATTTTTCATGTAGAATATGAAGTGTATATAGCATTTACAGGCACACACAATATAGTTCAGATACTATATTGTATCCGAAGTACTGTTCATTTGTGATGATTGCTGGAAATGCATTTTTAATTATGATATGCGCTTTTATGATTCACTATATTTATGCATAGTATATGGTGTATATAAATGCTATAATTCATATACAGGGCTACACAAAAGTATTCGCAAGGATTACTGGGTATGAGCGCAAGTTACTTAAAGGTGGTTTTTAAATGAGTTGTGCATTTTTACACTGAACTGAATTTAATTTACTGTTGTATAATATAGATAAAATGGTATACAGGGTCATGCAAAGAATTGGATACATGGACGTCTATAAATTATAATTTCTGGAAATGTGATTTCAGCTGTTTTAAGTGTGTTTTAGTTTGAATTAAATTTTAACTAAACGGTGGCGTGTAATGAAGGTTCTAGGTCAACTACAGGGTTGTACAAAAGTATTAAAGTATGTTTCCATATATTAGTATAAACTGCTGAAAGAGAGTTTCAACCTGTTATGCGTTTTCTTGCTAAACTAAATTATCCCATTATATAATATATATATCAACCTACAGATCAAATACAGGGCTGTTCAAAAGAATTGGAAAACCTATTTAGCTATGGACAGTAACTGCGGAAATGAGTTTTTCAAATATTTTATGCGTTTTCTAAAATGTTTACTTAGTTCTCTTATTTACCTTATTTCCCTAAATAACGAAGTTTTTTTAAAGCATTCGGGAAGTGTTGGAAAGTGTTTTATAATCTATGCTTAACGCATGATTTTTCTTACTTGTTTTTTATATTTCCCAGATCAGTCTTTTCCTATAGAACATACCAAATCTATTTAAGCTCATATTCACAAAATACAATTTACACGGAAATAAAAAATTTAAATAAATATGGCTTACGTCGTATTTAATAAAGCAAAGATTAATAACAACCACAACACCTTAAAATCTTATACATTCTTAATATCAAGCTTGAACTCAAGATCAAGCTTAGAACTTAATAAAAAAAGATGTCAGTTGACAAACATTGTTTTTTAAGTGGAAAAATTAAAACTATTTTAGAAGAATAGGACTCCAAAATAGCTATATTTTGCTAAAAAGTACGCTAAAAAGATACTATTTTATATCTCAAACAAAACTTTATTTTAAAATTGTCCATTTTAAAATTCATCACAATATTAATACTTGGAAATTTTTCCACAAAGAAATATTCGGTTTGCATACAATATTTCAAATGAAAATCAAATTTCAAATTAATTGCTTAAAAGGCGCAAAGGCCAACCTAGAGAAAAGAATCCATGCCGGGACTCGAACCCGTGCCATCAGCATAGCGCACTAACATTCTACAGACTAAACCACATGGAACGACACTCAGCCTGGAAAATTTCTCGATATTACATGCTGGCAAGGCTACAAAAGCAGCATAAGATGGGATATTTATCGTGAGCCACCGACATGGTGCGAACACGAAACTTAATTAAATTCAGCATCGATTGAAACTATATTAAGACTTCGAAATTTTTCCAGAGAGAAACATTCGCCTTGCATACAATATTTCAAATGAAAATCAAATTTCAAATTAAAATTGACTTTTAAGCATGTAATTTGAAATTTGATTTTCATTTGAAATATTGTATGCAAGGCGAATGGTTCTCCCTGTAAAAATTTCCAAGTATTAATATAGATTCAATCGATGCTAGATTGAATTAAGTTTCCTGTTTATTCCATGTTGGTGGCTCACGATAAATATCTCATCTTGGGTTGCTTTTGTAGCCTTGCCAACATGTAATTGTGTGAAATTTTCCAGGCTGGGTATCGTTCCGTATGGTTTAGTCGGTAGAATGTCAGTGCGTTATATTGATGGCCTGGGTTCGAGTCCCGGCATGGAATCATTTTCACTAGGTTGGCCTTTGCGCCTTTTAAGAAATTAATTTGAAATTTGATTTTCATTTGAAATCATCACAGTGTTTATGACAAGTTCGTCACAAATGACACATATTTCACAAATTGGTCACAATGTGACTTCAAAGCATTGTCGCTTTCGTCACAGGTTCGTCACAAAATTAATGCCAAAGTAGTCACAAATGTCACACTTTTCACAAATTAGTCACACTGCGACTTCACAGAGTGGTCACAATGTGACGTCACAAACGACCTCTAAAACGGCCATAACGACCTCGCATTCTAGTCACTATGACGTCACATTGACGTCACGTGACGTCACATCGACGGTCACAAAGTCACAATGTGACTTCACAACGACGTCGCCGTGACGTCACCATGCCTTACGGGCAGTAATATAATCTAAGGATCCACAATACCAGCAATCAGAGATACGTGTGGTAGCGATAAAATGTCGGTATCTACTACTCTAAATGTCGAAATACGATTTTATTTGCTGATGTGAGTTTAGAAAGATATAAAAGAATTTAAAAACTCACTTGGATATTAAAGGTTTTTTTTAACTAGCATTAATTCTCATAGAATCACTAATAACAAATTCTTCCAGTTTATTTGATACTTTCATTTTTAGAGAAAAGGCATTAAACATACAAATTTGTAACTCTTTGATAAACTGTGTTTATTAGAAATTAACTATGTAATGATACCTGCACTGTAAAAAAAATCTGTAAGGTTACTAAAATTTTTCTAAGAAACTGAGATTCCTAGAACTTTTTATGTAACGGAAATAACAATGATTCGTGTAACAGATACACATTTGCACTGTAAATTAAAAAATCTGTTAGGTTACTAAGAATTTTTCAGGAAACTGGGATGCCTAGAATTTTTACGTAACTGTAACCCGGGTTACAGGTAAAATTTTAGTGAGATTACTGTAATTTTAGTACATTTTTTTGTAAAGTTACAGAAATCTGTATCTTTACAAGAACTAGATTTGTACGTTGACATCTTTTTTTGTACAATGTACAGATAAAAGTTTAGTAAGCATACAGATTTTCGTAACTTTACAATGTGTAGAAAAAGTAGAAGGACACTCGATTTTGCTAATTTACTTACGATCTGATATTTTTAAGGGTATCATTTTACACACAATCTTTTGTTATGACATAAAAAATTGATTGCTACAGCAATTAATTTATAGAAAATTGAACATAGTTAACTATCGCACTGTAAAAAAAGTAGAAGAACAGCTCTGAAAAATTGAATTTATTGGACGCTTCTGCTATAGATAGGGAAAATAATCATTACTATTTTATTGTTTTTGCCAAAAAAATATTTTTTTTTTCATTTTTATTTTTATTTTGTTTTTTGAATGCCTAAAGAAATACCTTTAAATAATTTTCAAAAAGACCAAGCCATAGCATTTAGAAAAAAGGGTAAAAAGCATCAGAAAGATTGCTAAATTGCTTGATGTTAGTAAAACTGCAATATCAAACTATCTTAGAAATCCAGAGGATCACGGTACTAAAAATAAAGACACGAAGACCTAAAACAGTGACGTCTCGTAATGAAAGAGATATTATCCGAGTGTACAAAAAAAAAAAATTACAATTTCAAAGGTCCGAATACAAGCAGGACTAACACATGTGTCACGTAAAACTGTGTATAACTATATCAAAATGTCCAAAGTCTTCATTATTAAGAAGAGACAACACCGTTCAAGTGGACAAACATGCTTGTAGCTAACCGCTTACCTTGGGTGAAAAACCACATGTCTTGCAGCACGGAATGGACTTCTGTTACTTACTCAGATGAAAATAAGTTCAATTTATATGGTCCTGATATATACCAGTTCTGTTGGCTTTGTATCGAGAATGAGGAAGAATTTTATTCCACTCTAAATAGAGGGAGGGGGAAGATTGTTGGTCTGGCTAGCAGTCGGATATTATGGAAGAACGACTCTAGTCTTTTTGAATGGTAGGCAGAACGATAAAGATTACATCTGATTGTTGGAATCTAAACTTCTTCCTTATGGTACAGATTTAGCTGGAGAGATTGGATATTTCAACAAGATGGAACAGCGATTCACACATCTATTAGTGTTAAAAATTGTTTCCATACAAATATGGTTCATGTTTTGCAATAGCCAGCTAAACACCCTGACCTGAACATATTTGAAAACGTATGGGCGACATTAGTTCGTCACGTATACAATGAAAGAAAACAGTATGGATGTGTTGTTGAGCTTCGGAATGCACTTAACGAAGTTTGGAACAATTTTCGCCAAAGTGAAATATAAGCACTCAATGATTCAATGCCAAACAGAGTATTTCAAGTGATAAAGGCGAATGGAGAGAAAACTTCTTACTAATACTTTAATTTTCATATAAAATACTCATGTGTCTTTAGAGAATGGATTGAAGGGAGATGATAAAAATATCTCGGTGACTCAAATAATCAGAAGGTTTTGTAGAAAAATAAACTTTATTAACACAACAACACATAGTCAAATATTCGCCATCGTCACTGAAAGAATATCTGCCGCTCTCTGCAGAGTTCGAATGTTACTTCGTCACGTGACTTCAAAAGCTCTCCGCAGAAAACGCGGGGGGAGGAAATGCGCCTCATTGCTATTGGCTGGCTCCTCGCGTGCGAGAGAGAGAGAAATAGCAGACGGCTACAGAGTATGCCCCCAGTGACGAAGTCGCGATTACAAAAGGGTAGCAATTAATAAGATACATAAGAAAGGTCTTGAGTAAAATTAAAGTACATATGATGCAAAAAAAAAAATAGAAAATATATTATGCATTACATGAAAAACAATACTTTTGAGAAGGAAATAGTATGCACACTATATACATCAAATGTTTTAAACAATATAATCCGTAACGAGATGTTTCGGAAAACGAACTTTACGACCAGATTTGGTGGTAGGTTGTTCGACAGGAGTAGTTGGAATATTTATGGGCTCATTTTGTTTTTGAGGTTGGGAAGGTGAAATAGAATCTGCTAATTGATACGCAGGTTTAATGCGATCAATAGATACAGTACAGCGCTTCCCGTTTAATTCCAAGTCAAACGTTTTCTCAGACCTGTCAATCACTCGATGAGGTCCTGTATAAGGGGGTGATAAGGGAGGATTGACTTTATCTGATCTAAGAAACACGTGTGAACAGGTTTTTAATGAGGGATTGACATAAATTTTAGGATTGCCGTGCATTGCAGTGGCAATGGGATTTAACTTTCTCATTTTTTTAGTTAACTCAGTGACGTATGTAAGAGTAGGTGGTTGATTTATAGTTTCAGTGTTTATGAGATCAGAGGGTAGTCTGATATTTGTGCCATAAACAAGTTGAGCACAGGTCGCTTGGATATCATTTTTAAGAGCAGTGCGTAAACCAAGTAAGACAATCGGGAGGATTTCAGTCCATTGAATTTGATTGTGAGCTTTAAGAGAACTCTTAAGATGGCGATGGAATCTTTCAATAAAACCATTAGACTGTGGATGGTATGCTGTAGTTCTGATGCGTTTACATCCTAATCTATCTGTAAGCTCTTTGAAAAGAGTGGACTCAAAATTTCTACCCTGATCAGTAGTGATGGTAACAGGGGTTCCAAATCTGGAGATCCAACTGTGTATCAATGTACGAGCAGTTGTTTCTGCAGTCATATCAGATGTGGGTATAACTTCGGGCCATCTCGTGAACCTATCAATGATGGTCATGCAATACTGATTGCCATCGGATGATGGTAAAGGTCCGATAAAATCAATATGAATATGGGCAAAACGAGCATCAGGTTCAGAGAATGTACCAATTGGTGATTTGGTGTGTTGAAAGATTTTAGCTTTTTGACATTTCGTACAGCTGCGAACCATAGATTTTATGTCCTTACGCATGCGAGGCCATACAAATCGTTTAGAAATTAAATCTAATGAAGCTGAGATACCAGGATGCGAGAAATAATGTAAGGTTGAAAAAACTGATTGTCGCATACTTTTAGGAACAAATGGTCGAGGATGTATTTGTGACATATCGCAATATAAATGTACATCTTCGAGTGGAAAATAATGTTTTTCTAATTTTAATGAAGTGGTGTCAAATTCGAGAAGTTGTTTTAGCTCTTCGTCATTTGTCTGAGCAGTGGCAAACTCTTTAAAATCTAACACATTAGGAGAAATTGAATCTATCTCAATTCGAGATAATGCATCGGCCACAATGTTGTCAGAGCCTTTAGTATATCTAATATCAGTAGAAAACTGTGAAATATAGTCTAAATGTCTCAATTGACGTGGGCTACATTTATCAGGGTTTTGTTGAAATGCGAATGTAAGGGGTTTTTGGTCTGTATAAATAATGAAATTTCGACCTTCTAGCATGTGTCTGAATTTTTTAATAGAACAGTAAATAGCAAATAATTCACGATCATAAGTAGACCAATTTCTTTGAGATTTATTTAATTTACAGGAATAAAATGCTATTGGTTCCCATTGGTTTTCGGAGAGTTGCATTAAAGATCCACCAATTGCGACATTGCTGGCATCGACCCATAAGCTTAGCTGGGCGCCAGGAATTGGATGTCGTAATAATGTAGCTCGAGCTATAGCTTCTTTTGAAGCAGTGAAGGAAAGAATGGCTTCATCGTTCCATTGCAATTGCTCAGTTTTGTTAGCATTGGAACGGGGATGTTTTTTCGTATTTTTGTGTCCTTCTAAGAATTTAACGAGTGGAGCTAAAATATCGGCAGCTTTGGGAATGCACCGTCGATAAAAATTGAAAAGACCTAAGTAGCGTCTTAGTTGAGTTAAGGTAGAGGGCTGGGGGAAATCTAGGATGCATTTTACACGATCAGGTAAGGGTTCAATTCCTTCAGCTGAAAGTTTGAATCCTAAAAAATCGATAGTGGATTGGCCAAATTTACATTTATCAACACTAATACACAGGCCATACTCTTTAAGTCTAGAAAACAACAACTCAAGGTGTTCTAAATGTTCAGTTTCATTATTTGATGCAATTAGAAAATCATCAAGAAATGCGTAAACAAATCCTAAGTCACGAATTACGTCATCAATAAATCGTTGAAAAGTTGAGGAAGCGTTACAAAGGCCGAATTGCATACGAGTGCTTTCGAAAAGTCCAAATGGAGTGCAAATCGCAGTTTTATGTACATCATCAGGATTTATGGGAATTTGATGGTAGGCTTTTACAAGATCAATGTGACTGAAGATTTGTTTACCATGTAATTCAGCAGTGAAATCTGCGATACAAGGGATAGGATATTTTTCTTTAACAGTTTGTGCATTTAGAGCACGATAATCACCAACAGGTCTCCAATCGACAGATCCTTTCTTCGGCACCAGGTGCAAAGACGAAGAGTAATTACTTTTAGAAGGTCTCATATGACCGAGTTGTAGCATGTGCTGAAATTCAGCTTTGGCAATTTTTAACCGATCTGGAGCTAGCCGTCTAGGCTTAGCAGCGACTGGAGGCCCCTTAGTGTTTATATAATGCACAGTATTATGCTTAACCGGTTGGTTAGGATCCGGTAATTTCGTGATTTCAGGAAATTTAAATAATAATTTACCATATATATCATTTACAACATTGGGTTTCACAGAAAATATATTACAAGTACTTAATATAGCAGGAGCTTTTAAATTAGTAGTGGAATCAATAAGACGACGATTCCGTAAATCAAGTTTTAAATTAAAATTATGCAAAAAATCAGCTCCTAAAATAGCACATGAAACATCACAAATATAAAAAGAATATGTAAAATTTCGGCGTAGGCCTAAGTTGATATTAATACATTTACGACCATACACATTAATTTTTGTGCCATTAGCAGCACGAAAGGTTTGAAGAACAGGCTTAGTTTTGTCATTTTTATTCGCGGCCACAAGTGAGGCATCAGATCCAGAATCGACTAGAAAACACATACCTGTATTTCTGTCTCTAACGAAAAGGCGACGAGAAGGTGCTGGGGAGAAGTCCGTCGCCGCTACTCTTCCCGCTTCTGGTTTTCCGAATAAGAACAAGGCGCTAGGCACTTTTTTGCTTTTTCTTGATATTTTTGGTGATACCAACACAATGTTGCATCCCTATGGCGGGACTGAGAACGATTACGCTGATGGTTATCACTTCTAGATACACTTCTTGAACGACGAAGATGAGCGACCTCTTGGCGTAATGCTTGGATTTCTTTTACGAGCATATCAATGGCTGGTGGTGTCTGAGATTCAGTTGTTGGTGTTCGAATCGAAACAGAACTAATGTTGGAAGGCGTTAATTCAATTATTCTATCAGCAATATCCGCCGCTTTATCTGGAGTAATTTTTTCAATGGAAGCTAGAATCGTTTGCACAGTGGTTGGCATTTGTTGAGTAAACAGTTCTAGAAGAAGATCGTTACTAATATTATGGCTTTCAGCCCGTCTTTTCATTAATCGAAGTAATTCAGTTGGTTTTCTGTCACCCAGGCTTTCTCCAGCTAGCAGTTTCCGAATTTCTAAAGTACGACTTTCTCCGCAACGTTCGATAACTTTTGCTTTCAAAATCTGATAAGGATCAGTTGGATCAGGACTCATTATCACATCTCGAACCATAGTAGCAGTAGCAGGCGGTAGATGCGCTACAACATAATTATATTTTGTTTTCGACTCAGTGATAGCTTTAGGAGTAGCTAATTCGAACGTGCTGTCCAGCATATGAAACCATAATGTAGGGTCCACAGAGATATAGGGTGGAATGACTACGGCAGATGTTTCAGCAGTTGCCATTTTGCTAGTTAAACAAAACGTTCCATGAAACAGTTGAATAGTTCGACGTTCTATGAAATAGTTGAAGGTTCAAAAATCCGCGGTCACCAATTTAGAGAATGGATTGAAGGGAGATGATAAAAATATCTCGGTGACTCAAATAATCAGAAGGTTTTGTAGAAAAATAAACTTTATTAACACAACAACACATAGTCAAATATTCGCCATCGTCACTGAAAGAATATCTGCCGCTCTCTGCAGAGTTCGAATGTTACTTCGTCACGTGACTTCAAAAGCTCTCCGCAGAAAACGCGGGGGGAGGAAATGCGCCTCATTGCTATTGGCTGGCTCCTCGCGTGCGAGAGAGAGAGAAATAGCAGACGGCTACATGTCCTTCTACTTTTTTTACAGAGTTTCATGTAAGCTACAGAAACTATCTTATGAAAATCAAATTCTCTTCGTAATTTATTTTTGATTACTATGATTTAATATAAATTTAGTTGTAAAATGTTACGCAAATAAACAATTTTTCGCTAACTTAGTAATTAGTTGTGATTTTCTTACAAAAAAGTCTAGTGTCTGTCTACTTTTTTTACGCAATGTAATGAATAATTAAATTACCATATTTTACCATTTATTTATACATATTTTATCTTACCAAATTTTTAATTACGCATTTTAAAATTGTCTCCGAAATTTTTTTGAGAGTGAATAGAGTGTTCTATAAGTATATAAAAAAACATGAAAAATTAAGTAACCTATTTATTAGATTACTTTTGCTCTGCTTATATGAATAAGAGAAAAATTTGACATATGTAGTTTGTACTCAAAAAGTACTTTTTTAATATGAGAAAACTTCATAATTGGCCAAATAGGTCAATCTTTTTCAACGAAAATTCAGAAAAAAATAGATACAGTATATTGCAAAAGGAAATTGGACACTTTCGAATTTAAGCATTATGTAGAATATCAATAAAAATACTTGGTGAATTGTTCTTGGATTTCGAGGATATAAAGGACATGTTTGAATCCATATGTTTCAAGTCAAGATATAGTTACGAAGGGATACCAACAACAAATAGAGTAAAAGAAATTATGTTTGCGATAAGACAGTATAAATTAAAACTGAAAATAAATATTAATTATCTTGTGAATGATTTCATAATCCCCGAAGAACCTTTGTATACATTTATGCAAGGATAGTACAGATATCCAATAAGATATAAACATTTATTTTAAAAGTTCAGACAAATTCCACATAATTTTTCTTCAAAGAATACGAGTTATCAACCAAATTTAAAACAACTTTTTTAAAACTTGAGGATAAGCAGCAGAATGTATATACCTACTCATATTAGAGAATGGAAATACTGAATATTTAAAATATGAGTTTTAAAAAAATATATTTTTCAATTGAGCAAATGATAGCGCATTTTTTTCCTATTTAGAGAGCAAGAATATAGGGAATATTATATTAAAAGGCATTTATATCTACTCGAATATATCTACACTTTGTTTTCGGATAGCAAAACCCTCTGCGCTATTGCGCATACGTCAGGTCTGCTTTTATTTTATTAAAATCGGGGTGAGTGGAATTTGTTTAGCTGTAATTTTTAAGAATGTGCTTTCAGGGAAATAATATCAATTTATGTAAAAACGTTTTTATAGTTAATATTTATAAAAAAAGAAAACTCTTAAAAATTTTAAAAAGTTGTATTGCATTTTTGCTTTTCGATAAAAAAAATTATTATTATTATTACTTTTCAAAATATATTAAAAAAGCTTACTTGTTAAAATATACTTTTAAATGTTATACTCCTCATCTGCTGAAATTTATCTATACCTATTTTTCCAAACACATTCTTTTAAACTCTTCTTTTAGGTGAACAAAAAACAGGTTTACGCTGTTCTCCAGCTTCTCGGTGAATCTTTTTAATAGTACTTGTGGAAACCCCGTCAATTTCACTGCCTCGTTTTGTAGAACGAGCTATCGGAAAAATTAATTCTCTTTTTTCTGCTTCTTGATCACAAAATTGAATTTCATTATATATAATTTTCTTACTACCACTCCTGAAATATTTATTTCTACTCGAACTTGCCATTTGAACTCTAAAGAATTAAATGAGATATTAATAGAATCTTAAACTTTTATCGGAAGTAAAAAATAACAAACAAGTAAGCGCCAATCTTAGTGACACTGCAGACGAAAACTTCGGAAAATGCCCATCGCAGAAAACACCCCTTTGGATTGTAGAATCGTCCCAGAATACTAGGCGCGGCTTTCAAAAACGAACAGTGCACTGTAAGAGAAAATATAAATATTTATTTTAATATATGAAAATAAAATATAACTGCAAACGAAGGTATGCAAAAACTTATTCCGATTTATCCACATTTCCAAAAAGCGCTATTCATCTTTAGAAAACTCAAGTACCAATATATTTTTGAGATTTAAAGAAATACTTATAAAAGCAGTTTCTTTCGCTGGCACAGGTTTTCAGAAAAGTTTCCGAATCGTTTTTATAGTGAAATAGCCGGTTTTCTCAACCCGGAATATTTGTATATATCAAATCATAACACCCAGAGATAATATACTTAATTAACTGCTAAAAGGCGCAGCACCGCTTAGCAATTAATCAAGTATATTATCTCCGGAATAATGATTTTTAGGATGTTATCAACACTCGAGTAAACATTTAAATGTTCAGTAAACACGTTTTACAGACAAGCATGATAAAATAACAGCATTAACATTAACATTATTTTGTTATTCTTGCACGTATAATTTCAATTAAGCACGTAAAAATGTTTAATTGAGAATTGATACCATCCTAAAAGGGCCATTCCATAAAAAACGGAAAATATGTCCTGCACGTGACACTTACATAAATACCTGTATCTATTAACTTACAAGTTGTTTAAATATAAACTATAGATTAAAAATAAGAAAATACTCTAGATTTTCATATCAGCATAGTTGTTTTAATTTCACGATAGAGTAGCATTGTTAAAATAGCTAATATGTGGAAAAACTGTCCCATATGTGATATGAAATGGCCATTTAATAGGTTTAAATTTATCCCCATTTTAAAGCATAGACCAAAGTAATCTGACGTTTTCACTTGAAATTTTCATATTATTTGTATCCGAAAAGAATGTCTCATAGAAAAAATTGTCAAAATAGCAAGCACCAGAATCTATGGCTTTTAGTGTCTGGAATTGAATTCTAAGTTGTTATAATTTAAACCTTATTTCCGCTTATAATGCCTTTTAATCTTTCTTTTTTATTAATATCCAAATTCTCTCTTATTCGTAAAATTTTATGACCCAATATTGAGATATATTAGGGGAATATATTAAGTTATATTTCAATTTCTTCAATCTGTATGACAATGACAAACAACCTAACTAATCGAATTCAGATAAACAGAGACAACATCTAGATTAATTAGAGCATTTTGAGAAATTGTATGCTATATTTTGATGTAGAACCTGAATCTATGCCGTGCCAAAAATAATTTGCAGCGTGCCATAGGTTCGCCGTCCCTGAACTATACATTAAAAATAACTAAAGACCCTAGATTTTCATATTAGCATAGTTGTTTTAATTTGACGATAGAGTAGCATTGTTAAAACAGCTAATATGTAGAAAAACTGTCCCATATGTGATATGGAATGGCCATTTAATATGTTTAAATATATGTACATTTGAAATCCTAGACCTAAGTAATCTGCCCTTTTCAGGGCCATTCCATGAAAAATAGACAAAACGTCCTCCGCGTGAAACTTACATAAATACCTATATCTATTAGCTTATAATTTTTTAAAATATAAACTATACATTAAAAATAACAAAAGACCCTAGATTTTCATATTAGCATAGTTGTTTCAATTTCAGGATGTAATAACATCGTTAAAACAGCAGTAATTTGTAGAAAAGCTGTTCACACGTGACAAGGAATGACCCAAAAAGAAGTATTCGGAGTTGAGAAAACTGATTAATACAGAATAAAAACTCCTCTGGAACGTTTCCGAAAATCAGTGGGAACAAAGAAACATTTTTTAAAATATTTTTTAATGTCAAAAATACTTTGATTTCTGGCGTTTCTAAAGATGAAGAACGTTTTTCGGAATCATGGGTAACTCAGAAGAATTTATTGTATAACTTCATTCGTGGTTGTATTATATTTTCGCAGTTTTATAAAGATTTGTCTTTTTTACAGCGAACAAAATATTCTTTCTTGTTTTGTCATTATGCACTATGTGCGCTTTATCGATTCTTTCTTTAAAACGAAAGGATTATACAGTATCTTCTTTCGTTTCAACCCTTCAAGCACCAAATTCACCCTTTCTGTTTTATTGATTTAGTTATTTTAAAGGGTGATAGGGGAAGGCTACCTTTCACCGAAACTATATTGGCTTTCTGAAATAAATGGAGTGCTTTAGGGGAGAAGGACTGTGTTATCAACCTTGTCCTTAAAGGGGACAGGTAGCACATAATAAAGATCGAGTGCCTGGTTTAATGAGCAGATATGAACTATGATACTGCGGAAATAAATGATAAGTTAAGCCTCACATTTTTTAGTATAGTATTAGTAATTTTTTTAGATGGCAATGTATGACAAATGTACGGTTATTGCCTCCATGGAGAAAGATATATTTTCATTAATTAACCCTTTCAGGGGCAAATAATTGTGTTTCTGTAATCTTAAATTCACACCAGAATTTTCCCAAAATATTATTTGAAAATATGGAAATGCAATTTTACAGCTTTTTTTTCACCAGTTTTATAGAAGTAAAGTTATGTTGAAAAATATTTGCGCAAATCTTGCTTTAAATTAAAGTGGTATAAAAAATATCCCACCGCCCTTTAAGGGTTAAGGCAGAAATATATGATTTTTCTTTTTACTTATTTCCTAGAAAACGATCTGACGTATAGCTATTATTTTATGCAAAAGTTTTATTTCTATAAATTCACTTTCTTCAACGATTTCATTAAAATAGAACTATTTTACAACCGCTATTATTTAAATTTTTGTTAAAATATTTTTTAAGATTAAATTGAAATAATAGCATTTGTACGAAAATGAAGAAACACAAGGCATTTGCAAAAAATTCTATTTACCAATCTAAATATTCGTAAATATGAAAAGACTATAGACTCATTTTAATGAATGTTATTTAATGCATTTGCATTTATTTCTAGAAAGTATCAAGCTTTTACATAATTAACAATATTTTATTTAGAATTGTTTGTGTATTAAATGAATAGTTTCAAATATTTTCTATTTTACTTTATAATTTAAATAATGTTATTTTTAAATTATTCTTTTAAAATGCATGATAAGCTGGATATTCATACTGAGTAATCTCTGAAGGAAAGTTGCAAATATTTATATAGTATATATTTACATATATTTATAAACATTTTTGGCTCGTAACGGAATTTACACATGCAAGAGCAGCAAAACAATTTTAATTTTAATCTTATTGTGAATGCTATGGCTTTTAGAGCTAATGTCAATAGTGTTAAGTTAAAATGTTTGTTGAACTTGGAAATGTATATGTGAGAGATGAGATCCATACGAAAATCGATACATCGTATTCAGATATACTATACATCGTAAGTGATGCTTATACTATAAAATCTTCTCAGAAACGTTTTAGAAAATTACGAACAGCAAAAGAAACTTTTGTTTCAGAAATTCTTCTTCAAATTTAGGAAATGAGTTTTCTCGGGTTTCTGAAGGTAAAGGTATGCTTTTAGGAATCGTTGGTAACTCGGAACAGATTATATTATATTTTCGTAAACCTTAAAAAAGATAAAAGCTAGATTAAGAAACATTTCTCTTTTTTTTACAGTGAGAAGATGTTTCGGTATTTTTTTTTATGCACATTTTGTCTCATCAACTGTTTATGCGATTTCATTATAGGGTGATCTCGCCAGTAATTAATACATTTCCAGTTGTTGATCAAATTTTTGAAATATTATGCCAATTCAAGCGGAAATGAGTTATATACCTGGCACTAGACATAATATTTTAATTTGAATGTTGTTGCACCTATTGTCACATTGTTGTCAGCTGTCCGCTGTAAAAGAAGCCATTTTATATATAAACAAAAATAATTAGAAAGTGTGAACATTTAGTTTTTGGTTAGTTGGAGATAATTAAGGCAAGTTAAAATAATCCACTTCCATCTTGCTTATTTCAACTAATATTTTTATAAGAATTATTGTTAATCACGGCCCAATGATGATATTTTAAAGATTAACATTTAGATTTTCTATTGCCTTCTTTCGCCTGATCAACCACTGGTAAAATGGCAGTTAAAAAACTATTTATTTTTAATTTTGTTGCTATTTAACTTCATTTTTGTCCATTATAGGACATTCACCCTCCGACTGTCTTGGAAAAGGGAAAATTGTAATGTTGTTTTCTCTGCATTTTGTTTTAAATGCTAAAAAAAATGATTCTTTGAACATTTTATAAAAAAACTTAATAATGAATATGAATGCAATCCTTGGATGTATTAATCATTGTTCAATATATTAAAAATACATTAAATCAATAGAATTATATTACTTTAAATATTGTTTGTATTGCAGTGAAACCTGGAGCTTAGTGAACGTATTAACACGGGCTTGTCAGTCAGGGGGTTAAGGGCTGTAGCACTAGCAATCAAGTTAGTTTACTTCTAAAAGTTAAAAGGAAGGAAATATAATAAAAACCCCGTAGCACTGACTGTGTTTGATCAACTATTGGCGGGTCACCCTATATTTTTAAATTTTTTGGCAATAACTAATATCTAGTTTGATAATCGGGAAGAAAAAAAGATTAAAAATGAAACACTTACACAATTTAGCAAACAAAAGCTTTTAGCCAAACTGAGCTAATAATTGCTAAAAGTGATAAAAAAAATGCACTTAACCCTTTATTTACTGACGGTACTTATAAGTACCATTAAAATAACTTATTATAAAATTCAATTAATACATCGATTAGTAGTAATACAGTTTAGAATGAGTTATAGGTGCATTACTTTATCTTGTTCCAAAAACATTATTGGTTACTATGATATCAAAATCATATATTAATATAATCTCCCCTTTCCTCCTTTTTAATTCTTAAAATTTTCACTAGTTCATTTTATTCTAAGTTCCAGCTCCATTTAAATCATTAAAGGATATCTTAATAAACCTTTAACATAATCGCTTTTATTTAAATACGTTCCCTATCTTCAAAATTCGCAACAGTCATAAAACCCCTTCCAATGTAACCGTTAAAGAACCAGATGTTAAGTTCGTTTCGATTCATTTTATCTGAACTTTTTAATGACCATATATGGTTATCGATCGCAGACCCTCTGCTCCGAGACGTATGCAAGCTCAACAGAAACCTTAATCATATCCTTATTTGGCTCATAGGTCTACAATCAAAATACCAAAGTTATCGTCATAAGCCCCATTTTTTGTCTGTGAACGGCAGTATAAAATTCTTATGGAATTTTGAAATGAATTCAAGGATAAAGGATAACACGCCAATATTTATATGAAGATCTCCCTATCAGAAAAACGAGCTGTAACCTTTTGGCGAATTATTTGGCGAGAATGTAAGTTAGAAGAAATATGCAATGTATCTGACACTTGCTCTCTTACCCTATTGACTTCGAGCTTGTAATAGCTTTCCTCAGCTCCCTCACCTCGAGACTTAATAAATAATTTTTATGAGCCTGGACATGATTTATTCTCCAACACAGAATGCCAAGTATATAAATTCAACTCACATGGATTAATCAAAAGAACTTCTTTATATAAATGTGGTGCCAGTACCAAACTGAGGTGAGGGTAGATTAACTCTTCTACCTGCTTTTGTCTGGTTCCAGCCGCGGACTTTTTCGCCTGATCTCATCATGCTAATCCGGAATGCATTCCTGGAGTGCCGTCTCTCCGTGCCTTGACATCTCTTAGCCACCGCTTCTTTTTCCGAGGGTCGGGTGTGCCAAAGATTGCTAGTAACCGCACCACTTCAAAAATGCTGAGAAACCAAGACAGACACCTTCAACTAGTACCGTGAAACTCCTAGTCCGGTACATGGATAATACGCAATTCTCCAATCCAGTGGAATACTAGCGCCCTTGCCGCATCGCTTGTCCGGTCTTTAGTATACCTGTGCCGCTCCTTTCTTCAAGAAATCAACTACAATTATCTTGCTGTGTATGCCCCCCCCCTCTTCAGCACCACTGATATCATAAAGAAATAGTCTTTTTCGACAGTTAACGCCTGTGTTTATTTCCCGTCCGTGTAAGCTAAAAGTTCATATTATATGTGCGTGTTTTTTTTTAACTACTGCTGAATGTGAAATAGGTACAATTTTGAAACAAGAAGATCATATGTGTCCGTTCCAGATCTTAAAAGAATTCGCCAGTCGTCATGCGTCATGTGATTGAATGTCAAAAAAATATATGTTTTATCTACAAAATATACACGAAAAGTGTTACCTTAAAAAAAAAAGAGAGCGTCAACAGGCCTTTTAAATCTTCACGCCAATTCTTCACTAGGCCAGTAGTAAATTTTTTTTCTTTCTTTCTCTCTCAAAGTGACAAAAAGTAATCAATAATACGCAGATATACAGATCTGCAAACACATTCACAGTGACAAAGACAATGTGCATAAAAAGATATAAAAAAAATGAATGATCAAGTAATACGCAGATACAGAGCACCAAATTAGTTACAAAAAATATGAATTCCAAATTTTGTTGGAAATATGTGATTCATAATTCCAATTAGAATTTAGATACATGATTATAATATTATATATATATGTTTTGTTTCTTTTCCCTCGAAATTACAAAAAAAGAAATAATACTATATTCTTTTCAACGATCACATAATTCATTTTACATCATTGTTAATGAGTCTGCCAAAAAATTTAACGTCACATAATCATCACAATTTAATTGGATACACCATTATAAGGTTACGTTATATAGTGTTTCTTCAAAATAATAATAATAAAAAAAATAATAGGTAACTTTTTTAAAAGTAGTTATAAGTTTTCATAACCTTCTTTCATATTGCATTACATTGACTTTAAATTATAATCATATGTCAGAACATAGTATTTTTTTGTTGTACTATTATTATTATTCTTGTGTTTATGCAACAAATTTATCCTGGAACAAATTTATCATGTTATGTCCTACTTAATTTTGATTTCTAAAATATTTTTATTTAATTTTGATGAAAATTTCATTTTCAAAGATATTTAATTATTATAAGTGAGATAGCTATGCATTCAAGGTAAGTGATGTTGAAATATATTTTGAGAGTCAGTAATTATTTTGCATGCTTATTCATAAAATTATTTGAATATTTATGTTAAAAAAAGTCCTTCCGGCCAGTGCCGGGAGGAAGAGGTAGCTTTCATAATCCTTATTTTAAAAAAGCCAACTTATATCATACAAACACACGAAGCTCAATTTAGTGGAAACCGGATATAGGAGATTCAATACTAATTTTTATCAATATAATGAATGAGAATTTCGCGAAATTAGTCAGCTTTATCCAAGCTGCTTTTCTTTAAAGTAACTTATATTTGGCTGCCAAATTCGGCAATTTCTTAAAGTACCTGTCATTTTAAAACAACATGGTGGATGAGGCTAACCAGTGAACTTGGTCGAGACCTTAGTAATTGCTGTGCAAATGCTCACTCACATCGGAATCGGTTAATGTATAGGAGTGCTGTCGCATGCAAAAAATCAGATTTTTCAAAATGTCACCCACAATAGAAATTGAAACTGCTATATCTGAGCCATTTTTTAAGGTAAAGACAAACAAAAAATGCTCCTTAATCCTTATATCAAGATCAAATACTTAAGAAAGAAACCTTTTTCAATTTCTAATTTTTTTGCACCTCACTTTAAAAAAAAATATATCTTTTAATTTAATGGCCGCCATTTTGAAGCAAGATGGCTGATGAATCTGGCCAGCGAACTTGGTCGAAGTGTTGATGTATACTATCCACATGCCTTCTTACATCGAAATAGGCGAATACGTGTGTTATCGCGTGACAAATACAAGATCGTTTCAAAATGTTAGCCATGCTAGAAATTCAAAGTGCTATAAATCAACCATTTTTTTAGATATCAACAAAAGAACAAATTTTCAGAAACAAAAACTGCTCCGGAATCTTTGTATCAAGGCCAAACACATAAAAAAAATCTTTTTCATTTTCCAATTTTTTAATACCTCATTTTGAATTTTAAATTTAATTTTTTTAAATGGCAACCCTTTTGAAACAAGATGGCGAATGAAGCTGGCCAACGAACTCGGTCGAGACATTGGTATGTACTATGTACAGACCAAGTTACATCCAAATAGGTTCATACGCCTGTTATCGCGTGACAAAAATCGGGTCGTTTTAAAATGTCAGCCACAAGAGAAATTCAAAATGCTATTACTCAGCCATTTTTTTAGATATAGACGAAAGAAAAACTGTTCCGGAATCTTTGTATTAAGGTCAAACACATACAAAAAAAATCTTTTTCATTTTCCAATTTTTTGGTATCTCATTTAAATTTTTTTATTTTTTTATTTTTTTAAATGGCCGCCATTTTGAAACAAGATGGCGGATGAAGCTGGCCAACGAACTCGGTCAAGATATTTATATGTACTATGTACACACCAAGGTACATCCAAGTCGGTCCATAAATACGCCTGCTATTACGTGAGAAAAATCAGGACGTTTCAAAATGTCAGCCACGCTAGAAATTCAAAATGCTATAACTCAGCCATTTCTTAAGATATAGACGAAACAAAAACTGCTCCCGAATCTTTTTATCAAGGTCAAACACATAAGAAGAAAATATTTTTTCAATTTTCAATTTTTGGTACCACATTTCAAATTTAAATTTTTCTTAAAAATTTAAATGGCCGCCATTTTTAAACAAGATGGCGGGTGAAGCTGGCCAACGAACCCGGTCGAGACATTGGTATGTACTATGTATAAACGAAGTTACATCCAAATCGGTTCATAAATACGCCTTTTATCGCGTGACAAAATTCAGGACGCTTCAAAATGTCAGCCACGCTAGAAATTCAAAATGCTATACCTCAGCCATTTTTTAAGATATAGACGAAACAAAAACTGCTCCTAAATTTTTGTATAAAGGTCAAATACATAAGAAAAAAATATTTTTCCATTTTTTATTTTTTGGTACCACATTTCAAATTTTAAATTTTAAAAAAAATTGTAAATGGCCGCCATTTTGAAACAAAATGGCGGATGAAGCTGGCCAACGAACTCGGTCGAGAGATTGGTATGTACTATGTACACACCGAATTACATCCAAATCGGTTCATAAATACGCCTTTTATCGAGTGACAAAATTCAGGACGTTTCAAAATGTCAGCCACGCTAGAAATTCAAAATGCTATAACTCAGCCATTTTTTAAGATATAGACGAAACAAAAACTGCTCCGGAATCTTTGTATAAAGGTCCAATACATAAGAAAAAAATATTTTTCCATTTTTAATTTTTTGGAACCACATTTCAAGTTTTAAATTTTTAAAAAAAATTTAAATGGCCGCCATTTTGAAACAAAACGGCGGATGAAGCTGGCCAACGAACTCGGTCGAGACATTGGTATGTACTATGTACACACCGAATTATATCGAAATCGGTACATAATTACGGGAGTTACAGTGTGACATAGGTCAGATATATATATATATATATATATATATATATATCAATTTTGAACGGAGGGTGGTTTCGGGGTCTGGGGGTCATGATCGATGAAAATATACCAAAATTTTTTGAAATCGCTTTCATCCGCCTGCAATAGGTAGCTTTTTTGTAAAGAAAGCTACCTAACAGAACATTCAAAGAAATTTTAGGTGAATATATATATATATATATTAATACTTTTCAGTATATATGCAGAAGATTTTAAAGTAATTTAAAAAAAATATTTTTGTAACTGCCAGATATGCAATTATATTTTTTCTTTTCTAATTGGTTCAACAGTTATATGAAATACAAAATGATACTTTAATGTGACACTCATATGCATGCATATTCTGGTGTTTAAACTGTGATATTTATATCTTGAGAATCGTAATTACTGCATTTTTATAGTAATTTTATATATATAATATTTTGCAATGCTTGCCCCCTTATATATGTTTTTTTTCCTTTTTTGACGGATTGTTTTGATTAAGTCATAAGTGTACATTTTTGGGCTGACATGGCTAATTCAAAAATAACATTTAAAACGATAACTTTTGAAGGAGACGCGAACCTAGTTGATTTCTTTTTCAACCAAATAAAAACATTGGCTAAAGCCCACGGTTGGAAAGAACAAGAAACTATACAGTTTCTTGGAAGTAAATTAGCTGGCCCAGCTTTAGCGCTTTTTACACAAAACCCGGCTATTTACAAAACAGACAAATTAAAAACAGTTGAAGACGAATTGAAGAAATTTTTCGCTCCTCTGAGTAAAACGTCAGCGTTAGTCGAATTCGATAACCTAATTCTGCTGCCTCAGGAAACAATAAGAAATTTTGCGCACAGAATTAATGTATTGACGAGCCGTGTTCACGAGACAATCAAAAATAGAACCGCATTAAATGATATAAAGTTTACAAAACTTATTTCCGCAATACCAGCAACACTACGAATTAAACTCCAAGAGGAAAACATCGCGGATTATGACGTCGCAGTAGAAAGAGCGCAGATGTTACAGGAAATTATGCAGAATGAAAACATCCTGCAGTCCTGTGCACCAAAAGCTGCTACTGACACTATCTCAACACAATTACAACTTCTTACTGAAAAAGTTAATGTCCTCACTCTAACAAACACTGAAAAGGACGCAAAAAAGACACATTAATTAATGCCCCTTCCCCACAAAATGAGAGATATAGAGAACAGTATAAAAAAAAGATTTCAAAAGGAAGCATACTGTTTCTCCAAGATACAAGACATCTCATAAAAAATCCACTTCCCCCCTACGTGCCAATTATGCTTAAAAAGCAGATACACTGCCAAAATGTGTTTCAAATGGCGTAGAGCGAATGCAAATAAAAAGAATCAATATTACAAATATAACAGAAATTTCAGAAGGGACGACAACAATAAAAATAATCCTAAAAATTTAAACTCTTACTTTGGCGTAACTCGGCTGGTGTGCTTGCGTCTCAAAATAACACTGTCACATCAGCAACTTTGAATCAATTCACATGACTTATGAACCTTCTCTTCCTATACTTTCTAAAGAAAGACTGGTCAAATCAGTCGTTTCTCAAACGAATAGCGGCATTAAATTGTCCAAGAATTCTGCATCGCAGACAGTTGTAAACAAAAATGATACGGCCTCACAAACTGCCAGTTTATGCGATGACAAAGTTGCACTAATTTGCAATGTTAACAATTCCACGCCAACTCTTCCCCTCATAAAGGCCTAAATAGCAAAACAGAAAACAAATCTATTACTGGATACAGGTTCGTCGATTTCCCTCATTTCACAAGAGTTATTTAACCAAATTAAGGACAAATTAAAATATAAAAGACTAGGAATTGGCGTCACTATTAAAATTGTAAATTCAAATGTCAATTTCACCGCATGTATTAAAACTTCCATTCGCATACATCAAATGTCATTCTCACACAATTTCTACATTGTTAACATTCCTAATCCATCTAACTTGCAGGATATTCTGGGTTTCGATTTCATTCACAAAAATAGGATCGTTATTGACATTAACAGAAATAGGATGTCAACAAATGAATTTAGTATACCATTACTCGATTCAACCACTAATGAAAATGAAACACAGCACCTGGAACACTATAAACTTCCTGAATCTCAGACATTCACAAAAGTAATTCGCCTTGCTAATAAAATTAAACTTGAACCGCAGAAAGCCAAATAGACCTCCATAAGTACTGATTCGCCAGACCCAACAAAATATTACTGTTTTCAGAGTGACATGAAAAATAACATACTCTGATATGATAGTGTTATAGGGCAAAAAGGTAACGAATCAGAGAAAGAAGACCATAACCTCAAAACCAAAAAAAAAAAACCACAATCCTATATTTTCATGCAAAATTTTTCTTCTAAACCTGTACACGTAAACAAACATGCACGAATAGGAAATTTATATGAGATAGAAGACATTATGGAACCAGCGCAAAACAAAAACTTTCACCAAATTATGACTTCTTGTGAAAACAACTCTAATTTCAACATAAAACCTCAGGATAACTTACACGAATATGTTTTCAATTACATTCAGGCATCGAATGAGATGTTAAAACAAAGAAAACTTGATCTTACAGTTGAGGACTTTAAATTAGATCATTTACACGAAAAACAAGCGAAAACTCTAGGAAATTTATTACTCAGTCACTACGCATCATTTTCTAAGTCCAAGAAAACATTAGGTCACACGGATAAAGTTGTTCCAAATTTAAAATTCACAAATGATTACCCCATCAAAACCTTACTTTTTCCTCTCACTTAGTCACTACATCGAGAAATTCAAGAGCAAATAAATCAGCTTCTAGAAGCAAACTTAATTGAAAGAAATAGTTCGGAATGGATGTGTCCCATTTTGCTCGTTAAAAAGAAGTCTGATGAATCTGGAAAACAAAGATACAGGTTAGCTATTGATTTGCGTATGGTAAATTCAGTCTTACAAAGTTCATCGTATGCTTTACCAAAAATTTAAACCATAATTTCTAATCTATCTGCATATAAGTATTTTACGTCCCTAGACTTCCAGCAAGCGTACCATCAGATCGACCTTCCTGAGCAATTTCAAGATCCTTTAACATTTACATCCATGTATGGGACTTTTCGATACAAACGCTTGGCTTTTGGCTTAAAGTCCTCTAGCGAATTTTTTCAAAACTTGATGGATGTATTAATTGATGAATTACAAATTGATGGTTTATTTGCGTATCAGGATGATGTAATATTTTGGTCTAATTCATTTGAGGAAACGTGCTCAAAATTAGACAAAATATTACAAATACTAACAAAATATAATCTAACATTGACTCCAAGCAAATGTACATTTCATAAAACAGCTATTGACTATTTAGGATTTCACACTGAAAACCACTCAATGTCACCTATCCATTCTAATATTGTAAAAATAAATTCCTTCCCTACACCCACAACTAAAAGACAGTTAAAGAAATTTATTGGTCTAGTAACGGTTTATAAATCACTTGTACCATCATTTTCTTAACTTATTCAACCCCTCATTGACTTAACTACACCTAAAGCTGCATTTAAATGGACACGAGATCACCAAAACTTATATGATTAAATGCAGAAAATTTTCTTCGATGCACCTATGGTTCGTTTACCAGATTGGCCAAAAACATTTTATGTAAACACTGATGCATCAAAAATCGCAATAGCTGGAGCATTGTTACAGGAACATGAAGGACAATTACTTCCCATCGCTTATTTTTCCAAATCCCTTAAACACGCAGAAAAACGTTACCCAGCATTGAAACTAAAATTAATGGCCATTTATAAATCTGTCATTGCATTTAAATATTATCTATACAACAGAAAATTTATAATTTTATCAGATAGTGCTCCTTTAAAGAAATACAAGAAAATATGTAACCCTGCAGATCTAACCACACACTGGTTAACAGAACTTTCTGAATACACATTTTCCTTTGAACATGTCCCTGGATCATCTAATGTACTGCTAATTACCTATCAAGGTGTACACTTGAAAACAACACACAATATCTAACGTCAATTCCTGAACTTATTAATGACCCACATGCATTACCAATTGTAGATAATGACACTTCAGTTAATATTCATCGAATTCCTGAAAACAAACCACAAACATTAAACTATTTAATTTCTGGTAAGCACACAAATAAAGACCCATTACTCGAAACCTCATGTGACACTTTCGTTTATGAGCAGAAGAAAGATCCAAATTTAGCTAATATTTATGAGGAAATTATTAAAAATGGAACGTGTCAATTTTCCATGTATTTCATTCACCCCGACACTAAAGTTCTTATGTATAAAAAGGAAAATATTTATAATGATACATTTTCATACCACATTATATTACCGGATTCACTAAAGACAAAAGTTTTAACGATATATCATTTATCTCATTTCGGGTTAACCAAAACTTATGCATTTGTAACAGCTAGATATTTTTGGAAAGGAACGTATGCTGACACTTTAAATTTTGTGGCACCTTGTACCAAATGCCTACAAGCGAAACATCATCGAACACCACCTGCTCCATAACAACCCACTTACACGCCTACGTATTCTGGCCATACTGTAAGCGTCGATTAGGTCGGCCCATTTTCTAATGGACAATCTGTTTTTACAGTGATAGACCATTTTTCTCAACATCTTGAATTATTCCCTTTGCGTAGCAAAACAACTGATAAAATTGCAAAATGCTTGTTTCAATATATTACTTCTTTTGGAAAGCTTTCAACAATTCTTAGCGATTTAGGTAGACAGCTAACTTCTGACATGTACAATAGATTCAATGACACATTAGGTATAAAAGTACTCCACTCGAGTGTCGCGAGACCTCAGTGTAACTCGATTTCTGAGAGAGTAAACAGATCAATTAAATATTCCGTCAAAACCCTACTTCAAGAAGGCCATACTTTCGAAAATGCATTACTTATGCATAAATATCTTTATAACGGCTCCACACATTCATCTACTAAATATTCCCCTAATTTATTACACTTTGGAAGAGAACTTTCTTTAATATTTGATACATTTGATCAGAGCATTAATCAGCCAGTCCTTGATAAAGGCATTGAAGTTTATCAGTTGTTACACGATTTAAATTCAATACATAAAAAAGCATACATTAACGTCAAAAGTTCACAAGAGAAAAGAAATGAAAATTTGCAGAGACGTGCTAAGCTAAGAATAGTTTTAAAGAAAGACATAGTGTACCTCAAGTCCGTAGACAGATTTAAACCTAAATATACAGGACCATTTATTGTTGTACACAAATATTCTCCAGTCTCTGTGCCCATCAAACGTTTACATTCACGTGATGACTCAGCATTCAGAGTTCATATTGACAGATTAATTGTGGCTCCATCTAGAAATGATCATTTATTTGTACGTCATGAGAAAAATATCAAAAATTCAGTAAACAGTTCCCCGAGATATAACTTAAGACCACGAAATTAATTTTCTCGCAATATTGTGCAATTTGATATTATCCACAATTTAGTGCATTGATCGCGACTTTCTACTTATGTTGTATGTGAATTTTCTTTGAGAGAGTCCTTGGCTGGTCCAAGTTCTCCCTTTTCCAGAGAAAGTTTTCACATAGCAACGTGTGTAATTATCACCTTATGGTTTGTTGCCAATATTGTTATGAACATTTTTCTCTTTTCTTTTTGTTAACTAACCATAATAGTGCCACATTACAAATTTAACGTAAGATTTTGGGTTCTATTAAAGATATTAGTTTTCATTTATATAGATAAAAAAAAATTAACATAACTCATGACTACATTGATCTTTATTTACTGATTAGGACAAACAGTTTCTCATTACTCTAGGATTGTCAATTACTATTGATATATACATGGTGTATATATACATTTTTTTTATTTTTAATTCTGCCCCGTTGAAGCGAAGGCCCGTTCAAAATTTTTGCCCCGTGGACCTGTAACTTCATTGTAATGAGAAATGACTTCGGATTGATGCACACGTCATCAATTCATTTCCAAAGCCCCTGTTTATACGATTATGCGACGCGTGCTCCTTCTTGAAATCAAGAGATTTCCGGGGAGCAGAGAGTCCATCATTGGGCTCTCAAAATGCTCCCTCCTCATCTAGAGCTAAGCCATAATCTGATGCCATCACATTGTCAATTGACAAAATTAAGGGGAGCAACATTCGGTATGGATCGCGAGTCGCTTTCCTTTTTTTGCCTGTCCTGTGTGGATACACAATTTTTTTTCTTTTTAATTACGAAGTCTCATGCATTTACATAAACATTTCTTTCATCTTCAACATGCATTCCCCTTATATCATTCTTTTGAATACATATGATTTACAATTTTATATATACTCTTTTACACGTTGTACAACTTTCATAGCATTTGTGTTTATATTTTTGTTCGAACAAAGATTGCTTATTTTACATATGTTAAGGTATACCTACATTTCTAGTAACCATAAGTGCTGGTGTTTAAAATTTTTTTTATGATAACCAAAGAACATTTACCTGTAAAATGCCTGTTCATTAAGAACTGTTCCGGAACACAATGAAAAAATAGGTATATGTATCAAGCATGGCACCTTACAATAACAAAAAGACTGTTACCTGTTACAAGTTATTCGGCCATGCTATTTTACATGAAATTCAATACTTTCGTGTTCATTTTTGTATTGTCATTTATATATATATTTATGTAATTCTGAAAGAGATTTTCATATTTTTCAATGACCAGTTCAAATAATTTCAAATCCCAAACAAGAGGGGGAAATATATGATATCAAAATCATATATTAATATAATCTCCCCTTTCCTCCTTTTTAATTCTTAAAATTTTCACTAGTTCATTTTATTCTAACTTCCAGCTCCATTTAACACTAGAACCGCCGAAGCGGTCATTTTGACCGGTACAAAATAAAAATATTTTGATTCGAACTAGAAATGTCTTTCTAAAATAAGTTACATGTGTATCGCGGAGAAATAAGTTAAATAGTTTTAAGTAAAAATTCTGGTGTAAAACATTTTTATAACACATGAGTAAAATTTCCGGTGGTTCTAGTGTTAAATCATTAAAGGATATCTTAATAGCCCTTTAACATAACCGCTTTTATTCAAATACAGCCCTTCTTCAAAATTCGCAGCAGTCATAAAACCCCTTCCAATGTAACCGTTAAAGAACCAGAATCAGTTAAGAATCGGTAAAGAACCAGAACCAGTTAATCAAAACAACTTCTTTATAGTTACAAAAATCAAAAATATTTTTAAAAGGATGATTTCTTTTGCTTTTGCATCTTTTCAGCTTTCTTGGCGTTGGGGAGGGGGGGGATTTTTTAATTCGGAAATATTTCAATACTTCTATAGTAAGAACATAATATTTGTACATTTCCTAATTCTACAAAATAGTAAGAAAAATATATAAAATAAAAGGTTCGAGCGGGGTTATCAATGTTGCACAAAATCCCAATAAATTCAAATTTAATTATTCCTTCTAAATCCTTCAATCCTTCTAAAATCCTTCTAAAATTTATTAAATGAGTATGTAAATCTTCTAATATAGTTTCAAACATTCACGAAAAATGTTTTAGAAGATAAAATTTTCAAGAATTCATAATTCAGTATGTAAAGGGTTAAAAGGCAAATGAATACCTTTTTTTCAGTTCGACATATGTTTCATCGCTCAGACGGCGATATTCTCAAGATCTTTGATGGTACAAATATTTTCAAACACAACAAGAGAACTACAGCTTTAGTCAAATTATCTTCCAAAGAACCTTTACAAATTGATTTTTAAAATAGTAGAATAATTCATCCAGCAAGATTTTATTTACCGTCCATTATCCGGGAATCAATAGAGATTCTTACGCAGTGAGAATATTTGCAAAGATTTAGCCTCCATTGAGTTACCTAAAATCTGGAAAATGATGCACTGTAGAATAAGAAACAATAATAAAAACTAATTCACGCTCACAAATATACCTTTTTACCCGACTGCCAAGAAGAGTTATGTCTTCCACGCGTATCTGGGTATGTGGATTTCTTTATACCCTCGAAACATACCAACGGCTAGATGGATTTTAATGAATCAGGTGTCTATCGATTTGTCTTAACCGTCCGATGGTTAAAGGCTAAATTTTGTTTTTATAAATTCAAAATGGCGGCCGCAAAATAAAAAATGGCAGTAGAGGCAAAAAATTGTACGCACCATATTGAGTGGCATTTCATTGGGTAGGTCTTTCAAAATGAAGACGATGTTTCATTGACTATTTTGCAGTCAAAAGCTTCGTTTAAATATTACACAACCTGGAAGTTGCGTAGGGAGAATCTCTAGCTTTACTGCAACTCTAATCTTCATAGACATCTATAGGCCTCATGAAAACAGTATTTATAGATAGGAACTAACAATTAAACACAACTTAAAAGACATCAATACAAGTAAATTAAAAAAATAGATAAGTAATATAAAATATAGTTAGTCTTTTTTTTTTAAATTTAATTAATTACTTTATTAACCATTTGGAAAAATGGTTATTGTCCTCGGTTAGGGTAGGAAATCAAAAACATATCTGAAGCGTTTTATTAGTTGAATCCCGCATTTTATTCGTTTTCTGATTGGTCTATACGGTAATCTGTATTTTCCCTTTACTTTCAACAGAGATGGATACTTCTGTTGCCACTATGGCAAAAAACCGATTTTTTATGTCTTAAATTTTAGTCTTCGAAAAAATCATTTTCCAAATGGTCGTTGTAATTTGATAAATTGCTTTTTAATCATTTGGAAAAATGGTTATTGTCCTCGTCAAGGTAGGAAATCAAAAGCATATCTGAAGCTTTTTATTGGTTTAATCCGCATTTTATTCGTGTTCTGATTGGTCTATACAGTAATCTGTATTTCCCTTTACTTTCAAGAGAGATGGATACCTTCTTACCACTATGACAAAAAAAGGAATAAAAATTACAAAAAAAAAAAAATAATAACTCAGAAACAAATTGAGATACAGCTTTCAAACAAATTGCATTTAAAAGTAAATTTTTTTCTCTATACGACGGTGTAAAAAGTAATATTGTAAGATGTTTAGAAGTTTAAGAATGAAATTTCATTTAAAATTGGTCCAGGAATATTAATGTTTAATCCATAGCGTACGTAATGTATGACCAGCTCCGCAGAAGTTTAAAAATTTACGGTACCGAAAAATGTAATCCATGGCGTACGTAATGTATGATCAACTCCGTGCGATTTTTTATGTCTTAAATTTTAGTCTTTGAAAAAATCCTTTTCCAAATGGTCGTTGTAATTTATTAAATTGCATTTTTTTTTTGTTTTTTTAATTTTATTTTATGTTTTCACTTGTTTTTCATTATACATGCAGTCTCGTGATTTTATTTATCAATTTCTTGTTTTTAAAACTTTTTGCCAAATTATTTGTATCAATGCATGTGTAATCTGAATAAAGGTATTTATAGGCCTTTTAAGTGCATTATTTATCACATTTAGCAATTAATATCTTAGTTTGGATGATTTTAATGATTTTCAAACCTAATTTTATAAAAACTTATATGCCTTTTCTTTGTATCTGACGTTACTAATCAACAACAGATTTCCCAACTAGAGAACTATATAAATACAGCTAGTTACAATAGCAAAAACATGAAAGTATTGAAATACATTCAATGATTGCTGCAAAAACATAACATAAATATTGGCTGTTTTTCATTGATTTTCGAAGTGTACCCGACTCCTTAAATACGGAAGGAAAATTTCAATATGTATTCACAAATTCTGTTTGAAGTAGAAGAATACGGGATTGCTTGATAGTTTCATTTTTGTGACTTACATAACAGAAAACGGAAATATTCTTTGAACCTACCTCCAACACTGAAAAATTCATGCATTTTTATCTTCTCCACAATAAAGAGGCTTTTGCAGGTTTTCTATTCAAATCTAAATTTTATTTTCCACATACGAATTTCAATATGTTCTACAAGTGCAACAATACTTTTTCCGTCTTAGAATTCGAATTGCTTGAAATTCTGAAGTTCACACGAAACTTGTGGATTCAAAAATAAAAGGAAACACAGAGAATGAATTCGTATGTTCTTTTGAAAAGCTTTATGGAATATTCCTTCATTCTGTTCAATGTATATAAAATTCCAAAATTTTACATTAAAATATACATTATTTTAAACGTTTAAAATTATATGTAGTAATGTACTTAATTTACGGTAAATAAACATGATTTATTTTACATTACATATCTACACTATTTACGCATGTTTTTATACCAATGTTCATCATTTTAAAAATTACTTAATACTGACATATAACATAGTGGAACTTAATATGACTCAAATATGAAATCCAACCTTTTAGGATTATTCCTTTCTAAATCGATTTACAGAAATCACTTCGTTTCTCTCTCTATATATATATATGTGTATATATGTATTTGTATCAGTGCGACTTCAAAAATCCGGCATTCAGAAATCCGACAACTTCAAAAATACGGCATCAAAACTATCTTTTACCCTTCCTATTTCTTTTACACTTTCAAGTTATGGTAGAAGAAAAATAGCAATTTTTTATAAATTAAAAACATCAAGATCAAAAGCAAAAATGCAAAAAAAATATTTGACATTTGTTTTATTTGTCAGGGGCGATTATTTTCTGAACAAATTTCCTAAGAACTGCACCTCAGCAACGGCGTGGAGACTAGTACACAAGTTCTTCGTAATCTCTATTCTGACGCTGTGCTAGATATTATCGATATACAGGGTGCAATATGTTATCTATCGCCGACCTTTAATTTCTCAACCGTTGGTCATAGACATATAGTTCCAATTAGAAAAACCTTTCAAATGAGGTAAATATTCATGTTGTGATATTATTTAAAGTAAAAAATCAATTTTATAAAAATTACGAAAACTAACTTTTTATACGGTCCCCCAGTCTCTATAGTTATATTTAGAAAAAGTTTACACATATCATAACAGCTATAACACAAAAAGTTTGACATCTGTACTGCAAAAATTGAGACAGTTATTAAATTTCAAAGTTTGAGGTCTTTGCACAGGATTTTTTCTTTCATTGAGGGATCAGTTAAAAGATGAATTAAAGTAATTCGTGATCAAAATCAGGGTACAATGTCCTTTTTACGGCAAAAACACCTTTAGCCGGTATCGCCAAATCGGTGAATCGCCAAATAGGGTTATTTCATCTAAAGATTTCAGCTAACTTTTATGGGTCGAACAACATTCAAACGTGCCGACGATACCGGCTAAAGGTGATTTCGCCGTAAAAAGAACATTGCATCCTGATTTTGATCTCGAATTACTTTAATTCATCTTTTAACCGATCCCTCAATGAAAGACAAAATCATGTGTAAAAATCTCAAACTTTGAAATTTAATAACTGTGTCAGTTTTTGCAGTACAGATGTCAAACTTTTTGTGTTATATCTGTTATGATATGTGTAATATTTTACTAAATGTAACTATAGGGACTGGGGGAACGTATAAAAAGTTAGTTTTCGTAATTTTTATAAAATTAATTTTTTACATTAAATAATATCACAACATGAATATTTATCTCATTTGAAACGTTTTTCTAATTGGAACTATATGTCTACGACCAACGGTTGAGAAATTAAAGGTCGGCGATAGATAACATATTGCACCATGTATATCGATAACGCTATTAGCTGTTGACGAAGAAGAACAACAGGTAAAAGAAAAGGTGTCCTAGAAAAATGCATAAATTTGACTGGAGAATTATTATCTGCTTTAGAGAATAAGACTGTATTTCCGAAATTGGGATTCTTCATTTGCATAAAATACAAGAAATACTTGTTAAAGAACGGCTAAAAAATTGAAGCAAACAAAAATGACATCGATGTTTCCGAAATTACACCAGAAGAAATAATTTCACTCATTATTAGATTTATTTCCTGTAACATAGAAAATACCAATTAATGTAAGTTTATTTTTATAGTTAATTTTCTCTTTTTTTACATAATTATTACATAATAATGAGTTTAATTATGGCTAAATGCACCATTAAGAATATAGTACTACTTTTGATATTCCTAGTTACTACTTTTGACATTCCTTCAAAAATCCGGAATTTTCAAAAATCCGGCATAGTCTCGGTCCCGATGATGCCGGATTTTTGAAGTTATACTGTATATCATGGAAGACGTTAGTATTCCGGGTGACGCAGCCCTAAGCCTAAAATCGTATATATATACAGTGTGTCCACGTATAACCTGACCGACCTTTATTTTCGTAACCGTTGGTCCTAGATGCATACTTCCAATTACAAAAATGGTCAAAATTAGGTGCAGGGTTAAGATAAAAAAAAAGTTTGAAGCGAAAAAACAATCTAGTGAAGAATTACAGAATCTAAATTTTTATACGGTCCCCCGGTCCTATAAATTATATTTAGTAAAATTTCCCTGTTACACTGGCAAGTAAGGCAAAAAAGTCCCGTTATTCTACGATTAAAATTGACCGAGTAATAGCTGTTTAAAGTTGGAGCATATTTTTTGCTGCATATTAGGGGTCATTCACAAATTTAGTAAAAATACGTCAAATTAGTCAGATGTATTAAAGAAATGGTTGAGAGTAAAATTAGTATTGCAATATAAATTTGAAATATTTAATCATTCTGACATATTACTGCAAAATGTATAATTTGTACTGAACATTATAAGAAGATAAAATAACAGATTTTTGTTAAATAAAAGGATGAAAAACAACAGCCTCAATTTTTTACAAAATGATACACATTTTTAAATGCTGTTAGATTAGAGCGTCTTTCAAGTTTTGGGTTGTGGCATGGTTTTTAGCTTTTGAAAATTGATTCTTTTATGTATTTTTTAGCACTGAATCCGAAAATGAACTTCATTTTAAACCATCATGTCAGGAATTTTCTCAAATTACAAATTTCCAAGTTAAAAAGCTAAGAGTTAAAATAGATCCCCCTCCCCTCCTAACCTCATTGGACCCCCGAGCTGTTTAGCAGTAAGAAACCCAGAATAAGCCAAAAAATCTAATAAATTATTGAACTAACCTTTAACTGATGTTTTACCGGTCTCACAGACCGGTGCTTTTTTCAATTTTCATAGTTTAACTTCCAAATTTCAATTTACCTACAAACACTCTGAAATTTTGTTTCGTTTGGAACTTTAGTACTAATACCAGAGAATTTTGAATAGGTGAATTTTAATTATAACACTTCTGTACAAAGTGTTTAGTACAAAAATAACATCCTATGAGTTAATCGCGGCTTTTATTCACCTTGCTATGGAGCGGTCTCACAGACCGCTTCACACTAGTAGTTATGTGACAATTTTTGTGGCATCAGTTAAAGGTTAAATAAAATTAAACTGAATAAAAAGGTCTTACATCTATTTTATAGTATCATATTTTTCGCTATTTTTTAATCTTGAAATTTACGATTTGCAAAACATCGTGACATGATGGTTAAAAGTGAAGTAATTTTTAGATTCAGCGTTAAAAAATACATAAAATGTAATTATAAAAGTTAAAAAACACAATCATCACAGGTTTATGTTATCTAATCTAAAATTCTTTTTTAAACTTCTTGATGGTAATCTATCCCCAATTTTTTTGTGTTATCCTCTAATATAAGTATGTATGAAATGGTAAGACTCGAAAATCATAATAATATTGCATTGTCATCGGATATAAGTCAGTATGTAAAATTTAACTTCGATCGGACATTTGAAAGTAAGTTAAAGTTCGAGTACAAGTTTTAAACTGGAAAGACGATAATTGTAAGTTAAATAAAACCTTATGAAAATAACATAATGTTAGTTAAAAGAAATCATAGCCTCAAATCTCTACAAAATAAAACATATGTTAAAATACAATTATTTTAACAAATCTGAAATTTAACTAATAAATATTAGTCGTAATATTTGTACGATTTCTTTCAAAGCGCAGATATCTTGAAATAAGTTTAAGTACTTTATACACGACCCCTGAAAGCACGGTCGAAATCATCTGTTTTGATACCCAAAAAAGTGGTATAATTAATGCATTTCAAAGTTTCATAACTCGGTCAATTTTAATGTTAGAGGAATGGGACTTTTTCTTTGTCTTACTTGTTAGTGTCACCATAATTTTTTAGTAAATATCACTAATAAGACCGGGGGACCGTATAAAAATTTAAATTTCGAAATTTTTTAAAAATGTTTTTCTTGACCCAAATCAATTTAAAAATAAATCTTTACCGTATTTAAACCATTTTTGCAATTGGAAGTATGCATCTAGGACCAATGGTTACGAAAATAAAGGCCGGTCAGGTTATACGTGAACACACTGTATATATGTGTGTGTTTATATATATATACCGGGTGAGCAAAAAGTCCGTATAAACTTTAAAAAATCATAAAAACCGAAAAAATAACCGAAATGAAAAATTGTTTGCAGAATTAGCATCTATAGGTCACGGGAATTCTTCTAAGATAGAAATAAAAAATAACTCAAAAAACAGACGACAGATGGCGCTGGTTCGTTCGATTTTGGTGAAAATATGCAAATAAAACTGTTTTAAGAATTTGCGCTACTAATCCAGAACTAGTTCACCGTTGTAAGCCGTGTACTTGATCAAGGATGCTGAGTATGAAGGATAAAACTTTGTTGGTGAAGTTATTTTACGTGGACAATTTCTGGATTAGGAGCGCAAGTTCTTATAACCGTTTTATTTGCATATTTCAACCAAAATCGCACGAACCAGCGCCATCTGTCGGCTGTTTTTGAGTTATTTTTTATTTATTTCTTTAAAAAAATTCCCGTGACGTATAGATGCTAATCCTGCAAACAGTTTTTCATTTCGGTTATTTTTTCGGTTTTTATGAATTTTTAAAGTTTATACAGACTTTTTGCTCACCCGGTATATATAAATATATATATATATATATATAGTAAATTTGAAATCACAAATATATGAATAAATTGGTAAAGTTCTAAAGATGAATTAGAAATGAACATAGGAAACCAATATGTAAAATAAGAAACTATGAATAACCCACAGAATCTTCAGAGGATCTTGTGAGTTCATTCATAGAAGATGCGTTATTTCATCCAATTTTGTCGGCATTAAGCCTAAAATGACAAAATTTAGCTCCTTATAACGCAAAAATAACAGAAAATAGATAATAAAAATCAAAGATATCTAAAAAAGATACACCTCACACAGGATATTAAAAATTAATAGAGCAAAATACCTAAACTACATACTAGGAAGCATAACTGCAGCATGTCTGGATGGTAAAACAGAGTTAGGACTATTTTAACATGTGGGCCTACAGTTGATTATCTGACTGAAATCCATAACTTTGCTGCCATTTTGTGTGAGAAAGGAAAAAAATGTAAATTGGAACTGGATTATTAACAATAATGTTTGGTGCTGCCATCTTTACCCCCCCCCCCCCCCCCCCCAAAGAAAAGAATGAAATTGTGAAATGACTTAGATTAACATTTAGTTAAAGTAGAATGAAAAAATAGGAATAAACTTGGTAATTGCTGAGTAAATACAAAAATAAAAAAAATAAAGAATAGGAATAAATTAATAAAAAATAAAGTAAAGAAATATATAAAAATAAATAAATAGAAGGGCAGTTGATTAAATTAACTAATTTAAAGACAAAATATTATAATTTAAAAAACGAGAATATAAATAATATTTAAAAAACAGTGAGGAATATTTTGAGGTAGTAAAATATAGCCTTGTATTATGTAACTAACTGTGAAAATTTAAAAAACAATGAGGAATATTGAGATAGTGAAATATATCCTTGTATTATGAAGCAATATGTGAAAATTGTTGAGAAATTTATGATGTTAAATGCATGATACCCCGTGTTTTTTTATTTTTTTATATATCCATACAATATATAAGCATATATGCATACACATATACAGGCTCACACATATATAAACATATAAGGTTTTAAACCTTTTTTTAGCATTCCCGACCTCAACCCTCCGTAATGGTATTTTTATATGTTTTTTTTTTTTTTTTAATAGTGACACTTATATAATTTTTTATTGTGTATACTTTTATAATTTTTTCATCAATCCACGACCCACCCTCCATAATAGTGTTTTCTATGTTTTAATTTTTTTTAATATACATATTATATGCCTATACTGGTAAAAAGTAGAAAAAAAAATAGAAAAAAAATGAATATTAAGATTTCAGCCATGCAGATATAAAAGAGATGGGATAATTATAAGACAATGCTAATTGCTTTAATTTAAAAATGTTAGGCTGTAAGAAATGGGAGGAACATAAACGATTGATACGAAGACAATGATTAAGTAAAATATTTTTATATACTGAAATATGTAAGCAGGAATTGAAGTTCGTAAAATTAATTACATGAAATGAAAATTCATTGCGTTTATCATAAATATTGAATGTTAGGGTGTTATTAGGGAGAATATTAATTTTAACATCCATAAAAGTGATACTAGAATTATGTGGAAAAGTAGTACTAAGTTCTAGATTAGAAGGGTACTTTACACGAAGAGATATAGAATTATTATCTTTAACAGAAAAAATAATTATATCATCTATGTATCTGTATAGCAATATATAATTGTTAATAAATTTACGTTTATAAAAGTAAAGATATAAATCAGATAACATACTTGATGAAGCAGCTCCTTGAGAAAGGCCCTGTATTTGAATAAAAAAAGCATTGTCTTGGAAATTAAAATTATGAAATAGTAGAAAGTTAGTCAAAGATGTGAAGTAGTCAGTATCAATGTTATCAGGTAAATTTAATAAAGGAAAATATTCTATAAATAATGTATTGGTAATAGAATGTAAGTCTTTTAGAATGATATTATTAAATAGGTCTTTGAAATCTAAAGTAATAATATTATTGACATTTGTTAATGGCAGTGTCCCAAAAACACTAAACTCGGCTTTCATTACTTAAATATTTATAACAAACATATATGTCATAATTTACTAAGATGCGTAAAAAAAGGTAGAGAAATTTATAAAATTGATTAAAATTTTCTGGGGATTAAATTTGACGAAATACAAAATTTAAATTTTTATACTACTACTGTACAAAAAATTTGACAATGAGTGAATGTGCCCTATTCACCAATAAGATCATGTACAAAATTTTAGCATTTTACCATAAAAACTTGCAGGGATATGAACATATATAAATGCTGACTTAAACCACTTTTCGATCGCTGGATATGCGCAAGGGGAAAAAATCATATCAGATGATAGCGTTTCAGAGGTCGTACACAAATTACGAAACTCAACGATTGCTTCTCTAAATGTAAACATTTACATTTTAATTCGTCATTAACCGCTCACCAATTTTGTTTAAATATATCTCTGCGAACTTTTATCATAAAATGCTGTAATTTAGTACCTGACGTAATTATATAAGGCACATTTTACCGCTTGGGAAATTTTTTTTATGGGAGCCGAATAAAAATTTAAATTTTGTATTTCTTCAAATTTAATCCCCTCAAAAGTTTAATCGATTTCATGAAAATCTGTACCTTTTTTTTACCCAGCTTTGTGATTTATAATGTATGACTATGATCAGTATTTAAGGAATAAAAGACGGGGTACCGCCCTAAATGTTATGCCAATTCGAACTTAATTAGGACAGTGTATTGAACTTATCAGTATCTTAGATGAGTTCGTAAACCATGTAGCTCTTACAGTTCGTTTACAGGCGCACACAAAAGCAAAAAATCCTGCAAAATGTATTTTCAGTATAGCATCCGAAATGCTGACCGAATCTGAACTTAATTGGGACAATGTATCTATCTTGTAAGTATTTCAAATGAGTTTGTTAGTCAAGTGTGATGGCCGTGTACTTTGTCTACAGGGATACGCAGATTACTAATTAACAGATACATGTAAAATTCGTCATTGTGAGAACATGTACTTTATTTGAACCAAAAAAAATATAAATATGAATTATGAACTCAAAAACTATTTTTAAAAATTTCACTGATTTTAAGAAGATGAATAAAATAAAACAAAGAGCAGCAACAAAGAGCAGCTGGTAATAAGAAACTGAAAATTAGAAAAGTTTCCGCCAGTCAAACGTTAGGGCAATTTATCTAAATTATGGATTAGATAAATTTTAAAATATTTTACTGATTATAAAAACATGAATGAGATAACAAAAATAATAACAACGGCTGGCATTTAGAAACTGAAAACTGAACGATTTTTCTTGGTTATTAAATCTAGGAGAATTAATCGGAATTATTGCATGCAAAAGTATTTTTAAAATTGCTAATTGAAAATACATAATGAACTAGCGAGAAAAAAAAAACAGTCGCAATTATTAGAACATGTAAATGCTTGGCAAGTGGAAGCCACTAAAATTACAGAAGTTCCTTGTAAATTTAGAACAGGATCAATCTAAGCATATGCTTGACTCTAAGAAAAGGAAAACTGGAAGATTTCTCCATCGTTTAAACCAAAAGGTAGTTGGATCTTATGATATGTATCGTAGTTTTTAGTATAGGGTTATTCCGGGATTTATGCCGCACATTTTTTTGAATTTGTGTATAAAGTCCCATGGTGGACATAAAATTTAAAAAAATCATGCTCTGCTATTTAATGTTAAATATACAACGCATGTACTGTGACAAAAAAATTCAAAACAAATAATTAATATTTTTTAACAATTTTTTCTAAAACATTACACTGCGACGCGTCACCCGTACATTCATGCTGAGACGCCGCACTTGTGCGGTAGTTATGCCGCGCTTATAATAAGAATAGAATAAAATTATAAATAAAACTATTAAAAAAATATTCATATCTGGACTATAATTAACGATGTAATAACAAAATGAAACTAAATGAGTACAATGAAACGTATTAGTAGGGGAAGTTGGCCTACAATGATCCCCTTAAGGGGAAAACTTGTGTAAAATAACATAGCTGTTTAAATGAATCTTTGGTCCTATGCCAATATGTTTTACACTATATTTTGCATCAGAAACATACGTTAATAATATTTTAAACACAAATTGAGTAATGAAAAAAATAGATTTTTGAAAATGTGTCCAAAGGATCATTTTACCCTCACCCAAGGGTAAAATGATCCTTCATTTAAAAATTATTGTAAATTGTTTTTTATCGGTAAAATAACGGATATAAAAGTAATTATGACAATACATAATGAAATAAAATAAGCTTTACAATCAAATAGCATACATAATTGATTTAATGTAAATTTTAAAATAAAAAAGTGTCACAAATAATTTCGAAAAAACAATGAAATGGAATATTTGAAATTTATGATCGAAAAGTAACGCCTATTTCCGCCCCATCCGAAATCTAGGAATATTTAAGCACGTATCGCAAAGATACACATAATCCTCCTTCTCATCTATCCCTGCGCATGCATTTTGCGCCCACTTACGACACTTGTGACACTGGATCGAACTTTCACCTTCTGCAGAGGAGGCAAACAGTTCATCGCAATAAATACACTTTTGTTCATCTTCTGAAACTGTTTCACTATCGTTCTTTAGACACCCTTTTCTTCTGATTCCCATAACAACATATCCAGTTTTGCCAGTGGGCTACTTTCTTTAAATTCAGATTTCTTGACTGGCACCACTTTTTTGAAATAGTAAAATTCGCCGTATTTAATGACATATTAATTAAGGCGAAAACAAGAGCCATTTTACAGTTTCAAAAAAGTGGTGCCAATCAAGAAATCTGAATTTAAAAAAAGGAGCCCACTGGCAACATTGATGGGTAAATACGTCATTGCTTTGACTTCATGCTCTTTTCTTTGCTTGTTCTAGCTATTTCGATTTTAAATTTAGAATATTTTAATTCGATTTTCTTAGCTGCAGCCTCTTTTATCTTCTCTTTCTGTTCTCCATTTTTCGCTTCCAAGCACAATTGATTCTTATAAGGACTGCTCGTTAAAATGACACTTTTCATCGATTTCCTTTTTCTCGAAGTGCTTGGTTCCGTTTTCTTTGGAGACGCTAGGATAACATGTGGACTCAAAGAGAAAGGTTTGGGGCAGTCACACATTTGGCTCCCACGATGACTAGGAAGCGGTATCGGATTTTCTTCAGCCAATAAAATGGTAGTAAAACGATCCACATAGTGGATCATTTTACCCGGCAACATGAATTTCCATTTTAGGTCATATAACTAGATGACGTCTAGAGACATAACAAACTTAGCATGTGCAATTCACATCTAAAAACATACTCTATTAAGTAAACAAAGTCATATTTCTCTACATGAAAAATTGTATATGTAAATCAATATGAAATTTAGTGCTTATCTTATAGCAAATATTATAAAACCCACTTTTTCAAAGATTTCTATTCCGACGCGTTATACTGCGATTGTTTGAATACCGCCATTCCATTGCTTATTCTTCACTTGACACAACTAGTTTATGTTACCCTGTAGATAGCGCGACCTGTCTGGGAGAAAACCTATGTGGATCGTTTTGACCGCTAGGATCATTTTAGGCCAACTTCCCCTAGATTAAAATTAATAATTGTTTGCCTACTTTCACTATTAAAATTATCGACTTATTTTTTTATATTAAATTTTAATTGTTATTTCAACAACAACGTAACATCAATGTATTAAGAGAGGGAAAAGAAAAAAGTAAAACTGTGTTTGCATAATTTATTTGTTAACCCTTTCGGGACCGATAGCTTTTACATAAATTTTATTCGGGTTCACCACTTTTTTTAAAAGAAGTTACCTTTACTTAAATAATCATGAAACTGCTCTAATTAAAGAAAGCAAATATTACTTTTCTTTTTTACTGGTGCCAGAAACAAATTTTGTATGCTCTTTATGAAGGTGCTTATATGCACCTATGGTTTCGAATGGGTTAAGAGACCTGTTTTTTCCACTATAATCTACAGAAAAATTGTCGAAAATGTATAGTGTTTATGTAACTACATTTGACACATGATGCAACGAAGCCAATTACACTTACTCTTTTATGGAGTTACTTTCTAAACATTCCTTGTAAAAAACGTCTGCGTTACGCGTAGTACAATTTTTCATTATTATAATTTTGACTTGCATCTTTCTTGCCCTTCTTACTTTTCATTTTTCCCTTCTTCTCCTTTGGTTTTAGTAAACTTTATAACATGCCTAACATGGTTAGTCTGTGCAAAAAGAAAAGGAAAAATTAATAAAACTTAATCATCCCGTAAAACTGCGGCATGTATACCGGAATTGCAGTGCAGCATGTATCCCATTTTGCATGGTGCAGATGTAGACCATCACAGTGACCTGCCATCGCTAAGGTGAATGGTGTAACCATACACACAGTAACTCTATACAAATGTTACACTTAATTTTGACTTCGAAGTCATGCATGCATTTAGTAATTAGTGTATGACAAGTATTTAAACATAACGTGTTTAAAAGTTTCGACAGTGAAATTATGTACTTACGTCAAAATAAGGATTGTACTTCTACAAGTAAACATCGAAAGGGGATTCACGCTATACACTGGTTAAAATAATCTCATTGCGCACATATCCGTTTGACGACCATCTATCGATAATTACAAGAAATACAACGAGTGCGGCATCTATTCCGGATGCGGCAACTCTCCCGGATGCGGCAACTCTCCCGGATGCGGTAACTCTCCCGGAGTTACCCTATGTCTTATAATTGGAAACAGTAGTTAAAAAGATCATCTCGGAAAATGAAATAAATGTCTCGTGTAAATATGTTTTTAATTTAAACTGTTTCGTAATATTATTATTTGGCCATTTTAAAAATGACGTTCTGACTGCATTCTGCGGTACTCCGTGCCCCACCCGGCTAAGCCAGAACTGTTGTTTTCGTACTAATGACGTAATTCCTCCCATTTACTACTTATAACGCATATTAATGAATTTATTATTTTAAAGTTTTCCTTCACTTTTAATATTCACGTATAAATATAATTTTTACGATGTAATTTTCAATAGTTTTCTGCTTTTAACACGTAATCATTTAATTCTAATTTTAATGTTTTTTTTCTGATTTTAAAAGTCGCATGTAAATAGTTCTTTTATTGAAAAGAAATATTATCATTATTTGGCATGTTTTTAGAATTGTCAAAAATTAAAAATAATACCTTTTCGAAAACATAAAAAAATCTCTTGAAATGGTCAAAATTCGAATAAAAAATTGAGGAAAAGCCTCAAAATATTAGTCTAATTAAAAAAATAAACGCAGTCTGCACACCGCGATTTAGTATTGCATATTCTTAGAAAAAATGATTAAATTTCTATGTATAGTTTTTGATGCTATTTAACGTTCTTAGTGGGACGATTTTGATCAACATTAAATATCTCTTAAAATAATTGTTCAGCGTGTTTATCAAACATTTCTCTATAATACTGCTAATTTTCATATTTTTGCATTCAGTAGATTTTTAAATATTGGCAAAGAAAGACCCCCCGGTCACAAAAAATTTGCTGTCGATATAGGTGGCAGCGTTAGTTACTTTTTAACACTTTCCAACAAAGTTGAAGAGTGTTTATGACTTCGTTTTGTCTGTCCATCTGTACACGCTCTAACTCTCGTAAATATGCTCGGATCGTTCTGAAATTTTTGGATGTTAGTAACCTCTGCCATACCACGTTCCCTATTTCAAATGAAGGGACAGTCAGGGAGAGTCAAATGTTATCCGTTACATTACGGACAATGGGAAAAAATCGTTTCAAATGATTTTTAATGGTGTTACACTCTTCCAAACATAGTAAAATTGATATTCATTTATGGAGTCCACTAAACTATGCATTCTGTTGAATATGCGATGCAAAGAATAGCAATTGTTCCTTTACAGGGCCACACAAAAGAATTCCGTTCATGATGGTATAGGGGTAATTGTTTGCGGTGTATTTGAAAAGATTTCCGATGCTATATTGTATCCGAATTACTGTATATCAGTAATGATTGCTTGAAATGCATTTTTATTTATGATAGGCGCTTTTTTCACTATGTTTATGCATACTATAAAGTGCGTATAAATGCTATAGTTCATATACAGGACTACAGAAATGAATTCGTAAAGGTTAATGAGTATGAGCATAAATTGCTTAAAGGTGGGTTTTAAAGGGGTTGTGCATTTTTACGCTGAACTGAATTTAGTTTACTAAGAAATATTTTTAGAATATAGATAAAATGATATACAGGGCACGCAAAGAGTTGGATACATGGCCGTCTATGGGTGATAATTTATGCAAATGTAATTTCGGTAGTTTTAAGAGTGTTTTAGTTTGAATTAAATTTTAGCTAAATAGTGGCATATAATAAAGGTACTAGGTAAACTACAGGGCTGTACAAAAGTATTCAAGTATCTTTCCGTCTATTAGTATAAATTGCTGAAAGATGAATTTCAACCTGTTATGCATTTTCTTGCTAAACTAAATTTTCCCATTATATAGTATATACATCAACCTACAAATCAAATGCAGGGTTATTCAAAAGAATTGCAATACATATTTGGCTATGTACGGTAACTACTGAAATCAGTTTTTCAAATGTTTCATGCGTTTTATGAAATGTTTACTTAGTTATCTTATTTACTTTATTTCCCTAGATAACGAAGTTTTCTTAAAGCATTCAGGAAATGCTGGAAAGTGTTTCATAATCTAAGCTTAATGCATGATTTTTCTTTCTTGTTTAGAATAGAGAGAACAAGAAATTAAATTACTTGTTTGTATGTGTTACATTTTGATGACATTTTTTATAATAATTAGCAATCTTAATCTTAAAGCTTATAGAAATTCATGAAATTTGTTCCGAAGGCATGCAGATACTTTAAGCCCCTTTTTTAGACAGAATGAAACGACTGACAAATATGATAGATCATATATTTGTAAGTCACTTACCGGACATATCAAACATACTTCATGCCACAAAAGAACCTACAAAAGAATACACAACATTAAATCCAAATGACATTGGATAACCCGTCAACATTCCTTGATAGTACGTGATTTATTATACCTCGAGATTAATTGGCACAAAAGCTGATGAGTTCTTTATGTTAATTCATTAAGTTAAATAAAGGGGAATGATGAATTATGACAAGAGCTGTTTGAAGTATCTTTTTACGCGTATGTTTGACCAAATCTGATAAAAGGACAAGAAGAACATACTTCAAAAGTCTGTTAAAGTAAATTAATTAGATTTTCCAAGCAATTATTTAAAAAAAAATCAGTGAAGAGTTAAATCATCATCAACAACCGTTTTCAGTCCACTGCTGGATGTAGGTCTCGACGAGATTTTTCCAATGTTTCCTATAGCATTAAAAAATGTTGGATCGAATTAATTTTACTGATATGTCTAATGTCTATACTTAAAATTTTTGAATTTCAAAAATTTAATCTTTGTTGATCGATTAAGAATAACTATTTCTAATATGCAATTTTGATTCATTATTTAAAATTGACTTCAAAATAGATAAGAGTAAATCGAATTTTTAAAAATACCTGTATTCTATAGAATTTACTTACGCGTCATAAAATTACTGATTTTTTTTTTCATTTTAAAATTCTTTTCGTGCTTCGTAATCCTTAGTTATACGCATAATTCTAAATTATATGTTTTACGTTCATACATTTCACAGATTTCAATACGCACAATATGCAACAATTACATCTACGCACCGCAGTGGTTATGTTTGAAATAATTTGAATTTTAAAATTTCTTTTATGCTTCTTATTATATTACTCCATATTTATATTCGCCATTCTAAATTACTTACGTACATATATTTCGAAAAATATCTTTTAAAATAAGAATATATATGAGAAGACTATATTTCGATACAACGTCTTAGAATACATACAATAGGTAGCAATTACATTTGCCCACCAGAGTGGTTATTTATAAAGTATTCTTTAATTTTATATTACCTTCATTCTTCTTAATATATTATTACATATTTACGTACATCATTCTAAATTATATGCTTCCGTGCGTATCTCATATACTTAAATAGTACAACTTTCAATACACACAGTAGGCAACAATTACATTTACGCAACAGAATGTTTATGTTTAAAAAAATTGGATCTTTTATGTTAGTAGGGCGCAAGTGATCAAAAAATATTGTTTTTATAACCATCATTCGTATTGCATTAATTTATTTTTAAACATAAAACGTTTACTCATTTCACTTAAAATCTATTTTTTCCCTCATTTCATTTAAAATATACAACCTTCATTTAAAATACATACATACATTACTTAAATTTAGACTACAAAGTAAATAAATAAATAAGAAATGATACCATAAACCGAAACATTTTTATTACATATCAGAGCTTTGTTTGCAAATTACACAGAAGAAAAATAAAAACTGCTGTAGGCGAAAGAGAGAAAAAATAAAGCTAATGGCAAGAATACGCCTAGTTATCATAAAAGTACTGAACAGTGTTTTTAAATTGTTAATTTATCCCCATGCTTCTTAATATATTACTCCGTAGTTCTTGAATGCATCATTCTAAATTATATGTTTGCTTACATACATTTCGTGCAGATCAATACGAGCTTTTTAATGCATACGATAGGCACAATTGCACTTATGCACCATAGAGGTTATGAAGAAAATGTTTTATATTTTAAAAATACTTCCATGTTGTATACGCATTACTTAATACTACAATATTGACATGCATCCATACAACTTTTCTTTTGTTATGAGCTTGCATACATCCATATTTCAATCCGTATTATGTACATACATACAACTTCGTCCAATGCATAAAATAAATAAATGAAGCCTTATTTCAACAAATGAAACTATTGGTGGTGTATTTTATATAATTCAGACTCAACTGAAACTTAAAAATCCATTAAAGTCATGCGAATGTTCGAAAACTTTTTGGAATCACATACCGAAATGTATTTTTTTTTCTTTTAATAACCAATGATTCCAGGCTTCCTTGTCAATTTAAGGAAACGTGAGCTTGAAAAATTATTTTTCATTAATTATGATATTCCAACACGAAATTCTTAGAAGGTATTATTCTATTAGTTTCTGTATTATAATTTCAATAAAAATTTGAACTTTCCCGAAACCTAAAAATTTTCAAAGGATTTAAAGCTATTAATTAAAAGTAACCATGCGTTAAGCATAGATTATGAAACACTTTCCAACACTTCCAGGATACTTTAACAAAATGCCGCTGTTTAGTAAAATAAATAAGACACCTAAGTAAACATTTTTTAAAAGAAACAACATAACACATTTGAAAACCAGATTTCACCAAGTACCGTCCATAACCGGAAAAGCACTGCAAATCTTGTGTGCGGCCCTGAATTTGACTTAAAGATTTTCGTATGTTCAACGTAGAATTAAAAAATTTAGTTTTGTAAGAGAACGCATAATACCTTGAAAATTCACCTTTAGTAATTTCTACCAAAAGAATGACATATTTGAATTCTTTTGTACAACCCTGTATATTACTTACAAACTTTTATACTCACCACATATTATGCTAAAGTTTAATTCAGATTCTTTTCTTCTGTACGGAAATCTTTTTGCTTTTTGCTCGACCCATGATAAATAAAAATATTTTAAAATATTAATGTGCAATTTGATAAAAATAAGTAGATTAATAGATAAATAGAAAATACAACACTTTAAATATATGACTACAGGCTGCCTTAGTGTGGCCATATTATTTTAATATATTAAATATTAAACAAATATTTTGTGTGTTTTTTCATTTATGAAATTGCGTAGAATAGAAAAACTGGAAATTTAAATTTATTTTTATTTTTTTTAAGTTTAGGACATCAGGAAATTCAATAAGAGGCTTTAAAATAAAGTTTAATTAAATCTAAAATTTAACATGCATTGAAAGAAATACTGAAAGACGCTAATAAATCAAATTTATTAAAAAAATTAATATTTTAGAATTAAACATTTTCAGTTTCAAAACTTTTTATTAATATAAAATTATCCTAAAAGTAAAAATATAGATTCAATAATTAAAAATATACTCTAAGCACCCTTAAAATATTATTTACATCAATAAATGTCACATACATGAATCAGTGTCACCTTCATGCTACAACAATGGCATGGAGGTGACATATCTGATTTTTTTTTTTAATAACAAATGATTAAAGGCTTCCTTGTCAATTTAAGGAAACGTGGGCTTGAAAAATTATTTTTCATTAATTATGATATCCCAACAAGAAATTCATAGAAGTCGTGTTCTGTATTATAATTTCAATAATTTCGTTAATTTTTTTAAACGATTTAAAGCTATTAATTAAAATATTTAAATAAATACTTTAATATGATTCAAGCATTTCCAAATGTCCCAGTTTAACCATGCGTTAAGCATAGATTATGATACACTTTCCAACACTTCCAGAATACTTTAACAAAATGCCACTGTTTAGTAAAATAAATAAGATACCTAAATAACATTTAAAAAAAAAAAGTAACACATTTGTAAAACAGATTTCACCAAGTACCGTCCCTAGACGGAAAAGTACTGCAAATCTTGTGTGCGGCCCTGAATTTGATTTAAAGATTTTCGTACGTTCAACGTAGAATTAAAAAAATTAGTTTTGTAAGAGAACGCATAATACCTTGAAAATTCACCTTTAGTAATTTCTACCAACAGAATGACATATTTGAATTCTTTTGTACAGCCCTGCATATTACTTACAAACTTTTACACACACCACATATTATGCTAAAGTTTAATTCAGATTCAAACACGTTTAAAAGTACTGAAATCACATTTTCAGAAACCTCTAGGCAGCCATGTATCCAACACTTTGCGTGGCCCTGTATCTGATTTTATTTATATTGCACGCGCATTTCTTAGTATACTAAATATAATTCAACTTCAAAATGCGTAATAAAATTAAAAACCACATTTAGGCATCTCATGCTCTTATTCAAAAATGTTTACGAATATTTTTGTGCAGCCCTGTATAAGATCTGTACCATTTAAACACATCACGTAGTATGAAAAAAATAACAGCTTAAAAACGCATACCATAATTGAAATGGTACTTCCAGTAATTATCACTAATATACAGTATTTCAGATACAGTACTTTATCCGAAATGTTTTGTGTACCCCTGTAAATGGACGATAAATGCACATCATTTTCTACAGCAAGTATATAGTAAACCTCAGTAATATGTATCAATTTCGTCATATTTTAAAGAATTTAACACATTTAAAATACTCTGCAAAGAGTTTTTCCTCGTACGCTATTATGTAACGGAATTCTTTTGTATGACCCTGTAAATGAATAATGAAGGTTTTGGATCCCATTTTCTTAAGAATGACATGTTTTAGTCCACTTCATAAATGCATATGAATTTAATTCTGTTTGAAATTATGTAAGTTTATTAAAATGCTTTTGAAACGATTTTTTCCAATTCCCCGGAATGTAACAGATAACTTTTGGATGTCCCTGTAAACAAAGTATTTCACTAATCTAATCTAATCGCCCACCCTGGGAACCTGCTTGTGGCTGATGGTTGGGTCAAGCCCCTAGCCCAGGGGATGTTCCTACCACCTTTGCGGCACCGCAATCCAGGGAACGTTAGTTAGTGTAAAGTTCAGGTTTGAATAAGCATTACTCGCGCACAGAGGGTTCCGTAGAATATATAAATGAATTTGTAATTGTATTATATAAAAAAAAAAAAAAGTTGCTAAAAGAATACTAAGACTTTTAAAAAAACTATATAACGTAGGGTTGGGTATAACTGTATGTATTAGAAAAGTGCAATCGGGTATACCATGAAAGTTCAAAGAGATATATGGAACAATATCAAATATAGCTATTCGTATAACTCTTTTTTTAATATTATCCTAATCTGTTTATGATGAACTTAATTCGGTACTGACAATAAAGGCAGTGCATAGTTAAACTTCATTTGGCATTTCATGAAACTAAATTCAGCGTAGTAATAACCTTTATTTCTACACTGTATCTAAAACAAAACCTTTGTTCAAAGTTTCAATTTGGCATTGTGCTAAGCGCGCTTCGAATTGAGGTCTCAAAGTTGCAACGCCGCCTTGGTCAATGCCGCGTTTCTCCAGATAGGTGTTTAATTAACTTTTAAAGTCACTCGAGGCGTATTGAGAGATACAATTAATTCAAACTATCGCGAATCTCACAGTATTTATGCGATTCATTCTAATTAAATATTTCGAGGGCGATGCCCTTAAAAAACGGACACCTAATTTTAATTCCAAAACAGACAAATAGCACCAAGAATATTTAATTAAAATTTTCCTTTTATCATGTACGTGAAAATAAGCAAGTTCGCATTTTCTAATAAATTCATTTATAAATTCTGGTGTCAGTTCATTATTTCATAAGTTTATAAATAGAATTACTCCATGCTGGAAAGGATTAAGTGGTCGCAGGACTCTTAAAGCTTCAAAATTTAAGAAATTTAAATTTTTTTAGATGTTAAACTCCTATCTTTTCTGAATATTTTGATATAATTGTTTCCTTGAAATTCCCATTAGAACAGAAGTTTTGGCTTTTAGAATTATACCCGCTCAATAGCTGAAGAGGCGTTTCCGAAACTTTAAAGTCATTATTTCCCAAATGACGTTTTTGGGTATAACGCGCAGAATACCTCAAAAACTTCTGAATATTTTTTCATGAAATTTTCAAAACATATATTCTATGTTATTCTGTATAAACTGAACCTAAAATTTCCTTTTTATTGTTCAAAAAAATATTTTTTTAGGTGATTTTACTGTTGAAATTTTAAAAATTTTGTACTAGCTAAATGCAGCATTGCATTAAAAATATAAAAATGCTTTAAATACAAATTTATTTAAGTTCAGGGAAATTATTACAATCTGAAGTATAAGTAAGTACCAAAATTTTCATTCTATTTACAATATGTATATTGTAATCCTGCGCGTAAACTGTTATGCCAATTTTTTGTTCCACAAATGTCTAACAGTTTCGAGCCCCCTATAAATACTAATTCTGTATCTTTCAATTTTTTAAATACATAAAACGAAAGAACATACTTATATCTTTCATTCCAATTAAAATTGTGTTTTAAAATCATATACATTTTAAGACATTAAATGTTGAAAATGGTCTTTTTTTCATTTTTTCCACTTTTTAGAGTCCCGAGACTCTTTAAATTAGTATGTTTTTAACAATTTGACGTTTATTGCTTTTAAACTGTTACTGGACATTACATTACACATATATATCATTAAAAGTCGTTAACTAGGCATAGAGTACGCCGCCCTGTCCTTGTGTATGTCCGACTGACCGTACATTTAAGGGTTAATATCTCAGCTAATTACCGATGATTTTTTTTTCGAAAATCGTTATCAACAATGCTTTTATTCTTCTGCAACGATAGGTATATTCAGTGATGCTCAACAATTTTTATGAATGCCCGTAAATCGAAATTTATGTATAACAGAAAAATGCTAATTGCTCAAAAACTATGTGACCTAGGGTAATCGCTATAATTTTCTGGCAAGGTTTATATTAACGTCTACTACCTCTAATTTTTTCATAATTTTAGTTACAGTAGATTCGGAATTAGATGGGGGGGGAACATATTTTTGCGCTACATTTTCAACAATATCTTTGAAAATATAATACCTAAAATTAAAAGGAATATACTTTTGAGTTCAGCGTTACAAAGGCTTTCACAGGATACTCCACATGATATACAAAGAAAATATTTTTTTTTTTCACGTAGCATAATTAGCCCCTCTACTTTTTTACTAAATATATTTATGAATGTTTATTAATCTGAAAATATGTGGGTCAATGGTCTTTATTACTTCCCCGAATTTGAACTTTCCACGTTCCATAGTTTACGATTAAAATGGCTGTGACAGACAGACAGACAGACAGACAGACGGACAGACACAGGAGTGAGTGGTTCCGTTTTTACTTTTTAAGTACGGAACCCTGAAAATAAAAGTTATATTTAATAATTTTTTTTCTTTTTTTTTAAAGATTAATTTAGAGAATATTAATTAAAGAATAATGGAATATAAGAAACTGTGCAACAAAAAATAAAAATAGTTAAATGGAATAAAATTACATTAGAGTTAAGAACGAGAAATTTATATTAGAATTTTTTTTTTGTTTCGCACAAAACACGTTTCAAGATGAAAATTTTAACAGCCCTTCATCAGTCAAAGTAAACACGTGTTCGAACGTGGGCAAGGTCGCAAATGAACAGAAAATTCAGAGCGAAGAACTTACAAAGGGTGCCACAGGTGGCCCTAGCTGAAACGGAAACACCAATCACGGAGGAGCTCTTGCAGAAAGAAAATTGTTTCCAAAATGAAAGAAAGGATTAACAGAAACAAAAAGCTTAACGGAAATTTAAAAGATATATATATAAAATAATAAAAATAAAATAAAATAAAATAAAATACAAATAAATAAATAAATAAATAAACGAGAAAACACAAGAAAAACAAAAGGAATAAAAGGATTTTATGTACATATATATATTAATAAATTGGAAAGAGACAAGAAAAGAGGGAGAAAGAATTATAAAAGTAATTTCCCAGCTGAAGAGAGAAAAGAAGATGATGAGAGGTCATTGACAACTTTATCAAAAAATTTTTAAATAGAAACTGCTTCTTGAAAATCCAAGTGACTGGGAGAGACATGCGAAGAAATAATTCCGGCTATGGAGAAATTGAAACTGTGACTTGAAGTGCAACAGCGGGAGCAGTTGAAGATTTATTCTTCATTTGAAATATAGAGGTATATCAGAGAGTATGCATTTTATATTTTCTTAAAAAGTAGAATTTATCATGATTTGTACCGTTTCCCCAAAACTATAATAAAGATCTTCGTTCTTTTTTCTCTGTTGGTTTGTCTCATGGGGTATCATTTGAATTGAGGAAATCTCAAACAAATATGCTTCCATTTTTTTTATTGAAAAACAGTACAAATGTGCTTTTTTAAACGTCAATAAAATATAAATATTTATTCTTTAAAAAAATCCTTAATTCATTTGATAAATATAGATTCAATAAAGTTATACAAAATATTTTGTGGTGATCGGATGAGTAGTTTAGAAGAAAAGATACATTTACTTAACATGTAAAAAACCTCAATAAATTATCGTCATAAATCCTGGTATTTGTTAGGTGTTTATCTAGTACAATTACATATGCAGATAGGGGCAACTTAGACTGCAATACATGGGAAACTAAAAGTTTTCGTTGTTAAAATGTTTTTAAATATTAAAATGAATTCAAGGTATTTCTTGCGTAGAATAAAAACGGTTAAGTTGCTCCTTCGAAACATTATTCCGTCCATTCCTTCCGAAAAGAAATTTACTAAAAGGATCGAACCCACATGCTTCGCAGCATGATCCGTCAAGATTTTTAATGTGCAAATAATATTCAACAATTGATGTGCACAAACGTTTGTTTGTGCGTATCAGTGGTACTTACTGGACAGCCTTGGATCACCACTTCGGATATTGGCAAGCGATATCTGGCCACTTCGGGAATTGACCTGCGAAAATCCAAAATATACTGTTCATCGTGCTTTAGCCAGAATTCTTGGCCACTTCGTGAATTGGCCAAGCTTCGGGCCTTGGCCGCAACATATATATATATATGTGTGTGTGTGAGTATGTAAGTATACTAATTCAAAAACCAGCCAAATATGGAAGAAAAGAAAGGTTTATTACCTGATTATTTTCGCAACTATTACAAATGATAAAGTACCAGAATTAGGCAACACTTTCTTTAACTCATTAACGTGCAAATTTAGACCATGATGTAGCAAATATATTATATTTAAAAATTATTCCTCTAGGTGGCAGCAATAAAGCAACAGTAATGCAGCAACAGTCTAACTTTCTGTGGTCAGCGGCTGTCAAATACATTTGTCCCGTCATTCCCTGCGGTTAGTTTTCTGCAGAGTTCTACGAAACACGATTCGAAGAGGGTGTGAAATGTACGCCTCTTGAGTTAAGATTTCCTCGCAGTTTTGTTCATGAGAGGGTGGAAGAAAGGAGGTAGGGTGATGACAATGTATGCATGTAAATGTATTTACGAGAGGATTTCTTCTGTGGTTCATAAATTTGTACATATGTAATATAATTGTATATAGAATTGTTCAATGAGTAAACCTTGTATCTTTATCATAATCGTATTGAAAGTTTTCTACTAAATATTAGAGTGGCGCATCTAATTCGACTAATGAGTCCATTATTAAATATTGTGGCGCCTACTTATGGAAAATAAGATAGCTATAATACCAATTTTTGAGATAACAACAACAACAAAAAATTATATTTGTATCGATACTTTGATATTTTAAAAATTTACTATTCATTTTACTGCAATGGAAAAAAAATTTCCTTCAATGCTTTTCTACCTTGAAAAATTAACCGTTGAATTTGATATTTTTGAAAATAAGTTTATTTATTACTAAAAACCAGGATGTTTTATTTTGCAGCAACCGTTTAATGTAAAAATTTCTTTATAATTATGAAAGAGCATTCTAGTTATTTGCAAATTCTAAACTCGAAAAGCGAATCTAAGACCAAGCCCAAACATATATTTAATTAAAATATTTTTTTTTGCTATTACATACAATATAACATACACATAACTACTTAAAAGGTGACTCAAACATATAAAAATATTAATTATTGCAACCCGAGATCTTTCGAACACACACGCGTTCATTTTCAAAGGGAAAAAGAGAAATACATTTTAAAAACGAAAACAAAATATCCTAAATATTTCAAGACCTCCTGATAATATGAACTGATCTTTTCACCCCTCTGCAGAGAAATGGACTGAACTCCGCTTGGGCATGCGTACTGTTTTGTTTTTGTTTTTAAAATGTATTTCTATTAAGTCAGCCATCTTTTCCCTTTGAAAATAAGCGCGTGTGTGTTCGATAGATCTCGGGTTGCAATAATTAATATTTTTATATGTCTGAGTCACATTTTAAGTTGTTATATGTATGTTATATTGTTTATTAATAACAAGGTGAAAATTTCCTTCACGACACTAGTGTTTAATACAGTGTTTTGACTCTATTACATACCAGTTAGCCATAAAATAACACGAGATGGTGTGAACAGTCTAGCTGGTAATCTATTGGACAAAACTTATACTTATCCTGTGCCATCTCTTCAGGTATTATTATCATAGTAGCTATCACAATATAGACATTTTTCCATTATCTGTTATTACAGTTATATAAAAAAAAACATGGCACAATTATTTTCTCATTTAAAAAATTCTTTATCTTGTTTGTATATTTTTACCTTAAAATCAATTTCTGTTAGACATATTTCGTTATTTTTCATAATAACTCTAAGACATATTTCGTTATTTTTCTTAAAAACTTATATTAAACCTTTTAGAGTATATGTTTTTAAGAAAAATAAGGAAATATATCTCAGAGCTTTTATGAAAAATAACGAAATATGTCTTATGGAAATTGATTTTAATGTAAAAGTATACAAACAAGATAAAGAACTTTTAAAATAAAAAAATAATTGTGTCATTGATTTTTTATGTAACTGTAATAACAGTAATGGAAAAATGTCGATACTGTGATAGCTACTATGATAATAATACCTGAAGAGATGGTATAGGATAAGTATAAGTATAATCCGTGCATTACAAAAGACAGTGATTTTGTCGACAAAAATTAACTAAATATTGGGCAAAATGTAATACCATTTTGTGTACGTGCGCAGTGCAATATACGGTTTCTATTTCTAACGTATAAAATTAGTAGCAAATATTGCCATCAACAAAAATTTTGATTCTGTTGTAAAAGGAAAAGCCAGTGGCCAGTGTCAACAGCTTTCGACTCATACTATATACTATCCCATACGAAGTCGTTACAAATATATTGCTGTCGTTAGTTTTCGATGCGAACTCTTTACTTCATCAAAATGAAGTCTTTACTATCTGCAAGAATCAGAATGAATGTAAAATAACAGTTTTGTTTAATTGAAACCTGCAAATTGGAATAGCTTTTACATATCATTATTGCATTTAAAAAAAAGTATCTCCTTAGAAGTTTTCGCAAGTCGGTGTTTAAATTTACGGTGTGAATAAGTGAATTCAAATTTTAGCCTGCCATTGAAAATGTCGCTTATCTGATTATTAAATGACTATCTGAATGGGGGACATATTGAGCCAAATATGCAATAACAATAAACGCTGATAATTATTACGAAAACATTTTATGTTTGTAATCTCATTTGACAATTACACATTCAAAAATACTTTTGAAGCGACAAGAAGTTACACAGTAGCGACTTTTGTATAATTAATTTTTTTAGATTTCAAAACTGCATGTTTGATAATGCACGTACGTACACTAAATACCGTTACATCTGGACCAATTGATTACTAAAGGACTCGAAACACCTCACATTATTTTATGGCCACTTTGTGTATCGAATAATGCAAAATAGAACTGCATTAAGATTTTTTTTAATAATTAGTTATACTGAATTTCTCTAAAGTGTATTTATAAATATTCTACGTGATTAAACATACTTTTAATTAAAAAATTCTGACGTCTACCCCCTCGACAGTCCGGACATTTTACAGTATATTATGCATTCAAATGAAAAGCAATACTAAAATTAAAAACTTCGATTCCAATTTTAGAAAAGTGAAATGTTTCTTTGAAGCCCAGTAGTGTGGTAGCCATCGTGCCAGTCTACCACGCTACAGGTCCCTAGCTCGATTCCGGGCTGCGGTCTGGGCAAGGTTTACTCAAACTTTCATAATTTCGGAATCAATAAAATGAGTACCAACCTTGCTTGTGAACTAAACACTGAGGGCCTCGCATTGAGCTGACACCTGGCTGGGTCATTGGCTGCATAGCACCTCAGAGTCCATGGTTCCAAAAACAGGGCTGAGCATTGTAGGTCTTGATCCTCACCGGATTGTAACGCCGCAGATTTAGTTAGAAATATTTCCTCTGGTGAAAAAGATCTCGTGTTCTAAAGAAAAGTGTCTTTCATTCATAAAACTGAAACATTCTTCTAAAATCATGACATAATTTTCAATAAATTTCCACACAGCTCATGCTGAGACAAGGACAATTAAAATTAAATTAAAATGTTGAAATGGAATTTACATAGTCAAGCTAATGGGAGTTTTATGTCGCTTTAAATTTAGATATTTTGTCATTTTTCCTCAACAAAATCCAATTCCTAAATTTCCATGCGCTTTTAGGAGTTTAATAATACTCACCGTAATACTTTTTTTTTTTTTCAAAAAAAAAAAAAAAAAAAAAAAAAAAAACTAAATTATATCATGTTCTGTTGAAACATGATTGTTGCATCACTTTAAGATGAGCTCGAGCAATAAAAATATTTAATTGGGAAATTGACTAGATAACTAAAAACGAAACTAATTAATAAAACATTAGGAAAAATGGATAAGACACCAAAGCCATTCTCCGATTTGAACGAAAATTAATTCAATTCTTGCGACAGTGGCCTATAACATATTGTCCAAATGGGAGCTCAATCGCTATCATCATTTAAACGTTAATGTGTCCCTTCATACAAATACGCACGTACATACTATCGTAAAAACACTAAAAATGAACTGTGGGCACATAAAAAGTTAGAAAATTCCAATATACACGCATACTTACGCATATATATATATACCAAATAATTTTAAAAATAGCATTAACGGATTCAAGAATCTCAAAATGAAAAGATATACCAAACTTTCAATAAAGGGTTTTTATTAAGATTACAAGACTGCATTATACCTGTCCGTAGAGCAAAAATTATAAAGCAATAGTACACATAATATTCAATACGGATATACACATAATATTCAAACCTGGAAAAAGAATGACTGTATTTATTTATATACATCTTTGTATACATAAAAGGTTACTGTTTATGTATACAAACCTTTAAATAAAGTTTATTACATCCGTCGTACACAAAATTGTAACATTATTATTTATGAAACACATTCGCATAGTTCTTGTAATAGCTTTAAGATAGGCCTTAAATTCACGTAAAGGATAAAGTTAAATGAGCATGTGCACTGATGTGCTACGGGTAAAATAAACTTCATTTAACCGCTTATATGCATAAACAATATCACTGACTAACTGTAATTTCTTTTTCTTTAATTTTTCCCAAAGCATAAGAAAAGTGACATAAATTTTTGTGTTTGTTAAGATGATATGAACGATATTCGGTTTTGCGTAAATTTCAGTATACTGTGAGTGCATACAATGCATTACTATTATGAGCATATTTTAGGTAAATTTATCTACAATTAAATATTTGTTTGTAAGTAACCATGATGTATGTTTCTAATTTATTTATTTTTGCCTTTATTTATGAGATATTATTTAAGATAATGATAAAGATTAAACTGGCTGTAAAGGGTGAAATATTCGATTGGGAAAATGTTTCAGTTCTTATCTTTTTATACACAAGAGAAATTAACATAAAAGCAAAATTAAAATGCTCGAGGAGTAATTTAACCGATCGGTTTATCTGCTGTGCAAGCTAGCGAATCTCAAATGCGAAGTAATTAAGCATGTCTTCTTCAAGAAGCAATCATTTTGATCTCACGCATTGATTACATTAAAAAAAGGTACATGTATCAGAAGTTTAGTATTTTTTTTTTCCCAAGATTACATAAAAGATTTTTTATAAGTCCTATCAATAAAAAAGGACTTTTAAGTACATTGAATTGATAACAGGGCATCGAATAATTAAAATGTGGTTAATTTTACAGATTTAAGTTAAGTTAGTGAAACTATCGCTAAAAAACCTCGGATTTTTTTTTATTGTGTTTTGGTGTTTTTGATAAAAGTATAAAAAGTTATCTTTCGTACAAAAAATGCCCCTTTTTAAGCTTTCATTTTGGAGATATATGATATTTTTCTTTGTTAAAATTTAAAATAATTTACAATAAAAATTGATATGATACTAAAATTCATTTAAAAAAGGAAAATTAAATTAAATGTATAAGATTATAGGAAGAAATTAAAAGACGATGCGTAAGATCAAACCGCATTTTAAAGTGAAGAGTTTAAATAAAAAAAAAATGATCTTATTTTTCATACTCTAGAGCAGTGTTTCCCAAGCTGTTTGACTAGCGAACGTCTCTTCAGGATACCTTTTTATGACCGAGGCTTTTGTGACTACTTTACCCAATGTCGTAAAAGATAACCTTTTCAGGTGCAAGTAATTATGTTTCTGTACAGTTGAATTCACACTACAGTTTTCGGAAAAAAATTATTTCAAAATGAGGAAGAGCAATTTTACAACCGCCCCTCAAGGGGTTAGTAATGTTTAGAAATAATGTTGGAGAACAATGATAGACGTGATAGATTGTAAGGAAATGTAAAGTAAGCATATATTTAGACCTAAACAAATGCGCAATATCTCTTCAATAAATTTATTTTTCAAAACTTTACTATAAAATTATACTTTATCCTTAACTGTCACAAATAAATTATAATTTATTCCTAACTGTCATCAATATACACGGTATTGTCAAACCTTGGGCAAATATAATAGTTTTCCAAAAGTAAAATAAATGAAACCGTTGCGCTAAAAAATACTTTATGCTGTTGGCGAAAGCAGAAAAAAAAATCGTCAATAAAATAACGTACAAGTATTTAATGAAACACATTCAGTGCTGTTTATAAGGTTCAACGGATGATTACCAGCAGGTCAATGTTTGGTTCTGCATTTAAGGATCTAAGATTTGTATTTTATTTTGTTTTATGCACACGTGGAAAATTCCTCTTCATAGAAATATGTAATTTTGATTTTATTTTATTAGACAATATTTTGAATTTCTCTGATAAATATAGCAGAAACTCTGGTAGAATTTGGTTTTGAAACTTAATTTTTATTTCTCTATGAGTTGTCAAATTTATGAGGACTGCGCATTCCACTAAGACGCTTTTTATTTATTTCTTTTATTCTTTCGGACGAAAATATTCAGTAATCGTGTAAAGTTGCCAAACACATTCTTTTTAGCAGTAGAAAACCTTGGACAAATGGATCTTAGACTTACTGTCATGATAGAATTATTTTTAAAGTTAGTGGCATGTAATTGATCAAGTGACATCTGTTAGAGACGAAACGAAGAGGAAAGTTAGCAAATTGACATTCAAAACATATTTTTTAATTTTCTTATTTTAATTCCACATTGTTTTATCATTCATTTCATTAAAATATTTTTTCTTTGGGCTGAAAACATTCAGTACCCATTTTAAGTTATAAAGCACAATTTCATGAGCAATAGAAAACTTTGGCCGGCTGTGGCAATAAAGCTATTTTTAAAGCTATTGGCATAAAAGAGATCAATCGCCGTCGCGTCGTTAGAGAAGGGAAGGCTGAGGTTCACAAATTATAGTTCAAGATATATTTTTAATTTTCTTATTTTAATTCCACTGATTGTCTTATTTTTATTTCATTAAATTGTTTGTTTATTTTTCTAAAATAATCAAGCGCCCCTAGTGATCTGTGAAACATAGGTTCGTAAACTTATATTTATAAAAATTATCATTAAAATAAAATTTAGATATGCATAAAGTGTAACTTAATCAGCCAGTTTATCTTCTCTTAAGACTCCTAATTTTAAATGTTTTATGATTAAACACTTAAAAGGAGATGAGATAGTATATATGGGGCATTCTCACAATCTTTTAACTTTTATGTCCCTGAATAATAATTTTTTATTTAATATACTTTTTTGTGTTTTTTTTTTTATTTCATATACTTGGGAACATCCCATTGCATGATTGCACAAGAATATTAACGAGATAAATAAGTTTTGGACGATCTTGGGGGTCCAAACACATGGAAAACTCATCTACTGTCCCGTGTCCCTGATGCTGATTTTGAAGTTTGGAGCTATCTGGACAAAATTGTTTCAATAAAAATAATTCGATGTAATTTTATTCTGAAACTGGAACTATTCTTTTATATAAATATGTAGCTAAAAATTAACCTGCACACATTTTTAGGGTTGTTATTATTTTGTAAACTCTGTGCCTGGGTTTTAGATTTCTTACCATCCCTCTTCTAAAATTATACAGAAAATCACTTCAGATGCAGCGACACAATTTTTTTCAAGTTTTTGCTCATGCAGAAGTATGCTAGAGAAAGAATATCTAATTTTCTTTGACAGAAAATTTACTGCAGAATATAAATCAGCATTTAAATATCAATTTCAAGCACCGTGGCCTTATTGGTAGTCTTACCGTCCCCAAGGTTTATTCCTGCACTTTTCGAGGTAAATTAAAAAAAAATAATTTAATCCAATGTTAACAACTGTTTCGAAAAATCAATGAACATTGTGGCTATTACTTAGTCTTAAGGCTGTTCTCAACTGCTCTGCTCAACAAGCGCAAAATGTTTTGACACATTTACAAATTCATTTTTTAACGGAAAGATATAAAATTGGAAAGCCTGACCATGGAAGCGATTTGGAATCGAACTGTTTTCTCCATTTTTTGATCAATCAATTACCTATTGAGTTAGGAGAGATTTTGATCACGTGACACGGCATTTTTCTCCCCTTATTGACTGGATTTTCTTCTTTCGTTCGGAAGTTCGGTTCAAAATGCCAACTTTGACAGCATTTTCTGAAAGATCTATTCCGTTTACAAGAAGACGGAGAAAACAGCTAGATGACATAGTTTCTGAATAACAACACCTTCTAGTTTCATGCGTTTCCGAACAAAAATGAATTAAAACTTATGTCAGAAAGTTGACCCTTTGGATTTGAGAACAGTCTTAACATGATTTTCGTAAAGATAGGTAGTAATTTTCCTTACCGTTCCATCCTTACCGTCTCTTTTTTTACCATTTCGTCCTTTTTTTTACCTTACCTTCTGTTCTTTAACACCCCTTTAAGAGAATGTTATACAAAATTTCTGTATTAAAAGTACTACATTTGTATTATTTCTTATTTGAATGTCCTGTGGGTACTATGCAAATTCATTATAAGTAAAAATTTAGAAAAAAATAAAAAAGTTATAAGGGTAAAAGGGTAAAAGGGTAAGGAAAATTAAACTAGCAAGTTTAACCTAAACCTCAATTAAATAAAAAAAATTTCGCTGCTGACCATTTTTTCTTTATTTTGAATCATTAACGCATTCGTCTATCAGATTAAAATGTTATTTTAGCAAGTTTTATTTCGCCGATTTTTTTCCCCTAAAAGTCAAAGATTGTGAGAATGCCCCTTTCTGACTTAATTTTTATCCCGAAATGCTGCAATAGCATCAGAAGTCTGAAACAAAATTTTCTTTTTATAATGTACGTGCAGAAAACTTTTACGTATTTCAAAATAAAATTGTTTGTAAATCCTGGTGTCATTCAAGCATTTCAACATTTTAGCAATGGAAGTATTTTGTCCCTGAAACGGTTAGATATGACTTCTGAAAACAATAATTTTGATCTAGGCCTTATTTCTCGAAATTTATTTATTTATTTTTGTAGGTCATATGAGTGGAGTTTGAAAATATATAATACGATAATAAATTGAAAAATAACAATTAATTTGATTATAGTTTATATTTAATCTAGTTAAAATATTTTTATTTTCGGTTAATAGCGAACAACTAGCTTTGTTCCAGAAGATATACGAAATCTTAAATCAATAGTAATTAAGCATGATAACTTAAAAACGCAATAATTTTAATTCCAATAATTGATTAAATATTAAAATATATGTATTAAATATTTGATATTTTTTCTATATTATATATGTGCATTAAAACAAATATATGATGGTGGAGATATATTAATCATTAAAATTATGTTTTTATAAACTAGGGGGCACTGCCACCCTGCTCGCTACGCTCACCAACCCCCCGCGTAATCGCTTAGCTATTCCATTCGCTATAGCGAAGCAATTCCTATTTTCTAGCCAACCCCAGATTGAAATGCAGTAAACCAACGTTTAAAATGCACAAATAATGCGTGAAAAAGCAGCAAACAGCTGTTTCGAATCTACAGCGAGATTCTTCTTCAGTGCAAGAGAGGGAAAAAAGGAACAGCGTGCTAGAAAAAGCAAGGCTGAGCAAAATGATAGACAGAGACGTGCTGCCTTATATACCCTATGCGGGTAGCGAAAGTGCCAGAAACAACCAATGAGAGAGAAGCAGTGGAAACGACTGGGTGGACAAGTAGCGACATCTACCGGAAAAGGAGAGAAAATGAAACCAAAAAAGAGGAAATTAAATTAATGCTTTCCAAATACTTGGAAAATCTGGAGTACTAGATAAGTCATTGACTAAAGAGTGAGAATTTTTAATGATGTGGTAAGCTTCCCAAAAATCAAGATCAAGGTTAGAAGAACATTTTTGGATAATGGTGGCTGAGGAAAAATCGAACCTATGTTGAGAAGACCAAGAATGTTGAGCAATAGAAGAACGTTTGAGCTCCTGATTATTAACATAACCTTCATGCTCTTTTAAACGAAATCTAAGAGCACGTTTAAAAGGGAATCTCGCTGTAGATTCGGAACAGCTGTTTGCTGCTTTTTCACGCATTATTTGTGCATTTTAAACGTTGGTTTACTGCATTTCAATATTCCTGCACAAAGGCTTTAATTGCTATTTTAACCCCAGATTATTGTTTGTGCTTAAAAATGATGTAAATAGTTCAATTAAGTTCTATTCATAAGCTAATATTAGTTTTTGTAGTACTGAAATATCTCAATTTGTTGATTTCCTGCATGCAAGTAAACCCTATTGTATTTCAATGGGAGTCTATGGAAATTTGGCGAAATACTGGAAATAGCGCTAAGTTGGCGTCACTTTTGGTGACAGAGAGACGGGTCTCCCCTTGGTAACCTCCCTTATAGCGTCATAAAGCTCTGACCAATCAGTTGCATTTCACGGTATCTACGCAGATTTTCATTGTTCCATTTCCAAAGCATTACTTTTTGCAAGGTATACTTAGATACTACTACCGGCAGACCGATTTGCGTTTAATGTATGAAGTTGCTCGCCAGAGGACTCTGATACGCTGCCCAACACAGAAATTTGACTCTGACCGTAACTTAAACGACGAGAACCAATCAAACCGCTCTGGGCAGGGTTCAGAGAATTCCAATGTGTTTACATTTTTTTTCCCGTATAGATATGATTCAAAAGAGTTTAATAAAAATATTAACTCTAATCATAACAAAAAAAAAAAAAAAAAAAAAAAAAAAACATTATCCTTTTAACAATTATCGGAATAATAAATGGTGCGACCGGAGAATACTTCCTAGGTTGCTACTTAATACCAAGTTAATACTAAATACCAAGGTTGCCACTTTGGCGCATTTATCGCCAGGTTGGGGAAAAGTAGATTATTCTACGATTCACCCCAATAAATAAAAACATGCACAGTCTAAAAACATCAATGTCACAAATTTATTTGCTATCTTCACTGCTGAAACAATAAAACTAATGGAATTTCTTTTAAATATATTAAAGTACTCATAACATTTCTTGTAATAATTAATAAATATAATTTATTAAGTATAATTTATTATAAATATAATTTATTAAGTAACAAATACACTTACATGATTTAATCAAAATTGCTTGGATAACATAAAATATTGCAACGATATTTAAATCTGCGATCACCATTTCTTTCTATGATTAAAAATAAGAATATTTAATGTTTAAGGAAGATCGTCTTTTTTTTTTTTTTTTTTTTTTTTTTTTTTTTTACTATTATTATTATTATTTAGTTCGGACGATATCAAACACAAACATTTTGTAGTTTGATAAAAACCAAATTTTAATTTTAAAACGTGTATATGAAACACAAGCTATTTTTATGTAAATACGGGACATTCAAAAAAGAATAACAGAATGAACCAAACGATCAAGTAAACAAAAAAAAAAAAAAACAGTGGCACTCCGGGAGTGCCAATAGAAGTGAAAACTTCAACAATTACGTGTGTGTTTTTTTAATCGTCAGGAAATGTTTTGTGCGTTTGTGTAGCAGCACTAATGAAAGCATCTGGGGACACGGCAGTGCCCCTGCGAAGTCTTGAAAGCACAGCCGTAAGCATCTTTTTCTGGAAGCAACTCAGGGTACTTTTGACCCCCAATATCTTTGTGTTGGTGGTTCCCAGAAACGTGAAACTTCGTAAATCTAAAGTAATGTGGAAATGGAACTAAATGCTGAAATTTCACGTTTCTATCTTTTTTATTTCAGAAGATATATGAACTTAAACTTTCGCCTTTTCGACACTGATTCACCGATCATCAAAACTCAGAGGTACGTCCTGTATCCCTAGAATCTTGAAATTTGGTATGAAGGTAGTGTTTTTGATACAATGAAAGGGAAAATTTAAAAAATCCGGAAAATTTGGATAAAAAGTTGAAAAATCAAAAAACCGAGAATTTGGCAGAGATGTGATGTACGAACCAGGTTTGGCGCGATTTTTTAACGTCAATTTGGCGAAAGCCCGTTTTCCAATACCAGTTACAATATATATTTTTAAATTATTTTCTATTGTTTTAAAAAGTAAACAACAATCTATAGAACAAAACAATTGTACAATTTAAAAAAATAAAATAAAAGTAAATGATCAATTTATTAATAAATAAGCAACAGTAGACGGGTTACCTTGTAAAATAAAGTAACGCCATTTTGCTGTCAATTAGGTACCCAAGTGCGTATCTGACATCTGTGCCCCGTATTTTATCTTCCGTAATCGAAATTCCCGCCAATACTGTTGGTTATTGACCAGACCATCAACACGATAAAATACAGCGTTATCGTTTTTTAGTTACACAAAATAGGTAGGTCACGAATACGGTATAATTCATTTTAACTGACGAAAAACAAAATAATAATTTGTTTTAGCAATACGCCGGGAGAAAAAGTGAGTTTTAGCTTCCTTCTTCTTTTGCGGATTGAGCTGAAGAGTGAAAAGTTCCTGTCATTCACCACTTGGCGCGCTAGTGTCCATGTGTCAAAATGCTAGCATGTCGTTACGTTACAGTGTCTCGAAATCAGTGGTTTTTCCCCATCTCAAAAAAAGCTCAACGCGCCTAAAGAAGTTTTCACTTCAATAAGTAATTTAGCTAATCTTAAAAGTATGTGAACACTAAAATACTAAAAGCTGTCTAAAATAGCCTTTTAAATCGAAGGAAATTGAAGAATATAAGTATTTAATTTATTATTCTGAAAATACGATCAATGATGCTGAAACTTCGACGATGAGAAACAAGCCGCTATCTGGGCAGGGTATAAATATAAACAAAAAAGAGCACGTTGTGATGTTTTGGTTCAGGGTTTGAAGCTGAATCCGACTTCCCTTTTTCGACGGTTTTCGGCGAAATGCGTGGGCCGTATATATCATAGTAGGCTATGCTTTTTGGTACTTTTCCGTTATACGGACAGCATTGTCGTCAAGCGCAATAGTTGGAGTGAAATGAAATTCACGTGAATTGAAACATTTGAAAATAAAAGAAAAACATTGTCGATAGTAAAGTGAGCATTTTAAAAATATAACATTTGAAAATTACAGAATTTTACGAACTATTTTATTAAATCACAAATATATAATTAAAATAAGTGAACAAATAACTGTTATACAATAAAGTAATAAAATAAAAAAAGGATATTAAACTGATGCCATAAAATTACAAATCTCTTTGGCACAGATGTCATATTCGCACCATATTGGCGCAATTTTTTTTCGGTTGCCAATTTGGCGAAAACATCAACAGCATAAACAACATAGGTACAGATGTCATATACGCCCCATATTGGCGCGATTTTTTTCTGACGCCAATGTCATATACGCAACGGGTATTTAACTGACGCCAAAGTGTCGTTATTTTACTTGATATGGTAACCCGGATGTTGCTGTTTATGCTGTTGATATTTTCGCCAAATTGGCATCGGAAAAATATCGCGCCAATATGGGGCGTATATGACATCTGTGCCACAACATAATCCGGGTTACCACATCAAGCAAAATAACGACACTTTGGCGCCAGTTAAGTACCCGTAGCGTATATGATATTGGCGTCAGGAAAAAATCGCGCCAATATGGGGCGAATATGACATCTGTGCCATATCTTTTAGCATTGCAATAAACATTTCATTTTTTGAATGAAGACGTCGCCACATAAACTCTATGAGATACGACTCTAAATGATGACGAACTGTTCCCCGATGTCTTTTGTTGCGCCATTTTGCGATGCCCCATAATCTCTCAACATTTTGAGTATGACATCCAGTATTAGGGTCGACAAAATTGTATTTGTGAGTTACTGTGAAATGATCATAACCAGCACTTCGCAGTTCATCTGTTTTATACCCTTTCCAGTAATCTGTATAAATAATACTTCCATCAACTACATTGTTTTCTATTGCCGCCATTAAAGTTTCAGCTGTGCGATCGGAAATAGGAGTAAGGAAACATCCTCGTGTTTCACGGCATAAACCATCTAACATCCATTGAGGAAGACGAACACGCCCTATGTTGCTTTTTCTTCTGGTAAAAAGACTTTCATCTACTTCTATAATTTTATTAGGTTCACCGATTTTTCTATTTGGTCGTGGACATAAAGCATTTGCACAAACTTCTCTAAAATAACTATTCCAGTCCACTGTTGTGTTGTGGTTCATATCAAGTTGCAGCTCACAAAGCTCAATCGATGTCAACTCTTGGCACCATAAATATATAAACCTCAAAGCATTAAGAAAAGACAACCGCGATCCTTCAAATCATGTTTTTTGTCGTATTCCTACGCTTTCTTCGCATGATCGTAAGCTACATCTCCATTTCGGATTTCCAGAACTCATCCATAATTTCATTTCATGGTTGTTTGAACACAACCTTTTATTATGCAGAATTCCAAATTCCTGAAACAGTTTTATCGCAACTTTCTCATCATCTGGTAATTGACAAATGGTAAAATCCATCTCAGCGTCAGCAGTAAAAGTAAATTATAATTTTATTAAAAAAAGGCATTTTTATTTCGAATAATAGCAAATTAAAAAGCTTTCCAAGGTTAAGGTTAAATAATAATCATTCAGGTAATTCACGTTTCATAAATAACAAATCACAATGTTTCGCATGGTTTACAAGAAAAATCCTTTTCACGATGAGGGCTGAAATAATTTGCGCATTAGCATACATTTTGGCATGCTGTCCGTATAACGGAAAAGTACCCTTAAGGTAGGCAAAATACTGGAAATAGTGCCAAGTTGGCGTCACTTTTGGCGAAAGAGAGACGGGTCCCCCATTGGTAACCTCCCTTATAGCGTCATAAAGCTCTGACCAATCAGATGCATTTCACGGTATCTACGCAAATTTTTTATTGGTCCATTTCCAAATCAAAACTTTTTTATATATATAGAAGGATAATGCTTGTGCGATTAAATTGTATTGACTGACACAAATACTTTGATTTTTTGACAATTTTTGTTTAACATATACCCTATGACGACAAACATAAATATAAAAGCGACATCTAAATACAGATTACGACTTTCTAAATTGGAGCTATTTTTAGCCCCCGGTATACTGTTTCTTTCTCACAGCTATTAAAGTGTCGTCTCCAAAACATAACGTTCCGGCGTATAAGCCAGCCGTAAAACAAAGCAGACGTATCATTGTACTGTTCAATACTCTACTGCATTTTTTTAAACTTCTAAGCATCGCACATTTTCAATTTTTATACCGACGTATTGGGGAAAAAAGTACTTTTTAATGCAATTTGTTTGAAAACTGCATCTCAATATATTTTTGAGAGATTAATTTTTTTTTGTAGTTTTTGACAACTCTAGTACTCCATTTCTGTAAAAAGTAAAGAAGAAATAGTTGGAAAATAGCAATTATATCTTTTTGTTGCCATTTCCCCGTAACTATTGAAAAAAATGTAATTAAAATACGTGCAATTTTGAAAAAAATATAAATGAATGATGCCTGATAAAAAATGGAGCTATTATAAACGAAATTTTATTTTAAGTATCTATATTAATATTACAAACAAATGTAGGCATGTGAATCATTAGTCGATTTTTTTTGTCGAGTTTCTTGAATGACACCTCTTTTTTTTTATTTGTGTATTATTCAGCGACAGTGACGTCCTATGCGTACTTTATTGTGCATGTTGTTTAAGAATGGATCGTAAATGAAGAATTCTTCAGCGGATGCGGATGACGTCACTTTATATAAAATAAAAGCGTGTGTTTTAAGTCTTAAAACTAACCTATGTTTTGTACTAGCTATATATATATATATATATATATATTCATCGGGGCGACACTAAATTCTGAAAAATCAGAATTCCTGTTCTCTAGTTTTTCTCTTCTTTCACTCAAATTTCAAGATCATAATTTCAAGATCAAAATATTCCTTTAATATATTCTCATGATACGCATTTGATAAGTTTTAAGTGTATTTTCTGTAAAATTAATGAAAAAAAATTTATCAAATATCCCTTTTACACATTCTTTTTAGTCTTTTGTTTCTCACATTATAAAATAGCAAAAAATGGAGAATATACTAAACTGCTTCAGCGCAAAAAATAAAGCAGATAAAATAAATCTGAAGGAGTTTAAATGGTAAGGATTAAAATTAAATCACTTTGTATCGTTAGGCGTTTTAAGTGGGAAAACGTTTCAGTTCATAGCTTTTGATACCTTAGAGAAATTAACATAAAAGTAAAATTAAGATGGCCGTAAAAGGAAATTTCTCTAGCCCTGCAAAGTACTAAATCTTAAATGCGACGTAATTAAGCAAGATTTATTCAGGAAGCAATAATTTTTGTTGCAGGCACTGATTGAATATTATGCATTTATAGACAAACCCGCTAAGATATAATAGCGAGGAACCTGAAAAAGTTTCTTTTAACGGAAGATTTCCACTTAAATATTTCAAATGCACTGTATTTTTAAGCCCTGCACCAAGAATTTCAAAGCACGATCTAAATAGAGATAGTAATTACTGAAATTTTATTGCATCATTTGTTAATAATATGTAATAATAGATAAAGTAATCTAACTAAATATCTTACTAAACAATATGTTAATAAATAAGATTTCTACTTTAAAAAACATAAACCTGCTTAATGTTACACATAAACAAGAACTTTTATTTGAAGTTGTACAAATAAAATATACGGTAAAGCATAATATCAACTTTTCGAACTGATTCTGCAGTCGGCTTCCGGATAAATATGATGTTGAAATGTTTAAAAGCTTGTTAAGTCATAGCACGTGAGCATAATGTCTGCAACGATAATTTATCTTATAATATGCCAAAAATCTGGCTCAATATCATAAAAAGTCTTAATTATTTACCTGTTCTCAATATTTCAATTCTCCTTGTTTAACCATGACCATGTTTGAATGAAATCCGTTCCCCTTCAGAGATGGTGGCACCCCATGGTCTTCCAGTGAAGATTCGATTCATCTCGACTTATTCATTTTAAAATTTGCTGATGATACACACTGCAGTTTTCCATTCATATAATTGATCGAGACACGGCAGGAAGCTGTCGTCTCTAAACTTTTTAAACTTTTAAACATTTCAACATCATATTTATTCTGAAGACGATTGAAGAAGCAGTTCGAAATGTCGATATTATGTTTTATCGTTAATTTTATTTGTACAAGTTCATATAAAAGTTTTTGTTTATCAGTACCATTGAGAAAGCTTATGTTTTTTAACGTATAAATCTTATTTATTACATTTTTTGGTGTAATTGTCCTACATATGTTAATGAATAATATGTGATTTTTAAACAATAGTCTATATGTGTTGTGTCTCTATGATCCGTAATAAATGTGTTCGCCATGTTTGAATTGACTTTTTTCTCGGAATTTTAAGGAAAACATAATCCTTAAATTAAACATTAAATTATAAACTTTGTATTTTTTTTCACATGTTATACCTTTCTTTTTTAACTGATACATTATAAAAAGAAGTGTAACAAGTTCTTAAAAGAAAAGAGTAATATCAAAAGATTAAAAGGTAGCGCTAATTTTTATTTCAGGCACTGATTGAATAATATACATTAACGGGCATGACCGAGCTAAGCTCAGTCAAAATTAGCCTTGTGTTCAATTCGATATTTCATACTCACTGTATAATTCTTACTGTTTAGATAACATTGGGATGATCCTAAGCCATAGGGACCCACTAACCGAAATGTTTCGAACAGACGACCTAACCAATGCTCTTCTCGAACCCGAAAACGATAGAATACAAAATTTAGTCAAAACCGCTAAAGTCATTTTATAGATAAAATTAGCTGGACCCACGGTATCCCCAAAAGGACCTGCTAATCGAAATTTTTCGAACATGTGACCTATCCCAATGGTCTTCTGGTGCTAATAAACGGTGTAATAAGAAATTTTGTCAAAATCGTTTGAGGCATTTTTAACATAAAATTAGATAAACCTTGACCCACAGTGACCCAAAAATGACCCATTAATCGAATTTTCTCGAACATGTGACCTAACCCAATGATCTTCTCGTGCCCGAAAACAGTTAAATACAAAATTTTATCAAAATCGTTTGGCCCTTTTATTAAGATACACTTAGCCTGACCCACAGTGAACCAAAAATTACCCACTAATCGAATTTTCTCGAACATGTGACTTAGCTCAATGGTATTCTCATGCTCAGAAACGATATAATACAAAATTCTGCCATAATGTTTTGAGTCGTCATTTTAGATACACTTAGATTAACCCACAGTGACCCAAAAATGACCCATTAATTGAATTTTCTCAAACATGTGACTTAGCCCAATGGTCTTCTCATGCCCAGAAACTGTGTAATACAAAATTTTGACAAAATAGATTGAATCGTTTTTTTAGATACAAATAGCTTGGCCCACAGTGACCCAAAAATGACCCACTAATCGATTTTTCTCGAACATGTGACTTAGCCCAATGGTCATCTCATGCCCGGAAACGGTATATTACAGAATTTTGTCAAAATATTTTGGGCCTTTTTTTAGATTCAATTAGCTTGACCCTGACTCATTGTGACCCTAAATGACCCACTAATCGAATTTTCTCTAATATGTGACTTAGCCCATTGGTCTTCTAGTAATCCAAAACGAAAGAATACAAAATTTAGTCAAAATCGTTAGAGCCATTTTTTAGATAAAACTGGCTTGACCCATAGGGACCCAAAAATGACCCACTAATCGAAATTTATCGACATGTGGCCTACTCCAATAGTTTTCTCGTGCCGAAAAACGGTTGGATATAAAATTTAGTCAAAATCGATTGAGCCGTTTTTTAGATATAATTAGCTTGACCTTGACCCATTTGATCCAAAATGACCCACTAATCGATTTTGCTCGTACATGTGACTTAGTCCAACTGTTATCTCATGCCCGGAAACGGTATATTACAAAATGTTGTCGAAATGTTTTGGGCCTTTTTTTGGATTCCATTAGATTGAGCCTGACCCATTGTGAACCAAAATGACCCACTAGTCGAATTTTGTTGAACATGTGACCAAGTTCAATGATATTCTCGCGTTCGAAAACGATAGAATACAAAATTTCGTCAAAATCGTTAGAGCCGTTTTCTAGATAAACTTTCCTTGACCCACAGTGACCCAAAAATGACCCACTAATCGAAATTTCTCGAGCATGTGACCTAGCCCAATAGTTTTCTCGTACCGAAAAACAGTTCGATATAAAATTTAGTCAAAATCGATTGAGTCGTTTTTTAGATATAATTAGCTTTACTTTGACCCATTGTGACCCGAAATGACCCACTAATCGAATTTTGTTGAACATGCGACCAATCCCAATGTCATTCTCGCGTCCGAAAACGATAGAGTACAAGATTTCGTCAAAATCGTTAGAGCCGTTTTCAAGATAAACTGTCCTTGACCCACAGTGAACCAAAAATGACCCAATAATCTAAATTCCTCGAACATGTGACCTAGCCCAATAGTTTTCTCGTGCCGAAAAACGGTTGGATATAAAATTTAATCAAAATCGATTGAGCCGTTTTTTAGATATAATTAGCTTGACTTTGACCCATTATGACCCAAAATGACCCACTAATCGAATTTTCTCGAACACGTGACCTAGCCCAATGGTATTTTCGTACCCGAAAATGGTAAAATTCAAAATTTCGTCAAAATCGTTAAAGCCGTTTTCTAGATAAACTTTGCTTGCCCCACAGTGACCCTAAAATGACCCACTAATCGAATTTTCTCTAATATGTGACTTATCCCATTGGTCTTCTCGTAATCGAAAACGACAAAATACAAAATGTAGTCAAAATTGTTAGAGCCGTTTTTGAGATAAAACTGGTTTGACCCAAAAATGACCCACTAATCGAAATTTCGACTAATTAAAATTTACATACACACATACATGCACACACAATTTTTGCTCGCATTATAGTATAAGATTTATAGTCAAACCTGCTAATAGTCCAAGAGCCGACAGCGCAAAAACCTATGTTATCAAGCACAAGAAAAAAACCTTCATTTTATGGGGGAGTAGAATTATGGGAATCTAATGATCCATGTCTGCCGGAAGTGAAGTGGTGCATAAGCCAAATAATACCACCAGTGGTTGACTCGTAGGTTTATCATTGTGTTTGTCCGACAACTATCCTCCATGTTTCATTACCTTTGTTTATAGGATAAATACAATGATAAACGTACGAATCAACCACTGATGGTATTAATTTTTGGCTTATGCACCACTTCACTTCCGACAGACATGGCTCATTAGATTACCCTACTTCCCACTCTCTCATAAGATAAAGGTTTTTTTCTTGTGCTTGATAACATAGGTTTTTGTGCTGTCGGCTCTTGGACTATAAGATAGAGTCGTACGAAAAGTGAAAGAAAATCTTTTAGCAGAAGAATTCCTCTTGCATTTTTCAAATGCACTGTACTTTTAAGGCATGTACCAAAAATTTGAAAGCGAGATCTAAATAGAGATAGTAATTACTGAAATTTTATTGCATCATTTGTTAATAATATGTAATAGTATGTAAATAATGTACTCAAATATCTCACAAAGTAATATCTGATTTCTAAATAATACTCCATTTGATACGCTTTATAAATGTGTTCGCTATGTTTGAAATGACTTTTACTTTTTTCTATCTTTACAAGAAGAAAGTATTGGATTCGTGAAAATTTTCGACTTTTGGTTTTCAACGGATTTACACGTTTTAGGTTGTCAGAGGTTCCGAAAAGCATGTTTTTACAAAATGTTTCTCTGTGAATCTGTGACTCTGTCTGTCTGTATGCATGTATGTGACTCAAATTTTGTGGGCGCTCTATCTCAAGAACTAATGCACGGAATTTAATAAACATTTATATTAATTTAGTCCCTGATATAAATTGGTGCTGATTAGTTTTTGGTGTACATCGCTCAACAGGTGGCGCTGCTATGCAGCCTTTTTTGCGATTTCCACAATAACTCAATCTCCAGAACTAATGCACAGATTTTCATCAAACTTCATAGCCAGTTAGTCCTTGACATGCATTGACGTTTTATACATTTTGATGTAAATTGCTCAACGGGTGGCACTGCTATGCTGCATTTTTTGCAATTTCCGCAATAGCTCTATCTCAAGAACTAATGATTGAATTTTCAACAAACTTTAGATTCAGGTATAACTTGATATGAATTAGTGTTGTTTATGTTTTGGTGCAAATCGCTCAACAGATGGCGCTACTATGCTGCGTTTTTCAGAATTTCCACAATAGCTGTATCTTAATAACTAATGCACGAATTTTCATCAAACTTCAGATTCTGATATACCTTGATATCAATTAGTGCTGCTTATATTTTCGTGTAAATCGCTCAACAGGTGGCACTGCTCTGCTACATTTTTCAGAATTTCCGCTATAGCTCTATCTCAAGAACTAATGAACGAATTTTCATCAAACTTCAAATTCAGATATACTTTGATATCAATTGGCGCTCAATTGATGTAATTTCTTGTACTATTTAAATGATTTAATTGACGTGATTTATATAAGTTTTGTGATGGCCACAACATACTAGTTTTATTAAGAATTTTACGGAAAACACAACACTTAAAAGGGAGATCAGCTTCAGCAGCTCGATATTCCTTGATTTTAACACAATATCAAAAAAAAGTTTGGAGCAGTAAATATTTCTTCAAATTAAACAATTTTTTAGTAAATTTTGCAAATCCTTCTTTACATATTCCTTTAAATACTATTAATGAAAAGTAATTAGAATTTAGTTCAATTAAGACATACAAATTAAGGATTTAGAAAAAGGTCATTTGACATACGTATGTTGTGCGCAGGATTATAAAAAAATTATTAGATATATCCTTTTAACATTACATATATACGTTCTTAAAATATTGTGTTTTGGCTTCAACTTAAAATAGTAATGAAATTTAAAGATGAAACTATTTTTTCAGGCAATTAATCCATAAAATACGAAATTATGATAAAATTTAAATAAAAATAAAAAAAATAAATAGATATATTACTGGTATTTACTAATAAATAGGTAGAGTTTGTAAAGATATATAAAATACAATATAATACAAAATATTAAGTTTCTAATGCTACTTAGTTTTGAAAAGAGGATGCGCGCAATGTCAGAAATATATATTTTCAGAAAAATGACTTTAAAGTTCAAATTTACGTTCATTTGAATTGATACCACACCACATATTTTATCATAAAACCAGTTCTAATTAGAATATAGGGTAAATTCACCAGTAGTCGGCCACCCCCCAGTAGTCGGCCACTTAGAGTTAAAATACGTTGTGAATTGCTTATTTTTGATTTCAAATGAAATGTTACAATCCCCCTATATGTAGCCATCATTTATACGTCATAAGCCATCAGCAAAGAATTGTGGGTATTTTTATTGCGTTAGTAATCAGCCATTTTTTACTTGGTTGCGGTAAATAACCGTTTTTGCTATTTTTTTGTTAACCGATGACAAAATTTTAAAAAGAATAGTATTAATTTATTTTTTATTATTTTCTAAAATTAGAAGGCTCTACTATTAAAAAGTTTAATAAACTAATGTTTTTCAGTATCAAAATTCAATAAGTGTGTTTGTATTAATTAATTTTAATGTGGCCGACTATTGGATATTATATTTACTTACATGTTCAGTAATCGGCCACCACGGTTGACTACTGTCTAAAAGGCTATTTCACTTTTTTGAGTCTTCTTTTAATAATTTGATTTTTTTCGTAATTTGATTATCGCAATTTGAGATTTATATAACCTTTTACTTGCACTTTATTTTATGTACACTATATATAAGGTGTTCGGGGTAATAACGCCACGTTAAGATTCTACCAATTTTTACGGCTTAGATTTAGATTTTTTTCCCCAAACAAATATAGGATTTGATACAGTAACTTATTTATTTGACTATTTTAGCAGATAGCTATTCATAAAATATAGTGGCCCGATTTCTTGACCAATGCTATTAAGCGTTATTACCCACCTGTTGGGTAATAAAATAGCGTCTAAATCGCTGCTCTCAAAACGGCTCTTATCACAAATGCGCCCAAGAAATTCCCTTGCATTTTGCCCTGGCTCATACGATGTCATTATTATTTACGTCAGTGTTGCATTTTTAGACTTCATAGTGTTTACAAATAAAAAATGAGAACAAGTAAAAATTTAATTTAAAAAATCAAAAAACCAGACTGCGTAAAAAGCGAACTAATTAATTATTTCCAATCTATGTGAAACTATTTTTTATTACTTACCTATTTTTTTTTTTTTTTTATTTACTTGTATGGATGGCTTTTAAGTTGTGTTTAAATGTTAGTTCCTATCTATAAACACTGTTTTGATGAGGTCTATAGATGTCTATGATGGTTAGAGTTGCAGTCAAGCTAGAGATCCTACTTACACGACTTCCAGGTTGTGTCATATTTAAACGGAGTTTCTGACTGTAAAATAGTCAATGAAACATCGTCTTCATTTTGAAAGACCTATCCAGTGGTATGCCATTCAATAGGGTGCAAAAAAATTTTTTTTCGTCTCTACCGCCATTTTTTATTTTACGGCCGCCATTTTGAATCGATAAAAACAATACCTAGCCTATAACCATCGGGCGGTTAAGACGAATCGATAGAGACCTCATTCATTAAAATCCATCCAGCCGTTGGGATGTTTCGAGGGTATAAAGAAATCCACATACCCAGATATGCGCGAAACACATAACCCTTCTTGGCAGTCGGGTAAAAAGACATTTAAATATCATTCATGCACAAGTTAAATGAAATTGATTTGCACTAATACATTCGTCAGTGACTGAAACGTTCACGAATTTCATTCGTTTGTGATCGCGGATTTCGCGAATTTAGTACATTTTTGAGACTGCTGCATCCAGTGAAATTTATTTTTTATTTTTATGAGTGCTATGCGCTCATTCGTTCGTTAGTGTTTGCAGCGTTAACGAATTTCGTTCGTTTGAGATCGCGGCTTTCGCGAATTACTGCTTTTTTGAGACATCTGCACGACGAGGTTGTTGCACCCAGTGATGTTTTTTTTTCGGTTTTCAAGAGCGCTATGCGCTCATACGCTCGTAACTGATTGCGCCGTTAACGAATTTCATTCGTTTCTGATTGCGGCTTTCGCGAATTTAGTGCGTTTTCAAGACTGCTGCACGACGAGTTTGCTGCATCCAGTGATGTTTTTTTCGGTTTTCATGAGCGCTATGCGCTCATACGTTCGTTAATGATTGCGGCATTAACGAATTTCGTTCGTTCGTGATCGTGGCTTTCGCGAATTACTGCGTTTTATAGACTGCTGCTCGACGAGGTTGCTGCATCCAGTGATATTTTTTTTGTTTGCATGAGCGTTACGCTCTCATATGTTCGTAACTTATCGCGGCGTTAACGAATTTCGTTCGTTTGTGATTGCGGCTTTCGCAAATTTAGTGCCTTTTTGAGACTGCTACACGACGAGGTTGCTGCATACAGTAATTTTTTTTTCGGTTTTGATGAGCACTTTGCGCTCATACGTTCGTAACTTATTGCGGCGTTAACGAATTTCGTTCGTTTGTGATTGCGGCTTTCGCGAATTTAGTGCCTTTTTGAGATTGCTACACGACGAGTTTGCTGCACTCAGTAATTTGTTTTTCGGTTTTGATGAGTACTGCGCGCTCATACGTTCGTTACTGATTGCGGTGATAACGAATTTCGTTCCTTCGTGATCGTGGCTTTCGCGAATTAATGAGTTTTAAAGGCTGCTGCACGACAAGGTTGCTGTACCCAGTGATGTTTTTTTTCGGTTTTCATGAACGCTATGCGTTCATTCGTTCGTTATTGATCTCGACGTTAACGAATTTCGTTCGTTCGTGATCGTGACTTTCGCGAATTACTGCGTTTTAGAGACTGCTGCATGACGAGGTTTCTGCACCCAGTGATTTTTTTTTTCGGTTTTCATGAACACTATGGATTTATACGTTGTTACGGATTGCGGCGTTACCGAATGTCGTTCGTTCTTGATCGTGGCTTTCGCGAATTACTGCGTTTTAGAGACTGCTGCACGACGAGGTTGCTGCAGCCAGTGATGTTTTTTTTGGCTTTCATGAGTGCTATTAGCTCATACGTTTTTTACTGATTGCGGCGTTAACGAATTTCGTTCGTTCGTGATCGTGCCTTTCGCGAATTACTACGTTTTAGAGACTGTTGCACAAGTTTGCTGCATCCAGTGATGTTTTTCTTCGGTCTTCCTGAGCGCTATGCGTTCATACGTTCGTTACTGATTGCGGCGTTAACGAATTTCTTTCGTTTATGATCGCGGATTACGCGAATTTAGGGCGTTTTTGAGACTGCTGCACGATGAAGTTGCTGCATCCAGTGATTAGTTTTAGTTTTGATGAACGCTATGCGCCCATGCGTTCATCACAAAAAAAAAAGATAGCAAAAAACAAGAATTTTTTTTATAAAATCGCATAATTATATCAAAACGACTGTTACTATAAAATCACAAATCTATAATAATGAGATAACTGCTAAAATAACAATGATAACAAACGATTGGTTTGTCACATGTATTTAAAATATCGAATAGGGGAAAACAACTGAACAAGAAACTATATTTTCCGTTAAATAAGAATTGGCGCCTCATTCTGCTCATATTGTTCAAAGATACTACGAGACAGACTGTAATATTTGTAATATACTATTCGGGATATGCAACTTATTAAAATTACATTTCGAAACTCGATTACGAGATAGTAACGCGAAAATGAAGAACTGGCGTCGCGTTCTGCAAGTACCTAATCACGAAATCCCAAGATAAACTGAAATATTTGCATTGTACTAGTCGAGACATGCAACATATTAAAATTTTATCCCGAAACTCGACGACATGATAGTAACGCTAAAATGACGATTTGGCGCTCCCTACTTCTGATATCACAATAAGATATGCATCGACAGATCAGTCATTCATGTTCTGTTAATAAACTTGTCCTACATCATAATTTCATTTTGAAACAGGATGGCGTAATAATTTTTTCTCTGCCCGCAGCCTAGTCTACGATGGTTAAACAAAAAATTTGAAAGGCCCGCTACTAGATAATTTGGTACTTTTAACTTTACTTTCCATATGAAACAAGAATGAAAAATCTTGCATGAAGAATAGATTATAAAAGCATTTCCCATGACTTGCAGAATTTTTCAACGAAATTGAGCTGCTTAATGCCGTAAAAAAAGTAAACATTTAAAAAAAGGCATAATACTTTTGAAAACCAGATTATAGTCCCTAACCGAAAAAAGTAGTTTAATTCTTTTGCGCAGTCCTGTATTTAATCTAAAGATTTGTATATCATTCTATACATAGTATGATAAAACTTAGTATAGTAAGAAAATGCATAACAGGTTGAAAATTTACCTTCAGCAATTTCTACCCCTATACGGAAACATGCTTGAATTATTTTGTACAGCCCTGTATATTACCAATAGATTTTTATATGCCGCACATATTAAGCTAAAATTTAATTAAGGGTAAAACGTGATTAAAACTACTGAAATGATACTTCCACACATTATTATCCCTGGGAGGTCATGTATTCACTTCTTTGCGTGGCCCAGTACATGGTTTTATTTATATTATACAAACATCTCTTAGTATAGTTCAGCTTGAAAGAGCATAAAAGCCTCTTTTAAGCCATTCACGCTGATACTCCATAAAGCTTACAAACTCTTTTGTGTAGCCTTGTATATGATCTATATAAGTTATACACACCGCATTGTAAGCAAAGGTTTAATTAAACTTAAAAACGCATGTCATATACAAAATCACACTTACAGCATTTATCGCTAATTGAAAGATACAGTACTGTATTCGAATTTTTTGTGTTTCCCTGTAAATGAACGATAAATGCTATGCATATCATGTTATACAACGAGTATTTTGTAGTAAGCCTCAGTTATATTGTATACCGGGTGTCCCAAAAAGGACTGACTGATTTTAAAATTTAATAACTTGCAAACGGTGACAGATATTAACAAAATTCTTGCAGCAGGGTTATGCATAAGGTCAAAAGTTTTATTACAGTGATTTTCAATTTTAGTTCGATTTACAAACAATAGATGGCGCTGTAAGCAATAGTCGCTAAATTCAGGCTCGATTTTTGGTACTTCGTGACCCGGATAATACATTTCCATCTCCTTTTTCTGCATGGAACAAGATAAAGGACCAAAAATCGAGCCTGTATTTAGCGCCTATTGCTTACAGCGCCATCTATTGTTTGTAAATCGAACTAAAATTGAAAATCACTGTAATAAAACTTTTGACCTTATGCATAACCCTCCTGCAAGAATTTTTTTAATATCTGTCACCGTTTGCAAGTTATTGAATTTTAAAATCAGTCAGTCCTTTTTGGGACACCCGGTATCAATTTCATTGTATTTGATGTAGTATAAGAGAACTAAAATACGCTGCAAACTGCTTATCCCCTGACACTATTAAGTAAAGGAATTCTTTTGCGGGGCCCTATAAATGAATAATAAGTTCTTTGGACTCCATATTGTCTAGAATGCGTGGTTAAATACACTTCATAAATGCATATCAATTTCATTATATTTGAAATGTCCAACATCATTAAAATAAACTTGAAGCAATTTTTCTCATTGAACGTAATGCATCGGGATATTTTTGACTGTCCCTGTAGATGAACTATAAATTCTACACACTTTTTTTTCAATAGCGATCGTGCTATTGTTAACGTCAAAAACATACAAAAATTTCAAGGAGACTCGAGTATATTTGCGAGTGTTAGAACTCGGACAGACTGAAGACAATCCAAATTCACAAACACTTTTAAACTATGTTGGAAAGTGTTATATACTATTATAATATTTTAAATTATTACAGCAACATTATAAGAAAAGAATAAATTAACACATTTTATCATTAAAATGTTGTTCTGTTTATAAAAGTTATACTTTAAGTTATTTAAATAACAAAGCATTTAAGTGGCCGACTACTGGTCCAGTGGTGGCCGAACACTAGAATTGAGTGGTCGACTACTAGACCTTTGCTACTTTTCAGTTTAACTTTTTATAAATAAAAACTATAATCAGTTTTTTTTAAACAATTGCTGAAACAGTAAAAGAAAAGTGTACATTAACATGTGTCACTGTTAAAAATATTGTATTGCTTTTTAAAATTACGCTTTGAGCTATATACTAAAAGAAAGTGCTTAAGTGGCCGACTATTGGTGCTTTTACCCTAGTCATAATTCTTATTTTTTAAATTAGGTAATATGTTATTCTTGAATAATAGACCAAAATTTTTTTTTGACTTGTTAAAAAGTCAAAAAAGCTCTCCTCGCCCCCCCCCCCCCCCCGCCCTTAAATTAAACCACTTAATTATCAACTTTGTATTTTTTTTTCACATGTTATACTTTTTTGGTTTTTGAGCTGATACATTATAAAAAGAAGAGTAACAAGTTCTTAAAAGAAAACAATGAAGCTGATACGTTAATATCAAGAGATTAAAAGATAGAGTTAAAGATTAGAACGCTGTGCATAGCGAGGCATTTAATTGATAAATGCTTAAGTTCTTATCTTTTGATACACAGGAGTAATTAACATAAAAGGAAAATTAAGATACATAAAGTGTAATTTAACACGTCAGTTTATCTGTTCCATAAGGTTCCTAATCTTAAACATGGCATATTAAGCAAGAGAAGGCAGAAATAATTTTCATTTCATGTAGTGATCAAATAAAAGAAAATATATCTAAAGTTCAGTAATTTTTTAAAATTATATTAGAGGATTTTAAGAATTAATGATATGATAGCTAAAACTAAGGATAAAACTAAAACAGGCTTTTAAGATAGAAATCGAATTTAGCTAATCTTCTTATTATCGGTCGAAAACGAAACCGAAACCGAAAATGTCCAAAGAAAATTTTTAAATAACTAATACATGCATAAATATATGATAATTACTAGTTAATTATACGTGCGATTATATGCGTAGCAAAAGGTGGCTCTCTCTCCCTCTGACTTTTATTTTCAAATAAAATAAATTAATTCATCAACGACAATGAATGATTTTTTTTATTATAATAATTTCATCTAATGAAAAAATGTTTTAAATATACACACCTCGATTTATCTTTTATAATGATTTTTGTAACTGATCACTTCTTAAACTAGAACTTTCTTAAAGAGTATTCGAAACACTTCTGCGATTTCAAACTAAAAAATTTCGATTACTGTTAAGTCTGAGGTTTTTAATGAGCACGTGAAAAGCGTCTTCAATGTTTATTCATATATGCATTGTTTGCTTTATAATTTCCACTCACATCCTGAGTCAGTCATGACTGATAATTATAAATGTTTCATGTATGAATGCATAAATGTTTGTAATACAACTCAAATCGATGAGTAATGTTGAAAATTACTGAAGGAAGAAACGAGATTTGTGGGATACAGATAGTTTCGGTAGAGTTTCGGTCCGGTCGAATTTTCAGCAACATTTTAGCCGAAAACGAATGTCCGGCGAAACTCAGATTTTGGGACGAAACCGAATTTTCGGTCCATCTCTAATTAAACCTATAATGTTGTATATATTTCGATCTACGACAAATGGCTTATAACATATTATTTTTCTAAGAATGAAACTGGAATATCTTTAACTTTTATTGTCCTACATTACTTTCCTTTTTTGTGGGAGATTAATTGAGTCGAAAACCGGGAAGAAGAAAAGGGAATAAAGTTTTCATCGAATACTACGAATTCTTTCGCCGAAAATGTAACAACCATGTCACGTTAGATTAAACCGCAGTTCTTTTTCTTCGTACTTTCTAGTCAACACGCAAAAGAAAATATGTAACTTTTGCAAGTATATCTCTTTTTATAGAAATAAAGTATAAATGAACTATACAAATCCTTTTCCATATTATTTAAGGGGCTATCTAAATAAACAATTTAGAAAATGGGTAACACAATCAAATGCACATTTTCAGAATTCATAATATTTCAGATAGACATGTATACAATATATAGATTGTTATACATACCGCATAGTGCACTAAAATTTATAGTTCAGCGAAAAACACATAACAGAACTGATAATTATTTTCTGGTAATTACCATATACTTAAAATGCAATGTACTTATATCTATTTCTTCAGGCATGTGTAGGAAGTTATTTACATTATATTCACGCCACAAAGTATAGTAAAATTTATTTCTGATGAAAAACGTGTAACACAATTGAAAACGTGCTTTCCGCAGTTTTCATTCATAGAAGACATTTCACCCAAATTATTTGTAATGTGCTGTAAAAGAAAAACACAAAATGTAGCATTTACTATAGAGAAAATATTATCGTGCATCTCACTAACGTATATCAATATAATTACTATCTCTCTATTCTAAAAAAAAGTAACTACCGCTGTCACCGCCGCCGCCGGTTTTGAGTTTTTTGTGACCAGAGGTCTTTCTCCGTTAATAATAAGAAAAATATTGCATACAAAAATACGAAAATCGGCGGTATTATAGAGAAATGTTTGATAAACACTCTGAAGTAGACAGTTTTCAAATCGAAGAATTATTTTAAGAGATATTTAAGGCTAAATTTGGACAAAGTCGTTCCATTAAAAAAGTTTTATAGGAGCAAAAACTATACATCGGAATTTAATCATTTTTATATTATTTTATACGTTATAATTTCCCGGTATGCAGATTGCAATTAGTTTTTAAATTTTACTCATCTTTTGAGCTTTTATTTCTATTTTAAATTCAAATTTTCGGCATTTCGAGAGATACGTTTTACTTATTTTAGAATATTGTACTAATTTAACCTGTTGCCAACTTTATAAATAGCGCAAACAATAATGTTTGCTTCAAATTAAAAATTTATTTACACGTGACTATTATAAACAGAAAAAAAAAAAAACATTTGGAAATAGAGTTAAATAGTTACGTATAAAAAGAAGGAACTTATTAAAAATTACGTCATAAAAACTATATTGACACGTGAATTTTAACAGAGAAAGGATATTGTAAAATAATAAATTCATTAACATGCGTTAGAAGTCTTAAATATTAGAAATTACGTCACATTTACATCACATTACACTTATTACGTAAAATGAACAAAAAATAATATTGGAAAACAGTTTAAATTTAAAAACTGCGCGAGACATTTATTTGATATTTCGAGATGATCTTCTCAACTATTTTTGTTCGGACAGCGCAAATAATATTTCATTTCTAACAAAAGTATTTTCACGTGAATATTAAAAAGAGAAAGAAAAGTTTGGTGCAAATTACGTGAGATTAAAAACATATTTAAAATTTATTTTATTTATTTATTTATTTATTGACCAACAAAAATACGACTTGTGTGCTTCACATGAGAGCCCGCTTAAAATGTCTTATTTAAAAGAACTTTCTTTTCGCTTTGTTAAAAAATACCGGAAAACAAAGACTCTGTTTACTTAATTCATTTTATATGAGCTTATTTCGAAATGTTTAGCTGATTTAATGTAATCAAAGAGGAAAATAGCCATTGTAACTTTTAACAGCAGCTGACTTTTCCTTAAAATTCCCCAATCAAAGAGAAATGAATAGAAACCCGTTTATAGGGAGATCGCCGCTGTTTTTTAAATTATAATTCAATTTTTTAAAATCTTTTTAAAGCCGATCAAATTAGCGTGTTTTTAGAAACTGCGGTGTCTGAACGGGGGTTGGCGAGCGTAGATCGTAGGGGGCCGAGCCCCCTAGTATTAGAAAAAGTACAACATCGTAAGAGCACACTTCAAACAATAGCTACATGCAGACAACAATGCAATCGAACTCCTATGTGTGTTTCTGTATATAAATGAACAATAAATGGTACGTAGGCTATTTTCTGTAGGGATATGTTATCATATACGTTATTAATGTATATTAATTTCATTATGTTAGAAATAATGTTGCATCGCAAAACCGCATTTCAAACAATTACTGCCTGCAGGCAGTAATGCAAGCAAATTTTTTGTTCATTTTTTGTTCAAGTAAGTTTTTTACCTGTAAATAAACTGTAAAATGTATGCATGCTAACTTCTGTACGAAGAACGTTGTGGTCCGTATGGATTTCACAATATTTGAAGCGTGCAACATCATTGAAATTTACTTCAAACAATTAATGCCCACCGGCCATAACATATCCGAAATATTTCAAGAGTCCTTGTAAACAAACTAGGGTAAAACCGCCTATTATGGCCCATATACCAGCGATGGTCCATTTAATATTTCAACGGCCTTAATGGCAAAACACACAATATTCAAATTGAACGAAAATAAGTGATATAATTGTCCTTCGACTGTTAGATTATGCCTTTGTTTCGAAAAATTATTGCACTTCACATTACCAAGAACTCCTTTCATCGAATCTTGTCTTTTTGTCTTTTTTCAGAAGTGATTTGCTAACAAAACATTTAATAAGCAAAGTTGAGTTTCGTACGGTTTGATAAAATTTTAAGAAAGACAAAGGAAGAAAGGTGAGTTGTATTGATTTCTAAAAAGTATAAGGAACGTGTAAACATATTGATATTATCAAGATAAGCTTATTAAGGTAGCTAGTGGGATGGGTCATTACTGGTGCTGTTTTATTATTACCACAGCAGTTATGGCCCACAGTTATTTTTAATACTTTATCGCTATGTGTTGCCATTAATTGAAGTAATGTTATCGAGTACAGTTATTTCTACATTTCGCACATTTGAACTAAATTATTTGAGCAGAAATTTATAATATTGTCTTCTTGTTGTTAATATTCACATTACGCCGTATTCCATATACTCACGACGTTCTTTTCTAAACACTAGAGGGCTCTGTCCCCTACGAGCTACGCTTGCCAACCCCCGTTCAGACAGCGCAGACTCTAAAAGTACACTAATTTGATCGGCTTTAAAAAGATTTCGGAAAATTGAATTATAATTTTAAAAACAGTGGCGATTTCCCTATAAACGAGTTTCTATTCATTACTCTTTCATTGGGGAATTTTAAAGCCAAATCAGCTGCTGTTAAAAGATACAATGGCTCTTTTCATTTTTGATTAAATAAAATCAGTTAAACATTTCAAAATAATCTAATGTAAAATGAATTAAGCAAACAAGGTCTTTGTCTCCCGGTATTTTTTAACAAAGCGAAAAGAAAGTTCTTTTAAATAAGACATTTTAAATGTATCGTTTTTAATTTGACGTAATTTTCACCAAGCTTTTCTTTCTATTTTTAATATTCACGTGGAAATACTTTTGTTAGAAATGAAGTATTATTTGCGCTGTCATAACAAAAATAGTTAAAAAGATCATCTCAAAATATCAAAAAAATGTCTCGCGTAATTTTTAAATTTATACTGTATTGCAGTATTATTTTCTGTTCCATTTTACGTAATAAGTGTGATGTGACTTAAATGTGACGTAATTTCTTCTATTTAAGGCTTCTAACGTATGTTAATGGATTTATTATTTTACGATATCCTTTCTCTTTTAAAATTCACGTGTAAATATAGTTTTTATGACGCAATCTTCAATAAGTTTCTGCTTTTTATAGCTAATTATCTATTTCTAATTTGAAAGTTTTTTCTGTTTATAATAGTCACGTGTAAAGAATTTTTTTATTTGAAGCAAACATTATTTTCTTCGCTGTTTTAACAGTTGGCAACAGTTTAAATTAATATCATTTTCTAAAATATGTAAAGAATATCTCTGAAAATTTGAATTTAAAATAGAAATAAAACCTCAAAAAATGAGTCAAATTTAAAAAATAAGCGCACCCTGCACACCGGGAAAGTATAACGTTTAAAATGATCTAAAAATGATTAAATTCCGATGTATAGCTTTTGCTCCTATAAAACTTTTTTAATGGAACGATTTTGTTCAACTTTAGCATTAAATATCTCTTAAAATAATTCTTCGATTTGAAAACTGTTTACATCAGCGTGTTTATCAAACATTTCTCTATAATACCACCGATTTTCATATTTTTGTATGCAATATTTTTCTTAATATTAAAGAAGAAAGACCTCCGGTCACAAAAAATTCAAAACCGGCGGCGGTGACAGCGCTAGTTACTTTTTTTATAATAGAGAAAAAAGGCATATTTGACTTCTTGTTTAGCTCAAAAAAGCTTTTGTTCGTTGAGTATAATCAAATACCGGTAAGTAAACAACACAATTGACATGTCAATTGGTTTATGCATTTGCTTACTATTTCATTGAGAGCTGACTAGCGTCAAATAACATCGTTCATTTACATTATAAATGCTAAAAAGGGCGTAGCGATTTTGTCGAGTTGACCATAGTGCCGATCGCATGCTTTTTTTTTTGCATTCGGACAATTTAAACAGGCTACCCTTAAGATACAAAAATACTATTTTTATGCACGTCAGAACTTTTTATGTGATTAGGCACACCCTTTCATATTTTGTGACTTTCTATGAATGCCTAGAGGTTAGAGGTCCCTAGAGAACGTCGTTGGCGTGGCCATCTCCGCTTCTTTATTTTATTGAGACTCCGATTTCCTTTGTTGATGATCGCAGAACGCTTGAGAAAGAAATGCCAGTTAAAGCATTTATTGTTTATCTTCGGGTAAAGCAAATATCGGCACGACGCCTTTCATAGTACACTGCATAGGAGGTGGCGCGGCGCGGATCTCGAGTCAAATTCGTTACCTCTTTACATTTGTTTGAGCTTTCGCAACTCATGTGAACGGTCTTGCGCACTATTTCTACTCCCACTGCCTCATGTGTGGGATCAAGAATTAAAACATTCAGGAAAAATAAAGGTTTTTCCTGCCATCAGCACAACGTTCTAGGCAACGTCAAGGTGTTTTTAGAAAAACGACCGGAAGTAAAAACAAGTTTTACCTAAAGTAAGATTTAAATAATTTCCGTTTTTATTTTAATTGTGAAATGAGTTTAGTTTCTAAAATCACATCTTAAAAATACCCTATTTTTATCTTTGAAAAATTGGCAGAGCACTTGTTATTTTGTGCTGTATACCGTTCTCCAAAATTCTGTTACCTCCAGCTTTTTGCTAGCCCATGGGCTAGGATAATGATAGTGGCATGATTTTCTTCAGATAGGTAATAGTAACTTGAATTTTTTTACGCCGCTGTCTTGAGATTGCACAGGGATTACCGGAAGTCATTACAAAAGCCAGTGGAAACGTCAGCGAAAAGGTCATTCGTAAATGTCTCCTGGACATCACTGAAGGGCATAAGAAGGGAAACTTTTTCGTAACCGTGCTTGATCCAAACAGCGTCTTCAACACTGACTATTCAGTCTTTTACTCCAGGATTTTGGCAGAAAAGGACACCAGGAGTGCCTATGAAATCGACCAAGCAGACTGTAGCTATTGGATCATAACTGTCAAGTTTACGTTTTTGGTTTCTGGAAGCAAATGGCACCTATTAATAAGTAAAAGTTTGAAGGATTCATACACAAATGATTCACAGCGCTCCGAGATCATGGAGTTTTGGTAATAGAAGCGACATTCGGATGATTGCGAAAACGTAAACGATAGGAAGTTTTTTCGTTTTTTGTATAGCGAAGAACAATGTTAAACCGCCGGTAATTTTGTTTGTGGACGGGAACAAAATGTATTTTATTTTGAAACAAGGAAACTTTATAAACCTCTACATATCAATTTGACCGTTTTATACCCAAAAACCAGACCGTTTTATACACAATCTTGAAACTTTAATGAGGCAGATTTTCGTCAGCCAAAAAGTAATTGTTACAAGGCTGTTTTTCGCTGGCGCAAAAAGAAAAATATCCACATAAAGTTGTAACTAAAGTGTGAATCGCTCAGTCCTGACAATCGCGCTAGAAACACGGGAATGACAATAAAAAGGGTTCCAAGGCAACATGACTTTATCCATTCGATGCAAAACGCTGTGGACTACTCAAAATGCAAGCAACACATCATTAACAGTGTTTAAAATTATTGCTAATTGTAATAAATCTTTGAACACCACGAAATATACAAAATCTATCGATTGAAGACTTGGGTGAGAATGTGGTAAAGATAGACGAAAATACTGATAACTAGCAAGTGAATAGTTGAAAGCTATATGCCGTTTTCATGAGCGTCTAGAGAAAAAAGCAAATATTCAAAGTAGGCTTTCGGAAACAGCAATGTACTTAGCAGAAGAAATTACCCATACCCAGTGGAAATCACGACATTTAAACTTAGCGAGAGCTCCAGTAACGACAACATCGAAAATATTATTGTGAATCTGGAAATTGTTCGGCACTAGCCGCAAACTACCAACAAAGATAGTTTTTCAAAGTCCGAAAATTCTTACGCTTTCTTCTTCACACCTGAAAATCGTCCTCATTGGTTAATCAAAATCCTTGACCGGCTGCAGAGTGCCGTAAGCGAAGGGAATAGTATGTCCAATAGAATGCCGTCCTGACATCGCAAAGATGGCACGAGCTGCAAAATGCCAACGATCAGGTGAAACAAAAAGTCTATCAAAAAGAAGGAAGCGAGAAAGAAAAATTGGTAAACCGAGGAGTACAGTAGACTGAGAAGTCCGATAAAGAAACTAAGAAGGCTAATTAAAGGGCAATGTTCAAAGGAGGCCAAAAATGATCACAACAAAGTGATTGATTTCGGTGGGCCATCACTGTTGATGTGAGGGGACATTACTGGTGTAAGGTGGGCCACCATTGGTGTTTTTAGACTTTTATGTAAAACAAATCATGCAAATTAATATATTTTTATTTCATTGATTTTCTTAACTCTTAATGGGACCAGGAAAGTCCCATCTCCGCCATGTTAAATTCACCAACTTTATGTACCTTTTTCTCTGAAATGGTGAAAGATAGGGGTCTAGATGTTTTAGAGTTTTTAGAATAACATGATTTACATATTTTAGCTGACCATTTTCTTTCTAACTGAAACTCAAAATTAAATATTAATTATTTATTGAAAGTCATTTTTAAATTAGCATTTTTGGTAAAATTTCACTGCAAGAAATAAATAAGTGTCAACAAATCATTAAATCCCTGTGTTAAAGTATACAATGTAACATAATATAAGTATTAAAAAAAATCTGAGTTCTTAAGTTTAATAGATATTGAAAAAAAGGAACATAAGGACGAAAAATCAAAGTTTTGAGAAAAAGCCAATTAAGGATTTCCATGGCCATTAAGCTCTGAAGTACTCTTAGAAAGAATGAATAATTTCAACACTTATATTTTATATATATAAACATGTGTGACACATCGTTGGAAAGATAAAAATTAAAACTATTTAATGATATAAAAAAGTAAACACATATTTTTTGGTCGAATTTTGCTTTTCCGGTCCCCTTAAAGTATTCGTCAATCCTTGTTTCTTGTATTTTAATAATCGCCATGACAAAAGTTTGCTTAGCGTAGTATTTATATTCTAAAAACCAAAACTATATGTCTATAACATGGCCATCACTGGTGGTTTTACCCTATATATGATATATATTTTATTTTCGTTTGGGAACATATTTTAATAAACCTCAATAAAATAACAATTTTGTGGTAATCTAAGTACCATTTCAAAAGTTAGAGTACGGGCAGGCACTATCTCCACATTCCCATGAAAATATCATCGTATTCTTTTAATAATTTTTCCCTCTGTTCCTCCTTTTGTATCTTTCACAATAAACTCTTAAATATTAAACATACATTTTATAACTAATAAGATTGCATAAAGTAACTAGATATGTCAACAATCTGCATTTTGGCTATTGAACTTTTGAAAAAAAATATTTTTACTATTACTAAAAATTAGGTCTTTTCTGCCTCCAGTTTCATATAAAGGTTTAAAAAAATAGATACAAAAATTAACAGTAATAAAAAGTTTAATATTTCATAGAAAATAATAATTAGGCTATTTATATTTATTAAAAAATATATACTTTGATATATTTGGCTAATAGACATCATTTGGTGGAAACATTATACGTATTTAATCAGGAAAATATACTTTGATAAATTTGGCTGTCAATCATTTGGTGTGAAATGTAAATTTGAAGTAAGTTTGGAGGTGTTTTTTAGTAAATATCATGGAAAGATATTATGTAACATTTACTCTTAAACACTCTTTTTTCATCGCCCATACTTTAGATTGTTTCGCCTAATATATTATTATAGGAAAGAAAATATATCGAAATTGCTTAAAATAAATCTTGGAAGGAGATTAAAAGAGAATGCTAAAGTTTAAATCTCTGTGTAGTGTTAAGCATTTATTTAGGAAAAGGCTTCAGTTCTTATCTTTTGGTACCCTAGAGAAATCAATTTAAAAGTAAGATGTGCATAAAGTGTAATTTAACCAGATAGTTTATATACATCTCAATGTTCCGAATTTTAAATGCAACGTAATTAAGCATGACTTCTGCAGGGAGCAATAAATTCGATCCCAAGCACTCATTACATAAAAATAAAAAAAAGTAACACAAGTTTTTTATTTTACTTATTTATTTATTTATTTTTATTTTATTCTTTGTAGATTGTGTGACAAGAATTTAACATAGGTTTTAGATACGAATTAGGGATATGATAATAATTTAAATTGTTTTATTGAAAAATAACGCCTAATATTATTATACTTTACCGTTAATTAGATAAAAATATTTTAATAATTGGTGGTTATGAGGTATCTCTTGGATTCACACATAAAATTAAACAGAAATCTAAATATTTAATAGTTTTTTTTTAAATATATTGTGCATTTAAGCTTGGTTACTTCTGGAAGAAATAATTCTAATCTCGGGTTAAGATTAAAACAACTTGGTAAGTGTGATCATAGATCGCACAAAGGGTTTCGTTTAATATTCCTTTCAAAACGTCTAGAACATTTATCTCCTTGGAACACCTTCTAAATTTTTGCAAACCCTTCCTAAGCTATCATAAAGCTTCAAACAGATTCGCCTTGTTATATTTCCTAATTTTGTTCGTGCCCGCCTTTCGAAATGCTACGATATATCTCATGACGAGTATCTGCCAAATTTAGAAAGTGCCCCCCTTGGGGGAGACGAAGTGGGATAATGGTCACCATGATTTTTGACGCGACATAATGTTTAAAATTTTTGTTATGTTTTATAAGCTATATTAAAGTTTCAAACAGATCGTCCAGCCAAAGCCGCCTCAAGACTACAAGCCAAACACGAGGTTTCGTGACGTCACGACGCGTGGCTTAGATCAGCCGTGAAGAGCACATGCGTTATTTAAAACATATTAATTCTTTCCTCTATATACCAACTTATTATCACAACATATGGGAAAAAAATAAAAGCGTATAGTTTAAAGACCCTAATTAAGTGCTTTTTAATCAATTTCGATCACTCGAAACAATAATAATAACGATAACACAAAAACAAAAATTATGAAATGATATCACTGTGTCAGTCAAAATGTGCACTTAATTAAAGTTACATTAAAGAAAAATGATTGGTTAATGAAAAAAAAAATCGAAGTATTAAATTTAATTTAGTGAATAGTTTTCATTATTTATTCTACTTTGAAATTTACAAAAATATCAATTATCTATTTTCTATATATTCTAAAACAAGACATTAATAAATATATATAAGTAAAATCTACAAATATGTATATAATATATATATAAACATATATATGTAGTTTTAAACACATAGAGAGAATTACTTTGCTTTCAATTATTTCATTTTCAAAAATAAATAAATAAATACCAATATTCTGTCAATCAAAACCCACATTTAAAATTAAATTAAAGTGGATGAAAAATGATTGTTAAATGAAAACAAATTCAAGTTGTATGCTATTTTTATTATTCATTGTGGCTTGAATTTATACAATAAATATCCTATTAAATATTTAGTGATTTGAAACATACAAAGGAGTATAATAAATTTAATATAAATAAATAGTAAAACTACAGAGTGCATGAAATTAGGTAACAACACAGATAAATTTTTCTTACTGTAAACTTTACTTAGCAGAAGTGGGTAATTTTCACATAAAATCGATTAAATTGAAAAAACACAAAGCTCTCGTAATAAAACAAAACAAGGTCATGAAACAGAAAATTATTATATTCTTAATTTTTGTATTATTTTAAGATATTATGCAAGGTACAAGCAATACAGTTTTTAAAAAGTGTACTGAAACCTGGTGAGAACAAAAGAAAGAAAGAAAACACTTTCATCAATTGGAATTGAAATATTCCTAACATATATTTATTTTGTTCAGATATTAAAAAATTAAGATTTTGGACTTTGTACTAGATATCATTAGAAAACTAATGATTTAAATTTCATTATAACAACTTAGTATTACATTGTTTTCAAAAGAAATTCTTCATACACGTTTTCCTCATAGCGAGTCAAGTTGAAATCATTTATTATGGACCAATTGGGGGTATTTTTTTAGACACCTTATAACATAAATAGAAAAACAAATAAAAGTTTGCAAACAAATACTCCTTTGCAACAAATCCATGATTTTTTCTACTATTATTCTACTAATATTTTTTCATAAAGTTGTGACCATCTTTTTGTGATACCCTGCATACAAATGTAAATAGTACCTGGTACGAAATTTATGCATGCATACAATATGTATGAAGTTTAGCACTAACCACTTATGCATTATTCGCGAATAATTTCTACCGATAGATAAAAGGTGGGTCCCAGAATGGTGCTTGCTCCGAGGACCTAGATAAACAAAGTCGGGTCCTGACTTCACAGAAAAGTAAATTTATAATTATGTAACAATAATTTTATTTATTGTTATTTTTAATTAAACGTTAAAAGTTATATAAAAACACACAAAATTTTTGAGAATTCGGAAGGGGGGGGGGATAAATTGTTTACTGTCACTGTAAAAATAAAGAGATTCAGACACATCATTCCCATATCCGTAATTGTCATATATAAGCATGCACTGTGTAACAAATATTATAAAATGAATTTTTATTAAGAGTTTAAGATTAAAAAACAGCAATAAATTAGTATGTATATTGATCGGGCTTTAAAAGAAATAAACAAGATAACAATGTTATGCATCCATAGAAATTATGATGAAAGTTTCTAGTACATTTAAATTTTTAAGTATGAAAATATCTATAAAAATACATAAATTTTGGTATCAAATTAAAGCGCAATCAATTCTGCCTACAGAATAATCAGAGTTATACTATTCTCACGACCAGTGTTTTCTAATAAAAGTCGATCATTAAAAGTCACTCTAATACGACAAAACAGAACAAATTAAAAAGATAGGAAGGTGTGACAAGTTATAAATTACATAATAATTAAGCTTGTAATTAAGACTTTTGGCTGAAAATGTTTTAGCATGATTAGTATCCAAGAAACTCAGTCTGACATAAATTTCAACTATCTGGTGCCAGTATTTCCGAGTAAATAAAGTCAGAAGTTTTAATCGAAATTATTGAATAGCAAGAAAGGTAAAGTTTAAACTAATAATATTTATGCTGTACTTACTGTATACAAAATTTCAGTGGTAAATTTCTGAGTAATAATAATTTTAAAGTTTTTTTTTTTATTAATTTGTTTAAATTAAAAGAACTAATTAAAATTTCCACTTGAAAATATAATAGTTGAGGTAGAAAAATATGTCGCATAGGACATTAAAATTTCAAACTGAATTGGCCGTATAGCTTCCAAATTATAAGGAGAAATGTGTTGGCCCGAACAGAGCTGTCTAGCTCTGGCACATATTAAAATGGAGCTATTTTTACATATTTATAAAGAATATAATTAAACAATGAAAACTTTATTAATTAATAACTTTTGTGATAATTCAACGATTCACACCATTCAAGCACCAATTTTAAGCAAATTACGATAGACAGGGAATGATATAAGTCTCGATACGATTTAGTGATTTTTGCCACTTTAAATTACTGCTGTTTTTGATATGAAACAGAAGTACAATAATATCGTTTTGTTTTGAAACACGTACACGGGATTGTTGACAATACGATACTGGGATTTAATAGTTAATTTATTTTAAAGAAGTTAAAAATAAAAGATATTCTGAACACAAAAAATAGAGCTAGTACTAATAAAATATAAGTAGTTAATTTGAAAATAAAACTTACCTTCAAAAGAATATGTTCTATTAGTTAAGTAAACAACACGTGCATACGTTACATTTTAATTCTAAACAACCAGATACAAGTTTCAAAATCTCGGCATTGGCGCCAGCCCCGGGTCGTTACGTCACATATGTGGGGGAATGAAATCGTGTCTGGCTTGATAGTCTTGAGAAGGCTTTGGTCCAGCTATATTTCCTAATTTTGTTCGCGCCTCTCCCTCTACCCCCCCCCCCCTCGAAATGCGACACGCCATTCTTCTTTATACTTTTTTATCATGTGTTATTATTGAAAATAATCATGGCATTGCATTAAATTCTTATTAATTTCTTTTTGTACAACTATGTTTATTGTGATTGGTTGTTTAATGTAGCTTTCTTTCACGGCCGCCAATTCTCCGTCATGGGCCTTGCAAAATCTATAAATACCTGTAAATTTTCTGTTTTCTTTCAGTATGTTTGTGTAATTGTTCTTGTTAATATCAAATATACTCAATTCGATCCATGCCTTTATGTCTGCCTTTTTATTTATTTCAACAGCAGAGCGTGGTTCTAGCAAGTGTTGAAATGAGCTGCGAGACATACTGACGCCGTTAATTTTCTGTTTTTCATTTCTGCTGGGATTTTGAGTGAAAAAGATTTTATCTTACTTTTTATATATTTTATCGAGCAGAATGGATTCTTCAAAAGATGTTTACGGCATCCCTCTTTTTGAAGGTGATGGAAAAGTTTTTTCGGTATGGAAACGAAGAGTAACGGCAATTTTTGCTGCTAAAGAATTGGAAAAATTCCTGGAAAATGAAGCGGCTCTAGACAATGCCGCCGATGTCGTGAAAGCAAAAAAGGTTTACGCTTTATTATTATCATTATTAAGTGATAATGTTCTTGCATCACTTCAAGATGAAAATACAGCTCATAAAATTTGGAATAAATTAGAACGCACTTATGATACAAAGCGTGCAGTGAATCAAATTTTAATTCGGAAGAGATTGGCAACGATTAAGAAAGATCGTACAGTTTCTATGAGAAATCACATTGATGAAATAAATAAATTAATTTCGGATCTTAAGCTGTCTGGGGCAGAAGTTAATGAAACGGATACTATTGTTTATATTTTGATGACTTTTTTCAGGAATTTGAAAATGTTAAGATTACTTTAGAAAACCAACCGAATTCTGTTTTGACATTAGATTTCGTGACACAAAGATTATTAGATGCTGAAGCACTTCTTTTGGATTCAAAGAAAGAAAAAGTATATACTAAGGCTGCTCATGATAATACTGAATTTGTGTCGACTCGCAAAGAATTCTTTTGCAAAATTTGCAACTCTAAAGGGCATGCAGCGAAATATTGTAGAAAGAAAATTACTTGCCATTCTTGTGGAAAATTCGGACACATAAAACGTAACTGTAAAGCTGTTAAAAATTCAAATGAAGAAAAATTTGCCTCTTCAGCTGTTTCTTTCGTTGCTGGAAGCATTAAAAGGAATGAATTTATAGTAGATTCCGGAGCAACTTCCCATATGTGTTCTAATGAGAATTATTTCGCATCCTTAGTACCTTCTTCAGGAACTATTAAATGCGCATCAAAAACAACGAATCTAGAAATCAAAGGTATTGGAAATATTAATGGAAAACTGTCAAATGGAATGGAAATTACTTTAAAGGATGTGCTTTATGTTCCAGACTTAAACGGGCAACTCATTTCCGTTAGGAAAATTGAAAGTGCAAATTATACAGTTATTTTCAAGAATCAAAAAGTATTTATCGAAAAAGGGAGAAACCGTTTTTACTTCGGTGAACGTGATTTGAATGGACAATAAGTAAGTGACTTTGTCCCTGTTTACGAAACCGTTCTTACTTCAAAGAAAAATCATTGTGATATCTGGCATCGCAGACTTGGTCATCCGAGTGACAAAGTATTGAAAGATATGAAGCTTCCGGTACCTGATTCTTTTTGTGATATTTGTGCTCGGGCAAATTAGAGTGCAACACCAATGGGAAGAGGACCAAGAAAAAGAGAAACCAAGCCAATGACTTTGATTCATAGTGACATTTGTGGACCTATTTTTCCAACAACCTTTTCTGGCGAGTGCTATTTTATGACTCTTATCGATGATTTTTCTCGTTTTACTGAAGTACGTTTACTGAAACATAAAAGTGAAGTCTCAGAAGAATTAAAAATGTTCTTAAAATCCAACCCTACAGTGAAGAAAATTAGATGTGGTAACGGGAAGGAATATTTTTCTAATGATTTAGTGAATTTTACTAGAGATCTTGGTATAGTGATCGATCCCGCTCCTCCATACACGCAATCTTTGAATGGAGTAGCTGAACGCGGCAATAGGTCGCTTCTGAATATAGGACGTGCTTTGATTGCTGAATCAAATTTACCAAAGACTTTTTGGGGTCAAGCTATCCTTTCAGCAGCTTACTTGAAAAACCGAATGCCAAGCAGCACTATTGAGAACAAAACTCCGTACTTCCTGAAATATGGAGAAGAAGCCGATTTCAAGCACATACGTGTTTTTGGATGCAGTGCTTACATGTTAATTCCTTTCGTACATCGAAAGAAGCTTGACGATAGGTCTAAACAAATGATCTTCATTGGTTATTCTTCAATGGGATATAGATTACTAGATCCTGAAACGAAACGCATAACTGTATCAAGAAATGTGAAATTCGATGAAGAGAAAAAGGAAAATGTTCAGTCGAAACAATACATTCTAGAAAATTCAGAACCAGTCGATAATGAAATTGATCCAGATGTTCTAGAAAATACGAGTGATGAATTAGATGATCCTGAAGAGAAAGAAGACAAAACAAGAAAATCTGAAAGATTTAAAAAGCAACCTGTACGGTATACAGATCCTGAAGTTTACGAAGCATTACTTTGCCAACAAGAAACATTAACGTTTGATGATATCAAATCCCTCCCTAGTGATGAGCAACGCTTGTGGAAAGAAGCTATGGACGCGGAGATTGAAAGTATGAAAATCAACGATGTCTGGGATCTTGAAAAATTACCACCTGACAAACGACCTATTTCCTGCAAATGGGTATTTACCATCAAAAGAGATGGTCGACATAAGGAGAGACTCGTAGCTCGTGGATTTATGCAAAAAGAAGGGCTAGACTATAGTGAAACCTTTTCCCCTGTAATAAGTATGCCAGCTTTACGTTTGGTTCTTATTTTGATTTTAAATGAAGACTTATATGCATTTGTGTTAGATGTTAAAACAGCGTTCCTGAATGGTAAGTTAAATGAACTTGTTTTTATGGATCAGCCGCAAGGCTATGATGATAAAAGTGGGCGAAAGTGTAAACTTAAAAGAAGTTTATATGGTCTAAAACAAGCCCCACGACAATGGTTTGAAAGGTTTCATGAATTTATTTCAAAGTTAAAGTTTAAATCTTGTGATAATGAACCTTGTATTTTTATTCGGTATAATAATGATCATAAAATAATTATTGCTTTGTATGTAGATGATATGCTAATTGCAGGTTCAGATGTAAATGAAACTAATGTAGTTATTTCCCTATTACATAACGAGTTTCACATGTCAAAATCGGAAAGTGTTTCAGAATTTCTAGGTATTCAAATGAAATTCAATTCTGATAGTTTAATAATGGATCAAGAGTCTTACATAATTAAATTGTTAAGTAAGTTTAATATGCTAGATTGTAAACTCAGCGACATTCCTATTTCTCCTAAGTCCACCCCATCTGATTTCAAAAATGGTAAACCTTTTAATGGCCCATATCGTGAACTTGTAGGTTGTTTATTATATTTAGCTTATATTTCTAGACCTGATATTTTGTATGCTATTAACTGTTTAAGTCAATTGCAAGAAAATCCTACTGAAATTGCATGGAAAGCACTTAAGAAAATCTTAAGATATTTAAAAGAAACATTGTCTTTAAAACTTGTGTATAAAAAGCAAAATTCTGATCCTAAATTATCCATGTATGTTGATGCTGATTGGGGGGCTAACACAAATGACCGCAAATCAGTAACAGGTTATATTTTAATGTTTTGTAACATGCCTGTTCTGTGGTGTTGTAATAAACAAAAATCAGTTGCTTTATCATCAACTGAAGCTGAAGTCATTGTTTTAACTAAAAGTTTGCAAGACTTGTTATGGTTTTAAAATATTGCTAGTGAAATTGTAAATATTAAGGATTTAGTAATTTTTGAGGATAATCAATCATGTATAAAATGTATCAGTAATGAGAGTAATTATGGTAGAATGAAACACATTGATATCAAATTGAAATTTGTTCGCAATATTATAAAAGAAAATAACATCAAAATTGAATATGTTCCTACGAATATGCAAATTCCTGATTTATTTACAAAGGCATTACCTAAAGTTAAATTTTATGAACTATTATTTCTTTGTTGTTTGTACAAGTAATGTTTAAATTGTGTCATATTATTATTAATGATTGATTTCAAGAAATTTCTTTGTTTTCTGATGTAATGCTAGATTATGGGCGGGTGTTGAAAATAATCATGGCATTACATTAAATTATTATTAATTTCTTTTTGTACAACTATGTTTATTGTGATTGGTTGTTTAATGTAGCTTTCTTTCACGGCCGCCAATTCTCCGCCATGGGCCTTGCAAAATCTACAAATACCTGTAAATTTTCTGTTTTCTTTCAGTATGTTTGTGTAATTGTTCTTGTTAATATCAAATATACTCAATTCGATCCATGCCTTTATGTCTGCCTTTTTATTTATTTCAACAGTTATAAAGTATCTTAAAGTTTAAAACAGATCGCATTGTTACATTTCCTACTTTAAATGAAATCGCGGTCTGTTAGTTCCACATTCCATCACCAGGGAACGCACTCTATTCTTAACAAAAGCGTATCTGAACGGAACTCCTTTACACAACATATCAGTAGATATATTACTCGAGGGAGTGACGGTCTTCAGCAAGAATTTAAGATGCTTGTTGAAATTACTATTCGGGAATAGTGGTAATTTAACTTTTGACATATTTATATTTAATAAGTTGCATGTATCTGAATACTCCGTCAAAAAAAAAAAAAAAATAAACGCACCTGAAACGGTATGAAACAAAAAGGTAAAAAAAATATATATATTTTGCCCCTCCCCTCTCCCCACCTGCCCGAAATTTCACGCTCCCTTTTTTATAAAATTTTTCTTATGTGTTATAAACTATCTTAAAGTTCCAAACAGATCGCCTTGTTAGATTTCCTATTTTAAATGAAATCGCGGTCTGTTAGTTCCACATTCCACCACGAGGGAGCGCACTCTATTCTTAACAAAACTGTATCTGAACGTAACTCCGTTAAACAACTTATCAGGAGATATGCTAGTCGAGGGAGTGGCGGTCTTAATCAAGAATTTAAGATAATTGCTGAAATTACTATTCGAAAATAGTGGTATGAATACTTGTAAACTTTCTGATAATGAATAAGTTATACTTCTCTCATAGCGCTGTTCAGAAACCCCACGCAAATTGTTAGATTTCCTAATTTAAATTATTTCGTGATTAAAAAAGCATATGCCTCCATTTTAATCTACGCATTTGTTAGAAATGAAACCGATTAATTAAATAATAATTAATATCTCAGCTTGTAATTAAGTTAGGAGTTTGAACTGGGTATGTATGAAATCGGCAAACAATTTCGCATCCTGATGCCAGAAAATTGAATCTAAAAATTTAATATCTAAAAAGTTTAAATTTCGTATTAAAATATTCTATTATGGAAAACCGCAAGCACCGTCATCTCTGACACCTGCTTCGCGCGAAAATGAAAGCTCTTTTCCTTGTCTTCCCAAATAAGTAAATTGATTTTTTATCGATTGATTTTTAGTGGATATTTTCACTTACACATATCGCAGAAGTATGAACTTTATACCAAAATAAAGTAGATTTTTTTCCGCGTCTGTCTATATCTTTTACAAATTTCTCGGACCAATACTTTTGAGATGGGATTTTGAATTAAAATGTCCACTTCATTTTTCGGCTTAATTTCCTTCGTGGTAACCGTGCATCCGCTGATTTTACTGGCAAACCTATGGAGAAACACCGACGAAATCGAGAAGGTGCGTTAGTACCTGCGTTAAAAAGGTTAATTGGTTAATTTTAGAAGTTAATTAGCCCGTAATTCGGTTAATTACCGATTTTTTCAAAATTTTATGATTTGTCATTTGATGTGAGTTGTTCAGCTATAAGTATTCAAAATTGCAAGTCCCCAACATGTACAATTTCTGTGAACGGGCTATGTGACTGACAGACGGACAGACAGACAGACAGACAAAGGAGTGAGACGAATAGGGTTTCATCAGATGAACGAAACCCTAAAAATGAAGCTTTTTGTCTGAAGTTTAATATTGCTTTTGCAGATATTATAAAATAAATTTTAAGAATTAATTATGTAATAATAATAAAACTTTTACTGTTTAAAATAATGCTTTCCGTTATTTTACTTTTTGTATGTAATATTTTGATAATTTTTGTTAAAAAACACAAAGGAGGAGCTGTCGCAATTTCAAAGGTAAAATCTTAAGAGAGAGATTAGAAATTATTGAAAATATCTCTCTATTCTAAAAAAAAAAGTAACTACCGCTGTCACCGCCGCCGCCGGTTTTGAATTTTTTGTGACTGGAGGTCTTTCTTCGTTAATATTAAGAAAAATATTGCATACAAAAATATGAAAATCGATGGTATTATAGAGAAATGTTTGATAAACACGCCGATGCAGACAGTTTTTAAAACGAAGAATTATTTTAAGAGATATTTAATGCTAAAGTTGGACAAAATCGTTGCATTAAAAAAGTTTTATAGGAGCAAAAACTATGCATGGGAATTTAATCATTTTTACATCATTTTATACGTGTGAAGTTCCCGGTGTGCAGATTGTATTTTTTTTTTTTAATTTGACTGATTTTTTGAGGTTTTATTTCTATTTTAAATTGAAATTTTCAGCATTTCGAGAGATATTTTTTACAGATTTTAGAAAATGGTTTGCTTCAAATTAAAAATTTATTTACACGTGACTATTATAAACAGAGAAAAAAAAAACATTTGGAAATAGAGTTAAATATTTACGTATAAAAAGCAGGAACTTATTAAAAATTACGTCATAAAAACTATATTGACACGTGAATTTTAAAACAGAAAGGATATTGTAAAATAATAAATTCATTAAGATGCGTTAGGAGTCTTAAGTAGGAGAAATTACGTCACATTTACGTCACATTGCACTTATTATGTAAAATGAACACAAAATAATATTGCAAAACAGTTTAAATTTAAGAATTTCGCGAGACATTTACTTGATATTTTGAGATGATCTTTTCAACTATTTCAGGGCAAATAACATTTCATTTCTAATAAAAGTATTTTCAAGTGAATATTAAAAAGAGAAAGGAAAGTTTGGTAAAAATTACGTCAGATTTAAAATGTCTTATTTAAAAGAACTTTCTTAATAAATTCATTAACCTGCGTTAGAAGTCTTAAATAGGAGAAATTACTTCACATTACAGTTATTATATAAAATGAACAAAAAATAATGTTGCAAAACAGTTTAAATTTAGAAATTGCGCACGACATTTATTTGATTTATTTATTTATTGAACAACAAACATATGACTTGTGTGCTTGACATGAGAGCCCGCTTATAAGCCAATGACCAATATCGCCAAATTATATAAATCGCCAAACCACTCTCCAAATTATACAAGTTGATGTAATTTTTATTTTAAATAACGAAAGAACAAATAAATTAGTATAAAAATACAAATACAAATAAAACGTCGAAATAAAAATCACTTGATGGCGTAAACACATGTAACTTCCTTACAGTCCAGTGAATGTGACATTTACGATCAACTATCATTGGCATTTAATCTTAGTCTGGCGATAGATATTTGGTCGATGGGATAACCAAGTAGTACCGTTATAATTTACCACTCGAAAAATAAATAAAATGCTAACTGGCGAGTTAAAAAAAAAGCTATTGGCAGGATTTTAACCCAGCTAACATAAAAGTACCAAGAATTCTTTGCAATCATGGCAAGTTTTATGTAGTTTTACTCGAGAAACTAACTTTGATTCTTTAATCAAAATGGAAACCTTTCTTATGAAAAACGAAGGAACTATTGATGATAGTCACATGACTTAGGCTATTATTATAGAGATTGTTTTCAATTCTAAAAACAGGGCAAAGAATAATATTTCCTAACGATTAAAAATTTATTTACACATGACTATTAAAAACAGAAAAAACCCCTTAAAATTACTATTAAATGAGTACGTGTTAAAAGCAGGAAAATATTGAAAATTATGTCTTAAATTGTATTCACACGTGAATATTAAAAGCGAAAGGAAACTTTAAAATAATAAATACATTAATATGCGTTTAACCCTTTCAGGGGCAAGTTACTTCTATTCGTAAAATGTTGAAATCAGTGAATGACACCAGAATTTATGATACCAGAAATTTCGAAATATAAAAATGCTTTTGTTCACTTACTTAATAAAAGGAAAATTTTCATTCCAATATTCTGGTGCCAATATGGCATTTAAGAGTTAAAATTAAATGTTCCAAAAAAGAACCACCGCTCTTGAAGGGGTTAAAGCAGTAAATTGTAGTAATTGTAGTAAATTGTATTATATCAATCGTTTTATAACGCTGTTAAGAAATACCGGTCGGCAAGGACTCTGTTTACTTAATTTATTTTATTTTAGCTTCTTTTGAAATGTTTAACTGATCTTCTTTAACCAAACACAATAACAACTACTGGATGTCTTAACAGCTACTTATTCGGCATTAAATTTTCGCAATCAAAGGGAATTTAATGGAAACCCGTTTACAAGGAGATCGCTATAGGTTTTTTCATTATAATTCAATCTTGTCTAATGTTTTAAAAACCGATCAAATTAGCGCGCTTTTAGATTCTGCTGTGTCTGAACGGGGGTTGGCGAACGTAGCTTGTAGGGAGCAGAGCCCCCCAATATTCTAAAGACATTTTTCTGCTTTAAATCAAAAACCGTTTAACTTCTACCTCAAACTGTTTTTAGCACATTCTTACTACATGTATTTAATACGTTTAATTTTTTTTCAGGGAGATTAATAGATATATAGAAGACTTTTTTAAGTAGAAGGCGTTTTTAAAATGTAACATTTTTAGTCATTTATGTGTTGTACTAGAAAAAAAAAATGGCGAAGGAAATCAAATTGATAAACCGTTGAGTTGACGCACATGTACAAAATTTTACAACGAAATTGATATTTCTTAAATTCAGTACCGAAGTAGATAATGAGCAACCTTCCTCGTGGTATCACATTGATAACGCTAACGGGTTCAAAGATGCACAAATACATGCCATTAAAAATTCCTTATGGTCTTATATAGTTACTGTTTGGTTTTATTTTTAGATTTGACCAATATCTTTAATGCATTAATTTTAGTTTTCACTTTAGAAAAAAAAAAGTTTAATTAGTGATAAAATGAGAAAATTATAGCTGAAATCATGTCAATACCAAAATTGAAAACTTCCTTCGAAAGTAAGCATGCTAACATAAAAATATAATTCAGAGTATAATTCAAAATATAAAGATAAATAATAATGCAAATTACCGTTAGCTTTTAATATAATTATTCCTTAAAATAAAGTATAACTATTTGCATAGCTGCCAACATTTTTTCAGCTTTTCTATTTTTTTATGTGATAATTACGAATTTTAAAGCTTTTCATTCCCTTTTCAAACATTTTGTAAACAAAATTTATGCTCTTATTCTCAGAAATAAAACTTACTTGATAATGTAAACATACACGATATTCATAAGTACGAAACGTGTCAAAGAATTAAAAAAAAAAGTAATAAGGTATATAACGGTAAAAAAATATGAGAATAATGAATAATGAGAGCTTTTCTTAAAAAAAAAAAGAATACCATTCGAGTCTTAATGTCTTAGAAGACACCTTGAATTCCACACAACTTGAATTTCCATAAGGACTTTCGGATATTTCACTTAGGAAACTTTTAAAGAAAAAGTTTTATTTTTAATCATTTTCCCAATTTTCTAAAGAAATACTTAAACTGTCATTGTTTATTTTTACACGAAAACAAACAAACAAACAAACAAATATCACAATAATTAATTTTAAATAAACAAATTTTCATTTAAATAATTTTAAAAAAAACATTCTTTGGGTTTTACCATATCCAATATTTATGAAATTTAAAATTTACTTTCCTTATATAAATGCTTTGTAAAAAAGAAAAAAGAATTAATCGTCTTGTTAAAAAAAATAGTTAACGAGTATGAAACGCGTATAAATAATTTAAAAATATATAATAAACGTAATATGTTAAGGAAGGAGAGGGAATTTCTTAAGAATTTTTTCCTGATTTCTAAAGAAATACTTAAACTGTCATTGTTTATTTTTACACGAAAACAAACAAACAAACAAATATCACAATAATTAATTTTAAATAAACAAATTTTCATTTAAATAATTTTAAAAAAAACATTCTTTGGGTTTTACCATATCCAATATTTATGAAATTTAAAGTTTACTTTCCTTATATAAATGCTTTGTAAAAAAGAAAAAAGAATTAACCGTCTTGTTAAAAAAAATAGTTAACGAGTATGAAACGTGTATAAATAATTTAAAAATATATAATAAACGTAATATGTTAAGGAAGGAGAGGGAATTTCCTAAGAATTTTTTCCTGATTTTGCACTACAGTCCTTAAAACTAAAGCGAGGTCTTCAATCTGAATTCATACGCGACCTTTTTTTTTTTACATGCGAAATTTTAGAACAAAAGTAATTAAATGAGTGCATGGAAGAAGACCCAAGAAATTAAAAATTTTACAGATTTGAGGAAAAAGCTATTAATGGCCATTGATTAGCGATGTCCCGAGCATCTAGTACAACAGAGATCCTCCTACCGTTCTTAATTATCCTCATCATTTGTTTTCCTGCTGAACATTGACGAATTATAAAAAAAAACTGGTTAGTTCGGTAAAGAAAATTACATTATTTTCAGTTTATCGTTTTAATTTTTTATTTAAAAGAAACAAACGTGTATATTATAAAATTGCAATTTGAACACTGGGAAATCATCAATCATTCCACATAGGTCCTTATCCAATAACAACAACAACAACAAAAAATTCCCAAAATTTGTAAAGGTTTTTCTTTAAACGATCTTTTTCATCCTTTTCTTTTCAGAGGAAAACAAAATTACAAAATACTTTTATATAAGCACCATTGTGCAACTTTTTCCTGATAAACATGTATTAGCAATGAAGAAATTTGCAAAGATATAATTTTTTATTAAATTAAAATAATTTTGTATTTCATATATATAAGAATTTTAAAAGTTTGCTTTTCCTGCTGAAATACGTGGGTGCTTCAATAATTATTATCCCTAGTGTATATAAAATATTTGTACTGCGATGGTTGTTGTGGAATATCGAAGCCTGATGTCTTAGTTGTCTATATGCTCAATTTCAGAACCGTAGCTTCTATATTTACATATTTTAGGAGGGAGGAGGGAAAGGGGAGTGGGAATTAAAGACTGATTTTTAGCTTATGGGGCTAGTTTTGTGACAATGGATGAAACATAACTACTGTCGTTTGGAGAGATCATGGTGATGTAGCCAAATCTCATTCACTGACACAAATGTAGCATCATAATCTCCAAACCAGCATTTCACCATCATCCTCCCTCCTAAAAAATTCTCTCAAAAAACTCTTTAAACCTCAAAAAAGGTCTTTAAAACTTCACCTTCCCTCCAAAAGACATTAGGCTTCGATATTGCACATCAACCATCGCTGTACAAATATTTTATATACACTAGGAAAATAATTATTGAACCACCGACGTACTACTGCAAAAACAACGTACACTCTTATTCCAAATAACAAATTGTAGTTAATAAAATAAACAAACATAATGTTAATAAATATGAAACATAGCAAAAAAAAGTGTTAAAAACATGTATTTTTAAAAATGTAACAAACTGTAAAATGTTAAAAAAGAAATTATAGTACCAGATTTTTTTTATCCATTATTGTTCTAACGATTGCGACGAATCCCTGAATTTTACGCAATTTGAATTGAGATGAGAAAGCGTGTTGTTATTGTGCTTTCACATTTATTGAAATGTGTAAACAGAAAATAAAACATATTTGAAAAATAGAGAAAGAGAAAAACGTTTCTACTTCAAGAAAAGAGGGATCAAGGTTTAAATTTTTGAATATGATCAGAATGGTTTGAGTGTGTTTCTGTTCATTTATATGCATTACATAAAAGCTAGAATTTCGAGGAATAAAATGCATATTGCAGAAAGAACTTGAAAGTAAAATTCCGGAATTTTCATGTCGGATATTTTCCTGTGAAAAACATATAATTAAAATTTCTTCGAAGCTCTGTAATATGCTTTCTTATGCTAACCCTTTATGCCCCGACGGTACTTTGAAGTACTATTAAAATAACTTGTTATAAAATTAATTTAATACATCGATTAGTAGTAATACAGTTTAGAATGAGTTATAAATACTTTATCTTGTTTCAAAAGCATTACTGGTTGCACAAAACAAAAATATTTTTAAAAGAATGATGATTTCTTTTATCTTTGCATCTTTTCAGCTTTCGTGGCGTTGAAACAGGGGGGGGGGGGGGGGGAGAAGTTTCAGTTCGGAAGTATGTCTATATTCCTATTGTAAAAACATTATGTTTCTACATTTCCTAATTCTACAAAATACCAAAAACATATTTTAAATAAAATATTTGAGTGGAGCTATAAATAATGCACAAAATCTCTATAAATTCAAATTTAATGAATTAATTTTAATTGACAAAATGCTTCTAAAATTTATTAAATGATTGTATAAATATTCTAATGTAGTTTCAAAAATTCATGAAAAAGGCTGATCAAGAAACAGAAGCGAAGCAATTAGTATTGAGGAAAAAAATAATAATGAAAAGACATTTCACAAAAGATTTAGGAAACGGAATTATGATTACGGAAATCAAATCAAATCGTATTATCCAAAAAGCAATTTTATGGACAGAACTCGCGAGTGATTTGAAAAGCATAGAAATGGTGATAAAGGAAGAGGCTTGTTAGATATACAACTGAGAGAAGTAGAAAGACAACATAAGAAAGAATCCTTAAAACTTCAGATAAAAAAAACAGAACTTAGAAAGTGAAAGATTTCAACGGGATAAGTTTGAATTGCGTAAACAAAATATTGGTTTTATCTATGCTTTTGGTGTAAAAGGAATCGTGATCAACATGAACAATTATTAGATACTGTTAATAAATTTGATTATTATGAAAAAAAAAATGAAACTGTATTTAACAGCAGAGGTGATAGATTTGAAGAAGAAGTATGAACAATTTCAGCCATGAAAAGAACATTGTAGAATTAGACGCTTAACAGTCTCTAAGAGAGCTGATGCTTATTTTATTTTTTGCTTTGTTTTATCTTATCTTTTTAAGGCCTGTTGCATCCAAATTCTATTAAATGAAGTAATAACTGACGAGGTCGTCAGTATCGTCAGGACGGCCGAAAATGTAGAAATGAGAAAGAACAGCAACGTTCAAACGAAAAGTATCAACTCAATGAAATATAACAATCGCGGCTGCGATAAATTCATGAATAAATACGAGTTTGCGATACGAAAATGGAATTGGAAGAGCAGTAAAAGGACATCGGCAGAGATTGGTTGGTGAAAGTTGGAACGCAAGGTTTAAAAAGCTTGCAAAGCTTAATTGTAAGGAAAGATAAGCAAAAGTCCATTCTTCATATATAGTTTAATGAAAAGGTAAAAGGCTGTTATTATCGTTTGTTAATGATCTATTTATGTATTGCCCTCCTATCTGTATATACTAAGTCTCATTAAATGTTTGCGTTTGTCGTGACCATAATTGATCCTTGTTGTGGTAAAGTTCTAAAGTTTTGACATCGATTTTCACACACACACACATATTATATGTAGGTGTCTGTGTATTCTATATATTATTTATATCGTTCAACTTGAAGACGGCTGTTACGATGCAAAAAATGGGAACGTTACAACAGGAGCATTTGGAGTTTGCTTATAACGTTAGAAAAACGCAACAAACTTGCAGTGCAAGACTGCTACCACTTGTTCTCAAGCGGTAAATACTAAAATTGAAATTATGATATCATATCTCGAAATTATATAAGAAATTTGAGCAAATGGAACAATAATTCTTTTGAGAAAGAAATTTTCGTGTTGTGGCACTCTTCTTTTAAATGAACAGTATAGCACAAATTTATGTTTATTTTTATGTTAACCGTTAATATTTTAGAAAGAGAACTATATTAATGTTAAAGAAAAAGCCTCTGCTAAAGCAAGCGATTTGTAACAGAATAATTATACTTCCTATTTCAATTTAGTAAGTATAAGTTTAGTAATACATAAAGACCAATCCTTAGTTTTATAGTGAAGATTTAGTACACACCATTATAATTACCAATTTTAAGAATGGTTTGAAAAACGTTTAAAAAACGATTTCGATAGCTAGAGAAACATTTTATTATAAAATTTCAAAACGTATACGAATCCAACTCCGTTTTGACAAAGTTATTCTTTTCAAGCAATTCCAAGAATCTTTTCATGGTATTTGTTAGAAATGATTTAGCGAAAAAAACCTAACTTTTTTTGCTTTTCTTTAAGATGTTATATTTTTTCAAGTTTTTAAAAATCTTGTGATGTTCAAGGTACTGTGGTAAATACTAGTTACTTCTTTTCTCATTTCGATCGAAGACGTAATCTATCGTTTTCTTTATTTCCATGAATATTTCAAAAATATGACCGTTTTAACTGAATAAAATTTTACCCTTTTTAATGAATAAAAATAACTTCTATAGGTCAAATAATAGCTGAAGAAAAATTTCTTTATGAAACTTTAAAAGTATACGTAACTCCGTCTCCTTTGTGTTACAAGTATTCTTATCAAGTAATTCCAGTGATTTTTTTAGTTATTTTATTTTAGAAATTCTAAGAAATTTTATGCGTCTGTAATAGATTTTTCTTTTGTGATTTTTATCAAACAATGTATTAGAACATAAAAGCAATCCATCTTCTCATTTAGTTCTTTGTGTTATAGAAGAATACGAAACAGTTTTTTGAAAGAATCATTATGGCTCTTTTTAACACAGATGGAGTGAGGACATTTCTTTATAATATATCTAAAGTACACTTGAGTCCAACACTTTTGTAGTAAAATTATTTTTATCAAGCAATTCCTGGAACTTTCTGTTCGCGCATGTTGGAAAACGTGTGACATTGTTTCGAACTTAAAGGGATATTTCTTTTCTGAATTTCATTAACAAAACGATAGAAGGAAAAGTGAATCAAAATAGTTCTTCATGTTTTGAAGAAACATGATACATTTGTATAACAAGTCGAAAATTATACGTCTGACGTGGAAAATAACTATTTTTATAAATATTCAGATCTTGCTGCAATAGCTATTGCACTCTTATGCAAAAATACATGAACACAAAATTTATTACGATTATATATATTAAATTCAGTAATACATAAATAATATGACTCTATCTTAAATAGAACGTAATCACCATGGCAACCCAGAATCATTACCTATCATTGGATGTCATTGAATTAATTACGTATGATAGGTTTTAATAGAATGAAAGAAACTTGTATTACTGTTTTTCAAGTTTTGATTCGATTTTCATAAAATTTGAAACGACTCGACAAAATTCTGCAACGATTATATATACTAAACTTCAAACAATTCAGTTGGGTAATTTCTGAGCTGTTATATGCGGACAGACAAACAGACAGACGGGCGGACCATACGACGACTATAGGTGCTACTTATTTATATAATTACGAACGCACCTAAAAAATCGTTATTCCACTTTTTAATAGAAAAAAGTGAGGGTCGTGTATAGATAGATAAGGGTTGTGTGATAACATTTCTTTGTAATATTTCGAAATATACTTCAGGCCACCTTCTTTCTGATAAAGTAACTATTTTCAAGCAATTGCAGAAATTTTCTTACTTAATTTCCTAGAAATTCTAATAATTTTTTGAATATTAAATAGATTTTTCTTTATTTATTTTAAACAATGCATAATTAGAACAGAAAAGTAATCCATTTCCTGATTTAGTTCTTTGTATTTTAGAAGAACATGATACAGCAAACGAAAAAAAAAACAATCATTAAAATACTATTTCAGAGTGAAAAGTGTTCAGTGGAATGAACATGATAAGACATGACTTTTATTACAAAATTTTGAGACTTTTTCGTGTGTCTATTTCCTTCAGGGTAAAGTTATTCTTTTCAAGCAAATAAATTATATATACGTTGTATTTGTTAAAGTCGATTAGCCGAAAATATCCAAACTGTTTTGTCTTTCTTTAAGATGCCATTTTTTTCCGCGTTTGTAAAATTATTATGCTAGTAAGAGTGCTGTTGTAAATTCTATGTATTATTAGTTTCTCTTTTCACTTTTTAACGGAAAAGAGTGCATCCTAAGAGCTATTTAACAGATAAAAAAACATTTCTTTATAAAATTTCTAAAGATCGGCCATACGTCTTTATGATAATGTTATTTGTTTCAAACATTTCTAAGAATTTTCTCATCCTATTTATTAAAACTGCTTATCCAAAAAAGTCCAAGATTTTTTTAAGATGAAGAACGTTTTAATTATGATATACATTTAAAAACTTATTAATCTTGCAAATTATTAGACTCACTGCTATAAAACTTTATAGGAATATTTCTACAACCTTGCTCTTTTGGAATTTGCTTTTCGCAAATAAAGTACATTTAATTGTTATTAATTCATAAATAGATGCATTTTCCACCCACGAATTAGAGTAATGTGAGCAACATATAGCATAACTACGCCGTATGAGCTATTTTTGTAATGCATTCACAAATAATGCTCATTAAAAGGATATCTTATCGAAACAAAAGTTATACATTTTTTCAATGATAAAAATTACATTTTCAAAAATGTTTAAATTTCAAAAACTTTCTAAAGACCAGAGATGAGAGCGCTACGACGCAAATGATTGTTTTTCACCTCTAAATTTTAATAGTATTTCTCGCCTTATTTAAAGACAAAATTTGTGAGATTTAATAAAGCAAAGAATAACATTACAATTTAGTGGTGAAAATAAACCATTTGTGTCGGAGTGCTCTCATCCTTGAAAGACATAATCAAACATGTTTTAATACTATTCATTTGAATGACAAAAATTTCAGGGTATTTAATGTTCGTTCATTTGTTATAAAATTTATTAAAATTCTCTGAATAACATCTTTTCTGAAATGTAAAATAACCGGTATGATCCCTAAAAAAATTTTTTTTTGTCTGTGTAAAGGTAACCTGACACATTTAATAAAAATTTCATTTCTATTTTTCAGTTAAGAAATATAAGAAAAAAAATAAATTTTTCCCTGTAATTATAGGTCTTTAATAAGAACCTTAATCAGTATTATCAAAGAAACATTATTTCCCTTTTTAAGAAATAAAGGTGCCTACACTGTAAAAAAAATAATGCCAGTTTTCCGGTAGGAATCGGAAAAATAGTTGCCCTTATCCTACCGGAATAATTTCCAACCCAGCACGGAATAAAATAAGTAAAATCGGAATAAAATCCGTAAAATGCCATTTTACTGACTATTTCCTTATTTTTACGGATTTTATTCCGAGCTGGGTCAGAAATTATTCCGGTACGATAAGGGCAACTATTTTTCCGATTCCTACCGGAAAACTAACAGTATTTTTTTTTATAGTGTAGAAAGGACCATCTTTTAACTAGACTGCGTGAGAAGCGTTCTCGAAAACATTTTTAAGGGCATTCTTGAGCCCAACTCTTTTGCGGTAAAATTATTTTTTTCAAGCTATACCAGAAAAATTTCATCGTATTTGTTACAATTGATAAGCTGTAAAAAATTCTAAGGATCTTCTTATATGTAATATTCTGTAAAGTTTTCTTAATTCTTGGAATATTTGAAATTTTGTGGTTAATTCTAAATTTTCCGAAATTTTACAGGAAATCAAATGAATTTCTCAAAACTAACATGCACAAAATTCTGATTTCAGATGAAATTTTTTACGAGATTTTAAATCAAACGATTTTAACTTGATCTGTTTTTATGATTTGTTTCGTTTATACACGATCGTTCCAAGCTCAATAACTTTTGTTTTCGTGTTGTATTTTATAAAATAAACTGGAGCATTCAGAAATTTAAAATAAAGTTAATTGAAAACTAAAATCAAACAATTAATGTACGTGCTTGTAATCCAATTATCATCTATGTACCTAAAGAAAGAATTAAATACATACTTATACAGATGAACCGAAAACTGTTCCCTAGAATAATCAAATAAAACAGCAAGAAAAAACTAGTGAATAAAATACTTCATACCGTAATTCAAATTACCTTTTATAACTTTATGCTCATAAATCTTTTTTTAACTTAATTTTGTTTTAAATATATGTTTGTTAGTTGTATAATAGTTATAAAATAAATGATGAGTGTGCAGAATTAAAATTTTTATAGGGTCTCTATTACAATGTCTTTACTAATTTTTAGACGTGAAATGAATCATCTCTTTCATCATATGGTACAATAAATAGTTTTACGTGAATTTTAGACACAAGCGAAACACATGCAGGAATATTAAAGGTTATTGTGTTGAGCAAGTTGGTAACTTTGAAACAGCTTGTGAGTAGCTTTGGTATTATTATTATTATTAGTTCAAAGAAGCCATTATACATTCTGAAATATTCTATTGTAAGTAAACTGTAGAAGTGTGTAATTTCATTCAGCTCATCACATTAAGGTAAGTGTGTAATTTCATTTTCATTCAGTGTGTGTTTTTCTCTATGTGCTATACCTGTGTACAGGTACATAAATATAATTAAAAGTGAAAGATACTAAAATCTATTCACTAAAGTGTGACTGATTTGGAGGCATCTTATTAGAAACGAGAGGTCTTGATAACGACTGTTACCTGACAAGGCATGGCTTCAATAAATTCAAGCAAGTGCTTCCAATGCAAAACCTATGTTTCCATATCAGTTTAAGACACTGATGAGGACGACTTACTTACACATCTTTATTACGATTATCCCAGTGGTGTTGAAAAAAGATGTTCAAATTCGAAATTCTTGATGGTCATTTCAGTAAATGGATTTTAGTGGAATTCTTTAGGAATTAAATGATTGTTAGCGGAATTTTTGTAAATAGCAGTTACTCAATTTGTAAGCCCATTTCTAACCGGGTTGTAGAAAAGCATAAAAAGAAGAAAGCGTTCATGGGCATACTTAGAAGCAGAGAATGGTATATACAAGTACCATAGGTCCTAAATATTGCCAAGAAAAAATACATCTGATCATCTCAGAGTCTTCATGACCATGTATATTTCCAATTTGGCATGCTGAATTTCTGGTTCCAAGAACTTGACGCCATATTCATAGACTCCATCAGTGTGGCGTAATCGCATTAAAAAATAATCGGACCACGCTACTTGAATTTAACCATCAGTGATCCACTTATAGTATTCTCTGGCCCATGCAAGATATTGAGTGATATCGTGGATTGACAAGTGGCACTCTGGTGCATCTTTTGCCGATTCTTGCTACTGTAGAACGAGAAAATCGCATTTTTGAGATCTTTCTGAAATTATGTGACCATTGTGGGGTGCACCTATAATTCCTATTTAACCGGTAACGCTTAAATTGCGAGTTTTTTGTCTTCTTGTAACTTTCAATGTTTGTTTATAAAGACTTATGCATCCAACTACATGTATCAAATCATAGTGTCTTCACATTCTAAGGAATCAAGCAGCATCACCCCTTTTTTTTCACGACACTGTCTATAACTAATTCAGATCACTTCAGTATATTTGTCATCGAAATGTTTAAGAACACACCAGCTTTCTATAAAATTTTAAATAATGTTGAGAAATTAAAGTTTTATCATATTTTTTTGAATCATTATCTGACGAAAGCATTCAAATTCAGACTTACAGAGACATCGTAAATCAAGTTTCCTAAACAATTCCGTTTCTTTCTATGTAATTTTAAGCATTTTACTTGAAGTAATGGAGAAACCCGAAAGATTTTCAATACAAATAAAAAAAATAATCAAATGAAGATAATTTTTAGTTCCCCTTATAATTATTTGAAAGCTACACCAAATAATAAAGCAGTATGCAAGAAATTAATTTAATTCTAAAATAAAAAATAGGAAAAAGTCTTAGAATGTACAAAAGATACATTGATTCTTGGTATGTTAAAACTTTATCAGGTTCGCAACATTGTAAATAACCGGAATGCCTTTATGGATTTCATTAAAAGGCATAGGCATGCACACCAATCTTTTGGTTCTGCCTCACAAAGTGTATGTCGGTTTCATTCTGCAGATATCGTTACATGAGTATTGTATGTATGAATATATTCGTAGCATGATTTCTGAACTAAAATGAATTCAGAAAAAGAAAAGAAAACTGTCTAGATACAGTTCATACTGAAAAAAGTGTGTCTTTGAGACGGTACACTGTAGCAAAAGAGAAGTTTTTCTTCATTTAACAAGAAGTTTTACAAAAATATAATATAACCTCTTGCAAGTTAGCCACGATTCCGATAAGTGTTCATATATCGTCTTCAGAAACCTACGAAATGAATAGATTTCTAAGATTTAAAGAAATATTTCTGAAACAAAATTTTCTCAAAATACACAATATGAACTTTAAAAAGCTCACCGTTATACTTAAAAGGCGACAAAGATAATAATAATATAGATGTTACAAGTTAAAAATATACATTTTATTTCAAATTTTTGGTACTTTCGGCCTGCAATCCCGCGGGCATCGTCAGGGACTTTTTTATTAATTGTTGTTCCATTCATTCAAATTCGTCACTACATTTGAAATGGGAGAGTCTATAATTATTAGGGTATCTGGAAATAAAAGTAGAGGTGCCTTGGATTGAACTTATGTAGAGAAAAATATTTAACTTCCATTCCATTTATTTTAATACATCACTTTGTTCACATACGTCAGTTTGATTTTAAATGCGTAGCTGGACAGTAGTAGAAATAACAGTGTTTCCGATTAAACTTGCGAGGGGGAAAATGTTTAACTGCCGTACCATTCATTTTAATACATCACTTTGTCATGACTGCCACAGGCGACTATTTTTTAATTCTACCTCTCAACATTTTCTCAAAACAAAAATCTTTGATATACAGTTTGACAACATTTGCAAGAGAAATATACTACAATGTTTTTTTTAAATAGTGGTGCGAATAGAATAGAAAAATAGTCGCCGGTTGTAGCCTTGCTTTGTTCATATACGTCACTCCGTTTTTAAATGGGAAACAGTAGCAGTTTCAGTTTAAAAGTATGCAGAGGAAAATTACTTGGTGCTTAAGTTTTCAGGACATTTAATCATATATTGGGGTAATTGTATGCCGTCGTTACATACATGATTGCTTTTATCCAGAATTTTTATGGATTCTCTGATAGTGGATGCATAGTAATTAGATTTTGCGTATATACTTTTTGCTTGATCAAAATCTATTGTAAAATCTAATTAAAATTCAAGCGTGACAGAGCGGTGGATTTGAATAAATATAACAATAATTAATAAAAGTATCACCCGGCGATGCCCGCTGAAATGCAGATCGAAAGTACAAGGAAATTTAAACAAAATGCATATTTTTAACTTGTGACATCTATATTATTATTATCTTTGTCGCCTTTTAAGTAAAACGATGAGCATTTTAAAGTTCATATTGTGTATTTTGTGACTGAATCAAGGTGGAATATTGCATTTCGTCTTATGATTTTATTTACAACAGTTTCTTTAACTGATCGTAACTGTCGGAAAAGTTTCTCACTTCTGAGTAGATTTCACGTACATTCAGTTTTCTTAATCCGGTATCAACACGACATACCGATATTTAGGATGCTATCTATTTTCAAGTAAACATTTTCATTGTCATAAAACATGTTCAAAAGCCAAAGATGAAAATTAGAAATGAAAATGTGCTTTTCAAGTAGATTTCGTAAGAAATAATACATATTGCAGTCATTACCATGGTGAGACTTTTGAAAAATTCCTTCATAACTTTTCAGGAACCCAAAACCACCCCCACCTAAAACGTTTGTATATATATGTATGTACTAATTTTTTCCGCACGACAAAAGTAGCAATTATGCACGGATCGTCATCAAACTCGCCAAGCACTTTGAGATGACTAATATCTAGGCGGGGATTGGAAGTGGGCAAAATCGGTCCAACGGGGTGGAAATAGGGAGGGTTAAAATTAAAAAACGAAAGGTTCCAGAATGAAAGACGTGGGAATACTACACCAAACAGTCACACGAGGAGAATACAGTTACTTGGTCAGGTACTTACGCCGGTTTTACGTCGCCCAGATACGTCTGTATTGACATCACCATACAGTGGAAAGTGGGCTTCATCTGTCCATATGACGTTCAGCAATCATTGTGTGTCACATTCCATTTGTGCCAGCGCCCATATAGCAAAGTTTAGTCTTTTATCTGTATCTGCCGGTAATAAATGGTGAAGTGTCTGTATTTTGTACGGATGCAGATCTAAGATTCCGTGCAGAATATGTCTAATCGACGATTCCAGAATCTCCGTTATTTTTCCAACTTCACGAGCCCTGCTATTTCCCGTTGATGTCTCAGCTGCCAATTCTTCCCTGACATTTTTTACAATATGGAATCGGTACGCGCTCAAGGATAGTCTGCCACTTCGTTGTTGAACCTCCAAAATCCCCGTTTCCTCAAAAAGTCGTACTAAATTCAATATCTCATTAAATGTAACAGGACGCCATTTTTCGGTTAATTTTTTTATTAACCAAATCATTTTTGTTATAGTATATGGAAAAAATATCCAATGTCCCTCTTATCATGTTCGCGCAAACAGAATTTTTTTTCAAGCATACTTCTCTTATTATGAATTTTTCAAGTTTGCACAAATTTATGAGGCATCCTGTAAATATTTCTTTTTTAAAAAAAAAAGAATATAAAGTGTAACCTATACATTTTTAAATACAAGTCGATATCTGTAAGCTTCAATTACGTGAATATAAAATTATAACTTATTCCGTCATTTAGTTTCGAATAATGATTAAGAAACTAAACTTGCCTAATTCGTGTAATTTCTTCTTAAAATCTGCGTAATTCCTAAACTACTTGAATGAATGACTTCCCGTTTGGTATCGGTGAATACAAATATGATGTCAAAATTATGTGTGAATATTGACAAAATTTCAGAATTTGTCACCATTTGTCTATGTAGGGGACACCCTAAGCAGAATTTAAGCATAGAATTAATTAGTAGATGTTATCGATTAGTACTAGTCACATTTTCATGTAAAGATTTGTGGAGGAGTTCATACGCGGTATCCTTTTTTCTTTCATGCCTGTACAATACACAGAATAACGAAATATAAGGATATGGAGATATTTTTGGAAACAAAGGGTTTTGAAAAAAAAAATGGTGAAATATGTGTTTCCCTTATTTTCGACAGAGAATACAAATTCTTCATTGAAGCTCAACAGCGCAAATATCTGAAACAGTCCCAAACCAAAATGTAAACGTTACTGGCATTTACTAACTTTTCTCTTCTTCATTTTGGTTCTCTATATCTGAACTAAAGTCATAAGGGAATAAAATATTTTTAAATAGCGTTTTATGGCATTAATTGTTACCATATTTTCAACCGCATTCATATAAACATTTTTTTCCTTAAAAACAACGAATTTAACGATTAAGGGTAGATATAATAAAACATTCTCTTTAAAATGATTGTATATTTTTCATTAATGTGAAAAACAAATATAATTAGAGCTTTTCAGGAAAATTAATTTTAATTCATATGAGAAAACTACTATTTATAAAATTAAATTTAATAATTTCGTTGGTTTAAAATAAATCTCAAATGGAGCGAATTTGTAAATAAACAAGACACAATAATAAAGCTATATTGTGCACAAAGGATTTGTAATTTAAAGATATAAAGCAAAATAGTGCGGTGAGAAATAATTTATAATTAATATTTTTTTAATTAAGGGTTTCCTGAAAACTATTGACATTTTAACTATTACAATCACATATTATAATACGGATTTGTTTTCACTAAAAATTAAGATAAGTATTGAATGTAGAAAGGATACATTTTATACGATGTTTGTTACGGTGATAAATAAATTAAACTTAATAATTTTTTAATTAAGGTTTTCCTGAAAACTATTGAAATTTTAAATACTATAAATGCATATTTATATTATAATAGGGCTTTGTTTTCACTAAAAATCAAGAAAACTATTGAAAGAAAGTATACATTATATGAAAGGTTTGTTATAAGCAATGAGTAAATATAATTTGTGCAGTTTCCTTTTGAATTTTCTTAAAAAGAGATTTAAATTATTATTTCTTAACATGGGATTCTAATATGAAATAGTTTAAACAAGACAAAAGTATTTAATTTTTTAGAGCTGTAGATAATAAAAATTAAATTCATATTTTAATTACATTTTTGAATATTTTAAATGTGCGACAAAGCTACAGTATGATGATATATAGTTATAATCAATTTTGAACACAATTTAATAAACTAATCGAAGTAGTATGGGTGACTTGTTTTTAAAATCTTTAAATGCTGCAGTTTTAGAATGGTGCATATCATGGAATAAGGAAATTTTACTACGTGATATAATTATCTTTTTCTTCAAAAATAAAGACAATACAGACAATAATGATAACAATACAGAAAAGAATATTATACTTAATGCAGTCAATACTTCGAAGCAATCGAAACGATTAATGTAACCTTTCCATAGAATTTGAAAGCATACTTCAAAAATAACCTATCGTACTGGTATATTCTATAACTAAAATAAAAAATATGACTAGTTAATAAGACTACATAATTAAACATTAAACAGCAGTTTTCACACTTAAAGATTTATACGAGGGTGCAATAAATATAAAGGAGACATTTTTAACCTATTATTTTTGAAATATTATTGACCAAAATTTAAGATCTGCACATTTTTTTCAACATACGAGAGAGGGTCAATAATTATTGTCCCTAGTATGTATAAAATATTTGTACTGTGACGGTTGATGAATATTGAATATTGAAGCCTATATGTTGTTGAATATTGAAGCCTAATGTCTTAGACGCCTATATCATCAATTTCAGAACCATGGTTGCTATATTAACATATTTCTTTTCCGTTCTAGGTATGAGATGTGGCACCTAGCTTGAAAGGGGGGGGGGGGGGGGGGGTTGGGGAGAAAGGCTGGTTTGGAGCTTATGGGGTCAGACCTGAAGCAGTTTTGTGATAGATTTGTTACAGTGGATGAGACGTTGTCAAAATCTATCACAGAACTGCTTCAGGTCTGTCCTCATAAGCTCCAAACCAGCCTTCTCCACCCCCCCCTTTCAAGGTAGGTGTCACCTCTCACACCAAAAACGAAAACAAAATACGCTAATATAGCAGCTACAGTTCTGAAATTGAGCATATAGGCATCTAAGACATTAGGCTTCAATATTCCACATCAACCATCGTAGTACAAATATTTTATACACACTATGGACAACAATTATTAAACCACCCTCGTATACGGAGTTTTTTCCCTTGTATAATAAAAAGAACAAGAACGTGTATGAATCATACTGCACAAAGCTTCATTGTCTATTTTATCTGGAGAAAATCATTTTCATCCTAACTCTTTTTTTATTGCGATGCATATACATGTTAATCCGAAGTTAATAAGTTCAGTCTATAAGGAAAGTTATCGAGTGGACTATAGCGAAACATTTGTTTCAGTACACTTGTTGTCTGAGGTACTGTATTGTGCCGGAGAAGATGACCATTCATGTCAAAACGAAACATTTTTTGAACCGACATGAAGATTTATACGTACGTCTTTTATAATGAAATTGGACTTACAAAATAGCTCCTACATCCCAAAAATAGTTCATGAGAGCTTTGTTAGTTTTTTCTTTACTGAAGAAGTTTTCATTTTGTGTTGTAATCCAAACTGGACCAACTTGGTTCAATTTTCTTCACGGCCATTTTGAAACAGCTTGTGCTATTAATATATACTTAAGACAACAGTTATTATCAGTTGATCAACAGGATATCAGTTTCTAATTCCACTATTAATGTGTGCCAAATTTCATAGGTTTAACATTTCGCAAAGTTTTCTAACTATAGTTTCTGCAACCGTCCTAAGTACTTTGTGTTGTTCATAATGCTAGTGACTAAGCAAATGAATGTATGAAGAATAAAACGATACAAAACAATTCTTTGATCCATAAAACAAGTTATATTTGCCATGACAACACGCATAAAAATCTTCTCATGAGATTAAGGAATTCTCCGTTATATTTGATCAACCCTTCGTATTTCCGTATGGGTGTGCCTGTGAATCATAACGGCACACACACTCTATGAATTGAAACTATCAAAATTTGTCTTTAGATTTTGAAAAATACATGAAAAGAATTGAAGTTTTTAGCATGAAAAGAAATTGCTAGACACCTGTGGTTTATATGATTTTAGAAGGCAGTTTTGTGTCACACTGTTCCAAATTTTATGAAAATATTTTATTTTTTACTTCAACATCAAGATAATGCACACCCTAAGCATACAGCGATTTCACAAGCTGTTTTGAATGATTTCGATTCACGCAATTTTTCATCCAGCCTTCTTCCGTTCTGGTACCATCAGACTATCGATTTTCCCAGCGTTCAAAAATTTAATTCGAAGACGTTATTTCACCACAGTTGAATATATCATTGCAATTGTTTGGAGCGTAACGCTCAGGCAAATCATTATATGAGATTATTCTAGACAAATTTCATCACTAAATGCATAAGTGCACTGATTTAGGGGATAAATATGTAGAGATATTATGGTGTTTCACTCAACTGAAACGTCCTTTACCTGTAAAAATCACACCGTTTCAGCATTCCCCTCTACGTTTAAAAATGCAGTTTGTTTCTGCAATTTATGGTTCTTCAAATGTTATTCTTATTCCGATTTTTTAATGCAGTTTTAGCTTATCACATTTTATTAGACATTTTTTCTTTTCAAACACGTATATGAATATAAAGATATTGAAAATTAAAGAACTTAAGGAATACAAAATTCGTTATTTGTACATGTAGAAGTTATGTTATTTGTGTATGTTTAATTAAGAAAGTGTTATTTATATTATAAGAAGATTTACACAAGTATATTTAAAATATATATGCCACTTTTGTTTGTAAATCAAAATTGTGCATTAAATACACAGCAATAGTTAAGGATTTCGTCAAAATTTCCCATAAACAAAGTTACATCAAAAGCCCTATGAATGGTCCTGTAAAAAAAAAAAAAAAGATTACTTATTTTGTCTAAATACATCGCAAAATAATGATACTGGTACCAAAGAAAATGGAAATTAATGTCTGTTATTAAATAGTGCTCAGCTCATGTATTAAATAGTTACCTGCTGATTACATTTCTAACGAAATTTAAAATTTTCACTGACAACTATAAATTTTAATTCAATATTTTTTATGTACGTTTAAATTTGCAACCATATGTCAAATTTTGGACTAAACAATTTGGATTTATGACTACCAAACAAAACGAAGCTGTAATTTTGTAATTTCCATAATTTTATGATATCATATACTAATTATGAACTCTACATTCGAAACAATAATCAAGAACTACCTTCAAAATTTTTATTACATTCAATTCACAAATGATTTGTAAGTCGCATTCAAAAATCAATCTTGTCTTTTACTTAATATTTAGATATTCTTAAAAAAACATCGTAATACGGGCTGAAAGGTACAAACACATTTGAGAAATCATATGGGAAACAGGTGATATGGAAGTACCCTTTGTAATGAGAGTTATGAATCCAATTTCAATACATTTCAACAAATTTCAATGTAATTAAGTGGTTTTTGCTACAGTTTTATGCAAATTAGGTAACGCTGGTCAATCTGCAGAGCATAAAATTAAGAGTTGGTATCAGTGGAGCTTGTGTCGAGACCTGTCTTCAAAAGGATTCCTAGACCAGTCAACAACTTTTGGAAGTACAGTGAGTCACATGCTCTGAGGAATCGAAAATGTAGAATTTAGCTGATTAGAAATTTACAGTTTTGGTAAGAGTGAAATTTAGTTATCATTCACCAAAGCTGATCGGCAATCATGGGTTGCTAATTTTAGTGACATTTGTACAGCTTATTGAAATTGTAAGGTGATCGAATATTTACAGTGATAGTTGTGCTCTATGTCGAAACTATTTGTGACTGTTATTTGAGAAGCAAAGTCTTCCATACGTAAATGAATTTTGGAGATATTATTGAGTGTTGATTTATGGGCTAGATTATAGTTAAGTGCAAAGTAAAATAGGCTAAATTAAAAAGCTCCATCGCAGCTCTTTCCTAATTGAAATAAACAGTTTCTTTTAATTTAAAGTTTGACTGTATCTTAATTTCAATGTGGCGACCCTGATGGATAATTAAAACTCCATGCAACTATTTTTTTTATAATATAAGATTAAATATTAAATATTTTCATAACTCTTAAAACGCACATTTTTAACAGTTTAAGTTTATTAAATAGGTCTTACTTACTTTTTAAGAGCAAAAGAATAAACTGCATTTTATTGAACCCTATTGAATGAATCATTCATTATTTGACATTTAAAAGAAAATGTGTTTCCCAGGTGAATGAAAATAAGTGAAGAGTTATTGGCGTCAAATATATTATTAAATTTTGGAAGAAAAAATATCTTTTGTAACGTCATTGTGATGCTTTAAAAAACAATACTCTATATAAAACAGATATTAAAAACTAAATATTACATAACATATAATGGAATTAGCAAAGAAAACAAATTAATGTAAAGCTTTTCTGAAAAGATGCGCTCGCGTGAATATTTACCTTTATTTAAATGATAATGATAATTGCTGCATAAAATTTTGGGATTTATTCCCTGGAGTAATTCAATTGCATTTTTTCGGACTACTATCTACATAAAATGAAACTTGTTATCATTCGCATATTTAAAAATTCATTTTAAGATCATTTCCTGATACCAGTACAAATCTTTTTTCTTTTTATTTATGGAAAGAGTATTGTTCCCTGTGTTACAAAGTGTTTCTTTAAACAATAAGCTGCGAAAATATTTTATTTAGTTAATGAAAATAAAGATAGAAGGTGGTAGGTTTGTAAATCTTTTGTTGGAGAATATTTTTCAAGAAAATGATTATAAAAATGTGTCTGGAAGTCTGTGGAAGACTGCAGTAGGGAAAGAGTAAGAGAAAAATGTATGATATAAGTGGGCCATTTCCAGGTCTTCCGCAGGGGAGTCTTTTTTAATTCTATTTCGCGCCATTTTCCAGAATAATTTTTTTTACATAGGCTTTGACAATATTTGTAAGAGAAATATACTACAAAATGTATTTTTTCTTTTATGTGGTGCAAACGAAATATAAAAATAGCCGCCTGTTGCAACCCTCCATTTCATGTCAACTGGCCTAGGGAGGGGGATGTCCCTGGCCGGTTACAAAGTAATCTTCCAGTACACTCAAAGACCATTAAAACGGATTTAGCTAGAATAATGGAACAAGTACCTACCGATATCAAAATGACTTTGCGCTATAATATGAGAGTGGTTGAAGAGCACCTAGTGGTTAAATGTGGAAAATGTTGACCCTATCTCGAAAAATATCAGAGATAGCGAAAAAATGTCAACTACAAAAGTGTTGAGCGTACTCGATTTAGTATAAAATAACGTCTTACATGCAAAGCTATCTTTATTGGAAGCTCTGAAATTATCGAAGAGATTGGTGTCGTATTTAGGCTGGTGATTCGTTATCGAAAACTTAACACTTCAGAGCTTCTAATACAGTTGTTTTCACATATGAGATATCATTTTATACTAAATCGAGGATGCTCAAAACTTTTATAATTGACATGTGTTCGCTACCTTTCAAAGTTTTCGAGATAGATTCGACATTTTCTACATTTAGCTACGAAGAGGCGCTCCAACCGCTCTCATATGATAGCGCATACTCATTTTACTACAGGTAGACACTTGCTCATGTATTCTAGCTATATGCGTTCTAGAGCTATTTGACTGTATTCTGACATTAATTTGCACAAGGTCAGGGGCACCGGCCAGGAGCCTCCTAGGCCAGTTGACATAAAATGGCTCACTTATTTTATATACGTTCCTGTTATCCGTTCCTTACTGAAGTATTCTTAGTCTTCTAGTGACATTTTTAGAGTCAATTTCTAAGGCGAATATAGATGTGAATCTCACACAAAGTAGATGTTTTGAAGGTTGCTTTATTTACCTTATACGGAAGAGGCAAAAAATGAAACTAAGTTTTTCTTCTCAATTAAAGTGTGTCATTTCAGTGGTACAAACGGCCGTCAAGTCAAAGTATTCCTTTGAAAAATCTGTTTGAGATATGGGCTTCTGAAAGTGTGGTTGGTTTTATGAATTTTTTTCAAGGTATTTTAAAGTCGAATAAACTAATGAATATTTAAGCAGGAAAGAAACAACTTCAGCAGCTGCACGGCATCATCACGGGTAATTAATTGGTCTTGTAACAAACTTTTAAAACAGTTTTTTCAGTAGTTAGGCAGATTGTTAAAATAAGGGTAAAATTCATCGCGACAAAGCCGTATGGCCTACTTTAAGGCCACGTAATAATGAAGCTCTTGATTTCTAATACTTAATATTATAATTATGAGTATATGCAAACTGCAAGATTGTGTAAAACGCGATTTTTTTTATCATCGGTGCTCTGATGAGAATGAAGGTACCCTCTCACTTTAGTATAATCCATCTTTTCTATAGGTTTAAAAAGTCATGACATCGTGGACGGTTTCAAAGAAGCCGTGTGTTCTATGTATTTCCTATGTATATTTCAAAAATTTCTTGATAGCAACATAGAAATATTTCTAATTTATAGGTTCTATTGAGAAGTTTTCTTTTGTCTTTGTTTTTGTAATTAAGCATCTGTTACTTAATAATTAAGAATATACAGTGCTGAAAAATTTTAGGACCACCAATAAAAACAGCGAATTACTTACTTGAATGAAAAAACAGTATCATTGCAAAATTATACACATAAAACTATACAAGTTTTTTTTATTTGTTTCTTGCTACAATAATACATTTAAAAAATAAGAAAAAAAATCATTTCTTGATAATACAATTCGGTGAAAAAATGTTTAGCAGCAGTTTATTTAAAATCTAAATTACACGTATAAATAATTTGTACATTAGTTTTTAGTAGTTTGTATGTTTCCCTTTAACACTGATGGCTTCCAAAAGACGGTTTGCGAAGGATTTTCCATGTTTTTACATGTGGAAATGGGTATTTGTTTCCATATTTCTAAAATGGTTGCTTTCAGTTAAACAATCGAATCAAACTTCTTTCTATTGGCATACACTTGAAGTACCTAGATTGCCCACATGTTTTATATAGGATTTATGTCAGAACTTTTAGATGGAATATATAAAGTTTTGATGCTGTTTGCAGATAACCAATCTGAAGTTGACACAGACTTGCGAATAGAAGCGTTATCTTTATGTAATTCTAGATTCTGATCCATAAGTTTATCTTTAAGTGGAGCAAAATTATTACCAAGTATATCTTGGTAGTTAAAGGAGTTCATCTTTGTGTCGGTGAAAACCAAACTTGTTTTTTTCTTTTGCATTAAAGTTTGCCCAAATCATGACTGAGCCACCACCTTGTACACGTTTTAAAAACAGATATACATGGCTTACCTGGTAAATCATGCCAGTAATACCTTAAATCATCCATACTATCAAGGGAGAATATTTTTTCATCAGTAAAATAAATTGCGCCATATATTGAATTTTATGACATTGGAAGACGCGGATATTGTCTTGCATTAATGTGATGCTTTTGTAGTTTTGACTTGGCTTTAATTTAGCATAATTCTAGTATTCGGCACTTTTTAAGATATTTCTAGTAGTTCTAGACGTTACTAAGGGGTCTAGCGCAGATTTTATAGTAGTATAATAAGCACAATCAGAATAATAACGTTCCGTTTACACCGGGCTGGGAATTTTGTTGGCCATCCGCTTCTTTTATTTCCAACATAGTTCATTAGATCACAAAGAAAATTGTGCACAACAGTTTTAAATGTATTTATTTTTCGTGCACTTTGCCTTTCAGTCAGCCCACAATCCGAAAAAGCCCTTATTTTACTTCTTCAGTCAATGATTTCGCGCGAAACACACTCAAAGCAGCATTTACATATTCAAAACTTTAAATGTAGTGACTACTAACCTATAAACACCATCACAGATGAGTTCCGCATAAAATACTACAGTCATGACGTCATCTCATTATGCTAAATTTAAAAGAAGTTACTGGTCCTAAACTTATTTCAATTTGTTAATATTACAAGTTTTTAATACTTGGTGAAAAAAAAAAATTAATTTTTACAATTTATTTAACTTCGTCTATTATATCACGTATATGTGTCTAAATTTAAGATATAGAACTCTTTTCGGAATTTTATTCTAAACAACGAAATTAGCATGTGGTCTTAAACTTTTTTCCAGCACTGTACTTTATCTAGACACACGGCAGTGTGTCAGCCAAGTTCGCCTGACATAGCCGTGTGTTATTTACACGAACCATTTCGAGATGTTTTCGTCAAATTTCGATGCTCTACTACTGAAAATCTATGAGACCTACGTACTTGTTATATAAAAAGTAAGGCCACCCTAATTACCTAAAATCCAAAATTTTATAAATAACGCATAATTAGTTTCCGAGATAATGACATTTGAAAATGTCTGATAATCGATAATTTTACCACTGACTGACTCACTCACTCATCAAAAAGATCTCGTATATCTACTGCAGCTACAGACTTCAAATTCAGTGCGAAGTTCGTTTACACTATAAAACTAAGGAAAAAAATAAAAAAATTGTGAAAATCGATGAACCACCTAGGGGCGTCCATTTTTACTTTAATATTACGTCTACTAGGCGAAATTTTAATTTGCCGTAGGAGGGGACGCTGTTCTGTCGCCAAATACCGCCAAGTTTCTCGCCAACATGGCGATATATCGCCAAATTTGGCGACCAAAATTAGTCGCCAAAAGTGACGCCACCTTGGTGATATCTCTAATATTTCGCCAAATTCCCATAGACTTCCATTGTAAAACTATCTACTTACTGGGGGTTTATCTGGGTTTACTTGCTTACAGAAAATCAACAAACTGAGATATTCTGTCCGTCACAGAGCCCGTTCTCAGAAACTATACATACTGGAGAAATTTCGCTTACTTATAGCTGAACACCACACATCATACGACAAATCATAAAATTTTGAAAAAGTGGTACATTTAACCCTTTGGGCTAATACATGTGTATTTTAAACAATTCTTTCTATGTGACCCTCTAACTAGGTTGGAGGCGTGAAATTTTGCATACTTATAGCTGAACACCTCACATCAAATGACAAATCATAAAATTTTGAAAAAGTTGTAAATTTAACCCTTTGGGGTCTCACATGTGTATTTTAAACAATCCTTTCTAAATGAGCCCCTAATTAGGTTGGAGGCGTGAAATTGTACATACTTATAGCTGAACACCTCACATGAAACGACAATCTATAAATTTTTGAAAAAGTCGTACATTTAACAATTTGGGCTCCCACATGTGTATTTTAAACAATTCTTTCTAAGTGAGCCACTAAGTAGGTTGGAGGAGTGAAATTTTGCATATTTATAGCTGAACACTTCACATCAAACGACAAATCATAAAATTTTGAAAAAGTCGTACATTTAATCCTTTGGGCTCCCACATGTTTATTTTAAACAATTCTTTCAAAGTGAGCCTCTAATTAGGTTGGAGGCGTGAAATTTTGCATACTTATAGCTGAACACCTCACATCAAACGACAAGCAATAAAATATTGAAAAGTCGTACATTTAACCCTTTGAGCTCCCACATGTGTATTTTAAACAATTCTTTCTAAGTGAGACCCTATTCAGATTGGAGGCGTGAAATTTTGCATACTTATAGCGGAACACCATCATGCGACAAATCATAAAATTTTGAAGAAGTCGTACATTTAACCCTTTGGGCTTCCACATGCGTATTTTAAGCAATTCTTTCTAACTGAGCCCCTTATTAAATTGCAGATTTGAAATTTTGCATACTTATAGCAGAACACCTGAGGCCAGGCGACAAATCATAAAATCTTGAAAAAGTCTTACGCTTAACCCTTTGAGCTACCACATATGTATTTTAAGCAATTCTGTCGAAGGGAGCCCCTAATTAAGTTGGAGACATGACTTTTTGCATACGTATAGATGAATACCTCAGACCACACGACAAATCATAAAATTTTCAAAAAGTCTTATATTATTTATTCCTTCGGGCTTTAACTTGTGTAGTTTAAGCAATTTTTCTAACCTCCGCCCTTTTCACCCGGGGAGCACTTTTCCAACTTTTGCCGAAACCCCTTTGACCACTCTTTCATATTATGTACCATAGCCTTACATATTTTAGTTCCACTTTTTACCGCCAGGCGTGCCTACTTATCTCGGGTGCTATGGGCTCAATCCCCTCGACTAATATATTTACGGATAGTATGTAAAACGGAGTTTCGTTCGGATAGAGGTTTGTTTAGAATAGAGTGCGCCCCTGGTTGCGAAATGTGAAACTAACAGATTTTTCAAAAGGATAATGTGTTTTGAGAGGAATATTAAACGAAACCCTCTGTGCGATCTGTGATCACACTTACCCACTTGCTATTTTCAAAATCATCAGAGAAAAGGATATTTAGTTAATTAAATTTGAAAATCCAGGGAGGGGCAATGTCCTTCCTCTGCACTGCCTCTTTGCCGGCACCCATGGATGAATGATGCATAGTGTGGCATAAGCATATAACTTTATTTTTCACTTTCAGTACAAAAAAGCAGGCCCAGCTATAAAATATTTAATTGGAAAATTTAATAGGAAAATTCAATATAGGAATTTAATAGGAATTGTTATTTCAGAAACAATAAAAATTTCGAATCATTTTGTTTCAAAACATGCATTCAATGTAGCAGTATTAAAATATAGATTTCTGCCGCAAATTGACAGCCAAATAATTTGTTGTAAGAAATTAAAATTAAAATTGAATGTTGCTTGTTGAATAAAATAGTCACATGTAAACACATTAAAAAGTATTAAGTAAAGTGTCTCAATATATTGTAACTTTACAAAAAGTAATGATATCTAACAAAAACTTAACTGTGAAAAAAGGGAGCCAAGTTCTGTAAAGACAATGGCAAGAAAAGAAGTGATATCTAAGTGGGTGCCAAGTTCAAATAAAATTCACTCAAACTTACCTACTGAAGTATTATAGCATTTTTTAAATTGTTTAGAAATAAAAATTATTGATAGCATATTAATAATAAATCTAGAACTTGGCAAGTTTTTGATAAATGTTATGTCTATCAATTTCATGTCTTAAAAAATGGTGATGTTGATATTAATTTCAATGACATTACAAAAAAAAATAATATAGTTATTATTATATACTCATGTTAAACATTTGATAAACCAATAAATACACAGATACACTCCCGCTCGTCTTTGGTTATCACTCTAGCACCCACTCTCCAGAAACCTCAATGCAAACAGACTAAAATGCCTGACAAAGAGACAGATATACTTACGCTTGTACTTGGTCATCACTCTAGAGACTGCACCCCTTTAACACTTTCAGGGGCAAATAACTTTTATTCGTGAAATGCTGAAATGATTGAATCACACCAGAATTTAAAAACAAATTTATTTCAAAATGGGTAAAAGCTTCTTTTCACGTATTTAATAAAATTAAACTTTTTAGTCCTGAATTCTGGTGTCAATGTGGCATTTTGCAGTTAAATTAGGTGGGAAATATTTTATCCCACCGCCCTTCAAGGGGAAGGAGCTAACTCAAATTAAGGCTTCCAATCATGAAATAACAAGATTTGATATAATAATGTCATTATTAAAAATAAATGACTCGTAGGTAAAAACTTGCCAAGTTCTAGATTTATTATTAATATGCTATCAATAATTTTTATTTCTAAACAATTTAAAAAATGCTATAATACTTCAGTAGGTAAGTTTGAGTGAATTTTATTTGAACTTGGCACCCACTTAGATATCACTTCTTTTCTTGCCATTGTCTTTACAGAACTTGGCTCCCTTTTTTCACAGCTATGTTTTTGTTAGATTCTAATATACTCTGTTAGTAATTATTTTTCATTGTTTGTTTCTACCGGTAATAAAGCAAATAAAGCATTTCTTTAGAACAGCTTATACACTGTTTTTTTTTTTTTTTTGCATGTACTTGTTCTTTTAGTCTTTTGCACATTTCCTGCATTATTTTGTGAAATTACCGCATCAATGCCGCACAACTTTGACAAATTTCCTCATAATTTATAGGGCCCTAATTATTATTATACGAATTAAACAGTTCAATGACAATTGTTGCGAGATTCAGTTTTATGCATTTCAATGTTTTATTAAGTAATTCAAAAATTGATAAACTGTAAAGGAATAATTTAAGATTAACTGACATACATAAAATTCATTGTTACATTTAGGTACATTGAATGTCTCATTTAGGTTTTAATTACAGTAACTGTAACAAATGGAAGATACTTGAATTTTTTATTTGCTTGCAATATTTATATACATATGAGTTAGAAATTTTCTGCCATTGATATGCCATTAATGCATGAATTCTACTTATGAGCATGCATACGTGTGGAAATAAAAATTGAATACCAAATAGAAGCAAATCGGTATAAACGTGTAGATGATAAACATAAGCGTACTTACTGAGCTTAGGGGACACCGGGGCGGAATGGGGTACTTAAGGTTTGAAGCAAGGCTTTAAGTCTAAGATACTAAAAAACCTTATCCTATATTAAGAAACAGTTTCTTTATACATTTAAAAATAAATTTTAGTTTACAAAGTTGTAAAAAAATGTTAATCTGTAATTTTTAAAAATTAAAAAACCCAATCGACCCCATCTTCCCCATGCAAGGGGCAGAAACAACAAAAGGTACAAAGGTACAAAAGAGTACAAAGGGTTTTTGGAATATTTCAGATTATTTTTTGTTTTTAAAATGTCAAAACACCAACTTGACACTGCCGTTTCATAACAATTACTCTTCAATGCTATTTTAGTACAGCAGTTGCGTCGTTTTCGTCGGTGTTGCAAATTCTTGCTGCAGTTAGTTTGTTTTTGTCGATAACTTTAATCAATAAATCAAAAAACTGGAAAACTGCAATTTATTGAATCTCTTTGTAATTATATATATATATGTATATTATACTTGTTATATAAACGGGCAAAACACCGGGCCATCCCGTTCCGTCCCGCGCGTTGAAATTTGAAAAAAGTCACGTGACTACCAATAACCATTGATGTTTCGATCATTGCAACATGGAAATATATATTTAAAAACATAATTAATTCAATGGAATTACAGTTAAATGGGGACAAAATACGGAATAAAGGCTTACCTTGCTTCGGAAAGTTCCAAGTATTTCAGTAAGACACGCAATTTATAGCTAAAAGCTGTCAAAGTGAGTTAATTAATTCCAGCAATCAGAAAGATGCACTCATCAACGTCTTGCATATAACTGAGGCTCGTGAAGTTTTGCCGTGCTACTCTAGCGCCACTGGCGGGAAATAAATGCCGTATCCCGTTCTACCCGGTACCCTATATCGCCATGATCTCCCCTACACATAAGTACTGTTTTTACGCAAGATAATTTGCAATCGATTGGCTTAATCCGCCATTTTGTTTCAAAATGGCAGCCATTTGCACCGTGCGCTACCGCGCAATGCTTAAATATTAATATCCGTTCGATTCAAATTCTCGCCAAACTTGGCAACACTTGGCGAGATATCGCCAAATTTGGTGACAAAAAATAAGTAACCATAAATGATGCCAACTTGGCTATAGCTTACTAATTTGGCACAATTCTCATTTAAATTCAGTATTGACGAATATGCTCTAATCGGATTCTCCGCATTTTAATTTAAAATCATAATCTTAAAATTTGAATAAAACTGGCTTTGAGTAAAACTTGCAAAATTTTAAAACCAAGAAATAGCAAAGCTACCTCTTCCTTCCGGCACTGGCCGAAAGGACTTAATGATTTACAGAGGTTGTTTACACATATTGGGAATGATTTTGATGTTAAATTAAAAAACAACGAGAAACAACAGGGGAAGAAATTTGACAATATGTACTAACGTGATAACTGAAATATTGGCTGCCATGAAAAAATATCGTCTGCTACTGAAATGGCACGCGAAAGAAGCGGGTGGCTTGAAGGTTATATATTTGCTCTTTCCGAAGAGAATTATTATGAAAATCTATATGAAAATCCTTTAGCAGGTGATAAGTGGCAAAAAAATTGTCACAATTTATGAAACGTGGATTTATCTAAATGACTCCAATGAAAAAAATGAACGATTTATTACCGGTAAAGAGGCCAAAAAGACTTACTTACAACTTAGGTTCAAACACTGTAAAGAAAGTTTCTGTAAAGTATTTATGGTGATTGCTGTAATCTCTTACAACGGAAAATTAAAGATCAGAAAAGTTGATAAAAATGGCAAAATTAACTCTACTTACTATCAAAACAATATTCTAATTCCTATTTTTAAAGAAGAAATTCCAAAACTTTATCCTACGGATGCTAAAAATGTTGAGTTCTGCCAGGATGCGAGCAACCATACAGCCAAAAGCACAACTGTATTTCTCGAAAAATTGACAAGAGAAATCAAGTGTATACCGTTTAATCATATTCCAAGCAAGCCCCCAGATGTTTCACCAAAGGATTACTGTACCTTTGCACTATTAAAACAAGCTCTTGTGAAACGCCGACCAACCACGTTGAGTGGACTTCGGAAAGGTGTGATGGAGGAATGGAACAAAATTCCACTTCCAGTTTTACAAAAAGCTCAACTTTCTTGGAAATCCCGCTGCAATATGATAGTCTACAACAAAGTCTGCCAGATGCAACATATTAAAAAATAACTGTTTTAATTTATGTATTTTATTTTTGTTGTCAAATTCGTTCCCAATATGTGTAAACACCCTCTGTACTTACCAAAAAACAAAAATTTTCGAATTATTTTCTTTAAAGTTTTAGTTTTACGAGACAAACTAAAAGAAATAAATTATATTCCATTGACAACAAGATGGAAATTTTATACAGTTATAGATTGCTTAGCTGCTTCCGTGGTTGGACCATATAATCAATGCGTTTCAAGTAATATGTATCAAAGTACTATGAATTCAGAACATTTTACAAATGGAGGAGTTTTAAACCGTGCGAATGCACCGTATACTGAAAATTGATTTTTACGATTTTAAAGGCAATATCTTTTCCTTTATACATTCATCTCATGCATTAAATTTTGCGGCTATTGCATGACCTCAAGAGATTTCAAACTTTGTCTATTAATTTCAGTATGCGCTGAATTATAGTTATTCAAGTAATACTTCATAAAAGTTTGTTAGTTCTTATTTCTCGTGATTCAATTTCAAGCGAACGCGAAATGTTCTAAGAATAAATCCTTTAATGTTAGCTACTAATACGATATTTGACTACACAATCTACGAATTTCAAGTACTTTGTGGCAGAGTGCTAGAAGTTAGAATAATTCTCTACACGTGGAGAAAATCTGTGGATTGCGAATCCATCACAAACTGAAAATTGATTTTTCCGAATAAAATCATAAGGCGAAAAGAAATATTTCATCTTGATTCAAACATAAAATACACAATATGAACTTTAAAAAGCTCACTGCTTTACTTAAAAGGCGACTAAAATAATAAAAGAGATGTTACATGCTAAAAGTATACATTTTATTTAAAACGTCTTAGTACTTTCGGGCTGTATTTCACAAGTTCATCATCAGGGAATACTTTAATAACTAATTGCTGTTTATTTATCCTCCTGAGACCCAAGCAAAATATAATGCATATATTTTTTTTAATATGAGTTTTTTTCAACTAATAGGCATAAAAAATGTTGTTTTTTAAAAAATTAATAAATTTCGATTTTTTAATTTTGTTTTACAGCACATCCATATAAATAGATGTTCAGGCCATAACTCGCTTTAAAATAATTTAAAAAATGCTAAAAGTATGGGAAAGAATAGAATTTATTATAAAGAACATCATAAAATATACAATATGAACTTTAAAAAAGCTCCCTGTTTTACTTAAAAGTCGACTGAAATAATAAAAGAGATGTTACAAGTTAAAAATATACGTTTTATTTAAAACTTCTTAGTATTTTCTGGCTGCATTTCCCAAGCTCATCATCGAGAATATTTTAATAACTAATTGCTGTTTATTTATACAAATACGTGACTTTGTTTTAAAAATGAGAGAGCCAAAAATTATTAGAGTTGAAAGTAGAAGTAGCAGTTTCTTGAATTGAAGTTAATTAGAGAAAATATATATTATTATTTACTGCAGTTCCATTTATTTTATTACATCACTTTGTTCTCATACGTCACTTTCATTTTAAATGCGAAGCTGGACAGTCGAAGTAGCAGTGTTTCAGATTAAATTTGCACAGAAGAAAATATTTAACTTCCGCACCATAAACTTTAGTACATCACTTTGCTTAAGTTTTCAGAATATTGAACCATAAATTTTGGATATTATACGATAGGGCTTCGTTACATATTACATTGTTTTTACACAGGATTTCTAATTATTAACTACAGTTCCATTTATTTTATTACATCACTCTGTTCTCATGCGTAACTTTCATTTTAAATGTGTAGCTGGATCGAAGCCGGATCTTTCAAAACGAAGTCACGTATTTGTATATCCTCCTGAGACCTGATATCCATTTAAATGGATGTTTTGCTTTCTCCTTCTATTGCGTTAAATTTCATTGTAGCAATCTAAAACCAGTTTGGCATGGTAATGTATGAATCAAAAATCAACATTCAGCTTTTGGATTTTGGCAACGGTAACTACTTTGTTTACAAAATAGCGTAATAAATGATTAATAATAATAAATAAATGATTAATTAAAATATCAAAATTGCAAAAAAAAAAAATAGTTTAAACAAATTAAAATAACATAAAAACAAAACTTACCAGCAGAACATAGAATTCCAACTACACTCATTTATTACGCCATTTTGTAAACAATGTAGTACCGTTGCCAAAATCCAAAAGCTGAATGTTGATTTTTGATTCATACATTACCATGCCAAACTGGTTTTAGATTGCTACAATGAAATTTATTTTAATTAATCATTTATTTATTATTATTAATCATTTATTACGCCATTTTGTAAACAAAGTAGTTACCGTTGCCAAAATCCAAAAGCTGAATGTTGATTTTTGATTCATACATTACCATGCCAAACTGGTTTTAGATTGCTACAATGAAATTTATTTTAATTAATCATTTATTTATTATTATTAATCATTTATTACGCCATTTTGTAAACAAAGTAGTTACCGTTGCCAAAATCCAAAAGCTGAATGTTGATTTTTGATTCATACATTACCATGCCAAACTGGTTTTAGATTGCTACAATGAAATTTAACGCAATAGAAGGAGAAAGTAAAACATCCATTTAAATGGATATCAGGTCTCAGGAGGATATACAAATACGTGACTTCGTTTTGAAAGATCCGGCTTCGATCCAGCTACACATTTAAAATGAAAGTTACGCATGAGAACAGAGCGATGTAATAAAATAAATGGAACTGTAGTTAATAATTAGAAATCCTGTGTAAAAACAATGTAATATGTAACGAAGCCCTATCGTAAAATATCCACAATTTATGGTTCAATATTCTGAAAACTTAAGCAAAGTGATGTACTAAAGTTTATGGTGCGGAAGTTAAATATTTTCTTCTGTGCAAATTTAATCTGAAACACTGCTACTTCGACTGTCCAGCTTCACATTTAAAATGAAAGTGACGTATGAGAACAAAGCGATGTAATAAAATAAATGGAACTGCAGTAAATAATAATATATATTTTCTCTAATTAACTTCAATTCAAGAAACTGCTACTTCTACTTTCAACTCTAATAATTTTTGGCTCTCTCATTTTTAAAACAAAGTCACGTATTTGTATAAATAAACAGCAATTAGTTATTAAAATATTCTCCGATGATGAGCTTGGGAAATGCAGCCAAAAAATACTAAGAAGTTTTAAATAAAACGTATATTTTTAACTTGTAACATCTCTTTTATTATTTCAGTCGACTTTTAAGTAAAACAGGGAGCTTTTAGGTAGATTTCGTATGAAATACTACCTATTGGGATCGTTCCTATGTTGGAATTTCTGAAAAAGTTTTGCAGATCTACACCGATCATGACCCCTAGAACCCAAAACCACCCCCAGTAAAAAACTTTATATATCTATCTATCTATCTATCTATCTATATCACTTTCTTCTGGACACGATAACTTTCGTAATTCTGCACCAATCTCTTCCAAACTGATACATAAAATCAATGGGCATAAAATCTCGGTCAAGTTCGTTAATGGGCAAAATCGGACCAACGGGACGGAAATAGGGAGGGGTTTTGTGAAAACAGAAAACCCTCCATAACTTCTTAATTTTTGTACATATCAAATCAGTTTAAAGTTTTTATTACTTCTAAAAATAGGGCCAAAATTTTATGTATCACAGATTTTTGATAAAGTTAAAAATGGGCTCAAGAGGCGCAAAAAATAGGGTTTTTGGGAGAAAAAAATTCATAACTTCGTCAATTGTCAAGATATCAATTCCAATTAATTTTATTATAAAACTCCTTAATATTATCTATAACTTTTATATTCACAAGTTTTTGATAGGACCAATTCGTACCGCAAAAAAAAATTAAAACGAAAACAAAAAGGGGGTTTGAAAAAGTAAAATATCCATAACTCCGTCAATTCAAAAGATATAAAATCCCCATGAATTTATCATATATCTTCTTAATATTGTCTACAACATCTATATAGACAAGTTTTGGATAGGACCAATTCTTACAGCAAAAACAAATTAAAAATACATAGCGGTTGAAGAAAAATATCATCTAAGTAAGCGTGTATTCAAATCCAAACTGCGTATTTTCTGACTCAGTTTAGAATTCATTTTTGCTCTCAAGGCCTTCCAATTGGTACGTTTTCTTACTCAGAAACTATATAATGTACCGTAATAGTCGATTTTTTTATAGAGGCAGAATATATTTTTAAAAATGCTGTTAAAGTGGGCATTTTGAACTGAATTTCCCGAAGCGGATTGTGTTGGAAAAATCATTGCATTAAGGATGCAGTCAAATCCAAACTGCTTATTTTCTGACTCATTTTTAAATTCATTTTTGCTCTCAAACGCATTTAATTGGTAGATTCGCTTATTCAGAAACTATATAATGTACCGCAATGATCGATTTTTTGATAGAGGCAGAATATATTTCAAAAAATGATGTCAAAGTGGGCATTTTGAACGGAATTTCCCGAAGCAATTGTGTTATCACTTTCTTCTGGACACGATAACTTCCGCAATTCTGCACAAATCTCTTCCAAACTGATACATAAAATCAAGGGACATAAAATCTCGGTCAAGTTCGTTAATGGGCAAAAGCGGACAAAGGGGATGGAAATAGGGAGGGATTTTGTGAAAACAGGAAATCCCCCATAACTTCTTAATTTTTGCACATATCAAATCAGTTTTAAGTTTTTATTACTTTTAAAAATATGGCCAAAAATTTATGTATCACAGATTTTTGATAAAGTTAAAAATGGGCTCAAGGGGCGCAAAAAATAGGATTTTTGGGAGAGAAAAAATTCCTTACTTCGTCAATTCTCACGATATCAAATCCAATAATTTTATTATGCATCTCCTTAATATTATCTACAACTTTTACATTCACAAGTTTTTGATAGGACCAATTCGTACCGCAAAAAAAAATTAAAAACGAAAACAAAAAAGTGGAGTTGAAGAAGAAAATTTTTCATAACTCCGTCAATTTACTAGATATAAAATCTCCATGAATTTATCATATATCTTCTTAATATTGTCTTCAACATTTATATAGACAAGTTTTTGATAGGGCCAATTCTTACAGCAAAAACAAATTAAAAATACATAGGGGTTGAAGAAAAAAATCATCTTATTAAGAGTGCATTCAAATCCAAACTGTCTATTTTCTTACTCATTTTTAAATTCATTTTTGCTGTCAAACGCATCCAGTTGCTAGATTCTCTTATTCAGAAACTATATAATGTACAGTAATGATCGATTTTTTGATAGAGGCAGAATATATTTCAAAAAATGATGTCAAAGTGGGCATTTTGAACAGAATTTCCCGAAGCGATTGTGTTAGAAACGAAAAATATTACTCTGCTGAGAAAATAATTGTTTATTAATCAAGTTTTAATTAATTGAAAGAAAAATAAAAACACAGGTCGCTTATAAATCTTTTCAAAAATCACGTCAGCATGTTTCATATATATATATATATATATATATATATAATTTTTTTTTTTTTTTTTTTAATTAAAAATGAATCTGAAAATGTGCCAGAAAATTTCGAGTTGTTGAGTATGGAAAAATATTTTTTTTAATATCGCCTTAGCATGATTCTGATAAAACCAGCTATTTTATAAAAAGGAAATAAAAACTCGTCAAAAGCAGACAGATAAAACTGTTAAAGTGGATTTATATGTAATAATGATTTAGTTTTTGTTGGTGAAATTAGTATACTTAACTTCGAAATCTACCTCTGCCTGTAGGCTGGGCCGGCAGGGATTTTTTTAAAGTTCATATTGTATATTTTATGATTTTTCCGGTTTAAAAAACTATGTTACCCCCTTTACTCATAATCTCTTGTTTAAAAAATTATGGATATTTCAAATTTCATTGCTTCGAGACATTTCAAAGTTGAATGTAAAATTTTACCTTGTTGTTATACTTTAACAATATTTGTAATATGTAGGGAAGGTGGAGGATGAATGGGACATTTTTACAAAAATGTTTATTTTTAATACTTTTTTAAAGTTATTATCAATATCATACATTAGGTATTTGACTACATCTATGCACCTTATTTAGTCTAGATTATTGTTATACAGTAAAATAGTATAAAATTTTAAAAACGTTACTCTCTGTCCCAATCATCCCTATAGCAGGGATGAATGGGACACTAATAGGGATGGATAGGACATAATATTTTTCTCCCTCCATTCAATATTACCTAGTTAAAATTTGTAATTATAAACTTATATGTATTTATATTTGTAATATATGATCTTATAATATGGCTATTACATTTCAGCGTTGCTAATCACTTATTTACTGCAGTTTTAACTTGTAATCTAAACTGCGACTGTCTATCAGTTCCCCTTTCCCACTTACGATGCATTTTAGATATGAAATGAAAGAGAAAAATGTCTTTGAAATACGGTATAGCCAATATTTTTCATTCACAACTTATTAATAAATTTTAATTCAGCGTATCTTAGATATTATGCACAAATGAAATTATGTTAGGGAAGGTGCGAGTGGGAATTTATTTAAGCACAAGTTTCAAATTCAATATAATTTACCCCATATGATCAATAAACATATACTACTTTTAACAATTTTATCTATTTTGATAATCTTTCAATAGCAATTTTTTGATAAACTGTTTAACCTTTATTACAATACAATAATTTAAGATTCAATATAATTTTTAAAAATAAACAACCTATATAATACGAGTACAGTTTAATGATAATAATTAACATTAATCATTAATTTATAAACCTATATAACATTTTTTAGTTAATAAATAAACGTTTTAACATCTCTAGGGATGAAAAAGACTGTCCCATTCATCCCTTTTAAATTATCCCAATCATCCCTATGATACATAGATTCAATTGTCCGCTATTTTGCCCCAGAAATTATTTTGTCACATTGGTGAATATGCACGCCTTTTTCATTACCAATATTGAACTTTCAAATAAATAAGTACAACATATCTTATTTGTTTATATTGTAAAAAATATTTCACAACTTCAAATTAAAAAAAAAGTTACTTGCAAGCAGAGTTTCTAAAAATGCAACTTTGCAAAAAAAAATGAAAAGAGCCATGTGATTTTGCTTTTGGTTCTAAAGCACACTATGGCAGGGCCATATATGAGAATAGAAATCAACTAAAAAAAAAAAAAAAAAAACGTTCATTGCATGAAATACATCCATCCCTTGTCCCATTCATCCCCCAGCTCCCCTACTAATAATTTAAAGAAGAAACGTTTTTGTGTGTTTGTTTATTTATAGGATAAGTGGAACTACCGAACCGATTTCAAAGGTAATGGGGCAAAATGATGGTCACAATCTGCTCCAACATAGCCTACATTTTATATCGATATCACAAATTAAAGGTTTGCAGGAGCAAAATCCTTTCTAAAATTGCAATTTGTTCATACTGAAGAGAATATAAGCGTTTCAGGCGTAAATATTTGAGAATGGTTTCTTAAAAATTCGAAATTAAAAAGTTGAAACGAGAAGAAAGCTTTTTAAAAGCCTTGTGATTTACGATTTATATAGAATTGTTAGGAACAGAAATTAGAAATTTGACATGACTGTTACTTTTAAGACGTAAATTATCGCACAAGTTTTTAAAAAGGTCGAAATTTAAAAAGTTACAAGAGAAAAATAAAGGAAATTCCTTTGCAATGTTTAATAAAAGTTCCAATATATCCCATAACTTTATTTACACAAAACAGAAAATACTATATGTGGTTATATAATAAATTATTCAATGTTGAATTACTTCAAGTGTTCGACTGTAAAATCATTTCAAGAACTGTGATTTAGCTTACTAATAGTTCGAAATATTCCACGATTATAAGAAATTTGCGACTTATGAATTTTTTAGTTCGTTGGAAATCCATTTTTCCTCTTTCAAAATGTCGATAATCATTCTTTTACTCATTTACACTGCTTGGATGTATATTCAAGTCTGTTTATAAATTTCCGTTTACATTTTATAATGCTTAAAAAACAAATTGTTTCTGATTGTTAGAATATTATAAAATCAAAACGGACATTAATTAGGATTAGATTCAATCGATTTTTGTTTGATGAATTGATTTGTAGAGTTTAAATTTTCAATCATAATTAATTCAATCATGACTAATTTAATAATAATTAAACACTGATTTGAAGGTATGAATGTAATTTCCTTATAGAAAATCTTTAAAGAAATCGTCACAAATTATAAAAAATTAATATATTTGCCTAGTGTACTGGCCTGACTAATCTCATTTGACCATAGGTGCTTGTAAGACTAATCTGAAAGCGGTGATGTTTTTTTTAGTCTATTCCACCACTGCTTTCATTTATTAAAAGTTTTAGTTAATTTATTTAACAAAATATTGGGTACTTTTCCATTAAATAAGCACCATTGCCTACAAGCATAATATTAGGCGCAAAATAAAATTCACATGAAATGAAACATTTGAAAAAAAAATGTTGTTGATAAGGACGTGAGCGTTTAATAAATATAAATTAGAGACTTTCACGAACTACTTTATTAAATCAGTACGAAGATTGTAATATTACGAAGACTACGTATTATACATAGAACAAATAAATATTGTACAATAAAGTGATAAAATAAAACTCAATTTCAACTGCTGGTATGAAATTGTAAATGTCTCTTAGAATTGCCGTAAACATTTCCTTTTTTGAATGAAGACGTTCATGGTTTTTTGAGCAAAAAACTTTTTTATGTATAATTCCAAAATTCAGAAACAATTTTATTACAGCGTTTTCACCATCAAGTAACTGTCAAATGGTGGAATTCATCTCATCGCCAGTTATAAATGTAAATTATAACTTAATTAGGATGAGCGAAGCGAATCCTCTACTAGGCTACACAAATTACATTTTGTCGTACACGTTACAAAAAACTTGTCAGTATTTTGACTTGAAATTAAACATACAAATAAATTATGATCTGTAGATTTGCACAATATTATTATTATTTTTTTTTTTTACAGGATAACCTTAAAAATTTTATTATTTTAATTAATTTATTTTACATGTTTTTCCATTAAGGACGCATTTTTCAAATAAAAAATGAAACACTTATATTTTCAGAAGAAAAAAATAAATCATGGAGTTAGTAATTATAGATAGAATCATGATTAATTAAATAATTTCCCGATTTCTTTTATGAAATGTTTAAAATACCTTTTTTATGAAAATTATAGCATATTTTAATGAATTAAAATTTGTGAAAATTCAATTATTTACATTCAATTATAAAAGTATTTTTCAGTGTTAAGAATTTAAATACTCAATTTATTCTTATTATGTGCGAAATCATTTACGCAGACGATACTTACGCATTTTAAAAGAATTATATTATGATTTTTCTTGTAAAGTGGCAACAAAAGAATTGTAAACAAATAAAATTGTTAAATTCGTTATATCATAAGTAAAAAATTCCGAAGAAATTCTTAGTTATTTGGCTGAATTAAATTTCTAAAATTAAAGTGCGCCAAAACATAAAATAACTTTTTTGCTTAATGAAGATGCAAAAATAATATAAAAAAATATTGTTACTTTCAAATATTTATCTTATTAAATAATGCTTCGTGAATCCAAACAAATGGCTTTTGCTATGTATGGCTTTTGCTAGTAATAAATATTTTTGGTTCGAAAAATAGCAAATTAAGACGTATCGCGAGGTTCCGAGTAAATAACATAAGTAATTATAAAATGATTCACAATCAACAAATAACAATGCTTGGCACGGATTGCAAGAAACCTCCTTTGTACGACCAGGGTTCAAATAGACGGCGCATTAGCATACATTTTGGAATGGTGCTGCTATAAGAGAAAAGTACATAATATTGTTGTCTCAGACCTTAAACGGTCGATGATTATTTGTCTTTGTATAAGAGGGGAGGTGGAGATATTCAAACATTACTATCCAAATACTATCAATTAAACGGACATTTTAAAAGTAAATAAAGCAGTGGACTCTCGCTATTGCGTCTGCGCTTAAGACATATCTCCTGTTAAAGTGGACAATTTCGTTTTCTGCATTATATCGCATTTGTAATTGATATTAAACACTGTAAAAAAATAATGCCAGTTTTCCGGTAGGAATCGGAAAAATAGTTGCCCTTATCGTACCGGAATAATTTCCAACCCAGCTCGGAATAAAATGCGTAAAATCCCGTTTTACTGACTATTTCCTTATTTTTACGGATTTTATTCCGAACTGGGTCGGAATTTATTCCGATACGATAAGAGCAACTATTTTTCCGATTCCTACCGGAAAACTGGCAGTATTTTTTTTTTTTTAACTGCTTTTATAAATTACTTTTTTCAAAAGCAAACTTTGGTGTAACTCTGTTTTTTTAATAAGATCAAGAAATTATTTGTGATCATAATAAGAAGAAAGAAAACATTCTACCAGTAAAAAAGTGTGAAGTACCAAAATTGCTAATGCCTGTTCGCTGATATTACGAATCAAAAGTTATATAACATACAAAAGTTTCAAGTGTGTAGACCAACTGGAAAATGATGTAGTCAAAAGATCATTTGTACAAGTAAGGAAAAGAAATATGATAGATTACACTGTAAAACAAATCCGACCAGTTTTCCTGTAGGAATCGGAAAAATAGTTGCCCTTATCGTACCGAAAAATTTTCCGACCCAGCTCGGAACAAAATCCGTAAAAAAAAGGAAATAGTCAATAAAGCGGTATTTTACGGATTTTATTCCTATTTTACAGATTTTATTCTGGGCTGGGTCGGAAATTTTTCCGGAACGATTAGGGCAACTATTTTTCCGATTCCTACAGGAAAACTGGTCGTATTTTTTTTACAGTGTACTTCAATTAAAGTCAATTTATGTGAGCGTGACGATTTCTTTGCATATTTCGTTTGAAATCAGTAATTTATTCGTTTATATTAACAAACTGAAACTATATAACTTACTAGCATACATCAGGCCAAAATGAGTTGCATAAACTTAAGAGACAATATATTAAAATAAAATTTTTATTTTCAGGCTTGCTGTTTAGCACTATAAAATTATTTTTGCACTAACAAGGTGTTAACAACATTAACACCTTCGACACGAACGTGAAGTACACTTATTTTAAACGTCAGATACCACAATTTTCATGTTGTATATATTGCCTTATTTAATCGCTGAAATGTTAAGATTAAATAAGCCAAAAATGTATATTAAATTACTGGTGTTGAAATTCAATGATCTTGTGCACCTTTTACGGCACGTATACATGCCGCTCGTCATGAAGGATTTAATTTGATAAACTGTTTATTTTCTATTAAAAACTGAAGTCAATTTATTCAACGAAAGGGATTATTTTACGCCATTCAAATATTTACGTTTAATGCGGACTTCGGTTAGTGCAAACAAAAAATGGCCTTCATTGAAAGTCCACAACAACAACGGGAGTTTGCTGTATTTCAATTATAACCGCAAAAATCTCATTAAATGTTTTTATTAGGGAAAAAAAATATTGATTTTGCACCATTAATTAACCGTTACAGAATATCGTTTGTTGTAGTTTTATTTCATACTACAAGGTTTATATGCTAGGTATTGTAAAAAATGTATACTATACACCTGCACTCTCCTGTTCGGCCAACGTTTATTGAGAGGGTGCACTAACACTGGAATGTAACGGCACAAAAGTAGGCGCTTCGATATGAGATGTGCGCTTGATTTTTAACCCTTCATGTACTGAATTATAAATTCACGAAAATTTTATCTTCAAAAGCACTTTACGGGAATTTTTGAAACTACATTAGAGGATTTACGTAACCATTTAATAAATTTTGGATGTATTTTAGAAGGATTTAGCAAGATGAATTAACTTTGAATCTATAGTGATTTTGTGCAATATTTGTAACCCCATTGAAATCTTTTATTTTAAATATTTTTCTTAGCATTTTGTAGATTTAGGAAATGTACAAATATAATGTTCTTACAATAGACATATAGAAATATTGGAAAATTCTCCCCCCCCCCCCCACCGAATGCCAAAAAAGCTGAAAAGATGCAAAGGCAAACGAAAGCATCCTTTTAGAAATATTTTTGTTTTGTGTAACCAGTAATGCTTTTGGAACAAGATAAAATAATGCAACTATAACTGATTGTAAACTGTATTACTACTAATCGATTCATTAAATGAATTTTATAACAAGTTATTTTAATGGTACTTATAAGTACCGTCAATAGATAAAGGGTTAATGTCTTACACGTCTCGAGTTGCTTGCGGTATAGGTTTTCATGAATTTTCTTACTAGATTTCTAGCAGGGTTTCTACCACTATTTCTGCGAAGTTTGTTGAGGACCACGGACTTCCCAAACATTACTTTTAACATTTTGAACAGTTCCATTTGCCACAAATTAAATGTCTAATTCTAGTGATTCTAAAGAACGAAAAGAAACTTAGAAACTCTTAGAAATTCTCTCGAGCATCAGCTACGTTTTTGAGCTTTCAGTAATACTTTAGAATAAATTTCCTTTGATAAAAGCTTAATCTCGTTTCAGCTATTTTTTCAAGTTAGTTAAACTGAAAAGGGAAAAAAAGAACATGCCAGTTATTAGCGAATAAATTGTGTATATATTTTTTAGAAATTTTCTGAATTTCTGTACATTATAGGATTATCTTATTGAGATGTTCATAAGAATACAATTTAACTCTCCGCGTTTGGTTTAATATTAGCGCTTAGGAGGAACCTTTTAAAAAAATAATCAGATCTAATTAATTTGTTGGATGGTTTAAAGTACAAAAGAAACATTAAATTTCGTGTATTCTTCGCAGTTGCCATATTAAGAAATAATGTAATCTAGTTTATTTCAATGAATATAATAATCATGTGAAAACTTGAACCAAACGAGTAAATTGAACTTTATTAATCAATAATTAGATTAACTAATAAGATTTACGGCTGATTTAGTTGTTAATCAAAGAAAGCGACTAAAATTAATTTGATCATTATTCATGAATCTATGAATATGATTGAAGAGATTTTTAATCGGTTAATCATAAATAAAATTAAAATCTAATAATAATTTTTTTAATGCTAATTCATTTTAATTTTGTAGCATTTTCATATTACTATAATGTATAATTTTATTTTAGCATTCGTAATTATGATTGATTTGATTCACATTACAATTATGAAAAAATTTCTTAATAAACGGTTAAATATGTTCCAGATGCTTTTATTATTTGGAATCAGATGCATAATTAAAAATTGATTCCGTAATAAAAGGTAAAAAGGTGCAATTATTGGTTTAAAAACTTAAAATTGATAATCAATTTTAGTGAAAATTGAAATTAAGAAATTTCCAATGATACTAAGAAATCGATTGTCATTTGTTATATCGATTTCATAGAACCATTAGAACAATCAGTCGTAGAATGTTATAGACGTTCAGCAAACTATACGCATCATGCTTAATTTTCTATAACAATGGATGCGATCACCTTCAAATTTTTGTCATTAATCACTAAGGTGAATCTGCAAAGTGAATCTAAATCACAGCATCTAGCTGTACATAGTACTGCCCTGATCCTCAAAAATTAATTTTGGTACAATTCTAACCAACAGAAATTAAGCTACAGGTATAACGTTCATTGCAAAATTAATAACATAGCAGCTCACCCATCCCCCTTTCCCTCTATTGAATAACCTGGCCTCCGAGTTATCCAAGAAAAACGGATGTTCTACTGATTCGTCTGAGAATTGGACATTCTAGTATCACTCATAAACATCTCTTACTTCGCTCGGATGCACCCATGTGCACATTGTCAATTTGATTACCTGACCATTCAGCATGCTTTAACTGACTGCCCGGTCCTCCGGCACTTGTACAGAATTTACTTCATCTGTACATCATCTACATTCATCATCATCAATCTCGACAAACCTCATTGGGGAAACACCTCATGGGGCACTACATACTTTTTTAAAACATGCCGGATTTTATTTTGAAACTAGAAAGATAGCCCATCAAAAATGATGGAATAGGAGATATAAAGATATATACAACACATATGCAAGAATATGAGTTTTTCTCGCTTGTTCCGCAGTGATAGATGAAAGTAACAGATTTAAAAATGAAACAAATTTATAAAAAACTGTAATACAGTAGAAGACCACTAATCCGCACAGCTTCCAAGTCTTGTGCGGATTTGAGGCTTTTTGTGGATTACAGGTCATGTCTATATTATAAAATTAGATATATAGCTTCTTTATGCTAAATAAATTGTGTATATATTAAAAACAAAAATGCTTGTATATATGAAAGGAAACAGCGAATAGGTTGCCAGAAAATTTGTTGCCAATTTTTCTTCTTCGCCAAGGCCCCTAAAGTAGAAAAGTACCGAGAATTTAACTTTTGTATCCGACTATATAAAGCGCCATAAAGTTTGTCATAATTTGGGCTTCAGAAATGAAATTTTTTTCCAAATGAATATAAAAAGCTACGAAAACAAAATTAATGAACGTTTAAGTTTATTTGGCACTACTTAGTTATCCCGTCGACCAAAAATCTATCGCCAAACTATAAGACTGAATGCCAATAATGGTTGATCGTAAATGTCACATTCACTTGACTTTAAGCAAGTTACACTTGTTTACGCCATTAAGTGATTTTTATTATGACGTTTTATTTGTATTTTTATTAATGTTATACTAATTTATTTGTTCTTTTGTTATTTAAAATAAAAATTATGTCAGTTTGTATAATTTGGCGAGTGGTTTGGAGATTTATATAATTTGGCGAAATTGGTCGACGGGATAACAAAGTAGTACCGTTTATTTATATAACCTATAAACATTTATTTATATCTATATTATTCTTGTTTTTTATGTACAATAGAACTTCAGTATGTATAAAAAAATAGACATGCTTCTTTATATTAAATAAATTATATAGATATTGAAAAATTATTTGTGTATATGAAACAGTGAATAAGTTGCTAGAAAATATGTTGCCAAATTTCATTTTCTCTATCTCGTCAAGGCCCCTATGCTTTAAAAGTACCTAAAGCACATTAAAATCGGGCAGTTAGGAGCTCAGACAGTACAGCGCTGTCAATTGCCTGTTATGTTATTAGTAGCATCGGTATGAAGATGTAAAGACGTAAATTTTCGTATATTGTACATTAAATTCTCACTCATAGATTTTGAATAAAAAAATAATCCTTACAAGCGCGCAGTTTAAATTAAATTGCGGTGACGTCGATTATGAAATATTAATGGTATTAAATGGAAATTTTGCAAAATTAGCTAGCTATCGCCAAGTTGGCTTCATATATGACAACTTATTTTTGTCGCCAAATTTGGTGATATTTCGTCAAATTTGGCGATACTTCGCCAAAGTGGTCAACATTTGGCGCTATTGTGGTAACCCTGCATTAGTAATTTTCAACAATTATTCATTACAAATAGGCGGTCCTACCGGAATTGTGAGGGACACACAGAGACTTGGATTTTATATAAATAGATATAATTTTTATTGCTTTCATTAGTTAAACGTCCCAGTTTTATCTTTTATACTTTTGTGACATCTGGATTAGGGATTGACCGAATCACCAATTTTGCCGAATACCGAATACCGAACCTTCGGTCGAAGTGTATACCGAAGCTTCGGTATTCGGCAACCGAATACTTGAAATTTTTTAATACGCATTTTTGCATATATTAGCTTTTTTAATAAGCTTTAATTGAAATTAAATTATCAATAATTTAATTCAGTTACATTTTTATTCAAAAATCTAATTACACAAAAAAATTTAATGACTTCTTTCCACTCACAAATTCATTAACCCATCACTTATTTTTTATTATTTTATCACTAGTCAATACCCAAAAATAACCTATGAAAGTATTAAACTATACAGGGCATTATTAAGGATAAGGATTGTCAGAAAAACAAAAGTTCATTCAAATAATAAGAAACAATGTTGTCATTAATCTGATTTACTGATTGTCTAACTCTAATTATAAACATATGAATAGGGATGTTCTCAAAATACAAAAAGTATTATATCAGTTTGTACATTTAACTATTTTCTGTCAAATTATTGATAGAATATTTTGATTAATATTTTAACATTGTGGTGGTGAAGATAAGAAATTTGAGCGATTTTGATATAATGGTTATAAAAGCGGATAGGCATAGGGGTATACTTATTTCATGTGTGTATTTTCTTTAATATACACCTTAGATATACCGATGTGAACTCTGATATACTTATTTGATGTGTATATTAATGAAAATACACATTAAATAAATTTAAATAAATAAAAAAAAAACTAATATAGAAGTAAGTAAAATTAAATGATAAGGGAAAGATGCGCATCTTCCTTACTTTTTTTTTCTCTGTTGTAGACAGAGTTCTTTTGATTTCGCACCTATGTAGACTATTTTAGGAAGGAAAAAGTTTTTTTTAATAAAAAATGGCCTTTGACACTTGTTTTTTGTAGTGCAGCTGAACTCTGAACTCATGCACATAATATTGAAATTCATTGTTTAGCATATTCTACTGCTAAGTAAAAGAGAATTCTTCTACTTCTAAGAAAGTACTTATCTGCAATTATATTCGGTTTACCTGCCGAACCACCGAATACCGAATCAACTATTCGGTATTCGGTCAATCCCTAATCTGGATGGGAGACTGCACTTGCTTTGAATTACCTTGACTTTTTTACGCTACTGTTTTTAGATTTAACATTTTTTACTCTTTTACACGTCTCTAACTACATCTGGATGGGGTACCCCATCCAGATTGCTTTTCTCATTGCTTTCTTTATTTTACGTACATTGTGTTTTTAGTCTGTGTTTTGGCGCAGCATGTCCCCTAAGGGATTTTGCGCCATAAAACCTTATACAAACAACCAACCAACGAACCATTGAATAATATAATGTTTCCCCTCTCAACAGTGCCCACTGGCTAATTCCTAACTCTTAGGCACAGACATCAGTTCCAATTAGAAAAATGTTTTAAATGTGGTAAAGAAGTATTTTAAACGCGATTTGGGTCAATAGAAACATTTCTTAAAAAATTACAAATTTTAAATTTTTATACGGCCCCTCTGTCCTATGAGTTATATTTAGTAAAAATATCCTATTAAACTAAGAAGTAAGCATATTTTTTTGCTGCGAAATCATTAAAAAATTTACAAGAAATGTAAATAATCGTCAGATATAAAAAAATAATAGTTGAGAGTAAAAGTAACATTATAATGTTTATTTGAAATCTATTTTCACTCTGGCATATTGAAAACTTGTACTAAAAATATAAATTAAAAAATAACAGGATTTTTGTTAAATGAAATGATGAGAAGCAATAGTCGCAATTCTTTAAAAATGATACATGTTTTAAAATGCTATTACAATATCTGATCTAAAACTTAATTAAGGAAAATTAAAGTTATATTAAAACTTGCTCAAAGTGACTCTCTTCAGTTCCAATGTAGAAATATACACGCGAAATAAATCCTTCTAATCCTTTAATCACTTTGTGTACGATCCCTTGAAGCACGGCCGAGCTCATCTGTGCTGAGATGCAGGAAATTGCTGCAAATCATGCATTTCAAAGTTTTATAACTCAGTGAATTTTAGTGTTAGATGAATAGGATGCTTTTTTTGTCTTACCTGTTAGTGTAATAGGAGATTTTTACTAAATATAACTTATAGGACTGGGATATCGTGTAAAAATTTAAATTTCGTAATTGTTTAAAAATGTTTTTATTGATCGAACAGACTTTTAAAATAATTTTTTACTTCATTTAAAACAATTTTGTAATTGAACTATATGTCTATGACTAACGATTTAGAAATTAGCCGGACACCGTTGAGAGTGGACACCCTGTATAAGCGAAAATCGAATCAGTCCAACTTCTCATAACACGTATCTTGTATATTAAATTTGGTGCAATTCAATTTAATACGTATATAGCTATGTTCCGAGATATACAATAAAATTAAAATCAGGCCTGTAACGCGCACCTACGATTTGAAACTGTATTTTTCTATTTTTTGGTATATTCGCCATATAACGCGCACCTACGATTTGAAACTGTATTTTTCTGTTTTTTGGTATATTCGCCATATAACGCGCACCTACGATTTGAAACTGTATTTTTCTATTTTTAGGTATATTCGCCATATAACGCGCACTCTTTACTTTACAAAGAAACGTGAAATGTACGTACCTATGCAAGGATCTTATCTTTTGAAGTCCAAATAATTAAAAGAATTTTCTTAGGCTTTCGAACAATGGTACACTGAAATTACAAACGATAGGAGGAACAATATTTTCAAACACAAAGCACTTTTTACTTATAATATTGAAAAAAAAGTATATAGATGAAACTCCAGTAATGTTTGATATGATGGTAAATAAAACAATTGATGTGAAAGGAACATAAACTGTTGACATAAAAACAACAGGTCACGAAAAATCTTGTACTGCGTTTCTTTCTCGAAAAATCTTGACCACGCCGCTGGATGCGCGGTATACTCAGGAAAATAATCAGAATCAATTTATAACAATGCCTGGCAAAAAAGTACTTTATGCATACTAGAGTACTACTTTTTTCATACTAGAGTTAGAGCGGTCAATATCTATATCGATTCCTGTAACACACAGGCAGATGTCATACACCAGAAAGACAGATGGGCCTTTTTTACCTCCTTCTTAGAAAGTATTATAATCGAGATTTTCTTTGACTTCCGATTTCCGACGGATTTATACTTTATAGGGGTTATAGATACCGAAAAATATGTTTTACAAAATGTCTGCCCATTGGTCTGCCCGTATGTCCGTATGTCCGTTTTTTACCCTCGAAAAGTGTATGAAGTTATGCATAGAATTGAACCAATTTTTTTAGTATGTTTTTGGCTGTGGCCATCATGTCCTCCTTCAATTTGGAAATATTCCGCTGGAAGAGGGCGCTGTACTAGGTATTTTTGTGACGTTTTCAATATTGTATCATCGAAAAGTGTATGAAGTTATGCACGGCTATAGCCAGCAGATCTTACGTGAATTTTGGAACAATCCGCCGGAAGGGGAGCTGCAATACAGATTTTTCTGGATTTTTCATAGTTCTGCTGTACATCGGCTGTTCATCAGCGACGATCAGTTCGCACCCAGCTAACCCGAGGCTGTCGAGCAACTGATGTGCAACAGAATAACGAAAATTATTATTATTATTATATGAGATTAATTTGTCTTTACTTCGGTTAGTAAAATCAAGCACAAACTTAAAGTCAAAATCAAAGTTGGTGTAGTATTGAAGTAATAACACTGAAGGATTAACATGTGTAACACCTTTTCGAAATATTAACTATCACGTATGAGAAAGGAAAAAGTTTCGGGATTGGCACAACCGACAAGTATGAAAAGTCAGTTCGTATTCACTGCATACCATAAACTGTAAATCCATCAAAAAACGGGAAGTAAAAATCTTTTGCGAATACAATACCATTTTCTCAGTAACAATTCCAAATTAAAATTTATTTCCTTAAACTTGAAATTAAAGTTCCAAAATCTGTTTCTTGTAAAATCTATGCCTTGTTCTTTATTTACAAAAATTTAACTTAAAATATGATTTATTAAAATCATTCTTATTGATTAAAAAATACCCCCAAAATACTGAGAAAATAGAAGTCAGAAAAAAACCCTTCAAAACTTGATTTTCTAAATATTTTGTTTCTGAAATTTAAAAGAAGTTACAAAGAGCTATTTTTCATGTTTCCAAAAAAAGATCATTTATCGTTGATGACAATTTATTTTCAACAAAATGCTCATTTATTTAAAAGTCAAAATCTGTACTAGGAAAACAGCTTTAAAATGCCATCATTTACTTCAAAAGTACTTTTAAATGTATGGCTTATTTTTTTTTCAAACTGATTACATTATTTTTCTTCTTACTTAAAAGTGATTTATTTTTCAGAGATAAAATACTGTTTTGGAATCTCCGATAAATTATCCAAGGCATTTAAAATTTGGATGACATTTAAAGAAAACTTGTGTGAAAATTATGACTGTCTGTTTAATGCTCGAATATTGCACTTATTCAAAAACTTTTAAAAGTCACTAGCATAAACCGAATAACATTTTTTTAGAGTACAATATGAGGAATTTGCATAACTAACTAACCCATTTTTATGCAATAAATCTTCTTCTATTCGTCACTTTTTTAACCGTCCGTTTGTATTGTCCGTCAGCCATTAGAAGTATTTCGTTCATGCATTTGCAGGTTCTATATACACTGCAAGTAAATGTATCAATACATTTAAATTACAATAGATTTTTTACTGTATATAATGCAGTAGTTTGAACGCTATATAATTATAGCAGTATAATGAATTATCATTTCTAATCTTCATTTGTATCTCTGAAAAACGAGATCTTGCTCTAAAATTTTATTTTTGTTCTGGGTCGTCGGCCTTTTTTGTAAGGAGTGCTGATGATTCTGTTTTAAGTCCATTTCCTTATTCGTCACAGCGGCTGTCGCTTCACAGACGGATAATCAAAGTTTTCTTGCAGTTTTTTCTTTTATCTTTCTTTTACGCCTTACGTAAAAAAAAGCACATGTTTACAATCTAGTGCATGATATATTTTGTTATTGAACATTTTATAGACTGCAATGGTGCATAAACAGGCTGTAATATAAATGTCTAAACTTTAAATTTTGATAATGCAGCCAAGAAAAACATACTTTGTACAGGAAACCAAGTTCCTATTTTGCAAACTCAGTCAAAAATATTATTCCAGATTTTAATAATTAATTTATTAATTTTCAGTCAAAAATATTATGTGTGTCATTCTCACAATCTTTTGACTTTTGGGGAAAAAAATCTGGCGAAATTAAACTTGCTAAAATAACAATTTAATTTGATAGACGAATGCCTTAATGATTCAAAATAAAGAAAAAATGGTCAGCAGCGAATTTTTTTTTATTTAACTGAGGTTTATGTTAAACTTATGTTATGGAAAATTAAACTTTGCGATTTTAATTTTCCTTACCATTTTACCACTAAAAGTTTTTCTTTTATTCGAAATATTTACTTATAATGAATTTGCATAGTACCCACAGGACATTCAAATAAGAAATAATAACAATGTAGTATTTTTAGTAAAAAATTTGGTATAACATTGTCTTAAAGGGGTATTAAAGAAGGGACAGTAAGGTAAAAAAAGGGGACGGTATAGGAAAAAAGGGACGAAATGGGGAAAAAAGGGGGCGGTAAAGAAAATTACCACCTATTTTAGGCAAATCATGTTAAGGCTGAGTGATAGCCACAATGTTCATTGACGTTTAGAAACAGTTGTTAACATTGGATTAAATTAATTTTTTTTTAAATTTACCTCGAAAAGTGCAGAAATAAACCTTGGGGACGGTAAGACTACCAATAAAGCCACGATCTTGAAATTGATATTTAAATGCTGATAGTATTCTGCAGTAAATTTTCTGTCAAAAAATTTTAGACATTCTTTCTCTAGCGTACTTCAGCATGAGAAAAAACTTGAAACAAATTCTGTGGCTGCATCTGAAGTGATTTTCTGTATAAGTTTAGCAAGAGGGACGGTAAGGATGAAAAGCCCAGGGACAGAGTTCAAAAAATAATATCAACCGTAAAAATGCATGCAGGTTAATTTTTTGCTACATATTTATATAAAACAATTGTCCCAGTTTCGGAAAAAAATACATCGAATTACTTTTATTGAAACAATTTTATACAGACAGTTCCAAACTTAAAAATCAGCATCAGGGACATGGGACGGTATAGAAGTTTTCCTGGTATTTGGACCCCCAACATCGTCCAAAACTTATTTATCTCGTTAATATTGTTATGCAATCATGCAATGGGATGTTCCCCAGTATATGAAATAAAAAGAACACAAAAAAGTGTATTAAAATAAAAATTATTATTCAGGGACATAAAAGTCAAAAGATTGTGAAAATGCCCCATATCTTATTTCAAACGGAATTTGGATTTCCATTCATAATTTTAACAAAAATCATGTTATTGTAAAGTTATTTTCAATGGACCTGCTTTTATTTTTTTAAATGAGACAGCCTCATGAGAAAAGCTGCAAATGACCATCTTCCACGTCCCAACAACATTGAGCTGGACGCATCATAATTGGGAACGTAGCTGACAGCAACTGGAAGCACGTCCGCTGCAGATCATTCGATCATAGAAAAATTTTTAAACCAAAATCTAAAAAAAAAGGGGGATTATTTTGTAACTTATGTGTTTTTATTTCATAAATAGTAAAAAAAGAAAAAAAAACAGAATATGTTATTGTTGCATAGTAAATATTGCATTATTATTTTATTATTAGATTTTACTAAAACTTACTGTTATTACAGTACACAATATCAAACTGCATTGAAAGTAAAAAATACAACTGTAATTACATTGAATGCCTACAAATACAATGCGATATAATTTAAAAATTATAATATTGTCAAATAATTAATTTAGATTTCGTCAATTCTCGACTTCGAAACGTTTTCTTCTTATATTTGGCTGCAACCGATGTGGTCTTCTTCCACTGCGAAAATCCCTACACCATCGGAATACCGATCTGCATGGCACACACTCCGTACCATACACATTTTGCATTCAAAGATAGATTTCACTAGCACTCACATTTTCCGCTGTTAAAAATTGCACGACCGCGGGTTGACGCCGTTTGGAGGCATCCATGATGCGAACGATGCCTTTTAACGAGCTCCCAAGTTATCATACACGCATCTGGCGGGATCTGACAATATCGCATGCATTCCCAGTACTTTTCACCCTCTATAGGAGCATGCGCAGTCACCTTTCTCTTCAAATGGCGGAGTTATTACAGCAATGCCACTTTCATTTGGGCGACCCTTATATTATTGAAAGTTTGAAGCATTCAAGCCCCGGCGATATGTTGCCCCTAAATTGCTTAGATCACTTTCAGAGTTCTGGCGAGGCTTTCGTCATAGATGTCTTAAAACTCGGCTCTCAAATTATGTGCAATTGTGAAATTAAATAAGTTAAATAAAGTAGCTGTAATTTTTTTGAGTTGTGTGAAATGAATAATTAAAATGAGCTGTGATTCGGGACAGTTAAATTACGCCCTCTTCCGTGACTGAAATCAGTTTTATTTCTATATAAAAAGTACTTGTTAAGGTTATTTATCATCGATTAAATTGCATTAAATAAATAGATAAATAAATGTGACAGGTTGTTTTAGAGGAATAATTAAAAAGACAATTAATTAAAAAGAGTAACTATTATAAAAAGGTAATTTATTAAAGTAAAAATACTTTATCTTATTTTTTAAAATAATGAACACTTCAGACACATGATAAATTTCTTTTTGGTGCACTACAACTATAAATTAAAAAATAACGGTTAATTACCCTTCAAACCTCGTTACCTGCTTGACATAAATTACGGACAATAATAATCTGTCATTTTAAAACTTCGTTTTTCTTTCGATACTTACGAAGAATTATGTCCAAAATTCACTCAAAAATTATTGACGTTAATTATAAAAAGTCCTTCCTCCAGAAAATATGTTTTTATAAAAAAAAAATAATAAAAAAGTATTATTTTTTACTCTTAATTATTTGATTAGATATCTTAAAATGAATTTTGCTTCCTATAAGAGAACTTTCACGAAAAATTAAATGAGCTACATTTAATCTAATTTAAGCAATCTTACTTCAATAGTAGGTCCTTTTAACCCTTTATGCCCCGGCGGTACTTTAAAGTGCCACTAAAATAATTCGTTATAAAATTCATTTAATACATCGATTAGTAGAAATACAGTTTAGAATGAATTTTAGATACTTTATTTTATCTTGTTCAAAAAGCATTGTTGTTTGCACAAAACAAAACTATTTTTAAAAGGATGGTTTATTTTGCCTTTGCATCTTTTCAGCTTTCTTGATCTTGAAAGATTGGGGTGGAAAAGTTTAAGTTCAGAAATATTTCTATATTTCTATTATAAGAACTTTTTATTTGTACATTTCCTAATTCTACAAAATACTAAAAAAAAAAAAATATTTAAAATAAAAGATTTGGGTGGAGATATAAATATTGCACAAAATCCTTATAAATTCAAATTTAATTAATTAAATTAAATTGGCAAAATCCTTCTAAAATTTATTAAATGATTGTGCAAATCTTCTAATGTAGTTTCAAAAATTCACGAAAAATGCTTTAGAAGATAAAATTTTCGTGAATTCATAATTTGGGACATAAAGGGTTAAAGGACATTTCCAAAGGGCTAATTATAAGGTACACAAAAAACAAATAAAAGAACGCCTCAAATTTAAAGTTTCTATAATAGATATAATTATGAAATAAATTGTGCACATAGTAGTTTGAATAATTGTTAAAATGTTTATGAATGGATAGCAATCTGGTGTAAACCACGTGTAACAATACTCAAACTGACACGTAAACTTGAATTACAAATATTTAGTATTTAGTTTTTAGTTTTAGTTTAAAGTATTTAGTTTTTACTATTTATTCTGCAATAGTTTGTTTTTTGAAATAATTAATTTAATTTGAACCTAGGATGAGTAAGCACGGTGCCATCTATTGACAAAAGTTTAAACTATTGTTTGAAGTTACAGAGCATACATGGTGTATGTGCTACTTACAAACAAGTGACTTCTTTCATCTTTATCTAAACTGATATTTTAAAGAAGTAACGCTTGTTTGTTTGTACAGTTTCTTTAGAACTACAGAATCGATTTCAAACGTAATGGTGACAAATTGATGGTAATAGTCCCTATTCTAGGTCGAACATTTATGTTGGTGCCACGGCCCCCAATTGGGTGCAGGAGCAAAAAAAAAAAAAAAAAAAAAGTTCCAAAATGGCGATTTTTGTGATACTGGATGAACTAGAAACATGAAATTCGGCATGATAGTTGCTTATAAGATTTAAATTCTCTTTCGAGCAGTTTCTAAAAAATTCAAAATTCAATAGGGTGAAATGCACGAAAAACGGTATAAAAAGGTTCTAAATTACGATTTATATGGAATTATTAAGGATACAAAATTGAAATTTGACATGGCTGCTACTTTAAAACGCAAATGTATCAAAGAACAGTTTTTTTTAATTTCCACAGGTAAAAGAATGCAAGGGGAAAACAGTTCTAAATTGTGATTTTTTTTTATGTTGAAAGAACTAGAAACTCGAAATTTGGCATGGTGGTTAATTTTAACCCCGCGCCCGATAATTTCATGAAAAACTGCCCGTGAAGATATCGGTCTCGACGATTAAGGGGGTTAAGATACAAATGATTGCTAAGAAGGGTTTCTAAAAAAATTCTAAATTTAAAAGGGTGAAATGAACGTAAAACATTCTAAAAACGTTTTACCCCTTAAATGCCTGATTTTTCAAAAATCATTATAATAATGTTTTTCGGCTTTCATTTTTTTAATAAATCATGGGAAAAATACTTTTAAAAATCATATTTTGTTTTAAGTATGTTTTAAGGCTAAAAAACAGTTTGTTACTAATCGGCAATACTGGTCTTTAATTGAAAAAATAATTTGCCTTGATAAAATTCTATAATATTAAACACACAGGAATTTTTGGAACTATAATAAGAAATAAATTTTACTTGCTCATTGCAGAACAAAATAGGGTATTTCTCAAGCTTCCAAACAAAACAAAAAAAAAAAACAAGAAGCAACAATTGAAAAATTAAATCTACCTTTATTCTTAAACAGCGCAAGTGTTGCCAGCTATATGTTGAAAATCGATTTAATAATATTTTCAGAATGGATTTTATTGGCAACATTAGGCATTATAGCTTCAATATTATTCTTATAGTATTTTAGAGCCTAAGTTGGGTATGTTGCCGAAAAGCAACACCCGGTATTTAAGAGCTAAATTACGATTTCTATGGAAATTCTAGTGATAGAAGCTCAAAATTTGACAACACTGTTACGCTTAAGACGTAAAAGCTCGTACAGAACAGTTTAAAAAAATTAAATTTAAAAGGGTAAAATATGAGAAAAATGTTCTAAAAACCATCTAAATTCTGATTTCTAAGGAATTGTTAAAAATAGAGACTTGAAATTTAGCATGACTCTTTTAAGGTGCAAATGCATTCACGCAAGTTATTTTTTTTTTAAATAGAAATTCAAAATGGTTCAGATGAAAAAAGTATTAAACTCACGGTTTTCGTGATAACGTAGGTATTAGAAACTTAAAATTTGGCATAGCGGTTAATTGTAAGATACAAATATTATAGGTAAAAATGGTTTCTGAATTAAATCGAATTTTAAAAGAATGAAATGAAAGTAAAACGTTCTAAATTACGATTTCTATTTAATTTTACATAATATTTGTTAATAAATTAATTCCGCATCCATTTCTAGTTTAGCTGACATATTTTCAATTCTGACTGCACCATCAGCTCCATACATGAGTATATTCCAGTATCCAATATTAATGTCTTCATTACTAAAAAGTTAGTTTACTTATTAAATTGTTATTAAATTAAATGTTTTTAAAACTAATTAAAACATTTAAAATTTTGCAATTTATGATTAAAATGATTCATTGCAGTTTTTCTTGCTTCGGTTTATTTATTTATTTATTTAATTCCAAGCCCAGGCAACGCCGAGTTCGTTAGCAAGTATCTACTATTGTAATATTAAGGTCGGATGAAAAGTCCCGTTCCGAACAAAGTAAACACCTTTTTTTTTTTTTTTTTTTTTTTTTTTTCCCTCAACATAATCTGCGACGGGTATCATGCATAAATATTTTTTTAATATATGTACAAATCTGCATAGAAATCAAAAGAATTGGGGCGGAGCTACTCAAATTCGACATTCGGAGGATTTTTCTAATAAAGTCAACTGACAATGTGTTACTATATTTTAGATTTAAATAATCATATGGAGCGTCATGCTCAATCTGTCGATACTGCTTCGATATCGAAAATTGGCGTTGGTGTCTGATACTACAATAGATAAGAATACTTTTGCCACGAAACACCAACAGCATTCTTCGATATCGAAATGTAACCACAGCCAGACTGAAACTGAACTAAATAGCTCGTTGCGTAAAAAACTTCTTTTTATAAAAATTATCGTCACACTACGTTTCACTAAAATGACCGAAAGAGAACTAAAATATTTTTTACAGGTTCATAGCAGCAACAACATACTTCTTTTTATGTATTGATGATTTTTGTGTTTTTTGTATATTCACCAACAGCAACAATCTGTTTATTTTTCGTGACTGTACTTTACGTAAAATAAAGTAATATATTAACACATTGCAAGCTGCTTTTTTTTTTCTTCTAAAAATCACTTTTTCTAGAAATACAGCTAGACGATATCGTATTTAACCCGGGAATGCTCGCGCATATCCAGAATATGTATGATTTATACTTTGCTACCAATAAATTCAAATAAAAATCGTCATGTTATTTAATCATTGACTTTGCTGGCAAATTCACGATAAAATAATTTGAAGATTACTTTTCGAAAAATAGTGGTGAGTAATGTAATAATCGTGCACACCCTGGGTATGTCATACCCTGCGCGTGTAATTCCGGGTTAACGGAAATAAAATAGTTGTTGTTGTTGTTATGACGGCCAATTACCAACACGAGGGATATAGGCCCAAAAGAGGGGCGTGCCCTCCGTGAGGATGTAAATAATGAAAGAATATAGTTCTTGAAGTTTATATTTCGTTAAAGATGCATCCAATACGCTGAATATACGAGTCCCATCTCCAAAACAAACATGCTGTTGCTTCATAGGATGTAATCCTAGTGCATACCAGGGTCTCTACAATTCGAAAGCATTATTGCAAGTGCGCTAATGGAAGAACAATAGACTAATTTGTCAGCAACAATATAGTATCTTTTTTTACAGAATATATTTATCAAAATTATAAGTCAGCAGAAATTCTCTCTCTATGCTGTTGTAAAATGCATGTTTATCTGCTTCAATTCAAGGTGACAATGATAAAAATGAAGTTACGTCTTCTTTTTGTATATTTACTGTACTTTTTGTTTCACTATATATTTTTATGTATAAAATAAAGTAATACATTAATACATTATCAGCTTATCACTTTTTCTAGGTAGTAGAATGTGTTTTTTTTTTTTAAATAAATATTTTTTTCATTTTAAAAAACAATTTTATATAAAAAAACTAAAAGCTCAAAATTGGGGAAATTTATTGCCAACTACGGAGCATAATCCAGTGTTGCCATATTGTGGATTTAGTTTAATTCAAAATATCTACGAAATTTACCCTAATGTTGTTTTCGACGTAATTAATGGCAAAAATCTAAAGCAAAAATTGCGAGTTGTAAATGTCTTGTATAAAAAATGGTCAGAATTACAGAAACCTAACAACATTTCAGAATCAAATGGACTTTTATTAAAATAGAAAAAGACATTTTATATCATATAATACTAGTATTATTTTTAAAGTGGTAGTACGGAAATTGTAAGTTAGGTAGAGACTTCTGAGTAAAGATCCCGAAAATTGATCGAAAGGAATGCTGTCCATTGTTATTATTGTGTCCCGCGTAAATCATGACTCCAAATGCTCTGGGCACCACTAACATTTTACAGTTTATTTCGCCATCTTTAATCGCAGACAATTTTGAAATTAGATAAGGCGAAGAAAATTACTTTAAAATACTGGTTAGCATTTGGAGCTCCGATTTACGCGGAAAACCTGACATCACTTATGTTTATCCAATTATGCTTTTCCTGTTATATGACTTTTTCCATATTAAAATGAATACAAACTTTGATTTTTTATATATATAATTTCTTATACTTGACATAGTACTAATAAAAAAAAATTCAATCTTCAATTGATCTAATTATAAATTTTCATGAAGTTTATATGATTAGCTCGAGAGACATTCAATATATAAAAGTGAATTACTTTAGATGGTGGTCTCAAAAATTAAATTTGTTATTGTGAGGTTGAGATTCAATGCAAATTTTATTAATGTCTATCAAAAGGTAATTCAGTAGATTCCGTTTAATAGGGACACGCTGGTTCTGCACGATTTGTTTCAAGAAAATGACTGAACCAATTATTAGAAGTAAAATTAAGAAAGCTTTTCTATTTTATTCTTGACATTTTATCCCAAGTAAATAACTGCCTCAATTAAATGTTTTTTAATGTAACCGAACCTATGAGAATATTAATGTTTAAAAAGGCCAAATAGATTAATTAATTATTTCAACATACAAATGAAGTCCCCGTTACATTTATTAACAGTTTTAATAAAATCAATTATTCTTCAATGAATATAGCGTCCCTCAAACCCTAATGCTGATATTTGTTTTAAGAATCCCTCTCTATTCTAAAAAAAAAAGTAATTGACGCTATCACCACCGCCGGTTTTGAAATTTTGCGACCGGAGGTCTTTCTTCGTTAATATTAAGAAAAATGTTGCTTACAAAAATATGAAAATCGGTAGTATTATAGTGAAATGTTTGATTAACACGCTGATGCAGACAGTTTTCAAATCGAAGAATGAGATATTTAATGTTAAAGTTGGTCAAAATCGTTTCATTAAAAAAGTTTTAAAGGAGCAAAAACTATGCATAGGAATTTAATCAGTTTTAGATCATTTTATGCATTAGAAGTTCTCGGTGTGCAGACTGCATTTATTTTATTTAATTTGACTCATTTATTGAGGTTTTATTTCTATTTTAAATTCAAATTTTCAGCATTTCGAGAGATATTTTTTACAACTTTCAGAAAAGGGTATTATTTTAAATTGTTGCCAAATTTAAAATCAGCGCAAAGAATAATATTTCCTTCAAATTAAAAATTCATTTACACGTGACTATTATAGTCAGAAAAAACTCTCAATTGAGAATTAAATGATTACTTGTTAAATGCAGGAAAATATTGATAATTACGTGATAAAAACTATATTTAGACGTGAAATTTTAAAGAGAAAGAAAATTGTAATATTATAAATTCATATATAATTATTTTTAAGGGTCAGGTGATCTAAGGTAAATTATTATAAAAGAATGTTAAGTTATACACATTTAAAAATTACTTATTGTTGGATTTTTTTTATTGAGTTTACGTGTAGAGTAATTTAATAGGGTATTAAATGCTTAAACAGTGTACAGGTAAATAGTTGATGCTTTGAAGGGATATCTAGTTGCAAGGCAATTTCACTCTCTGTGGATAAGTATTTGTGAGACGCATCTTAGAGCAGACATGAAAAATAAACTACAGTGAACTGTGTACATATTGTACACATATTTTTTAAGCAATTTTCTTTGTTTTTGTCTAGTTTAACTTACTTTTAACTTTTGCAATGTATTATTGTATCCTTTTCGTACTTTTCATATAGAACAAATACAAATTAATTTTGTAAATTTAAATTTTTATTATTGTATAAAAACATTTCTAAATTGTATATGCAGTGGATTGAAGTGGATAGAAATATTTTATTTATTATAATATTAAAATATTATTATTATAATAAGATAATAATTAATACAATATAAATGTATTTGAATTAGATTCTCTCATGGTCAGATATAGGAACTAACAATTTATTAGTTTTTCTAACTTTCCTTTTCTATCTATTTATTTTTCCGATTGTCGTGCCATTATACTATTATATGTTTTCTCCTGTATTATCAGATACCTAAAAACAAAGAAAAAAAAAGCTACGTCAGTCAAACTCATTCTTTAGAGCTGATCAATGGTTTATAAATATTTATCAAAAGCTACTATTCTTGTGTTTATACCGGCAAAAATAGAATTGTATAGATTGAGATCTACTTTATTATGCATACAAAGAGAAACGTTTACATCCGAAATGAGCAGCAAAGTTTATGTTTTGACGATTTTATGTCAAAATCGTGATATTTGTTTTCGATATTTTTGTATTTCGAAAGTCTTTGTTCAGTAAAATCAGTATCTTAATATAACTACCGACTAAGAGTAAAATAGAAAGAAAAGAAACATCTTTGCATACTTTTATTTTTAAAAAAAGTTTTTTTTCCGAAATCGATATTTATTTAATATATTTTTTAAATTTTAATTATTTATTTGACTCACCGTGGCTAAGTGGTTAAGTTACCACACCGCAAATCGATTGAGAGCGTAAGTGGACTGCTGGTTCGACTCCCGCTGGCTCCGGTGTACTCTCCTTGTGGGGCTTCCGGTTGCAATTCTTTGGTTTTGTAAATTTCCTTGTGTCTACCTCGTCCTTGTATATTGGCGATGACTTATAAGCGGGAACCTGATGTCAAGCACACAAGTCAGATATACGAGTTCAATAAATAAATAAATTTTCTTGAAGTACACGCATAACCAGATTTATATAGTTTGATATCTGCTGTATTATGCATGCAAATGGAAGTGTTACATTCAAACTGTTCATCGGTGTTCATGGCTTGTCGATTTCATCTCAGAATCCGAATTTACGTCCGTTCTTTAATAATATATGTGTATTTATAAAATTTTCTATTGTTTAAATAAGTTACTAATAAAATTATGCACTACATAAAAAAAAAGTTATTTTTACAAAAGTTAGGACACTTTCATAAAAATTTTTTTTAGCAATACAAATTTTATTTTATAAATTTTACTTTCTATGCAAACAAGCTAAATTTAAATACAGATATGCAGTGCCACATGAAACAAAATATGTGACACATACGTAAAATAAATCATGCTGTTTGAAAATACATTCGACATATTTTCATACATAGAAAATCTTTTTTTCTCGTTGTACAATAGCATATTTCTAAGGGGATTCCATACCTAGAAGAATTTCCAAACATAAAACGAGAATTAAGTTATATCTTCAAACTGCTTCGTTCGTTAAAAATAAAGTTATCGTTTTCAGGAGTTTTTATAATTTTGGGAGTTTCAGGAATTTTGTAATTTTGTATATTTCCATGGGATTCAGCGAAACCGAAAGAATTTCAGATTTTCCAATGGTTATAAAAAATACTTTATGCTTAAAACTAAATTTAGGGAGCTATTTTAATTTTAACTGAATAAAGTCGAAACTAACTATTCAGTTTGGCCACAGTAGTAGAATTCCAAGCAAGCAGTACGTAAAACTCAACTTAATTGCCGGTTTTGAGCTGTTTTTTAACGAAAATATCTTACTATTTTTTCTAATTTTACAGGAAACAGGAGACACCTTTGTTCCATTACATATCGGAGTGTATCAGTGGTGACATTTTGAATGCGTTGCGCAGTACGCATCATTAGTTCAGCCAACTCGGCAATCGGACCACTGAATACAATATTTTCAGATAACCCCACACATAGAAATCACGAGGATTACGATCAGAGGATCTTGTCGGCCAGACTACTGGAAAATGACGACTGATAATTCAACCATTTCTGATTTGCATGATAAGCAGCTGCTTCACTGGATTTTCAATGTGTGTCTTGCATAAAAATTATGCTACTCACACATGCACGCTGTTGAAGTGCAGGAATAACGTAGCTGCGCGAAAATTAGTCTCATAGCGTTTACCATTGACGGTACAGGTAACAGGATTCGTAGGACCTATCTGCAATATACACTTCATCATATAGTCTATTTTAAAATATCCGATCACATTTTACTCGCAAAATGTCATTTAAAATAAAATAAAATAAATTTCCATCATTTTTAATCAATTTTAATTTCGAAAGAATTTTTATATTGAATCATATTTGTCATTCCTGTTTTTAAATCATATTTTCTTTTTATTTATAATATATATTATTTTATATCTTTCTTATTTTTAGCTCACAGGCTATCAAAGCACGAGAGCTAATGTGCTCGCAGGTTCTGTATGTACGTACGTAACGCGATAACTCTTGATATAAATATCCGATTTGCTTCAAATATTTTTCTAGGTTCATTCTGATAAGGCGCTTCCCTGATTAGTTTTGAGGGTTCATTGGTTAAGTATAATGGGGGGTACGGGGTGCAACCCCACCCCCCTTAATTTAGATAAATGGGTTTTTCAGACAGAATTTTCCCATTTGCATCAAATTTTGTAAATAGGTTCATTCTGATAAGGTGCTTCTCCAATTACTTTTAGGGGTTCATAGGTTAAGTATAAAGGAGGGAACGGGGGCTACCCCGCCCTTTAATCTAGATACGTTAGTTTTTCAGGCAGAATTTTCCGATTTGCATCAAATTTTGTAAATAGGTTCATTCTGATAAGACTCTTCTTTGAATACTATTGGGGGTTCACTGGTTAAGTAAAAAATGGGAACGGGGGCCTAAGACCACTCCCCCCTTGATTTTGATAAATGGGTTTTTCTGGCAGAATTATCTGATTTGCATAAAAATTTGTAAATTAGTTCATTCTGATAAGGCTGCTCCCTGATTACTTATGGGGGTGCATTGGTTAAGTATAAAGAAGGAGGGGCTTGGGGGCTAATCCCTCCTAAATTTAGATAAATGTTTTTGTTTTTTTTTCGCAGAATTATCCGATTTGCCTCTAATTTTGAAAATAGGTTCATTCTGATAAGGTACCTTTTACTAGTTTTGGGGGTTCATTGGTTAAGTATAAAGGGGAAACGGGGGCTAATCCCCCCCCCCCCCTTAATTTAGATAAATGGGTTTTTCTGTCCGATTTGCTTGAAATTTAGTATCCCTGTTTATTCTGATAAGGCGCTTCTCTGATGAGATTTGGAGGCTCATTTGTTAAGTATAAAGATGGAAAACAGAGGGGTGGAGGCTAATCCCCCTTTAAATTATTTTTCGAGGGCATTGTTCTTTGAAATAAGTGTATAATATACAATTAGTGTGAATAGCCTGTGAGCTCAATGCCACCAGTATAACTGGGCACTTTTCAGTTTATTTATTGTTGTACATTTTTATTTGTTTTGTATAGATCAGTCAATATCATCTAATTTTTGCGTGTTTCATAAAAAGGAATAACCATTAAAAGCTTTTATCTATTTCATAAATATCTGATAATGGCGAAGAAAATATTCTATGAACTGCAGATTGTTTCTAATATGAGCGTCGTTTAAATTTTACACGCTGACTTCATGCCCGGAAAATGAAGAATTTTTTACTAGATAAGTATTTAGTGTTTTTACTCACAGTCATTATCACTTTCAATATTATCTTATTTGCTCATTTAAAAAATGCATTAAGCATGTTTAAGCCTTTACTTATTAAGCAAAAAATAATATTTAAAAATTCATCACTTACTTTTTGGGCTGTCCCAAGATGAAGTATCTTTGAAAGATATTGTTTCTTTAATACGAAAAAAAATTTATTTCCATGTACAAGCATTTTTTTTTTAATCGAACTTACTACAGTAATTAAAATATCACATAAATTAATTCTTCAGGTCTATGTTTTGTTATAATTTTAATTAAAAGTGGGTGTCTCAGGGTTTTGAAATATCTGTTATGTAACCTCTGCTACCACATATAATTTATTTCTATTTATGTCAAAAATGTGTACCACACATCACAAATGATGTTTATGAGTAAGCAAGTAGTGACAATACTTATTTTGAATATGTATTATGAATATCAGATATAGTGGATAAATTTATATTTTTCTCGGGATGGTGTTTTTTTCTCTATGTAACATCTGTTACCAGTTATTTACCATCTTTATGTTGTGATTTTAGAATGTTTACAAGTAAAATCAATTCACATTTGGTACTACTTTCAAATAATTAGATTGATAGGTAAACCAAATAAAATATGTTCTCAGAATATTTTTTTTTCTTTCCGCATATAACTTCTGTCGCCAGATACAGATGTTAATCTTCAAAATTAGCTATAAATTCATTTAATTAAGAAAACTTTTGGTGTAGTAAATTTAAAACATCATTTCTACGATATCAGGATAACTAAATCACTAAATTAAATTGATTTTGGCAAATTTAATTTGATTTTGGTAACAGAGTTTACCTTATGTAACCTCTGTTACTATATAACATAGATTACAGCTGTTATTCCTTAAAATTAGCTATTTATTTATTTAATTCAAAAAATGTTTGTGCAATAAATTATAAACACCATTCCTAACATATAAAGAGAACAAAATCACTAAATTAAGTTGGTGTTGGCAACTTTTCTGTATTTCTGTTACCTCATGTAACCTCCGTTACAAGTAGTTATTAGTTTCTGAAATTTTTCTATTTTAATTATTTTCAAATCTATCAATGGATTTATTTACTCAATAAGTGGGCACACAATCACTAAATACCCATTTTGATCTAGTGTAATTTTTAAGTAGTTTTGAAAATGTTTTAACTTTAAAATTTGTAATTTAGTAACAGGGGTTACATGCTCATTCTTTTATTCATTCTCTTTAAACAAATTTTAGCCCATATGCAGCATTAATTTGGCTAAGGCCATCTGTTAAATACAGTGGAAAAAAACTGTTTGGCTGCTTGTATATAACTGTGATAATTGCATCTTTGTGTACGGGAACAGACATTACAAATTTGTACACCTTGGCACCTTTCAGTAGGTCTGCTATCTTAAATAAATAACATTAAGCACGGACTTCAGTTATTTCTACACTTTAAGCCTTATACAACTACAAAATGCAATTATTGTGCCCAAAATGTAATGAAAAAATTACGTCTGTAAAAATGGAAATCTGAGCGTAAAATTGAAACGACCCTCAAAGGTAATTTTTATTAACATGCAAATGTATGCCCCAAACCAATTCTTCCTCTTCTATGCGTTATTTTTTACATTTTAATTTCTTGACAATGGAAGGAATGTTTAGGCTTTAGTACATCGCAAGCTAAACATGAGAGTATCAATTCAATTTCGGCGAGGCATATGCAGTCCAAGAGCAAAAAACCTCACTCCCGTGGCTGTGTAAAGCGTAAATTAATTACTTTGACTTATTATTCTATCTGAATTGATATTTTGCTTGTCAAATTGCATGCCATATTTTCCCATGTAGGGGGGCTCAAAGTCAATTATAAAGTATGTATGTCTTACACTTTTTTCTCATTTCATAAAATTCAAGCAATATGTTAATTTTAATCTTTTCTGTGTGATGCTTTTTTTACTTTTTTAGAAAACTACATAGATTCATTTTACTTAAAATAGATTTCTATGGAATATGAGAAGACGATCATTAAATTTGTCGCTCCTGTGCCATTATTTTTTGTGAAAATTTAAATAACTAATAACTAGGTACCTGGTGGCGTGTCCGCTGCACTTGCAATGATTGGTAAGGTTTACAGAACAGTCTGAAATCGTGAAATCGTAAAATTTTAAATCGAAATTTGCATGTTACACGGAAGAACCTGGGAACTTAAAAATATTTTTAGCGAAATCTAGAAAGGAAAAAAAAATCCATAACAAATATGTTGATAAAATGTCATACACTGTAAAAAAATACGACCAGTTTTCCTGTACGAATCGGAAAAATAGTTGTCCTTATCGTACCGGAAAATTTTGCTACCCAGCTCGGAATAAAATCCGTAAAATCGGAATAAAATCCATAAAATACCGTTTTAGTGACTATTTTCTTTTTTTTTACGAATTTTATTTCGAGCTGGGTCGGAAAATATTCCGGTACGATAAGGCCAACTATTTTTCCGATTCCTACAGGACAACTGGTCGGATTTTTTTTTTTTTTTTTTTACAGTGTACAAAAGATTTTAAAGTATTGAAAATAGATGCAATGTTCTTTTTCACATGAGAACGTGAGTTTCAAAACTTGCCTTCTCCAGAAAATCAAATTCTGAGAAATCGCGATAAACCTCTAATTCCGGCGATTAGTTTTCATTGTAAACCAAAGTTTTACAATGGCAGAAATAGAGTATAAAACTAGTTTTTTGGCAGATTGTTGTGTTTTTTTCTGCAGATTTGCCGATAGATTGATAAAAAAAACACGATTTTTTAAATTTTGGATAAGGCGAGTTTGGAAACTCACGTCCTCACATGGTGTTTTCTCAATCTGCGGAAGAAAAAAAAATCAGTTAAATTCATTGTATTTTATATACGCGTATTCATCGATCTACCCTTTAATGCAAAGAAATACAGAATGTATTCTTTTCCCCTAACCCTTTAAGCACAAAATTCTCCCGTCCTGTTTTACTGATTCAATTATTTTGAAAGGTAATAAAAATTGCACCCTTTCTCTAAAATCTATATTAGCTCTTTGAAATAAGCAGAATACATTATTGGTGTGGGAGTTTTGTTAGCTAACATTGCTTTTAAAATAGAGAGGATTTACATAATGGCCAGTGCTTGCTTGAATGAGCAGTTATGAATGATGAAACTGTAAATAAAAAATGCAAAACTTTTAATTTTTTTAATAAGTTATTATTTCCATTTATTTGAGTTTAATTCTATGATAAATGTCTTTTTTAGCTGCGAGTCTGAATCTCTATATTCAATATTGCTCTTCTAATAAAACAGATGGATAACTTAAAATGATATTTGAGTATTCAAATCATTGGTCGAGTTTCGACTAATTATCTCTTGCACAGGAAGCTTTCGTCTCTGAATTTTGAGCCTTTTTACTATCATATTTTCCTGAAGACGGCTGTAGAAACAGACCGAAACGTAAAAATTAACTTTTAGCTTATTAAAGTTTGTGTTTTGTGTACCATTAAGCAAGATTTTCTCTTTATTTACTTTATTTATAAAATGATACTTTTAAATTTTCTTTGCCGAATGAGGAATATATAAAGACTTTGTGTATTGGAAACATAGAACAAAACACGTCATAACCTTTTATTAAATGTTATTAAATTAATAAAAATTGGAAAATATATTATGAAAATAAGGCTTGTGTTAAAACATGAAGTAATATCTACATCAATGCATCTCCCTTGTACAGTGTGGGCCTTATTTAACTAATGTATGTTTTTTTAACTAACGATTTAAAGCAATATAAATGCTTTGCTTTTAAAAACATAGAACAAAGGATGTCTTATTCATTTATTAAATGGTTTTAAATTATTGAAGCATGGAAAATAAATTATGAAAATTAGCCTTATGTTAAAACATGAAATGATATATACTTGAGACCTATGTATCTTGTCTGTACTGGCTGTGGGCCCCAACTAACTCTCATCAATGTTTTTTATATCGTTTAAACCAATGACGCCACATATCAATTATTTACGTAAAATAAGATTTAAAATGTGTAAGTTATTTAGAAACGTTTTTCTATATGTTTACCGTTCACTGCTACGACCATTTGAAGTCTTGACTTAAATGAACACATTACACTGAATATTTTCTTCAGCACTTGTTTTACAAATGTTAACTTCTGTAAACAAGCGTGATTGAGACATTTATGGTTCGTATTGTATCTTGTTTTTCACTTTCTAAAAGTTTCTTTGAGAACAAACGCTTGTTAGTTTTCTTTCATTTCCAACGTAAATATTTGTTGTACTCGCAGTTGTCTATCAAAGCATTTCTTGAATTCCTCTTCTTCGCTGTGGGCCTGTGCTTTCCAAATGTTTTTACGATATTTACAAAGTTCTGTTGGCAACTAAATTCATAATTTATAATTCATGTCGATAAAGCGACACTTAATCATGATGGAGTCATTATCACTAATTTATTTAAAATTTACAAACTTTATCTGGCATTAAAAATAAATTTTAAGAAAAGTAATAAACGCTACTTATTGCAAACTAACAAAACTTTAATCAAAAAATAATATTTTTGTTCGGATCAAAAATGATAACGATATCAAAAGGCAATTCCCTTAGAGATGTCTTACCATATCAAGTGCTAGACCCCCCCTCCTCACCCCTAAAGTGATAACGTTACGTATGTACAGCCCCTAATGGAATTATTTTTTCCATTTCGGAAAACGAACTGTAAATATTACTCTGAAGCTCTTCAATGAACTCAGTCGAGACCTTAATAAGTCCTGTAGACATCCTTGGTGTAATTCAAATAGGTTCATAAACACAAATGCTAATGCATAACAAAAATCATGCATATATAATATATATTTTTCAAGAAAATTTCAAGAAATACAAATTTATTTTCCCATATTCAAGCTTCAGGAATCAGTTTTTATATATAATCGGTAATCGGTGAAAATATACCAAAATTTTTTTAATTTGCTTTCCACCGAAAACTGCAAAAAGTAGGTTTCTCACTTTTTATAATAGAAACCACCTAAAAATGACTGAGATATAGCTGTGTGAAACTCTATGGTGAGTACCATTCTGAAACAACTCTGCAGCTGATTAAAAAATAAGCATTTTCTCATTATTGGTTTTAATTTATGAGTTATAGCAGATCTAGTTTCTCGCAAATTTATTTTTATTGGTGTAAGGATTGTTGGTATTCTCATATGCTGAAAAAAACATAGTTACATCCGCTAGCATAAAATTATCACTAAGTTTGGCGACAAAAATAGGCTGTATAAGTGAAGTCAACTCAGCGTCAGCTGACTCATGTTTTGAAATTACCATTCAAATTCTGTTTTTACTAAAACATGGAATTTTCTATAATCGTGTTGCATGTACTTTAGTTTGGTGTGTTTGAGTAAATATATGAATTTTTAAAAACAAGGAAAAAAGAAGCTACCTTTTCTTTCTGATATAGCCTGGAAGGATTTTCTTCAGTTCATTTTATATCTATGTTACGATGAAACAATCTCAAAACTTGACAAAGCAGATGAACTATGTTAAAGTAGAAAAAACGTGAAATTAAAAATATGTTTACTAAAAACTTTGGCTTGATCCTGGATTTACCTAACTCATTAATATTTAAATATGAAGGATGAGGATTTAAGTAAATTTTGTGAATATTTTGTTTTCTTCTGCAACTAATTTTTGGATTACTCATAATACTAAGGATAAAGTTAAAAACACTTTTTTAATTTAGTAAAGCGAAAAATTAATTTTGGCCGCCCAAATTGCTCAAATACTGCTATATGCGAGAAAGGTAATTATGTTATAATGCAAATGACAATGCTAAATTGTTTTTTAACACTTTCCAGCATAGTAGGAAAGTGTTTATGAATGCGTTTTGTCTGTCCGTCCGTCTGTCCACGCTCTAAATATACTCGGATTTTCATGCAATTGATATATGTTAATTATGTTTACAATGGCATGTTCGGTATTGTAAATTTTGGTGTGTAGCATTACTAGTTCGTTTACAGGAACACTCAAAAATATTCCGCTACATTATGGTCGATGGGGGAAAATCGTTTGCAGTGTATTTTAATGACATTACGCTATTTTAAATGTGTTGAAATTAATATAAGTTACTGAATTTCACTACAATATGATTACTATAAAATAGGGCTTTCATGGCATTTATCTTTCATTTACAGGGACACACAAAATAAATCGGTTACAGTACTGCCTTTGAGCAATAATTACTCAAAGTGCGTTTTCAATTTCGGATGCGCTTTTAAATTTCACTAATTTTTTTTTGCATGTTACTCGTTTTGTATAAATTCTATACCTCGTATACAGGGCTGCACAAAATCATTCGCGTACAATTCTTCTTATTAGTGTAAATTGCTGAAGGGGAATTTTCAACTGTGGTATGTATATTCTAACTGAACTAAACTTTTGCATGCATGTAGTTTATATTACACATCTATGTACCCTATACAGGGCTGCTCAAAGAATTCAGGTAATTTTCTGCTGTAGATCTGAATTGCTCAAATTGGGATTCCAAATGTGTTATGCGTTTCCAAATGGTTAATTAGACATCCTATTTCAACTTATTAAACGGTGAAGGTTTGTTACATTATTATTAATGTGTTGGAAATTGTTTCATAATCTATGCTTGACGCATGATATTTCTTGCTTTAAGTTTGCATCAGGAAATACTTTGAAGTGATGAAACGTATGTTGAATACCCTAAATCAACATGGATCTATCAAATCTACTAATTTCTGGTAAACGCTTGCGTGGATAAAAGTGATGCGGTTTGTTGCATAATAATTTTACAGACTGATAGCAACAGAGATGGAAAAGATAAGATGTGATTTATTAACTTACCTATGTAAGTTGTATAGAATAAATTTAAATAATCTGATAAGCAAATTTTCCAATTAAAAAATTTAAAAAGTATTTGTATTTAAAATTACTTACTCTTACTCATTATACTATTTGATACATGAATACCCGTATGAATAACTTTAATACATAATTGAACAGTTACAGCTTTTTTAATTAAATTTTAATTATAGATCAAAATAAATGCATTATTAAGTAATGTACTTTTAATACTTTTTTTCTTTTCCGAGCATTAAATTTACATTTATTTACTTGAATGTTTTAGAAACGTAATTTTTAAAAGCTTTTTTTTTTTTTTTTCTTTTAAGATGCTTATATTTATTGAAATGAATTACGAAAACTTCGAGAGTTAATCTAAAATCGATACTCTCTGTTACATACAGAATATCATACCGTTAAAAAACTTGCAACATAAAGAACGGGTGCTGTAAAAGGTGCTAGTTTAGAAATCTTTTCTTTCGTTAATGTGACAACTTTATGGTTTCTCAAAACGTGATTTATTGTTAAAAAACTGAAACACTGATAGGAAAAAAGTAGTAAATTTTCACTCTTGAATTGTTATTTTTTTCTACGCTACGGTGAATAAAGAATAAAAGTGATTTAAAAAATATTATTACACTCTTTATTTTTTATTTTAATTTTATTTCGTACATTTAAAAATATTTCATTGTTGCAATTTCACATCCAGTTGTCCTATTTTATTGAGTGTGGTTTACAGCATCATTAACTCAAAAATCAGTCAAATAAGTTAAAATTACATAAATATACAATTAAAAACGAAGACGTTTCGGGTTAACTTTTAGCCCCTCATCAGTGCAATAACATACAGTTGACCAGACAACTACATATCATGTTTACAATCAATAATTACTAACAGTTAAAATCAAAGAAATTATATAGAACTTATATTAAAACAAGACTGTATATTCAGGTGGAACTACACAGGATTCATTAATTGGCGAAATTTGCTTAGGATTGAACTAACCCTTAAGAAAAACTCTACTTTTAACGCGATCTGATAAGTAGAGTTTTTCTTGAGGCTTGGTTCACTCTCAAGCAGATATCGCCGACTAATGAATCCTGTGCAATTCCACCTGAATATACAGTCTTGCTTTGATATAGGTTCTATATGGTTTCTTTGATTTGAACTGTTAATAATTATTGACTGTAAACATATATGTAATTGTCTCGTCAACTGTATGTTATTGTACTGATGAGGGGCTAAAACTTAACCCGAAACGTCTGCAATTTTTAATTATATATTTATGTAATTTTAACTTGATTGTCTAATTAATTGTAGTATATTTAATTTAAAATTTTATATTTCAGACGTTAAAAATGTTTAGTTATTTTAACATCATTTACTTCATTGTTGCGTAACTTTAATACAGTTGTAACCATCAGCAATATTTTGAGATTTTTCACTTGCGCCGGCTAACATAAAAATGCCTTAAAATTATCTTAATAATTTATAATTTAGTTCGAAAAATATTGTATTGTAATCGGAAATAAACCGAGTACATGCTTTTATAATTCTGTTATATAAGGAAGTCCGTGAAAAATTGATTACAAAATTCCACCTTTACATTCATTAACCAAGTTAAATTTAATAAGATTGTAAAAAGAACGGACAAAATTTCTTTAAAAAGCAAGTTTATAGCGATGATCAATAAAACTATTTATTCTACTTCCATAAAAATCAAAACAAACTTTAGTATTGACATCAAATTTTATAATTTAGTTTGGTATAAAGAAGGAATTTGGTAAAACTCAACGATAAATGTGTAAAGTTGAACATATACGAGGGAGCCGTATTATTAAATTTTTTAAATCAAGAGCTTGAAACCAGGAGAGACCAAGTTAACTTAACAATATCTCGAAATTGCGACCTTAATATTGAACAAAAATATTTAGTGTAGGTACTCATTTTACTCAGAATTTTAGGCTCTACAACTTTTGTATTGACAATGTTTTTGATAGAGTTAGCTGTTTTGAGATATTGTTAAGTTAACTTGGTCTCTTCCGGCTTCAAGTTCTTGATTAGCGATTAAGGCAAACTTTTGAAATAGAATTGCGACCTTAATGTTGAACAAAAATATTAATTATAATAAAACACTCATACTACAATATATATTAAAACACACATTCACACATAAATAACGCCTGCATTCAACAGTTAAAGGTATATAAAAATATTTTACAGACATACATACAATAAATACAATAAACCCAACTGGAGTGAAAAATTAGCCAGAGCCAGGAATCGAACCCGGGACCACAGTATAGAAGACTGCTGCTCTAACCACTGAGCTACCCCGGCCGATGTTTGAGTCTGCAATTTCTCACTAATAAACCATGTTGGGGAAGTCACCAGCCATCTATACGACAGCCTTGGATGACCGGACAATCATGAATAGATTTTACTATTACATCGATCTACGATAATTATAATAAAACACTCATACTACAATATATATTAAAACACACATTCACACACAAATAACGCCTGCATTCATGTCTGTATGCATGTATGTCTGTAAAATATTTATATATACCTTTAACTGTTGAATGCAGGCGTTATTTATGTGTGAATGTGTGTTTTAATATATATTGTAGTATGAGTGTTTTATTATAATTATCGTAGATCGATGTAATAGTAAAATCTATTCATCGTTGTCCGATCATCCAAGGCTGTCGTATAGATGGCTGGTGACTTTCCCAACATGGTTTATTAGTGAGAAATTGCAGACTCAGGCATTGGCCGGGGCAGCTCAGTGGTTAGAGCAGCAGTCTTGTATACTGTGGTCCCGGGTTCGATTCCTGGCTCTGACTAATTTTTCACTCCAGTTGGGTTTGTTGTATTTATTGTATGTATGTCTGTAAAATATTTATATATACCTTTAAAAATATTAATGATTGTACTTATTATATTCAGAATTTTAAGATCTACAACATTTGTATTGACAATGTTTTTTATAGAGTTAGCTGTTTTGAAATATTGTTAAGGTAATTAAAAAAAAAAAAAAACGTGTTTTTCGAAAATAAATATGTGCATATATTCTAACATTCACCCAAGTACGAGGAAAAAATCATAGTACGTTCATTTTAGACCTAAACTGAAGGGATTAAAACAATTTTCAGATTCTTCCTAATTAATTCTGAGTTCAACCCCCTGACCACGGGTCTAAAACTTTAAAGTAGAATTGTGACCTTAATGTTCAACAAAAATATTAAGTGTAGGTATTCATTTTACTCAGAATTTTAAGCTCTACAACATTTGTATTGATAATGTTAGCTGTTTTGAGATACTGTTATGGTATTTAAAAAAAAAAAAAAAAAAAAAAAAAACGTGTTTTTTGACTATAAATCTATACATATTTCCTGACGCTCACCTAGTACAAGGGGGAAAACATAGCATATTCATTCTATACCTAAACTGAAGGAATTAAAACAATTTCCAGCTTTCCCCTAATTAATTCCGAATTCAACCACCTAACCACTGGGCTAAAAAGAAACTGTAAGTTTTAAAAATTGGATAACAAACAAACAATGATGGCTGTTATTCTTCCGAAAATTAATACGTGAAGTTGGAAATTTCATTACTACGCTTTGCTATTTAAGTTCAAATTATAAATGAAAGATGTAGCTGCTTTGTCTTAAATTTTTAGAGCGGTCAAACTAAGGTTTTGTATGGATCAAAATGTACTCATATTTTTCTGCTTCATACCGTTTACCTACTGAAACGCCCAAAAAAAGGGGTTTGCGTTTATAATTGCAAGGTTAACATAATTAGTACTTCAGTTGGAGAAAATGCTGCGTTATCTGTATAAGATACTTGGAACTAAAAGAAAAAAGCATAGCCAGAAAACATTCAGTCTTGCCACATTAGTCACTAATAAGAGCAGATTCAATACCTGCCACTATTTATTTGTTATGTAAGTTTAGAAACGTTCAGTTTACTTTAGAAAACTTTGTATATCCAATGGAGCAACTCTTCAAAAACATGTATTTTATAGGATGGGAAAAGCTTTAACCTTTCACCGATCATGTCTTCACAAATTTTACAACAAACGTGATATTTCTTACATTTTATTCTCATTTCTGGAGCCGATATTAAAATTTCATTTTTACCACTGATGAACGTATATAGTTGTTTTTTCTAATTGTAATTTATTTTATTACAATTATGAATTATCTTACATTTGTAATAGCGTAGCTATTCATTAGTAAAATGTACGACACGCGTTTACTCGTACAAAATATTACGGCGGGTTTGCTGGCATGTTAAACGTAAATCATTTTACTATTTGGCATAACCAATGATATCGTGTGTTGCACACGTATAAAAACCGAAATCCATCTTTTTGATGATAAATCCTAAATGAATCCCGTATAAATTAAAGAAACCCAGGATTTCAGGAAGGAATAGGGTTTCACTAAGCTATAAAAAAGGACGACTTGTCAATCGTCCTGCATTAGTTTAATTACTGTTGTTAATGCTTAATGTTATCTGTATAGTTCAAATTTCATTGCAAATAAAACTAAGATTATCAAAAACTTAAAATTAGGTACATTACTTTAAGTTATTGTTCGTTCAAAAAAAAAAAAAAAAAAAAAAAAAATTAGCTGTGAAACTGACCATTAATGTTAATTATCAATGCACTGATACAATTTTATTTCGATAGGTTTTCATAAGCATGATCTTGTTATTAAACATGATTTTTTACAATATTGAATGAAAAAAGCGATCTAATAAAATATATAATTCAATCAAATCTTGAGCTAAATATTTTCGTAGTTCTCTGAAATTATATGTATTTTCTAGCACGTTGAATTCTAAGTGATACCTGCACTTATTTTAGCTTAACTATAGAAATCATTAAGCAATAAAGATATTTCTATTGGATAAAAGCAAAAAAAAAAATAAGTGGTGTATTTGAATTTTTTATTGCAAACATATGCTTATTATTAAAGTAATAAATACAGGGTGTCCAGCGAATAAGACCCTGATTTCAAAATTAAATATCTCAAAAACAAAGATCAATAGAATTATGCGGTAAACGGTTTGTTTATTAACTAATCTGTAAAAATATTATACCGAAGTTTCAAAATTTAGTTACAAAAACCGTTAGCAAATTGCGCTGTAATCGCAATACCTATAAATTGTGCTGCGAAGTCCAGAGCACTAGTATCTCATTCCTAGATGGTTCCCTATGGAAGGACGAAAAGTGGGAAAGTCCCCTTTTTCGTAGGAGTGATGTGCAGAATTGGAGACATCGGGTTACAGAATTATTGCACCAGCTTTAATTTTAGAGATTTTCAATTAATAGAATTTTTAATAAAAAGTTTAGAAATCGTTATATAAGAACTTATTAAAATATTTTATTAAATTCAATTTTTAATGCCATATAATATAATTTAAATGAAAATGCATATATTTTGAAAGATAATTTTGTACTTTTTATTTTTTAGCTCACAGGCTATCAAAGCCTGAGAGCTAATGTGCCCGCCCGTTCTGTATGTATGTATGTATGTATGTATGTATGTATGTATGTACGTACGTATGTACGTAACGCGATAACTCTTGATAGAAACATCCGATTTTTTCAAAATTTTTTCCTAGGTTCATTGTGATAAGGCGCTTCCCTGATTAGTTTTGGGAGTTCATTGGTTAAGGATAAAGGGGGGAAAACGGGGTTAGTCACCCCCCTTAATTCAGAAAAATGGGTTTTTCATGCAGAATCATTCGATTTGCTCCGAATTTGGTATACCGGTTTATTATGTTAAGGAACATCCATGATTAGTTTTGGGGGTTCATTGGTTAAGGATAAAGGGGGGAAAACGGGGTTAGTCCACCCCCCCCCCCTTAATTCAGAAAAGTGTGTTTTTCATGCAGAATCATTCAATTTGCTCCGAATTTGGTTAACCGGTTTATTATGTTAAGGAACATCCCTGATTAATTTTGGGGGTTCATTGGTTAAGGATAAAGGGGGAAAAGGGGGGTTAGTCCACCCCCTTAAATCAGATAAATGGGTTTTTCATGCAGAATCATTCGATTTGCTCCGAATTTGGTATACCGGTTCATTATGTTAAGGAACTTCCCTGATTAGTTTTGGGGGTTCATTGGTTAAGGATAAAGGGGGAAAAACGGGGTTAGTCCACCCCCCCCCCCTTAATTCAGAAAAGTGTGTTTTTCATGCAGAATCATTCAATTTGCTCCGAATTTGGTTAACCGGTTTATTATGTTAAGGAACATCCCTGATTAATTTTGGGGGTTCATTGGTTAAGGATAAAGGGGGAAAAGGGGGGTTAGTCCACCCCCTTAAATCAGATAAATGGGTTTTTCATGCAGAATCATTCGATTTGCTCCGAATTTGGTATACCGGTTCATTATGTTAAGGAACTTCCCTGATTAGTTTTGGGAGTTCATTGGTTAAGGATAAAGGTGGAAAAACGGGGTTAGTCCACCCCCCTTAATTCAGATAAATGGGTTTTTCATGCAGAATGATTCGATTTGCTCCGAATTTGGTATACCGGTTTATTATGTTAAGGAACTTCCTGATCAGTTTTGGGAGATCATTGGATAAGGATAAAGGGGGAAAAACGGGGTTAGTCCACCCCCCCCCCCCTTAATTCACATAAATGTGTTTTTCATGCAGAATGATTCGATTTGCTCCGAATTTGGTATACCGGTTTATTATGTTAAGGAACTTCCCTGATCAGTTTTGGAAGTTCATTGGTTAAGGATAAAGGGGGAAAAACGGGGTTAGTCCACCCCCCTTAATTCAGATAAATGTGTTTTTCATGCAGAATGATTCGATTTGCTCCGAATTTGGTATACCGGTTTATTATGCTAAGGAACTTCCCTGATTAGTTTTGGGGCTTCATTGGTTAAGGGAAAAAGGGGAAAAGGGAGGTTAGCCCGCCCCTCTTAATTTAGATAAATGGGTTTTTCATGCAGAATGTTTTGATTTGCTCCGAAGTTGGTATACCGGTTTATTATGTTAAGGAGCTTCCCTGATTCGTTTTGGCGATTCATTGGTTAAGGATAAAGGGGGGCTAGTCCACCCCCTTAATTTAGATAAATTTTTTTTTTTACAAGATTATTCGATTTGCTCCAAATTTGGTATACCGGTTTATTATGATAAGGAGCTTCCTTGATTAGATTTGGAGGTTCACTTGTTAAGTATAAAGGGGGTAAAGGGCGGTTAGTCTACCCCCTTAATTCAGATAAATGGGTATTTCATGCAGAATTATTCGATTTGCTCCGAATTTGGTATACCGGTTTATTATGTTAAGGAACTTCCTTGATTAGTTTTGGGAGTTCATTGGTTAAGGATAAAGGGGGGAAAACGGGGTTAGTCCACCCCCCTTAATTCAGATAAATGGGTTTTTTCATGCAGAATCATTCGATTTGTTCCGAATTTGGTATACCGGTTTATTACGTTAAGGAAGTTCCCTGATTAGTTTTGGGGGTTCATTAGTTAAGAATAAAGGGGGGAAGGGGGCTAGTCTACACCTTTTAATTCAGATAAATGGGTTTTTCATGCAGAATGATTCGATTTGCTCCGAAGTTGGTATACCGGTTTATTATGTTAAGGAACTTCCTTGATTAGTTTTGGGGGTTTATTGGTTAAAGATAAAGGGGGAAGGGGTGCTAGGCCACCCCCCTTAATTTATATAAACGAGTTTTTCATGCAGAATTATTCGCTTTGCTCCAAATTGGTATACCGGTTTATTATGTTAAGGAGCTTCCCTGATTCGTTTTGGCGATTCATTGGTTAAAGATAAAGGGGGGGCTAGTTCACCCCCTTAATTTAGATAAATGTTTTTTTTTGCAGGATTATTCGATTTGCTCCAAATTTGGTATACCGGTTTATTATGATAAGGGTCTTCCCTGGTGAGATTTGGAGGTTCACTGGTTAAGTATAAAGGGGGAAACGGGGGCTAATTCCCCTTCACTTATTTTTTTGAGGGGCATTATTCTTTAAAATAAGTGTTTAATATACAATTAGTGTGAATAGCCTGTGAGCTCAATGCCATCAGTTTAGCTGGGCACTTTTCTTTTTTATTTTTAGGGTTCCGTACTTAAAAAGTAAAAACAGAACCATTGTAAGATCACTTCTGTGTCTGTCTGTCTCTCTGTCACAGCCATTTTACTTGTAAACTATGGAACGTGGAGAGTTCAAATTGGGGGAAGTAATAAAGACTATTGACCCACATATTTACAGATTATTAAACATTCACAAATATATTTAGGAAAAATGTAGAGGCGCTACTTAAGTTACTGGAAAAAAAAATCTTTTCTTTGTTTATCGTCTGGGGTATTGTGTGAAAGCTTTCATAACGATGAACTCCAAAATACATTTTTTTTAATTTTAGGTGTTATATTTTCAGAGATATCGTCGAAAATGTAGAGCAAAAATATGTTCCCTCCCATTTATTTTCGAATCTACTGAAACTAAAATTATGAAAAAATTAGAGGTAGTAGACGGTAAGTTAGACCTTGCAGGAAAATTATAGCGATTAAACTAGGTCACATAGTTTTTGAGAAAGGCGCATTTTTCTGTTACACACAAATTTCGATTTGCAAGCGCTCAGCAAATGTGTTGAGGAGCGTTTGAGGTACCTATCATAGCACAAGTATAAAAGCATTGTTGATAATACTGTTTGAAACAAATTGTCGGTAATTAGCCGAGATATTAACCCTTAAAGACAACGGACGGTTTGGACATACATAATGACGGGGGCGGCGTACTCTTTGTACAATCGGTTTTAAAGCCCAGATAACAACTTTTAATGATATATTTGAGTAATGTAATGCCCAGGAGCAGCATAAAAGCAATAAACGCCAAATTGTTAAAAACAGAGTAATTTAATTAGAATGAATCACACAAATACTATGGAGTTTGCGACTAGTTTGTATTGAGTGGATCTCTCAATCCTTCCGTGTCTTTAAAAGTTAACTAAAAACCTATCAGGAAAACCTCTGGCACGGACCAAACCGGTGTTGCAACTTTGCGACCTCCTTTGAAGCGCGCTTAGCACAATGCCAAGTTTAAACTTTGAACAAGGGTTTTGCTTTAACTACTCTGTAAAAAGAAAAAGAAATTACTACGCTGTATTTAGTTTTACGAAATGCCAATTGAAGTTTAACCTATTGAGCTCTATGACGTACGCAACGAACGTCATGATATATGGTTGATTTTTTAATTTGACATTACGAATTCTCACGAGAAAGAAATAAAAAAAAATTTGCTCTACAAGATGATCGATTTTCAATAAATAAAGTAAAAGAAAATTACCAATTAAATTTTTGTGGTGTAAATGCAAAATTTCTTTTTAAAAAAATCTGCCAGATGTGGCAACACTTGTGGCTAGTGACATACATCCGGTAACAGCGCCAAAGCGTAAGGGGTTAAATATGAAGTACTTTTATTGTCAACCACGAATTAAGCGCATTATAAACACATTAGGATAAGACAAAAAAAAAGAGTTATAGTAAAGTGGGGACAGATGCTGCAGTTTTACTTCTCTTCTTTTAAAATGTACAATAAAGCAAAAAAAAAAAAAAAAAAAAAAAAAAAAAAATAAGTACCAGAAATCATTAATCAAACCCTCTAGAATCTAATTTTTATGTTAAACAAGTGTTAAAAGTAGGTATAGTTATTTTCCCAAACACCTTTTTTTTACAGCATTTTTTATGTGCTGGGTAAGATGCCGCATGGGGTGTTGGACAGATGTCGCATGGAGAAAACAGCTAGGTTGTTTATTTTTTTCCAGCAAATCACAATTTTATTTTCTCAAACTTGTTAAATTGAAAATAAATTACAGTAAACTTACAAAAATAATATATATATCACTAAATTGTGAAAAGTTTAGCGAAAATGCAAAAGTGTAAGCTCAAAATATTAAACTTAAGACAAAAAATGGAAATGAAAAGAAAAACATTTGAATTTACATCAATGGACAGCATAATTACTGGAAACAATAGACAGCATAATTACAAAAAAGCTATAAATCACTAGTTTAATCCAGGCGGACATTGAAGTTTGCTCTTAATGTAAGTATTAGTTATGTTCTATTTAGGCCCTACCCTAGCTTGTTTATTTTTGACCTTTCTCCCCATTCTTTGATTCTGTGTTTCCATTCGCCCACAATCACACCACACTTCCCGTTGCAAAAGTAAAGTGAGCATTTTTCATGCAGCTATCGATTGAATTTAATGCATTGAATCCTGGTCCCTTTAGACTTTGTTTCTTGATAAGACTCCAGACACCCAGCACATTCAGAGTCATTAAATTCCAATCCAATACTGCCATTAGAATTCATAAGAAGAACTATTTGCTCATTGTCAGAAGATGAATCATATTTCAGTTTCTTCCTGAAGTAATGTGTTTTCAAGTGGATATTTCCCTTCTTTTTTTCACATTTTACTTCAGCCAAGCTATTGTTCTTTGACGCTTTCTAGTTTCTTTTGCTTTTTATTTTCTTCTTCTTTTTTCTTGTTTATAAACTCTGTGCTTGTAATATTTGCATCCTTTTGCTTTCTCTTACTTGTCTGTATAGGTCTTTTGACCATTGGGATAGGAGATATTTTGTTTAACAGTTTAGACGGTGAGAATTGTAAACTGCCTACGGTTTCCTTATTCACACATGGTGAACCGACATTGTTGCTGAGAGTATTTTGATAAGTATCAGAATGCGCTAATATACGTTCATTTAAACGTAACTTCTACTTAAAATAGCAGTGATGAATTTAATAAACCAAAAAACAAAAATATATTTTGCGGCATCTGTCCTTCAACCTTGGTGCGGCATCTGTCCCATTCTGGCGGGTAAGATGCCGCACCGCCATTTTGTGTCTTGTGAGCGACGCGAAGGAAATGCAAGCACGTGTCTGTATTCTACGAGGATCTACTCTACAGTTACAATCAGTTTTGGTATGAAATCTCTGTTTATTTGATTTAAAATATGTAATAAAACTGTATTGAAATGATTTTAGAAACTTACCACGCATGTTTGAAGCATAAAAGCTGGTAGAAATATATAAATACTTATAGTTAAGCAGTGGAAACGCATACAACACAGCAGACAGCACTTAGGCACACAACAAAATTCTTAATTTGGCCTAGGGAGCGCTAGTGTCGCCAATACAATCTCTGCGGCATCTGTCCCACTACGGCGTCTGTCCTCACTTTGCTATATACAGATTAGAAATATTTGATATTACTAGGCTTAATATGTCTTTGAATTTTTATGGTATACCCATTCATACTTTTCTAGTATATACAGCTATACCCAACACTGCATTGTATAGGTTTTTTGCAAAGTCTTATTAATCTTTCAGCAACGATTTTATTTAATAATACAGTTCATGCACTATACGGTCAAAGGTGGCCGGCACGTTTTCTTAAATATCTAGAAAAATACATGAGGAATTATCCTGAAACTCCAGGTGTGTAAACAGAATTGTACAGGTCATATATTTCCGTGAAGATTTTTTTCCCGAAACCCTATAGGGGACCGTCAACAAATTGAAAAAGAACGAATATCTTTTGGACAACTCTGTATAAACTAATGTAGCAAAAGCGTTCAAACTGTAGATTATGATTAAGTGCCTTATTGTAATAAATTGTGTTCATTTTTATGAGAATAGCATGCATACTCGTAGAGAAATTAAAGTTTTTATAAAAAGAGTCCCATATTTTGCCAAGTTTTTTGCTTAAATTTGTAGCATTCTTAATGTAAAAAAAAGTTCTTATCAGAAAATATGACAAATAACATTGTACAGAATACCTTGCAATCAGAATGAAAAATAATAAAAATTGTATGAAAAATAAGCAGTTTTACTAAATTATGATTCACTGCGCACGCCCGAATGTAAACAAAATATAATGTGCATAATGTGTTAGCTAAATGTATAGAGCAACTTTTATGAAAGTTTCAAAATCATAGCTTGAAAATTCTGAAAATTATCGTTGATAGAATAAGCTCAAAATCCGTTGTTTCTAAAATGAAGCAAAAAGATGAGGGGTTGAATCCATATATCCATTGATTAGTGCCAGTGTAGCATACACAATATTGCACGTGCTACTGTATTTTGATACAGCCCCTCATCTTTGCTTCCTTTTAGGAATAACGGATTTTGAGCTTATTCTATAAACGATAATTTTCAGACTTTTCAAAGTATATTTTTGAGATTTTCACAAAAGTTGCTCTATACAAAGAGCTAGCACATTATGCAAATTATATTTTGTTTACATTCGGGCATGCGCAGTGAATCATTATTTAGTAATACTGCTCATTTTTCATACAATTTTTTAAAATTTTTTTTATTCTGATTGCAGGGTATTGTGTACAATGTTATTTGCCATATTTTCTGAAAATAACTTTTTTTTATAAATCAAGAACTCTACAAATTAAAAGCAAACAACTTGGCAAAATTTGGGACTCTTTTTATAAAAACTTTAATTTCTCTACGAATATACATGCTATTCTCGTAAAAATGAGCACAATTTATTACAATGAGTCCCTTAATCATAATCTGCACTTTGAACGCTTTTGCTACATTAGTTTTTACAGGGTTGTCCAAAAGATATTCGTTCTTTTTCAATTTGTTGGCGTTCCCCTATGGGTTTCGGGAAGAAATCTTCACGGAAGTATATGACCTGTACTATTCTCTTTACACACCTGGAGTTTCAGGATAATTCCTCATGTATTTTTCTAGATATTTAAGAAAACATCAAAAATCGCAAGTGGCCGTCACCTTTGGCCATATAGTGTATATTTATTGTACGGAACCCTCTGAGCGGGAGTAATACTCACACTTGACCGTTTATTTATATTTTTAAATCACGGCATAATATTTTGGTATTATTGTTTATACTTGAATTATTATAAATAAAAAGTAATTTTGCGCTATTCATTTATATTTTAAAATCACGGCATAATATTTTGGTTTTAGCATAACACATATATTTCTTTTCTTTGTAAACAAAGTTTTAGGGACATAAATTATTCATTAAATTATTTCATTTTTAAAAGGAATTGATGATAAGTCATACATATCATCAACGTCAAAGCAAAAGTATTTTGGAAGCTGCACTCCTTTCCAAAACTTCGGATCATATCGCTAGAAGCTTCACCATACTTCTGTCTCAATGATAAAAAAAAAATGAAAATGAGTTTTTAAAGTTAAAATGATTTTTTTTTTTTTTACTTAATTAAGTTTTTAAAAATAAAAACTTTGTATTTTTTCATTCAAACCCTTTTCTACAATTAAAAAAAATGATTTATGAATCATTATTATAAACGCTCAATGATTAAGAAAGGGGAATTTCTTTTAGATTAATTAAATTTTAAAACTAGAAACTTTTGGTTTTTATTTATTCAAACTTTTTTCAAATTTAAATAAATATTAAAAGTAAAGATTTCTAATTTTATCAAATCCTCCTCTGTTTGGATTCGATTCGACAATCTACCAATTAGGAGAGAAAAGACATACACAGAGATACTGGTATCCAGACCGAAATAGCTTATAAGAAAATTCGAAACAAATCTCAATTCTGTCAACACATGGCTCCGCTTCTGCACATCACCCCAATTAAGAAGCGGACTTCCCACTTTTCGTCCTTCCACAGGGAACCATCTAGGAATGAGACGCTAGCGCTCTGAACTTCAAAGCACATTTATAGGCATTGCGATTACAGCGCCATATGTTAACGGTTTTTGTAACAAAATTTTGAAATTTCTGTATAGCATTTTTACAGCTTAGCTAATAAACAAACCGTTTACCGCATAATTCTATTGATCTTTGTTTTTGAAATATTTAATTTTCAAATCAGGGTCTTATTCGCTATCGCTGGACACACTGTAGCATTATGCATAATATAAAATAAAGACGCTGTTTAATAAATCAGTTATTCTTATATTCCAAATATATTTCTATGCTTTTAGTTCATTTAATTAATTTCTCTTTAGTATATATGACATACTAAAGGGTACGTAAGGTGACACATGCTTCAACGGAAAATATTGAGATACAAAAAAGAGAAAAGTTCAATTATTTAATTTTATCGTGGCAGAATGCATTTGGATGTTTGTAGCGTTTCTAATTCAGTGGAAAATAGGTGAGTGGTCTATTTTCTATAGAGACTTTCTTTAACTTTAGGTGTAAACTTTATTTCATTCTGAGTGTTATAAACAATAAAATATCAATAGTAACAAGATGAACAGTGCTGAATAGTACAGCAGTATTGAGGTGCTTCCTAAGTTGTTGACAACATTGTGGCCATTTTTTTTTCCCATTCTGACCAAAAAATCTAACATTTCTAACAGTTCTAACATTTTATGGCTGCTCCTTCATCTTCACCTAACACTTCCTTTATAATAGCTGTTTCATAATAATGAAAACCATCAGTCCAACAGAAGGAAGTAACTCGGTTAAAGCGGAAACTTGGTTAAGCGGGACTTTACTGTAGTACAAAGCATATTTCAGCTTTAAGACTTAAAACATACGCTTTTATTTTATATAAAATAACGTCATTCGCATCCTCATTTGCAGTTTATCATTTTTCTATTAACTGATAATAGCATTTTTGAGGCTAATTTATCATCGTCGTCCCTTTTTATACAGGTTCATTATTATAGGAAGTAACAAAAACATGTGCAACACTGTGTGCGGTATGGAAATACAGTAATACTTCAGCTAAGGAAGACAGGTCGTTGCAGAATCACTTTCCTTAGCCGAAAACTTCGTTAATCAAAACGTAATTTCCAGTCCAATTAAAATGCAACGCGAATGTGTTATGTTAGTGCGCGAATCGAATAAAATTTTCGTTTAACACGAGTCTGAGAAACAGCGAAAATAATTTTCGTTAACACAGATATACATTAACCGAGGTATCATTGTAATTAGCGCCCCATTGCTTAATATTTCCTGCTTTGATAACATTTTCTTTCATGCATTTCGGAATTACTTACAGGTTATCGTTTTTAATTCTACGTCATTTTCGTACGAAAATCCGGGCTCAGGTTATTGTAAGATACCCTTATTCTGATACCATAGATTCTTATTTCTTACATATCTTTACTCATATACACCATACAGTAAATATGTAAGAAAAAACTTATTCATTTAGACACAAGATCTTTCATATATTATATTGGCAGATTTATAATCGCAAACTTTCTAAATCACGTCAAAATATTTTCATAATTCAACATATTACAATAGAAATTTATTTAAACAAATTTCACTCAAATACCTGTAAAGCGTATTTTTTTAACAGAAAAGTGTTTTTAAAATTGTTAGGTTGTATTAAGACTTGGCAGTTTCAGTCATAAATTTTAACTACGTATTATTTAAATGCCTCTATCTAAAAATAGCTCTTGCAGTGTTATCATAAAAATCAAATGTAACTTTAATAAAAGCTTTATTTTTAATTACTGACAGCAAAAATGTCTAAAAACCTGGTACTATTTTTGGAGTTCTCTACATCATTATGTTTAACATGTTGTCTGATATATCTTTAAAAAACAACTTTAAATGGATCAAAGAGAATATGCATGACATACATATTCAATTTACACTGCTGAAACCATTCATCTTATTTTTTTTTAAAGGAGGTAAGTTTCAATTATAAAATATCATCCATTTCTAAAACATTCATTGGACACTTAAAACATACTTCTTGTCAATAATAGCGTCTATACAAAGATGCATTAAATTGAGAACGGATGATTTGTCAACTTTTCTTGGCTGCGCGTGATGAATTGATACTTTAATGTTCATGAGTCCTTCATATTAATCCATTATGAAACATTCATTGGACACTTAAAACATACTTCTTGTCAATAATAGCGTCTATACAAAGATGCATTAAATTGAGAACGGATGATTTGTCAACCTTTCTTGGCTGCGCGTGATGAATTCATACTTTAATGTTCATGAGTCCTTCATATTAATCCATTATGAAACATTCATTGAACACTTAAAACATACTTCTTGTCAATAATAGCGTCTATGCAAAGATGCATTAAATTGAGAACGGATGATTTGTCAACCTTTCTTGGCTGCGCGTGATGAATTGATACTTTAATGTTCGTGAGTCCTTCATATTAATCCATTATGAAACATTCATTGGACACTTAAAACATACTTCTTGTCAATAATAGCGTCTATACAAAGATGCATTAAATTGAGAACGGATGATTTGTCAACCTTTCTTGGCTGCGCGTGATGAATTGATACTTTAATGTTCGTGAGTCCTTCATATTAATCCATTATGAAACATTCATTGGACACTTAAAACATACTTCTTGTCAATAATAGCGTCTATACAAAGATGCATTAAATTGAGAACGGATGATTTGTCAACCTTTCTTGGCTGCGCGTGATGAATTGATACTTTAATGTTCGTGAGTCCTTCATATTAATCCATTATGAAACATTCATTGGACACTTAAAACATACTTCTTGTCAGTAATAGCGTCTATACAAAGATGCATTAAATTGAGAACGGATGATTTGTCAACCTTTCTTGGCTGCGCGTGATGAATTGATACTTTAATGTTCGTCAGTCCTTCATATTAATCCATTATGCTAAACAGAGTGTAACGATAAATTGTAGTAACGTGGGTTTCTTTCTAATGTTAGAAGAATTAATTAGACTTAAAATTACACTACGTAAAAATTACTTAAAAGATGAAAAAATCTTTAAAAAGGTGTTAAATTACTTTAATACCCTTAGTAGTTTCAACGATATACATAGCCTTCATCAGAGAATACAAAAATGCAAGCGTCTTATTTCAAATTTCACGTAGTTGGTGTCGAAAGGAGTAAAAGTGAAAGTCAAGTTTTAGATCCGGTAAACGTTGGGAAAATAAAAATATGGATATAGAGGGAAGTGAAATGTTATGTGTTTTATGATTCTTTAAACAAACTGAGCCAAATTCTGGGTATGTTGTAGGATAAAACGTCATTACAAACAGTATTTTCTTTAGTAATAATTTCTATTAATTCACGGATAATTAAATCATGATAATTCTTTAAGGGGTATATAATTTTTGTATCTTCGAAATTAACTTGTATATTTTGCTTCTGGTTAAGTCTTGACCGGGCTATTGTTGGCCGGTTGTACTTCAAATCTCTCAAACGTTCTTTAATACGATCTTTAAGTTTACGAGAAGTCATTTCTATGTATTGAAGATAAATATTTTCTGTTTTCAATGGAATTACATATACTCCAGAAACTTCAGTTTTTTCAATTGTATGCATTTTTTAACAGAATAAAAAAAACTAAATTGATCTTAACGTAAAATTTACCATCGAAATAGAAAAGAATAACGAGTTGTTATTTCTTGGCGTAATGCTAATCAAAAACTTATCAAATTTAACACTTGAGCGCACAGTTTACAGGAAAGTAAGTAAGTCTAACTGCACCATTCCTTTTGAATTTACATCACCTTTCAACTACAAACTTGCTCCGTTCAACTTTTATATAAGACGAACATTTAGTGTTTGCTCTATTAATCATCTTGAAAATGAATTAAATACCATTAGAAACATAGCAGTTGTGAAGGGTTTTCCAAAACGTATTATTGATAAACTAATCAACTCACAGAAAAATCACAGGAAGATACAAAAAAATCCCCTGAGTAACAGGTGCTATTGCAAAATGTAGTACATTCCAGGACTTTTCGAAAAACTCAGACATGCACTTTTTCGCTTTGGCGTAAACTTAATCGCCACTCCTCCAATAAAATTGAAAGATCTAGTTAGTGCCAAAATAGACCTGATCCCGAAAGATGAAGTTTCTGGACTATATATAATTCCATTGAAAACAGAAAATATTTATCTCGAATACGTAGGAATGACTTCTCGTAAACTTAAAGATCGTATTAAAGAACATTTGAGGGATTTGAAATACAACCGACCAAAAACAGCCCTGCCAAGACTTAACGATACGCAGAACATACAAGTTAATTTCGAAGATACAAAAACCATATGTCCCTTAAAGAATTATCATGATTTAATTATCCGTGAATCAATAGAAATTATTACTAAAGAAAATACTGATTGTAATGACGTTTTACCCTACAACATACCCAGAATTTGGCTCAGTTTGGTTAAAGAATCATAAAACACGTAATGTTCCACTTCCCTCTATATCCATATTTTTATTTTCCCAATGTTTTCCGGATCTAAAAATTGACTCTTACTCTCGCTCCTTTCGAAACCAACTACGTGAAATTTGAAAATAAGACGCTTGTATTTTTGTATTCTCTGACGAAGGCTATGTATATAGTTGAAAGTACTAAGGATATTAAAGTAATTTAACACCTTTTTAAATATTTTTCATCTTTTAAGTAATTTGCACGAAGTGTAATTTTAAGTTTAACTTTTTAAAGATGAATTTAGCATTCTATTTATTTATTTGCTGAAGAATTAATTAGTCGTTAGCGTCCAAAGAACAAAAGACGAATTCTTTAAAAAATAATTTAAACGGATGAAAAATATAAAAACATCCTTGACTCGTGCACATACACAGTCAGAAAAACTCATCTAAATACAAAAAAATATTCCTGATTTTTTAACAAATAATTTCCTTACTCCTAGAAAACATGTTTTATCGGTGAATTCTACCTGAAAGTCCAAAAAAGGAGAGAGAAATTCCGTTGATTCCTGGCACGCATGCGTATTGGCTCTATTGATACTAAAATCCGAATTCACTTTAAAAACGAAAAACCAAAAATTCTATGAATTAGGATTTCTAATTAAATTTAAAAAATAAATAAAATAAACGACACAGAGAAAAGAGACATTTTTGAATTTAAAAATAAATAATAATTAATTTTCTCATTCATTTAAAAGTATTCACAATTTATTTTTTAAAGTTATAAAAAAAATATTAGCAATTGAAATATGCGGGGGCTGTCCAATAAAGAATATTTTTTTTTTATTGACCTACTATATTGCACACGAATTTTTTATGTTCCATTGTTAGCTTAATGTGTAATGAATACGTGGTATTTTTTATTAATTTGTTTCCAGTAGTGCGTCAGTGGCAACCATGAAAGTTTAAATACTTTTATAGTATCGCATACGGGATCGATAGAGGAAACACGCAATGAGCGCAAGTATGTTCTTACCTGATGGAAATTTTGCTTTCGCCTGAAGAAATCGTTAGCCGAAGCGTATTATACATTAGGGGATTCATTTCATGCTCATGTAACATAACTTTCAATTTCGAACAGCCTCATCGCGAACGTCCTGTTCTTCGGGTATGAGGAGTCTCGGAATTCAAGGGGCACAAACACGTCTTATGTTCACTCTTCTAATACCAAAGTGTGGGTGGCACGGCATTATAACTGAATTATTTTTAAAAGTTCTCATATCTAGCGATCTTCACAGACCATAATAGAGACGGTATTATGTTGACTTCTGTATTCTCAGCTACAGGAATTCCGGGTCCATCTTCCTTTGAAAATGATTGTCTTTCTCTTTTCTTAAGCATCTCAAACCGTCATCTGACTGTGCTACAGGGAAGAACAGACTATCCATATAAGTCTCCAATAGCATAATCTTCGACTGACGATTTCTTCTGGCGAAAGCAAAATTTCCAGCAGACAAGAGCATACTTGCTCATTGCATGTTGCATTCATCGTTCCTGCAGGCGATACTGAAAACATCTGAACTTTCATGGCTGCCACTAACATACTAATGGAAATAAATGAAGAAAAAAAAAATCCCTGCCGGCTCGGGCCTACAGGCGGAGGTAGATTTCGATGTTAAGTACTAAATTCTCCAACAAAACTTAAATCAAGATTAGAGATAAAACCCAGTTTCTTCACAAAGAGCGAGCTGTAGGGAGCTAAACGTTTTGTGAAAATTGTAATATACACGAATACACACACACATATATATGGAATAGGTTTAAAAAATGGCTACAAAAAATTCAGAGAACCTTAAAGTGTTAAAATATGTTAATATTTCCATAGTCGGGTTTTTATCATGTTACGGTTTTTATCATACGTTTCTTCAAACTTACATGGCGTTACATATTCACCTGCTGAGGTCCATTATATTTCCAATATGACGCAATATACATATTTTCTTAATTCGTCAAACTATTTATTTTGAGTTTTCATGCTGAAATCTTGCTCTAGGAAACTTATGACGTAATATTCAATTTGTTTTCAATTTGTCAAACTATTTAATTTTACACGTGAAAATTTTGCAAAAGAAAAGTAATTGTTGTGGTGAGAATTTTATTATTTGTTTTTTTTTTTAATTGTTGGCAACTGCTATAACGAAAAACTTTTATTTTTTTCCTGCCATTGTTGTGTAAGAGCTGGTTTTATCAGAATCATGTTAAGACAGTATTCAAAATTTTGAACCCTCCCCATTTCCACCCTCTTGGGCCGATTTCGCCCATTTTCAATCCCCGCCGAGATATTAGCCATCTCAAAGTTGTTGGCGAGTTTGAAGATGATTCGTGCATAATTGCGACTTTTATCGTGCGGACAAAATTTAGTACATACATACATACATACATACATATATATATATATATATATATATATATATAAACTTTTTAGGTGGGGGTGGTTTTGGGTTCCTGGGGTCCTATAATGAAAAGTTATGAAGGAATTTTTCAAAAGTCGCACCATGGTAACGACTGCAATAGGTAGTATTTCTTATGAAATCTACCTAAAATTATCGCGTATTCATTACACATTAAGCTAACAATGGAACATAAAAGTAATTTTGTGTGCAATAATGTATGCCAATAAAAAATTATGATCATTCTTTATTGAACAGCCCTCGTATTTTAAAAGAGCCATTTAATATTTTAAACTTACTTTACTTTAATTAAAGTATTAAATGGAAAAATATCTATTTTACTCAAAAGAATTCTCGCATACAAATATAATTTTCATATTTTACATGAGCAATCTACATGAAAATATTTATAATTCATATTTTTATCCTATTTTAATACTGAAAACCCCAGGCACAATCTCATTAAAGACGAAATCTTACCGAAATTCACTTTAAAATTAAAAGCTTTTTAAAGAAATTAATCCAGCCATACCCATCTGAGGCAAACATATATACTTCAAACTGTTTTACTAATGTACAACTGTAGCCGAGTGGTTAGAATACTTTCCTCGCAACACTAGGGTAGCTGGTTCGATCTTGAGGTCAGCAACTTTTATTCTATTCAATGGACGTATATTTTACTTCCTGTAACTGACAAAAAAAAGGAAGAAACGGATATTCGTACATTAATGGGAAAATCCTGGTAGCACTGCTGCCAGGAAATTTAAATCAATTGAAGAAAACATTTCTGAGAGTGTACATGTACATACTTGACGTACTGATTTTTTTTCTTTTTTCCAATTTAGGGGCCTATATCCCTCGTGTTGATAATTGGCCGACATAAATACAACCAACCAATTTATGTTTTTTTTTCTCCAATTTAGGATAAAATTATTAATAAAATTATCTCGTGTATGGTTTTTCTATTGCCTTTTCGCTGCATCAATTCATGTTGGCTATGTCATTCATTTTTCATTTAAGAGGAGAGAAGCATCAATTACGAAATACCAAACCATTTGTAACACATTTATTGGACATTTAAAACATATTCGTGTAAAAAAAGTTACAAATAAAAAGATGCGCTGAAGTAAATCTAAGCGATATTGGATAATTTGTCTACATTTCTTGGCAGAACATGATATATTACTTCTCCAGATTAATTGATACTCTTAAGTTCATGACTCTTTTATGGTTATCCATTAAATTAAATAATGAAGGGCAGATGATAACAGATGTTTCTTTGATATATTAGATGAATTACTCAGAGTGTTCCACCAAAAGAACAAAGAGCGGATTTCAATGCTTTAAAAAATTAATTTAATATCATGAAATACAAGAAAGCGTTGAACATGCATACATGCATCAATGATTTTTCTTTTCTCTAATTTACGGTTAAAATAATCAAAACATCTTTTGCTAGTATGATATTTTTAAAGTTTATTTTTTGAAATAAATTCATATAGCTCTAACACAATTCATATTCTTTTTTAAAAGATCTGAAGTAGGAATTACGAAATATCATCCATTTGAAAGACATTTAGTGGACATTTCAAAAACTTTTCATGTGTTAGATAAAAGATGCTCTAAAGCAAATCTAAATGAGGTCAGATGATTTGTCAACCTTTCTTGACACAGTATAATCTATTAAATATGCCTATTAATTGGCACTCTCGTCAAGTTCATGAGTTCCTTATGTTAAACTATTAAGTTAAATAAAGTAGGGTGATAAATTATGATAATGAATATACTTTTTAATTATTAAATAGTGTGCGTAGTGTTTTCTATCCCAAAGAACAAAGAACGAATTTTCAAACTTTCTACAGAAAATATAACAAATGAAAAAAGAAATGTTTAACAAACACGCTGGACTGATTGATTTTTCTTAACTCCAATTTATAATTAAAACTAGCTGATCCGCCCGACGTTGCCTGGAAACGTAATAATAACCTTAAATGAACCTTACATTTGTATATTATTACACGGGGTATCGAATTCATATCAAATTTTTCCAAAAAACAAACTTCGAATGGAACGAACCTCCGATTCGGGTCCCCGCTGCCTACGGCAACGCATACCGGGCGTTATTTTAGTTCCACCTTCCATCGCCAAAAGGCACACGCTGTTTTCAACAAACCACCATCCGGCACTGTATAGTAGACCTGCTAAGCACGCCCTGCAAACAGCTTTAGTTCCAACTTCCAAATGTTCCATAAAAACATCCGAAGCGGGTCTTTGCTGTTGTGGCACCGTATAGCAGGAGTGCTGTGTACGTGCTGCAAAAATTTTTAGTTTCACTTTCCATTGCCAGAGGGCGACTTTCTAAACAACTCTCAATCAGAATGAAACTCCATTATACAACCTATCTTGATATATATTAGTTAAGGGGGTGAGACTCTAATAAAATAAAAAATCCTGTGTGTGTGTGTGGGGGGGGGGTAATAAGGGACTCGTACATAATATGAAAGAGGGGTCAAAAGGCTATGCAATGATACAACGGCACATTTCAACGACACGTGACGGGTTCGAAAAAAATTACAAAAGTGTCCTCTCGGGGACAACTAAGCCCCTAATAGTCGGGGCGGGAAACTGAGAGCAGAAATGGTAGCCCTGTACCGAGTTAACCCATCAATCATGTTTTCACGAAGCTGTGATATAAAGGGTTCAGGTAATTAGAGTCCAAGTTACTCCACCAAGGATTTTAAATTGTAATGGTGGAAATAGAGTGGGAGGGGCAGGGGATACACAATATGAAAGAGTGGTCAAAAGGCTGTTCAATGATATATCACATGAGAAAGTTGGGAAAAGTTAGAAAAATAACCTCTTCCAAGGAGGGCAACTAAACCCCTAACAATGGAGCGGGCAAACCGAGATAAGAAAAGGTCTGCTCGTTCCCAGTTATCACTTTGATCAAGTTTTCAAGATAGGCCGATGTATGGGGCTCAGAGTATTAGGTTCCAAGATAGTCAAGCGTTTAAATTTTGAATTACCCTGTACCTGAGCATCTCGCTCCAAGAATTCAATGCCCTCATTACGATTTTTATGAGTTATATAAAATATGTATCCAAGGACTTAAATAAAAACCTGACTTAAAATAATGATATTTAGTGAAGAAAACGCTGCAATTTAAGCAATTTGCGATAGGATAAAATACAGAATACATTCCTTTTTTCGCATAAAAATCAGGTTTTTGATAAAAAATAAAAGTTACTGATAAATTTTTCGATTTTTCGAATTTATGAATGGGAATATTGTTTTGCGTATATGTGCCACTTTTCAAATTCCTACATGAAATAGTTTTAAAAAACTTGATATGCCTAAAAATTTCTGATTGGCTGTTTTAAATACCTTTTGTATCGGAAAATAGGTGAATATGCATATCCCCGAAACAGAAGTAAATTCAATGACCCCTTGCAAGTGAATTGCTGAAATAAAATGATTTCGAGGAAAGAAATGCTTTTCTAATTGGGCCGTTTGATTAGTTTTAAATTATTATCTCTGTTGATTACTATCAAAAAATTAAAATTCTGAGCCTCAGGTCCATCAGGAAATACCTTGGACTATTATCATACAAATTTTCAGAATTGTTCGTGCGGTAGATTTTCCTAGGCATCGAACACAGAGCGAAAGTTTCTTTTATAATTAGTATATATATAAATAAACATTTTCGGATTAAGCAAAGTTTTTAAAGTTTTCTCTCTATCAATTTATGTTGCTAACGCTATTATTATTCATATGCCTTTTAAAAGAGGCAGAGTATCAATTACGAAATACCATCTATTTTTAAGACATTTATTGGACACTTCATATATAATTTGTGTCACAAAAGCTGTCTATAAAAAGATGCGCTAAAATAAATCTAAATGAGATCGAATGATTTGTTAACATTTCTTCGCAGAGTGTGATTTATTGCATCTCTAGACTAATTGATACTCTTAAGTTTCTGAGTCTTTTATATTAATCCATTAATTTCTAGAAAAGTTGATGATAAATTATGATAACAGATGTTTCTTTGAAATATTAGACAAATTACTTAAGAGTTTACAATTCAGAAAAAGAAGAGGAAAGCAGAGAATAAAACATTATTAATAATAAATTGAAATGATTTTTTTTTCAGTTAAAAGCTCTGTTATGTGTTAATCGAAAGATTAAATGTGACAATCATATTGAAAAGACAGGTTGTTTATTTTAATAATAAAATTAAATGTTAAAGTTTTTACCAGGTATTTTAAAAGTATGTAGAAAAAATTCTAGGCACGGTAATGTGAAACAAAATAAATGCACATACATAATTCCCCAAAACTTCACATACGAACTTCGAGAGGAGCTTGAGCACTCCAACAAAAATCTTCGTATGGGAATCTAGGATAGCAATTCAGTAATTGTAAAAAAAAAAGTAGGCTTCCTCTCTAATACGAACTTGGTAATTTGTTTATAACTTTTGAAATAAGGAAGAAATTGTAACAAAGTTTGCAGCAAACGTACCTTCCTTTGTGTAAATTACAACAATAACACTAAAAGTATTGGAAGTGGCCAGAGTCCTTATTTAAACAACGCAACGGTGAACTGTACGAGCCACTTTTCAGAAAGTAGTTCACACTGCATACGGTGTTACAGAGCATATTACTCCATTCACCAAAAACGTTTCGTAATTCCATCCCACAAATTATCCGAAGTCTGTTGAAATTGTCATTAAAATACATTCCTTATTTTTCAAATTATGTTCAATAATGCAGGTTTATATCGGAGTTTGACATCCTGCATTTTTGCTTGTATAAATAATTTGTGACCGTAGTTAATTATTTAAAAAAAATCAAAGTTTGTATATGGAATTCCGAGATACCCTGTATATATACTCTACATGGCCAAACGCCGCCGGACATTTTCAATTTTAGATGTTATATCGAATACTTAAGGAAATACTCACTGATTCGTCGGGAATTCATGAATATAAGGAACAACATGTTTAACTCATATTTTTAAGAGAATGTTTCAATAGGAGGGCAATTAACGGTCCAATAAAAAATTAAATTAACAATCACCCTGTACAATAAAATGTTCGAAATGATCTGTAGTATACGTTTATGTGGATCTTGTGCAGCATTTGTGTAAATTTATATATGAATAACAGTTAAATTCATGGAGATATAAAGGTTTCTTTAAAAAACTCAAGAATTTTCCGAATGTTTTTCAATTCCTACTATTAGCTCACACTCTCCCTATATATATATTGTTCAAATTTTCAATCATTAATAAAACTAGGGGATCGTACCCGGGCTTCCCGGGTTAAAGAATATAGATGAAAACATTTTTTTTAATTGAAAACTAATATTTTTTTTTTATATGAAATATTTTTTTTTGATTGACCACTTACATTAAAAAAGTATTTTTCATATGGAAAATACGAATTATAAAATCAGATAAATTTTTGAAATTTATCAAAAGCGATTTTCTTATTAGCCGCATGGTAAGAGTTATTTGACCAAGATTTTATCACTTATGGCATCCTTTTACATTTTGATAATTTCAGAGCTTATACATGTCTGTTAAATAAGTGTTTTATTCATATTATTTTATGTATTTATTCATAGGGAAGTTTTTTTTAATGGATATTAGCCTTAAGAAAATGATCAACTCTTTATTTTGTTTTAAGGGCAAACGGATTAATCTTTCGTAATCGAGCTTCGCGCGATATAGATAAATTAAAAAATATTTCATGCTTTAAAATTGTTTTTAAAACATAGACAATCAGTAAAATGAGATGAAATTTGCGAACAAATTCCATTTGAAAAAAAAATCCTATTTGGTGATCTAAAAATTGAAATTGTACGATTACAAATATGTTAGATTTGTTTTTTTTTTTCAATACTATTCTTTTATTTGTTTATAAAATAAGTATTAATTTCGTTAATTTGTTTTCACAAAGATGTTAGATGGGTTGTTTTTTTAATATTGTTCTTTTATTTGTTTATAAAGGAAGTATTAATTTCGTTATGCAAAAATAGTCAGAAACAAATGCTGAAAAATGTTTGTTGCTTTATGTGCAAAAGGTTTATTATTATTATATACTGAAACCGGCACGTGCTAAGATAAACTTAAAAAAAAATCGTGTTTAAAAATTATTTTAGAAAATTTAATGTATCAGTCAATTAAGATACAGTTTTTAAGCAAATTGCATTTCAAAGTAAATTTTTTCTCTATGCGACGAAATGTACGATGGTCAGAAGATTAAAAAATTGCAGGAGCGAAAATTTCAAGACCGAAATTTGATCGTGAAGTCAGCGTTACGCACAGATACGTTTGTTCTTTATAATATAGATACTTAATCAGTAAAATATAATAAAGATCAGTTATTAGGATGTGGTTATCAATTGATGCTCTTATGCTTTCTTAAAATTTGCACACGCAGTTCTCATATCCATATTCACCATTTTTAAAAAATTTGTACTTTGTTTGATCATTTAAAAATCATTTTAACTCAAAACTTGAAGTCACGGTTGTCAGCAACATCTTTTATGTGAACAGACGCACCCTTTACTTGAGATTCTAATCTCAATACCGAAAAGTAAAAATTTCCGTAATTTATGTTTTTTAGACGCATTTGTGTTAAAATGTTTAGTTTTATCTAAGAAAATGATTGTTTTCTTTTAAATATGACTTCATTTTCACTTAAAAAACCATTTCGCCTAGTGTTTGAAACTTAGTATCAGTACACATGCAGAAGGAAAAACAATATAGAAAATTTATGAGGAAAAATACGTGTTTTCAAAAGCAGTATGCCATTTTCCGGTATTATGCCCTTAATATAATATTCTGCTCCTAATGGGATTTTGTGGCACTAAACCCTATACAACAATTTTTATCAAAAATTTTGAATTTTTGTCAGAAAATAGCACGAATAAAGATAAAAATTCCTCATTATTTCTCTCTTGTCCGCAATAATGAAAACTATCTAATTTTCACCATTTTGAAGAAATTTCATAAAATGCTTTTAAAATTAAAATATAAAAGTGGGGATATTAAAAAAAAAACAGATGGTGCGATCACATCTAAAAAGAAAAAGCTTTCAGTTAAAAAAATATTAGTAAAATTGGTTCAGCAAAAAGATCAGGTCAGATGACTAAAAAACCCACTTGTGTTTTAAATATGTAGATTATTTAAAATAAGGAAAAATTAAATTAAGCAAACTATGTTATTTTGATAAAATTATAGTAGAATGTCCTAAACAATAGCATTAAAATTTTATTATTCGAGAGAATTTTGGACAAAAACTTCAGGAACATGATATTATTTTAAACCACGAATTATTTGTTTGCTTGTCTAACTCGGCGAAACAAATCCATCCAGGCGAGAATCATCAATTTCTGTAATATAAATCGCTATTATTTCCATGTCACCTCTCTTTTATAAAGACACTCTAAATTTTTGTAAAACATTGCGTTTTATCAGTGTGTGATTTCGATTACATTATTTTCAAAAATGAAGCATTTTCACCTGTGAAGAATTTCAAAGCAGCTGGGCTGTGAAAATGACGCACTTCTACAAAACATAATTCATGTTTAAGAATTAAAATACACGCTTTTTTATAAAATGACGTCATTTGAATCCACTAAAGCAATCCACTTTTACAATCCAGTCTTAAACTTCGTCTATAGAAAAGTATGCATATGACGTCATTATCACGGAATAACATATAATATTCTTGGCATAGCCCATATTTTAATTTCAACTTTTTTTTCAGGTTTTATGAGAAAATGGCAACAAAAAGATTCAGTATCTCCTATTTTCTGTTTACTTTCAATGGCTTTCAATAGAAATGGGGTACTTTTGTTGCAACGATAAGAAAAAAGGTATTAAAAACTACAAAAAAATTAATATCTCAAAACTAAATTGAGATACAGCTTTTAAACAAATTGCATTTAAAAGAGCAATTTTTTCCTTATACGACGGTGTAAAAATTTAAAATGTGCGATATTTAGAAGTTTAAAAATTTGCAGTAGAGAAAATTGCAAAACTAAAATTTTGTTTCAAATTTCAGAGTGTTGCCATTCGCAAAATGACGTATGCGTTACGCACAGATTTGTTTGTCCTTTATAATATAGATACTTATTATTCATCCTATCAAGTTGAAATAATTTTTTTTTAACTTGTACTGGATGACAATTGATGTTAATACAGATTTTTCAAATATTAATTCATTAATTAAATTTTAATTAATTAATTTTAGCTTTATATGGGAGACAAAATGGTGGCCATTGGTTATTGAACAGCATTTAATGCATCTTCATATCTCTAAGGGGGGTTACCATAGGGGGGACCCTGTTCTGTCGCCAAATACAGCCAAGTTTGTCGCCAACTTGGCGATATATCACCAAATTTGGCGACCAAAATGAGTCGCCACAAGTGACGCCAACTTGGAGATAGATATCTCTAATATTTTGCTAAGTTCCCATAGACTTCCTTTGTAAACCAATAGGGTTTATTGGCTTATATAAAATCAACAAATTGAGATCTTTTAATGCAACAAAAACTAATATTAGCTTAAGGGATTATATTAAATTTTTCTTTCATGACCTAAGTAGAAATTGACTTTAAAAACAAAATTTTTATATTACTTGTTTTAATTTATCACATGCAAGGTTAATTTATCACATACCGGGAAATTTAACGCCGATTTCAAGAAAATTGTCAATGTATAGAAGAAACAAAATATAGGAATTAGAATATAAATAAATTTCATATTAAACAAAAACCTAATTTGCAGAACAAATTAAAAAAAAACAAAATTTATTTCCTAAATTGTTTAAGCCCGAGAAGGGGCAGACATTAAGATATTTCATTCAATTCGTTCTACATTTAATGTTAAATTTTTGTAACAAATAAGTTAAACCAATTGAACATTAAAAAATAAAAATGAAATTCATACAATATAATACTTTAAACACCTATATACTTAGATTCCGTTCAAATGAAATCGAAATAAATCTTAGACTTTTTTAAAGTTTTGTATTTTGCATGTATCTTATCATATTATGTACAATCGTCATAAACATAATGCAAAATCTGCAGTACAAATATTTACAACTTAAAAATGGAAAAAGTCTAAGATTTATTTCGATTTCATTTGAACGGAATCTAAGTATATAGGTGTTTAAAGTATTATATTGTATGAATTTCATTTTTATTTTTTAATGTTCAATTGGTTTAACTTATTTGTTACAAAAATTTAACATTAAATGTAGATCGAATTGAATGAAATATCTTAATATCTGCCCCTTCTCGGGCTTAAACAATTTAGGAATTAACTTTTGTTTTTTTTAATTTGTTCTGCAAATTAGGTTTTTGTTTAATATGTCAAGTTTTTTAATAACTACTGAATTCAGACGAACACATTTCAAAATTAATGGAGGGTATATCATCATCAGGCTTTGATTTGTGCTATATCGCATCACAATTTGTGATGCAATTTACCTATGTATAATTCAAAATGTTTCACCAGTGCAGTAATGCAGGTTGCTGTAGTTTGGTCAAAAAATTACAATCTGAACTTAAACAAGTAATATAAAAAAAAAAATTTTAAAGTCAATTCCTGCTTAGGCCATCAAAGAACAATTTAATATAATCCCTTAAGCTAATATTAGTTTTTGTTGCATTAAAATATCTCAATTTGTTGATTTTCTATAAGCAAGTAGGTTTACAATGGAACTTTATGGGAATTTGGCGAAATATTAGAGATATCGCCAAGTTGGCGACTCATTTTGGCCGCCAAATTTGGCGATATATCGCCAATTTGGCGACAAACTTGGCGGTATTTGGCGACAGAACAGGGTCCCCCCATAATTTTGTAAATATATGCACTAATTTAAATCTGTCCATCAATCCTTCGAAGACGGTATCTATGATGTTTGGGACGAAAACTCTTAAGAAACGTAGACCAATATTTAAGATTCACCAAAAGAGTATACCAGTCAAGGACACTATGCTGTATCTTGGATTCACACTAGATAATTTATTCAGTTGGTTGCCTCACCTCGAATTGGTAAGGTCCAAAGTTACTGATTTTTCCTGCAACGTCAAGAGAACGAGAATACGTGACCAAGGTGTCTCCCTATATATTTTGAAAATTTGGTACCAGACGGTATTGTTAAAACAAATTAGCTACGGTCACGAGATATGGTTAAATGACCTGAATTATCACGGAAAACAAAGACTCTCATCATGTCAACGTGTAGCTCTTCTTTCCTTCGTTCGTGGGTATAGGACGACATCCACAGATGCATTGTGTATTTTGGCTGGTGTTCCACCGATTTTTATACAGCTCACTAATTCAGCTTTAAAATATGATGTATTAAATGGTCAGAAGTCTATTGATATAGGTGGTGATCAGATAAATTCAAGTAAGTTGGTAAGAAAGATCTACTCATACGAATATCCGTATTATTATAATAACCATAACATAAATTTTATTAAGCCTATGATGAGACACAATACATTTGCTGGTAAACCTGTAATTTTTACGGACGGCTCGAAGATGGGACAAGGTGTTGCGGCCGCTTATGCGATATATAGTAAATATGATACAATTTTCGAAAAGAGGATAAAACTTCAGAGTTACAATTCAATTTATCAGGCCGAACTAGTCGCAATTGCCGATGCCATAGAGTGGTGTCGCTCTTCAACCTATACAGTCTTTTATCTTTTCACAGACAGTTATTCGTCATATTGCTCTCTTCAGAGACTTTTTCCGAGTGATGATTTATTATTAAGAATATATGAAAATCTCAGATTTTTGAATAATAAAATTATACACATTGGCTGGGTCAAGGCCCATATTGGGATCCACGGTAACGAACGTGCGGACTTTCTGGCTAAATCTGTCATAATGAACGATGAATATGATATAGACGAGTTCATTCCTATCCCAATAAGTATGCTGAAGGCTTGTTTAGTAAAGAAATTATCCTGCGATTGGCAAAGTTATTGGGATTCAAGCAAAAAGGGTAGGTTTACATATGGTATTCTTAGCAAGGTGAATTTTAATTTTATATGCTATTCACAGATCTGTGTCTATTTTTATACTGGACATGGAGCTTTCCCGTACTACTTGGAGAGAATGAACATATCTGAAAGTGACAAGTGTACGTGTGGGAAGAGAGGCGACGTCGAGCATTATTTATTTGACTCATGCCCGGTTTCGACGGAATATTTTGATTACATAAGAAACAGATCTGATTCTTGGAACATTGGAAGAGTTCTGGCGTGCCGGGGAAATTACAGTAAACTTCGCTGCATTTACAATAAATTAATTAATAATTTTTCGTTTTTCAAATATACATTCTAATATATTATGTATAATATATTTTTCTTCACAAGTTAGTGATTATTCTGTTTTCAGGTGGTTCTTGGTATTGTACAATGTAGGTCACTATTCTCGGACCATTTTAAAGATTTTTAAAAACAGTTATTCTTGAACATTTTTATTTTGATATTTTCAAGTTCAAGTGAAGTAACAATTGTGTCTTCGATATTGAGATCATATGGCCCACCTGAGATATAATAAATATACATCGTGACCGAATTTGTATATTTTTCTTTCTCACAATATCCTCCTGCCCCTTTTGGGGATATTTTAAAACTCTTTTAAAAAACATTTCTTCTGGACAGCTCTATCACAGTGCCATTAGGTGGTTCTTCAGTTTTTCTACAAGTTGTAGTGTTATTATTTTTGGATTATTTTACGGCTTTTATAAACAGTTATTCTTGGAACTTTTATTTCTGACACATTTACGATCAAGTGATGTATTAAACATGTCTTCGACATTAAGGTCATCTGTCCCACCTGTGACGTTCATGTGAAAAGTCTGTGGTTCTTCATGCTTTGCCGAAATGGTTTCTTTTGTCCAGAACTATTTTTGAAGTTATTGGGTAATTCTTGAGCTATGTACATAGTGCTGAGGTACTGCAAATGGACAATTTTGCAATTTCCAAAAGCAGTTTTCAAGGACATTTTATCTGGACATTATTACTTCGTAGCAGTGACTTGTTACATATGACTAACGTGATAAACATAGTTTTCCAGTGACTGATAACATGATATTCACGAATAGTTTGGTTAAGTTTCGTTCATACTGTATATGACTTTTTCTACTATGTTATCAAGTGTTATCAAGTGTTTGAGCTTGATCGTCTGTAAATTTACGTAATTTTTTGGTACACTGTCGGTGTTTTACAAAAAGTGTTCTTTTTTTTTTTTTTTTTTTTTTTTTTTTTTGGTACTAATAATCTATGTAATTGTTATATGTAGATATTTTTCGTTCTAGTGAGATTTTCACTATAGTTTGCTTCAATTAACCCTGTTTTTCTGTTTTTTCTGGGACTGTTATCTTGTATGTGGTTTTTGTAGTTGGTGGTGGGGGTTTTCCGCCGGAGCGTTGAACCTATGCCAAATTTGGTGGGTGCTCCGGTTGGGTGATCCTATGGTAACCCCTTACCGAAAATACTTTCATTCATCTTCAATAACCCATGACCGCCATTTTGTTTCCCATGCAGAACTAAAATTAATTAATTAATATTTGAAAAACTGTATTAACTTAAATTGTCATCCTGTACAAGTTAAAAAAAATTATTTCAACTTGATAGGATGAGTAACGAGTATTTTATTAGCGATTGAAAATTTGAACAAGATAAATATATAAATAAATAAATATAGGGAGAGTGTGAGCTAATAGTAGGAATTGAAAAAAATCTGCTTGAAAATGTTATTTTTATTTCCACTATGACGCCTTGAAAATGCTATTTTTATTTCCACTATGACGCCATATTCATCTTCTTTTTAATTCTAAAAAAAAAAAAAAAAAACTATTTCAGTTTCATGTTTCACGTGAAAATCATTCAACTAAATATAGACAAATTATTTTACGGCTTTTGAATTATTTACAACAATGAAGGAAAAAAAGTTAAATTTTATTAGAAAATGTGTGTTGATTCTCAATGAAAAAAGCGAAATTTGGAATTATTAAGAAAAATATTTGAATAATGTAAATAAAAATTAGCCCATGTTACTCTCTAGATTATAATCCACCTATATGCAAATGCATTTTATGATCCGTTTTCATCCTGACGTCAGGCAAATGTTTTTACACTTTGAATTTATAATATTATTAGAATTAGCAAAGAATTAAAAATGAGTGGCATCAGGGACAAAAAGGTGGGAAGAAAAAATGAAAAAGTTATCATCTCCATAGGCTTTTCTATGTTAAATTAACATTGAGAAGTGACACTGGAAATAAATAAGTATTGCGCTGCCGCGCAATACTTAAATTTAAAATATGAACATTTGTACAAAATAATAAATTTTAACTGCGCTTGCACGAACGATATAAATATATATACATTTGCATAATTTAATAGTCAAGCCAATGTATAGGGCAACTTATAATAAAAGAACTAAGCCAAATATCGTGAAAATTTAAAAGGGTATGTTATTCAACTGTTTTTTTTTTTTATATGAGTTACCCTATACAGTTATGCTAAAAAAAATTTAACGATTACGCATGTACATTTAAAAATTATTTCATACAAGTTCGCATATTTCATCAAATATTCAATGTATTTATAATCTAATTACCAGAAGTATCTGGCTATGCTCGTATTAATCATGGGTGCCTTCCGGGTAAAATACACTGCTCAAAACAGTTAAAGGCTGTTGAAGTTGTGGAAATATCTTACTGCTGGGGAATTCTTTAGATGATTGATACATGATCAACAGACGTGGTAGGCTGCATGAGAAAAAAAATTGCACATGTTTGGCAGAAAAAAATGCATTGTATTGAGCATTTGGGTACAAACGGGAAAAACAAAATTTGTACATATGAGAAAAAAACGAGTAAAAAAGGTGTTTCCTTCAAAGAAAATCATTTTTAGTAGGGGGTATGGTTTCTCCTGACAGCCAGCATGGTTGAACACCTTTGAGGCATGCAGACAATGAGGCTATTAATGAGGAGCTGTGGTATTCTGTCCTATTCCTCCAGAATAGCCCTTTCCAGTTCTTAAAGAGTTTTTGGGGGGTGGTAGGCAGCCAGCAACTCGTCTGCCTAGAATGTCTCAAACATGTTCTATTGAAAAACGCTGGGAACACGCTGACCATTCCAGTCGTACGATTCCTTCTTCGAAAAGAATATCATTCACCAAGTGAGCAAGATGTGGCCTGCAACTGTTGTCTATTAACACGAAGTCATCTCCAATTGCTGCGGCGTAAGGGACTACAATAGCTCTCCGGATCTCATCCCTATATCACTGACCGGTCAGAGCTCCATTTCGAATGATGTGGAGGTCGGCGCGCCCTTCAATGGAGCTGCCATCATAAATTGTCACTCCCCCAGCGCCAAATCTGACACTTCCTTGCTCGAACGCAGGATTGTTTCTAGTGCCATGTTCCCTCCAGATAAAAATACGCCTATTATCAGGATGATCAGAAAAACGGGTCTCGTCAGAGAAAAGAATATTGTGCCATTTATTTTCCCTCCAGTTCACGTTCTCTGTTGCCCACTCCCTGCGGCCGCCACGGTACCTTGCTGTTAACCTAACACAAATCACTGGTCTGCTAGTATGCAGACTTACAGCATATGGAGCCGGTTTTGGGCAGTTTGAGTTAAAACCGTGGTACCAGTAGCCGAATGAAAGTGTTGTTGAAGAAGAGTGACATTAATATTTCGGTGTCTCTGAGCCGTTAGCGTTAAATATCGACCATCATTGGGCGTTGTTGCACATCTATGCCCTTGCCCTGGTCTTATTATTTAGCGACTATTGCTTACAGCCCCATCTATTGTTTGTAATTCGAACTAAAATCGAAAATCACTGTAATAAAACTTTTGACTTTATGCATAACCCTCTTGCAAGAATTTTTTTAATATCTGTCACCGTTTGGAAGTTATTGAATTTAAAAATCAGTCAGTCCTTTTTGGGACACCCGGTATTTGAATTCGTAAATAGTTACATCTACAAAGATTACATAAAGAAGACTTCATTTTCTATACGCTTTCAGTCTTGACGTCACTCAAAAAGTTTTGTTTAAAAAGAGACAGAAACTGACTGTAATAAAACGGTTGCTATGTTTCATACCCTATTTAATATACATCATAGAAAATTATACGACTGCATCTAACATAATGTAGTAACTGATACTGAAACTATAGTGACTTAATAGACACAGCTAAAAGTGAATTCAACATTGGCTGCTATTTAACGAGAAAAGAACTGTATTACAATTATTAAGTAAAAGCTAAGCTATTTACATAATGATATAATATATTTAAAATGTTAAACATCATGCCATTAAATCTTCTGCCCTCAACGTCACTCGATCATCCTCTCTCGCTCTTTTCATCTGATCCCGAACTCAATTTCTCTTTACTTGCCCAAGACTGCTCTCGGGGCTATTTTACTTAATCAAAGACGAAAACAGCGATTGTATCTTTGGTACTACTTAGTTATCCCGTCGACCAAAAATCTATCATTCGCCAAACTATAAGATTAAATGCCAATAATGGTTGATTGTAAATGTCACATTAACTTGACTTTAAGCAAGTTATACGTGTCTAAGTCATCAAGGTATTTTTATTCCGACGTTTTATTTGTATTTTTATTAATGTTGCACTAATGTATTTGTTCTTTAGTTATTTAAAATAAAAATTATGTCAATTTGTATAATTTGGCGAGTGGTTTGGCGATTTATATAATTTGGCGAAATTGGTCGACAGGATAATCAAGTAATACCGCAGCGGATTTGCCCTTAAAATTCCCCAATCAAAGAGAAATGAATAGAAATCCGTTTATAGGAGGGAGATCGCCACTGTTTTTTAAATTATAATTCAATCTTTCGAAATATTTTTAAAGCCGATCAAATTAGCGTACTTTTAGAGTCTGTGGTGTCTGAACGGGGGTTGACGAGCGTGGCTCGTAGGGGTCAGGTCCCCCTAGTTTACTGAAGAAAAGAGAAGTATCGGGGCTGAGCTCCGCTGGCCTCCGGTGCAAATTATGCTCTGCTCCAGCAACAAATTATTCTGCTAAAAAGTCATTTTCTGCTTTAAATTGGATTAAACGTTATTTGCGAACAGCATAGAATCAAGAACGGCTGCTCAATCTTGGAGTGCTCGCCATAGAATCAGGTATGACAGTCACGCTTCATTTCGAATACGTAATAAATGTATTTTCAAATTGAAAAACGAGAAGTAATTTATTTGTTGTTGTTGTTGTTATTCCGTAAGTTCAAATGATTCACAAAATTATTAGCAAATTACAGAGTTTGTAAAACACATTTTTTTGACTTGCTAAATTGAATATTTCTGTGACATAAATTAATGAAGTATGGACTACCGTGTTTACTCGCGTAATAGTCGCCCTCGCGTAAAAGTCGCACCCCCATTTTGAAGCAGAAAAATTCGTCAAAATATTTTCTTCGCATAAATTGGATGGATGAAAAAATGATGAAAGATTGGGTTCGCAATGTTTTGAAGAACAGGTCTGGAGCATTGCTCAAAAAACTAGCCATGCTGGTACTCGATAGTTTCCGAGGACGTCTTGTCGATGATGTGAAGAAGGAACTTTGAGAAATCAAAAGAGACTTTAAAAACAAGCGATATAATTTCAAAAAGTTTTGAGAAGACAGATATCTCCAATGCTTTGGACGGAAGCAAAGATTACATTTTATGGAATGACGGAGATTCTTCGTACGTTCGTACACCGATTCACATTACAATAGAGATAATGATACCTTCAGTGAAAGTGATTTATTATGAGAATTTTTTGTCAAAATTTTCACAAAGATTATTTGTAAATTTTATGTCTAAAAATATTACCATAAAAAGGAAAAGGGTATTCATTTAACATCACATAATCTGGCAATATTTAGTAAGTTACTAATTGTATTATAATGTGTTTTTTTTAAGCCAGTAATATTTTTGCGTTAGAGTGTAGAATATTGTGTAGTAGATTTCTCCGCAGAATAGTCGCACCTAGGCTTTCACAATGAAAAATTGGCAAAAAAAAGCGCGACTAAACACGGTACTAAACTTAACACTCCGCCTGCCAGACGGGTCCAATGGACTCGACAGGCACATTCAAAATATTTATTGAAACCAGAAATTTCTTTAAAATAAACGGTACTTTTCGGTTAGCCGGGTGCCAGTGTTATAAATACATATTTATACACATACATATATGTAAATATACATATATATACATATACACATATTGTATATATACACACATATATATATATATGTAAATATATATGTATATATACATTAATGTATGTATATAAATATGTATATATAACACTGGCGCCCGGCTAACCGAAAAGTACCAAATAAACTACATATATAAATTAGACAGTTGCAAAACAGCTCAGATGTTTTAGTCTCCTAGTAGCAAATGTACTTTATACCCTATCGTATGTTGGAGTGCTAACAAACATGAGTTCGTACTGCCAACGTCTTACTGTGAAGAAAAATCTGCGTTTGAGAGAAAAAATAATGTAGCAAAACGCAGGAGAAATTTGATTCGACGAGACCCGAAAACCGGCCCGCTTAAGATATAAACTGGACAATAATAAGTTAAGTAAATAAGTTAAATAGTTCTAAATAAAAATTCTGGTGTAGAATATTTTTATAAAACTTGAGTAAAATTTCCGGTAGTTCTTGGGTTAAGTGAGTTTTTCTGTGTTTCTGCTATACATTTTGCTTGATTAAATTGGAGGTTTGGATGAATTTTACTGGAACTTTTAAAACTGCAGTGATATATTTCTATTATTTCAGCCACATATTTTTTGTTTGACGAGAGCGGAGTTTTGTGAGATATTTTTTGAAAGGATGTTATAAGTGCAATGACTGTTTCCTGTGTATTTACCACTTAATTTTTACTTTAGAATAGTTAATAAAGATTTCGCTTGAACAATTTAAGATTTATGTATTCAGCTATGGTTATATGTTTTATAGCGTTTAAGATTGAAATAAGTAATTCCACAAATTACTGAAGTTCAACCGGGGAAAGGGAGGTGCATAATATAAGTGATTGCACAGAGGTAACACACACATCCAAAATACACACCTGTATTTAGCTAAAATAAAGTTCATGCAAGGGATTATTTTGTTTTTGACTTTTTAATATATTATTGCAGAAAACGTATTAACCTTAACTCATATTTGTAGTTATTGTTTCTAAAATTTATTTTCGCGTGGTATATGCCAACTTTATTCTTATTTTTACTTTAGTTATTAGGTCTGGAATAGGCATATTTTTCACACCATAAGAGTTTTTTCGCTAATCGACCGAAAAGCGAATAATTTTTTTCATGTAAATGAAAACCGCTTACACGGATATGCATATACAGGGTGTCCCAGCTAAGATGATACAAATTTCGAGGAGACGTAGGGTACACTTAGATGGAGTAACATAGGAATGCCGGTTCGGAAATGCCTTCCTGGCCCAATTGGCATTGGAAGTGTTGCTAGTGAGCTACTTTTTTAAAATTCCCATTTCTTCAGTAGCACCACTTTTCTGAAATGGTAAAATTCCCCTTTTTTCGCCCTTAATTAATGTGTCATTGAATAAAGCGAATTTCACTATTTCAAAAAACTGGTGCCAGTCAAGAAATCTGAAATTTAAAAAAGTAGCCTACTGGTAACACTGGGCGTTAAAAAGGCTGGATCAATCAAAGCTGAACTTTGGTCTACCATAGTTGCCAGTGCTCTACGTTTTTGTAATTCCGATTTCTTGATTGGTACCACTATTTTGAAATGATAAAATTTCCTTTCTTTAATGACGTATTAATTAAGTTGCAAGCAAAGGGAATTTTCCCATTTTAAAAAAGTGGTGCCAATCAAGAAATCGAAATTAAAAAAAGCTGCCCACTGGTAACACTGATTCAATGCCCTTTACCGCATCAGGAAGGCGTTCCGGACCCGCCATTCCTATGTGATTCCGTGTCATCTAGGTATACCCTACCTCTCCTCGAAGTTTGTAACATCTTAGTTGGGACACCCTATATATAAGAACTTTTAAAGCGCTTCTCTCACACGTTTTAACACCCGAAAAGTCTATAAACACCGCTTGTTTAATCTATCACACAGTACTAGTTGGCAATTTAACACGGATAATGCTCTTTGTTTCCTAATCTCCGCTTACGTATTGCCTGTCGCGTCATTTTAATATAAAATCATTTAAAATATTAAGGAAATAAATCAATACTTTCATTAACTTTAACCCGTCAGCACACGCTTCTACTTTTGTAACGATCGCATACGCGCGGGATAAATCTCACCCCATTTTGTTTCCCATTATATTTTTGGCTAAATATGTTTTCAAAACGAATCCACTGTTCTGTATTTTAAAATGCATCGGTACTACTTCCGTTTAGGTAAAAAATCATGCTTTTCATATTTCTTTTCAGATTTTGTAGCAGTTTCTGTAGAAATCCCGTTTTTCCTAAAAAATATGCAAACGATTTGTTTTACTCATTAAAACATGGATTACTTCACAAAATGGATATTAATTGCATTTAATAACATTTCATTAATATATACAAATAGCTTTTCTCTTACTCTTTTATTAAAATTATTTTAGTGTGTGTGAAGTAACGAACTGGAAGAAATGAACGTATGTAAATGAAACGTTTGTATAAGCGCGGGATTATTTTATCCCAAGAGTCGTATTTCCCCCACCTAGTGAACAAAAAAAGACATTCCTTCACCAACCCCTTCTCGAACTTGACCTTTAAAGGTACAAGACATAATCCTCAAAAAATGTATCTCTTTTTTTTTTTTCTTTTTTTCGAAGAAAAAATGTGATTTGGGTGAAATTTATCCAAGCGCGTGTTCGTACGGTTTAAAAACTACTCGGTTTATTTTATGTTGCAATCACCCTTTTCGAAATCTATTCAATATAATATTGTTTTAAATCGCCATTTCTAATATTGCATGGAAAGCAGAAGGAATAATTTTATTATGGATTTCAAAGGATAAATTCGATTTTTTTGTCTAATTGAAAAAGAAAAACACCTTTTTCTTATTTCATGCTTTGCTGCTCTTCTTGTCGACTGAGATTAATTGAGTCGAAAGTTGGGAACAAGGAATGCAGTAAACTTTTGCCTTGATTCTCTGAAGTCTTTTTTGGCGAAATGAAATAACCGTCACGTCAGATCAAACCACGATACTTTTCTTTTATACCAGCTCGTCTACGAAAAGATGAAAGAAAGACATTCATTACATTTATTTATTTTTGAGGCCAGGAAAATGCATCGTTCATCTTCACCAAAAAAGCAATATGTCTCTTAATATTTAATGAAATTTAATTTTTTTTTTCTTATCGTTATTTCATATTAAAATATACTGTATTCAGCTATTATGTAGCCATTTTTGCTCTCCATAATTTTGAAAACACATTTTTATAACATATTTTAATAAAATAAAAATATTCACTAACTTTAAAAAATAATTATATAAAATAAACAGAAATAGAAGAGAATATAAGAAGAAGATTTTCAAATATCACAAAGAATAAAAAGATCCTGAAATGCATAAATTAAAAGATCATCTTCTAAAAGGAACTTTTTATATTAAAAATGATATAAATGCCTTTGTAGATATATGTTTTTAATTATTATTCTATGAAAGCTAGATTAAATAAAAAAAAATTTGGTGAGCTCTGTTAGAAAAAATAGTTGTTTTTTAAATCATCTTTTCTAATATATTACATTGGAAAGAAAATAGTAATATTTTCAAAAGGTTCTCAAGAGATGTGATCTACGCAAAACCTTTCTGTTTTTTCTCTACTTGAAAAATAAAATCACTTTTTCCTTATTTTCTCTTTTGTTGATCTTCTTTCAGGACGGGATTAGTTGAGTCGAAAGCTACAAAGAAGAAAGACAGAAAACTTTTGATTTGATTCTCTGAATTCTTTCCTGCGAAATGAAATAACCATGTCACGTCAGATTAAACCGCGACACTCTTCTCTTGTACCTGCTTGTCGCTGAGAAAAGGAAAAAAAAAGCTACTTTTATTTGTTTTTGAGATTCTAAAAGAAAAAGAAAAGTCAACTGTCATCTTTTCAAGAAAAGGGCTGTACGATGTACATATATAACGTTATCAACATTTTTGCAATTTTGGACCCCTCCCTCCCCCCTTACGATATCATACTTATCATTCCTCTACTCCCACCCCCTCTACTTAATGATATCGTAATCAGTGTCTTAAAATTATTTTCATTTTTGCAATTTTTACAATTTTTTTTCTTTTTACGCGTTTGCAGTGATATAGATATTTGTATACATCTATTATTTGCATAATTTTCTGATTTAAATGAAGAGAAGAAGACGGTACAATGATTATACATTTACTATTCACATAATTTAGATTAAAATGAAAAAAAGATGTCAATAAAATTATTATACATTTATTATTTGCATACTTTACGTATTCAAATCAAGAGAAAAAGTCAATAAAATATCACTATTATATATCAAATAACACTTTGAAGAAATACTTACTGTTTTAAAGTATTTAATAATAGCTTTTTATTACATATTGCATTCAACAGTAATATTGTAGTCTAGCACTTGCCTCCGCAGGGAGGGAAAGCAAAACTTCTTGTAAACAAACCAGGTGGAAAACATTCTTCCCAATTTTTTACTAATAAACATAACACGTATAATTTCGAACCTGGTTTATCTAACAACGAATTATATGTGCATATGGCAGAAGAACAGGAATGGCAAGCAAGCATTGATATATTCCATATTTTGAAATGAAATGAGTTTATAATCGTTTAATTATTCTAATAATAACTTTGTATTTTCATAAAAATAGAGTTGTCTATTGTGTTTAAGTGAGCGTGGTTTCTTGCAAATTATCTTTCATTATTGTAGCCATTTTTCCAACTCTCATATGCAGGTCAGGGGGTTAGAGCAGGTACAATTACTGGGGCCCGAAATTACTTTTTAAAAATCTTTAGATAAATAAACGCTCAAGTGCAAGTATTACTCGCGCTTAGAGGATTCCGCACAAGAAATATGTGAATTATTAACTGTATTATTAAAAAAATCGTTGCTAAAAGAATAATAAGACTTTCTAAAAAACTATACAACTTAGGGTTGGGTATAGCTGTATATACTAGAAAAGTATGAATGAGTATACCATAAAAGTTCAAAGAGATATGAAGCCTAAATAATATCAAATCTTGCTATTCTGCATAACTTTTTTTTTTAAATCTTATCCTAATCTCTTACTTTTTTATGAACTTAATTCGGTACTGACAATAAAAGCAGTGCATATTTAAACATTATTTCGCATTTCATAACACTAAATTCAGCGTAGTAATAACCTTTTTTTTTTACAGTTTAGCTAAAACAAAATCCTTGTTCAGAGTTTAAACTTGGATTGTTCTAAGCGCGCTTCGAAAGTAGGTTGCAAATTGACACCTTGGTCTGTGCCGCATTTTTCCAGATCGGTTTTTAATTAACTTTTAAAGACACTGGAGGAATATTGAGAAAGTCACTCAATGCAAACTAGTTGCGAATTCCATTGTATTTATTTGATTAATTCTAATTAAATTAGTCTGTTTTTAACAATTTGACGTTTATTGCTTTTATACTGCTACTGGGAATTGCATTATGTTAATATATCATTAAAAGTTGTTATCTAGGCTTTAAAAGCCGATGGTACATAGAGTACGCCGCCCCTGTCATTGTGTATGTCTAAACCGTCCATGTCTTTAATATCAATATAGCGGCTAATTACCGACGACTTCTTTCGAAAACATTATAAACAAAGCTTTTATACTTCTGCTACGATAGGTACCCCCAGTGCTCTTCAACACTTTTGCTGAATGCCTGCAAATCGAAATTTGTGCGTAGCGCAAAAATGCACTTTTCTGAAAAACTCTGTGACCTAGGGTAATCGCTATAATTTTCCTGCAAGGTTTAAATTAACGTCTACTACCTCTATTTTTTTCATAATTTTAGTTCCAGTAGATTCGGGGGAACATAGTTTTGCTCTACATTTTCCTCAATATCTCTGAAAATATAATATCTAAAATTAAAAGAAATGCATTTTTGAGTTCAGCGTTTTGAAAGCTTTCACACCATACCTCACACAATGTACAAATAAGAGATTTTTTTCAATTAGCTTAATTAACCCCTCTACATTTTTCCTAAATGTATTTGTGAATGTTTAATAATCAGTAAATATGCGGGTCAATAGTTTTTATTACTTCCCCCAATTTGAACTTACCAAGTTCCATTGTTTACGAGTAAAATAGCCGTGACAGACAGACAGACACAGAAGTGATCTTATAATGGTTCCGTTTTCACTTTTTTAAGTACGGAACCTTAAAAATTGCTTTCAAGTGCATCATAAACTGTTATACTGTAAAAGAAAAATAATCAAATTATAATCAAATACTATATAGATTTTCTGAAAAAGTACTACGCGGAAAATTTATTTTCTAATACAATAAAGTCTGTTGATAATGGATTCCTGCTATAAATGGGGAAAAAGCATGTTCCTGCGAAAAAAATATCATGTAATTATACCTTTCTAAAATTAAAATAACCTTTCTGAAACGAAATTTTTTATTGGTCGTTTGTGTTTCAACTAAGCAGGTTTGACTGCATCATGCTTAGGGTGAGGGTCCCGCAATCGAATTATTACCAGGGCCCTCGGTCTCTCTGTATACGACCCTGCTCAGAAAAATAATAAAATTATAATCAAATACTATATAGATTTTCTGAAAAAGTACTATGCAGAAAATTTATTTTCTAATACAATAAATTTTGTTGATAATGGAATCCTGCTATAAATGGGAAAAAACATGGTCCTGCAAAAAAAAATATCATTCAATTATACCTGCTAAAATGAAAATAACCTTTCTGAAACGGAATTTTGTATTGGTCGTTTGCGTTTCAACTAAGCAGGTTTAACTGCATCATGCTTATGGTAGGGGGTCACGCAATTGAATTATTACCGAGGCCCTCGGTCTCTCTGTACGACCCTGCTCCTATGCTAGGGTATGTATATGTATTCATATATGTATTCATATCCGTGTATTCATATCCGCTAGTGTCAAATTCTCGCCAAGCTTGGCGACCTTTGGCGAAATATTGCCAAATTTTGCAACCAAAAATAAATCGCCATAATTGAACCACCTTATAATCAAACCCCTGACTGTAGGCTTCCCTGAGCCAATAGCTGACTAATTTGGCGAAATTCTCATTCAAATTCGGTATTGACGTAAACAGGGAATGAATTCTCCCAGTACGAGCCTGAAGGGAAGTTTTTTTATCACCTCCACGAGGAGCATTCCGTACATAATTTTGCTCCAATGTTTTGAAACAGAAATTTTTGTCAAATTTAATCTCTGAAAGTCTGAATTAACCCTCCGCATAAGACGAAGCAATTTTGTTCCTTTCCGGTTCTGAAATAAGGAACAATTGTTTTATAGTTTCTCCATTTACATATAAGGTCATTGTGCCTAAATGTTACGACCCTTAAATGCTACAATATTCTGGTACCTAAAATCTTAATGCAAGAATCGTATATAAATGCTATATGATGAAGCATACGAACTTCGAGAGCAAAACGCGAAACATTTCACTACATTAAAAACATTTTTTTATGAATTTCCCATTACAATATCCATCGTTCATTACCAAACGCTACCATAACTCTCTAAATACGAAGAATAATCCGAATTAAGGATTACCATTTCTTTTTTCTTTTTTTTTTTTTTAAGATTAATTAACACGATCAGTATCAAGTATTCGAACGTCTGTTTAATCTACCTGAAATGAAAGTCTGAAACGTTAACACGTTTTTAAATTACAGTTGTTCTTCTATATTCTAAGCTATGATGACTATGAGGATGGTCGTGATGACTATGAGATATTTCCATATATTGAATTAAAACTAGGTTTAAAGCAGAAATAATTAATCAATCTTTGTTTAATTAATAAATTAGGAATTTCCACATAATCACGCACTTGTGTTTTTCTTTGGCTGGAAACTTAAATGTGTGTTTCAAATGTTCGAAATACAAAAAGTCCTTCCGGCCAGTGCCGGGAGGAAGAGGTAGCTTTCATAATCCTTATTTAAAAAAAGCCAAATTATATCATTCAAACACACGAAGCTCAATTTAGTGGAAACCGAATATAGGAGATTCAATACTAATTTTTATCAATATAATGAATGAGAATTTCGCGAAATTAGTCAGCTTTATCCAAGCTGCTTTTCTTTGAAGTAACATATATTTGGCTGCCAAATTCGGCAATTTCTTAAAGTGCCTGTCATTTTAAGACAACATGGTGGATGAGGCTAAGCAGTGAACTCGGTCGAGACCTTAGTAATTGCTGTGCACATGCTCACTCACATCGGAATCGGTTAATATATAGGAGTGCTGTCGCATGCAAAAAATCAGATTTTTCAAAATGTCACCCACAATAGAAATTGAAACTGCTATATCTGAGCCATTTTTTAAGGTAAAGACAAACAAAAAATGCTCCTGAATCCTTATATCAAGGTCAAATACTTAAGAAAGAAACCCTTTTCAATTTCTAATTTTTTTGCACCTCACTTTAAATATAATTTTTTTTTATTTAATGGCCTCCATTTTGAAACAAGATGGCGGATGAAGCTGGCCAGTGTACTTCGTCGAGATATTGATGTATACTATCCACATGCCTTCTAACATGGAAATAGGCGAATACGTGTGTTATCGCGTGACAAATACAAGATCGTTTCAAAATGTTAGCCATGCTAGAAATTCAAAGTGCTATAAATCAACCATTTTTTAAGATATAAACAAAAGAACAAATTTTCAGAAACAAAAACTGCTCCGGAATCTTTGTATCAAGGTCAAACACATAAAAAAATCTTTTTCATTTTCCAATTGTTTAATACCTCATTTTGAATTTTAAATTTAATTTTTTTTAAATGGCAACCCTTTTGAAACAAGATGGCGAATGAAGCTGGCCAACGAACTCGGTCGAGACATTGGTATGTACTATGTACAGACCAAGTTACATCCAAATAGGTTCATAATTACGCCTGTTGTCGCGTGACAAAAATCAGGTCGTTTTAAAATGTCAGCCACAAGATAAATTCAAAATGCTATTACTCAGCCATTTTTATTAGATATAGACGAAAGAAAAACTGTTCCGGAATCTTTGTATTAAGGTAAAACACATACAAAAAAAATCTTTTTCACTTTCCAATTTTTTTGGTATCTCATTTAAATTTTTAAATTTTTTAATTTTTTTAATGGCCGCCATTTTGAAACAAGATGGCGGATGAAGCCGGCCGACGAACTCGGTCGAGATATTTGTATGTACTATGTACACACCAAGGTACATCCAAGTCGGTTCATAAATACGCCTGTTATTACGTGAGAAAAATCAGGACGTTTCAAAATGTCAGCCACGCTAGAAATTCAAAATGCTATAACTCAGCCATTTCTTAAGATATAGACGAAACAAAAACTGCTCCCGAATCTTTTTATCAAGGTCAAACACATAAAAAGAAAATATTTTTTCAATTTTTAATTTTTCGGTACCACATTTCAAATTTAAATTTTTCTTAAAAATTTAAATGGCCACCATTTTTAAACAAGATGGCAGATGAAGCTGACCAACGAACCCGGTCGAGACATTGGTATGTACTATGTATAAACGAAGTTACATCCAAATCGGTTCATAAATACGCCTTTTATCGCGTGACAAAATTCAGGACGTTTCAAAATGTCAGCCACGCTAGAAATTCAAAATGCTATAACTCAGCCATTTTTTAAGATATAGACAAAACAAAAACTGCTCCGAAATCATCTTTGTATAAAGGTCAAATACATAAGAAAAAATATTTTTCCATTTTCAATTTTTTGGTACCACATTTCAATTTTTAAATTTTTAAAAAAATTTTAAATGGCCGCCATTTTGAAACAAAATGGCGGATGAAGCTGGCCAACGAACTCGGTCGAGAGATTGGTATGTACTATGTACACACTGAATTACATCCAAATCGGTTCATAAATACGCCTTTTATCGCGTGACAAAATTCAGGACGTTTCAAAATGTCAGCCACGCTAGAAATTCAAAATGCTATAACTCAGCCATTTTTTAAGATATAGACGAAACAAAAACTGCTTCGGAATCTTTGTATAAAGGTCAAATACATAAGAAAAAAATATTTTTCCATTTTTAATTTTTTGGTACCACATTTCAAGTTTTAAAATTTTTTAAAAATTTTAAATGGCCGCCATTTTGAAACAAAATGGCGGATGAAGCTGGCCAACGAACTCGGTCGAGACATTGGTATGTACTATGTACACACCAAATTTCATCGAAATCGGTTCATAATTACGGGAGTTACAGTGTGACATAGGTCAGATATATATATATATATATATATATTACCATTAATTAAACATAACCTGCCACCGTTAATTATTATGAATTAAAGCTGTAAGTATTAAAAAAAAAAAAAAAAATATTATAAGAATTATTATGGAAGAAAAAAGAAAAAAGTGGACACCGACAAAAATTGAAAAGCTTATACATTGAATTACGTTATCGAGGGCACAGAATTCAATGATATAAGCAAAATGGTTGTTTTCTGTGGGAGAAATAAGCTAAAGCTAAAATTAATTTTCCCCTGTGCCCGAACAACCACTAAAATCAAGTGAATTGATTAAAAATGAAAGCAGAATAGAAACAAATAATATGAAATGGAAGAATCAATAAAACGTATTTAAATATTTATAGGATATAAAATAGAAATAATAAACACCATACCGATTAATATTTCAGTATTTTACAAAAATCCATGTGCACATGTCTTCCAATATATCAAAAAGATTAAGGTGAATAAAACAGTTAAGAAATCACAGTAAATGATACCAAAGGATGCAGTTAATACATTTTGAAATAATATTTGAAATACCTTGTAAAACAAATTTAATCTAATATAAAATATATAGAAATTAATTACATTATTTAAAATGCACTATTAAATTAATAGATAACAGTTTAACAAAATCGTCAAAATTTAGCTAAAAATACACCCTGGTGTATAAAATATAACTAAAATGGAGCTAGAAAAGTTAAATATAAGAGCAATATGAAAGATACAATTTTAGTGCTGCCATCTATTAATAATTATATTAAACATCTATCGCAAGATAAAAATTTGCAAGCTTTTGAATGTAGATAACTGTTTAAACAGCAAAACCAAACAAATCCTTATATAGAGAGAATTATAGAACAACCACTAAAATCAAGTGAATTGATTAAAAATGAAAGCAGAATGGAAACAAATAATAGGAAATGGAAGAATCAATAAAACGTATTTAAATATTTATAGGATATAAAATAGAAATAATAAACACCATACCGATTAATATTTCAGTATATTACAAAAATCCATGTGCACATGTCTTCCAGTATATCAAAAAGATTAAGGTGAATAAAACAGTTAAGAAATCACAGTAAATGATACCATAGGATGCAGTTAATACAATTTGAAATAATATTTGAAATTCCTTGTAAAACAAATTTAATCTAATATAAAATATATAGAAATTAATTACATTATTTAAAATGCACTATTAAATTAATAGATAACAGTTTAACAATATCGTCAAAATTTAGCTAAAAATACACCCTGGTGTATAAAATATAACTAAAATGGAGCTAGAAAAATTAAAAATAAGAGCAATATGAAAGATACAATTTTAGTGCTGCCATCTATTAATAATTATATTAAACATCTATCGCAAGATAAAAATTTGCAAGCTTTTGAATGTAAATAACTGTTTAAACAGCAAAACCAAACAAATCCTTATATATAGAGAATTATAAACCTAATATAAATCACACAAAGTATTTAAAACTATTGTTAATAAAATTTAAAAGCATACAATATGTTCTATTAGCTAAATTATTTAAAACTAAACTAAGAGTTTAAATAATGTTAGAACATTGATAATATATAGCATATATCTATATGCTATAAAACAAAATAAATTCAGTAATAATTAATATAAATAATTATTAAAAATTATCTAAAAATTATTTTTTAATGAATTATATATAAGATATTTATAAAATGAACAGGAAATATCAAACATGTGGAAGTATATAGAAGGTTAAATAATACTTAAAATCCCATTACTTAAAACGCACAAATATAGAATGTGGATTATTTTCAGACATCCATAAAAATCCAGAAAGTATGAATATGGGACATTCAAAAACATTAAACTAAGAGTGGCATACTATTAGTAATTAATATGATATTGTCCTTAGTAAATTAGAATTTAATAACAAATAATTGTAAATTAGATTAATGAATAATTAAGCTAATTATAATATTAATGAAAAACTCCAACTTACATATAAAATATCAAATCAACATCCACATAAAATACATAACAAAAAAATAGTAATAATACAAGAGCCCCACTTTTTTTTTTTTTTTTTTTTTTTTTTTTAAATAAATAATTAACCATTGCGTATTATCCAGACAACACCACCCTCCTCCGTACTCTAACATCTACCCACCCAACCAACCTATAATAATTTTTTTTATATTATTTTACAATTTTTAATTTTTTATAGATATTTTTTTTATTTTATAATTTTTTTGTAATTTTGTTTACGCATGTGTTAATTTGTGTTTATAGATCATGTAAGAAAAGTACTAATTGTATAATAATGAATATATGAATTTTTTTGGAAAACCATGATTTAATGCATCATAAATTAGTTTTTTAATATTATTGTTAATTAGAGGAGAAGAACATAAACATTTTATTCTATATAAATGATTAAGTATTATATTACGAAATACAGAATGATGTAGACAAGATTTAAAATTTGTAAATGTATTAACTGTGAATTTAAATTCTTTACGTTTGTCATACAAATCTGTGATTGTTTTATTGTCTTTTATTGTAATTTTAAGATCTAAGAAGTTAATTGTATTGTTAGATAAAAGGTTTTCCGTTAATTCCAAATTAGTGGGATAATCAACTGGAAATCGAGTAATTGCAGATTGAACAGTTTCGATTAAAATGATGTCATCAATATAACGATATAAATGTAGATTATTATTAGTAAAATTGCGTTCATAATGAGATAAGTATAAGTCTGAGAGTAAACTGGAAGTACAACCGCCTTGTGGTATACCGACATGCTGTAAATATAAAGTATTATCTTGCAATATATAATTATTATAGATAATGAAGTTAGTTAAAGATTTAAAATATGCAATATCTATATAAGATGGTAATTCCAGTTTTTTATAATACTTTTTAAATAATGCATTTATAATTTTATGTAAATCTAATAGGTCTATATTATTAAAAAGATCTTTGAAGTCATATGTCGTTATATTACAAACAGAATGAAGATTTTTTAAAATCTTAACAAGTTGATAGCTATTTTTTATACAATGTGTATTATCATTGTTTGTAGTAAGTTCATATATTTGATTAAGAATTTTTAAGAGAAGTGTATTGGCTTTATTATTATATGTATTACAACCAATAGTAACAGTCCTAAATTTAATAGGAGTTTTATGAAATTTGGGAATAAGAACTAAATATGGATAATTAAAATTAGTAGGGTATATTTTCATCGATCATGACCCCCAGACCCCGAAACCACCCTCCGTTCAAAATTGATATATATATATATATATCAATTTTGAACGGAGGGTGGTTTCGGGGTCTGGGGGTCATGATCGATGAAAATATACCAAAATTTTTTGAAATCGCTTTCCTCCGAACGGCTGCAATAGGTAGCTTTTTTGTAAAGAAAGCTACCTAAAATTTATGTCTTTAAAAATTTTAATAGAAAATATGATACAATAATAGCGCGAAGAATAAAGACATATACTAATTGGAATATTAAATATTCCAACATGATTGAAGTTCTGAAAATTCTTGTGTCGATTAAAAAAATTCGCATTTTCCCATTTAATCAATGTGCTGTTACCGAATCATCTTTGATCTCAATGCCCTTCATCACTATAAAAAACTAAAAATCCAGAAATAGGAATTAATATAATTAAATACATCTAAACCATGGAACTAAGGATTAAGATGGAAGGAAAACAAGCGTATTGACATTGGATCTCCCCTGCTGGCTGTTTGCCACTTAATTGTTTCATTCAACGTTAATACCATGAGCACTTGCGGGAAAGGACTGACAGTAAGCCGAAGTTATCGCTTAACGTTTGGGGTTTCAAGTTCGGGTTTCAGTTCGTCAGCGTAAAATCCCGACTGCCCCTGCGTGCTTCAGAGCTAATCTGGTTGGTTGTCTCGCTTCTCGTTCTTGTATGATCTAAACAGGACATAAAGACCGGGAGCCGGCAGCACGCACAACCACCTTATCGAGTAGGAGTCTGAAATTCCAGAATTAGCTAAAACTCGATTCCCATATTAAAACGCAATCGGTTTGCCAAGTCATATCTTGGTGGAAATCACCTAAAAACCCGATTTTAGTGGTCGACTCGTGGGTTTACCGTTGTGTTTTTCTGCGCCTAAAGGTAAGAAAACATAGCGGACTGGGAGCAGGAAAACACAATGGTAAACCTACGAGTCAACCGGTAAAATCGGGTTTTTAGGTATTTTCCACCAAGATATAACTTGGCAGACCGATATCGTTTTAATATAGGAATCGAGTTTTAGCGAATTTCAGCCTCCAATTCGATGAGGTGGTTGTCTTATGGTTCGTATGCCCCCTTGAATTGTGCAGACCAGAAAATCTTTCGGTACCAGTATTATCTTATAGAAAATCTCTTCTTAAAAGAAGGCGATATTTTGCGAATTTAACCTAGGTTTCTTTTTATATAAAAAGATATTGGCAGTTTTCCTGGAGAAATAACGGTATCCGTACGAACCATGTGCCTGTGCTGACGGCTCCCAGTCTAATACCTACCTATGACTTAAATGATGAGAATAAACTATTATCGATGATTTGCGCTTTGATATGTTTCATACTCATAAATCGATTTTTACCGACAATTTTCATGTTAATGAATCAACAATTAGTGATAATCCTTCTGTCAATTTTCCCATCGATTGCCGACGAAAAATACTTTATCTGTTATAGAAGTTAGTTTTCAAAGGTCTTCGAAAATTTAACTTCGGTTTGGGGCTCCTTGGGAATGGTTTCCGGACCGACTCCTTTTATAGGTGTGCCCTCAGCATTTCCCGCGGAGTCCCAGGGGTGACCTGGGCGGAGGAACCAAGTAAAGTTCAGGCAAGTCTCCTCCAGTACGTCGAGGTTTCTGTCGCGACAGTCTGACTGACTGTTTACGTGGGTGCTGGCGCATAGTGTGTGAGGTACGGCTCAGGAGCTGTGTCTTAAGAAACGTATAACTCCTATAATCATAGGCGTAGCGTCGGGGGGGCACGGGGGCGCACGTGCCCCCCCCCCCCAACCTTCTGTACCCCGGGCGCCAGAACAGAAAGCGCAGGGGGCGCCAAATGAAGATTTTTTTGTCTTTACATACAAAAATGTATATGTATATATATCGAATTTGCATAAAAATGTCTCGCAGCCGGAAAATCCAAAAGGAAAACTGAACCAAATGCATTAAAATTTACAAATATATAAAAAGATTCATCTATAATAGAAGACTGCAAATAGGAGAACCACTAACATTTTCCAAGGCCAATAGGTCAATCCCTACTCCTCTCTTTTGTGTAAAACTGTCCCTCGCCGTTAACCGATTTCCTAAGGGGGGGGGGGTGCAGAGTCATGTGCCCCGGACATCAGAACGAAAGGCGAAAAGGGCGCCGAATGAAGATTTTGTTTGAATGTGATTTTTCTGTTGAAAAGATTCCATGAAGACTATTCTATTCTTTTTGGAGCTTTCTTTTTCCCGTCTTGCTATGGGCGCGACGTCAAATGATTGCCCGGTGCAATAAAATCAAACGGGAGAAGGAGTCGGGGTTTGAAACTATGGGGGGGGGGGGGCTGAGGGGGCATGTGCTCTGGGCGCCTCGCGCAGGGAACGTCAGATGAAAATTTGGTTTGCCTTTTTATACAATATATATATATGCGTGCGAAATTTGTGTAAAATATATTTTCTACCCGAAAAGTCAAAAAGAAAAGCTTAGTACAGTGCATTAAAAATGTCAAATAGATAAAAAGATTCGCGTACAAGACAGCAAATGAATAACCCCATTCTTTTTCTTATAATTACTTTTTTACATGCATATCACCATATCTGCCCTTAGAAGAGGCGAGGTAAGGTGACCGACTGGGACAATAAAAACCAAGCTGTCGAAAATTCACAAAATAAGAAGTAAAAACTTAATAATTTTGTTGTTGTTGTTGTTTTCAGTCAGACATAAATTTGAAAATTAGCATTAAGTTCAGGAAAGTATCTAGACATATCAGCTTATAAAGAAGAAGAGTGGTATAAGTGATAATTCCGAAAAACTGATGTAGATAGTACAGGAAGATATTTTACAAAACTGGAATTCATTTTTATACCTACAGTAAATCCTGGTTTTTAGTTCCTAAAACAATGTGACTCATATTACTATGACATTAAAGTGCCCCAATTGTAATAATTTGTAATGCTACAACAACAGTAAAATCTCGAAAAAGGAAATCCGTCTATAATAGAATCGTGTCTTAAATGAAAAAACTACATGGTTCCAACAGAAAGAATACCAACAGTTATACCTCCTAAGACGAAAACCTGTATAAAGCGGAATTATTTCCGCTTCCTTTCAATTTTCCCCCCAGGTTTTAATGAATAAATATTTGATAAAGCTGGTTATATATTTCAATATTATGTATTTTATTGTTACACATTTTAAATTTTAAAATAAGTCCGCTACTAGAAACTTTCGTAAATTTCTCTTTGTAAATTTACTTTGCAGAGGAAGGGAGGGGGGCGCCAAAATCGACGTTTTCCCCGTGTGAAAATATAGCTAGTTTCGGCCCTGGAAGGAGTGCACAAAGTAAAATGTTTTAGTAAAGCCTTTTAAAAGAAAAAAAAAGAGTATAGCATTTGTAGTGGTACAGTAAAAAAATCTCTCACGGGGCGCCATCATGGCTAATAAAGTCACCCCTGCCTTTATCCCCCCCCCCCAAAAAAAATGATTTTTTCTCTTCTTTTTGCCATTTCTAGGCGTTTTGCCACCCTAGGCGGAAATTGTAAAATGCAACTCTGTTCCTTTTGGTGCAATTATTTTTTGCATTACTTTTGGGGCAATTGTTTTTTGCAACCAACCAAATCCAGTCTTAGAGAGAGGAGGCGAGCTTGGGCGGCTGCCCGTAATTAAAAAAAAAACTCACCCAGGCGCCATCAGCCGCCCCTGCTTTTACCTTCCCAAATTACATTTCTCGTCCTTTTGCCATTTCTAGGTAGGTGACAACTGAAAAATGTCGCCCATTCCTTTTACTAAAATTGCTTTTTTTTGCATGCAGATCCGGTCTCAAAGGGCGCGAGGTCGAGCAACTGTCAACGAGTAAAAACTAAGGGTTGAAATATATGCAAGATAGAACAGTAACACCACTTTTTAATGTTTTTTAAAGAATATAGCCCGGGCCGAAACTAGGGGTGTGTGCAGAGGGGGCATATGCCCCAGGCGCCAGAACAAAGGTGAAGGGGGCGCCAAATGAATCGTTTATCGATTCATACAAAAATGTGCATATATATATATATGAAATGCAAAGAAACTCGCAAGCTAATGTTAAACTAAGGGAGCGTTCTTTTGAAATTTCTCGTTTGGATTTTAATATTTTAAAATTATTTTTTTTCTTAGGATAGTTTAGATTGATCTTTAGCGCTGCCATACTTTTAGGTTTTGAAACCGGTACTGGAAGTGAAGGTAACTTTATAAAAATAATCTGCAACCAAAATCTATAAAGTAAACACTAACCCGGTTAGAATTTAACCTCAGCTTTTCTAAGCAAAGAAAAAAATCATTTAAAACTATTAATATGCAAGCGAGAAAATTTAAAAAGATCGCTCCCATAGGTTTAGCATTAGCGTTCCAGTTTCTTCGCTTGACTTCTGTAGGCTCTTAACGCTCGAGCTAATGTTAATCCTATGGGAGCGTCGTTTACATATTTCTTGCTCTAATTTTAATTATTTAATTATTTTTAATTTTATTTATTTATTTATTTATTTATTTTGCACAGGTACCGGAGGTCAATAATATTTATTGTGCGTGAGGAGATGAAGGGAGGGGGTGGTCGCCAAAATCCATGTTTTCCCCTGGCGCAGAAAAAGGCTAGTTTCAGCCCTGAACGTACGATTGATATTAAGGTTGTACCTATTGTGCAAATTATTAAAACCCTTCATTTGTCACTGTTTTAAAAGTATATGTGATTGTGTATTATACATGGGATTTTCAGATAAATTAATGTGAGATTTATATTAATATATTTTAGGATTGTGATTTATTGAGACTTTTACAAAAACGATAAATGGCAGTGATTTTCAATTGTTTTTTTTTTGTTTTTTGTTTTTTTTTTTTTTTAAGATGCAATCAAATTTAAAACTTTTTAGTATGTAGCATTTCACCCACTCTCTCCTCCCCAAAAACGAAAACGCTTTAGTTCTCAACCATTAATACGGTGCTGGTCAATCATTGATATTTGGTCAGTAGTTGTAATTTGATCGATAGAAGGAAAAATTTCCCCAACTGCAAAGCTGGTGTCCAGTCACCCAAGTAGTTTAATTTCAGTGAGTAACACAAGGTGGTCACACAAAGAACTTCTTTGACCTCTGAACTTGTGTTTCCCTCTTGTGCAAAGTGAGATAATAGAAGCGTCTCTACCTAACCCCTCTCCACACTCCTACACACACTTGGCTTGGTATGATCTGGTCATTTGTGGGAATGTACTCGTAGTTAAATGTTTTTATTACTATTTTTTAAACAGATCAGGATTGAATGAGCCACGCAAAAACAAACGCGATAAAAAACAGGAAATTTTTATGGAAAACTCAATAACAAGCGATGTCATGAAGCACACCATGATTCTAAATTCATTCAAGTCTGGCTTCAAAAGGACGAAAATGGAATAGAAGATAAGAACATACAGAATTGTTTGTTTTATTAAATTAATAACGTTTTCAGAAAAAACAAAAATCTCCACTCAAAAATGTGATTATTTTTGACACATTCATAAACTCATTTCTATTACTATTTGCCTGAAATTTACAGAACAGCATTCAGGTGCTTAAGAATCGAGTAGCGTTCTCCCTTTTCTTAACGTTTTTTCCTAATTCGAAGCAGCTTGATTTAAAGCGGATTACTAAATGGATCCGTCTTGTAATTGTCAGCCTTTGAATTTGGAAATCAAAAGTCCAACTTTGATGTTATTTTATTTAAAAAAAATCGGAGTTTTTTAGAAAAAAAAAAACCTTTATTCTACTTCATAAAAGCATCTTAAATGTAGGGCTGCCACTGCCAAATGACACTGAAAATAGTAGCTTTAGTAGCCTCCAACGAAAAAAAATATTAGTATTTCTTCGATAATAGTAGCCAAAATACTCGCATACCCACTTTAAAAAAAGGAAGAAAAATTCTATCCATAACAATGAAAGGACTTTATATGTCCACATTTTGTGCTTCTGCTCAAATCAGTGAATAAAGAATAGAGTGATTTCTTCAAATGAGAATGCAAGTTATCCAGAAAATAAGGCCCTAATGTTTCAGTTACGAAGTAACTTGGTTCTTCCACAATAAAAATTATTTACAGAACCTGGAAACATAGCAGTAAAAACTTCTTGCAGATCATCCAGGTAACTACTTTCCATCAGGCCTTTCATTTCAAGAGTTTCTTGGAGAGAAGGAAGAAAAGTTTTATTTGAGGGGCAGGGTTAGAAATAGCGTGTGGGATATCGCAAATCCCGCACAAAAAAGGAAAATCCCTCATAATAAAAATATTTGTTTGGATGGAATCTTCCAAATTTATTTCTTGAACAGACATATGATTCGTATGCGATTTTTTTTATTTCGTGAAAGCCACGATTTTTTTTTCTTCGAGAAATCCACAAAATCAATTCATCAAACAGTCGCGAATTTTGCCATTCGGTAACGAAAAAAAAAAAAAAGATTCGCCGATATCAACAATTGGCCTTAGAAAAAAAGAAGTTTTCCATCAGTCGCGAAAAAAAAAACTTGTAGATTTCGCCTAAAGACTACGGAAAGAAAATCGAAAATTTTCTCAAACTGTCGCGAACAGAAAAAAAATTACACCCGCGAATTTGGTCAAATAGTCGCGCAAAAAATCAAGAAATTCCTCAGTCAGTCGACAAAAGAAAAGATCGTTTAAAAGAATCGCGAATTTCGTCAAAAATCGCTGAAACAAATACCGAATATCATTTTCGTCAACCGGTCGTAGAAAAATTCACGAAATTTGGCAAGGGATCGTGTAAAGAAAATCGTGAATTCCACGAAACAATTGGCGGAAAAAAATGCGAATTTTGGTAATTCGTCAGGGAAAAAAATCGCGAATCTCCTTAAACGCCCGTGGAAAAATATCTTGAATTTTATCAAAGGTTGTGGAAACAAATGGCGATTTTCTTCCTTCGGTCACGGACAAATCATCACAAATTTCGTCAAAAGAATATACAAAATATTACGAATTTCGTCAAACGATGAAGAGAAAAAAATTGCAAATTTCGTCAAATGGTCGCGAACAAAAAGACGGCAGGTGTAATTCTGGGTTTAAAAAAAAAAAAATCTGGAATTCACAGCAAATTTTCTAAAAAGTTACAGCAGAGGGAGGGAAAGGGGTGGAAATCGCCTCCCGGCGCCAATTATGTGTTTTTTCCGCAATCCTCTGACGAAATTCGTATTTCCCGCGATCCTTTGATAAAATTTGCGATCCCTTTGTGAAATTTGTATTTTCTCGCGATTCCTAGACGAAGTTTGCGTTTTTTGCGATCCCTCGAAGAAATTCACGTTTTTTTGCGATCCCTTGAAAAAATTCGCTTTTTCTGCGATCTTTTAAAGAAATTGGCGATTTTTTCTGTGAACGTTTGTCGAAATTGATTTTTTCGGCGATCATTTGCCGAAATTCGCGATATTTTATTTTCCCGAATTTTTAAAATTTTCGGAACCGGATGCCTTAAATTTTCGGAAAATTCAGAACAGAATCATCCCGGAAAAGACACGAATTTGATCAAATATTCGCGTAAATAATCGAGAATTTAAACAAATGATTGCACAAAAAATCAAGGATTTCGTAAGTTGGTTTTGAAAAGAAAATCACGAATTTCGATAAACTATCGTGGGAAAGAATCGCAAATTTCGTCAAATGATATCTGAAACAAACAGCGAATACCATCAATCGATCACGGAAAATATATATATCACGAATTTCGACAAGTGGTGGCGGAAAAAAAGTCAATTTCGTCAATCTGTAGTAGAAAAATCTGCAAAATTTGGCAAAGGATCGCGGAAAAAATCGCAAAATCTCCTTCAACGATAGTATGAAAAGATCTTGGAAATAAATAGTTATTTTCGTCAATGGTTTAGGGGGGGGGGGGATCCCGAATTTTGGAGTTCGTCGTGGAAAAAATCGCGAATCTCCTCAAACAACCGTTGAAAAAGTGCGTTTGGGAAGATGACTTTACAGGCGCTTTGAAGAAAAAGACCGAATATTTTCAGTAAAAATAGTCGCTGAATCCGAAAAAAGTCGCCTACTGCTTTCTTGAAATAGTCACTTTTTAAAAGTTTTCGCCCTAAAATAGTCGCCATAGCCGCCGGATGCTGAAAATAGTCGCTAGGTATAGCATTTTAGTAGCAAGTGGCAGCCCTGTAATTGCATGTTAAGAAAAATTGGAATTTTTGAGAAATTGAGTCGGGCCGGACTAGGCCTGAATTAATTGATTTTTTTTTTTTTATGGGCCGAGCTTGTTTTCACTGATTTTTTTACGAACCGGGCCTGACCATAAACTGTGAAAATATAAACGGGCCGGGCTCGGGTGGAACTTTTAATTTTCACGCCGGCCTGGAAACTGTGGCCCGTGCAGACCTCTAGTGTTCCCCCCAGGGCCGTGCAAAGAGGGGGCTAAAGGAGTGGTTGCCCCAGGCGCAAAATTTATGCTGCGAACCACGGTTTTATTTGTTTATTTATTCAGTTTTTGTCCGCCGATCATTTTCAGGGGAATTTCTTTTTTCTTTCTTGATCCTTTTTTTTCCTGTCGCAAAACATCATGAACTTTCTAACAAATAATTGCAATTTTCTCTAATGTTATTTAGTTGGTCTGAATTTCTAAATTAAAATTAAACATTTTAAAGTTCCAAAATAAACGTGAAATATTTATTCATATTATAAATATTATAGAATTTATTTATGTTTCTGCACTTTATCAATTTTATTACACCCATTACAAAGAGATACAAAGATTTTTTTTATTGGGGGGGGGGGGGGGCGCAAAATTGAAAATTCGTTAAGGGCGCACTTCTCACGTCTTTGGTGCCCCCCCCCCCCCAAAATTTCTGGTCACGCTACGCCTATGCCTTAAAGCAACCCAGCCCGGCTGGAATGCGTGTAAAAGGGCTCCTTAAGCGTAGGAACGAGAGATGGTGAAGAAGTTTTACCCTACCGCTATTTATAATAAGTAATCTTGATAGAAAAGGGAGATTCCAGGGAAATTAATTTTTCAAAATAGTGATGGGAAAAAAAATCCCCTGCCACGATTTTTAGGTCACTCGTTGTAGGTTACGAACGTGGCAATTCGCGGGTATCATAAGAGCTTTACACGGATAGTTTAAAAAGGGGAAAATCACTAATCGAAACTGCTAGTTGAATATTAATGTTTGTTTGTACCGTATACGCAACATATACACGACCATAGTCGCGAAGGAGATAATCCCTTTTTATACACATTAAATCAGTATTGTTATTGAGGGTTTCAGTTCCTATTATTCTTTTCTTATTAATAGATGTAGGTGCTTTTGAAAATTATTCGCACCATAGCGGTACCTCCCTTCGATGTTGTTTATTTTGTTGCTTTATGAATTCAAAACCGCATATTTAGGAAAATGTGCTTGACAAATTTTGCTGCTGTGCGCTCATTACTTTTTACATCAGAGAAGTCTAAACACGACCTGTTCAATTTTATATATCTGTATCAATTATCAATTTAACACTGTTAACCGATCACTGGTCGAAATATGAGCATTTCTATCAAGCTAGGGATAAAAAGGTGTGTATTTAGTTTAAAAATTACTATGAGGTAAGCTTGTTTTTATTCCGTTGTTTCCCTTTAAATTTGAATTTTACTGTATTTTGCCTAAAGAACGTTTTTACAAATGTTTTCATTAAGAGCAATCCCAAGAAAACAAGTGGGAATTTGTATGTCGAACGTGGCGAATTATATGTGTTCGTACTATAACTAGTTTTATAAATATTCAGATCTTGGTTGATTCAGATCTCAATAGCTGTTGCACTCTTGTGCAAAATGCTTAAATACAAAATTCATTACGATTATATATATTAAATTCTGTAATGCGGAAGTAATATGACTCTATCTTAAGTCTGACGTAATTACCATGACAATCTAGAATCATTACCTATCATGGGATATCATGGAATTAATTACGTACGATAAGACATAATAAAACGAAGAAAATTTTTATTAATATCTGTTTGTAAGTTTTGATTCGGTTTTCATCAAATTTGAAATGACTCGACAAAATTCTGCAAATATTATTTATATATTAAATTTCAAACTATTCGGTTTGGTAGTTTTCCGCCGTTATATGTGACCAGACGGACAGACAAACAGACGGACGGACCAGACGATGACTATAGGTGTTACATATTTATATACACTGGTTATCAAAAATTAAAGAAAAGTCACAAAATGCTAATTTTCAAATACGCGAACACTCAAAAGGAAATAATATAATTCGAGTAATTACTATCACTACAACACAGCTAGCCCATATAACATCTCATTCAGGTCACACATGGTCACAAGTGTCACAGTCACTACGGTGAAGCAAAAAAATAGGAAATTCCATACATCTCGTTATGAGTCTCAAATGATCACTATATGTGACTCCACTGAGAAGTCAGTGTGACTGCTGCTTTGTGACGAGTCACTATGTGACTTTACAATGTAGTTACATTGTGACTCTCATGTGACTGTCATTTGTAGACTCAATTTCAAAGTCATCGTAACGCTGCATTGTGATAAGTTACCAAATAATGTCACATTAAAGTCACATGATGACTTTCAGGTGACAGAGAGACTACTGTGAAGTCACCATTGTGCTCTTTTGGGAAAAGTTATCAAGTGACTTTAATGTGACATTATTTGGTGACTTATCACAATGCAGCGTTCACGATGACTTTGAAATTGAGTCTACAAATGACAGTCACATGAGAGTCACAATGTAACTACATTGTAAAGTCACATGGTGACTCGTCACAAAGCACTAGTCACATTGACTTCTCAGTGGAGTCACATATAGTGATCATTTGAGACTCATAATGAGATGTATGGAATTTCCTTTTTTTTTTTTGCTTCACCGTAGTGACTGTGACACTTGTGACCATGTGTGACTTGAATGAGTTGTTATATGGGCTAGCTCTGTTGTAGAGATAGTAATTACTCGAATTATATTATTTCCTTTTGAGTGTTCGCGTATTTGAAAATTAGCATTTTGTGACTTTTCCTTAATTTTTGATAACCAGTGTAATTACGAACGCACCTATAAGAGAGGGTAGATTGATAGAAATGTTAATACGCAACGAATTACTTCATTCAAAATAACATGACCAACGCCGAATTAAGAAACTACCTTTATTAATCTCCTAATATGTCTATCATCACATTATGTTTTTTTTTAAAACACTAGGGGGCTCGGCCTCCTACGAGCTACGCTCGCCAACCCCCGTCCAGACACCGCAGACTCTAAATGCACGCTAATTTGATCGGCTTTAAAAAGATTTCGAAAGATTAAATTATAATTTAAAAAACAGTGGCGATCTCCCTATAAACGAATTTCTATTCATTTCTCTTTGATTGGGCGAATTTTAACGCCCAATCCACTGCGGTACTACTTGATTATCCTGTCGACCAATTTCGCCAAATTATATAAATCGCCAAACCACTTGCCAAATTATACAAATTGATATAATTTTTATTTTAAATAACGAAAGAACAAATAAATTCGTACAACATTAATAAAAAAAACAAATAAAACGTCGAAATAAAAATAACTTGATGACGTATACACGTGTAACAACATTTCAAAATAAGCTAATATAAAAGGAATTAAGTAAAGAGAGTCTTTGTCTCCTGGTATTTTTTAACAAAGCGAAAAGAAAGTTCTTTTAAATGAGACATTTTAAATTAATTCTCAAAATATCAAATAAATGTCTAGCGCAATTTCTAAATTTAAACTTTTTTGCAATATTATTTTGTGTTCATTTTATGTAATAACAATAATGTGACGTAAATATGACGTAATTTCTCCTAAGACTTCTAACGCATGTTAATGAATTTATTATTTTACAATATCCTTTCTCTTTTAAAATTCACGTGTATACTTTTTATGACGTAATTTTTAATAAGTTCCTGCTTTTTATACGTAATTATTTAATTCTAATTTGAAAGTTTTTTTTCCTGTTTATAATAGTCACGTGTAAATAAATTTTTAATTTGAAGCAAACATTATTGCTTACGCTTTTTATACAGTTGGCAACAGTTTAAATTAGTACAATTTTCTGAAATCTGTAAAAAATATCTCTAGAAATGCTGAAAATTTGAATTTAAAATAGAAATAAAACCTGAAAAAATGAGTCAAAATAAAAATAATTAATGCAATCTGCACTCCGGCAAATTCTAACGCATAAAATGATCTAAAAATGATTACACTGCCATGTATAGTTTTTGCTGCTATAAAACTTTTTTAGTGGAACGATTTTGTCCAACTTTAGCATTAAATAACTCTTAAAATAATTCTTCGATTTGAAAACTGTCTGCATCATCGTATTTATCAAACATTTCTGTATAAAACCACCGATTTTCATATTTTTGTATGCATTATTTTTGTTAATATTAACGAAGAAAGGCCTCCGGTCACAAAAAAATCAAAACCGGCGGCGGCGGCGGTGACAACGGTAGTTACTTTTTTTTAGAATAGAGAGAAATTTATAAAATACTATAAAATTTTAAATAAGAAATAGCACTTTAATCAATGCATTAATATTGTTTCATGTGTGAACTAAAAAATAAAAATCTATTCAGTATATAGTTGCTTTTTATACCACTAGGGGGCTCGGCCCCCTACGAGCTACGCTCGCCAACCCCCGTCCATACACCGCAGACTCTAAATGCACGCTAATTTGATCGGCCTTAAAAAGATTTCGAAAGATTGCATTTTAATTTAAAAAACAGTGGCGATCTCCCTATAAACAAATTTCTATTCATTTCTCTTTGATTGGGGAATTTTAACGCCAAATCCGCTGCGGTACTACTTGATTATCCTGTCGACCAATTTCGCCAAATTATATAAATCGCCAAACTACTCGCCAAATTATACAAATTGATATAATTTTTATTTTAAATAACGAAAGAACAAATAAATTCGTACAACATTAATAAAAACACAAATAAAACGTCAAAATAAAAATAACTTGATGACGTATACACGTGTAACAACATTTCAAAATAAGCTAATATAAAAGGAATTAAGTAAAGAGAGTCTTTGTCTCCTGGTATTTTTTAACAAAGCGAAAAGAAAGTTCTTTTAAATGAGACATTTTAAATTAATTCTCAAAATATCAAATAAATGTCTAGTGCAATTTCTAAATTTAAACTTTTTTGCAATATTATTTTGTGTTCATTTTATGTAATAACTATAATGTGACATAAATATGACGTAATTTCTCCTAAGACTTCTAACGCATGTTAATGAATTTATTATTTTACGATATCCTTTCTCTTTTAAAATTCACGTGTATACTTTTTATGACGTAATTTTTAATAAGTTCCTGCTTTTTATACGTAATTATTTAATTCTAATTTGAAAGTTTTTTTTCCTGTTTATAATAGTCACGTGTAAATAAATTTTTAATTTGAAGCAAACATTATTGCTTACGCTTTTTATACAGTTGGCAACAGTTTAAATTAGTACAATTTTCTGAAATCTGTAAAAAATATCTCTAGAAATGCTGAAAAATTGAATTTAAAATAGAAATAAAACCTGAAAAAATGAGTCAAAATAAAAAAAATTAATGCAATCTGCACTCCGGCAAATTCTAACGCATAAAATGATCTAAAAATGATTACACTGCCATGTATAGGTTTTGCTGCTATAAAACTTTTTTAGTGGAACGATTTTGTCCAACTTTAGCATTAAATAACTCTTAAAATAATTCCTTGATTTGAAAACTTTCTGCATCATCGTATTTATCAAACATTTCTGTATAAAACCACCGATTTTCATATTTTTGTATGCATTATTTTTGTTAATATTAACGAAGAAAGGCCTCCGGTCACAAAAAAATCAAAACCGGCGGCGGCGGCGGTGACAGCGGTAGTTACTTTTTTTTAGAATAGAGAGAAATTTATAAAATACTATAAAATTTTAAATAAGAAATAGCACTTTAATCAATGCATTAATATTGTTTCATGTGTGAACTAAAAAATAAAAATCTATTCAGTATATAGTTGCTTTTTATACCACTAGGGGGCTCGGCCCCCTACGAGCTACGCTCGCCAACCCCCGTCCAGACACCGCAGACTCTAAATGCACGCTAATTTGATCGGCCTTAAAAAGATTTCGAAAGATTGAATTATAATTTAAAAAACAGTGGCGATCTCCCTATAAACAAATTTCTATTCATTTCTCTTTGATTGGGGAATTTTAACGCCAAATCCGCTGCGGTACTACTTGATTATCCTGTCGACCAATTTCGCCAAATTATATAAATCGCCAAACTACTCGCCAAATTATACAAATTGATATAATTTTTATTTTAAATAACGAAAGAACAAATAAATTCGTACAACATTAATAAAAACACAAATAAAACGTCAAAATAAAAATAACTTGATGACGTATACACGTGTAACAACATTTCAAAATAAGCTAATATAAAAGGAATTAAGTAAAGAGAGTCTTTGTCTCCTGGTATTTTTTAACAAAGCGAAAAGAAAGTTCTTTTAAATGAGACATTTTAAATTAATTCTCAAAATATCAAATAAATGTCTAGTGCAATTTCTAAATTTAAACTTTTTTGCAATATTATTTTGTGTTCATTTTATGTAATAACTATAATGTGACATAAATATGACGTAATTTCTCCTAAGACTTCTAACGCATGTTAATGAATTTATTATTTTACGATATCCTTTCTCTTTTAAAATTCACGTGTATACTTTTTATGACGTAATTTTTAATAAGTTCCTGCTTTTTATACGTAATTATTTAATTCTAATTTGAAAGTTTTTTTCCTGTTTATAATAGTCATGTGTAAATAAATTTTTAATTTGAAGCAAACATTATTGCTTGCGCTTTTTATACAGTTGGCAACAGTTTAAATTAGTACAATTTTCTGAAATCTGTAAAAAGTATCTCTAGAAATGCTGAAAATTTGAATTTAAAATAGAAATAAAACCTGAAAAAACGAGTCAAAATAAAAAAAATTATGCAATCTGCACTCCGGCAAATTCTAATGCATAAAATGATCTAAAAATGATTACACTGCCATGTATAGTTTTTGCTGCTATAAAACTTTTTTAGTGGCACGATTTTGTCCAACTTTAGCATTAAATAACTCTTAAAATAATTCTTCGATTTGAAAACTGTCTGCATCAGCCTGTTTATCAAACATTTCTGTATAAAATCACCGATTTTCATATTTTTGTATGCATTATTTTTGTTAATATTAACGAAGAAAGGCCTCCGGTCACAAAAAAATCAAAACCGGCGGCGGCGGCGGCGGTGACAGCGGTAGTTACTTTTTTTTAGAATAGAGAGATATTTTCTAATATTAAACTGAAAGCACTAGTCCTAATTTTGTTATAGATTTCAAGCGATTCCGATATAATTTTTTTTAGTTCAAATGTAAAATCACATTTCCCGTTTATTGTGCTATGTTGCTCTTTTTAGACTGAGATTAATTGAGCCGAAAGCAAGAAACAAGAAATACAGCAAACTTTTGATTTAATTCTCTGAATTCTTTTCTGGGAAATGAAATAACCATGTCAAGTCAGATTTAACCGCGACACTTTTCCTTTGTACCTGCCGATCTACGAGATAAAGAAAAAAAAAACTCTTATTACATTTATTTATCTTTCAGACAAAAAGAAATCATTGTGTCCCTTACAACTTTTAATGCATTTTCTTATAGTCTGATTCACACTAAAAAACACAAGCCTTCGATTGTTGTGTTTTTTAACTTTTGATAATTGATTTTTATTTACTTTTTAACGCTGAATCCGAAAATGACCTTCATTTTTAATCATCACGTCAGAAATGTTTGGAAATCATATATTTCAAAGATAAGAAGTCAAAAAATAGCAAAAATCTGCCAAAGCAATTTATCAAAGCCTTATCAAAAGAAGGTAATTGTTTTAAATAATTCTGCCACGAATTTTCAGCCTTATCAACCGCCAAAATAAAAGAGGACACCGAGCTGAACCCCATAGAGAATATAAAAAGAAAAGCGCGAGGCAAAACATGAGCAGTTAAAAAAAAACTCCCATACATGGGAAAAAATTGTAAGGATTTTAAATACGCAATATTTTACACGTTTAGCTGTAAAAATGCATAGTATAAGCCAAAAGATAAAGGAATCTCTCTATTCTAAAAAAAAGTAACTACCGCTGTCACCGCCGCCGCCGGTTTTGAATTTTTTTGTGACCGGAGGTCTTTCTTCGATAATATGAAGAAAAATAATGCATACAAAAATATGAAAATCGGTAGTATTATACAGAAATGTTTGATAAACATGCTGATGTAGACAGTTTTCAAATTGAAGAATTATTTTAAGAGATATTTAATGCTAAAGTTGGACAAAATCGTTCCACTAAAAAAGTTTTATAGGAGCAAAAACTATACATCAGAATTTAATAATTTTTAGATCATTTTATACGTTATAATTTCCCGGTGTGCAGAATTTATTTAATTTTTTAATTTGACTCATTTTTTGAGGTTTCATTTCTATTTTAAATTAGAATTTTCAGCATTTCGAGAGATATTTTTTACTTACTAGGGGGCTCGGCCCCCTACGAGCTACGCTCGCCAACCCCCGTCCAGACACCACAGACGCTAAATGCACGCTAATGTGATCGGCTTTAAAAAGATTTCGAAAGATTGAATTATAATTTAAAAAACAGTGACGATCTCCCTATAGACGGATTTCTATTCATTTCTCTTTGATTGGGGAAATTTTAACGCCATATCCGCTGCGGTACTACTTGATTATCCCGTCGACTAATTTCGCCAAATTATATAAATCGCCAAACCACTCGCCAAATTATACAAATTGAGATAATTTTTAAAGAAAAATAGTTGAAAAGTATCCTCTCAAAATATCAAGTAAATGTCTAGCGCAATTTGTAAATTTAAACCGTTTTGCAATATTATTTTGTGTTCATTTTATGTAATAACTGTAATGTGACGTAAATATGACGTAATTTCTCCTATTTAAGACTTCTAACGCATCTTAATAAATTTATTATTTTACAAATTCCTTTCTCTCTTAAATTCACGTGTAATTATAGTTTTTATGACGTAATTTTTAATAATTTCCTGCTTTTTGTACATAATTACTTAATTCTAATTCCAAATGGTTTTTTTTGTTTATAATAGTCACGTGTAAATAAATTTTAATTTTTTACACGTATAATATTTTTTTTTCTTTTTAAGCAAACATTATTGTTTCCGCTGTTTATACAGTTGGCAACAGTTTAAATTAATATCACTTTCTAAAATCTGTAAAAAATATCTCTCGAAATACTGAAAATTTGAATTTAAAATAGATATAAAGCCTCGAAAAATGAGTCAAATTAAAAAAATAAATCAATTCTGCACACCGGGAAATTATAACGTCTAAAATGAACTAAAAAATATTAAATTCAGATGTATAGTTTTTGCTACTATAAAACTTTTTTAGTGGAACGATTTTGTCCAACTTTAGCATTAAATATCTCTTAAAATAATTCTTCGATTTGAAAACTGTCTGCATCAGCGTGTTTATCAAACATTTCTGTATAACAGTACCGATTTTCATATTTTTGTATGCATTATTTTTCTTAATATTAACGAAGAAAGACCTCCGGTCACAAAAAATTCAAAACCGGCGGCGGTGACAGCGGTAGTTACTTTTTTTTAGAATAGAGAGATTTTAGAAAATTGTACTAATTTAACCTGTTGCCACCTGTATAAACAATGGAAACAATAATGTTTGCTTCAAATTAAAAAAATATTTACACGTGACTATTATAAACAGAAAAAATCATTTGGAATTAGAATTAAATAATTATGTACAAAAAGCAGGAACTTATTAAAAATTACGTCATAAAAAGTATACACGTGAAATTTAAAAGAGAAAGGATATTGTAAAATAATAAATTCATTAACATGCGTTAGAAATCTTAAATAGGAGAAATTACGTCATATTTACGTCACTTTACAGTTATTACATAAAATGAACATAAAATAATATTACAAAGCAGTTTAAATTTAGAAATTGCGCTAGACATTTATCTGATATTTTGAGAGGATCTTTTCAACTATTTTTGTTAACAAAGCGCAAATAATATTTCCTTTCTAACAAAATTATTTTTACATGAATATTTAAAAGAGAAATAATAGCTTGGTCAAAATTACGTCAGATTAAAAACGATTAATTTAAAATGTCTCATTTAAAAGAACTTTCTTTTCGCTTTGTTAAAAAATACCAGGAGACAAAGACTCTGTTTACTTACTTCTTTTTATATTAGCTTATTTTGAAATGTTGTTACACGTGTCTACGTCATCAAGTTATTTTTATTTCGAAGTTTTATTTGTATTTTTATTAATGTTGTACTAATTTATTTGTTCTTTCGTTATTTAAAATAAAAATTATGTCAATTTGTATAATTTGGCGAAATTGGTCGACTGGATAATCAAGTAGTACCGCAGCGGATTTGGCGTTAAAATTCCCCACTCAAAGAGAAATGAATAGAAATCCGTTTATAGGGAGTTCGCCACTGTTTTTTAAATTATAATTCAATCTTTCGAAATCTTTTTAAAGCCGATCAAATTATCATGCATTTAGAGTCTGCGGTGTCTGGACGGGGGTTGGCGAGCGTAGCTCGTAGGGGGCCGATCCCCCTAGTTGTGAAAAAAAAAAAAGTTCTACATCTATTTTATGGTATAAATTTTTTTCTATTTTTCGACTTTCAAAAATTTAAAAATTTCCGATTTGCAAAAAATCCTGACTTGATGGTAAACAAGAAAGAAAAATCATGCGTTAAGCATAGATTATGAAACACTTTCCAACACTTTATGATTGCTTTAACAAAACTTCGTTATTTAGGGAAATAAGGTAAGTAAGATAACTAAGTAAACATGTTATAAAACGCATAAAACATTTGAAAAACTGATTTCAGTAGTTACCGCCCATAGCCAAATATGTAGCCGCTGAAGCCATGTATTCCAATTCTTTTGAACAGTCCTGTATTTGATCTGTAGGTTGAGATATATTCTATATAATGGGAAACTTTAGTTTAGCAAGAAAATGCATAACAGGTTGAAATTCATCTTTCAGCAATTTATACTAATAGATGGAAACATACTTGAATACATTTGTACAGCCCTGTAATTTACCTAGTACCTTTATTACACGCCAATATTTAGCTAAAATTTAATTCAAACTAAAATACTCTTAAAACTACTGAAATTACATTTCCAGAAATTATCACCTATAGACGGCCATGCATTCAACTCTTTGCGTGCCCTGTATATCATTTTATATATATTCTACAAACATTTTTCAGTGAACTAAATGCAGTTCAACGTAAAAATGCATAACGCATTTAAATACCACCTTTAAGCAATTTGCGCTCATACCTAGTAACCCTTACGGATTCTTTTGTGTAGACCTGTTTATGAACTATAGCATTTATACGCACTTTATAGTATGCATAAATATAGTGAAAAAAGTGCATATCATAATTAAAAATGCATTTCGAGCAATCATTACTAATATACAGTAATTCGAATGCAATATAGTATCTGAAATCTTTTCAAATACACCGCAAACAATTCCCCCTATACCATTATGAACGGAATTCTTTTGTGTGACCCTGTAAATAAACAATAACTATTCTTTGCACCGCATATTCAACAGAATGCATATTTTAGTAGTCTTCATAAATGAATATCAATTTTACTATGTTTGAAAGAGTGTAACACCATTAAAAATCATTTGAAACGATTTTTTTCCATTGCCCGTAATGTAACGGAAAACTTTGGTCTGTCCCTGTAAATTAGGGATGCACAACCTGTGGCCCGCGATGTGGTAACGTGTGTCCCGCGAACTTCATCAATTTATAACTGGAAAAAATTGCAATTTTTGTCCAAAAGCCGCAGGAAAAAATCGTTAATTTCGTCAATTTGCCGCGGAAAATTTTTAAAATTTTGTTGGTCAAATAAGAATTGCGAATTTCGTTGATCGGGTGCGGAAAAATCGCGAATTTTGTCAATTAGGTGCGGAAAAATCGCGTATTTCGTCTGTTTATCGGGTATTTCGTCAATTTGCCGCGGGAAAAATTGCAAATTTCGTAAGTCAGTTAAGAATCGCTAATTTCATTGATCGGGCTCGGAAAAATCGCAAGTTCGTCGAACGGACACGGAAAAATCGCGAGTTTTGTCGGTCTCAGAAAAACCGCAAATTTCGTTGGTTTGGCACGAAAAAAAAAAATAGCGAATTTGTCGATCAAGCTCGAAAAAATCGCAAATTTTGTTGTCAGGTACAGAAAAATCGCGACTTTTCTCAATGACGCGCGGAAAAATTGAAAATTTCCTTGATTGGCTGCGGGAAAATCGCGACTTTCGTCAGATTTACCGTTTGAAAAAATCGCAGATTTCGTCAAAGTCAGTTAAAAATCCCGAATTTCGTTGAATGTTCGCGGAAAAATCGCGAAATCTCGTCGGTCAGGGGTGGAACAATCGGAAATTTTGTCGTTCTTGCACGAAAAGATCGCGAGTTTTTGTCGATCGGGATCCGAAAAATCGCGAATTTCGTTGGTCGGGCACGAAAAATCGCGCATTTTGTCGATCAGGCACAGAAAAATCGCAAATATCGTCGATCGGTTGCAGAATAATAGGAATTTTGTCGACCAGGTGCGGTAAGATAGCGAATTTCGTCGATCCGGTGCGTAAAAATCTTTAATTTTGTCGATCAAGCACGAGAAAATCTCAAATTTCGTTGATCAGGCGCGTAAAAGCCTCAAATCTTGTTGATTGGCTCTCCCTGCCCCCTTCGTTCTTAAAGTGCGCATTTTTTTTTCGGCACCAGCCCTTTTCATGCCTATGTTTGTTTTTTAGCACTTTTAATAAAACAAAATTTACTCCCCCGAATAAAGTCCAGAAATATTATCACTCTTTCAAATTAATCCTTGTTATATATACAAACGTAAACTATTGATATATCCTTGCCAACTGAATTCGATATGTTGACTGGATAGGGGAACCTAGAGGGGTACTCCCCCACCTCCCCGAAATAGAATTCTCTTCGTGTGACTGATGTGGCCCTCGACAACACAGACATTTTTTAAAGTGGCCCTTCTCTTAAAAAGGTTGTGCACCCCTACTGTAAATGAACTAAACATGCTACAAACTTCATTTGAAATAGGGAACGTGCTGTGGTAGAGTTCACTAATATCCAAAAAACAGAACGATCCGAGCATATTTACGAGAGTTAGAGCGTGGATAGACGGCCAGACAAACCGAAGTCATAAACACTTTTCAACTTTGTTGGAAAGTGTTAAAAATGAAGATCATTATCGGATTTAGCACTGTAAAATACACAATAATCATTTTACAAAAGCTGAAAAACACAACCATCATGTCTATTTTATAGTATCAGATTATCGCTAGTTTTTTTTTTTTTTTTTTTTTTTTTAGCTTTGAAATTTACGATTTGCGAAAACAGCTGACGTGATGGTGAAAAATGAAGGTAATTTTCTGATTCAGTGCTACAAAATACATAAAAATCAGTTATCAAAACCTAAAAAATATGACACAACCCAAATTGTGCAGGCTAGTGTAATGAGAATGAAGGAAGAAATCTCTTTTGACTTTCAAAACGCTGGAAATACTTTTTTTACTTTCAAATATTTTTAGTCAGATCAAAAAGTTAAATCAGCTAAAATATGTGTGCAAATTAATTACATAAAACAATTTAAATCAACACAGATATACAAATAGAAATATCCACAAACACTACTAACACACAACTAACATAAAAGAAATACATAGAAAGTGTAACATAAAAATTGTATCCCTTTAAAAGATTTCGACTAGTGGTTATAAGTCCAGGGGAAATGTACAAAAAAAAGGGGGTTACCTTGCAAAAGGTCGGGTAGAAGATTTTTTTTTCTGAATTGTTTATAATGATGCCAACATGGGAAAACTAAGTTTTCTAACAAAATTTCTCATGGCTAAATTTTCTGTGGCTAAAAAACAAGAAAATTTTGGGACCTTTTTTGTTTTCTTTCAAATATCTCGAGACCCGTTGCCCTTGCATATTATTTGTCAGTTACAATATTAAAGAAGATAAAATTCTCTACAACTTTCATATTTACAACTTTTTTACACACTCAATAGCAAGCGCAGTACCCCATTTCAAAAATAGAACAATTTTTTCAATTTTCTTCAAAACTGTGAAAAACGCAGTTCTACCCCGATTATTCAAATGTTTCCCACGAATTTAATCGTGTATGTCAACTTCTATACATTAGTAGCGGTAAATTATGTGTTTCAGGCCTAAAATGAGCCTTTTTTGCACCCGTGGCAAGGCAAACATGGATTTTGCCCCCCCCCCCCCCCCCAGGGGAATTTTACCAGGGGAATTTTAATAAATCTCTAATAGCCGGATTTTGACAATTTTAAGTGTGTAAGCATTAAATACGTAATGCTGAACTGCGTAATCAGCTTTGCCAAATATTTATTCATTAAAACCTTGAAAACCGTACCGAAAGGAACCGAAATATATTCCGCTTTAAACAGGTTTCCATCTGATCAGGTATAATTGTTCATATTCCTTCTCTTAAAAAATATATACTCTTTCTTTAAAGCCCGAATTCCGTATATACAGATTTCATTTTTAAAGTTTTTTCGGTAGTTGTCGTATTGAGGCGTTTAAAGTCACAGTTATATATGATTTATGGGGCTAAATTAGTCACACGAAGACATTCGCAAGATAATATTAAACGTATGGGAGCGTTCTTGACAAATATCTCGCTCGCATTTTGTTACTTTTAAATAATTTTTTTTCATGGGATACCTGAAATGTACCTCTAATATTGATAGATACCTCTAATATTGTGCTTTTGTACTTTTTCAGGTTTGGTTGCTTTTTTTTTTTAAATATATTCGGACACTTTCATTTTTGGAAAACTGTTTGGAACCCGTTCTGAGTATCCTGTTTGAGCTTTAAAGCAATTAATAGATAATCTTATTTATTTATTTATTTTTGCTTGCTATAATGATATAATCTCTTGTTATATTTATTGATATAAGTGTAAAAAAATTGATAATATGTTTTAAAACCAATCTCTTAAATATTTTTTATAAAACTAGTGATCTCAAATATTTCATTAACAGAATTTATAAATTTTACAAGATATAAATGCATAACATTAGTTAGTGAAATAATCTAGTGTCATTTTTATTGTAGCTATTTTATAAGGTAAAAGTATTTCTTACATAAAAGATATTTATCTTCTGAGTCCCCCCTTTTATATGCAACCACAATTCAATGTTTGCTATCTTTAAAACAGTAAAATATTAAAACATATGTTATCAATAATTGGTAAATAAAATATACCATTGTGGTGGGGAATAAAATATGTTTTTCGCAAATTTTCATACCTGGATGATTTTCAAAAAAAGTGTCATGTTTTACTGTCCTTTCACATTTGCACAGAAGAATAGTTAAATATCATAATTTTAATTATTGCATTTTAACTATCATGTTTTTTAATGATAATTTAGATGTATTATTATTTATAAAAAAAATTAAAAGAAAGAAATATAGTCTTTTGTAGTCAAAATGTCACTACCGTAGGTTGTCCCAACAAGCAATTTATTAGGTAAAGATTGCACAAAGTTTTATTCAAAACAGATGGTTTTAATTTTTTATACATTTTTATTTATTAAGATGATACTAATTAAAAAATATTTATTTTCATTAATTGAACTTACCTATAATTCTTAATAATTTTTTTAAAACCGTGTCCCCCAAAAAATAGTGTCATCGCCATGCTTCTGACAAAAGGTTCCTCTAGATTTTTTTAGAGGACTAGGGGGCTCGGCCCCCTACGAGCTACGCTCGCCAACCCCCGTCCAGACACCGCAGACTCTAAATGCACGCTAATTTGATCGGCTTTAAAAAGATTTCGAAAGATTGAATTATAATTTAAAAAACAGTGGCTATCTCCCTATAAACGAATTTCTATTCATTTCTCTTTGATTGGGGAATTTTAACGCCAAATCCGCTGCGGTGCTACTTGATTATCCTGTCGACCAATTTCGCCAAATTATATAAATCGCCAAACCACTCGCCAAATTATACAAACTGATATAATTTTTATTTTAAATAACGAAAGAACAAATAAATTCGTACAACATTAATAAAAACACAAATAAAACGTCGAAATAAAAATAACTTGATGACGTATACACGTGTAACAACATTTCAAAATAAGCTAATATAGAAGGAATTAAGTAAAGAGAGTCTTTGTCTCCTGGTATTTTTTAACAAAGCGAAAAGAAAGTTCTTTTAAATGAGACATTTTAAATTAATTCTCAAAATATCAAATAAATGTCTAGCGCAATTTCTAAATTTAAACTATTTTGCAATATTATTTTGTGTTCATTTTATGTAATAACTATAATGTGACATAAATATGACGTAATTTCTCCTAAGACTTCTAACGCATGTTATTGAATGTATTATTTTACAATATCCTTTCTCTTTTAAAATTCACGTGTATACTTTTTATGACGTAATTTTTAATAAGTTCCTGCTTTTTATACGTAATTATTTAATTCTAATTTGAAAGTTTTTTTCCTGTTTATAATAGTCACGTGTAAATAAATTTTTAATTTGAAGCAAACATTATTGCTTACGCTTTTTATACAGTTGGCAACAGTTTAAATTAGTACAATTTTATGAAATCTGTAAAAAATATCTCTAGAAATGCTGAAAATTTAAATTTAAAATAGAAATAAAACCTGAAAAAATGAGTCAAAATAAAAAAATTAATGCAATCTGCACTCCGGCAAATTCTAACGCATAAAATGATCTAAAAATGATTACACTGCCATGCATAGTTTTTGCTGCTATAAAACTTTTTTAGTGGAACGATTTTGTCCAACTTTAGCATTAAATAACTCTTAAAATAATTCTTCGATTTGAAAACTGTCTGCATCAGCGTGTTTATCAAACATTTCTGTATAAAACCACTGATTTTCATATTTTTGTATGCATTATTTTTGTTAATATTAACGAAGAAAGTCCTCCAGTCACAAAAAAATCAAAACCGGCGGCGGCGGCGGCGGCGGCGGTAACAGCGGTAGTTACCTTTTTTTAGAATAGAGAGATAGCGCATGCCTTTTTATCAAGGCAAAAGTACTCCTTAAAAGTCAATTTGTTATCAGGTTTAGGTGAGTAGAGTAAATAGTTTTATAGTTTCAATAAAACAAGGAAAGGCTTTGAATGTTTTGTGAGTATTCTTTTGTAAGTCATTACCGTACCCAATTCTAATTTATAATTAAATTAACTTTTATTTCTTAATCTGCTTTTATTATATGAGAAATAGAAAATCATTGTATGGGCCAGAAGATATATTGGCTGCCATTTATGCCTGGGGGAAAAATAAAAATATTTTGCTTAATTTGTCATTACCGTGCTCACTCATGTTATTATACCAAGTGCATTAAAATTTAAAAAAATAATTTTAAAAAGTTAAATTAGTAATTTGGTCTCTGCTGATGCTTGTATATTAATGTTTATGAGGCAAGGTAATTATTTACAAACAATTAAAACTTTCTGATTATTTCTAAAAAATTTATTTTGTTATTCCAAAACAAGGACAGATTTTGAAAATGACCCACCTATTCCAATGATACCTGGAAAAATATGTATGCATTATAAAAATTATAAAAATTATAAAATTTATTAAAATTAAGAAAGAAATCTTTTTTAATTGAAACTATCATGCCAATAAGTTACTATATATTGAAAAATTTCTTGCTTAATTTTTAAGTGCTTAAATTTAAGTGCCAATAAGCTACTATATATTGAAAAATTCTATTAAACAATGCTTTGAAGTTAACATTGTATGCACTTAAATTTACTGTCTAAATATTAAAATTGTCTCATTCATCTACACTCTGACCTACTTTTAAAATTATATAAATTTATTGAATATAAAATGTCTGTTGAGATGAAAATAAAGACGTGAATATGCAAATAATAGATACTTTACTGCTACCAATTTTTAGAAGTTGACATATACAATTAAATTCGCGGGGAACATTTAAATAATCGAGGTAAAACTACGCTTTTCACGGTTTTTAAGAAAATTGAAAAAATTGTCCCATTTTTAAAACAGCGTACTGCGCTTGCTATTGAGTGAATAAAAAAGTTGTAAATATGAAAGTTGTAGAGAATTTTATCTTCTTTAATATTGTAAATGACAAATAATATGCTACAGTAACGAGTCTTGAGATATTTCCAAAAAATCAAAAAATGTCCCAAAATTTTGTTGTTTTTCGGCCGCAGAAAATTTAGCCTTAAGAAATTTTGTTAGAACTAGGGGGTTCGGCCCCCTACGAGCTACGCTCGCCAACCCCCGTCCAGACACCGCAGACTCTAAATGCACGCTAATTTGATCGGCTTTAAAAAGATTACGAAAGATTGAATTATAATTTAAAAAACAGTGGCGAACTCCCTATAAACGGATTTCTATTCATTTCTCTTTGATTGGGGGATTTTAACGCCAAATCCGCTGCGGTACTACTTGATTATCCCGTCGACCCATTTCGCCAAATTATATAAATCGCCAAACCACTCGCCAAATTATACAAATTGACATAATTTTTTATTTTAAATAACGAAAGAACAAATAAATTAGTACAGCATTAATAAAAATACAAATAAAACGTCGAAATAAAAATAACTTGATGACGTATACACATGTAACAACATTTCAAAATAAGCTAATATAAAAGGAATTAAGTAAACAGAGTCTTTGTATCCTGGTATTTTTTAACAAAGCGACAAGAAAGTTCTTTTAAATGAGACATTTTAAATTAATCGTTTTTAATCTGACGTAATTTTTACCAAGCTATTCTTTCTCTGTTTAAATATTCACTTGAAAATACCAGTTGAAAAGTATCCTCTCAAAATATCAAATAAATGTCTAGCGCAATATTTAAATTTAAACCGTTTTGCAATATTATTTTGCGTTCATTTTATGTAATAACTGTAATGTGACGTAAATATGACGTAATTTCTCCTATTTAATACTTCTAACGCATGTTAATAAATTTATTATTTTACAAATTCCTTTCTCACTTAAAATTCACGTGTAATTATAGTTTTTATGACGTTATTTTTAATAAGTTCCTGCTTTTTGCACATAATTATTTAATTCTAATTCCAAATGTTTTTTTTCTGTTTATAATAGTCACGTGTAAATAAATTTTTAATTTATTTACACGTATAAATATATTTTTTTTTGAAGCAAACATTATTGCTTCCTCTGTTTATACAGTTGGCAACAGTTTAAATTAATATCACTTTCTGAAATCTGTAAAAAATATCTCTAGAAATGCTGAAAATTTGAATTTAAAATAGAAATAAAACCTCAAAAAATGAGTCAAAATAAAAAAATTAATGCAATCTGCACTCCGGCAAATTCTAACGCATAAAATGATCTAAAAATGATTACACTGCCATGAATAGTTTTTGCTGCTATAAAACTTTTTTAGTGGAACGATTTTGTCCAACTTTAGCATTAAATATCTCTTAAAATAATTCTTCGATTTGAAAACTGTCTGCTTCAGCGTGTTTATCAAACATTTCTGTATAAAATCACCGATTTTTATATTTGTGTATGCGATATTTTTCTTAATATTAACGAAGAAAGACCTCCAGTCACAAAAAATTCAAAACCGGCGGCGGCAGCGGCGGTGACAGCGGTAGTTACTTTTTTTTAGAATAGAGAGAAACTTTGTTTTTCCATGTTGGCATCATTATAAACAATTTAGAAAAATAAAATCTTCTACCCGACCTTTTGCAAGATAAAATGTACATTTCCCCTGGACTATTATTATATTTGTAACTTTTAAATTAAAACAATCACCATGGGCATAGCTTGGGTGAAGCATTTGGAGCACATTCCTACAGGCGCAAGATTCATAAGAGCGGAAAATTACAAAGGAACTAGGTAAATATATGTACGAATATCTCTATTAATCTCTTTTAAAATCATTTGCCAGAGTTTTTAATAAAATACAGTGTTATGAAAGCGGAATCTTGTCATTAACAGAAAATTTTCCTGGTCTCCAGTTAATTATATATACTAATATGAAAACCTGTCTAAACGAGATTTTTTTTTTTTTTTTTTTTTTTTTTTTGCATTGACTTGCATTCTGTTGTTGCAAATTTTATTGTTAAAAAAATAGATAAGGGAAACTGCAGTATTCCTTCAACATGACTTATTAAAAATTTTATTAAAGGTTATTACATAAGTCTAATAATTTATGCCTCTGTTCGTTTTTAAAGTTTTAATGGAAGTTAATATGGATGCGTTTTAAATCACAAAACATTGTTTTAAACCTCTTTCAGTAGTGAAGAACATGCATTAATTGTACTATCTCCAAGGCGCTGAATATAACTACACATCTGACAATCACAAATCATTTTTAATATAGTGGAGACTTCTTTTTATATTTATAAGCTTTAAAAATTGCAAGTAAAAAAAATAACTCAAAATTTTAGAAGGTGCCATTTGAGACTGGTAGAGATAGTATTTAAGCAAATAAGGTATCGATTAAAGGCTCCTGAAACAGTATTAACTTTAAAAAATGAATACCTAAAATAACTATGGAATTGAAATTTAATTCAAAAGAGAGTAACAAGTAAACACTTTCTGAAACACCGCTCACAAAGTCATAATTTACAAAAAGTACCGAATGTGATCATAGAATATAAATTTGTATAAAATGGAAATATGAATAAAAACATTCTTAAGCATCAATGATTGCAAAACTATTTAAAACTGGCATATTTATCACGTAGATGGATCATGACTTTGCAAGAGCTTAATTCTCTAATGCTAGTATTCAATATCTAATTCAACCTCGGAAACCTCGGTTCAACGTTCAACTGAAATCTACGATTAACCTGCTTGGATCTGTTCGCAGTGGTCCAATCAGATTAACAATGAATACTATTTGCGCGTTCGACTGTGGTTTTCTGAGTTGAGGTAGACGATGACTACGAGCATAATACGACAATATTGTATAGTTCTAACAGCCTTAGCTTTATTGTGGAAGTCATTACCACTGTTTCTAATAGACTTGTCCTTTATATCTTTATCTATCGTACAGTGAAGTTCTTTATTTACAACTGTAACTGTTACAATAAAATGCAAAAATTGAGATTGTTTAATTTTTACAGCGTTCTCATTATCAATTTGCTTTTATCAGATTTTCAATATACTTGGAAAACCTGTACCTATTAATCTTTTTATGGCTACATTCTGTTAATTGTCACTAATTAGATTACAAATTAGATTGTCACTTGTTTGATTATTTTAGCGTTAGTAATTTTTATATGATGAATACTTAGGAAATAACTTGGTAGGGAATGCATTTTTTAAAACTTAATCTGTTTTTGAAATTTAACTTTATGAAATTTTCAACATTTTAAGAAGACATATCTTTTAAAAATGTGAGCAACATAAATTTAGAACAAAATATTTAATCCATCTTTTTCATCATTTACCCTATTTTCTAGTAAAACACGAAATAGTTTTAGAAAAAGAACCATTATTCTATCTTTAAGCGATAAAAATGTCTCTCAAGGGCTTCTTCTAGACAAAAATTTCTTCATAACACTTTTAAAGATTAGACGAGGAAGTGTTTTCCTAATAAAGTTTTTCTTTCAAGTTATTCTTATAATCCTATTCTATTTGTTAGAGCAAATCGGGAAGATTTTATATCCTTCATCACATAAGTTCTTTAACATAGAACTTGTTAAATTCACGTATGGTTAAAAGATGACAACTTGTGCTAAGCTTCAAAAGGAATTACTTTTCTTGAATAAAAATATTTATTTAAGGAGAGTAAAGTTAATCGATTTCAGGAAAAATTTACCATTACATACTCATTTCCGTTATTTAATTTTGCATAAAAGATCTATGTATTTAAAAGACAAGGCTGTTTTTTTAGTCATCTGGCCTGAGCTTTCTAATGAACCGATTTGATAATTATTTTTTTTAAGAAAGCTCTTTATTTGTAGATGTCGCCGCAGTCGCTACTTTTTAAACAATCCTATTTTTACTGTCTTCTATCTTTAGAAGAAGAAAGTATGGGATTCATGAAAATTTTCGAATTCCGGTTTTCGACGGATTTACACGTTTTATGGGTCAGAGAACCATAAAAAACATGTTTTTTAAAAATGTCTGTCTGTGAGTCTGTCTCTCTGTGTGTGCGTGTGTGACACAAATTTTGTAGGCGCGCTATCTCAAGAACTAATGAACGGAATTTAATAAAAATTTATATTCAGTTAGTCCCTGATACAAATTGGTGCTGATTAGTTTTTGGTGTAAATCTTTCAACAGGTGGCGCTGCTATGCAGCATTTTTCACGATTTCCAGAATTGCTCAATCTCCAGAACTAATGCACTGACTTTCATCAAACTTCAGATTCAAATAGTACTTGACATGAATTGACGTTTTATACATTTTGGTGTAAATCACTCAACAGGTGGCGCTGCTATGCTGCATTTTGCAGGATTTACACGATTTCCGCAATAGCTCTATCTCAAGAACTAAAGCATGGTTTTTCATAAAACTTCAGATTCAGTTAGTACTTGATATGACTTGGTGTGATTATGTGTTGGTGTTAATCGCCCAACAGGTGGCGCTGCTGTGCTGTATTTTTCACGATTACCGCAATAGCTCTATCTGAAGAACTAATACACGAATTTTCATCTAATTTCAGATTTTGTTAGACGTTGACACATGTCGCTGATTAGGTTTTGATGTTAATCGCCCAATAGGTGGCGCTACTATGGTATAATTTTCACGATTTTTGCAATAGCTCTATCTCAAAAACTAATGCACGGATTTTCCCCAAACTTCAGATTCAGTTAGACGTTGACATAAGTTGATGCTTGGTGGTTTTGCTGTAACATAGGTTTTCGTGTAAAGCACCCAATAGGTGGCACTGCTAGGCTGTAGTTTTCTGGATTTACACGATTTCAGCGGTAGTCATATCTCAAGAACTAATGTACGGAATTTCATATCTTCCGAGTCCTCATAATGGGCATAGATTGCCATGTAATTTTGGCAGAGTGATGGCGAATTTTGAAGTATTAACATGTATTAGATGGAAGAAAGTTTTTTGATTGTTACATCCGAATCCGACTAGTTATATTTTAATTTTAATTTTAAGAGTCCTTTATGAAATTTATTCACATTGGTAGCAATCCGGTTACTTACATTAGTGAAGAGAGAAGGGAAACAATGGATTACGGAACCATATCATTACGGATGCCATTTTCGCATTACAATTAAAAATAACTTTTAAAAAAATATTGAACAGAAAATGACGTCAGGATAAAAAAAAAAAAAATTGCATTTTTTACGCATAAAGTTGATACGTTTCAATATTTTTTTTTCATTCCGCCGATACTGAGATTGAGATGCTCATCTCAGAGTGCTTCAGTGAGTAAAACTGGCTTCATAGTAAGAATGAAATGGTTATTTACTTCAATAAAACTAAATATTTTATTAAGAATGTGTCTAAAGAAGCAATAATTTCTGGATTTCGCCGTCATTCAGATTAGAACCTTAAGCCAATAGTGCGAATGTTCAGATGCAAAATTGTAACTGGCAAACGTGACATCCAGTTTGAGATTACAGTAAATTCTGTATAAGGCGGACTCTGTGTAAGCCGGAAATCTGTCTACCGCGGAAAATTTTTCGAGTCCCAGCGAACCCATAGATAATAACATTAATTCTTGCTGCATAAGCCGGAATTTGCCTAACGCGGAAACGGAAAGTGTTTTGAGGTCCCGCCGAAACCAAAATTTTGCATAAGGCGGAAAAAAAGGATATTTTAAAAATGAAAGGCATTTCGTTTACGAAACTTTAAAACTGATTATATACGTCAAATACTCAATGTGGAACTCAATAATAATTAAATTCCGTAATACTTCAAAAAAGTTAATTCAAAAGAAGAGAAACTATTTAAATTTTAAGAAATTCTTGCTTATGGCCTTTTTTCCTATAAAAATTTGTATTTAAAAGTTATTCTTATTATTACTAGTTGAGTACATAATTTATGAAAATGTGTATTATCTAAAGTAAAGTATATTATGTTTGTGTTGTGTATGGTTGTAGTAAAGCATGCAAATGAAGAATTCTGATCTTCACAATTCTGAAAACGTTGAAGACAGCGGTGATTTTAAACATATCAGGACTGCTTGAGAAGAATTAGGTGACTCGAAAATATTTTTCTTGTTCAAAGAAAAAAAAATACCGATAATAACAGACTTACCTAAAGAAAAAAAAAGGATCGATAAAAGATTATTTTTTAATTCTTTAAACTACTATGTGAAATATGAGGTATGTAATAGTATTGGTTAAATTAAATGATTTTCAATAAATTTGAGAGTTAAAGCAATTTCGTATTGGTAATATTTATTATTGTGTTTAAATACTGTTTTAAGAAATTATTAAAAACAATAAATTTAATAACAGTCGGATTTCAATAAAAATTGCATTTTAAAAATAAAAATCAATAAAAATTGCATATTTATCTATAAATCAAACTGTATTAAAATGGACGCCGCGTAAAGATGTGCTATCGAAAATAAAATGCATGATAAATGTATTCTTACTTGCAATTTTAGCAATGTTTCTATTACCATTTCAGTGGTTGTTCACTATAATAGCTCAATTTTAAGACTGCAAAGATGTTCATTACACGAAAACATTATATTTTAGATGAGGATACATTAGGCGGTTTCTATGTAAGAATTTGTAATCCCTTTCGTATATGATTTTTTCCCCATACCACCTCGTCCTAATATCTTTAACAACTAACTCTAAATTCTTGCATGAGCTGTTTATTTTATTCTTCGTAAGTTCTTGAGTGCTTAAAAAATACACTGTCAATCTTCAAAACGTGTTACATTTCTCAGAAAATCTGATTTTCTCCGGTTATAGTGGTTCCCAGCCTTGGGTACGTTGCAGAGTACTTGGGGCTACGTGAGAATAATATTAATAATGACGGAAAACACAAAAGATGAAAAGTTAAAATGAAAATAGGAAAACTCAGCTTCAAGACACAGTTCGCGGTCAAATTGAAAAGATCAAAGCCACATTTCATATCAATATGTTTATTTTTTCTGAACTTTCTTCATAAGTTAGTGCTGTTAAAAATAACTTTATTGCTGTTTTTGTATGAGGATGTTTTAATGTTAAAACTGCAATTACAAAAATATATATATATATTAATAATAATAAATAATAATAAATAAAAAATAAAACATAAGAGAAAATAAAATATTAGAGAAAATAAAAGCATATGAATATTTTAAAGTGTAATTTGTATCGTGCTATTATTTAACAAACCTAAGAATATTAGCAAAACCAACTAATTTGCGTAGATATGTGTGTAGGGGTGGTTTCCTCAGACGGATTTCGGATGCTCATAAATAAAATCCAAGGCAAGGGGTACGGAATAGATGAGGAAAAAGGTTGGGAACCGCTGCGATTGAAAATAATTTTATGGGAAATAAGTATTTGCTTAATTTATACCATTTTTATTCTGTATTCAGTTTTATTATATAGAAAATTAGCAGACCCACCTGCGTTGTCCGTGATAATATAAAGAGGAGAATCTTCCGAGAAAAATGAGTAAAAATGAGATACGTAAAAAAAAGTCGATCATTGAGCTTGGGCCCTGCGCATTTAACATCCGTAAATTGTGAATACGGCGATCACTATAACGAGGCACTGAGTAATTTTCACCTCACAAATCTTTAAAACGATATTCACTATAACGGTACCCTATGAACTTTGCATACAAAAATCATTAAAACGGCAATAATTTTAACATGACAATGTGTGCTTCATGCCCATAAATCTTTTATACAGCAGTCACTACAGCAGGTCTTGTGTGCGTTGACCCCATGGCGATCTGTATTTGCAACGAATATCTATTTGCAAAGAATGATTTTAAAGGAGAAGAGGTTATGAAATATATTCTATTTAAAGATTATACATGAGTTATTTTATATATTCATTTGTAAGGGTAAAACGCGAAAAGCGTAAAAGCAATTTATAAAACATGAAATAAAAAATATCTAAACAAACATTCATCTGGATAAATATCTTGCGCAAAATATCAAATTTCAAAATTAATATAGTGATAGCAATGGTTACAACATTAAAATTAGTTTGAGCTAAAACCACGCTCGCTAAAATATACAAATTGGCTTTAGACCCGCAGACGCAAGAATTTTCGTTTTTTAATCTTCAAATACGTCATTTTCAAACGGCTGCAATTTGAAATTAGTTGAAATGGGTGTTTAACGATTCTGTTATAGTAGATATATTTTGCTGCATATGGTGCTCTTGCCTTATAATTGCTGGTGTGATATGGTGAAATGACCTAAAACCTTCGATACCCCTTTAAACATCATAGGGATGCAATTTTGAAAAATCCTTTCTTAGTAGATCCCCATGTTTCGATATATAACCCAAGAGTTCAATTTTCTAGCTGTAATAGTTTCGTTTATGCGTTGAGGAGTCAATCAGTCAGTACCAGGTATGTAGTGGAGGGTATACAGTGGTGTACGCCGTATACCATCTGGAATTTTTAATGAACGACGTAAACCCTTGGCTTCTCAAATAAAGCTATACCCTTTGCATAAGAATACATCCTCTGTGTTTTTCTTACGACTACACCACTGGTCAGTTGCAAAGTCAGGACAAAGCCTCTTATACTCGTAGGTATATATTGCTGTTTAATTTCAGAAAAATTCATGACGTGGTATCATTACACTTGTAAGAGGATATATTGTTTAAAGACGCCTTCAGCCTGAAATTGTTCTTTATAATCTCTTTCGCAAACGCAGAATATTCTTGAATTCTTGTGTGTATCAGAAATATAAAACATTGTGATGAGCTCCTAAAATCATTAGTTTTCATAAGTTATAGGAGTTTTTAAGGAGAGTGTGCTGGATTTGAGAGATAAATGTATATATTATATACAATTTCTTTTCTCTTTTTTTTCTTGTTTTTTTTTCATTGAAAAGTTCTCTTTATCAGTACAAAAATTCCATTGCGTTACCCAGTTGATACTTTGTCAGATGATTTCTTCTTTCTAAAATGTTTCCTATCTCTTCGCTTCAAAATTCAACATTATATCAACTTTATAAAATTCTTGCGTGTTCGTAAAGAATGGTATTTTTATGTAAGCTTCAAGATTAGCTAGTTTTCTTGCATAATCAGATTTTTCGACTAAATGTGTGTGGACTAGATTTTTAAGGTAAATATACAAATATCGTCAGTCTTCCTAATGTTCTGTTTTAACCCCTTCGGGACGGAAGCCTTTTACGAAATTTTTAATCTTTTGTCACCGTTTTTTAAAAACAGAAATTTGTGTGTTCTTGAATCGAGAAAATGCGCTGATTAAATAAGGCAAAATTTACAGTAAAATTTTACTGGTGAGGAAAAAGAAGGATTATGAGCGCTTCATACGGCACGTATACGTGCCGCTCGTCCCCAAAGGGCTAATTTCAGTATGATTTCATATTAAAAACCCTTTTTCACTCCTCTTGCATTAACAATACGAAAATTTAATTTATTAAGTCCATGATTTCTTGAAAGTAATAGAATTTTTTCCCCCTATTTCAGAATTATTATCATTTTCTAAACAAAGTTGAGAAATTTATATAAATTTGGTTTACCTGTCTGTGTCTCCATCTGTCCGCGTTCTAGCTCACGATTTGTTGGGGAAGTTACTAAGATTTTTTTTTTTCTCTTTTTTAGAATCATTATGTTTCTTTAGTGCTTTTATTATCACTTTCGAAACATTGTTGAAAAGTGTTCATGAATTCGATTTGTCTGTCTATCCATCTGTCTTTGCTCTAACTCATGTTTTGTTGCGAAATTACTAGGAATTTTTTCTCTTTTCCAGAATTATTATCTCTTTTCAACATTTTTATTAACATTTTCTAAACACTGTGAAAAAGCGTTTATGAATTCGGCTTGTTTGTCTGTTTATCCGTATGTCCTTACTTCAACTCTAGTAAGTATACTCGGATTGCCATGCATTTTGTTTATGTTATTAAAGCTTACATTAGAATATTCGGTATTGAAAATTGTATAATATTTATAGTATATTCACAAAGACACATTAAAAAAAATGCGTTAGATTATGGTATATGTTTGGAAAATCGTTTCCTATGCATTTTAACAATGTTGCAATGCTTCAAACATAATGAAATTTACATGAATCACTGAGGTGGACAAAAACATGTTTTCTCAGCAGTATAGAATGAGTAGCATTTATAGTTCGCTTACAGGGATCCACAAAACAATTTCATTTGTTATGATATATGAGGGGGGAAATTTGCGTTGCATTTTAATGCTGCTACGATACTTCAAGTATTCTGAAATTAACCTTTAACTGATGTGATTAAAATTTGTCACACAACAGATGTGATCCGGTCTCTCAGACCCCTCGAATAAAATGAATAAAAAAAATATCTCAAATTGTTGAATTTACTTAAATTTTGTCCTAACAATATCGTTGTACTTCTCTTAGGAGCATGTGAATTAAATTGCATGAAAAAAGTATTTCATTCATATTATTTAACTTCAGTACAGAAAAGTAAAAAGCTGTAAAAGTGTTTACAGCTGGGAGTCACGGGGTCTGGGAGACCGCGTGACATCAGTTAAAGGTTAAAACGGATAGTTAGGATATAATGCAACAAGGACCGGCACGACCATTTGCCACATATTTTATGCTCGATTTTTCATAACTGAAGATTTCCAACGTTTTTTCGAAATTGGCCGTCAAAAATAAAAAATAAAATCAACCCAACATTTTTCGAATGACTTCTGTACGAGGGATTACGTCAAGGAACATAGTTCTTTTATTGTCCAATTTGGCTAACTGTCAGATTTTGCTTTATTTTCCGAAAATAAGATTTCATTTTGTGCAGATAGCTATTTCATGTATATAGTTTATGCCATCAATATACTTATTAATGACATTATTTTAACTTATATGAATGTACGTACTTCTGGACAAAATGCGTTTACAGTAAAATCCATAAATGCATTCATAACGCAAAACTTTAAGATCATGAAAATTAGGAAAGTTTAGAAACTTATTCACAAAAGTTTACAATCTCCTTTTCAGTTGAGTTCTCTTATTTAAATCTTTTTAACTTCTTGTGTGATTAAAGGATAATACACTCAGATTAGCTTCAAAATACATTTGTTTCTTGGATAATCGGATTTTCTCTGGCAAATGCATCGAAAAGGTTTACATTGCAAATATGTCGTTATTTGTTAGTTTTCCATCTCTTATGTTGACTACAATTTCTGTTTGAAAGAGCTTTAGAACTAGAACTTAATAATGTTTAAATAAGAGAACATATTTCAGAAAAAGAGTTTATACGTTTCTAAGAAAAACCTCCTAACAAATCATGATGTTGAAGAATAATGTTTTTTGTATGTATCATCATTATCTTTCAAGTGTTAAAAAAGAGGAAAAATTATTTAATGCTGAAAATACGTAGTATTGAAAATATGTTGTTAATCTTTATTTTAAACCAATATCATAATTAAAACCATACGGAAGTTAAATTTCAAAACGCATCTGTTTTATTGGTTAAGCAGTTCTTTATTTCGAAGAGTAAATTGAAATGATTGTACACGCTGATTATGACATATACCATCCTGTTTTCTACAGAATTTTCTCTCAATTAGGACATTTTTGTTTATTGAATACACTGTGTAACTCCGCAGAAATATGTATGATGTGGAAATGTTGCACATTTTTTAATATAAAGTTAGAAAGCTTCTTCTGTCTCGCGCAATCTTGTTTCTGACTTTATACATTCTTGCGTGCGATTAATATCGTTATAATATATGCATAATATCGTTAAAAGATTCAAACGTGCTTCGGTAATCGAGTTTATACGTGAGAGGGCAAATGAAAAAAGTTTGCAGCATAAATATATCATTAATTCTAATTCTTCCAATGTTTTTCTTCTCTTTTCTATATGTGTTTGCATTAAAATACACAAAAATATTCACGAGCTAAATCATATACTTTCAGATGATGGTGTTTTAGCAAATGTCTTTTAAAAATTTGCCATTTCTTTCCCACTTAAGTACTAGCATGTAAATATTTTTAAGTTGTGTGTTTCAAGGGTTAATATACATGGATCTCACATAAAAACATAAACAAAAATTCATGGTATAGTTTTTGCAGAAGATCGTTCACATTTTATGGAAACGATTTTCTCGGGCGTTTTCTGTGCATAAATGGCATATTCTGTGCGAAAACTTAATTCTATTGAACATCTTTGGCTCTTGACTTACCTTTAGATCCATGCAAGTATAATTATGGGAAGAGACACCACGGTAAAGATATCAGTCAGTTTAAAGATAAACACTTTAACACTTTTTTTAAAGATAAACTTTATTAAAATAAAAGGACAAAACATAACAAAGAATATGCATCATTTATACATATTTCATCGTCGCTGAACTTCAGCATAAAAGCATACTGCGTCACATTTCTAGAAATATTACAATAACTTTTCTCACGACGTTATAGTTAATGAAAAGATCATCTCTAATCGTCGTAAAATATATTCTGTTTCCTTACTGCGTCGTTCTGTCACACAGCATACTGCCGCATTCTATTTACGTTCGCTCCATAATCTCCATCCCAAAGTCTCAAAACAGAGTTCCTCTTATTACCGCGCCTGAAACTAGCGCCACATGCGTTCACTCGGAATGCAAGTGTAGCTTGTGAAGCTCACACTGAGCCTCACATAGTTTTCCTTAGTATATGACACTTTTCTATCAGACCTTTGAGGAAACTTTCCAAAGTCTTTTCGATGATCGTGGATTGCATCTTCCTAAGGCTCACTTTAACAAACCAAATACAGGAAATACTCTAGGCAGGGAGTGGAGCATCATATATGTATTTCTTCAAATGAGACTCAATTTATTTCAGTTTGTGATTCAGTATTCCTTAAATATGCAGAAATTGACTTTGAAGTGTGACTATAGGTTTTATTCATATGAATCTCGACATTATTGATGTCTTATAATATAAATCTTTAATTTCCTCTTGAAAATTGGGTATTTTAATGATAACAGAACCCATTTACATTAACTTTACTTGATATATTTTTAAAAACTTTATATGAACTTCATTAAAGACTCGACGTAAGGAATTCGATAATAAATGTCGACATTTTTTTTTCACCTTTGAGTTCCTTTTAGAAATTTTATTCAATTATAAGTCTAAAATAAGGTGAATTTTATATAGTGTACGTTTGCAAAACTCTAATGTATCTTCAAAACAAAAGCTTTTATTAAATTTTCACATATTAAGAAACTTTAAAAATTGTATAGAGCGATATTTAATACAACTTTTTTCTTTAATTATTTAAAGCCAGGATAAACATATGCACGACATACTAAGATTTCTAAAATTGCGTTACTTACATACTTTTCATATCTCTCGTAATATATTGTCTTAAACACTTTTTTTTTCGTTTTGGATTTGTTTTATAAAAGACACAGTTTGCATTTTATTAATTAGGAGTACTTTAAAAATAAAAGTTGTAAAAAGCATGGCCTTTATAGTGTAGAAAAAAAGAAAGAATATAACACACTAAGATAAGTGATTTTAAAAATGTGTACGTTGTGCTTTTATATCCATAATTTCACAAAAGAGAAAGATCTATTAAATAAACAAACAAAACATATAACTCAGAATAAAAACATAGTTTAAATTATTATCTCAAAATATGCTCCAATAATTTTTGTAAATATTACAAATTTATTTGTAAAGCAACATTCCCCCCCCCCCTCTTACATAACTCGGCATACATATAACAGGAAAAATAATATGTTATTGTGTTTACAAAGCTAAATGACTTTATCATTTTGAAAAGCCATTCATTTCATATTATTAGTTTTTTCCTTTCTTTTATTCCTTTGTATTAACTTCAGTCATATGGAACAAGTATTTTTGAGCGATATTTTAACAGCACTGCATTATATTGACGGCGCGGTTTCTTTTTATTTTATAAAGAATTTTAAAATATTTTTATCCGTATTTAAATCTTATCTCAAGTAATTTTAGTTAAGATAAAATTTTTAAATAAAGGATATACAAAATATTCTTCATTACAAACGATAATTTTTCACGTTGTCTTTACAAAAGTTTAGTTGCGTAATAATTTGTTGTAGAAAGTTAATCTAATTTTTAAGTGTATCTTAAATCCTGATTTTGGCTGTTTTGTTGTTAAAGAATAGCTCAATTATAAATATCATTGTTCTGGATTCGTAATTTCTAATAATTACAGTCACATCCCTGCTTATGGTGGCGTTAAGTATTGATAAACCAATCTCAACTCGAAAATATATCTTAAGTGGAAAATCTATACTAATAAAAGAAAGTCTCGCTCTGTGTGTGCGCGTCTCTATTGGCAATGGCTAGCAAAATCTACCGCACCTCGAAGTCTGAAAATTAGGATGAGAATAGTCCAAGGCTGGTCCTGATGCATCTGAGCGTTAGATTTTTATTTTTATAATTATCCGGGGTATTGATTAAAAACTCACCAAAAAGGTCTTCAAACGCGCATGCTCAGTCCTTGCTTTCAAGAGCGGGTAGAAGAGAAGAACCAAAAGCTGGTATTTTTTGCCATCCATCGGCCGAACCGTTCGGGAGACGGAAAAAAGGAAGATATATTCTTAAATTTTTGTTGTTTTACGTCTTAAACTCAGTTGAATATATAATGTTACTAACCTTTTAAAAAAATAAAAAATGGTCGTTTTCACGATTGACTTTTCTCCCTTTCGGCGATGATTCCCTATAGCTCGATTTCACAGGTACAGGTTCATAAAAATTACCTGTTTATATCTGAGAATGTCGTCTCTTCAACGGTGCACTCGTTTTCAAAAATACGAATTTCAACACTCTGAAAAAATTCGCAACAGCAGGTCAATTTTTCGGTATTTCGACATAATCTTTTTAGAGCATCTCGGCAGACAAGATTTGCATCACCTCTAGCAAAATCGAAACACTCGGACGAGTAAAAGTATTTTAAGGAAAATGAAATCTGAGAAATTTACGATGAAAACGCTAAAACGTGGGTTGTTTCGGAACGCCTTCGCTCGGCTTCGGCTCATGTTTTCAGACGTAAGTACGCATATTTTTTCACGAAATTTTAACGAGTGCTTAGATACAGCTATATTTATAACCGATTAGAAATTCAGCGAGTTCGGATGATAAGAACTTTTTTTTTGGTATGTTAAATGTCCCGACGCGAAAAAAAAAAAAAAAAAAAGCAAGAAGAATACATATTTCTTTTACATCTAGATATCAATATTTTTTTTACGAAATTTTTACAAAAACCATCATATTTATAACCAATAAAGGTTCCGCCGAGGAGCTAGGGCAAAAAGGAGTGAAAAAACGTGTAATGACATTTTATCCTACAACGTCCCAAATATATGGATGAGTTTAATCAGGGAACAACGATTTGTAAACAAATCTCCCCCTCCCCCCATCTCTTGTCTGTTTTCGCCGTGTTAGTGGAATCGACAATAGAACCCGGATGTACCTTTTCAAGCGAAGGTTTTGTGAGTGCGTTATGGATAGCGTAGTTATGTTCATAAGACCTATTTACATTTTAAAATACTGATGATGGCTTAGTATTAGCAGAAAGTATTCTTTTTTTAAGATCTTTTTAATTGTTTAATCACCTTTTAAGTATTGAATCATTTTTAAAATTTTATATTATGTTATTAACAGGAATTTAAGCATTGATAACTAGTTTATTTTATAAATTTATGATATTTTTACCTTAGCCGGCCGCAGGTGATAAATCGAAAAATAATCTTTATAGTTGCAACCATTTGCAAATTAAAAAAAAAAAAAAAAAAAAAAAAAAAAAAAAAACGGAGTTAATTATGCGCCAAACCACTCTCGCCAAAATTTGTCCAGTGGTTATGAATCTGCAACAACAAAATATTTTAAACACACGAAAAGCAGAAACAATATATATATATATATGTTTAAAATTTTTAGGTTGGTGTGGTTGTGGGTTCCTGGGGTCGTATAATGAAATGTTATGAAAGAATTTTTTAAAAGTCGCACCACGGTAACGACTGCAATAGGTAGTATTTCTATGAAATCTACCCAAAATAAGCAGTGATAGATAAAAAAAACATCTTTTATCGTTATATAATTTAATATTTATTAAATTATACGTTTAGAAAACAATTTAGAAATCATGAATAGATAGTTTAAATAACGTTTTTCTTTCTTTTCTGTTGAATAGCTTAAAAGGAAACAAATATTTAAATTTTTAATACATTTTATTTCGCTGTCAAGCGTAAATCAAATGGTGACTTTTCAATAATCGGAGTCCACGCCAAATAAGGTACTAAAAATCATTTTTTTGGGTCAATGTAAATTGTGGTCATGAAACTAGGAATTATTTTAAAGTTAAAATTGAATACTTTAAAATGATTGTTTTTTATATTGCTGTATTTATTAAGAAAGGCATCAATCCTAGACTAATTTGTTTGTTTCTACTCAGCATATTTTTTTAAAACAATCAATGGCATCTTCATCATCGTTGATCAACTCTTGAGAGGAATTCATACATATAATTAATTTCTTCTGGTATTTGCGCATAACCTTGTTTTTCATGCTTTCATGTTTTTCATTTTGTTTTTGCCATATAATTTTCGGCTCTTCTATAACTTTTTCTCATAACAATTTTCTCTTCTACAGCAGATTTCTTTTTCGTCTCTTAATTTCTATGAACTTCTCAACCACAATAGTAACAATATAAGTAAACTAATTCAAATTTTAAAATTCTAATACCACTTTTGACACCTGTGGATCGATACAGATAATTGGTGTTAAGTTCAAACATTCCATATTTTAGGAGAAATAACTGTGAAACATAATCAGTCGTTTAATCAGTTGCTTCATAAAATCGTTTCATTAGGATTTTATATATACGAGGTGGATCCCGTCGAATTTCGACGAAAGAAAATGTTTACAAAAGAACTGTTGCATCGAATTTATAATACATCGCCAACAATAATTTTAATAAAAAATATATCTTACATTTGTTGGTTTAATTCTCCAAAGACATATTTTAACCTAAGATTAATAAAATACTATTTTCATAAACTTCAGCTGTTAAAATTATTGAAAAATTAAGCTTTATTCATATACGTAATCAGTAACATATAATCAAGATAAGTAATTTTGATTAAGTTATCAATTTATTCTTCGTATTACGGAATGAAAAATGGGCAAAAATGATTTCACCTTGACATAATCATAGAATTTCCCCCCGCCCTTTAAATCTAAACCGAATCAAGTCATTTTCCACGTATCACATCCATATTAACCATTTAACAATATTTTAACGCGAAATAGGCTATTAATAAATATATTTTCAAGCTTGAAGTCACGTTTGTCAACTATTACAACTTTCCATGTTAAAATTCCCACTCGTGATTTGAGGTCTTAGTATAATCTCTGTATGCGCGTGCGCGTAAAAATTCCAAAAATTTATAACTTTTAGACGTATTCAAGGGGAAATTTTATCAAATAAAATTATTGTTTTCTTTTAAATATGACATCATTTTCAATCATTGAAATATTTAGCTTATTGTCTCAAACTCAATATTAGCGAAATCAAAAAAATAGTGAACTATAACAGCATCATCTCGGAAATTGTGTCTTTTTTAAAGCGTAACGTAATTTTCTGTTCAAATTTTTAAGAAAGATATTTTTAATTGTAATGAGAAAATGGCATCAGTAAGAACATAATCAATAAAGATAACTAAACCACTTTTAATAGAAATAAAGTACTTCAGTTGCCACGATTATAAAATTGGTATTAAAAACTGTAAAAAAATTAATATCTCAAAAATAAATTGAGATACAGCTTTCAAACAAATTACATTTAAAAGTGCATTTTTTTCTGCATACGACGGTGTAAACATTTAAAATGTCGGATGTTAGAAGCTTAAAAATTTGCAGTAGCGAAAATTGCAAAACCGAAATTTCATTTCAAATTTCAAAGTGTTGCCATTCGCAGAATGACGTATGCGTTACGCACAGATATGTTTGTCCTTTTTTCATTTCAAATTTCAAAGTGTTGTCATTCGCAGAATGACGTATGCGTTACGCACAGATATGTTTGTCCTTTATAATATAGATAGGGTAGATAAAACAACGTTATTAGAACCAGAAACTTTAACTTATAGCAGACTAGTTTCGGTAGCATTTAGCGTATCGTCATCAGTGCCCTGATGTCAGCAAGCTGACATCGAAACTGGCCTGCTCTAAGTTAAAAAGTTCTGGTGTTAATAACATTGTTTTACATACTTATATTCTAATTGTACCAAGTGTCATCTTAATTGTCACAGCAGTACAGTCATTCAGGGTAACTTTGATCCGCATTTTTTCTATTTTCATATGTCACACTCTTATTTTAAGAATATTGTTGCAACTAGGGCCATAAAAGGGAAGAAATGATCCTAAACTATTGTATGACTATCAAAAATTAAGGAATAATAATCATAAAAGCAATAAAAAATGAATTTTTAACCTGGTTCAAAGTTACCCAGCCATTTAGGGTAACTTTGCACCATATGATAAATATTATCTAAAATAATTCATTATAAAAAAAGTATTATAGTTAGGACAAATTTGTACCCTAAAAAATGTTTTCAGATATGTAAAGACTCCGAATTTACATTTCCCAACATCACAAGATTTGTATAATTTATGATATTACAACAAATATTAGGCATAAGAAAAGTAGGACCGTGAATATTTCGGAAAAAAAACTGTTTATTGTTCATATAAAACATAAAAATACAGTGAAAAACAATTTTCAATGTTTTAACTCAATAATATATCCATAGTTACAGTAATACATACTGTACTAGTATTATTGAAACAAGAATAAAAAATGTCGAATGTATGAAATGTCAAATTTGAGTAGCTCTTGCCCCTAAAAACACCTTTAAATGAAGTTTGACACATATTTGTATTTTACACATATTTGTAAAAATATTTACATGTTATATCTGATGCATACTTTCGGCATTTATATAAAATAGGGGTGCACAAGCTTTTTTAGCGAAGTGCCACTTACAAAAATGACTGAGTTGTAGAGGGCCACATCAGTAATGCGGGGCGAATTCTATTTCGGGGAGGTGATCTGTGGCCTATAATCAGATAAAAAACATGGTTTCAGAGGGGGAGTGGTAGTTTTGCCCCTCTAGATTCCCTTACCCAGTCAACATATCCAATTCAGTTGGCAAAGATATATCAACAGTTTACGTTTGCATATATTACACAGATATAGCAAGGATTGTTTTTGAAGGAGTGATAATATTACTTGACTTTATTTGGGGAGTAAATTTTGTTTTATTATAAGTGCTAAAAAACAAACATAGGCATGAAAGTGGCTAGTGCCGAAAAAAAAATGTGAACTTTATAAATGAAGAGGTGAGAAGGAGCCAATCAACGTAACTTCAGATTTGTTCGCATCTGATCAATAAAATTCGCGATTTTTCAGCGCCCGATCAAAAAACTTTTCGGCTTTTTCCGCGTCTGATCGACAAAATTCACAATTTGGTCGAAGCAGATCATCAAAATTCAAAGTTTTTCCGCACCCGATCGACAAAATTTGCTTTTTATTTCGCGCTTGATCGACGAAATTCGCTATTTTCCAGAGCCCGATAGATGAAATTTTCGATTTTTCCGTACCTCATTGACAAAATTCCTGATTTTTTGGAGCCCGATCGACAAAACTCGCGCTTTTTTGGAGCCCGATCGACTAAACTCGCGATTTTCCGGAGCCCAATCTACAAACTAGCAATTTATCGGAGCCCGGTTTCCCGTTCCCGATCGACGAAATTTGCGATATTTTGCCCCTGATAGACGAAATTCGCGATTTTTCCATGCCCGATCAGCGAAATTCGCAATTCTCAACTGTCGAAATTTGCAATTTTTCCCGCGGCAAATAGACAAAATTCGCGTTTTTTTCTCCCGATAAATTGGCAAAACTCACGATTTTTCCACTGCCAGTCAAAGAAATTTTCAATTTTTCCGCACATCATCGACAAAATACGTGATTTTTTTCGTGCTCGATCAACGAAATTTGTGATTTTTACACGCCTGATCGACAGAATTCGCGATTTTTTCGTGCTCGACCAACGAAATTAGCGATTTTTCGGCGCGTGATCGACAACACGCGCGATTTTTACGTGCCCGATTGACGAATTTGCAATTTTTCCTCTCCTGATTGACGAAATTTGTAATTTTTCGTGCACGATCAACGAAGTTCGCGATTTTTAACTGACTGACGAAATTTGCAATTTTTTCCCGCGGCAAATTGACTAAATTCGTGTTTTTTTTTCCTCACGATAAACTGACGAAACTCACGATTTTTCCGCTGCCGATCAACGAAATTTTCCATTTTTCTGCGTATCATCGACAAAGTTCGCGAGTTTTCCGTGCCTGATCAACGAAATTTGCGATTTTTCCTCGCCTAATCGAATAAATTCGCGATTTTCCGTACCCGATCGAGGATTTGCGACTTTTCCGAGCCCGATCAACGAAATTTGCGGTTTTACTGCACCTCATCGACAGAATTTGCAATTCGTAAATGGCTGACAAAAATTTTCAATTTTTCTTGCGGTAAATTGACGAAATTCACGAATTTTTCTTGCTACCTATGGACAACAACTGCAATTTTTTTCCAGTTATAAATTGACGAAATTCGCGGGCCACACTCTAACCCATGGCGGGCCACAGGTTGTGCATCCCTAATATAAAATATACGTGCAAATATGGGATACTTTTGGCGGTAGCACCTATAATCAGTAAATTATAAACATCAGTATAACTTTGAGCCGGCTCAAAGTTACCCTGAAAACGTGGTAAAGTGTTAGTGCCTTGTTAAATTACATTTTATTAACTATTAATAAATAAATAATCACAAAATATTAATACATTTACAACATGTAGATAATAATATGTCTGATAAATGAGTATATTGTTACTTACTATGAAAATTTAATTGATTTATAACAACTTCAAAACAGCATTCGTAATTAACTTGAAAACGGTACTTCACAAAAATAGTTAGATGATGCAATTAAATGCGCATAATGTTACTAATTTATTTTCTAAAATAAAGAGTAGAAATCCCAGTTTAGAACCTTGCCAACAGAGCACAGTTCTGGAATTTATTTAGTCTTTTGGTGTAAAAAATATTGGAAATTAGGAGGTGATGCAAAGTTCCACCCCATGGTTCAAAGTTACCCTGAATGACTGTAACAGTTTGCTATATGTCGTCTGCTTTAATAAGAAGATTAAGCTACATTCTGAGATGCAAAACTTTCACACTGATAACATCCTTCGAAGCCGCATCATTATCAAATTATTTGAATGAATGAACGGTTGTTTCCAAGAATTCTTTTCAAGAATTCTTCTCACGATTTCTTCTAACTAAAGAGCAATGCCTCTTAAGGCATCAAAAACACTGTAGCCATTTAAAAATATTCGTAGCGTTTTGTTATGTATTTCGATTGCATCAACTGATTAGGGAAACGTAATGCGTAGATCACAGGCTTTGAAGATCACTACAGTGTCTTACTCTCCGTATTATAATAATTTTATGATTAGACGCTAGTAAGAGATGTATTTGCCGCTATAAATAAGTGATGTGAGACCTGCATTACGGCCCAGCGTCGTAATTTCTAACAACTTCTTTGATGGCGATCCTTGTCTCTTTTTGTTCTCATTCCTTAGTTTTTGCAGTACTGTGAATAATAAACATGTTTTATCACCCTGTTCGGGTCCTTCCTTTCTTGTGTTTTGTGTCGTCACTACCGCGCCAGGAAAGCGTGACCGACATGAATTGTTTTGGGATTTTCCGTCGTCTACACTGTTAAAAATTTTGTGCTAGTTTGAACCATATTTTGGTGCTGCAGTAGCTTCAGCCATCAAGATGGATGCTTCAACATTTGGAGCTACGGTTCAACGGGAGCTCCAAATGTTGGAACGAACTTTCACCATTTCATTGTTGCAGTTACGGAAGCACCAAAAGTTGGTTCAAAGTCGGTTTTTAAGAGTTAATTAGAGATTTCACTTCTTGTCCTGCTCTGTTACAAAGTTTCTTATTTTCGAAATATCGCAACTCTAGCGATAGCTCTACAGCATATATCTTTTTCGCCTCACTTTTCAATGAACTTTTCGCAGTAAGAAGTTGCTTAACCCATTTAGCATCCTAAGCGTGCATTTCAGGGATTTCTCTTTTACGCAAATTTCCGAATTCATATCAGAAATTCTGAATAGATATTTTTGCTTTTTTTATTGACAGACATTTCGTGACTACACAAGGCACAAATTGCTGCTTCGGAATTTCGTCTATGGATTCAAAATTTGTTAATAAAAAGGGAATTGCTGAAACGGGCGCATATATGCACTAATGATATAAATGGAAATGCATCTGAGAAGAATGTCCTACTACATCAATTTGAAAAAAAGAGATTAGAATTATAGTATTGAGATGTTAATTTTGTGAATGAGTACAAGATATTGTGAAAATATTACATTATAAAAATTATGAAAATTTGAACATTTCATAAAACGACTGCATTAATAGCAACTCGAAAGGAGAAGCATTAGAAATGGAATTCAACTTCTATAATAAAGTTCAAATGAACATTACTCCGGTGTATTCTAATCGTGCCTGCAACCACTACTGTTCATACATGATGCAATTCGATAAAGACGTTATATACTTTTTTAGATTTGAACACAACAAATATCTTTCTGCGGTAGAGTACAAATTTCTAACTGGGAAGATTCAGTCTTTTTATCTAAACTTTCAATGAATGTTAAAATAGTAACTGCCTCTTAGAGACACGTAATAAGCAGAACTTGCTACAATCTTGCCAGAATCGCTAAAGAAAAGTAATCGAAACTATCGAATACTATCCAAAATAAGGCTTTCTGCATGCTTACACTGTTTGACTCTTAGATGAAACAAGATAGATTGGAAAATTGGAATATATATGATTACGTCAAATAAGGCTGTTCACTAATAAAAAATGAAGCTGGAAGCATCGCATCCATTTACATAAATGAGTTTGTAGCAATCTTCGAGGCATTAAGTATATATTTATTCCTGCGTACTTTCAAACAGGTAAAAATGCCTTATTGATTCGGACTGTCAAGCCATGCTGGCAATCAAACGCATAGACTCAATTTCCATTCTGGCCGCAAATTAATTAAACTTTTAAACAAAATCTGTACTCTTAAATATTTAACTCTACAAAATGACATAACGGACGATGAAATTGCAATCAATTGACCAAAGAATCTCGAAATCTAAAAAAAAGACAAAAGTTTAATATTGTTACATACTCAAATGCAAATACTGTGTTGAAATTTAGACTTAAACAACATTCGACCCCACTATGTCATCAACTTTGCAACACTGCTTTCATATCTGCCTTTGACAGCATCTGGCTTAATTTGTTTTAGCAAGAAGGATTTAGGGCACGGTACCATCATCAAACATCAATATTCAGCAGAATGAAAATATAATGAACTTAGCTTGCAAAAGGCAAACAAGATTTTCTCATTCTCGTGAAATTTTTACACACCATTCGGCTATTATAACTTGAATAGAACTGATAGCTTTAAAAAAAAATAAGGCAAGCAAAATTTTAAGTTAACACCTGTGTTTTTTGAAATCTTGCTTTTTAATTCTTTCTAAAAAAATCTAAAAGTGCTTCTGACTTTTTTTGTCAGTCTGTTCATCTTTCTGTGTTCTGACCCTTTTAAATATGGCATGTAATCCATATATGTTATTGATGTTTACGATAACATGTACCCTATTGAAAATTAAGTATGTAGCTTTTGCAGTTCGTTTACAAATAAACTCAAAATCATCCCGTTACATCATGGTCTATGGGGAAAATCTGTTTGAATGTATTTCAATTAATGATGTTACACTATTTAAAACTTTATGAAATCGATATGTATCAGTGAGGAGAACAAAAAGGTATTGTCTATAGATTATAGAGAATAGTATGAATGGCATTTATATTGCATTAACAGGGAGACACAAAGAATTCTGTTCCATTATGGTCAATTTACAGGGAGACACAAAGAATTTTGTTCCATTATGGTCAATGGGGAAAAATCGTTTGCGGTGCATTTTGATGATGTTATTATACTTCAAAGATAATGAAATTGATATGCATAACTAAGGTGTGTTATACAACACGCTTTGTATAGATTATGGAGTGCATAGCATTTATCGTTCGTTTTCAGAAACACACAAGAGAATTCGGTTACAGAAATACCTTTAAACGATAACTGCTAGAAGAACGTTTTCAGTTGTGGTATGCATTTTTAAATTTAATTCATTCTTAGTGTGTTACGTGCTGCCCATAAATTCTATAGATCATATACAGGGCTGCCGAAAAGAATTCACACACATTAACGACTATGGATAGCAATCGCTGAAAATGAGGTCTTATTGCGTCACGTGTTTTCTAAATTGTTTGTTTAGGTATCGCATTCCATTGTATGAAAAAAATAAAATTTCTTGACACTATTCTGATAATGTTGGAAAGTGTTTCATAATTAATGCTTCATGTAGGAATTTTCGTTCTCGTTTATTGTGAGGTTTGATATATTAATTTTTCGGTAATTTTACTTGTACAATGGAAAAAAAGACTGCAGATTAATAAAGGATACAACTTTAATTCAGAAATATAGAACCTTTATACTAAACATTTTCAATCCTTAATCACATTGTGCATTTTTATATCTTCAGAAATTCACAAATAAATATTTGGTATAATAGTTCGTAGTATTTTTTTATTTAAACAAGTTCGAGATTGCACGTCAAACGTGACGAATGAGGTGCGTTCGTACTACAGCTTGTTTTTTAAATATATTTTTTGCACCGCATATTCTACTGAATGTATATTTTAGTGCACGTCATAAGTGAATATCAATTTCTTTCTGTTCGAAAGGCTGTGACATTATTAGAATGCACTTGAAATAATGTTTTCCCATTGACCGTAATGTAACGGAAAACTTTTGACTGTCCCTGTAATTAAACTGTACATCCGATTTTTATAAAATTTAAAATGAATCGACAAAATTTTGCGACAATTACATATTTAAAATTTCAGTCCATTCGGTTGGGTAGTTTTGCTCTGTTATATGCCGACGGGCGGACAGGCAAACGGACTGAACGACGACGACTATAGGTGCTACGTATTTATATAACAACGAACTCATCTAAAAAGAAACAGTGTGTTAAAGATATTAATTTCCCGCTATGTAAATAAATAAATTAGTACATGAATAAAAAGTTAAAGCAAAAACATAATAATAAAATATTGCGTTTAAATAATATTAAAATTGCGAATACCTGCTCTTTTATATGCACAGATACACCAAAGGGAAACTTAAATATAATAAACAAACAAATAACATATTACTCAGAATAAAAACGCATTTCAAATAACTATCTTTAAATGTGCTTTATAAATTTTCTTAAACTTTACATAATAATTCATAGAGATACACATCTTTTTCTAGTAACTAACTCGACACTTTAAACATTAAAAAGAATATGTTACTGTGTTTACAATGATAAATTAGACTTTCTCGTTTTCGAAATCTATTAATTTCATGATTGTTATTTTTCCTTTTATTCATTCTTTTGCATATTAGCTACAGCCGTAAATATTGGAACATGTGTTTTCAAGCGAGATTTTAAGAAGAATGTCTTGATGACTTCATTTATTGTTGTATAAAAATTTAAATTATTTATGTTTCTATTTAAAACTTGTCTAAAGTAAATTCAATTTAGAGCACAGCCTTAAGTAGATAAATTAGAAAACATGTTTCATTATGAAAGATACAATTTTAATTTTTCTTTGTCAAAAGTTTATTTGCATATTGATTTTGTAAAGAACAGTAATCTAATTTCAAATCTTAACTTAGATTTTGAATTAGAAATTTGTATTATTGAGAAATGTCTTAAATGCAAAGAATAAATTTATATTCATTGTTGCAGGCTTTATTCATTGTTCAAGATCTTCACAATATTAGTCAAAATGAAAAGAGCACGGAATATAACAATATAAATAGCATTTTTGTTAAAATATGTGGCAGATATGATGAAACTAGTTGGGTGTGCCAATCCCAAAACTTTCTTTTATCTCATGTATATTAATATTTCAAAATGTTGTTACAAATTCCAATAATTCATTTTTATTAATTTTATTAGTATTTTTATTAGAATTATGCATAACTTCATGCACTTTTCGATGCTACAATATGGAAAATTGCACAAAAATCGCTATTACAGCGCCCCTTCCGGTGAAAATTTTCAATATTCAGGATGAACTTTCTTGCCATGGTCACATGCATACACAAAAAATTTGGTTCAATTCTGTGCATAACTTCATACACTTTTCAATGGCACAATATTAAAAAGGGCACAAAAATCGCTATTACAGCGCCTCCTACCGTCGGAATTTTTCCAAATTCAGGGAGGACCTTCTTGTAATGCCTAAAAAGATATATACAAAAAATTTGGTTCAATTCTATGCATAACTTCATACACTTTTCGATGGTACAATATACAAAATGCACAAAATTCGCTATTATAGCGCCCCCTTCCGGTGGAATATTTCAATATTCAGGGTGAACTTTCTTGCCATGGACAAAAGCATACACAAAATATTTGGTTGAATTCTGTGCATAACTTCATACACTTTTCAATGGCACAATATTAAAAATGGCACAAAAATCGCTATTACAGCGCCTCCTACCGTCGGAATGTTTCCAAATTCAGGGAGGACCTTCTTGTCATGCCTAAAAAGATATATACAAAAAATTTGGTTCAATTCTATGCATAACTTCATACACTTTTCGATGGTACAATATTCAAAATGCACAAAAATCGCTATTATAGCGCCCCCTACCGGCGGAATTTTTCTAAATTCAGGGAGGACCTTCTTGCTATGGCCAAAAACATACACAAAAAATTTGGTTCAATTCTATACATAACTTCATACACTTTTCGATCGTACAATGTTCAAAATTCATAAAAATCGCACAACACTCGCTATTACAGCGCCTCCTACCGGCGGAATTTTTCCAAATTCAGGGAGGACCTTCTTTCTATGACCAAAAACATACATAAAAAATTGGTTCAATTCTGTGCATAACTTCATACACTTTTCGATGGTACAATATTCAAAATGTACAAAAATTGCTATTACAGCGCCCCATACCGGCGGAATTTTTCCAAATTCAGGGAGAACCTTCTTGCCATGCCTAAAAACATATACAAAAAATTTGGTTCAATTCTATGCATAACTTCATACACTTTTCCATGGTACAATATTAAAAATGCACAAAAATCGCTATTACAGCACCCCCTACCAGCGGAATTTTTCCAAATTCAGGGAGGACCTTCTTGCTATGGTCAAAAAGATACACAAAAAATTTGGTTCAATTCTATGCATAACTTCTTACACTTTTCGATGGTACAATATTCAAAATGCACAAAAATCGCTATTACAGCGCCCCTTACCGGCGGATTTTTTCAAAATTAATGGAGGACCTGCTTGCCATAGCCAAAAACTTAAAAAAATATTTGGTTGAATTCTATGCATAACTTCATACAATTTTTGATGGCACAATGGCGACATACGGAACGGACACAGGGACATTTTCTATAAACACGTTTTTTAATATCTCTGACCCCTAAAATGTGTAAATCCGTCGAAAACCGGAAGTCGAAAAAAATATCGATTACAATACTTTCTTCTATTGAAGATAGAAGAAAAGTAAAAATGAAAAAAAGAAGAAAGTTCAAGAAATCTTAGAACCGTATACTGTAAAATTAATTTGTGTAACTAAAGCTAAAGGAATTAACCATTTATCTACTGACGGTACTTATAAGTACCACGCACTTTAAACTTTCATCCCATAGTGAATATTACTAATATTCTAATGGCACTTTGCAAAAACACTCTTTTAACTCCACTTTTTCAGGATGCATGGCAGCAGTAATTCTAGGTTCGTTATTTTAGGAGGAAGGAGGCCATCTTTAAAACAGTCGATGTGATTTGTGCGACATTTTGTACTGATTGTCACGCTTGTCTTTTTATTGCTGCAAACATAGTAAAGAACATAAGATAAGTGTTGGGTATTTTTTATGTGTTCATTATGATCATAGAATACAAATTGACTAGCTATTTTATTTGAGCAGTGTATGTTTTTGATTTAACACTTGGATTATTCGGCGGTACTTATAAGTACCCCCAGTACACTGGGTGATGGAGAAAAATTCTTGCTTACTTTTCATCTTGGATTCTTATGTAGTTATTCATCGTTTTTATTTGCTTGATAATGTAATTAGTAAATTGTAGTACAGTAATGTTTTTTCTGGTATTTCTTTTCTATTTCATTATTATCTTTTATAGGAAATCGAAAAAGTTGTGGCACCGGCTCTTTTTTACTATGCGTCGCATATTTAGTTTAGCGTCGTGTTTTAGTTTAGTGTTAGTTTAGCGTTTTTAGTTTAGTGTCGTATTACTTAGCGTATTTAGCGTCGCATATTTAGCAACTTATATGTGTCGCATAACTAAAAGACTTCAGGTAAAATCAACACCTAAAAAAAAAAAAAATTATAGCAAAAAATTTTAATTTTTACTCATTTTTTATGTGTAAAATAAAACAATGTCAATTTAATATTTTTTTATTGTTAACTTATGAGCGTCTTCTTGTTATTTAGCATTTTTAAGTTATATGAAATATCATGTGGGTTTTCTATTGCGAGAATATTTTATGCGTAGTCTACTGACGGTACTTTGAAGTACCACTTTAATTAATTACCTCTAACGAATTGAACTTCTCACAGATGAGTATTTTTTTAATGTAATTTTCATTGTAGTAACGGAAAAAATATTTTTAAAAATTTGCAGTAGATCATAATGCTAATGGGTTAAGCGCTTAACCCATGGGTTAAGCGGTCTATATATGCTAGCATATACAGGCTGATTCATAAAAGATGGGCAGAACTTTAAGGGGTTATAGTACACTTAAAGACAAATAATATTAAATAGGAGACTAAGGGTCCCAGACGTATTCCCAAGGAGATAGGGGGCATTAAAGTTTAGGGTCCGAAATTTCAAATGATTATAAAACATGGAAAAATTGGTCGATTCGTTTGCGGTTTTTGCAAAAAATTTTCTTTATGCCAGTATTTTCTTGAAATAAAATTTTAAAGTTCAATTTCAAAAAATGCCGATAGGGGGCGCTTTAGACTTTGGAGTAACAAACAACTATTTTTTAACGTTATTTTTTGTATTTCTTTAAATGATTTCGAAAGCTTAGACTTAAACTTAAATTTTGATCTAAAAATCTGAGTCCTAACGAGTAGTTAAGTAGCGTAAACTGAAATTTGAAATTTGAAACCCTTCTCCCCCCAGAACAAAAATCAGTTATTCCCGATCTTTGTGTCGTAGATTAGGCTCTAACTACTGTCGCGTTTTGCTAAAATTATTCTTTATGTCAGTATTTTCTTGAAAATAAATTTTAAAGAAAATTTTCAAAAAATTCCGATAGAAGGCGCTTTAGACTTTGGAGTAACGAACAACTATTTTATACCGTTATTTTTTGTGTCTCATTAAATGCTTTCTAAAGCTTAGACTTAAATTTTCAGCCCAAAATCTGAATCGTTAGACGTGGTTAAGTTTCTGGGGAGAGGGGTTTGAAATTTCTACTCCTGAGCACAGTATAGTTTACCATGTTCACACATTGTGTGCTGTGATACGAGGTAAAAAGACACAAATTAGGATTATGTTACCAAAGCATATTTATTAACATGTAATTACAATAAATGTTCAAAATTGTGACCACCAGAGGTTATGCACGCAGAACAACGGCGAAGAATGGAACGGCGAACATTCGCGAAAACATCAGGCTTTTCGAGCACTTCCCCTACAGCGGCGGAAAGTCTGGCGACCAGTTCCTCGGGGGATTCAATGGGTGTCTCATACATAAGAGCCTTCAATCGTTCCCAAAAAAAGAAATCGAGGGGTGAAAGATCTGGCGAGCGAGCAGGCCAAGCAACAGGACCACCTCGACCAATCCATCTGTTCGGAAATGTGATGTCCAGATAGTTGCGGACGTCTCGTACGTAATGGGCTGGCGCTCCATCGTGCTGGAACCACATGACCCGCCGGATGCGTGGAGGAACAACGTTTAACAGGTCTGGCAGCACATGTTGCAGAAATGTGATGTATGTTTTACCGTTGAGGCGTTCAGGAAGAAGGTACGGTCCGATTAGGTGGTCTCAGAGGATTCCTGCCCAAACATTGATGGAAAAGCGTCTCTGATGAGCATGTGGATACGTAGCATGTGGATTGACATCCGCCCATACATGTGCATTGTGTGTGTTAAATGTACCTTCACGTGTGAAGGTACATTCATCGGTGAAAAGCACAGTTCGTCCAAAATGTGGATTTAGCGCGTTCTGCTGCAGAAACCAGCGGGCGAATTCAATACGATTTGGATAATCCCCTGGAGACAGTTTCTGGACTCGTTGCACATGAAACGGGAGCAAATGTTCATCCTTCAGTACCCTCCAAGTCATGGACTGTGAGGTATCCACTTGCCTAGCCACTGTTCGTGTACTTGTACTTGGCTGCGCCGCTACTACATCCAGAATGGCTTCCGCAACAACTACTGATTCGTCCTTTTTTGCACGACCTGCATTCGACCGGGAAGCGAGAAATGATCCCGTCTCACACAACTGTCTGTGCAAGCGCTCGAAAGTTTTGCGGTTAGGCAACCGCCTGTTGGGAAATCGCTCTCCGTACATTCGTTGTGCCTCTGCACCATTTCCATCTGCCGCTCCGTAAATTAAATGCATCTCAGCCTTTTCCTTATTCGTGAAGGGCACCATCTTCCGATTCATTACTACAGCGACTTACACTTGACTCACCGTTCAGTGGTTTTTATGCCTGAATCGTGTCGAAATTTTGCATACGTGTTCTTCTTCTTCCCCATTTGACATTTGCATACTTTCTGTTTCCTTCTTCACCCGGTGACTAGCGTCAGGAATGGAGCTTTAACGTTTGCATGAGCGACGTTTCCAACTGTGCCAGTGCCTTTATGAGTGAATTCCGACTATGCAGTCCTTGACGAAAGTTGTATTTTTGCCTCGTATCACAGCACAGAATCGTTGGGCATGGTTAAGTAGTGCAAACTGAACTATGTTCAGAAGTTGAAATTTGAACCCCCTCCCCTCGCTACTGAACCACGCTCAGCGATTCAGATTTTGAGCTGAAAATTTAAGTTTAAGTCTAAGCTTTAGAAAGCATTTAATGAGACACAAAAAATAACGGTATAAAATAGTTGTTCGTTACTCCAAAGTCTAAAGCGCCCTCTATCGGAATTTTTTGAAAATTTTCTTTAAAATTTATTTTCAAGAAAATACTGACATAAAGAATAATTTTAGCAAAACGCGGCAGTAGCTAGAGCCTAATCTACGACACAAAGATCGGGAATAACTGATTTTTGTTCTGGGGGGAGAAGGGTTTCAAATTTCAAATTTCAGTTTATGCTACTTAACTACTCGTTAGGACTAGATTTTTAGATCAAAATTTAAGTTTAAGTCTAAGCTTTCGAAATCATTTAAAGAAATACAAAAAATAACGTTAAAAAATAGTTGTTTGTTACTCCAAAGTCTAAAGCGCCCCCTATCGGCATTTTTTGAAATTGAACTTTAAAATTTTATTTCAAGAAAATACTGGCATAAAGAAAATTTTTTGCAAAAACCGCAAACGAATCGACCAATTTTTCCATGTTTTATAATCATTTGAAATTTCGGACCCTAAACTTTAATGCCCCCTATCTCCTTGGGAATACGTCTGGGACCCTTAGTCTCCTATTTAATATTATTTGTCTTTAAGTGTACTATAACCCCTTAAAGTTCTGCCCATCTTTTATGAATCACCCTGTATAGATTTTCAAATTTCTGGAATAGTGTCATTTATAACAATTAACAAATTATGTTCGTATTCCAATTCTGTACAGGATTCCAAAGTTGCAGCAAAAGGTTTATGGTTCAGACGTTAAATAATACTGTGGTTAAAAGACTGAATAATTAAAATGTACTGGATGATCGATTACTCTTCTAGTACTCCGAATTCTAAAATAATGTAAATAATGTAATTGTGAAACCTTTATATTTAACATTATTTAAGAAATAAACATTTGTTTTTTGTCGCTATTTATTTTCCGGAACAGTGCCATTTATAACAATTCAGAAATTGCGTTCCTTTTCCAATTCTGTACAGCAGTGTTTCCCAACCTTTTATTGGCCCTGTCCCACCAAAGCATCTGTAAAATCTCGATGCCCCACCCCTCCCCACCAAACACACACACACACACACACTATAACATATGACTTTTTTTATTTGAAAAGTGAACTCTATTCATATGGAGGAAACCTAACAAATCCTTAACAATAGCTATTCATTTCACATGTTTTAACTGATTAAAGAGGTGAATTTTCTGTCACATTTTTTTAAAAAACATAATTCTATAAGTGGATAAGTGGAATGAGGCTATGCAACTTTGACTTTATACCAAATAAAATTATTTTGTTCCTTGCTAACTTACCTAAGTGTTAAACAAAAGATGATCTGCATTTTTACCTTCACAAAATGTTTGAAAGGACTCCCACTGACACATTCTATAATTCCTTTGAGTAACTCTTTAAGAGTTGATGGAAAAGCTTTGAATACTGAATTTTTTTCTGTGGATAACTCAATACACAAGAAGCGTTTCAAGATTATCATCATTATCAATTTTAAGTAGCCATTATTCACCATCAAAAAACATTTCTCTGTTTCTTTTTTTCCATTATCGTTAATTGACTTCCATGTGTTATCTGTTTTTTTTTTTATATATATATGTCATATATTTATTGACTGTAGGAGGCCTGCACTAGGGTCATACATAATTACTATTTACCCATTTCTTTTTCTAAATGATTTTTAAGATTTATAAATTTTATAAAGTTGGTAGTGCCTTACTTAGATATTTCAAATAATATTTAGATTAAATATGTTCAAGACAGTCAAATTTAGATATAACCTTTAGTATTTTCGCGTGTGGAATTTTCTTCATGTGATACATAGCAAAGCGAATTGAAATACAAAACTCATTTGATAAATAATAAAAAAAAAATTGCTAAAAATTGTAAAATAAATTTTTGAACAGAAAAAATATAGAAATTTATAGAAAAAAATCTTCCCTGAGATGTTAAAAATATTTTAAAGATTGCTCGTATAATTCTACTGATTTTGGTTCTATTTCAAGTATTCAATTCGGAACATTTAACAAAAAATATGCTTTTCTTTTTATAATTTTACTTTTAAATTTTGCATGTATTACTTTTATTTTTAGTCTACAACATTACTTTTCCAAAAGAAGATTGATAGCAAATGGTCGAGTAACAAATTTCGAAATGCCCCCTTAAAATTTCAAATTGCCCCCGGTGGGGCGTATGCCCCATGTTGGGAACCACTGCTGTACAGGATTCCAACCTCGCAGCAAAAAGTTTATTTTTCAGACGTAAAATAATACTGTGGTTAAAACACTGAACTCGATGTGAACTCGAAAAGGTACTCGATGACTGATTACTCTTACAATTCTCAGAATTCTAAAATAATGTAAATAATGAATTTGTCAAACATTTATGTTTAACATTCTTTAAAAAGAATAAGCTTTTTTGAGGTGTCGTTATGTAATTTCTGGAACAGTGCCAATTATAACAATTGACAAATTACGTTCCTATTCCAATTCTGTACGGGGTTCCAACCTCGTAGCAAAAGGTATATGTTTCAGAGGGTAAATAGTACGCTGGTTAAAATAGTGAATAACTAAAATGTACTGGATGATTGATTACTCTTACACTACTCAGAATTCTAAATAATGAAATTGTCAAATTTTTATGTTTAACATTCTTTAAGAAAATAAACATTGGTTTTTGATCGTTATGTACATATGTATGTATGTACGCATGCCCGCATGTGCGCAATTTTCTCAAAAACCACTGAATGGATTTTGATATCAATTGACAAATTACGTTCCTATTCCAATTCTGTACAGGATTCCAACCTCGCAGCAAAAGAATTACGTTTCAGACGTTAAATAATACTGTGATTAAAAGACTGAATAACTAAAATGTACTAGATGATCGATTACTCTTATAGTACTCAGAATTCTAAAATAATGTAAATAATGAAATTGTCAAACATTTATGTTTGGCATTCTTTAAGAAAATAAACGTTTGTTTTTGGTCGTTATATAATTTCTGAAGCAGTGCCATTTAAACCAATTGACAAATTACGATCCTATTCCAATTCTGTACAGGATTCCAACCTTGCAGCAAAAAGTTTATGTTTCAGACGTTAAATAATACTGTGGTTAAAATACTGAATAACTAAAATGTACTCGATAATTGATTACTCTTACAGTACTCAGAATTCTAAAATAATGTAAATAATGGAATTGTCAAACATTTATTTAACATTCTTTAAGAAAATAAACGTGTTTTTTTGTCGATATGTAATTTTTGGAACAGTGCAAATTATGACAATTGACAAATTACGTTCCTATTCCAGTTTTGTACGGGGTTCCAACCTCGCTGCAAAAGGTGTATGTTTCAGACGGTAAATAATACTCTGGTTAAAATAGTGAATAACTAAAATGTACTGGATGATTGATTACTCTTAGAGTAATCAAAATTCTAAAATAATGTAAATAATGAAATTGTCAAAACTTTATGTTTAACATTCTTTAAGAAAATAAACATTTGTTTTTCATCGTTATGTACGCATGTATGTATGTACGCATGCCCGCATGTCCGCAATTTCCTCAAAAACCACTGAACGGATTTTGATATCACAATTTCAGTCTGCTACAGTGACTAATTTTAGATTCTATGCGTACTACTATTTACAAAAATGTTTCTTTTCTGGCATATTTCTAATGAAACAGTTCCAAAATTGTATAAATAAAACCGTTTTATTGACAAGGGGGTTTGAGTAGGATAAAAAAAAATAGTCAATTTTTTTTTTCAAATTTCAACAGTCGCTAGTAGCAGCTTTGCAATTCTAGTACACCATAGAAGGTTTTAAGAGAAAAATAGTCATTGTATTGTTTATATTTTTTTACGGAGATTTTCAAATATTTAATGTATTATTGTCTACTGTCTGTCAAACGTATGCGAGGCTTTAAACCAGAGTACCTTTATAAATAAGACAGTGGAGACATCATAAACTAAAAAAACTAAAGCTATAGCTATACGATCCATGAAAGATCAGGGGTTACAATGCTCATCCCTCGGTCCAGACCATCGGTGTTTAGTTCCAAAGCTACCTTGGTGATCAATTTATGCACCCTGAAGGGATGAAAGGTTGAGTGAACCTTGCCCAGCCGGGATGCGAACCCTCGACCTGCAGCGTGGCAGTCAGACTTGCTGACCACTACGCCATTTGGCTTATCATAATCATTAATTATTATCTGGGGACATCATAACCGTTCATAATTAGATGGTGTATCTGGGCATGATTGTTGTTCTGAACATGAAAGCTCCAATCACAGCAAATAGTATTAATAATGGGTGATTGGTCCAGTGGATCTTGTCAGTTTTGCCTTAAATTAAACAGTACAATACTGAAATTGCTTCGTAAGTGAAAGTGTGCAATTCTATATGAATAATTAACACACTGAACACTGCCATGAAAAAACTTCATTGGCTCTTGTTTTGGAAATACAGAAGTACAAAATTAAAATTTTCAAAATATATATATAATTTCAAAATATATTTGAAATTAATATCTAAAAAAATATATGAAGTACATTTATAGTCTGCATTATAGTCTGTGATTTTTTTTTAACAGAAATCGAGTATTAGAAACTTATATGCGAATCCAAAATTATAACTTATACAGCTAAGTAGATTTTGAGTTCTGTTTCAAAAACCCAAACAATCCAAATATGATGTCAAACTTTTATGGTCACATTAAACATTTCAAAGTTTGTTACAATTTTATTTGAAAACAAACCCCTATGCTAATTATGTCTTCTTTCGGTTTATATTAAACCGAAAGAAGACATAATTTTCAGTCTAATGGTTATTTTTATCTTTCTCTCTGACAATTTTACGATTTGTGACTCACGCAATTATTATATTACTAGCAAACCCCGCGGCTTTGCTCGCGTAATATTTGAAATATGCCAAGTGATATTTATATGTCTAATTTTTATTAAAAGGTACTAACTAAATTTTTATTTTATTAAAAGGTACTTAATACTTTTAGGAATAATTAAAAAAAAATACTATTTAAAACACAGTTTGATTAAAGATCATTGTTCCACTGCATAAGGCAGAAATGAGACTTAAATTAATAAAAGGAAATAAAACTAAATAAATAATAATTAAGAAAATATTTTGAAACTTTTATGCTCAATTAATACGCTCATTTCAGAATTCATTTGAAGTTTTGAATTTTTTAGAAACCATCTTCTTACATCTTAAAATTAACCATCATGTCAAATTCCAAGTCCTACCACCTCTCTCAACATAAAGGGCTATGTTGAAATAGGAAATGTCACCATTAATTTGCCAACATTAATTTTGAAATTGGTTTGTTATTTCCTAATATTCCACAGAAACGTAATTTAGAAAGCTTTTAAAGGCCTTTTTTAGAGCGTTTGTTGTTCCTGTGAACCCCAGGTGGTAGAATCATCGGCATAAAATATAGCCTGTGTAGGATCAGAGACTGCTACCATTGATTCGCAACTATTAATTTTATATTTGGTTTATATTCTCTGAAATTGCGTAGAAATCGTAATTTAGGACTTTTTTAGAATGCTTTTCGCACCATCCCTTCACTTCACCCCTTTTTAATTCGAATTTATTTTCGACAGTCCTTCGAGGACATTTATATTTTATAAGTAACTACCATGCCATATTTAAAGTTTCTAGCCTTTTCAGTATCACAGAAATTGCAATTTAGAAAGTTTTTAGCTACTGCAACCCTCTGGTGGTAGTGGCACAGACATAAAATATAGCTTATGTTTGAGCAGATTCTATCACCAACAATTTGTCATCATCATTTTTTTAATCGGTTTGGTATTTGATAAGATTACATAAAAATTGTAATTTATAACGCTTTTCGCCCACTTCATCTTTTTAAATATGAAATTTTCTTTCGACAGTTCTTAGAAAGCAGTTGCGTCTTGTAAGTATATACCCTGCCATACTTTAAAATGTTAGACCCTTCAGTTATAGAAAAAACGCAAATTAGAATATGTTTTGCTTTTGCAACCCTCAGATGGTAGTGACAGCAACATAAAATATAACCTATGTTATAGCAGGGACTGTCACCATTGATTTGCAACCTTTACTTTTGAAATAGCTTTGGAATTTCCTGAGATTGAGTAGAAATCGCAATTTAGAACGTTTTTAGAACGCTTTTCGCGCATTTTCACCCCTTTTTAAATTTCCAATTTTTCGAAACTGTTCTTAAAGATCATTTATATGTAATAAATATGTACCTTGCCTAATTTTAAGTTGCTAGCCCCTACCGATCACAAAAATCCAAATCTGGAACGCTTTTTTGTTCCTGCAACGTCTAGGTGATAGTGATACCGACTTAAAATAGCGTCTATGTTAGAGCAGAGGCTGTCAGCATCAATTTCTTACCATTACCTTTGAAATCAGTTTGATTCTTCCTGAGATATTGGCGACAAATCGGCATTTAGAGAGTTTTTAGAACGCTTTTCGCTTATTTTGCTCCTGCATCTCCTCTGGGATAGTGGAAACAGATATAAAATATAGCCTATCTTGGAGCAAGATCTGTCCCCATTATTTTTACAACATTATATTTGAAATCGGTTCAGTATTTCCTGAGATTTCTAGAAATCGCAATTTAGAACGTTTTTTACAACGCTTTTTGCGCATTTTGACCCCCCCTTTTAAATTTCAACCTTTTTTAGAAAATGTCCTTAGAGATGATTGATATCTTATAACTAACTACCGTTCTAAATTTCACGATTCAAGGCCCTTCCGTCACGCAAAAACCGCAATTTAGAACGTTTTTCTCCTGCACCCCCTTTGGGGTAGTGGCACCGACATAAAACATAGCTTATGTTGAAGCAAGGGTTTTTCACCATCATTTAGACGCCATTATTTTTTTAATCGGTTTGGTATTTCCCGAGATTGTGTAGAAATCACCATTTAGAACGTTTTTTAGAACGCTTTTCGCGCATTTTCACCCCTTTTAAATTTCGAATTGTTTAAGAACTGTTCTTAGACATCATTTATATCTTATAAGTAACTAATATTCCAAATTTCATATTTCTAGGCCCTTCAGTAATGCAAAAATCGCAATTTTAGAACGTTTTTTGCTCCTGTACCCCTTTTGGGGTAGTGGCACCGACATAAAATATAGCCTATGTTCTAAGTTGGACTAACACCATTATTTTGATACCATTACTTTTTAAATCGGTTTGGTATTTCCTGAGATTATGTAGAAACTACCATTTAGAACGTTTTTTAGAACACTTTTTGTGCATTTTCACACCCTTTAAATTTCGAATTGTTTAAGAACTGTTCTTAGACAACATTTATATCTTATAAGTAATTAATATTCCAAATTTCATATTTATAGGCCCTTCAGTAATGCAAAAATAGCATTTTTAGAACGTTTTTTGCTCCTGCACCCCCTTTGGGGTAGTGGCACCGACATAAGATATAGCCTATGTTCTAAGTTGGACGAACACCATCATTTTGATACCATTACTTTTGGAATCGGTTCGGTAGTTCCTGAGCTTACCTCCGACAAATAAACAATTTTTTCCTCTTTATAATAGGAGTATAGACTAGAGGCATTATAGCTGTAAATTACATAAAGAAATGTAGCTTATTCAGCTTTTTTATAGATACTTTCATGCTCGTTGAATTTATGAAGAATCAAGTATTTTTATATCGAAGCATTAACTTCGCCGGTTTTTCTTGCGTAGTATGTTATCGATCTTAGATGATTGTTCTATTTAAGTTACGTTTAGTAGTGAAGCACGATTGGTGTATGACTGCTGCTTATATAGTCAAAATTGATGATACTCTCAGTCTAATTTTAAAAGTTATATGAGCGAAATACGAGCAACACAATTTGATTGGATTTTGGACAAAAAGTGGTTGAGCCTGCCTTTATCACCACGTTAATATTTCTTGACATGTCTCTATCCTTAAACTGAACTTCTCTGCTCAAGTATAGTCAAACTCTGGAATGTGAGTTGCCATTACAAGAATCCTGAATCTGGTCGTGCATATTGTACGTATATCACCACTGTCTTACTCATAACGGTACTCTACAGACTACAACGTAGATTAAATTAAATGTATTTAGCAATAAAGGATTGTAATGAAAAGAAAAACACTGTTATGACAAGCCATTCTGTCTAAATTTCACCAAATGGCGCACAATAAATAAATTTTAAAAACTGGCAATATTAATAACACGAATGTTTCTGCACAATTGGGATCATGTCGTAGATTAAGAGGCAATTACTTGGTTTTTATCTTTTTTTTTTTTTTTTCTAAAAGTACTTGTTAAGTTATGTGAAAGAAATACTAAAGGTTTTTCAAGATGCTCAGGTTTTTGTAGAAGTCAGCAGACGAGATTTTTTTAAAACCTCTATATAATAAAAGGCAGTGTAACGCATCCGGGGCGAATCCATCAATCTTACCAGTCTCCGAGGAAGAGACGCAAGGTTGAAAGAATCCATTCTCCCATTGGTTGACAAGAAACAAGAATCCCGCGATTACTTCTCAAGGTTACAAGTCCTGATAACTGAGCAGTGGTAGACACTTCTTCCTAACAATTCAGAAGGCACATCGCATTTCACCATCAAAATAAATCGCCAAGTGTCACTTGAGATTATTTCAAGTATTAAGTTGCAATCATATTAAATTTTCTTTGCGCACATGTAAGGAATTTTAATTTATTTCTCATATAAAGTGATTCACGGAAAACAATGATATGATATTTTTAATAATATAATTTTTTTCCCTGCAAAAAATAGATAAAACTGACTTTCGTTTAAAAAAGTAATCAATTTAAATATTTTAGACTTATTATTTTGTAACTTATTTTTAAATTACACATTACTTATATTTTCCTTTTCTGTATACAGGTGTATGTAAATTCAAACTAAAAAAAAATCCATATTTTAAAAGTAAAAAATTAATATTTATACGAAAAGTTAAATTAATAATTTTGGATTTATAGCTTTACATCAGGAGGACAGAAGCTTAGGGGATTAGACGCCCCCCCCCCCCCGAAATAATATCCTGGCATTTTGTAACTTATTTTTAAATTACACATTACTTATATTTTTCTTTTCTATATACAGGTGTATGTAAATTTAAACAACAAAAAAAAAACATATCCCATATTTTAAAAGTAAAAAATTAATATTTATACGAAAAGTAAAATTAATAATTTTGTATTTATAGCTTTGCATCAGGAGGACAGAAGCTTAGGGGATCAGACAGTTGGGATTCAACCCGAGATACTTATTTATTAATTAATATACATATAAAGAAAATTTGGAGGGGGAAGAAGGGGGAGGGGGGGGTAAACGATAAAATACAATTTCAAAGTGTTATTAAAAAAATACTATTATTTCAATAGTTGCAGCAGACTGTTTTAATTACGCACTTATATTGTATATTTATTAAATTATTGTTTTATTAAGAAATCTTAATTTTGTTATAGTATATTAGCCGGAAAACCTGGTTTACCCAGAAATATTGTAAATGCTAATTGTACGTTTATTACAACATGAACTAGCCGAACTTTGCTCATCTAAACGCTTCCATATTGTCAATTATTTTTTTATCAGTTTTTCAAATTTTAAGTGAAAAATACAATTTTTACCCACCGTCCTAGGACGGGCATGTACACTAGTCTATAATATAAAGGATAAACGTGTCCATACGAAACGCTGACGTCATTTTGACTTTAGCGAAGCAGACGACTAAACTTCGCTTTTACTGCCATTTTTTAAATTTCTAAACATTATACATTTTAAATTCTTACATCTCCGAATAGGAAAAAAAATTACTTTCAAATGCAATTTCTTTGAAACCTGTAGCGTACTTTGTTTGAAAACTGTATCCCAATGTTATCATTTTATATGATTTTTTAAATAATTTTCAAGCATGAATATGAAATAATAAATCTATCTCTATCGCGTGGAGACGATTACGAAAAATAAATCCGTTTGCACTTAAAATAATATAAATAGTTCAGCACTTGTTTTTGTATTAAGTTCCATAACGAAGTTTAAACTATATCAATACATAAATAAAATAGTAAATTATAAATAAAACATAAATTCAAGACATGTAATGGAATCACGCGATTAACTACTGAAATAATCAGAATCAAAATGCTGCTGTAAATAACAATCTTTGGCGATTTCTTTGGATGTTAACTCCCTGCACGAGGCCTATACGGAAATTAACTTTTAATACATTTCAAAACTTTATTGAACACATAACTGATATTCTTCATATAAAATTGATTTTTGGTATTGTTAGTAAATAATCTAATAAAAGATATTAAATGCAAAAAATCTGTTAAGAGTTTTAAATTAAAAAAGATGGTTTTCATTTATGTGCTTTAACCCGGGAAGCCCGAGTTGGATCTCCTAGGTATTTTAAAAGTGAAAGAAATGTCAGCCAGGATAAGGCACATTCTTTGAAAAAATATCACATTTTCGAAAATTAGAAAACATTAAAAGCAATTCATTTTATGATTATATTTATGCATGGAAGCCAAATTATGTTATTTCTTTTCCCGTCGAATAACGTAAAAAAAAGTTTTAAATAAATGCCATACATAAAATGTTAAAGAACGCCATTTTGTGCTTTATAAATGAAACATTGTATTAAAATTTAACACAATTTAAATTTCAAATTTGTGCAAAAAATAGCATTCTTACTTAAAACACAATCTGCATTTTAGTTATTTAAATTTATACCGATGTTCTAAGAATACTTTAAATTATATCCTCTAGATGATATTTTTGTTCATGTTTTTACTCCAGAGCATAAAATGATTTGAATATTTTGTGTTGCAATTTTTTGAAAACTTTTAAAGGAATGTGTAAATGTTATGGAAAAATAAAGACACATATTTCTTCAAATAATTTTATTACATTCTTCCATGCAAAAATATGTCAAAAGATTTATTATAAAAACAGATTATAAGTTACTTTATTCGGTTATTTATAATTGATTTTTATTTAATTTTAGTGAAATTAATTCTTATTATTCAAGGTATATCATGTGAGTGTTTAACGCATTTGGCTGTTCCACAAGTTCGAGCCATTTTCTTTGGTATTACATAGCGATCACACCGGATATCTCGTTCAAAGAAAAAGCATAAGTCGAAGTATAGATTTAAAGATTTCATAGATTTTATTGCAATTTTCATTATGCTTTCTCCTGTACAAAAGTTCCAGTAATTTTTGCTACAACAGCGAAATCATGATGAAATTATGGAACAACCTAATTTTAAATTCTGTTTAAAACTTTTATGATTCTGAAAATCCTAATAAATCGTATTTTTTATGCGATAAAAATGAATGACTGTATTATTTACACTGGTGTAAAGATATCAACCGTCTCAAGTTGTATAATTATCTTATAAATTCTGCATGCCTCACCTATACGAATACTTTAATATAAAAATGTCTGCTTTAAATAATTGGTATATATTTTTTAAAGTAATGAAATGTTATTTTATATTTGTTAAAAATCATCTAAGAAATAAAATATATTTAAATTTAAATTTCATCATATCATATTCAAAAATCTCTTGAGATTTAAAAAAAATCATCGTCATACAAAACAGAAATTCATAAAAGTAATTCCTTATAAAAAAAAAAAATAATAATAAAAATCTGATTAAATAAGTGTTTCTCTTTAAACAAAACTAACCGAGATGCTTAAAAATACATTTAAAAATATATATTTACTGCATGCCAGTTGAACTATTTTAGCGAGAGTGATTTGGTACAGCAGTGGGATTTGGCACAAAAGGATTTTTATGAAAAACATTATTGTTACTAGGAAATCGTACCCGGGCTTTCCGGGTTACAGAATATAGGTGAAAACATTTTTTTGATTGTAAACTAATATTTTTTTAGTTACAATTTATTTTTTAGATTGCCCACCTACAATAAAAAGCATTTTTCATATGAAAATATGAACTATACAATCGAATAAAGTTTTGAAATTTATTAAAAGCGATACTTACATATTTAGTTGCATGCTAAGTGTTATTAACCCAAGATTTTAGTACTTACGTGTGAAAAATTTCAAAGACAGTCGATTATAAAATCAATGAAGGAGGTGCTTTCTGAATTCTTTTCTTGAAATATTTAACGAATATTTACAGATACATAATTCTATACATATTTACAATAAGTATTACAGTAGACGCTCGTTTTTACGAACCTATTTTTCACGAACGCTTGCGATTTTACGAACTATAGAGTGGTCCCGAATACACTCCCATAGAAACAATGTAATTTTTCGCTCCCATTTAAGAACTACGGATTATGAAAATCTCTTTTTTGCGAACTCAGTTTTGATACTTCTGCAATTTTTTTTTTAAATATCGGAACGCAGTGTCACGTCAATTAAACTCTCAACAAGTACAATGAGACATCAGATGCATTCCAAGAATGTGTTGTTTTCCCCAATCTCTTTCAGAGGGAGGGGACATAGCAACAATTTCAAGTAGTGGTTGTAAGGACTAAGGCACTTTTTTGAAGAGAGCAATAACTGTAAAAGGTTTTCAAGCATAGATAAAATGGAAATATATATTTTCCAAAATGTGATTTTAAAAAAAAGGTAAGTGATTATTTCCATTCCTAATTTTTTATTTATGTTTTCATCTATGTATTTTCACCTATTAAGTACTAATCCAGTCTGTATTTTCATATGTAATGTTTTTAAGGCATAGTAAAGTGTGTTTCTGTGTACTAAAATTATTTTTTGTGCATAAATTTGCCTTTATTTCTTGTATATTTAAAAATACACGTATAAATTTATTAAATAATAAATAATCTTGAAATACTGCTTCATTTGTGAAGAGGGGGCAGTTTGATAAAAATAGACAAAAATAATGTACGTATTCATATCATTTTTTGTGTTTTCTATTTTACGAACTTTCTATTTTACAAACTATTTTAGTGTTCCCTACGAGTTCGTAGAAACGAGCGTCGACTGTATCAAATACTTAATCTGGTTTTTCGAAAAAGGGAGGCTTAGCCTCATCAACAAACTGTAAAAAAAAAAAAAATTACAGCGATCATGCTTTTGAAATCAAAACATCTCTTCCTATCGTTCCAGCAATAATACCGAAGTCGCATTCTAAGGTAGAATGCGCGCGCATCGCGCGTCCTTCGTTGCCATGAGGAGCAGAGAAAAAGTTTCTCTTCACACTACCCACCTGAACTCTTAAAGAGTTCACAAATCAAAATTCCATCATAAAATCATAAAAATTCAATTTTTCGTATCAGTGGTTCAGTAATCTAATACAATTTTTAAAATTCGAATACAAAATACTAAATATAAGAATTCAAACAATATCTAATTAATCACTTAATTAGTCAAATTCAAAATATCAATAAATTTTAAATAAAACACTTTAAATTCAAACAAAGTAAAAATAATGACAGCTAAATAACACACACATTTTTTTTTTTTTTTTTTTTTTTTTCAGTTAACTCATATACTTACTTATACCAAAATTCAAAAAGATTCTATATATAAATAAGACTAAAAATTAAAAAAGAGAAAGAAAATATTTAGAGTCTAAATGCAGAAAAAACAAACTAAATAAATGTCTATAAAAGTTTATGAATGTTTATAAAAAGTCATTTGTTAGTCATTTTGTATTTCAAAGGGATACAAGTGCTGGATGGATCTTTTTAAGATTCCACTCGCTGTTTTTATTTCGTATGAACGAATATTGCCATCTCTTCCAGGAATGGCAGTCTGAATCTTACCAAGTTTCCAAAGAAACTTATTTTTTGCGTCATCTTGAATCAAAACAATATCGCCCACTTTCAGTGGCGTATGGGCATTAGGATTTTTCAAGGAATGGGCTGTTTTCAAATCATTCAAATATTGTTTTTTCCATTTGGTCCACAATTGTTTCAGTAGTAAAGATTCATATTTTTTTCTTTTCAGGAGTGTTGATCTCTTTGAACAACCTTCAATTATTTCAAAAAAATTAATAGGAAATGAAAGTTCTTTTCAAAATTTAAAAAGTGCATTGGAGTAAGAGGTTCTGGTTCATCGCTGTCGCTATATACATACGTCAGTGGTCGCGTATTCAAAACTGCTTCCACTTCTGTCAACAGAGTCGCTAATTCATCATAACTTAAGAGTGCTCTACCAATTACTTTTCTCAAACAGTCTTTGACTGACTTTACTAGTCGCTCATAGAAGCCTCCCCACCATGCAGCTCTTTCTATAATATTCTTCCATATAATTCTCTCTTTTGTAATAAAATTTAAAAATACTTTGTCTGTCAGTATGTTGTATAAAATTTCGAGTTCACCTTTGGCCTTTTTGAAGGTTTTTGCGTTGTCAGAATAAATAATTTTGGGATTTCCTCGTCTAGCTGTGAATCTTCTGAATGCCATCAAAAAAGAATTTGTTGTCATATCAGACGCGAGTTCCAGGTGAATGGCTCTAGTCACACCGCAAGTAAACAGGACAATGTAAGATTTTTGCGTTTCTTTAAAATTTCTGATATAGATCGGACCGGCGAAGTCTAAACCGCAGATTGCGAATGGCGGTGCTTCACTAGCTCTGTCTTTTGGTAATGGTGCGGTGATCTGGTCTGCTGGTTTGGAGAAATATTTTTTACATATTATACAATCCTTGATAACACTCTTGACCAACTGACGACCTTTAGGTATCCAAAAACGAGATCTAATTTTTGCCAAAGTACTGGCTGTCCCTCCATGCATAATTTTCTCGTGTTCTTGACGAACTATTAGAGTAGTTAACCAAGAATGTTTGGGGAGAATTATTGGGTTTTTCTCTTCTGCGGACAGGTTAGAAAATTCGAGCCTTCCGCCCAACCTCATCAACCCGTTTTTGTCAATAAAGGGCATGAAATTTGATAAGGATGACGTCTTATCCACTGATTTACTATTTTTTAGAGATTCTATTTCTTCCTTATAAAATTGTTTTTGTTCAGATTGTATCAAAAAAATTTCAGCTTCGAGTAATTCTTCGGTTGTTACTACGTCTTGCACTTCAGTTGATTTTTTCAACTTCATAATGAATTTCTTTACCCAAACGGTAATTCTCAAAAGTTTCTCTAAATTACTATATTTTGAAATGTTTATGGGATTTTCGAGTTTTTTGACTAAGCACTCGCTCTGAAAAACATCGTTAGGACTTTTTTTTGTATTCTAATTCATCTGAGTAAGCGATTTCTTTGTTTTCTGATGTTGGCCAACACTCAGGAGGTAAACTTAGCCATTCTGGTCCCTATGTAACCAAGTTGTATCATTGATTATCCTAGAGATTTTTGATCCTCGAGAAACTATATCAGCTGGATTGGCAGTACCAGGACAATGATACCAGTTATCAGGTGAGGTCAATTTATGGATCTCTTCAATTCTGTTTTTGACAAAGGGCTTAAACTTTTTAGGGGATCCTTTTATCCAAAAATAGGATATTTTTGAATCCGTCCAGTAATAAGTCGGTACATTCAATTTTAGAGCTTTCAAAATGTTACTACTTAGCTTGGCCGACAACAATGCGGCCATCAATTCAAGCCTTGGTAAGGTAAGCTCTTTCAGTGGAGCAACCCTGTTTTTCGAAGCAACAAAAACTGTTCGAACGTTTTTGGTGGTTGTTGCTACACGTAAATAAGCAACCGTACCATAAGCCTTCATGCTCGAATCGGCAAAAATATGCAATTGTAGGTCATAATCATGCCAATTGGTGATGTCAGAAAAATAGTATCTGGGTACTGAAAAGTTTATCAAATGAGGGAGTTCGTTACACCAGCTACTCCAAAGTATACGTAAATCTTCGGGTAAGGTGTCATCGCAATCTAGACACAAATTCCAAATTTGTTGAATTATACATTTTAGTCTTAATGTAAATGGTCATAGGAATCCAAGTGGATCAAAAATCCTGCCTAAAATTTGTAGAATAAATCTTTTGGTGTCTATTCTTTTTGAAACGAAATCAACTAAACCTCGAACATCAAAATAAAGTAAATCTTTGGAATTATTCCAAGCGATTCCTAAAACTTTATAAGGGAGATTTTGTTCTCCAAAAGCTTCAGAATTGACTTTTGAAGTTATGCCATTTTCTTTCCATAGTTCACTAAGTGGTAAAGAATTCGTATGCCATTTGTGTAAATGCATACTTGCATTTTCAAATATATCAATACATTGTAAACTCGTGGATAGGGCTTGATCAATATTTTCATGACTTCCTATAACGTCATCAACATAGATATTTTCATTTAAAATTTTTACTGTGTTTGGATATTTTTTGGTGTATTTTTTCAAGTGGTGTTTAATTGTTGCAGCCAATAAAAAAGGACTGCTACTAATTCCAAATGACATTCTCTTGAATCTATAAATTTCAAAGGGTTTAGAATTATCAAACAAATCTTGTGAAAATAAAAATCTTGTTACATCACGATCGTTTTCATCTATAATTATTTGTAGAAATGCTTGTTTTATATCAGTTGTAAAAGCTATGGGATTAAATCTAAACCGTAACAAAACATCAAATATTTCAGGATACAAATTTGGACCCACATGCAGGCAATTATTCAAAGACAGTGAGCCTGTGTCATGAGCAGAGGTATCGAAAACTATGCGTAATCTGCTCGCTGTCCTATCAGTTCTAATTATTTCTCGATGAGGTAAATAAAAAATTACATTTTGTTTTTCTTCAGGATCTGTAACTAACTCAATAATACCTTGTTTCAAATAATCTGCTAACACCTCCTTATACTCAAAAAATAATTCAGGATTTTTAATCAATCTTTGTTTGAGTTTAAAAAATCTATATTCTGCAATTTTCCGATTGTCATTTAAACATTCCCTTTCAAGCTTCCACGGAAATCGAACTGTATATCGCTTATCATTGTATTTAATTTCTGACTCAAACTGCTTCATAACGTTGTTTTCTGAAAAATCTGAATCCTGTTTAGCATTAAAAAGGCCAGATGATTCGATATTCCAGAATTTTTCAATCTGTTCAGAAATAAAAAAAAATTCTACTATTACATTAAATGCTAAGGGCGTATAACTGTCAGTTGTTTTTCCCTGTAGACACCAACCAAAAATGGTGTCGACAGCTACTAATTTTTTATTCAAATGTTTTATATTTCCAGTAACTATATCATAATAATAGTCAGCACCTATAAGTAATGTAATGGGTTCTTTGGATGTGGGTGTGTCCGCAAGGGTTAAATTTTCAAATTGTTTACTTTTCATCAAATCATTGATTTCAGGTGGGGGGATTTCAGTAGCTGATATTTGATTGGTGACTAGCGCTTCTATATCTAATTTTGAATTAGGTACATTTTTATTTTCAATAGTTAGTTTAACTACTTCAAAGGTTTTGTCAATGGGGTTCTTATTTCCAAATGTAAAAACCGACAATTTTTCTTTTCTTATTGCCTGTAAATTCAATTTATTTGCTATTTCTTCAGATATAAAGGTTCGCATGCTCCCACAAACTAAAAGTAACCTAATTAGAGATTGTTTTCCGTTTGATTTTATTTTTACACAACAAGTTTGTAGAAGAATTTTATTATTTTCTGTAGAGGAAATAGCCGAAATTACTTTTTCACTAGTTTCACTTTCATTACCTTTTAATTCGGGTGTGTTTACTTCTTTTATTAATTTATATTTTAGGCATATCGTTTGATTATGTCTGCCTGAACACTTCTTGCAACTAGTTTTAGAGTTACAATTTTTGATAACGTGTTTCCTGCCTAAGCAAAGGAAACATCTTCCTTGAGATTTCAACAAATTTCTTTTAGTGTTTACATCAACAGCCTCACACAAATCAGATGAATGTTTACTATCGTTGCAAAAAATGCAATGAGCCAGCTGCCTATCTGAAATCGATTTATCATTCGAAATGTTCATAAATTCACAAGTAGATTTAAATTCAGATTTTGTTGTTTGACTCTTGATTTTTGTTTTATTATTTTCAAATGCTTTCATTCTCGAAAAAAAATGTGTGTTCTCTGCTTTTTATTTCAGTGTGCAGAAAATCTAATAATTTATGTATATCTGAATGTGTTAAATTATCTACATTTTGTCTATTATATTCCAAAGCTAATTCTGCCGGTATTAATTTTAAAATTACGGCGATAAGCATGGAGCCATAATTTGCTGGTTCGAGTCCTAATGTGGACAAACATCGAACATTTATTTCTATATCACTGTGCATTTTTTTTTTCAATTTTTGAATTTCGTTAGCCTTATAAACAGGGGATAAATTAAGGAGCTTGTTCAGATGATGATTAATTATCACATCTTTTTGACCATAACGCGTTTCTAAAACTTTCAATGCTGCGTCATAATTAGCTTCTGATATTTTAAAACCTTCTACAGCATTAGCCGCAGCTCCAGATAAATAACTCTTCAAATAATGAAATTTTTCAATTTTCGAAAGCGATTTATTTTCGTGAATTGTATTTTTAAAGGTATTAAAAAATGAAATAAATTGCGTACAGTTGCCAATAGAATTTTTGTATATTGAGTTTTGTCAATTTAACAACTGAGTTTTCATCATTAATCACATTCGATTTTAAATCTTGACTGTTATTTAAATCAATATTAACAATTTTTTTGTTTTCGGTTAATTTTTTCTTCACCCGGAATTTTGCAACTGATATTTTATCCGCGTAATCATAAACAGAATTGATTTCAGTTTCAAAATCATCTAAACCTAAAAGGGGCTCAATTTTCTCGTCAACTGACTTCAATAATTCTGCTTTAGTATCTAACAGAATAAATAATTCTTTTAAATTATCAAAATCTATTGGACTATTCTTCATAACATTTTCTATATTATTAATCAGCTTTGTTACTGCTGTTCTCAAAACTGTTCGGTTCTTTTACAACTTTTCTAAATCAGACATTTCGAAATAAAATATGAAAGACTTATCTTACTTTTGCCGTCTTCTTATTACTTACTATCCTCTATTTCCTTATTTGTGTTTTGAAGACATTAAAAAGGTAACAAATACTTTTTTTTCTTTCTTTTTCGGCGTGATGCACCATGTGGAAAATTTCAAAGACAGTCGAACATAAAATCAATGAAGGAGGTGCTTTCTGAATTCTTTTCTTGAAATATTTAATGAATATTTACAGATACATGATTCTATACATATTTACAATAAGTATTATCAAATACTTAATCTGGTTTTTCGAAAAAGGGAGGCTTAGCTTCATCAACAAACTGTAAAAAAAAAAAAAAAAAATACAGCGATCATGCTTTTGAAATCAAAACATCTCTTATTATCGTTCCAGCAATAATACCGAAGTCGCATTCTAAGGTAGGATGCGCGCGCATCGCGATCTGTTAAATTTGTGTTTTTTTATGTTATTTTATTTATTTATTCATAGAGGAATTTTTTTATGGAATATTGGCCATAAGAAAATGATCAATTCTTTATTTTGTTTTAACCCTCTTAGTGTCTGGGGCGTAATATTCCGTTCACTAAGCTCCAGGTTTCACAGCAATACAAGCAATATTTAAGATAATATAATTCTATAGATTTAATTAATTTTAAATACATTGAAGAATGATTAATACTCTCAAGGATTACATTCATATTTGTAATTGAGTTTTTTTTTATAATGTTGAAAGAATCATATTTTCTTAGCATTTAAAACAAAATGCAAAGAAAACAACATTACAATTTTACCCTTTTGCAAGACGCTCAGAGGGTTTTAAAGGCAAACGGATTAATCTTTCGTAATCGAGCTCCACGCAATAGAGATAAATTAAAAAAATATCCCATGTTTGAATTTTTTTTTCTAAAACCATAAACAATCTGTAAAGTGAGATGTACTTTGCAAACAAATTCCATTTGAAAGTTTTTTTTCCTGTTTGGCTATCTAAAAATTTAAATGGCTCGATTTCAAATGTGTTTTTTTAATTTTATTCTTTATTTATTTACATAGGAAGTCTTAATTTCGTTGTGGAAAATTAGTAAGAAATAAATGCTGAACAATTTTTATTGCTTTATGTGCAAAATGTTTATTATTATTACGTATTGAAGAAGACCGCTCGTGATAAGATAAATTACAAAAAATCATACTTAAAAATTATTTTAAAAAACATATTAAATGAGTCAATTAAGGTACAGTTTTTAAACAAATTGCATTTGAAAGGAGATTTTTTTCCCTAAACGACGTTCTAAAAATTAAAATGTACGGTGGTTAGAAGATTAAAAGATTGCAGTAGCGAAAATTTCAAAACCGAATTTGATCGTGCAGTGTTGCCATTCCCAAATGACGTCAGCGTTACGCACAGATACGTTTGTCCTTTATAATATAGATAGATAGATACGTAATCAGTAAAATATAAAAAAGATCAGTTATTATGATGAAGCTATCAATTGAGGCTCTTATTCTTGGTATTCTGGAATGAAAAACAGCAAAATTTATTCCACTTTCACACGATCATAGAATTTTATCCCCATGAAATCTTAAATCCGACATCATTTTCACCTTCTCAAAATTTACATACGCACTTCTCATCTCCGTTCGTTTTCATCATTTTTTTTAATGGTATTTTAATTTGATCATTTTAAGATCATTTTAACTCAAAACTCTAAGTCACGATTGTCAGCAACATCTACGCATGTGAACAGTTGCACCTTAACTCGAGATTCTAATCGTAAAAGAGGAGAGTAAAGATTGACTGATTTATGTTTTTTAGGAGCATTTGTGTTAAAATGTTTAGCCTTATCTAAGAAAACGAGCATTTTCTTTTAAATATGACGTGATTTTCACTTACTTAAGCATTTCGCCTAGTGTCTGAAACTTAGTATCATTACACATACAGAAGGAAATAAAATACATGGAAACTTTATGTGAAAAAATGCGTGTTTTCAAAAGCAGTACGTCATTTTCCGTTTTGTGCCACTAAACCATAAACAAAAATTTTGAACTTTTACCAGAAAATGGCATGAATAAGGATGAATAAAACGCATTATTTCTTTCTTCTCTGTAATAATAAAAGCTATCTAATTACAACCATTTTGAAGAAATTTCATAAAATACTATTAAAATTAAAGTATAAAAATGGGGATATTTAAAAAAAAAAAAAACTGCTAGTGCAGGCAGATCTACAAATATCAGCTTTCAGTTAAAAAAAAAAAAAAAAAAAAAAAAAAAAAAAAAAAAAATGAGTAAAATTGGTTCAGCAGAATACCTAGGGCAGATGACTAAAAATCCGCCTTGTGTTTTAAATATTTATAGATTACATAAAATTATGAAAAATGAAATTAAGCAAATTATGTTATTTTGATAAAATTATAATATAATTTGATAAAATTATAGTAGAAATTATAGTAGAATTATAGTAGAATGATAAAAGTATAGTAGAATGTATAGTAGAATTTCAAAGCAGCAAGTGAAAATGACGCACATCTGTAAAACATATTTCTGTTTTAAGAATTAAATACATGCTCTTTTTATCAAATCACGTCATTTGTATCCGCTAAAGGATTCCAGTTTTACGATCCAGTCCTAAACAACATCTGTAGAAAAATATACATATAACGTCATTATCGGGGAATAATATACAAATCCAGAAAAAAGCAATAATAGCTCCATGTTTTATCAGAAATCATTCATGTATATTTTTTCAAAATTCGGAAAATGTTATTATACACGGAATAATAAAATTGCATTCATTCAGCTTTGTATCGTTTGTAAAGTAAATTTGCAATAAACTACAATTTATTAAATTGATAAATAAAAACGAAATAAAACCAAATTTCCCCCAATTAATTATAGACAATATTCTTGACATAGCACGCATTTTAATTTCAATTTTTTCAGTTTTTATGAGAAAATGGCAACAAAAAGATACAGTAATCTACTATTTTCCCTTTACTTTCAATAAATGGAGTACTTCAATTGCCACGATTACAAAATCTGTATTAAAAACTACAAAAAAAAAAATAATAATATCTGTAAAATTAATTGAGATACAGCTTTGAAACAAATTGCATTTAAAAGCACATTTTTTTGCCCTGTACGACGGTGTAAAAATTGAAAATGTGCGATGTTTAGAAGTTTAAAAATTTGCAGTAGCGAAAATTGCAAAACCGAAATTTAATTTCAAATTTCAAAGTGTTGCTATTCGCAAAATGACGTATGCGTTACGCACAGATATGTTTGTCCTTTATAATACAGATAGATAGATAGATACCCAGTCACGTGAAACCTAATTTCCAGCTTATGCCATATTTTACATGCAATGGGAGATCCTATTAAAATGGTTGATACGGCACTCGAAACAAATTATACCTAACTAAGGAGCTTTGTCCTCTACGAGCTATGCTCACCCTCCCACAGTCCATATTCCGCAAGCTCAAAAAATACACTAATTTGCTTTATTTTAAAAGTATTACTCGATTATGGAAGATTCATAGATATTATTACGATCAGTGGTGATCTTTTGTAATCGGGTTGCCATTTATTTTGCTTTGACTGGAAGATTTTTCAGTACACAACGCCGCATCCACTATTGTCGTTACAGCCATATGCCTTTTTCATGAATGATTAAATTTTTGATTAAATTGAAATTGATTTTCAGGATCAATAACGCATTTGTAAATCAGCTTGTATAAAACCTTTAAGCAAAAAATGTTGCTGAATCCCAATATTTTATAACTTAGGGGAGAAAAGTCTTTTTTAGACGCTATAAGAAAACCGTTTGAAATATATCTATTTAAATATAACGTAATTTTCATCATTAAATACTTTTTGCGCGTAATACGTTAATTATTTTAAAGTTTTCCTTTCTTTTTTAATAATCACGTGTAACTATATTTTTCAATCGAAAAGTGATTGGAAATATTATTATTTCGTTTTTTAAATTCTGGCAACAGTAGTTAAAAGTGGCTATTTCAAACTATGAATTAAGTCTATATTCAAATAATGAAATTTTAAATAAAAATTGGAAAATATTGGAAAAATAATAATTAAAATGATTGGACACTGCACACCTCAATCAAGTCAAGTGACATGCCTGAAAAAGATGGTTAAATAGCTTGGCATATTTTAGGTAGCTTTCATTACAAAAAGCTACCTATTGCAGCCGTTCGGAGGAAAGCGATTTCAAAAAATTTTGGTATATTTTTATCGATCATGACCCCCAGACCCCGAAACCACCCTCCGTTCAAAAGTTGATATATATATATATATATATATATCTGACCTTTGTCATACTGTAACTCTCGAATTTATGAACCGATTTGGATGTAATTCGGTGTGTACATAGTACATACCAATGTCTCGACCGAGTTCGTTGGCCAGCTTCATCCGCCATTTTGTTTCAAAATGGCGGCCATTTAAAATTTAAAAAAAAAAATTAAAATTTGAAATGCGGTATCAAAAAATTGAAAATGGAAAAATATTTTTTTCTTATGTATTTGACCTTTATACAAAGATTCCGAAGCAGTTTTTGTTTCGTCTATATATTAAAAAATGGCTGAGTTATAGCATTTTGAATTTCTAGCGTGGCTGACATTTTGAAACGTCCTGAATTTTGTCACGCGATAAAAGGCGTATTTATGAACCGGTTTGAATGTAACTTCGTTTGTACATAGTACATACCAATGTCTCGACCCAGTTCGTTGGCCAGCTTCATCCGCCATCTTGTTTAAAAATGGCAGCCATTTAAATTTTTAAGAAAACTTTAAATTTGAAATGTGGTGCCAAAAAATTGAAAATTGAAAAAATATTTTTTTCTTATGTATTTGATCTTTATACAAAGATTCGGGAGCAGGTTTTGTTTCGTCTATATCTTAAAAAATGGCTGAGTTATAGCACTTTGAATTTCTAGCATGGCTGACATTTTGAAACGTCCTGATATTTGTCACGTGATAACAGGCGTATTTATGAACCGATTTGGATGTACCTTGGTGTGTACATAGTACGTACAAATATCTCGACCGAGTTCGTTGGCCAGCTTCATCCGCCATTTTGTTTAAAAATGGCGGCCATTTAAAATTTTAAGAAAAATTTAAATTTGAAATGTGGTACCAAAAAATTGAAAAATGAAAAAATATTTTTTTCTTATGTGTTTGACCTCGATAAAAAGATTCGGGAGCAGTTTTTGTTTCGTCTATATCTTAGAAAATGGCTGAGTTATAGCATTTTGAATTTCTAGCGTGGCTGACATTTTGAAACGCCCTGATTTTTGTCACGCGATAACAAGCGTATTTATGAACCGATTTGGATGTACCTTGGTCTGTACATAGTACATACCAATGTCTCGACCGAGTTCGTTGGCCAACTTCATTCGCCATCTTGTTTCAAAAGGGTTGCCATTTAAAAAAAAATTAAATTTAAAATTTAAAATGAGGTATTAAAAAATTGGAAATGAAAAAGATTTTTTTATGTGTTTGGCCTTGATACAAAGATTCCGGAGCAGATTTTGTTTCTGAAAATTTGTTCTTTTGTTTATATCTTAAAAAATGGTCGAATTATAGCACTTTGAATTTCTAGTATGGCTAACATTTTGAAACGATCTGGTATTTGTCACGCGATAACACACGTATTCGCCTATTTCCATGTAAGAAGGCATGTGGATAGTATACATCAACATCTCAGCCAAATATAAGTTACTTTATATCAAAGCAGCTTGGGTAAAGCTGACTAATTTTGCAAAAATCTCATTCACAATGATTTAGTATTGATAAAAATTAGTATTGAATCTCCTATATTTGGTTTCCACTAAATTGAGCTTCGTGTGTTTGAATAATATAAGTTGGCTTTTTTAAAATAAGGAATTTGAAAGCTACCTCTTCCTCCCGGCACTGGCCGGAAGGACTTTTTTAATTCGGTAAAATATGTATCTTGATCGATTTAATCATCGGCGATATTTATATAAAATTGTATTTAATTAATATCTTATTTAGTGATCTAATGTTTTCCAAAATTTTTGTAGCGGAAAATAGTTTTGATGATCATTCTATAATAGTTAGATGTAATATCTTGTCTAAATAGATGCTATAAAATTCCGCAAAAAAATCACTTACTGTCATTAAACTAAAGTTATAACATGGCAAACGTGAAAAAAAAAGTACATTTAAAGGCATACAAATACCATTTAATAAACTTATTTCCATGTTTTGCATGCGCAATCGGTGACTTTTTAACGATGAATATTGATTTAAAAAAAAAAAAAAAAAAAAAAAAAAAAAAAAAAAAAAAAAAAACTTTCCGTAAAATACTTAAAAATAAATGTGGTAAAATAAAAATCACGAGATTTCAAGTATAATGAAAGCATGGGCTCTAATATATGTGAATGTGAATTATTTTATTCTATCGTTTTTTATTTTGCAAAGTATCTCTTCTTATATTCGCAGATCAATTTATTAAAAAACATTTTTATGCCTTTAATTGTACTTCTTCTCACTTTTAGCATGTTAAAGCTTTAGTTTAAATACATCGTAATTTACTCGATAGAAAAAAACATAAAAGAAAAAAAAAACAAGTGGGTAAGTGTGATCACAGATCGCACAGAGGGTTTCGTTTAATATTCCTTTCAAAGCACTTCATTCTTTTCCAAAATCTGTTAGTTCTATATTTCACAACCAGGGGGCGCACTCTATTTTAAACAAACCTCTATCCGAACGAAGCTCCTTTTTACAACCTATCCGTAAATATATTATTCGAGGGAGGCGGGCCCGTCGCACCCGAGATAAGTAGGCGCCCCCTGGTGGTAAATAGTGGAACTAAAATATGTCTATGGAGCATAATATGAAAGAGCGGTCAAAAGGGTGTCGGCAAAAGTTGGAAAGGTGCTCCCCGGTGAAAAGGGTGGAGGTTAGAAAAATTGCTTAAAATACACAAGTTAGAGCCCGGAGGGGTAAATAATATAAAACTTTTTTAAAATTTTATGATTTTTCGTGTGATCGAAAGTGTTCTGCTTTAAGTATGCAAAATTTCATGTCTTCAACTTAATTAGGGCCTGAGTTAGAAAAATTGCTTAAAATGCAGAAGTTAGAGACCGGAAGGGTAACTATAAGACTTTTTGAAATTTTTATGATTTGTCATGTGATCGCAAGTGTTCAGCTATAAGTGTGCAAATTTTCAATCTTCTAACTTAATTAGGGGGCTGATTTAGAAAAATTGCTTAAAATACACAAGTTAGAGACCAGAGATATTTAAGACTTTTTGAAATTTTTAGGATTTGTCGTGTGATCGCAAGTGTTTAGCTATAATTTTCAAAATTTCAAGTCTTCAAATTAATTAGGGGCTCAGTTAGAAAAAAAAAAAAAAAAGCTTAAAATACACAAGTTAGAGCCCAGAGGGTTAAATATAAGAGGATTTTTCGTTTGATATGAGGTGATCAGCTATAAGTATGCAAAATTTCAAGTCTCCAACATATATAGTTTCTGAGATCGGGCACTGTGACGAACAGACATCAGACAGACAGACAGGCATAGGAGCGAGACGAATAGGGTTTCGTCAGATGAACGAAACCCTAATAACCAAGAATAGGCATATTTGGAGACTTTTAAACCTACTGGATATTCATTCATCATCGTGTCCACTGCTAATTGTCTAAATCGCATCGATTTGTCGCTATAAAAAATTTCTTTGTGATAGCGTTTTAATAGTATCTACATTAAATTTTAAAATGTAACTTTACTAACATCGTTAACGCTTCACGTAAAGCTATATTGCACACCAAATTATTAAAGATTAACTAACTTTTTATTTCTCTCAGTCAGATATTCTGCTTAATTTTTCGTAATCGGAATTATTTAAATGATTTTTTTTTTATACGCTATAAAATGTAGTTGCTATAGGTAACTGACGAAAGAAAATAAAGGAAATATGTATCATGTCAAATAAGTAAAATGATAAAACAAAATGTTTTATATTATTGTAAAATATGTATAAAGTTCCGCCAAAATTCATACACCTAATTTAGAAAATCCGAGAAATATATTGACAAAATCCCAAAATAATAAAAATAATTTAAATAAAAAAATAGTTCAATTTAAAAATGTGTACCACATCTGATAACGCACTTCCAGCAATTATTGTTCATGGGCTTCAGAAGTTCTTTTTTTCTGTAGCCAAATTATTTTGTTTGTTTCCGTAAATGAACAATAAAATCTAAGTTTCGTGCAATACACCTCAGTGATGTATATAAAAATTTAAGCATGTTTAAAATAGTATAGTGTCACTAAAATGTACTGCAAACGATTTTTCCCTAAAGACTCTGTAACGCCCTTCTTTTGAGTAGCCCTATAAATATACGTAAATGCTACACTCTTCATTTTCAATACCAGACATGCCATGTTGATACCCAATAACAGCTATAGATTTCATGGCAATAGGTCTATATTTACGCGAGTTATAACACGGACAGATAGTTCAGACGTAAGACAGGCGGACAGACAAACAAATCGAATTCATAAACACTTTTGAACTTTGTTGGAAAGTGTTAAAATATCACCCTTTAGCAATTCACGCTCCTTCTCAGTAACGGTCACGAATTCTTTTTTATAGCCCTGTATATGGCCTTTAGAATTTATACACACCCCGTACTGTGCGAAAATGTATATAAACTTAAAACGCATATGGGAACGTCCATTCGTTACTCTTGTGATAATTAGAGCAAATTTTCATATATAATTCCAATTATTTTATTACAAAATATAAATAAGATAAAAATTGATATAACCAGCTAAATACCACTGTGTTCCATACACAAACATATATCTAATTTATAACAAAAAAAAAAAATTACTTATGTCTATATTAAATGACTCTTGTGACACTCTGGTCACAAGAGTAAAAAAAATTTTTTTTGATTATATAGACAAGGGAAATGCTTTTTGTTACAAATTATATATATATTAAATGAGTGGAGCACAATAGTATTTTACTGGTTATATCACTTTTTATCTTAATAATAGTAAAATAATTGCAAGTATTAGTAAAAAACCGCACGTATGGCCACAAGAGTAACAGCGGACGTTCCCATACCATCAATGAAAACGCCATATAAATTTCCTGATATTTGTAATCTAGTAACATCATTAAAATATGCCGCAAACGATTTTTATCATAGACCATGATATAAAAGAATACTTCTGAGTTTCCGTGTAGGCCTACTGTAAGTGTTAAACTTAGCATATTTGTTATTAAACATCTTCTACTGCACTTTAATAACGTGAATAATTTCATTATGTTTAAGATTGCGTAACACTATTAAAATGAACCGTAAATCATTTTTCTCCACAGACCATAATGTAACGGAATCCTTTTGAGTGTCCCTGTAAATGAAGGATAAATGCATCATTTTGAATGCCAAGGCAAACCTCAATAACGTACAGTGAATTACGTTTAACACAAAACTGAGGGGACCGAAAAAATGTTTCGTGTTAAAAGATTCTTAAAAAAAGAACAAAACTCACAAATATTTCCAACGCCATCAAATTTTATTTCGATTTCCTGTTAAACTACTAGTAAGTTACATCAACCATTAGGCTAAAAAGCAAGTAAACAGAATATTGTTTTGGGGGGGAAAATAAGATATCTTTTTTTCTGTATTTTTCAACATTCTGAGATCTAGCTCGTTTGAACCAAATAAGCTAAGGCTGTCTCTAAATGCTTTGCAGGTCTTAAACGTTTTCTCACGAGTTTAAACATACTGCACTCAAACATTAGCGTAATGGGATCCCTGTTTTTTATTATTGTTGATAATGTAGAATTGGCAGTGCAAAACTCTTTGCAGATTTCTGTTTTCTTCTTTCTTTTTCATCAACTGCGTAAAGCAGCTTCATCTTCCTTTGAAGCGAATTAGCAGTTTGTTATTGTACCGATTTATCAGCCATTGTGCTCATAAAGCATAAGCTAATTTACATAAAACACGAAGTTCTCTATTTCTCCCCCAAATTTCAGTGGTTTTAAAACAAAATTCACCAATTTCAACTTTAACTAGCTCGAAAGCGAATTTTTTTCGTGTTAAACGATTTTTGCTTCGTGTTAAAAGAACAAAAGTGTATTAAATTGCATCGTATACTGTCCGAACCGCTATATCATTTCGTGTTAACCGATTTTTCATGTTAAGCGTTTTCCTGTTAAACTTATTTCATTGTATATCATTTACATGTCAATCGGAGTATATTTACTCGAGTTAGAGTACAGACAGACTGACAAACCGAAATCAAAAACATTTTTCAACTATGTTGGAAAGTGTTAAACATTTGTATGCCTTTAAATGTACTTTTTCACTTTTAGCACTTTAAAACTTTAATTTAAATACATCCTAATCTACTTGATAGCTTTAACATATTAAAATCACCAGAAATACACATATTTGGAGAGCTTTAAATGAACTGGATAATCATTCATTGTCGTGTCCACTGCTAATTTCCTAAATCGCATCGATCTGGCGCTATAAAATATATTTTGTGATAGCCTTTTAATAGTACCTATATTCAATTTCACAAGAACTAAAAATAATGCGTACGGAATAGATTATGAAACACTTTCCAGTACATTAAGAATACTGTAACAAAACTACACACTGTACTAAGGTGAAAGAAGACGTCTAAATAAACAATTTGGAAAACGCATGACGCATTTAAAAACACGCTTTCTGCTATTACGATGAATAGTCGCTAAAATATACAATTTTTTTGTGCTGCCGTGTGTATGATTTACAAACATGTATGCATACTATATAGTAGGGTGGGCCGAAAAAAACTTTTTTTCGATTTTTGATGATGGGTAGTGCGGAAAAGTTACCACTGGTGCCACTAAGTTCATACAAAAAATTTGAGATTTTTCGGATTCCTTCATTTGCCGCAAATGGCTTGAAGTTTGTCTCAAATGCTGATATTTGAAATTTTTTAGCAAAATTTTAAAAGGTGTTTAATTTAAGTTATTTTATCTGAATTTGATTAAAATGTCATGTTTAGTGTACGAAATGTCTAAATAAGCTTTGGTTGTGTATTATTTAATAGTTATGTGCATTTTGAATTAGGTGACTTTTATAGCTTTTTTGCATATAAGTGAGCAAAAATTGCAGGAATTGTGAGAACAGGAAATAAGGATCTCGTCATCGATAAAGACTTGGTCAGGAGGCAGAGAAAGAAACTTGAAAAGAAGATACAGGCGGAGGAAGATCTTTGATGAAGAAAAATTACAATCATCTTTTTTGGTAGTAGAAACAATAAAACGACCTTCATAGAAAAAAAGATGACTAGCAGCACCATCTACAGAAAGACGAAACAATTACCATGTTGTCTGAACATGGTTCGGAATATTTGTGTCAATTGACGCCTCCTTCTGGTCACTGCGGAGAAATAAAAAATCTTTATATAATTTTCTAAGCCAGAATAAAGTCTGCTTTAGAAAAATTCAAGAAGAGAACTGCAAAATTTGATATGTATTCTTTATAAGAACGAGCTTCGAATCTGACAGCGACATCAACTGTCTAAACCAGATGATAGAACAACTTGACCCAAGACCTTTACCTCCTGAAAAGGAGCTAGATTAATGGAGTACTCAAATCTTCAGCCATTCGCATTTCTGATGTCCATGAAACAGGAATAGGCTATTAGAAATAGACACATGCATTTTCGCACGCCGTTAGTGATATGTGCTTCGTATTTCTCTCGACTGTGCCGCATGTTCCCTTTTTTCTATGGAGATCGTGTTATTATTTCTAATATAAAAAATATGGTTGTAATTTTTCATCCTCCAAGATATTCCTCCTCCTGTATCTTCTTTGCAAGTTTCTTTTTCTGCCTCTTGATCAAGACTTTATCGATGACGAGATCCTAATTCCTGGTTGTCACAATTCCTGCATCCTGAAGCACAGATGAAGCTCTTAACGCAATTTACGTATATGATACACCAGTTCTAAATCCGGAGAACACTGTGTGAGAAAGGGATATGGGTTTACGAGTGACTGCTTTTGAAGGCCCTGGTTCAAACTCTGATTCAGATGAACTGCCTACTTCAAAGTTCCCACTTTTTGAATCTACTGACAATAGCTGTATTTTAGAGCAGAAAAATAATTAACACACTATTTCGCAGTTACTTCCATCTCCTATTTACCCCCTTGTCCTCGTGATGACTGATTGCGTTTTGATTGGTTACTACTCCACATTCTCTTTTCTTTCCAGAGTTGCTGTCAAGACATGTTGTGGTCCGGCATTCAAATAAGTGAATCTGGACGCATTGAAAAACCGAAGGAAGAGCGAGGAGCATAATAAAGGCAAAAGAGAGAAACCGACGAACGAACCAAACAATACTTACAATTTTTGCTCAGTTATACGCGAAAAAGCTATAAAAATCATCTAATTAAAAATAAACATAACTAATAAATAATAGATAAGCAGAGCTTATTTAAACATCTCGTACAATAAACATGACATTTCAAGTAAATTCAGCGAAAATAAATTTAATTTATCATTTTTAAAATTTTTGCTAAAAAAGTTCAAAAATCAGCATTTGAGCAAAACTTCAAGCCATTTGCGGCAAATGAATTATTTGTCCGAAAAATCTCAATTTTTTTAGTAAACTTAGTGCCACCAGTGGCAACTTTTCCGCACTGACCACCATCAAAAATTGAAAAAATGTTTTTTTCGGCCTACCCTACTACATAGTATGCTAAACTTTAATTAAGTTTAACCCATAGAGCTGTTGAAAATTTCCACTCACCAATTTCCGCCAATAAAGAAATGTTTTTGAGAACTTCTGCGCGGGTCTGTATATGATCTATAGATCTTATTCAGACATAATAATATTTAAAAAAAATAGTTAAATTTAAAAAAGCATACCACAAATGAAACCGCACTTCCAGCAATTATTATTCATGCTCTTCACTAGTTCAATTATTTCGCATTTTCTTCTATAGCCAAATTCTTTTCTGTGTCCCTGTAAATAAACTATATGTTCTATACACGCCATATTCTACAGTAAGAACCTTCTAGTACATGTCAGTGGTGTACATCAAACTCAATATGTTTAAAATATTGTAATATCATTAAAATACACGGAAAACGATTTTCCCCGATAGACAGTAATGTAACAGAAGTCTTTTGAGCGGCTCTGTAAATAAAACGAAAATGCTACACACTTCATTTGCAATAGTGATTATCAATAACATACATCAATTTCATGGCGATCGGTCAATATTTACGCGAGTTAGAGCACAGACAGACAGACGAACAGACAAACCGAATTCATAAACACTTTTCAATTGTGTTGGAAATCATTAAAAACGTAATGTTATTAACATAGTTTATATTTGACGCAAATCTATATTAAAGACAAGATTATTAAAGATTAACTAATCTTTTATTTCCCCCTGCCGGACTTTCTGCTTAATTTTTCGTTTTTCGATTATTTAAATTATTTAATTTTTATCGGTTGTGAAATGCTGTCGCCGGGTAGTTGTCGATAGAAAAAGTAAAAAAAATGAAATATTTATCATGTCAAATAAGTAAATTCATAAAACAAAATGTTTTATATTATTGGAAAATAAGTATAAAGTTCCAACAAAATTCATACACCTAATTTAAAAAAGAAGACAAATATATTGACAAAATCCGAAAATAACAGAAATAATTTAAATCCCTTGTTTTAAAATTCCATCATCCGTAATTTATAATTTAAATACATTAATCAAATGGGCCGTTTTCTTTCAATAAATGGAAATTTGCAAATCGCCTGAACTGCGATAGAAAAGCATTATGGCTCAAATAAAATGTTCTATATATTGCGAACGAATGAACCAAATTTAACCAAAAACTATACAGCTACATCCGCGGACCTCACTAGCATGCCTCTTTAATTCCAAGCTAATCGGACGCTTTTTACGGAAGTTATCGTTGAACAAACAGACTAACAAACAAATAGAAACCAAAAACTTTTCTGGTCTCCACAGTACTCCTTCACTGACGTTTCGGGAATTATTGCTATAAATTTGTTTTCAAATGTTTTTATTAACTTTACTTCTTACTGCAAAGTTTATATTATTGTCTGGTAGTATATGGATGTGGGGATCCTGAAAGTAACTGTAAACGTAACTAAGAAATATTTAGAATACTCCAAAGAATAGAAGATTTTTAGAACTAAAAAATTATACACATTATATGTGAAAGAATTTGCATGCTATTTTTCACACATTTTAATCTCTATATTATAAATTTTTTTATGATACGTACAATTAAAAAAATATATATTAGTCAAATATTGCAGGCAGAAACGTTGGGCCCCGCTAATTGATTTGCCAGTGCCCTGCACGACATTGAACCGGCAATGCTGATTACCACAGAACTTTTAGAAAAGAAAGGACAGGGAATTATTTATGATTTTTTTGTCACGGATAGTTGAAATTCGAATAAAAATGCATCCTTAGGTAGAAAAACGGAAGCACAAGCGTCAGGGAAACTCTGAGTATTTACCAACGCACGATTGAGTAAAAGCAAAATATTGAATAATAATAGTCAATTAAATTTAAAAAATCAAAAAACTCGACTGCGTAGAAAGTGAAATAATTAATTATTTCTCATCAATGTGAAACTATTTTTTATACTACTTACCTATTTTTTTTTATAAACTTGTATTGATGACTTTTAAGTTGTGTTTAATTGTTAGTTTTCATCTATAAACACTGTTTTGATGAGGCCTATAAATATGTCTATGAAGGTTAGAGTTGCAGTAAAGCTAGAGATCCCACCTACAGAACTTAAAGGTTGTGTAATATTTAAACGGAGCTTCTGACTGTTAAACAGCCAATGAAACATCATCTTCATTTTGAAAGACCTATCCAATGATATGCCACTCAATAGGGGGCGTAAAAATTGTTTTCGTCTCTACTGCCATTTTGTATTTTACGGCCGCCATTTTAAATTTATAATAAAAAAACCAGTCTATAACCATCGGACGGTTAAGACGAATTGATAGAGACCTCATTCATTAAAATCCATCCAGCCGTTGCGATGTTTCGAGGGTATAAAGAAATCCACATACTCAGTTACGCATGAAACACATAACCATTCTTGGCAGTCGGGTAAAAAGATACTTGCTAAGATAACCACTATTGACTTTATTACTTTAAAATATCCATTAAAAATTAAATTTGATAATCATTCATTTACTTTTAAATAATTATTTCACAGTTATGAAATTTAATTGAGTAGACATTTTATAATAAATTGTGTGGTGCTGAATTTCTTTTTCTATGCAAGTTCTATATATCTGGATTGATAAAATATGCAAGAACTAATAAAAAAAAAAATTCCGCAATAACAAGCTACAATTATTGAAAGTATTAGGGGGCTCTGTCATCACCAGCCCCCAAATAATCTGACGAGAACAGAAACAGGATTAAATAAGAGTTAAAAATACAATATAGTTTTAAAATGATAACGATAAAAGAAAATATTCACTATAAGTAATTAAATATACGATGTTTTAAAAATACAGTACAAACACAGTACGAATGTAGAATGAAATGTAAAATTCCATTTTAAAAAATATACATCAGATTTTAGACGATAAATGAAAAATTTTCAGCAGCATTTAGGGGCTCCTGAAAATCGGTGGCCCTGGGCCCGTGCCCCGAATGCCCTGTCGTAAATCAGGCTCTGACCATATGCAAACAAGTGGCTGTCTTTTTCCTCCGATTAATTATGTTTTTGTGTTTTTACGCGTTTTTTCCCCTTTAAGGTGAAAAGTAAAGATCACTTTTCTATTGTTATTTTACTCCAATAACTTTTATTTAATTTTTCTTTATTAATAAATTATTAAAAAATATTTAATAATTTTTCATTTTAAAATGCTAGCCGAATTAATGTATCGTAGTATTTTAGAATAATTCTAGAACAATATAAATGTTGTGAAATAACATATATTTTAGAATAATAAATAATATAGACTTCTAAATGTAGATAAGTTTAGAGCTCTATATTAAACTGATCACTACATTTACATTTTAAATAGTTTTCATATGCAATATCATATGAGTCATATTCTCTTAAAAATATCTCCTATAATTTACATTTCAAATTTGAAGCTAGCACAAATTAAGACAAAATAACATAAAGCGTGACAGTTAGAGGGAATCTTTATCCATTAAAACTATTCTTCAGGACTTAACATAATGGATCGTCAAAATTTAAAAATTTGAAATCATGATGAAATTTTACCGAAACACTTTTTAGGTTTTAATTAAATTTTCAATTAATCTAAATGTTTCCTACTAAATTTAGTTAAGTAGAATTTGTAGCGATTTTCCGTAGAATAAAGTGCTGTTGATGGTGAGATTATTTTATACAAAAATATTTTAATGTACATTTTTTTTTGCCCTATTTAGTAAATTTCTATTGGTTTAAAAACACGTATTATTATTATTTGCAAATGATATATTTTATATATTATATATATTATATGTATTATACACTACGATTATATTGAATGATATATTATGATTGTTCACATTCCTCGAATTACTCGTGTAAAATCAAAATCAGACAAAACAATGTAAAAAAAAATATGTATATTAAAATATTTGTTTAACTGAAATAATTTCATCATCAATAGCACATCATTCTACGGAAAATATCTATATATTTTCCTTAATTAAATTTAATTGTGGAAATTTAGATTCATTGAAAATTTAATTAAAATTAGAAAAGAGTTTCTGTAAAATCTCATCATGATTTCAAATTACTGACGGTCTTTCATCTACGATGTTTAGTCCTGAAAAATGGTTTTAACGAATAGACTACCTTAGAGAAGGTTTCTCACGGAGGAAAGTTTCAAGCTTTATATTATTAGCCCCAGTACGGTATGCTATTTCTTTCTCCCAGCTTATTTTGATTCGTCTTCAAAAAATAATGTTATCTTACAGAAGCCAACCGCAAAACAAGGCAGTACGATTAAATACTCTATAGCAATTTTTTAAACTTCTAAGCATGGCACATTTTCGATTTTTATAACGTCGTATTGGGAGAAAAAAGTACTTTTAAATGCAATTTGTTTGAAAACTGCATCTCCATTTATTTTTGAAATATTAATTTTTTTTATAGTTTTTGAAGCCATTTGCTTAATATTGACAGCGGAAGTACTCCATTTCTGTAGAAAATAAAAGAAAAAGAGTTGTAAAATATCTACCCTATATTTAAGTATTGCGCGGCAGCGCAATACTTATTTATTTCCAGTGTCACTTCTCAATGTTAATTTAACATAGAAAAGACTATAGAGATCTTAACTTTTTCATTTTTTCTTCCCACCTTTCTGTCCCTGATGCCAGTCATTTTTAATTCTTTGCTAATTCTAATAATATTATAAATTCAAAGTGTAAAAACATTTGCCAGACGTCAGGATCAAAACGGATCATAAAATGCCTTTGCATATAGGTGGATTATAATCTAGAGAGTAACATGGGCTAATTTTTATTTACGTTATTCAAATATTTTTCTTAATAATTCCAAATTTCGCTTTTTTCATTGAGAATCAACGGACATTTTCTAATAAAATTTAACATTTTACCTTCATTGTTGTAAATAATTCAAAAGCCGTAATAATAATTTGCCTATTTTTAGTTGAATGATTTTCACGTGAAACATGAAAATGAAGAAAATGAAATAGTTTTTTTTTTGTTGTTTTTTTTTTTGTTGTTTTTTTTTTTTTTAAGAATTAAAAAGAAGATGAATATGACGTCATAGTGGACAAAATGACATTTTCAAGCAGATTTTTTAAGTTCAGATTGTAATTTTTTGACCAAACTACAACAATCTGCATTGCTGCACTGATGAAACATTTTGAATTATAACATAGGTATATTCTGATGCGATATCGCACAAATCAAAGCCTGATTATGATACCCTCCATTAATTTTGAAATGTGTTTGTCTGAATGCAGTAGTTATAAAAAACTTGACATATTAAACAAACATCTAATTCGCAGAACAAATTAAAAAAACAAAATTTATTTCCCAAGAAGGGGCAGATATTAAGATATTTCATTCAATTCGTTCTACGTTTAATGTTCAATTTTTGTAACAAATAAGCTAAACCAATTGAACATTAAAAAATAAAAATGAAATTCATACAATATAATGCTTTAAACACCTATATACTTAGATTTCGTTCAAATGAAATTGAAATAAATCTTGGACTTTTTCCATTTTTAAGTTTTAAAATTTGTACTGCAGATTTTGCATTATGTTTATGACGATTGTACATAATATGATAAGGTACATTCAAAATACAAAACTTTAAAAAAAGTATCCCCAAATATATCTGTCCCTTCTCGGGCTTAAAAATGTAGGAAATAAATTTTGTTTTTTTAATTTGTTCTTCAAATTATGTTTTTGTTTAATATATATATATATATATATATAAATCCTAATGAAACGAATTTATGAAACGAATATATGAAACGGCTGAAATATAACGATTCTTCGAATCGATTGATTAAACAACTGATTATGTTTCACGGCGATTTCAATACTTTGCGATGAAATTAACACCAAAAATCAATATTGATCCGCAGATTTCAAAACTGATATTAGAATTTTTAAATTCGAATTAGTTTTCGAAATATAAATTTTTTTCTAATTGTATATACATTTTTCTAATGATGACAACTCAAATTTTAATCAAACAGATATTTTTTTCAGATTTTAGAAAATGTTACTATTTTAAACTAATTTGGCGAGAAGGTTGGCCTCCCTTAAATGTATGCTAAGAAATGTATCATGTTACTTTTATTCATAATTCAATTTGTATTTCATTATCATTTTCTTTAATACAAACAGAAACATTTAAAATAAATGGCTTTCACTTCTTTATTTTTTTTTTAAACGAAATGAGAAAAGAAAAATATTAGGCAGAGATGTCATGTACGCACCGGGGTACCTAATTTTCGTCAAAATGACATTATTTTGGTTGACATGGTAACCCGGCTATTGTTGTTTATTTAATAATAAGTGTTTACTTACTACATTGTCTTTTTTTTTAAATTACATAAATTGTTTTGTTCTATAGTTAATTATTTTTTTGGTTATTTTCCTTTAAAAATAAAAAATAATAGAAAATAATTAAAAAATACGGTGCTACTTAGTTATTCCATCGACCCATTTTGACAAATTATATAATTCGCCAAACCACTCGCCAAATTATACAAATTGACATAATTTTTATTTTAAATAACGAAAGAACAACAAAAATAGTATAACATTAATAAATATACAAATAAAACGTCGAAATAAAAATCACTTGATGACGTAAAGACGTGTAACTTGCTTAAAGTCAAGTGAATGTGACATTTATCAACCATTATTGGCATTTAATCTTATAGTTTGGTGATAGATTCTTGTTCGACGGGATAACTAAGTAGTACCAAAAATACATATGTAACTGGTATTCGAAAACTAGGATTTCGCCAAATTTTCGTTAAAAAAATCACGCCAAACCGGGTGCGTATATGGTATTTGGCCAAATGTTAAATGATGTAACAAACGATAACATTTAATTTCAACTTCAAAGCAATGTTTTAATTTACCATTCGAAAAAAAAAAAAATGCTAACTGGCGAGTTGAAAAATAGTTATTGGCGAGATCTGCAGCCGGCTAGCGTAACAGTACCAAGAATTATTTGCGACAGAATATTCGAAATGGAAAACTTTCGGCAGAGATGCCACATATGGTCCCATATTGGCGCTATTTTTTTCTGACGCCAATGTCATATACGCAACTGGCGCCATAGTATCGTTATTTTGCTTGATTTGATAAGCCGGATGTTGTTGTTTATGCTGTTGATGTTTTCCCCAAATTGGCGTCGGAAAAAAATCGCGCCAACATGGGGCCGTATATGATATCTGGGCCAAACTTTCATATGAAAAGCGAAGGGATCAGAGCGTATTTATTTATGGCACTTTCATGACTTGGACTATTATAACATAGATGAAATGATGGCGATAGAATAATATTTGGCGACTTATCACCTGTACCTGGCTAATACTAAAGTACCAAAATGACACCAGGAATATAAAAAGCGAAGTGGTTCGCCCGGAACTCTTGATGATAGTCACATGACTTAGGCTATTGTTATAGAAATTGTTTTAAAATACCGGGAGACAAAGACTCTGTACACTTAATTCCTTTTATTTTTAGCTTATTTTCAAACGTTTAACTAATCATCTTTAATCAAACACGAAAACAGCCATTGGATGTCTTAACAGCAACTGATTCGGCTTTAAATTTTTGAAATCAAAGGAAATTGAATGGAAACCCGTTTACAGGGAGATCTGCACAGCTTTTTTCAGTATAATTCAATCTTCTATAATATTTTTTAAACCGATCAGATTAGCGTGTTTTTAGATTCTGCGGTGTCTGAACGGGGGTTGGCGAGCGTAGCTTGCAGGGGGCAGAGTCCCCTAGTTAATTATATAATTTTGTTCCCATATTTTCATAACAACCGAAAGAAAATGTAATTATAATGCGTGCTATTTTGAAAAAAATATATATAAACGAATGATTTCTGTCAAAACAATGGAGCTATTATAAACTATATTTAATTTTAATTATCTATGAGTCATGAGATAGCCCTTTTTTTGTCGATTTTCTTGAATGACGGCATTTTTTTTGCTGTTTTTGTGCATTATTTCGCGATAATGATGTCTATGCATGCTTTACTGTACATGTTTAAGAGTAGATCGTAAATGTAGAATTCTTAAGCGGATGCGAATGACGTTATTTTACATAAAATAAAAAATTTGCTTTAAGTCTTAAAATTGAAATGTGTTTTGTACTGCAGTAGAGTCCCGATTAACCGAGTTACTTTCTTCTGATGGACTGGTGGCGTCTATTATTACGAAACAGCCATTATAAATGAAGCGTTAGGGGAAGATGAAAGAGCAGCCGTAAAAAGTTAGAACTCTGATTTTCTGGTCAGAAGGGGGGGAAAAATGGCCATTTTATTCCCCATTCTGACCAGAAAATCAGAGTCTAACTTTTACGGCTGCTCTTTCATCTTCACCTAACGCTTCATTTATAATGGCTGTTTCGTAATAATAGAATTCATCAGTCCATCAGAAGAAAATAAAGTAATGGAAATGACGAGGGCGACACTAAATTCTGAAAAAGCTGAATTCTGTTCTCTAGTCCTGTTTAAATTTTTTGTTACTTTTCGCATAAGTAATGAAAATAAAAAAATACATTTTGAAGGGGTCTGATCCATAAAATATTACATGTTAAAAATATCTAAAAAGCAAATGTATTGACCAATTTAATATAGACTTCTAAACGTATCTGCATTTAGAGCTCTATATTTTCTCTCTGTGTTCATGTGTGCATGTCCTTTATACAAATCTTTAATTTTTGACCGATTTGCACGAAACTCGATATATACGCTTTAGAACGTGGAAAAGATCACTGTCTACTTTAAAAAATTATCAGACCACTATTTATCCCTTTTTTCTAACACTTCCATAATTTAACATTATAGAAATATCTCTTTTTAAATCTTTTTTAATTCAAACGTTTCTTTCCTGTTGCCAAACCCTAAAAAATGACACAATAATGTGAAAAAAATAAGGATAACGCGTATATTTTACGTACGGATAAAAATAAAAGGTTAAATACATTGGACATTTCTTCAAATACAAAATTTTAATTAACGATACTTTCAGAAAATTACTGCGCATTCAAGTTCCATAAGTCTTGCATGCAATACAAATAATCTGTAACAGACCATCTGCTTGAAAATCGTCTGCCCACAAAAATAAATAAATAAATAAATATGAGAAGACTCGGGAAATAGTTCACTGTTTTTAGAACATCACAACGTCTACAACACTTTAAGATAAGGAAATGACCATTTTAGGATACACGGGTATTAATGGAACGTAATGAAATGTAAGTCTTATTTAATTTAAATATTTTATTCCAGGTTTGTATATTATGAGTTAAATAGTTTTATGTTATATTTGTAAGAGATTGATCTTTAACTGTCAGAAGCGATATTTTCCAATTCGATAACTGTAAAGAAAAATATCTTAATTTGCCATCGCTTGAAAAAAAAAAAAAAACTGCGCAAAGATTGATTCATGCCTACATTCATACTGCAATTAATATAAACATTAATTTACTTTTACTTGAGATTGAAAATGTATGGAACGACAATGATTTGGAATTATTTTATCGGCTTCTTACTATTTTTTTTATTACTAACACTTATAGTTATTATTAATTTGGGGTTAAATATGATGTTCGATTATCATGAGATTACGAAACTGTTTCAGATTAGAAATTAACATTATACTGGGAAAATGTATTTTTACATATTACAGTAGTAAAAAATTTGAAAGAATTTTCTTTTAGTGCTAATAATATTTTAAATTATCTTTTAAAATCCTAAATCTTCAAACCAATGTTTTCAGATTTAACATTTACCAAAATTATAAAATAATAGGAATTTCTTATACCATATGGAAATATTTTTGAGATATTGTTAAATCTAATAATGCATTTAATTTATCTATTGTAGTTTGCTGTTGTTTAATAGTACAATTATAAATACTAATTATTATTTTTAGTATTTTTCAAATTGGTATATTTATTTTTTTAAATTGTATGTAAGCATTTTTTCTGTTTGTGATTTTAATCAAACATTTAATTATAGACATTCTGAATCGGTTATTAAATTTTCTTCTATTGTAAATTCATTTTCTACGTTTATGATACGCGTAATTATTGACACTAAAAAGTAAAATATGATATTTAAGCATTGAAAAAAAGTGTTTTTCATGCCTAATAGGAAGTTATAGATTAAACCGCTTTAGTATATATTTTTTAAAAGTTCATATAATACAGGATACATAATATAGGACAGAAGTTGAAAAGTGCTTATGACTTCGGTTTGTCTCTCCGTCTGTCCGTCTAGCAGTCTGTCCGCACTCTAACTCTCGAAAATATACTCGGATTACCCTGAAATTTTTGGATGTTATTGACGTTTACCATAGCACGGTACCTATTTGTAATGAAGTTTGTAGCATGCTTTGTTCATTTACAGGGACAGCCAAAAGTTTTCCGTTACATTACGGCCTATGGGAAAAAATCGTTTCAAATGATTTTTAATGATTTTACGCACGCTTTCAAACAGAATAAAATTTATATGCATTTATGAAGTGCACTAAAATATGCATTCTGTTGACTATGCGATGCAAAGAATAGTTATTTTTCATTTACAGGGCTAAAAAAGGAATTCAAATACATAATGATATAGGGGTCGGTCGGAGGGAATTGTTTGAGGCATACTTTAATTATGTTAATCTATTTCATATATAATGAAATTGATATATGTCGCTGAGGTTTACATACTGTAAAATATTTCATGTATAATACGAATAATACGTATATAGCATTTACAGGGACACACAAAATATTTCAGATACTATATTGTATCCGAAGTACTGTTCATTAGCGATGGTTGCTGGAAATGTATTTTTAATTATGATATGCGCTTTTATGATTAACTATATTTATGCATAGTATATGGTGTACATAAATGCTATAATTCCGATACAAGGCTACACAAAAGTATTCGTAAGGATTACTGGGTATGGGCGCAAATTGCTTAAAGGTGGTTTTTAAATGAGTTACGCTTTTTTTCGCTGAACTGCATTTAATTTACCAAGAAATGTTTGTAGAATATAGATAAAATGATGTACAGGGTCACGTAAAGAATTGGATACATGGCCGTCTACATATTATAATTTCTGGAAATGTGATTTCAGCAGTTTTAAGAGTGTCTTAGTTTGAATTAAATTTTAACTAAATAATGGCGTGTAATAATGAATCTAGGTAAACTACAGGGTTGTACAAAAGTATTCAAGTATGTTTCCATACATTAGTATAAATTGCTGAAAAAGAATTTCAACCTGTTAGGCGTTTTCTTGCTAAACTAAGCTTTCCCATTATATAGTATATATACACTTAAAAAAAATGGGTACTCAAAATTGAGTAAAAAGTACTCAATTTTAAATGCGTCACATACTCAAAATAGCTCCAATCCAAATGTACTCAAAGTTGAGAAACACATGTACTCATTTTTTATTCCATGGTTGTGATCAAATATGAATCGTTATGTACTGCCCCCCCCCCCCAAAAAAAAAAAACAAAAAAAAAACAACTTAAAATTTAAAGTAAAAATGTACTGACATTTATTTCCCGCTCAAAGTTCTTAACAAGAAATGTTTAATTGATTATTTATTAAGAAAAATAGCAAAATTTATAACAAGAGCATTATTTCCAAGCACTGTTAACTTATTTTTAAAATGCTGTGCATAGTTTAATATTTACATTAATAAACATCATTTATGCCGCCATAAATGAAATGAACCATCACAGGGTACAAAACTATTCGTTTGTTTGGGTTTGATAACATGTGATGTTTCAAAATAGAGAAAGCATAGGTTCATTTTTGATCCAAAAATATTCAATTCGATATGAGTACGTAGGTTTACTAATTTTTGAGTACTTCATTTTTTTCAGTGTATCAACCTACAGATCAAATACAGGGCTGTTCAAAAGAATTGAAAAACATATTTGGTTATGGACGGTAACTGCTGAAATCAGTTTTTCAAATGTTTTATGCGTTTTCTAAAATGTTTACTTAGTTATCTTATTTACGTCATTTCCCTAAATTACGATGTCTTGTTAAAGCATTCAGAAAGTGTTGGAAAGTATTTATAATCTATGCTTAACGCATGATTTTTCTTACTCGTTTTTTTTTTCTATTTCCCAGATCAGTCTTTTCCTATAAAACATACCAAATCTATTTAGCCCATATTCACAAAATACAATATACACGGGAATAAAAAATTTAAATAAATATCGCTTATCATGCCGCTCTATAAATAATAGTTGTATTAATATCCGTTAGTCTACATGTTCGTATTTAATAAAGCAATGACAAATCACAACAAATTAAAAACCTTACACATTCTAAATATCAAGCTTGAACTCAATATCAAGCATAAAACTTAATGAAAAAATATGTCAGTTGATAAGCATTGTTTTTTAAGTGGAAAAATTTAAAATGTTTTAGAAGAATAAGACCCCAAAATAGCGATATTTTGCTGAAAAGTGCGGTAAAAAGATAAGATTTTATATTTACAGCAAATGTTTATTTCAAAATTCATCGCTCTATTAATACTTAGAAATTTTTCCAGAGAGAATCATTCGCCTTATATACAATATTTCAAATGAAAATCAAATATCAAATTAATTGCTTAAAAGGCACAAAGGCCAACATAGTGAAAAAGATTCCATGCCGGGACTCGAACCCAGGCCATCAGTATAGCACACTGACATTCTACCGACTAAACCACATGGAACGACGCCCAGCCTGTAAAATTTCTCACTATTACATGTTGCGCAGCACAAGATGGAATATTTATCGTGAGCCACCGACATGGGGTAAATACGAAACTTAATTAAATCCAGCATCGATTGAAACTATATTAATAATTGGAAATTTTTCCAGGGAGAAATATTCGCCTTGCATACAACATTTCAAATTAAAATTGCCTTTTAAGCAATTAATTTGAAATTAGATTTTCATTTGAAATATTGTATGCAAGGCGAATGGTTCTCTCTGGAAAAATTTCCAAGTATTAATATAATTTCAATCGATGCTGGATTTAATTAAGTTTCGTGTTTGCATCATGTTGGTGGCTCACGCTAAATATTCCATCTTGTGCTGCGTTTGTAGCCTTGCCAACATGTAATAGTGAGAAATTTTCCAGCCTGGGTATCGTTCCATGTGATTTAGTCGGCAGAATGTCAGTGCGCTGTACTGATGGCCCGGGTTCGAGTCACAGCATGGAATCTTTTTCACTATTTCCGTCTTTTAAGCAATTAATTTGAAATTTGATTTTCATTTGAAATCACAGTGTTTATGACAAGTTCGTCACAAATGACACATATTTCACAAATAGGTCACAGTGTGGCTTCAAAGCATTGTCGCTTTCGTCACAGGTTCGTCACAAAGTTAATGCCAAAATAGTCACAAATGACACACTCTTCACAAATTTGTCATACCGTGACTGCACAGAGTGGTCACAGTGTGACGTCACAAACGACCTCTAAAACGGCCATAACGACCTCGCATTCTAGTCACTATGACGTCACATCGACGGTCACAAAATCACAGTGTGACTTCACAATGACGTCGCTGTGACGTCACCATGTCTTACTGGTATAGCCCAGATGGTCTATGGACAAAACATACGTTTACCTGGAGAATTTTTCCATGAAAGTACAACTCCTACACCACCTGATTATTTTGCCAAACAACTTCAAAAAGTGATGGAAGAAGTCGGACCAAGAACTGTGTCAAAAAAGTATGTACAAAAAATATTTGTTCCTAAAGAGTTAAAAACTACGTCGCATGTATTTGTTCGCAAAGACAGAGTTAAAAAGCAACTGGAACCCCCATACGAAGGTCCATTTCCAGTCGTTGATAGAAACGAAAATTATTTCATGCTCAAAATCAAAGACAAAACTGTAACTGTTTCTATTGATAAGTTAAATCCTGCATACTTCTTGCAAACACCAGACTTTGCTACAAAGCTACCAACACAGAAAATACAACCTGCAAAAGCACCAAATGACTCACATATTCAAGACCAAAAACTTCCTGAAAAACAGTCACGTTCGAGACGAACGATTAAACTTCCTGTGAGATTTCGAGATTAGCACATACATAATTTTTTTAAGTATTTTTTTAAATTTTAGTGTATTGTTATTTTTGTAATTAACATTTTTTTTTTGTATATATTGTAACGTAACTTCGTTACTGGAAGGAGAGTACTGTTGTGGCTTACATTTATTTAGTTTTGTTGAGTTGGCAACAGCTCAAAAGTTTCAGTTTTTGTTTTGTAAAAAATAAAAGATGTTCGACGAAAAAATAAGTAGAAGTTGTGAATCATTTTAAATATATTTAATCGTAAGATTTATAATATCTGAAAATACGAATATAGTTTAAACTTTGATGTAAAAAGCAGCGCCCCAACAAACTATCTTAAGCATTATTGTAGGTTAGTATTTTGTAATCGAGTTGCATGCCAGTTATTCGCTTAAAACATGTCTTTCTTTATTTTTATAAACAAATGTGCATGTCATAATAGGTGTGAGGCGCACTCAATAAAATACGAATACGCCAACTAGCGCATTGCCCGATTACTGAAGACTAACCCGTTAGTACATAGAGATAAAAATAGTTCTGCTTTTTTCATTCAGGTAATAAGACTAATCTTTCATGATTGGGTTCACATGATTATATAACTTTCCCCTATAATTTTATGACTAAGCAACGTAAAACAATATGTTAAGCAGTAAAATCTTCCCAGAAAAACTAATAGTGAAAGTAATATGGAAATCCGTTCTGAAGAATTCAAGTTATATTCACCCGGAACAAAATTCCCATTTGCATTTTATATACTTATTAGATTATTTTGAGTAGTTTAATTTGATATCTATTAAATTCGTGTTTTATTTTATTTTATTTTTGGCGTTTTAATTTCGTTTGCCGATTTTGTTATTGAATATTACTCGAAAACAAACTAATTCTGAACTATTTACAATGTTTTTGAACAATTGAGTTAATGTTTTGTAATTGGGTTGCAAGCATATTTAAAAAATATTCATGCTTGAAAATTACTTTAAAATCTATGAAAAATCTGTAAATTGTGATAAGCATTACAAACAATATTACTGAAAGTAATTTTGTTTTTTATAAAACGTTGGAACAATCGAATGTGCGTTGTTTAGAGGTTAGATTGCAGTAAAAGGGAAATTTATTGTTGTGTTACGTTATTACCACCGAAAATATGATACCAGCGTCACTCATAGACATATCTTTTCTTTATACTATTGCGTTAAGAGTAAACGGGTTCATCTTTCGTAATCGGGTTGCACGCACCTTTTAAAATATCCATGCTTAAAAATACTTTAAAATCCATTAAAATCAGAAAATTGAGATGCAATTTTCAACCAAATTTCATTTGAAAGAACTTTTTTTCTATTCGGCATTCTAAAAAATGAAATTATGTGATGTCTAGAAGTCAGAAAAATTGCAGTAAAGGCGCAATGTATGGGCACTGACATAGTGTGTTTACTTTAAATGTAGATATGTGCCATACAAACGAGAATTTTACAAAATGCTGCGCGATTTGGTGGATTTTTTTTTTCGTATTGTCAGGAAAATCATATATTTTTCTCTTACATCCGCCAAAGGAAACGCGCATTCTGTTATTAAAGCTCAAGGATTTTACTGTGGTTGCGCGATAATAACGTCATGTTTTCTGATTGTCTTTTTAAAGATTTGGGGATTGGAATGCACAAATTTCAGTTATTGTGATAGCGGTATTATTTCGTTTTAATTCATTTTACCTGGAAGGCCCCTTATAATTGACACGGGCGAAGCCGGGTAATTCTGCTAGTAGCCTATAAAATTTTGAAGTAAATGAAATGCTAATTTCCATAGAATTATACGAACGTTTCAATTACGTGTCATCTTGCTATGAACAGCCAGCTTAGAAAGAATGAGTAAGAATGAACACATCATTGGAAATGTTCATGCCAGGAGCTTCATCTCAGTAGAGATGGGATGAAAGGTTAGTAATGTGAATTTTCTAATATTCACCTCGCAGTAAACTATCGCCATTTTATGAATAGAAATGTGCTTATATTATTAAGCATACTATCATTTTCTCCTTCAACGCGTTCTTACGTACTAGGATTAAGGCATCAAACATTAAAAACTTATAAACGTTATAATATGTTAGTAATACAATACCTCGTTGAAATATTCTTAAAACTTTATTGAATCCGCAATACTAGTTAACTAGTTTTTATGCTGATTGAAAAAAAAAAAAAAATTAGAAAGATATGTACGAATTTCAGTTTATAACTTCCATGGTGATCATATGCAAGCAATGTTGTGGTGTAATTTTCTAAAAACTTTATTGATTCCGAAACAAACATGAGTTTTTTTGCTCATTGAGAAAAAAGCATTAGAAAGATAGCTATGTACGGATTTTAGCTTATGGCTTGCATCATGATAAATATGCAAGTAATACTGTGTTGAAATGTTCTAAAACCTTTACTGAATCCGGAATAATTACCAGTATTTCTGTTCATTCAGAAAAAGCTTAGAAAAATATCTACGGATTTTTGTTTATAACATCCATGGTGATGGGTAAGCAAGTACTGTTGTGTTGAAATGTTCTAAAAACTTTACTGAATCCGGAATAATTACCAGTTTTTCTGCTCATTTAGAAAAAGCATTAGAAAGTTATATATGGATTTTTGTTTATAACATCCATGGTGTTGACTGTGCAAGCAATGTTGTGTTGTAATTTTCTAAAAACTTTATTGATTCCGAAATAAACATGAGTTTTTTTGCTCATTGAGAAAAAAGCATTAGAAAGATAGCTATGTACGGATTTTAGCTTATGGCTTGCATCAGGATAAATATGCAAGTAATACTGTGTTGAAATGTTCTAAACCTTTACTGAATCCGGAATAATTACCAGTAATTCTGCTCATTCAGAAAAAGCTTAGAAAAATATGTACGGATTTTTGTTTATAACATCCATGGTGATGGGTAAGCAACTACTGTTGTGTTGAAATGTTCTAAAAACTTTACTGAATCCGGAATAATTACCAGTTTTTCTGCTCCTTCAGAAAAAGCATTAGAAAGATATATACGGATTTTTGTTTATAACAACCATGGTGTTGAGTATGCAAGCAATGTTGTGATGGAATTTTCTAAAAACTTTAATGAATCCGGAATGATTACCAGTTTGTTTTCTTTTTCATTGAGAAAAAAGCATTAGAAAGGAAGCTATGTACGATTTTAGATCATAGCTTCCATTGTGATGAATATGCAAGTAATACTGTATTGAAATTTTCTAAAAACTTTGCTAAATACCGAATAGTTACCAATTTATCTGCTCATTGAAACAAAAAAACTATGCTATAATACGGCGTAATGAATTTTATGAGTATAATAATCTTTCACGCAAAGAAATATGAAGATACTTTTTAGCTCAGAGGCTATCAAAGCCTGAGAGCTAATTTGCCCACAGGTTCTGTATGTACAGTCGTGGAAAAAAAAAGTAAACACCCCCTACTAACTCCTCAACAAATTATCGTAGACGAAAGTTACTGGTACCATACAATTGGAAATAAAGTCTACTTTTAAAGGGTGTGTATAAAATTTGCTTAGGCGGCCATATACATATTAAAACGATTCCAAATTTCATTTTTTTCAATGGCAGTACCCAAATTTAACGATATATTTCAAATCTTCGGTTCAAAATATGCCTAGAAACCAAATTTCAAGTCATTCATATGATAAGTTTTTGAATTATAGACATTCAAAATTTAGTACTTCTAATGTTAAATTACATTTTCATATTTTTATTTATATCTCCTGAAATTATGTTCCTAATGAGCTAATTTTTTGTGTAGCAATAATACTAATATACCCAAACATAAATACGTTGAATTTGCAATTTTTATAATTTTATGATATGAATTATGAATTATGAAATTAATATTCGAAAAAATTATGAATAGCAACCTACAATTTTTTTGATGGATTTAGATTTATTAAGTCCTGCTTTATGGAAATCCCATATTTCACATTTTTCTTCCAAGTAGTTTTTAAATTATGCTTAAAAAACGGCAAAATGATGGTTTAAGGGGTCGTCTATGATAGCAGTGAGTAAATTTTTGAAATTTATTCCGCTATCCTGTAATCAAACAGGTTTCATTGAGGCTTAAACGTGCCTTGATTAAGAAGGCGGCTCTCTCGGTTAACAATCGAGTTCGGAACTTCAATTTGGATACAACCCCTAAAATACGCTCGTTTTAAAATAATTAATTTCTCGGAAACTTATGCACGAATTGCATAAAAATTTGTTTATAGGCTAATTGAAAGGTGTAGAGTTCATTTATCCTGTCAGAATTGTGTACTGCTATTGAAAAAAACAAAGGTATGGTTCGTTTTAATATGTAGATGGCCCCCTAAGCAAATTTTATATACATCATTTAAAAGTAGACTTTATTTCCAATCGTTGGGTACCAGTAACTTTTATCTACTATAATTTGTTGAGAAGTTAGTAGGGGGTGTTTACTTTTTTTTTTCCACGACTGTACATAATGTATTTATTCATTATGTATGTATGTACAGTAGTGGGGAAAAAAAGTAAACACCCCCTACTAACTCCTCAACAAATTATCGTAGAAGAAAGGTACTGATACCGAACAATTGGAAATAAAGTCTACTTTTAAATAGCGTATATAAAATTTGCTTAGGGGGCCATCTACATATTAAAACGAGCCATAACTTTCTTTTTTTCAATAGCAGTACACAATTCTGACATCATAAATGAACTCTACACCCTTCAATTAGCCTAAAAACAAATTTTTATACAAGTAGGGGGCTCTGCCCCCTACGAGCTACGCTCGCCAACCCCTGTTCAGGCACACCAAAATCCAAAAATGCACGCTAATTTGATCGGCTTTAAAAATATTGAATTCAAATTGCAAAAAAAAAAAAAAAAAAAAAAAAAAAAAAACAATAGCGATTTTTCTAAAAACGGGTTTCGATTCGTTTTCCTTGGATTGGGGATTTTTAAGACCAAATCTGCTGCTGTTAAGAGATACAATGGCGGTTTTCGTATTTAATTAAAAAATTAGTTAAACATTTGAAAATAAGCTAATGTAAAATGAATTAAGTAAACAGCGCCATTGTCTCCCGGTATTTTTTAACAGCGCTATAAGATAGTTCTTTTAAATAATTCATTTTAAATGTATCGTTTTAAATCTGACGTAATTTACACCAAAGATTTATTTCTCTTATTAATATTCACCTGAAAATACTTTTGTTGTTAGAAGGAAATATTATTTGCGCTGTCTTCGAATTCACGATAATAGTTGAAAAGATTATCTCAAAATATCTCGCGCAAATATATTTTTCAATTTAAATTGTTTTGCTATATTTTTTGCCATTTTAAATATGACCCAATTTCCTCAAATTACAAGTTTTAACGCATAATAATGATTTTTTTTTATTTTAAGATTTTGTTTCTCTTTTAAAATTCAAGTGCAAATATGGTTTGTCGCAGATGTCATTGGCGCAATTTTTTTCTGACGCCAATTTCATATACGCAACGGGTACTTAACTGGTGCTAAAGTGTTGTTATTTTGCTCGATATGGTAACCAGGATGTTGTTGTTTATGCCATTAATGTTTTCGCCAAATTGGCGTCGGAAAAAAATCGCGCCAAAATGCGCGTATATGACATCTGTGCCTATGGTTCTTATGACGTAATTTTCCTGCTTTTAACATGTAATCATTTAATTCTAATTTTAAAGATTTTTTTCTGTTTGTAATAGTCACGTGTAAATAAATCTTTAATTTGAAGTAAACATTATTGTTTGCGCTGTTTATGCAACTAACTGGCAACAGTTTAAATTAATAACATTTTCTAAAATTTGTAAAAAATATCTCTCGAAAAAATATCTCTCTGAAAATTTGAATTTAAAATTGAAATAAAACATCAAAAAATGAGTCAAATAACAAAACTAAATGCAATCTGCACATCGGGAACTTATAACGTATAGAATGATCTAAAAATGATTAAATTCTCATGTATAGTTTTTTCTCCAATAAAACTTTTTTAATGGAACGATTTTGTCCAATTTTAGCATTAAATATCTCTTAAAATAATTCTTTGATTTGAAAACAGTCTGCATCAGCGTGTTTATCAAACATTTCTCTATAATACCACCGATTTTCATATTTTTGTATGCAACAGTTTTTTTAACATTAACGATGAAAGGCCATGCTTAAGCATTCAAACTGTATGTGATCTACCCGGGATATCTACGCAGTTTTTCATTGGTCCATTTCCAAATCAAAACTTTTTTTTTATATATAGAAGGATTTGTACGATAAGTTTCCGAGAGATTAATTATTTTAAAAACGAGTGTATTTTAAGGGCTCTATCCAAACTGCAGTTCATTAGTCGATTGTTAACCCAGACAGCCCCCTTCTTGATCAAGGAACCTTAAGCGCTACTCAAGCAGTCAATGAAGCCTGCTAGATTGCAGAATAGCAGAAGAAATTTCAAAATATCTAATCACTTCTATCATAGACGGCCCCTTAAACCATCATTTTACCTTTTTTTAAGCGTAATTTGAAAACTACTTAGAAGAAAGATGTGAAATTTTGGATTTCCATAAAGCAGGACTTAATAAATCTAAATCCATCAAAAAAATTGTAGGTTGTAATTCATATTTTTTTCGAATATTAATTTCATAATTCATATCATAAATTTATAAAAATTGCAAATTCAGCGTATTTATGTTTGGGTATAATAGTTTTATTACTACACAAAAAAGTAGCACATTAGGAGCATAATTTCAGTAGATATAAATAAAAGTATGAAAATGTAATTTAACATTAGAAGCACTAAATTTTGAATGTTTATAATTCAAAAATTTATCATTCAAATGACTTGAAATTTGGTATCTAGACATAGTTTGAACAAAAGATTTGAAATATCTGGTTAAAATTGGGTATTGCCATTGAAAAAAACGTTATGGTTCGTTTTAATATGTAGATGGCCTCCTAAGCAAATTTTATATACGTCATTTAAAAGTAGACTTTATTTCCAATCGTTCGGTACCAGTAACTTTCGTCTACGATAATTTGTTGAGGAGTTAGTAGGGGTGTTTACTTTTTTTTTCTCTCGACTGTACGTAACGTAATAACGCTTGATAGAAATATCTGATTTGCTTCATTTTTTTTAAAGGTTCATTCTGATAAGGCACTTCCCTGATTAAATTTGGGGGTTCATTGGTTAAGTATAATGGAGGGAAATGGAGTTAATCCCCCTTAATTTAGCTAAATGGTCTTTTCATGCAGAATTATCCGATTTCCTTCAAATTTGGTATACTGGTATATTCTTTTAAGGCGCTTCCTCGAATAGATTTTGAGGTTCATTCGTTAAGTATAAAGAGGAGGTAACGGGCGTCTAATCCCCCCTTAATTTAGCTAAGTGGGTTCTTCATGCATATAATTATCCGATTTGCTCCAAATTTGGTACAGAGGTTTATTCTGATAAGGCGCTTCCCTGATTAGGTTTGGAGGTTCATTGGTTAAGTATAAAGTAGGAAACGGATTGGGGGGGGGTGTCAAATCCACCATTAATTTATTTTTTGAAGGCATTGTTCTTTGAAATAAAAATGTAATATACAATTAGAGAGAGCCTGTGAGCTCAATGCTATCAGTTTAAGGGGGTCCGGGACACAAAAAGCTTCAAATTTTCAATATTTTTTTTATTAGATTAAAAATTTCTCTGCCGTTTTCTGCTTAAAATGATGTTTAAATCATGCTTCTATCTTAATTAGAACAGGAAATATTAATTTTTTCGTTTTAGTATGTTTTCAAAATCTGCCTTTCAAGCTATGGTTGTCAACGAAAAAAGTTCTTGTGAAATTCCGTTTTTCTTCATGATAGGTTTTTTCACCATTTCTCATTTTTAAATTCTTATAACTCGAGAACCGTTAAAGATACAGGGTTGAAACTCGGAACATATCTTTTTCAACTATTTTACTTTACTTTAGAGCCAGAATATTTGAAAAAAATATTCACTTTAAAAATATAATTTTTTTTTTTTTTAAAGTTGCACCACTTTTTTTGTAATTTTTTCGTTAAATATTTTTAATTTTTTTAAAAATTAATTTTTTTTTTTAAACGCTGGCTCTAAATTAAAAAATATATATTTCTGTTTATATAATGAAAAGCTATTTAAATTCTACAAATAATATTTCGAGTTATAACGATTTTAAGTTATACCACTTTTTTCATAAATTTTAAATTTAAATTTTTTTAAAAAAAGCTATGAGAAGTTTTATCTTTTGATTTTATTTACAAATGATATGGTTAACCATCACAAAAAAATTCAAAATTCAAACTCAATAAATAAAATGTTTTTGAAAATGTGTCCCGGACCCCCTTAACTCGGCACTGTTCTTTTTAATGAGAGCTAATGTGTCCGCAGGTTCTGAATATACGTATATGCATTTATGTATTTAATGTACGTACCACGATAACTCTTGGCAGAAATATCCGATTTGCTTTTTATAAAATTTCTAGGTTCATTCTGATAAGGCGCTTCCCTGATTAGTTAAGGGGATTCATTGGTTAAGTATAAAGAGGAGAACAGGGGGCTACCTCCCCCCCCCCTAATTTAGATAAATGGGTTTTTCATGCAGAATTATCAGATTTGCATGAAATTTAGTATACTGGTTTGTTCTGATACTTCACTTCCTTCATTAGACTTGAAGGTTAATTCGTTAAGTATAAAGAGGGTGTAACGGGGGTCAATCTTCCCCGTAATTTAGATAAATAGGTTTTCCTATCCTGTTTGCTTCAAATTTGGTTTACCGGTTTATTCTGATCAAACGCTTCCCTGAATAGATTTGGAGGTTTATTGGTTAAGTATAAAGGAGAGAAATGGGGGAGCTAATTCCAACCCCCTTAATTTAGCTAAATGTGTTTTTCATGCAAAATTATCAAATTTGGTATACAGATTTATTATGATAAGGCTCTTCCCTGATTAGATTCGGAGGTTCATTGTTTAAGTATAAAGGGAGAAACCGGTGGGCTAATCCTACTTAATTTATTTTTTGAGGGGCATTATTCTTTGAAATAAGAGTATAACATACAATTAGTGTAAATAGCTTGTGAGCTCAATGCCATCAGTTTAACTGGGCACTTTTCTTTTAATTATTTCTCTCTATAGTTATCAAACATTTTTTTTCTTCTTCATGTTACTCTATCAAACATTATACTTTAGCTAAAAAGATAAAGAATATCTTGAGTTTTGTAATTGTAAGAACTTTCAATACATTATAATGACGAATTTTTCTGCTAATACATAAAGAGCATTAAAAATATAGTTTTCGTTTTAACTTGTTTTTTCCATGTTGATAAACATGCAAGTATTATTCGATTACATTTTTTTTTTTTAATTTGTTGAATATGTAATATTTACCAGTTTTCTACTTATTGAGAAAACAAGTATAACAAACTTCGTTTCAGCCAGTGCCAGGAGGAAGAGGTAGCTTTCATATTTCTTGGTTTTAAAATTTTGCAAGTTTTACTCGAAGCTAATTTTACTAAAATTTTAAGAAGCTAAAATGCGACGAACTGGATAAGAGAATATTCGTCAATACTGAATTACAATGAGAATTGCGCTAAATGAGTATGCTACTAGACGCCCTTGGCGACCAGTTTGATTTGCCTTAAAATTTATGTTTGGAAAAGCATGCTAAGCATTGTATCATGTTACTTTTATTCATAATTTAATTTACTTGAACTCCCGTAAATATAATTAATATAATCCCTTAAACTAATATTAGTTTTTGTTGCATTAAAATATCTCAATTTATCGGTTTTCTGTAAGCAAATAAACACGATTGGTTTACAATGAAAGTCTATGGAAACTTGGCGAAATATTAGAGATATCGCCAAGTTGGCGTCTCTTTTGGCGACTAATTTTGGTAGCCAAATTATATGATATATCGCTAAGTTGGCGACAAAATGGCAGCATTTGGTGACTGAACAGGGTCCCCCCCTATGGTAACCCCCTTAATAGTTATGGAGATGCATTACATGCTGTTCAATAACCAATGGCCCCCATTTTCAAACAAGATGACGGATGAAGCTAAAATGCCAGCCACCCTAGAAATTCAAACTGCTGTATCTCAGACATTTTTTAAGATAAAGACAAAACAAAATATGCTCCAGAAGCCTTGTATTAAGGTCAAACTCTTAAGAAAATAATATTTCTCAGTTTTTAATTTATTTGCACAGCTTTTTAAATTTTTTAAATGGCCGCCATTTCGAAACAAGATGGCGTATGAAGCTGGCCAACGAACTCGCTCGATAGATGTAGTATGCATACAATTAATTTCATCCAAATAAGAGAGTTATCGCATGATGAAAATCCGATATATATATATATATATATATATATATATATATGTGTGTGTGTGTGTGTGTGTGAATATATATATACAAATGTGTGAAAATTATTAGAATAACTGTGAAATTTACATTAAATTCTTGTTATACTAAAGAAACAATACATTTAAAAAATATCGATACACTTAATATTTAGTGTGCATCCCCTTATTTTTTATTAAAGATTTGATATGTCTTGGCATATTTTGTATGAGTTTTTGGCAATTGATTTGTATTTCGTTGTCATGATGCCAAATTTGGATGAGTTTTTCTATCAGAACATTCTTGTTTGTGATGTCGCATTTCTTTAATTTAATTAAAGAAAACATTTCCACGGCCTGGAAACAGTCCAGATATGAACCCCATAGAGAAACTTTGGGCCATTGTAAAGAAAAAATTAAAAAAATACAACATCACAAACAAGACTAGTGTGATAGAAAGACTCACCCAAATTTGGCATCATGACAATGAAATACAAATTAATTGCCGAAAACTCATACAAAGTATGCCAAGAAAAGTATGCTATCGTTTCTTTAATAAAAAACAAGTTGATGCACACTAAATATTAAATGTATCAATATTTTTTAAATATTTCTTTAATATAAAAAGTTTTTATTGTAAATTTCACAATTATTCTAATAATTTTTACACGTCTGTATATATATCACAGTTGAACGGAGGGTGATTTAGGGTTCTGAGGGTCACGATCGATGAAAATATACCAAAATCTTCCGGAAATGCTTTCGACCAGACGGCTGCAATAGGTATCTTTTTACTTTTTGTAATGAAAGCTACCTAATATATTTCGGTGTTATGAATCACAATAAGTTGTTAGAAAAAGAACTATAGCGGTTCTTCATATCTCTATGGATACTGATCAATATTTTCTTCTTCATATTAATTAATTATTTCAGCTTCCTCATCCTAAGTTGTATGTAGAATTTTGCACTTATAAAATTATTTGATGAATATGTAATTACTAGTTTTTATGCTTATAGGTGAAGGGTATTAAAAAAGACGGGTATTTTTTTTTTAAATTATTGTTACCATGGTGATGAATATCCACCTGATACCAGCACGTGCAGGTCCCTTTGTTCCTTTCCTGGTAGGGTTGAAAAAGTGCAAAGTTATGAAAAAATAATCCGCCCTCCTATTGATGTTTAAAACTTCAATGATTGATTAAAATGAGTTTCTTCTTTAGGAGGGAGAGATAAGTTGATCAGTATAAGTGGATATTTCAGAAATAAAGACGCATTATTTTTTAAGTAACATAATTAAGTAACATTTTTTTAAAGTAGTATAAAAAAACTTTTTTGTATCATGTGTAAAACTGTCATGCTCATAGTTGAAACTTAAAACATTCTGTCATACAAAATAGGTACTCTGCAAATGTTCTGATGCAGAAAAAAATAGCAATTTATCAATCTGCATTCTGTATATTAAAAAAAAATCTGTCTTTTTACATTGTTAAGCTAAGCTGGAAACTTATTTAAGATGTTGAGACATCCGTAATCTCTTTTACTTTCATCGGATATATTCGTTTTTCTAAATATTGAATCTCTCGAATTCAATCTCTCGAGTTCAATCTCTCATCCATCGAATAGAAAAGCAAACGTACTTCTAAATGAAGTTTGTTTCAGAACAAACTTAATTCGGCGATGTTGGGTGAACTTTTAAATAAATTATTCGAACGAGTAATATTTTGATCTACTGGCACGCGATGAAACATTATACATTTGTTTGCTACAATAGTGTGAAGTAACGTTTTCAGTAATTTATATATATACATATACATATACGGGGCATTCTCCCAATCTTTTGACTTTCAGGAATAAAAATCTGGTGAAATTAAACTTGATAAAATAACATTTTAAACTTATAGAAAAATGCCTTAATGATTCAAAATAAAGGAAAAATGGTCATCAGCGAATTTTTTTTTATTATTTAATTGAGGTTTAAGTTAAACTTGCGAGTTTAATTTTCCTTACAATTTTACCACTATAACTTTTATTTTCTCCTAAATTTTTATATGAATTATTAAAATGAATTTGCATAATACCCACAGGACATTAAAATAAGAAATAATAACAATGTAGTATTTTTAGTACAAATTTTTGATATAACATTGTCATAAAGGAGTGTTAAAGAAGGAACGGTAAGGAAATAAGAGACTTTAAGCGGAAAAAAAGGATGGTAAAGATATGACGGTAAGGAAAATTACCACCTATTTTTAGACAAATCATGTTAAGACTAAGTGATAGCCACAATGTGTTGTTTACATTGGATTAAAGAAAAAAAAATATTTTACCTCGAAAAGTGCAGGAATAAGAGTTGGGGACGGTAAGACTACCAATAAAAACACGATAGTGGAAATTGATAGTTACATGCTGATTTAAATTCTGCAGTAAATTTCCTCTCAAAGAATTTTAGCCATTCTTTCTCTAGCATACTTCTGCATGAGAAAAAAGTTGAAAAAAATTCTGTGTCTGCATCTGAAGTGATTTTCTGTGTAATTTTAGCAAGAGGGACGGTAAGGAATGTAAAACCCAGGGACAGAGTTTAAAAAAAGATAATAACAACCGTAAAAATGTATGCAGGTTATTATTTTTTTTTTGCTACATATTTATATAAAACAATAGTTCCAGTTTCGGAAAAAATCTACATCGAATTACTTTTACTGAAACCATTTTATACAGACAGCTCCAAACTTAAAAATCAGAATCAGGGACACGGGACGGTATACGAATTTCCTGGTATATTTAGACACCCAACATCGTCCAAAACTTATTTAACTTATTTTCTCGTTAATATTGTTATACAGTCATGCAATGGGATGTTCCCCAATATATGAAAAAAAAAAAAGAATATGTACTAAAATAAAAATTATTATTCAGGGACTTAAGAATCAAAAGATTGTGATAATGCTCCATACATATAAATGAAATTAAGTAGAAAGTGGTGGGATTATCATAATCTGTGCTTTATTTACCAACATTGAATGTAACTTTGCACATTCTTCTGGAATAATGAAAGAAACCGCTTGAATCCCTGTAAGCAGCGCAACGCTCTCGCAAGATAGTCTATCCTGTAAGTTTTAACCAACATTTTAAATGAGAATTTAAAAAATTCATCGATCTTCTCAAGAAAATCTTCATCTTGATTAAATGATTCATTAGATGTTATTAGTGGCTATCTCGTCTTATTTATTCCAGTTGAGAAAAGTATCTATTTCACCATTACTCTGAATTCAATAGCCATTAGAATGCGAATAGTTGGGATGTGAAAGACGTGCCTTTAGACAAGGCTATTTGTCTTTAATAGTCTAGAAATAGAACTTTGTTTGTTATCCTGTAATGCGTTTTCACCACTTTTTATATAATGTAACTCTCATATCTTTTTCCATAACATAGACAAACTCTTCTAAAATCGAATAACTTCACAGAGCAAATATGATTTCTTTTCGAAAATAAAAATATCCTTTAATTTTGAGCACTTTAGAGAATTTGTCAAGTAATTGTTAATAGTATAGTATTTTCCCTGCATTTTATGGCCCTCTTAGCCCACAGGATATCATGCAGGACACAAAAGGAAAAACTTGGGCCGATGTTTGAAATTTTAAAACCAGCGAAGGGCTATTGAACAAGATTTTCGGTATTTTTATTTTACTAGAATGATAATTTAAACCCTTTCAAAAATCTTCCATAATGGCAATATTTCCATAGCAATATAGCTACATCTGGTGGATGTTTAGTATAATTTTCCCTAAGATTTTAGGCAAAAAAAGTATCTCCAAAAATTACTAATATATAATATTTTATTTACATAAAATTATTTGCAATAACTCTAAAGTTTAACTATTTAAAGTATTTTCTAAAATTAGATATGTTCATTCAAGGAATATGACACTTAATAATTCATAAATGGAAGAAATTATAATTATGAAATTTCACTGAAATTGAAAATTTGGTTTTATGATAAATGCAGTTTTTCTTCAACATTTTATGTTTATTTAATGCCTTAAAGACATTTCGAATTAAACTCTTAATTTGACTAATTTTTAAGTATTATTTCTTCTATAACTTTTTAAGAATTAGACTTCGCATTCAATACAGTATTAAAACATGACATTTTTAAATTATTAAATGTTCTTTGGAAACAAAATAATTCTAATGTTAGAACCTTGAAGCATTCGACTAAAAATAAATACATTTCATGTAACGTGATTCACAGAAGTGGAAACTCAGTAAATCTACAAGTGGGTGGAATTTGAATCGTGCAAATCCACTGAGAATTCAAAATTGATTTTCCTCCTTTTAAAAGTCCTGTTTCTTCTTTTACGCATTTATCGAAAGCATAAAACTTTATATTTATTTTATAGTTTGAAGGCATTTGGAAGTCAAACCGTTAGTTTTGAAAATGCATAACCGGGTTTTCTTTAAAGTTTAAGCATAGCATTACATTTCTAATACAGTATTAAAAGATTAGGTAAAATCGATATAAATCGATCAAAAAATTAGAATTTTTATTATTCACTCATATAAATGTGGTTCCTTTTAATGTTTTAACCAAAACCACACTCAAAACGTTGAGTTAAGACAAAGGTTAAATAATTAATAAAATGCTACATGGCGCAGAATGATATACATTGTAAAAGCAACGTTAAAAACGCCAGAATAAACAAAAAAATTGCAGAATAGTTTCGATAGCGTTAAGCGTACCGTCCTCAGTGCAAAGAATAACGGAAACTTGCTCATTTATATAGAGGAGAAGCGGATTCAACTGAGAAGTTCATTACCCAATGGGGAAACAGGAAAACCTGGGTACCAGATAATGGGAGACTACTGTAGGAAATGCCACCAGAAATGAGTAAAAAAAAAATGGTAGTGATTAAGCAAAAGAGGATTTTATGAAATATTTCCAGCAATCTGATAAAGGGGAATAGCAAATTCACTATTAACAATATTGTCATAATTTTTGTAGATATGAAATGCTTCAAGAAAGTTAAGTTCTTGTACAAAAGTGGGTTTAGAGATGATTTTGGCTGAATTAAAATCAAAAGAGTGATTCACCTCCCAGCAATGTTTTGCAATTGAAGATTTATGGGTTTCCTGTTTTTGAATACATTGTTGATGTTCTTTTATACGAAATTTTAAACCCCGTTTGGTCTGTCCAATGTAGGAAAGACCGCACTGGCAATTAATACTATAGATACCCCATGAGTTGTATAACTCAATAGGATCTTTGAGTTTCGATAGCGTTAAGCGTACCGTCCTCAGTGCAAAGAATAACGGAAACTTGCTCATTTATATAGAAGAGAAGCGGATTCAACTGAGAAGTTCATTACCCAATGGGGAAACAGGAAAACCTGGGTACCAGATAATGGGAGACTAGTGTAGGAAATGCCATCAGAAATGAGTAAAAAAAAATGGTAGTGATTAAGCAAAAGAGGATTTTATGAAATATTTCCAGCAATCTGATAAAGGGGGAATAGCAAATTCACTATTAACAATATTGTCATAATTTTTGTAGATATGAAATGCTTCAAGAAAGTTAAGTTCTTGTACAAAAGTGGGTTTAGAGATGATTTTGGATGAATTAAAATCAAAAGAGTGATTCATCTCCCAGCAATGTTTAGCAATTGAAGATTTATTGGTTTCCTGTTTTTGAATACATTGTTGATGTTCTTTTATACGAAATTTTAAACCCCGTTTGGTCTGTCCAATGTAGGAAAGACCGCACTGGCAATTCATACTATAGATACCCCATGAGTTGTATAACTCAATAGGATCTTTGAGTTTCGATAGCGTTAAGCGTACCGTCCTCAGTGCAAAGAATAACGGAAACTTGCTCATTTATATAGAAGAGAAGCGGATTCAACTGAGAAGTTCATTACCCAATGGGGAAACAGAAAAACCTGGGTACCAGATAATGGGAGACTCGTGTAGGAAATGCCACCAGAAATGAGTAAAAAAAAAAAAATGGTAGTGATTAAGCAAAAGAGGATTTTATGAAATATTTCCAGCAATCTGATAAAGGGGGAATAGCAAATTCACAATTAACACTATTGTCATAATTTTTGTAGATATGAAATGCTTCAAGAAAGTTAAGTTCTTGTACAAAAGTGGGTTTAGAGATGATTTTGGCTGAATTAAAATCAAAAGAGTGATTCATCTCCCAGCAATGTTTAGCAATTGAAGATTTATTGGTTTCCTGTTTTTGAATACATTGTTGATGTTCTTTTATACGAAATTTTAAACCCCGTTTGGTCCAATGTAGGAAAGACCGCACTGGCAATTAATACTATAGATACCCCATGAGTTGTATAACTCAATAGGATCTTTGAGTTTCGAGAGGGTGAGCTTATTCGTAGGGGTAAAAATTATTCTGAGGTCATGCTGTCTAAGAATTTTGGCATCAGGAAAGCTGGATTTAGGAAAGAAAGGTAACACATTGCTGCTTCTGGAGAGAGAAGAGGACTGATTTCAGTTAGTGGTACGTGGTTGCTGTAGTTTACGTAAAGCAGTATCGATAATAGAAGGGCGGTAACCTCTGTCAATCGCAATAGCTCTAAGATATTGAATCATTATATATTAAGATATTGATTCAATATCATTGAGCTATTGCGATTGACAGAGGTTAGGCAATCAAAGGTTCAATCAGAGGTTGGGACAGTCAAAATGGAAGTATTTGTGTTAAGTATTAAGAAAAATTGTTTTAAAATGTAATATTTTAATATCTTTAAACTTTGAATTCGGCCAGCCGAATATTCGGTATTCGGCCTAACAGTCAGTATTCGGCTACCCGAATATTCGGTATTCGGTTTACCTGTAGGCCGAATATTCGGTATTCAGTTTACCTGTAGGCCGAATATTCGGTATTCGGCCAAAATCATTATTCGGTGCATCCCTAATGACAGATAAATTTTCTGAAATATCAAATTCCTTGGGGGGGCACGCCCCCCCCCCCAGCCCCCCTCAAATGTTGCCCCTGGATTTGCTTCAAATTTGGTATGCCGGTTTATTCTGATAAGGTGCTTCCCTGATTATATTTTATAGGTTCATTGGTTAAGTATAAAGGGGGGAAATGGGGAGCAATTCCCCCCGAAATTTAGCTAAATGGGTTTTTTGTCGATTTCTTGATTTTTTGAGGGGCAATATTCTTTGAAATAAGAGTATAAAATTAATGTGAATAGCCTATGAGCTCAAAGCCATAGGTTTAACTGGGCACTTCTCTTTTTTATTTGTTTTACGCATTAAACCAAAGTGCATGGAAACATATGATGTTGTACTGATAAATACCCTCTGAGATCTGTTATATATTTTATTTTTATTCCCGTGTTTCAAATAAATCACATATAAAATGTAATAATGATTATAAAATACAGCAATAGATTGCAGTGAAATTTCCTTTTCAAATAATCCTTTGACATTTTTTTTTCTGTTCTGCACGATAAAAAAAAGATACTCATAGAAAGTTTACCCCTGGAACGAAAAACATGAGCAAAAAGGTTTCGTTTACATTATTTTACTCTACTATGGGACTCTGCCCCCTACGAGCTACGCTCACCAACCCCCTTTCAGACACTCCAGAATCTAGAAGCACGCTAATTTGATCGGGTTTAAAAAGATTGAATTATGATTTTAAAAAAAACAGTGCGATCTCAGTGTAAATGGGTTTCCATTCGTTTTCCTTTGATTGGGAATTTTAAAGACAAAATCAGCTGCTGTTAAGGGATAAAATGGATGTTTTCGTCTTTAATTAAAAAAATAATTAAAAATAAAATTTGAAAATAAGCTAATGTAAAATTAACTAAGTCAACAGAGTAATTGTCTCACGGTATTTTTTAACAACTCTATAAGAAAGTTCTTTTAAATAAGTCATTTTAAATGTATCGTTTTAAATCTGACGTAATTTTCACCGAAGTTTTCTTTCTCTTATTAATATTCATGCGAAAATACTTCTGTTGTTAGAAAGGAAATATTATTTTCGCTATCTTAGAATTCACAACAATAGTTGAAAAGATTCTCAAAATATGAAATAAATGTCTCGCGCAAACACATTTTAATATTTAAGCTGTTTTGCTTTATTGTTTGGCCATTTTACGAGGCTAACGAAAAAGACAGGCTACCGCTGTGCATTTCATGTATCTTTTTTTACAGACCGCTGGACTCAAGTGATGCTCGAATGCACCAATGCAGGTGTACGAAAAGAGCATTACGTCACTCTAGCGGTCTGTAAAAAAGACACTTGGGATGCACCGTGGTAGGCTGTCTTTTTCGTTAGCCTCAGCCATTTTAAATATGATGTAGTTTTTTCCATTTACGACCTTTAACGCATAATACTGAATTTTTTATTAATTTTTTTTTCTCTTCTAAAATTCAAGTGTAAATATAGTTCTTGTGACGTAATCTTCAATATTTTCTTGCTTTTAACACGCAATCAATTAGTTCTAATTTGAATGTTTTTTTTTTCTGCTTAAAATAGCCATGCATAAATAATTCTTTTTTATTTGAAAGAAATGTTATTCTTTGCACTGTTTTTAAAGTTGGCAACAATATATAATAATACCCTTTTCTAAAACATGTAAAATATATCTCTCGAAAAGCTGAAAATTTTAATTTAGAATAGAAATAAATCCTCAAAAAATGAGTCAAATTAAGACTATAAATGCAGGCTGCAAACCGGGAACTTCCAATGTATAAAATGATCTAAAAATGATTAAATTCCTATGTATAGTTTTTGCTCCTATAAAACATTTTTAATGGAACTATTTTGACCAATTTTAACATTAAATACCTCTTTAAATAATTGTTCGATTTGAAAACTGTCTGCATCAGCGTGTTTATCAAACATTTCGCTATAATACCAACGATTTTCCTATTTTTGTATGCAGTAGTTTTCTTACTATTAATGAAGAAAGACCCCCTTTCACAAAAAATTCATTGACAGTGGCGGTGACAGCCTTAGTTACTTTTTTTTTAGAATAGAGAGATTCTAATATATCCAAAGCTTAAATTATCCAAAAACACTATTTGCTAGCTACTATTACTCTTTTTCTACAGTCTTTTATTCAACTCAACGTGGTTGTTGTATGAAACGGTGGAATTTTGCAATCGATTTTTACTTTCTTCTATCTTTACAAGAAGAAAGTACATGAAAATTTTCGATTTTCGTTTTTTGACGGATTTACACGTTTTAGGGGCCAGATATTCCGAAAAACATGTTTTTACAAAATGTCTGTCTGTGAGTCTGTGAGTCTGTCTGTCTGTGACACACATTTGTGGGCGCTGTATGTCAAGAACTTATGCACGGAATTTAATAAAAATTTATATTCAGACGGATTTACACGTTTTAGGGGCCAGATATTCCGAAAAACATGTTTTCACAAAATGTCTGTCTGTGAGTCTGTCTGTCTGTCTGTGAGTCTGTTTGTCTGTGAAACACATTTGTGGGCGCTGTATGTCAAGAACTCATGCACGGAATTTAATAAAAATTTATATTCAGTTAGTTCCTGATATAAATTGGCGCTGATTAGTTTTTGGTGTAAATTGCTCAACAGGTGGTGCTTCTATTCAGAAGTTTTCACGATTTCAGCAATAGCTTAATCTCCAGGGCTAATGCACGGATTTTCATAAAATTTCAGATTGAGTTAGTCCTTAACATGAATGGACGTTTTATACATTTTGGTGTAAATCGCTTAACAGGTGGCGCTGCTATGCAGCATTTTTCACGATTTCCGCAGTAGCTCAATCTCCAGAACTAATGCACAGATTTTCATCAAAATTCAGATTCTGTTAGTCCTTGACATGAATTGATGTTTTATGCATTTTGGTGTAAATCGCTCAAAACGTGGTGCTGCTATGCTGCATTTTTTGAAATTTTCGCAATAGCTCTATCTCAAGAACTAATGCTTGATTTTTAAACAAGCTTCAGATTCAGGTACATCTTGATATGAGTTAGTGCTGTTTATGTTTTGATGCAATTCGCTCAACAGGTGGCAACGCTATGCTGCATTTTTCAGAATTTTCACTAAAGCTCTATTGCAAGAACTAATGCACGAATTTTTTATCAAACTTCAGATTCAGGTATACCTTGATATCAATTAGTGCGGTTTATGTGATTTATGCTGAAGAAAGTTTTGTGATAGCCACAACATACTAGTTCTCTTTGATATGCTAGAAATATAAAAATTATATCCACAGGTGTTTCTAAGATGACAATAGAACATTTTAATAGTTTTAGAACTTAATTATAAGTTAATAAATTAATTTTAAGGCATTTTTCTGTTAACCGACAACATGTGATAAATCGTGAAATATCCCTTATGGTTTCAATCGCGTACGTTACAACGACAATGGATTTAATGATGCGCTAAACCACGATCGCCAAAAACAGCCAACTGGTTGTGAATCAGAAACAAAGAAATATTTAAGCACTGAAAAAAAAGAAAATGTAAATAAAATATAAAGCCTCTAATATAAAACCATTATAAACCAACACAAATGATAATTTACAATTGTGAATATATTTTTATCCTTTATAAAAAATTTCTAAATATATTATTATATCAAATGAGACAAATAATTGTAAATACAGTAAAAGATATCTTATATAAAATTTGGAAATATTGGAAAAATGAACCTTTTTGGAAACAAAGTCAGAACCGTCAAGCCCGAATTATCCCAAGTTCCACAAATAACATGTTCGATTTCATCCTTGTATTAGCCATAACAAGCTAAAAAATGCAAAATCTGGGATAGCGTACAAAGTAAATCCGGAAAAATGAAGCCAAAAATAACAAGAGATAAAAAATAAAATACCAAATAAATACCTAATAATACAATACAATACAATAATAAACAACAAATACAATAATAAAATACCTTATAATAAAAATAATCTTCTGAAAAATTAACAAAGTCAGGAATGACACAAAAAATTTTAAATGTGCTAGAAATGATTTGCACATGTTGCCAGAAAAAATATACGCATAAAACAACTTATACAACAATGGAGTTAAACATAACAGTGTAATGATATTGAATTAGATTAAATAAAGTTCTGCCCACTATAATTAGCTCAGATATAAATCTGCCATCTATCATTAGATAATGCAATTCAAGATTACTGGCATTATATTATATATATATATATATATATATATATATATATAAATTAATATTATTATTATTATATGGGGATTAACCTTTAAAAAAGCAACTTTATTAATTTAACATAAATGATGAATTTAAAGAAAAAATAAATATTTGATTTGGATAAGTTATTTAATTATGATTCAATTTTAAATAGATGTTTAAATAAATGCATGGTATTAGAGCAGATTAATAGCAATCTTATAAAGAGTGCAATATATATATATTACAAGTACGCTTTAAAAATTAATGGTTTCATATTAACTGAATTATTGTTAGACGTTGAGAAATCAATTTAGATATCCTAAAAAGATAGTTTAAATAATGTGTAATTTTTTCACTCCTGTTGCCATATCTTAAACTAGTCAGATGTGGCAATCCCAAAACCTTCTTCTATCTCATACATGTTAATACTCCCTGAAAAATACAGCTATTAGCAACACCTGTTAGATGATTTACACCAAAATCTAATTATCAACAACTTTGACAACTTCTAACTGAATCTGAAGTTTGATGAAAATCCGTGCATTAGTTTTTTAGATAGAGCTATTGCGGAAATTATAAAAAATTCTGCATAGCAGTGCCACCTGTTGGGTGATTTACACTAAAAACTAATCAGGACCAGTTTATATCAAGGTCTAACTGAATCTAAAGTTTTGTGAAATTCCGTGCATTAGTTCTTGAGATAGAGCGCCCACAAAATTTTTGTCACATACAGACTCACAGAGTGACAGACAGAGTGACATGGTGACAGAGTGACAGAGTGACAGATAGACTCACAGACAGACATTTTCTAAAAACCATCAAATCGAGTTCAGGACATTCTAAATCGTATAAATCCGTCGAAAACCGAAAGTCGAAAATTTTCACGAATCCAATACTTTCTTCTTGTAAAGATAGAAGAAAGTAAGAAGAAACAAAGCAAAAATTATAAAAAAAAGTTAATAAGTTCCGTAATTCGTACTTTCTACCGCAAAAAAAAAAAAAAAAAAAAAAAAGAAAACACTGATTTTTTTTTTTTTCATATGAATGAGTTTGGTGCCAACGCCAAAGTAATGCATTTTAGAGGAAAGTTTCGGGGAAAAAACATGAATCACTGCCATGAAATTAGGCGTGATTTTCAAGATAAACATTGAATGTCTACAATAGAGGAGTTTTTTTAAAACTATTTTTACTATTATATTTCTTAATTGGTTCTAAACGTTATATCAGGATCGTTTTGTAACTTTTAATAAAACTACGATTTTAAAATACTCCATGTTATTTTTTCTTAACAGTTTATTTTAAATCTATTTCAAATTCAGGACGTTTTTAACATTTTCCAACGTAGTTGAAAAGTGTTTATGAATTCGGTATGTCTGTCCGCCTGTCCACATTCTAACTCCCGTAAATATACTCGGATTTTCATGCAATTGATGTATGTTAATGATGTTTACCATGGCATATTCGGTATTGAATATGAAGTGTGTAGCATTAATAGTTCATTTACAGGGGGACTCAAAAGAATTGCGTTACGTTATGGTCAATAAGGAAAAACCATTTAATGGCATTACTCTATTTTAAATGTATTGAAATTTATATAAATCACTTAATTTCACTACAAAATGATTACTTCTAGAATAGAGCGTTCCTAGCATTTATCGTCCATTTACACACAAAGGAAATCGGTTACAATACTGTCTTTGAGTAATAACTTCTGAAAGTGCGCTTTCAATTTCGGTATGCGCTTTTGAATTTAACTAACTTTTAGCAGGTTACTCGTCATGTATAAATTCTATACCTCGTATACAGGGATGCACAAAAGAATTCACGTACCATTCTTTTTATTACAGGAAACTGCTGAAGGGAATTTTTAACTGTGATATGTATTTTTTAACTGAACTACAATCGTGTGCAAAAGTTTAAGACCGCACATAAAAATATTAGATTTCACGAAAATCTCGAGTAAAAGCTATTTAAATACAACAGAATTGACTTACAAGTATTTTTATTGAAGAATTGAAATTAAGCACAGTATTTTGTAGCACCTCCTTTTTTTTAATCATTGCTGCAATCTTGTTCGGCATACTGTAGATCAGAGACTGCCAGTAGGCTTTAGAAATTTCTGCACATCAGACATCCTTTGACTTGAACAAGTTCCATAGCACTTGATGTTTGCTTTTCCGCCACTTTACATGGTGTGTTCACAAAGTTTCAAGACTGGTCTGAGAATACAAAAATTATTAAACATTTTTGTACAGCGAACTGAAATTCTTCGAAATATGACCCTTGGGCATCAACACACCGTTACCAGCGTTTTTTCCATTATTCATAGGCTCCCTGGAAGTCTTCGCGTGCAAGGCTGTTAAGGGGCCTCGTCGAAGCTGAAACCGTGGATAGCTGAAATCGTGTCGAATTGCTTCCCTTTCAGGTCTTTCTGGATCCGGAGAAACAAAAAAGAGTCTCTGGAAGCGAGGTAGGGTCTGTTGGGGGGGGGGGGGGGGCTTGTGGCAGTACTGCCGCGTTAAACTTAGCCAAAACTTTAGCGGCTACGAGCAACGTGTGAGAGGGCGCATTGTCGTGGTGAACAATCCAATCGTCTCTGATGCCTAGCGGACGCACTGGGTCAGGTCAGTTTTACGCTGGAATGCAACACAATATGAAGGATCGATTCCGGCACGTCCACCCAGACATCAGAGACGATTGGATTGTTCACCACGACAACGCGCCCTCTCACACGCCGCTCGCCGAAGATTTGACTAAGTTTAATGTGGCAGCGACTTTTTTTGTTCCCCCGGATCAAGAAAAACCTGAAAGGGAAGTGATTCGACACGATTCCAGAGATCCCGACAGCTTCGACGAGGTCCCTTAACAGCTTTTCGCGCGAAGACTTCCAGGGAAGCCTATGAACAATGGAAAAAACGCTAGCAACGGTGTGTTGATGCCCAAGGATCATATTTCGAAGAATTTTAGTTCGCTGTACAAAAACGTTTAATAAATTTTCTATACTCAGACCAGTCTTGAAACTTTGAGAACATACTCTGTATTTTTCGAATTACGCCAGTTACGGCCATTACCTGACCAGTCAAGCACCTGAATTTGCTCCGCCGTCGGAAACTCCCTAACAGCCTTTGACCCTTGACACAGAGCACCATCATGCACGAAAATGTAATATCGATGAACTTGCATGTGAAGTTTCAACTTATCACGAAACAAATTAAGTTAACGACTTCCATTCATAGTGGTTTTAGGTGGCAAGAAATACAGAACAGAAGTACCAGACACAGACATTGTGCCCCATATCATCTGACGTGGAGGATGTTTCACTGTTGGACTTGTTTATTTTTCCTCATATCACTTTCCCATTGGGCTACGCACACTTCTAGCACAAGTAGAAATTTGTTGGATACTTGACTCATCGGAAAATAACACCGCACTTTACTGTTGTACTGCCCAGTTCTTATGCTTCCGGGGGAAAGTCAGTAGTTTATTTTTGATATTCGCGGTAAGTAGAGGTTTCCTAGCATGTTTGTAGGATAATAAATCAAAATCTTTGGTCAAACGTCTTGAAATAGTGCTCAAACTGACGTCGGTGTCCTTTGCAGTCATAGTATGTTTTATCTTCTTCCAGGAGGCTGTTGGAAGTCGCATTACCATCCTTCGGATTACATTATCATCACGAGCACTAGTTTTTCTTGGCCGACCACTTCTCTTCAGGTCAGTGCGTTTTCCCGAAATATCAAATTTAGTAAAAGCTTGGTGAACAACAGTCTTGCTCACATGCACCCTCTTAGCTATTTCGCGTTCAGAAAAGTCAACTTTATGCAGGACAACTATTTTCGACCTTTTTTCAACTGAAAGTGACGGTTTTTTAATCATTACAAATATTAAACAAGTAAGAAAAATCATGCGTTAAGCATAGATTATGAAACACTTTCTAACACTTCCTGAATGCTTTGACAAAACTTCGTTATTTAGGGAAATAAGGTATATAAGAGAACTAAGTAAACATTTTAGAAAAGCATAAAAATTTACAAAACTTATTTCAGCAGTTACTGTTCATAGCAAATATGTATTCCAATTCTTTTGAACAGCCCTGTATTTGATCTGTAGGTTGCTATATATACTATATAATGTGGAAATTTAGTTTAGCAAGAAAACACATAACAGGTTGAAATTTCTCTTTCAGCAATTTATACTAATAGATGGAAACATACTTGTATACTTTTGTACAACCCTGTAGTTAACCTAGTACCTTTATTACACGCCACTATTTAGCTAAAGTTAAATTTTAAGTAAAACATTCTTAAAACTACTGGAATCACATTTTCAGAAATTATTATTTATATACGGCCATGTATCCATTTCTTTGCGTGACCCTGTATATCTTTTTATCTATGTCATTATCTACAAACATTCCTTAGAAAACTAAATGCAGTTCAGCGTAAGAATGCATAACTCATTTAAAAACCACCTTTAGGCAAATTGCAATCATGCCCAGTAACCATTACGAATTCTTTTGTGTAGCCCTGTATACGAATTACATCATTTATACACACTGCATGCAATGCATAAATATATAGTGAAACATAAAAGCACATAACATAATTAAAAATGCATTTCCATCAATCATCGCTACCGTACAGTACTTCGGATACAATATAGTATCTGAAATCTTTTGAGTGTCCGTGTAAATGCTATGTACTTCGTATTATACATGAAATAACTTATAATAAATCTCAGCGACGTATATCAATTTCATTATACTTGAAATAATTTAACATAATTAAAATACGCCGGAAAAAATTCCCTCCATCCCTATATCATTATGTAACGGAATTCTTTTGTGTGGCCCTGTAAATGAATAATAGTTATTTTTTGCGCCGCATATTCTACAGAATGCATATTTTAGTGCACTTGATAAATGCATAACAATTTTAACATGGTTTGAAAGCATGTAACATCATTAAAAATCATTTTAAACGATTTTTCCCATAGGCCGTAATGTAACGGAAAACTTTTGACTGTCCCTGTAAATGAACTAAACGTGCTACAAACTTCATTTGTAATAGAGTTCGTGCTATGGTAGAGGTCACTAACATACAAAAATTTCAGAACGATCCGAGTATATTTACGGGAGTTAGAGCGCGGACAGACGGAAAGACGGACAGACAAACCGAAGTCATAAACACTTTTCAACTTTGTTGGAAAGTGTTAAAAAGAGTATCGTCTACCCTTAAATCCACAAAACAACTGGCGAAGAATGAGACGGGGAAGTTATATGTAGCAGGCGAACGAGTCTGACGCGATCGACACATAAGATAGCAAAATATTCAGCGTTAATGATGCTTTGTGTTAAAATACCAAAATTCGCCTGCTGATCTTAAACTTTAGCACACGACTGTAAATTTTTGCAGGCATATAGTTAATAGATACAAATCTATATATCATATATCGGGCTGCTCAAAGAATTCGGGTAATCTTCCGACTGTAGATGGGCATTGCTGAAATTGGGATTTCAAATGTGTTATGCGTTTCCATATGGTTTAATTAAACATCCTATTAAATTAAGTTAAAATAATGCTATAAAAAGTGATAGAATATCTTTATTAAGACTTACAATCGTTTCATCGCACAATCGGCGACATTTTCAAAATCAATCATAATAGAAAATATTCTATCACTTTTTATAGCATTATTTTAACTTAATTTGTTTATAAGTGATTATTATACATGTTTTTATAAACATCCTATTTCAACTTATTAAACGGTGAAGTTTAGATACATTATTCTAAATGTGTTGGAAAGTATTTCGTAATCGATGCTTGACGCATGGTTTTTTTTATTTCTTGTTTTAATCCATTTAAAAGCAATTCTCGCAAGAAAAGATTAAAGTTCAAAACTTAGACTATTTCTTAGATTGGAAGCATTTGAAAGTTAAATCGTTAATCTTTAAAAGAGTATATCTTTGTTTTCTTTTATCTTTTAAGAATTACTCTGCACAACACTGAATAAAATATTACGATATAATATTTTTAGATTATCTGAAAAAATTCTTGAGAAAACAAGTAAACGTAACATTTAGCTGCTTACAAATTTCAACGAGAAATGAATTTCAAGTAATGTGTTTTAGAAGTGGTGTGTCCATGATGGTAAATTTTTTAATCCGAATAATTACTGCTATAGCAGAAAAGTATTATAAAAAGTTGTATTTATTTTGAATAAAAATATTCCCGAATCTGGCAACAGTGTTCAGAAAGTTAGAAAGTGCATAAATTTGTAAGTGGAAAGAATTTGCGAATTGCGCGAATCCGCCGAAAATTGAAAATTGAATTTTCTCCTTTGAAAACGGAGTTTCTTCTTTTACGCATTAAAGTTTAAAATAGTACGTTTATTTCTTAAGTGGTATGTATTTGGAAGTGAAATCGTTAGTTTTAAAGCCAAAATTATTATTTTTTTAATTGTTAAGCATCACATTTTGAATAGTATAAAATGTTAAGGAATATTATTTTATTATGACTTTAGTAAAATAAAATAAAAAATCGAAATTTTAAGCTTCTACTAAATTTACATTGTTAGTAACATGATTCAAACATCTAGAAAATCTATAAATTTAAAAGCGGAAAGAATCAGACAATCCTGCGAATTCGATGTAAATTGTTTTTTTTTTCTAAAAAGCTGCTTTTCTATTTTTCTGCAATAAATTAAAGTTTAAATTTCTTTATTTCATAGGTATTTGTAGTTAGTTTTAAACGTGTATGCCTTGTTTAATATTATTTTTTGTATCAAGCGGCACGTAAAAGGATATAATATTTTTATTTTGAACAGAAAGAAAAAAAATTTCTGGGTTAAAGGAGGAAACATATTAGGATATTAGGAGATACAGGATCTCCAAAAATTCCTGGACATATTTTAAAATTCAATATAAAATCAATTAATTGTCGTACAGGTGAACTAAAATGTTCCTCAGGTTGAAAAGTTTTGTTCACGGGAGGGAAAAAAATTAGATCCTAATTTCGATCATAGATGGTGCCGGGCGTCGTCCTTTGTGTGTAACACAGTCAAAATTAATCTGAAAATTAGAAAAAACGCTACTGTGCGACAATTATTTGATTTTATATTGAATTTTAAAATGTGCCCAGGAATTTTTTGTACACCCTGTATATCTGCTTGCAAATTTCCACGGAAAATGCGTTTCAAATAACGCATTTTTAAATAATGTAATGCTATTAACAAGATAAATGTACAAATGGAAAGAATTTGCGAATTTACAAATGCGTCAAAAACTGAAAAATGGTTTTTGCACTTTAATTACATGAATTTTTCAATGCTAAAAAAGTGCTTAGGCAAGAGAGTGAGGAAGTGTCCAAGTCAGCACCCTAACTTGAGTCACTGGTATAGCACAACAACGTTACCATTCGGATGGTACCCAGCCCGGTATCCTTCACACTCTGTGTAAAATGTTAAATATTTCAGTCGAAATTCCTAACTAGAAAAATTATATATTTATATGATTTTTGTAACTCTCTACTCTAAAAAAAGTAACTAATGCTGTCACCGCCGCCATTAATGAGACTTTTGTGACCGAGGGTCTTTCTTCGTTAATATGAAGAAAACTGCTGCATACAAAAATATATAAATCAGTGGTATTATAGACAAATGTTTGATAAACACGCTGATGCAAACAGTTTTTAAATTGAATGATTAATTTAAGATATATTTAATGTTAAATTTGGTCAAAATTGTTCCATAAAATAGTTTTATAGGGGCAAAAACTGGGACATACGAATTTAATAATTTTTAGATCATTTTATACATAAGATGTTCCCGGTGTGCAGACTCCACTTTTTTTTTTTTTTTTTTTTTTTTTTTTTTGACTAATTTTTTATAGATTTATTTCTATTCTAAATTAAAATTTTCAGCATTTCGAGAGATATTTTTTACATGTTTTAGAAAAGGGTATTATTTTAAATTGCTGCCAATTTTAAAAACAGCGAAATAATAATATTTCCTTCAAATTAAAAATTTATTGACACGTGGCTATTATAAACAGAAACAAAAACTTCCAAATTTGAATTAAATGATTAGGCGTTATAAGCTGAAAAATATTGAAATTTACGTCATAAAAACTACATTTACACTTGAAATTTAAAAGAGAAAGAAAAATTTAAAATAACAAATTCATTAGTATGCGTTAAAAATCGTAAATCGAGGAAATTACGTAATATTTAAAATGACCAAATAATAATATTGACAGTTTAAATTAAAAAATATATTTGCGCGAGACATTTAATCTTTTGAGATGATCATTTCAACTACAGCGCCTAGAATACCTAGTGTGGAAATAAGCTATCCAAACAGTGCTAAAAATTTGTATCCCTTAAATGTGCGACGATACTGCTAAAATTTCAAGTGTCGATCGCAGCGACATCTGCGGGATTTTCGTATTACTAGTATTACATTGTATAGAGTAGCAGTTTCTTGTAGTTGTAGAAAATATCCTGCAGATGTCGCTGCGATCTGCATATTGCAGCAGTATCATTACACATTTAAGGGATACAATATTTTAGCGTTTTTTTAAGTATTACAGGGATAGCCGATTTTCACACTATATATTGTAGGCGCTATAATTTCAACTATTGTTGTGAATTTTAAGATAGCGCAAAAAAATATTTCATTTCTAACATCAAGAGTATTTTCACGTGAATATCAAAAAGAGTAAGGAAACTTTGGTGAAAATTACGTCAGATTTAAAACGATATATTTAAAATGTCTTATTCAAAATAACTTTCTTATATCGTTGTTAAAAAAAATACCGGGAGACAAAGACTCTGTTTGCTTGATTTATTTTGCCTTAGCTTATTTTCAACTGTTTAACTGTTTTGTTTTTTTTAAATCATAGACGAAAACGGCCATTATATTTCTTAACAGTAGCTGATTTTGGTCTTAAAAATCCCCAATCAAAGGAAAATTAATGGAAACCCGTTTACAGGGACATTGTCATTGTTTCTTTTAATTATAATTCAATTTCCCGAAATATTTTTAAAACCGATCAAATAAGCGTGCTTTTAAAGTCTGTGGTGTCTGAGCGAGGGGTTGGTGAGCGTAGCTCGTAGGGGGTAGTATTTAAAAAATTACAAGATGCAGAAGTAATATTTAAAAGTAATAGTTAAAAAAGAAATTACTTTCTTGTTTTACTCATGAAAGTAAAGTTCCGAATTAAGATTGATTTGAAGCTTGAATGTATTTGAAAGTTAAAATATTAGTCTTAAAAGAGCATACACATGTTTTATTTTAAGTCATCATATTCTATGCATGTTTTATTTAAAGTAAGGTTTTCAATCCGTCACCGGCCAAGTGCATTTTCATGGTCAGCTGTATTAATTTGAATATTAAGGTCACGTTTACTTATAATTGCCTGAAAAATATTGGGATTTATTTTGAAACAATGCACAATGCTTATGAACATTCTGTTTTTCACAAATGCTTATTAATCTTTTAAGACACGAATCTTTTATTTTTAATTTAAAAAAAATTCAAGATGACATCCATTATTGAGGTCTGAAGAATCTCGGGTTTTAAAGACACGTTCAATCTGTGTAGGTCCCAGCTTTTCTAAAACATGGTTTGAAATCACAAATGCATTTCTTTATACTACTCAACATATATATATATTTTTAATAAACCTAAAAATCTTTGAAATTGTTTTAAAAATTCCAATATGATGAACACTTGAATGTAATGTTGATTTTTTTATCCATTTCTTTGGCCTTCGACCTACTGAATAAAACATTTAATATGGAAAATTTTAACATATTATGGGTTCATTCTATGGTTAAAAGTGTCAACTTTGCTCTGAAAGAATTTCGAGTTAATTAGTTTAACTGTTGAATCGCTAGAACATACGCAGATATGAAAAATCTTGCTTCGATAAAAACGCGACGGCCGATTATCTGCACAAAGGATATAGGCCCTAGGGGGACTGCGCTCAGTGGCGGGGGGTCTTTCTAAGGAAACCTAACCCGTATTTACGCAAGGTTTCCCAAGGATCGAAGAAAACCACGAAAACTCCGACGGTTAGGCCGGAGGGCGAAGCCAGCACCTCCCGTCTACCAACTTCGATAGCAGAACTTCTCAGCCACTGCTGGGGCCGTAAACTCTGTGACACATAAAAATTTTCCCATTCGTCCGTTTTGAACGAAAATTATTTTTTGGGTATTTTTTGGTTGCCGAACACGAATCTCAAGTACTATTTTCAAAATTCAAATAGGACAATGGATTTAAAAAATGATGAGTGAAATAAAGATGGAGTCTCTCTTTTCCTTCACAGTAATACAAATGACAGTGATAACTGCCTTTAGAAATCTGTAATACCCTAGTTGTTGAAAAGACTAGTTGTATATAATTAAAGGATATCCGTAACCGTGTATCAAATAGTCTCTGCATAAAATAGCTTTACGATTTAAAAAATTATTTTAAACATTTTAGTACTACCATCATGCGTTTTTTAATGGCCCTTTATAATCAAAAATCGCAAAAGAAAAAAATGCGTTTGCTTTCAAACAGCTAACAAGCAAGGTATATAATCTTGAATTAAATATAATATTTAATAACTGTTCACGGAATCGTAAGGAACATTTGTAAATTTAGCATACAAATCAAATCATAACGTGATTATGCATACAGCGCACAATTCAGCGCCAATATCTTGAATAACTGCAAAAGCCCCTCAAAGTAACATCGAATAATGGAATTAACAGAATATGAGCTGACATAGGCATCATAAGTAGATCATAATCGATGCTAAATATACTATAAACCAAAACCGTGCGTGAGTGGCTTGCGCTCTCAGCAAATTGAGTGTCTCCATTATTTACAATATAAAATCCTAAATTAAATGAAAATTGTGTTTAATATTCATTTTTACTGGAACATTATAGTTTACGTTTTTTCCAAAGAAATTTCGTTTTATTGTTGGTTTATCTGCATTATAAACCCAAATTTTTAGGAATATATTTATATTCGAAATTTGGGAAATATATTTCTACATCTTATTTATTTATTTACAAGTAGTATTAATCATGTAAGAATTACTTGAATATTGTCTCAAATAATAGCTTTCTAAAGTTTTGAAATAAGGGAAATCAATTAAAATTTCGGCTAATCCTATGAAAATTCTATTTTAATTAGATTTAGAGATTTTATTTCAGAAGGTATTAAAACAGGCCTGTTAAATTAAGATAATTTTTTATAAGTTTAGGGGAATAAAATGGATACTTATTTTCAAACGGAAGACATCCTTAAATTAGGCGAAATGTAAACGCAAGAAATTCCATTAAAAAAAATTATTCTGATCATCAAGAATATTCAGAACATGAATATGATTCTGACGGGTGAACACTGTTGCTTTGTTACGTTCATTCTGAAACAAACTCAAGTAGTATTAGGTTTTTAATTTCTGAATAATTAAAAAAAGTGTCTTAGAAGCCACCATGTTAAAAAAAGGAAATATAAAACAGATTTTATGGTTCACTAAACAAGTATATATGTCTTATGTTCACTCCATATTTGAAGTTGATACTTTACTTACTCATTTTCCACCACCATTACCGCACAATAACCTTTTCGAGAGAAACGCAGAGAAAAATTTTAAAAGAGCCGACAGATGACACAAATAAAAACTTGTAGAAGCTCGATTATGTCCAATTGAGACTAAGAAAGGCAGGGAGAAAACGAAAAACGTCATAGAATATTTTAGAGTAAAAATTAATATATTGTTTTAATTTTTTACATCCGCAACTCAACTTAATTACCACAATCAGTAAATGTCTGCATCTTGTATTTATTATTGACCCTGTAAGAGAAGGAAACTACAGATTTGAAAACAAATAAATGTAACTAGTACTTTACGATGTTGAATTAAATAGAGATAATTTTCATAGAGAGTGATTAAAATGAACAAGACTTTTGGTAAGATGATAATTAGCATGATATTAATTAATTAGAAGATTCTTTTAAATTGTTTTATTGCGTATACAGTCTCTAAAAGGTGGTTTAACTTTTTATCCGTTTGTGATAAGTAAGGAATGTAACTTGCGAAAGTGTTCAAAATAAGATATCGAATAAAATTATGTTAATTAAATACTCGTACCATTATTTTCTCAAAATGGTATATTTTTTAAAATTTTATACGATCTGCATAGTCAAAATTGCTCAATTATAATTTCTTTTCCGTTTGCTGAAAAAAAAAGTGCAAACCTGTATCTTTAAAATTAACTTAATTATAATGATGGAAAAAAACTCACTTTTCATACAATTTAAAATTATATTTAATGTCAAAATAGAGACCATGTACAAATTGATGATGGTATACATTAGGTCAAAAATATGCTAACTGCGAAGGATAAATGCATGTAAATAAAGCATTACACATGCAGATTTCATGTAAAAATACAAGTGTACATTTATATTCTAGACACAAAATTTAAAAAGTACAATTCATGAAAATTTCTCAAGGTGTTTTTTCATAACTTCCAGTGTACATATAACCAGTTTTCCCCCAATAATAGTATTTCTGAATTAATTTCACCACTCACTGTGTTGAAGCATCGATTACCTTTGACTGGCTATACAGAGTGTCTCAAAAGGTTGTTTACAAACTTTACATGCTGGTCTGTCGTATCATAAGGAACAAGATTTACATAGAAACTTGTATTCGGAAATGCAAATTGCGACCGTTAGAGGACGACGAGCGCAGGGTTGGAGGCGGAGAAAGAAAGGATATCGAAAGAGGTATTAATATGACTTTTATTAAAGAACATGGTTTAATTTACAGAAGGTGTTCAAAATTCCTTCCATTCACCGCAATGCATACTTCACAACGTCAACGTATGTATTCACGGTCCTGTTCAAAATGGACAGGTGTGTCACGGACACGCGCCGCCGCATCCACAATCCGGGAGACAAGATCCATGTCCGATGTTACGGGCTTCTCGTATACCATGAACTTCATGTGTCCCCACAGATAGAAATTCAGGGGGTCAGGTCAGGGATCGCGGTGGCCATGCGACTGGTCCACCACGGCCAATCCAGCGATTAGGATATGTCCTATCGAGATATTATCGCACTGTGTAGGTCAAATGTCAGGCGCTCCATCATGCTGAAACCAGATGTTTCGGCGTGTAGCGGCCGTAACGTCACCCATCAGATCCGGCAAGACTCTTTCTAAGAAAATGTGATTGGTATTCCCGTCGAGGCGCTGAGGTCGTAGGTAAGGGTCAATTAATATGTCACCGATAATACCAGCCCAAACGTTTACGGCGAAACGCTGTTGACGTGGATGGGCACGTGTAGACCTTGTGTTTTCATGCACCCATATGTGCATGTTGTGCACCGTCCTGTGTAAAACAGGATTCATCCGAAAACAGGAAAATCCGGCTGTGCATCCCGTTGTTGCAAATACCAGCGTGCGAATACAACGCATTGGAGATAATCGTCAACGTACACTGCCTGTACACTTTGCAAGTGCTAGGGGTGTTGTGTGTCTTCATGCAGTATGTGCATAATGCTGGAACGATGTACACATAAGATGCGTTCGCTTGCTCGGAGACATTTTTATGGGTTCCTGTCAAATTCCCGTAGCACGGTTTCCTCTACGACAGGCGGTACGTATTTGAAAAGCTCATGCTTCACGCAATCTGCGGTGCAATTATCCAAACAAAACATGACTTGGCTGACGTCTGCTTGGGAAGCGCTCAAGGTACATTCGTACCGCACACTGTTAAAAATTTTGCAGCATTCTGGCAGGTCATTCGACCGTTTTTTGAAAAAACGGTTTCATAACCATAATTTAACTATATTTCGACCATAAAATGGCCAATAATATGGTCATAATAGCGTTAAAATTACGGTTGTGTAACCGTTTTCGGAAAAAACGGTCAAATGACCTGCCAGAATGCTGCAAATTTTTAACAGTGCAGCTCGTATATTTCCATCCGGCGCCATATACGAAATGCATATCGGCCAATTTTGCGTTACTAAACCGATTCATCCTTCTCCTGCAACTTCCTCGTCTGAAATGATTACGCTTCCTATCTCCCGTCAGCCTGCACTCATCGCCCTCTAGCGGTCGCAGTTTTCAGTTTCACACACAAGTTCCTGTGTAAATCTTGTTTATCATGATATGACAGACCAGCATGTTAAGTTTGTAATCGACCTTTTGAGACACCCTGTATATTGTCATCCCGTATTTCCTGTTTCTTATAATATCTCACAAATTTACTTATCTACTTCTGTATGTGGTCGCCATTTATAATGATAAATTTCCACATAAGCACAATTCATTCAAATCGAAAGATACAAGCAAGCAGTTTTTTTGCAATGATGTTGTTGCAACACAAGGGACATTTTTTGAAGTAAACAGGTATATTTTATACAAGGATCGTGTAAAATTCTAAAAATATTAAACTTTTTGTGAATTTATGGTATGTCTATTTCAGGGTCGGCGAACCTATGGCACGCGTGCCACTTTCGGCACGCAAAAGAATAATTTTGGCACGGCGCGGTGTTGATTATGTCTCTAAATGAGGATACAGCGATTTTACACAAAATACATGAACTTAGATGATCTGATTCGATTCTAAATTCGATTAATTGCAAATTGTAGAATTTTAATCTTATTCAATACAGTTTCGAAAATTTATCAAACAAAGAAAATATTTGAAAACTATCAAAAAGGAAAGATTATTACCGATAGTGAATTATGTCAACTTGGAAATTAATTTCAAAACTATTTAAATAAACTGCCTTTTTTTTCAATTTTAATAATTTTTTCTACTATTTATATCTGTGAGTAATCATTTTCCCAAATTTATAATATAAAAAATCAAATAGGGAGTGGCTACCATATAAATTCATTTAGTTTGCATTCTGTTGAAATTAACTGAACTTGAACATATTAATTATTTTTCATCCATAATACCACAATTAATCACATTATGTTTTTAATTAATTTCTAAAATATAATTGTTTGTATAATTATTGCAGCGCAATACTTACATGTATGTTACTCATTTTAGAAAATATCTTAATAAGTAATTTTCAAGTAGTTTTGATTCAGTATATTTCAATCCACTAAATTTGTTTTTTAGTTGGCACGTCACGGTCAAGTAAAATGTTTTTTGAAAAAAATTGGCACGTGACTGTAAAAAGGTTCGCCAACCCTGGTCTATTTCATTAAGATAATATTACTTCCTAACTTTAATCCTTTTGCAATTTGCGTTGCCTACCTATCTCAACTGATATAAAAATATATCGCGTTTCAATTTTTTTTTATACTGTGCATACAATACATGCATACATGCTCACATTATATGCAATATATATGGAAGAGAAAGAACATAGGTATATAGACACCTAACGCAAACATAGATAAGCGATTTTTTAAGCATTAACTTGAATGCTATCTCATAGTAGTTTTCAGGTAATAGTCATTTTGAAATTTTCATAAATTAACTTTGAGTAAAATATTATTTTTTCAATTTATAACATCAGAATAATTGTTTGCTTCATTCTTATAAATGGTTGAAGGTAATTTGTTCTTCACACAAAATTGATTTTTCAAAATAGTAATCTATTTTTATTTTGTAAAGAAATTTTTCACTGCATTTAATGTTGTGCAACTTGAAGTAGCATTTAATTAAGACGAGATGAAAATGCAAAAGAGAAAACTAATGAAAAACTAAAGAGGATGTTTCACTCTCAAAATTTAATTAAAAGCACATAAACAGTGATTTTGCAAAATCGCATTATTAAAATAGAATTAAAAGGATATAAACAATGATTTTGTAAAATTAAATTAAGGAAAAAGTGTTTTTGTTGAAGTTTTCCAAAAAATTTATCTAAACGCTTTCTATAAAAACTTTCTTCATTTACATTAGCCTAATAAAAGGTTATCTATGAAGTAATGTACATAAGAACTTAATAAGCTATTTCTAATGCAGAATGAAATCATTCAATTTAAATCTTTTTCGAATTGTTACAACAATGGAATTATACAGAGAAGTTTGGAAATTAAAATTAAAATAATTAAAAGAGCCACTTTTCTCCATTTGGTTCCATTTTTCTACGAGATATTTAAAGAAACACTCCAAAAAGAAAAGGGAATGTTTACTTTCATCCAGTAAAACTGTGTAATATAACATTTATCAATCGTCTTCTTCTCCCTTCTTTTTTCCTTGTTGTTGTTTAAAATATTGCAAATATTTGTAAGTGTAAACTTTTTTACAAACTATTTAAATAAATTGCAATTGTTTATGGAGTTAATTTAAGAAATAAGTAGAAAACATTTTGAGGAGGAGTTTGGTATATAAGATGGCTTTGGAGTAGTAAAATACATTTAAATACATTTAAAATACATTTTTCAAAACCACAAACTAAAGACTGATTCACTTAATTCGTTTCTCAACAAACTATTCGCACAACTTTTAGAATTCCACAACTATGGGAAAGAATTGTGATTTTCAATTTTACATTCAATGCAGCAAATAATTTATAATATTGTAATTTAATTATAATATTTATGATAATCACAGTCAACTGCTTAGTATTTTAGATAAAATATTAAAAAAAGTTTAAAATATCTTATAATCCTAGCTTTTAGCATTCTTAAAGCACAATGTGTTTCAACGTTATTCTGCTTCAAAGAAGCATCTAAAAATGAAAATTTTGTATGCTCCTTATATTGAAGGGAATCTTCGTTTTTTTTCTTCTAGAGTATGTGACATTCACTGGTGAAACGTGCCGAAACCTCTGGTAGCTAAAGGTTTTTCTTATTTTTGGCACCAAAGTTCGCGTTTATGTGTGTTAATATTACAAAAAAAAAAAAAAAAAAAAAAAAAAAAAAAAAAAAAAAAAATTACAACATAGCCTGGACGACTTATAGTTGACGGAAACTCATATTATGTTAATTGAAGTTCATGAAACAGGAGCTGTGAATAAAAAGTGTGTTTACGATTGGTACTCACGCTGCTATCTGTGTGTGCTTCTTTTCAAATAAGTGCGCATAACTGTTAGCGAACATGTACCATATTCCAAGAATCTAGTGCCTGCGGTCTAATCTATCTTTTTACACTTCAAGAAAGCCCTGAAAGTACATATTTGCAGAATCCAAGATGTACAAGCCATCCAACAACATGAGACATGAACACTTCGATCAATTTTAAAGAAAGTTTTCACTGACAGTTTTAAGCAATTTTACGAATATTACCGAAAGTGCACTTTCGCCTAAGGAGTACTTTCAGCTTGATTAAAGTTTCTTTATTTTTAATATTTTTCTTCCTTCTTTTTCGATTTTATTCAGCGAAATTCGATAACGTACATCCTACATTAAGATGATCTGAAAAAATATTTCTTAATTAATTAAAAACAGTGTTAAAATATTTGTGAAGGTTTGGACTAATTTTTGCTGCTGCAGTAGCTACAACCATAAGATGGATAAATATCTTACCAACATTTCAAGATCCTTTAAACTAGTGGTGCAAAACCTTTTTAAGAGAAGGGACACTTACAAAAATGTCTGGGTTGTCGAGGGCCACATCGGTAACACGGAGAGAATTTTGTTTCGGGGAGGTGATCTATGGGTGTATAATCAGATACAAAATAGGGTTTTAGAAGGGGGGGGGAGGTTACCCCTCTAGGTTCCCCTACCCAGTCATCATATCCAATTCAGTTGCGGGGCTGAAACTGGCGTGTATTTATTAATTCTAACTGGCACCACTTTCTGAAAGCAGAAAATTTTAACACACACTTTGCCGACATTTGCAAAAGAAATATACTTCAAAATTTATATTAGAAAAATACTGGAATGAAAAGAATAAAAAAAATAGTCACCTGTGGCAACCCTGCAGTTGGCAATATCATCAGTTTACTTTTGTATGGTATAACAGAGATATAGCAAGGAATATTTTCAAGCAGTGATAATATTCCTTGACTTTATTCGGGGCAGTAAATTTTGTTTTATTAAAAGTGCTAAAAAACAAACATAGACATGAAAGTGGCTAGCCCCGAAAAAAAGTGAACTTTATGAACGAAAGGGGGGGGGGGGGGAAGAGCCAATCAACGAAATTTGAGATTTTTCCGAGCCTGATCGACAAAATTCACAATTTTTCCGACGCTGATCGACAAAATTCGCGATTTTTCCACGCCTAATCGTCGAAATTCGCTATTTTTCCGCTCCCGATCGACGAAATTTGCGATTTTTTCGCGGCTAATCGGCAAAATTCGCGAATTTTTTCGTGCATGATCAAAGAAATTCGTGATTTTTCCGGGCCCGATCAACAGAACTCACGATTTTTCCGTGTTCTATCGAAGAAATTTGCGTTTTTTCCGTGCGCGATCGACGAGATTGACGATTTTTCCGAGGCCTATCAACGAAATCCGCGATTCTTAACCTATTGATGAAATTTGTAATTTTTTCCCGCTGAAAATTGACGAAATACGCGACTTTTTCCGGCGACTGACAAAACTCAATATTTTGTCGCAGCCGATCAACAAAATTTGCAACTTTTCCTCGTATCATCCACAAAATTGACAAATTTTTCTGTGCCTGATCAACAAAATTTACGTTTTTCCCACTACTGATGAACAAAATTAGCAATTTTTCTGCGCCCGACCAACGAAATTTGGGATTTTTCGGATCCCAATCGACAAAACTCGCAATTTTTCCGTGCCCGATCGACAAAATTTGCGATTGTTTCGCTCCCGAGCAACAAAATTTTCAATTTTTCTGTGTTTGATTGAAAAAATTCACGATTTTTTTCGGTCCCGACCGACAAAATTCGCGATTTTTTCGTACTCGACCAACGAAATTTGCAGCTTTTCCGTGCCCGATTGACGAAATTTTCGATTAATACGCGCCTGATCAACGAAATTCGCGATTTTTTCTCGCGATAAGCACTTAAAACACTCAATTTTTTCCAAAGTCTATCAACAAAATTTAAGATTTTTCCGCTTCTAATCGACAAAATTCGCGATTTATCCGCACACCATCGACAAAATTCACGATTCTTAACTTACTGACGAAATATGCAATTTTTTCTCGCTACTGACGAAACTCACGCTTTTTTGCAGTCGATAAAAAAAAAATCAGTAATTTTCCAGCCCATCATCAACAAAATTGACGATTTTTCCGTGACCGACCAAGTAAATTCGCGATTTTTCCTAGCTCGATCGACGAAATTTGCTATTTTTTCCACGCCTCATCGACAAAATTCGCGATTTTTCCCTGTCCGATCAACTAGGTTCGCGATTTTTCCGCGCCGGATCAACGAAATTCTTATCTGACTGACTAAATTTTCAATTTTATGTGGCAAATTGACGAAATTCACGATATTTTACTGCGACCATATGGACAAAATTTGCAATTTTTCCAGTAATAAATTGATGAAGATCGCGGGCCACACGTTGACCTCTCGCGGGCCACTTTTGGCCCTCAGACCACCGGTTGTGCATCCCTTAAACCCATGGCTCCAGATTATGGAACGATATTTCACCATTTTATTGTTGGAGCTACTGCAGCACCAAAGTTTAGTTCAACTTACCAGAAAAATTTTAATTGTATATTCTTTTTTTATTTGCCATACTTTTTTTAAATGCCTATTAATATTGAATCCTGGTTTGTGGAAATAGTTTTTTTTTTTAAAGATTATATTACTGCGAGCACCCAGGGTACCATCAGCTGTTTAGGGGTATTAGGCAATGGCATTCTAGTTTATTTTTAGTAAACATTCCAAAAAAATTTCCCCGAACCTTCTCAAAACTGCCAGTTATAAAGCTTATTTTTATTTGATATTTTCCTTTTTTTGTTTGTTGAACTCAAGAACCTAAGTCCTCCCCCCCCCCTCATTTTATTTTTCACTGCTGAACCAAGTAAACGCACCTTGTCAACTACCTCATATGTGCAGTATCCGGGGATGTGAGGCATATGTCCCGGGCTCCTCGGGTAAATGTCTTTGTATCATCATCCTATTAATATTGAATATATAAATAAGTTTTAATAAACGAATCTTTTTTTAAATTCCACACTTTTATTACGCAATTTTCCTAATCTATCTTGGGATATAAAAGAAGCAAGTTTTTCGGTGAATTTTTCTTAATTCACAATTTGGAGTATTATGAATTAAGAAAATTCCTGTTAACCATTTAATCATGCTGTTTCATTTCACATGCGATTTGCATTTGAATGTATTGAGCGCGGCGATTAAGGGATTAATGAAAAATTACCTCGACTGGAGTAAAGAAAATGGTATACTAAAATATAAACGAGTCTTTAGTTTATAGGGAAAATCTCAATCACAAACTAACTTGCGCAAAAAAAGTTTACTGTAATTAACATTAGAACACAAAAGATGCAAGATGTTCCATAAATTATGCAAATCCGTTTAAAAGGAATAGAACGCAGAATAACGAATATGTTTTTCAATAAATGTGTGCTCTTATAGTAAAAAAAGTCACCTTTCCAATAACGATCAAAACTGAGAGAGATCTGCAGTTTACTATAAACGCAGTAAAATAAACAAATATTTCTTATTCAAGTTTGGAGTAGCACAGCTGATTGTGTGGAATATTTCGCAAACCCCTTCCTCTCTCGACCAGACGGCAGGCGCCAGATCCCGTGGTCTGAAGAGAATTAATGTTAAAAACATTTTTTCTTGTTCTTTTTTTTTTTTTTTTAAGTTATATAGTAGTAATGTGAAACTCGAACGCAGCATGCTCTCTGCATATTTCTTGATCTTCCGAAAAGGGAGAAATAAATATTCCTGAATTTATTAAATATTATCTTGGATTCCCAGTGAGGAATATATATGTATATTTAACAAATATTATCCAAATGTTTCGCTGTAAATAGTTTGTACATATTTAAAAGTGTAAAAATGGAATTCTCAAAGTTTTTAATCATCCAACGCTTATTTATATTGAACAACACCTGCGCCACTTTCAGTCGGGAAATATGATTGATGACTTTAATATGATTTAACACGAATCGTAAATTCTTCAACTATGCTCTCCCAATAACAATATCGTGAAACTCGTGGAAAATATGAAGATTATTCATTATTTAATGGTGCCGAAGAACCCCAAAAAAGGTAAGAAATACCTTTATTATTCTGCATGACTATTGACTCTTGATTTATTGAAAATAACGCTTTTTCATGATAATTTATTTTGAAAATTCAATTAAAATTTAAACATGGATAAACCAGAAAAGCTCAAAAGTAAAAGAGCTGTTCGCGCAGCTGTTACAAAATTAATCACAAAATGTGATACATTGTTATCTGTTGATATTGATAAAACTGATTGCGATTCTTTAATGGAATCATTAGAGCTCGTAAATGAAAAGGAAGTTCTACTCAAGGAATTAGATTCCGAAATAGATGAGCTAATTCAGGGAAAAATTGAATGTGAAAAAGTACTAAAATCGGTAGAAGAATATTCTGAAAAAATATCAAGTTTGAAATTTAAAATTAAGATGAGGCTTAAAAATGTAAATTCGAAACTGAACCAAAAGTTTTACTAGAATCAAGTAACTGTTCAAAAATCTATAGTAAACCAGTTTCGGCAGTGAAGCTGCCTAAACTTAACAACTTAGAAAAATTTTCTGGTAATGCAAGCCAGTTTTTAGAATTTTTTAATTTATTTACTAGTGCGATAGATTCAAACGAATCGTTGTCAAAAATTGAAAAATTCCAATATCTTAAATCTTTGTGATCTGGACCTGCATATAATATTGTAGCTGGTTTTGAACTGACAGATCAAAATTATTCAACGTGTTTAAAGTTGTTAGAAGAAAGGTATGAGAAGCGGGAAAACATAATTAACTGTTATATGAACAAAATTCTAAATCTTGAGCCAGTAAAATCCTCTAACAATGTCACTTCACTCAGAAAATTGTACGATAATATTGAAACAAGCGTTAGAAACCTTGATGCGTTAGGAGTGACATCGGGCTCCTGCGGTCATTTGTTACTACCCATATTATTAAAATCATTACCAGAAATTTTGATACAAGATTTCCATCGCAAACGTGACCCCGATAAGGACTGTGAAGTAACTGAATTAATAAATTTTATTGAAACGGAACTAAGATGCCGTGAAGCTATTAATTTAGTAAATAATTCCCAAAGCAAGGTTTTTGAAAATTCTAAAACCAAATATGAACATTCTTCAAGTACATATAAAAATTTTCCGCAAAAGAAAAATATACCTTCAGCTGCTGCTTTAAATGCATCTATAAAACAGTTTTGCATATTTTGCAAATCTTCTGATCATGTAGGACTAAACTGTTCGAAATTCACGGATGAACAAAAACGATATAAATTAAAGAAAGAACGTCGCTGTTAGAAATTCTTTTATAAGTCGCATTTATCAGTTAATTGTAGAACAAAAATTAATCCTTGTTCCAAATGTGGTAACAACACCCATAGTTATTTGTTCCTGAAACAAAAGAAAATCCTGAAAAAGAAATGAAAGGTGCAATTGTATCTATGATGTCAGAACAAAAATATAAACAAAATAAAGCTAGATTATTTCAGACTTGTACAGTTTCTGTGTCTGCTGGTAAACAATGCTTGTTGGCTGGTGTTTTATGTGATAGTGGTTCAGAAAAATGTTTGGTGAAGAGATCTCTAGTACAAAAATTAAAATTGAAGCCATTGCCAAGAGAAAATTTATTAATTTATCCCTTTGGGCGGAGACGCCCTTATGAATCATGTTACGAAGTTGTTGCTCTTGAATTATCCAGCGTTGTGCAACCTATCAACTCGATAAAGATCGAAGCTCTTGTGATTGATAATATAACTGGAGCTTCTGTAAAAACCCTAGAACCAGAACTTCTAAACATAATGAGAACAAGAGGCTATAAGCCTGCTGATACAGGTCTTGAACAGGAAATAAATATTTTGCTAGGGTCTGACATTTTGTGGAAAATATTAAAGTGAATCGAGGGAAAATTGACAAAATAGTTATACGTTGCCGAAACTATTTTCGGTCATACGGTACAAGGGCAGTTAGAGTCGAATAAAAAAGAAGTAGCTTGTTTGCGTGTTTCAGTTGAAAATATGCATACTCAGCTGAACGCATTTTGGGATCTCGAAGCAATTGGCATTGCTGAAAGCAATGAAAAGAACATTACCGATCTTGAGGTAATAAAGGAATTTAAAGAAAATTTAAAATTCGTAAATGGGCGTTATGAAACAAAATTATTGTGGACGAATTCTCGTGAATTAATTAGAAGTAATCTTGAAGTAGCAAAGAAGCGGTTTTCCAATTTAGAAAATAAATTCCTGAAAAGTGATTATTTACTTAAGGAATATAACTCCATTTTGCTAGAGCAGTTTAATGAGGATGTAATAGAATTGTGCACCGAGAAAGATTCCAATAATTCCTATTACATGCCACACAGACCTGTTATCCGTGACGACAAAACTACAACAAAAATGCGCATAGTCTATGATGGTTCTTCCAAATAAGGAAATTCTCTATCATTAAACGAATGCTTGAATCATGGCCCTAACTTAAATCCTAATGTTTTAGATATAATTTTGAAATTCCGTTTACATAATATTGCTTTTTTGGCTGATATTGAGACAGCTTTTTTGCAAATATCTGTAGCCGAAGAAGATCGCAATTATCTTAAATTCTTATATTATGAAGATTTTGATAAGAATAAAAACGTAATACCCTATAGAATGACCAGAGCTACTTTTGGTGCCACCTGCAACCCCTTTATCCTCGCTTGTACTATTAAGCACCATATTAATAAATATAAAAACTCTCATAATAAAACATTTGAAATCCTAAATTCTTCTTTTTATGTTAATGATTTGTTTTCAGGAGAAAACAATGTTCTAGAAGCTTTTAACGTAACTAAAGAAGCTGTTGATATTTTGAAAGAAGGGGGGATGAAGTTAAGAAAATTTGAAAGTAATTCTCAGGAACTTAGGAAAAAATGGGTTGACGAAACATACCTATATCGAGTTCCGAACCCCCAAATACTTCCCTAAAAGATTTAGAACTTATTTGGAACAACAAAGAAGATAATTTGGGACTAGAATTACAACCACTGTTAGCAAATTTAAGCAATGATTCTTGTATAAAACGGAATGTTTTGAAAATTGCAGCTATGTTATTTGATGCAGCCGGATTTATTTCCCCTTTTGTTATTCGTGTCAAATGCCTTTTACAGCAATTGTGGGTAATGGGAATGTCATGGGATGAAAGTTTTTGTGGTGAACTGGAAAATAATTGGCAAAATTGGCTTTCAGAAATCCCGGATCTCACACACTTGAAAATTCCCCGACACTATTTACCGACTTCAAAAAGGAGGAGGTTATCAATTCGACGCGTATGTATGTTTTTTTTTTTTATGTATGTTCAACGATTGCTCCGGAACTTTTTGTCCGATTTATGTGATTTTTGTTTTAATTGAAAGAGGATGCTCTCGAATTGGTACCACTTCCGTTTCATCGAAATTCGTTGAGTAGTTTTTTAGTAATTCAACAAAAACCAATAAAATGAAGGATTTCACCTAAATTATCATTCATTGTTGTAACCGGTTTCTCAATCATAAGCATAAAACTATGTATTCATATACGTTAGCGCCAAGTTGTCGAAAAATCTTGACGCAGTTACGTTAATTATTGCCAAATTTGACGACCAAAATAAGTCGCCATAAATGGAGCCAACTTGGCCGTAACTGACTAATCTGGCGATATTCCCATTCAAATTCAGTAATGGATCTTCCCCAATCTGTTTCTTCGCATTTTCTAATCGACAGTCATATTTGAAATTCTCAATTGGCAATCGCATTCAAAATAGTAATTTAATATACATTAATTAAATATACACCATTATTTCAAATGCTAAATAATACAAAAGCAAACTAGCTTATACGGTACTTGTTAGTTATCCCGTCGACCAATTTCGCCAAATTATATAAATCGCCAAATAACTCGCCAAATTATACAAATCGCCAAACCACTCGCCAAATTATACAAATTGACATAATTTTTATTTTAAATAACGAAAAAACAAATTAGTATAACATTAATAAAAATACAAATAAAACGTCGAAATAAAAAACATTTGATGACGTAAACACGTGTAGTCAAGTGAATGTGACATTTACGATCAACTATTATTGGCATTTAATCTTACAATTTGGCGACTGTAATTTGGTCGACGGGATAACTAACAAGTACCCTTAATACAAAACAATAATTTAGTATACAATAGTTTAGTTTAATTAAACGCATAACATCACATTAGCGGCACATAATATATATATAATATTGGTACTTGTTAGTTATCCCGTCGACCAAATTACTGTCGCCATATTGTAAGATTAAATGCCAATAATGGTTTGCCATTAATTAATTAATTGTAAGATTAAATGCCAATAATGGCCAATAAAACGATTAATTCGCCGTTTTATTTGTATTTTTATTAATGTTTTACTAATTTATTTGTTCTTTCGTTATTTAAAATAAAAATTATGTCGATTTGTATAATTTGGCGAGCGGTGTGGCGATTTATATAATTTGGCAAAATTGATCGACGGGATAACTAAGAAGTACCATAATATTATATACATACCTATATTATATTATATTAAACAGTTATATGTATGAATGCTTTTTGATTGCCTTTAATATTTCCACTAGATAACATTAATGATAACTTTCCTGTATAGGGGCCTTGGAGAGAAAATGAAAATTTCACGCATATTTTCTGACAACCTATTAACTGTCTCGGTTCTACTTAGTTATCCCGTCGACCAATTTCGCCAGATTATATAAATCGCCAAACAACTCGCCAAATTATACAAATTGACATAATGTTTATTTTAAATAACGAAAGAACAAATAAATTAGTATAACATTAATAAAAATACAAAGAAAACGTCGAAATAAAAATCACTTGATGACGTAAACACATGTATCTTGCTTAAAGTCAAGTGAATGTGACATTTACGATCAACCATTATTGGCATTTAATCTTATAGTTTGGCGATAGATTTTTGGTCGACGGGATAACTAAGTAGTACCACTGTCTCATATACACAAGCAAGTTTTTCAATATTTATAAATTTATTTATTGTAAACAACCATTTGTCTACTTTTATATGCAAACAGAAGTTGAGCCAAGATCCCTATGCTGTTAAAGTACAAGATAAACAACATAGAAAGAAATAAAAGGAGTTACTCTAATTAGTATTACAGACGGCATTGTTATGGTGCGGTGTATTTACATGGCACAAAACTTAAATATCAGTAGGCATAAGCATAACGGCGAAAGCAAGTCAGTGAGTTACGCAGTCATGAAAATATTTGAATTGTATCAAGAAATGAGAGCAAGTAAATTTGAATCAGATTGCCCGGTAAAAGCAAAAAGTGTGCGATACTAACAGCAAACATGGTTTAAAGGAAATGCGAATATCATAAGTTGCTTTCGAAAGTTCTATATGTTTTGCAGTACTATACTCACTAAAATACGTCAGTTACTATGCAGACCAATGACACTTTAATGAAGACTATTAAATGAGCATGACGATGAATTTCTAATCTTCCGTAATCGAGCCCACAGTTAAGGCTAGTGTGAAACAAAAAAAAAATATCAGCAGCAGTTGGTTTAATGTAAATGTAGGTATCGTAAAATATTTAATTCGCAAAACGCTTCAATGCACCAAATCATATTAGCTCAGAAACAACAATTGGCAGTGGACGCAATAATGGTAGATTACTTAATAGTTTTAAAATCTCCACTGCCCAACGTATTGCAAATGATGATGCAATAAGAAGCATAAATGCCTAAGTGAGTTAAGCTGTTTTGTCAAGAAAGATTACAAACAAAAATAAACAAAATGCCGTCATGATGCAATGAGTTCTCAATTTCTCTATCAGAATCTTTAGATTTGGCGAACGATTAAGCAAATAATTTAAATTATGAATAAAAGTACCATGCTGAAATGCTTAGCATACATTTAAGCACATTGGCATTACGTATACATTATATATTGGCACTTGCATAATATCTCCATATAAGAAAACATTAATGCCACCAAAAAATAAATTGTTTTTAAATTCTTGAAACCTCATATGAATTATTTATAAATTCTCTTTTGACACCAGAGAAATTTCATCAATGACCAGCCATTTGAGGGAACGCCATTTAAGACTTTCCCCCTGTAGTCTTTTCACGATCATTTTTTGATAAGTTATTCGGTTGTCATGTACCCTAATGGCTCCTAGTGCATGTAAATTCCGTCGATAGGTGCGAAGACCTCGAATTTACCTATGAATTATACCTCTGAGGTGCCTTGCCAGATGAAGGTCTCGTCATCTGATTAAGCTTCTAAATTACGAGACCAACATGAGTAGCAATGCGCAGGTGCTAAACAACAAGATATAAATGTTAAGTAACTGGCATAAAAAAGTTCATAATTAAGAAATAGGCACCGCTGATAGTAAAACGATCTAGGCGTTCATCAGGTTTATTGCCGCTACGCGGCGATTAGGTGGTCTCCTACGCCGATGTCAAGTATCAAACCCATCATCTAGGGCAACCCGGAAGATAAGGGCCTGGTTATCGGTTAGAAAGTATGAAAAATAAGTCATTGGGTCTCTCTTCTCTATTTCATAGAGCATTTTTAGTAAGCCGAAGAACTTTTTACTGTCAGTTTCCAAAGTTCGATATTTTTTCATGCGAGCAGAATCTTTTGTCGTTCTACCCATGTCCAAATAGAGAAACAAAAATATTTAATTAAAAAATAAAGCTATTAAATCTGAAGAAGAATAAATGTAATATATATATAAAGAATTTTCACAAAAAACCTGTGTTATTAATGTACACACAAATCTGGACAAAAGTATTTACTTATCAAAATAACATCTTTAAAAGTTTCTTTAAAAGTCCGTAATTCCCTCCAAAAGAATCATGCAAAAATTGTAACTCAAAAAAAAAAAACTAAAAAGTGAAAAATAAACTTTTTTGCCAAAAATAAAACCGACTTCAAAAACTACTACAAAGTAAAAAATAATTTTTTTACATAATAGTTAATAAGAAATTAAATTAAGAGCATTGTATTTACCATGCGTATTATTATATTTATGTACATTAATTTGATTTTTTGGAGTCGGTGCCAGCCAAGCCAAGTTCAAAATTAAAATTGTTTATCCAATACAAATCGTAACAAGATTCAGCAAAATCGTTTAGGGAAAAAAATCCATTCTCAATCAACTCTGACACCATACTGCATTTGAAAATCTGTGTTTGGCTACGATTTTTTTACATAATAGCCTGTATAAACGCATTAATTTTACAATAACACTTAATTTAGCACACATAATTACAACTAATCTCACTTGGAAATACACGTTTATAAAATCAGATGAAATGTTTCAAAAATGGTAAAATTCAAAATTTTTAACTAAATAACAAATCGTAAAAAAAACTCGTAGATATTTGGATGTATGTCTGTTGGATGATTATACTTAACTTCGTTTGGCTGGCACCGACTCCAAAAAATCAAATTAATGTACATAAATATAATAATACGCATGGTAAATACAATGCTCTTAATTTAATTTCTTATTAACTATTATGTAAAAAAATTATTTTTTACTTTGTAGTAGTTTTTGAAGTCGGTTTTATTTTTGGCAAAAAAGTTTATATTAATTTAACAACCTGATCATGGAAAAGGAGCATCTCCAATTGCATATTTTCACTGATGCTAACCCTAATGCGTATGGTGCAGTGGCATACTTACGGTATCCTATTTCTAAAGGTAAATTTAAAGCTAGTTTTCTAATGTCTAAGTCTAGGGTTGCTCCCTGGAAAAAGTTAACTCTGCTACGTCTTGAACTCATGGGAGTACTTATTGGAGCCAGGATGGCAAAATTTATCACAAACATTATCCAAGTAAATAATTCTATTTTCTGGTATGATTCAGAAATTGTTCTTCACTGGCTTAAAGGGCCAAAAGAAAAATGGAAACCATTTGTTAGTAATAGAATTGCTGAAATTCATAATTTGTCTGATCCCATTTTATGGAGACATTGTGACGGCAAACTTAATCACGCAGATTTAATAACGAGAGGTTGTTCTGTGAAGCATTTAATAAATTCTCAAAAATGGTGGTATGGCCCTGAATTTCTTTTCCTTCCCGAAAATCAGTGGCCTAGTGTTGAAATTGCTGCATTACGATTACCTGATGTTTCTGAAGAGAAGTCTCGAAAAGCAGCAACCATTTCTTCCGTTGTTCAAACAAATAAAGCTGGTGAAATTCCCATTTTTAATCTTGAAAAGTATAGTTCCCTAAAGGAATTGTATCGAATAACTGCATGGGTATTTAGATTTATTTCTAATATAAAATTAAAGGCAGAAAAAAGAGATTTTTCAGAATTATCAACTGAGGAAATGTTACATGCCAAAAATTTTTGGTTAAAGCTAGTGCAGGAAGAAAGTTTTCCTGAAGTTATAAAATGCTTGAAATGTAACAAAAGTATTCCTAAAGAATCAAATCTTCTACAGTTAAATCCTATGTTGTCAGATGAAGGTTTGCTGTTACGAGGACAGTTACAAAAATCTGATTCCTCACTTTATGAAAAACAACCTGTTGTGATTCCTGCAAAACATAAACTTACTGAAATAATCGTGAAAGATGCACATGAAAAAGTTTTTCATTCAGGAGTGTCCAGTACATTAGTACAAACTCGTGAAAAAATTTGGATTTTAAGATCCAGACAGTGCATAAAATCAGTCCTAAACAAACGTGCAATCTCCAAGAAAGTTAACGCATGACCTGGTCAACAAGTTATAGCACCTCTAAAACATATTTTGTATTTCCCAACTATAAAAGTGAACAATTTAATCTTATCAGTAACCATGGAGCCTTTGGTGAAACGCTTCCGTTTGCGCGAGACTCTTCTGAATCATTTTTGGAAGCGCTTGAAAAATGAGTATCTTCTCAACTTACAATCTGATCACTACACGGACCAGAATAAAACTGCTGACGTTAAAGTAGGTGATGTGGTTCTTATACATATGAACATCTATCATTAAAATACTATTAATTTTTGTGCATAATTTAGAACTCACAAATTGAAAAAAAAAAAAATCTCTGAACTGATTTTATTAAGAGACTCCAAAAACTCTCATTTGACTTTTTTTTTTCAATTGCTTTTTGTTTATTAATATTTCTAATTTTTAGTTTAATTTTTTGTATTGAATATTCTAGAAAAATTTGTATAGATTTAAATTGTTCCTTCTAATTTGAGTAACAGAAACCTGTCAACAATTTTTTTTAAATTGTTTTATTATTTTATTGAAGTCTAGTATGTAAGTATATATTTTGATTTGTATTGTATTTATGTATATTGTAATTCATGATATTTTAGAATAATTTTATTTCTACTTTAGTTATTTTGAATCCCCATTTTGATGAACCCTTGTTCATCGGGGGGGGAGGGAAGTTTGTGGAATATTTCTCAAACCTCTTCCTCTCTGGACCAGACAGCAGGCGCCAGATCACGTGGTCTGATTAGAGAATTAATATTAAAAACATTTTTTTTTGTTCTTTTTTTTTAGTTATATAGTAGTAACGTGAAACTCGAACGCAACATGCTCGCTGCATATTTCTTGATCTTCCGAAAAGGGAGAAATAAATATTCCTGAATTTATTAAATATTATCTTGGATTCCCAGTGAGGAATATATATATATATATATATATATATTTAACAAATATTATCCAAATGTTTCGCTGTAAATAGTTTGTACATATTTAAAAGTGTAAAAATAGAATTCTCAAAGTTTTTAATCATTCTGTGCTTATTTATATTAAACAACACCTGCGCCACTTTCAGTCGTGACATATGATTGATGACTTTAATATGATTTAACACGAATCGTGAATTCTTCAACTATGCTCTCCCAATAACAATATCGTGAAACCCGTGGAAAACGTGAAGATTATTTATGAGATTGTTTATTAAAAAGGAGCAAAAAATGTCTAGACTAGGACACTAACCAGGATATCTTAGCTTCCTCTGCCAATGCTTTACGTATGAGCTATTCGGATAGTACTGGCAGGAATTGTTCACTCTTATTTGTTGGACAAACAAGTGATTAATAACTGTGTGCTTATATTCTTCCATTCAAACCAAGATGTAAATGAAAAAAAAGAAAAGAGGAAAAAAATAGCTTTATTTTTTTATCGGTGTTGCTCATTTGATGTTGAACTTCGATTAGTTTTTGCCGCATTTCTACATAGCAGAGGTTTTACATAAGTTCCTTCGAATAATTAACGTGTATTTAACCCTTTACTGTACAATTTTTTTCTATTTTTGTGAAAAAAATATTTGAAATCTATATATCGGTCTAATAATGGAAAAAACAGTAAAAAAATTAAATTTTAAATTTTCAGCTAAAATTTGGTATTTTATGGTGTGTGCCAAATATACACAGTTAGGGTTTTTAAATATTATAATGCTATATTTTGAAACTAAATGAGCTAAAATTAATTAATTTTATCTGCTTAACACTCTGCCCGTTTTATATATAGTAATATTTTTTTAAGTATTCAGTAAAAATAATTAAAGTATATCTTACCTTACTAGCTTGAACGAAATTTAAGAAAAAATTCAATAATTAAATAAATTTTTTGTCAAATGCAGCCATCTGACATGGACATGTTATTCCATTCTTTGAACTGTTCTTGATCAGAGACAGAAATCATATTGGCCAAATTCATATGGCACATAATGAGAATTATAATGTTTTTAGGTATGTGCCAGATATGGCACGTGGTGCAGTGAAGGGTTAAGTTCTTATTTTCGTTTGAGAGATTCTCCAAAGATATCAACAATATATGCATTTCTTAGTAATTAAAATTATCAAACAGATTCATTTGAAACACTGTGTTTTGTTATCTTTCTTTCATGAAACACTGTGTTGTCGCTATCTTTCCTTCATAAAACACTGGTAAGTTTATATCTTTCCGTCATGAAACGCTCGTTTGTTGTTATCTTTCCTTCGTGTGACATTGTGTAGTTTTCCTGCGTTTAAGTAAGGATATTTTCCTTTCACTGAATTTGAAGCATTATTTAATTATGATTTTACTCAAAATCTGCAAGTCGTACGTAGCCTTATGGTTTTTATATCACTTTTTATCTACACAAGATTTTTATTTTGTAGAGCTTATGCAGTCTTGACGGGACACTGTGTGTTTGCCTATGCAGTAATTTTAAGCGAACTTTCACGTTTTCCGTACAATATACTATAACAACAACAAATAAATTTAAATCCATGCTTTAAGAGAGTATTAAACATTTTATTAGTAGTTCAAAACTTTTACGAGCTGAAACTAAATATATTTAAATAAAAGTTTTATATATCTCGTACTATAACTCTTATACTGAAATTCACTCTCTCACCGGCAAACTAAAACTAAACATCCCGTTTCACTAGAATATGTCAAACAGCAACTTTATTTTAATATGCATTCAACTAATTACAAAAGGAATAAATTCAGGACGATTTAAGCAAATGTTTGTATTTAATCTATCCTTTGATTAGACTGATCAAACATTTATTGTATAGAATATATCAAAATGAAAGTACCATTCGGTATGACATTATTTTCATTGATTTATGAAATTTAATATGCAATATTTGTTTAATGTAACTTATTAAAGGCAGATAACAGTTGAAAGAGTTGTTTAATAAAAAAGAAAAGTGCCCAGCTAAACTGATGGCATTGAGCTCACAGGCTATTCACACTAATTGTATATCATACTCTTATTTTAAAGAATAATACCCCTCAAAAAAATAAGTGAAAGGGAATTAGCCCCCGTTTCCCCCTTTATACTTAACCAGTGAACCTCTAAATCTAATCAGGGAAGCTCCTTATCATAATAAACCGGTATACCAAATTTGGAGCAAATCGAATAATCCTGCAAAAAAAAAAAGATTTATCTAAATTAAGGGGTTGGACTAGACCCCCACCCCTTTATACTTAACCAATGAATCCCCAAAACGAATCAGGGAAGCTCCTTAACAAAATAAACCGGTATACCAAATTTGGAGCAAAGCGAATAATTCTGCATGAAAAACCCGTTTATATAAATTAAGGGGGTGGACTAGCCCCCCTTTCCCCCTTTATCCTTAACCAATGAACCCCCAAAACTAATCAGGGAAGTTCCTTAACATAATAAACTGGTATACCAACTTCGGAGCAAATCGAATCGTTCTGCATGAAAAACCATATTTATCTAATTTAAGAGGGGCGGGCTAACCTCCCTTTTCCCCCTTTATCCTTAACCAATGAACCCCCAAAACTAATCAGGGAAGTTCCTTAACATAATAAACCGGTATACCAAATTCGGAGCAAATCGAATCATTCTGTATGAAAAACCCATTTATCTGAATTAAGGGGGTGGACTAGCCCCCCCTTTCCCCCCTTTATTCTTAACCAATGAATCCCCAAAACTAATCACGGAAGTTCCTTAACATAATAAACCGGTATACCAAATACGGAGCAAATCGAATGATTCTGCATGAAAAACCGATTTATCTGAATTAAAAGGGGTGGACTAACCCCCCTTTATTCTTAACCAATGAACCCCCAAAACTAATCAGGGAAGTTCCTTAACATAATAAACCGGTACACCAAATTCGGAGCAAATCGAATGATTCTGCATGAAAAACCCATTTATCTGAATTAAGGGGTTAGACTAACCCCGTTTTTCCCCCTCTATCCTTAACCAATGAACTCCCAAAACTAATCAGGGAAGCGCCTTATCACAATGAACCTAGAAATTTTTTTTTAAGCAAATCGGATGTTTCTATCAAAAATTATCGCGTTACGTACGTACATACATACATACATACGTACGTACGTACATACATACAGAACGGGCGGGCACATTAGCTCTCAGGCTTTGATAGCCTGTGAGCTAAAAAGCGATGAGATGTCCCGAGAAAACTGACTAATTTAGACATGGGCAAACTTAAATAATTTTGAAGAAATTGTAGATTTAAATTTATATTTAAAATGTTAAGAAATCAGATACTTTTAATTAAATTTAACAGAGGTTACATTTAATAATTTTGTTTTCAATAGTTGTAAACAAAAAATAAACCTTTTTTATATCAATTTTGTTTGCCTATTTTTATAAAAGAAGTTTAAAAGAATCATGTTTAAAACCATATTTAAAATTAAAATTTCAATAACAGCACATTCAAAGAAAAGAAAGCATATACTGAAAACCTGGAGATATTGCTTTAGATTTTAAACCTGTGACAAATAAAGTAAAAATTGCTCCAGATTTATTTTATTGGAAACGTTTTTGCAATATACTCGTAGATTAGTAGTGCTTTCTAGAAGGCACAGTTTTTAATTATTTAGTTATTAAATGAATGGTAAAGGTTACATTTTTCTAAGAAAATAGTTAAATTATTAGTAAGGTGTTAAATAAATGAATAATTCGATTTATCTGAACATGTTTATAAAGCTATAAAGACATTTTTAGATTTCGCACTAGAAATATCGAGGGTCAGATCAGCACTTTGTTTGAAAAACATCAATTTTGTATGCCAAAGGTTAATAGAACGAGAAATGTCCAAAAACTTTGCTAACTTCAGCAGCCTTTTTCAATCTGATTTTTTTCAGTGTTTAAGCAAATATTTAAGCACAGTAGTGGATTCCTGGGGGGGGGGGATGTGGGGGTGCTCATAGTTCCGAAAATAGGATTTGTGTCAAACTTTATTTTAATTAATGTTTTTAATTTTGAAATATAGAGAAAGTAATTGTAAATTTAAACAAAGAAAATTGAAAATCATGTTTCATCAAAATCTCTCTAGAAACACTTGGACTAGAAACTTTAAATTTGTAAGAAGATTATTTCTAATACATAAATGCAACACGTAAAATTTTTCCAAACATTTGAATACTAAAAAAAGTAAATACGAGAAAATATTCTTAAAAGACGGTTCACCATAATTTTTATGGAGCTATTCGAGCAAAGGTTTTAAAATATGTGACACATGTTGCTTTCAGGATGTATTATCTCACTATAAATGTTTTATCAAACTATCGAATTTTAAAAGGGTGAATCTAGGGTTTAACTTTTTAAAATCACGTTCTCATCAAGATATAGTATTTGAATCTACTTTTCGATTTTTGATTTTGATTTTTTTTTTTTTTTTTTTTTTTTTTTTTTTTTTTTTTTTTTTTTTTGCTGAAACTGGAATATAGTGATGTAGATGCTCACTAAGAACGGATTTTATAAAATCAAAAGTTACCAAATAAGCGAAAATCATTCAAAAATCACCTTCTGAAATTATTAGGGCTAAAAAATGTAGCTCTAATGCTATGTAACTTCATGAGTCATGTTATGTAAGTTAGTTACACGACATACATTCGCTAAGAAGGAGTGAAATTTTAGTGAATGAATTGGCGAAAGGGATGTTATCACACATATAGTAGGGATGACAGTCTACTCTAATTATAAATTTATTTGAATGTGCATTATTCTATGAAGTGTTTAGAAAGTCAAATGTAATGATTTTAGATTTTTTTAAGTATATTTTTCAACTAGAGTTTCGATGACAAAAAGAACTTGTATCTCATGGCTTATTTAAGAAGAACTTTCCTAATCAATTTTTTTACTAGGTAATAAAACACAACAAAACAGACTCAAATAAATTTCTTTTATTTTATGAATAATTAATTACAAGGTAAAAGTGGACTCAACGTGGCTCAAATGGATTTCTTTTATTTAATAAACTAGGGGGCTCTGCCCCCTATGAGCTACGCTCGTCAACCCCCGACCAGACACCGCAGACTCTAAATGCAAGCAAATTTGATCGGCTTTAAAAAGATTTCGAAAGATTGAATTATAATTTAAAAAACAGTAGCGATCTCCCTATAAACGGATTTCTATTAATTTCTCTTTGATTTGGGAATTTTAAAGCCAAATCCGCTGCGGCACTACTTAATTATCCCGTCGACCAATTTCGCCAAATTATATAAATCACCAAACCACTCGCCAAAATATACAAATTGACATAATTTTTATTTTAAATAACGAAAGAACAAATAAATTAGTACAACATTAATAAAAATACAAATAAAACGTCAAAATAAAAATAACTTGATGACGTAGACACGTGTAACTTGCTTAAAGTCAAGCTAATGTGACATTTACTATCAACCATTATTAGCATTTAATCTTATAGTTTGGCGAATGATAGATTTTTGGTCGACGGGATAACTAAGTAGTACCAAAGATACAATCGCTGTTTTCGTCTTTGATTAAGTAAAATAAGTTAAACATTTCAAAATAAGCTAATATAAAAGGAATTAAGAAAACAGAGTCTTTGTCTCCTGGTATTTTTTAACAAAGCGAAAAGAAGTTCTTTTAAATGAGACATTTTAAATTAATCGTTTTTAATCTGACGTACTTTTGACCAAGCTATTCTTTCTCTTTTAAATATTCACGTGAAAATACTTTTGTTAGAAATGAAATATTATTTGCGTTTTAATAACAAAAATGGTTGAAAAGATCCTCTCAAAATATCTAATAAATGTCTAGTGCAATTTCTAAATTTAAACTCTTTTGCAATATTATTTTGTGTTAATTTTATGTAATAACTGTAATATGACGTAATTTCTCCTATTTAAGACTTCTAAAGTGGATCGATTTTGTCCAACTTTAGCATTAAATATCTCTTAAAATAATTCTTCGATTTGAAAGCTGTCTACATCAGCGTGTTTATCAAACATTTCTGTATAATACCACCGATTTTCATATTTTTGTATGCATTATTTTTCTTAACTAGGGGGCGCTGCCCCCTACGAGCTACGCTCGCCAACCCCGTTCAGACACCGCAGACTCAAAAAGCACGCTAATTTGATCGGCTTAAAAAATATTTCGGAAGATTGAATTATAAGTTAAAAAACAGTATGGAGATCTCCCTATAAACGGGTTTCTATTCATTTCTCTTTGATTGGGGAATTTTAAAGCCAAATCAGCGGCTGTTAAAAGATACAATGGCTGTTTCCATCTTTGATTAAATAAAATCAGTTGACATTTCAAAATAAGCTAATATAAAATGAATTAAATAAACAGAGTCTTTGCCTCCCGGTATTTTTTAGCAAAGCGAAAAGAAAGTTTTTCTTTTAATGACGCTTTAAATGTATCGTTTTTAATCTGACGTAATTTTCACTAAACTTTTCTTTCTCCTTTTACTATTCACGTGAAAATAATTTTGTTAGAAATGAAATATTATTTGCGCTATCCTAATAAAAATAGTTGAAAATATCATCTTAAAATATTACAGAAATGTCTCGCGCAATTTTTTAATTTAAACTGTTTTGCAATATTATTTTTTGTTCATTTTACGTAATGTGTAATGTGACGTAAATGTGACGCATCTTAAGATTTCTAACGCATGTTAATGAATTTATTATTTTACAACATTCTTTCACTTTTAAAATTCACGTGTAATATAGTTTTTATGATAATTTTCAATGAGTTCTTGCTTTTTATATTTTCTTGTTTATAATAGTCACGTGTAAAATAAGTTTTTAATTTGAAGCAAATATTATTGTTTGCGCTGTTTATGCAGTTGACAACAGTTTAAATTAATACCATTTTCTAAAATGTGTAAAAAAATATCTCTCGAAATGCTGAAATTTTGAATGTAAAATAGAAATAAAACCTCAAAAAATGAGTAAATTTAAAAACCTAAGTGCAGTCTGCACACCGGGAAATTCTGACGCATAAAATGATCTAAAAATGATTAAATTCCGATGTACAGTTTTTGCTCCTATAAAACGTTTTTAATGGAACGATTTTGTCCAACTTTAGCATTAAATATCTCTTAAAATATTTCTTTGATTTGAAAACTGTCTGCATGAGCGTGCTTATCAAACATTTCTCTATAATTTCACCGATTTTCATATTTTTGTATGCAATATTTTGCTTAATATTAACAAAGAAAGACCTCCGGTCACAAAAAATTCAAAACCGTCGGCGGCGGCGGCGGTGACAGCGGTAGTTACTTTTTTTTAGAATAGAGAGATGATTAAATAGCAAGTCGGAATAATACGTCAAAGGTGGCAATTGAGGTGAGTTCGTACTATAACTAGTCCTATAAATATTCAGATCTTGGTGCAATAGCTGTTGCACTCTTATGCAAAAATGCATGAATACAAAATTGATTATGATTATATATATTAAATTTAATAACATGACCTCATCTTAAATATGAAGATGGAGTCATGTTATTATGGCGCATTGTATGACGCATGGCAATCTAGAATCATTACCTGTTATAGGATATCACTGAAGTAATTACACATAATAAGATTTAATAGAATGAAGAAAACTTTTATTAATATCTTTTTAAATTTTGATTCGATTTTCATCAAATTTGAAATGAATCGACAAAATTCTGCAACGATTTTATATTTTACTAGGGGGCAAGGCCCCCTACGAGCTACGCTCGCCAACGCCCGTCCAGACAACGCAGACTCTAAATGCACGCTAATTTGATCGGCTTTAAAAAGATTTCGAAAGATTGAATTATAATTTAAAAAACAGTGGCGATCTCCCTATAAACGGATTTTTATTCATTTCTCTTTGATTGGGGAATTTTAAAGCCAAATCCGCTGCGGTACTACTTGATTATTCCGTCGACCAATTTCGCCAAATTATATAAATCGCCAAACCACTCTCCAAATTATACAAATTGACATAATTTTTATTTTAAATAACGAAAGAACAAATAAATTAGTACAACCTTAATAAAAATACAAATAAAACGCTGAAATAAAAATAATTTGATGACGTAGACGCGTGTAACAACATTTCAAAATAAGCTAACATAAAAGGAATTAAGCAACCAGTCTTTGTCTCCTGGTATTTTTAACAAAGTGAAAAGAAAGTTCTTTTAAATGAGACATTTTAAATTAATCGTTTTTAATCTGACGTAATTTTGACAAAGCTATTCTTTCTCTTTTAAATATGCACGTGAAAATACTTTTGTTAGAAATGAAATATTATTTGCGCTTTCCTAACAAAAATAGTTGAAAAGATCCTCTCAAAATATCAAATACATGTCTAGCGCAATTTCTAAATTTAAACTGTTTTGCAATATTTTGCGTTCATTTTATGTAATAACTGTAATGTGACGCAAATAGGACGTAATTTCTCCTATTTAAGACTTCTAACGCATGTTAATGAATTTATTATTTTACAATATACTTTCTCTTTTAAAATTCACGTGTATACTTTTTATGACGTAATTTTTTATAAGTTCCTGCTTTTTGTACATAATTATTTAATTTTAATTTGAAAGTTTTTTTTCTGTTTATAATAGTCACGTGTAAATAAATTTTTAATTTGAAGCAAACATTATTGTTTCCGTTGTTTATGCAGTTGGCAACAGATTAAATTAGTACAATTTTCTAAAATAAGTAAAAAATATCTCTCGAAATGCTGAAAATTTGAATTTAAAATAGAAATGAAACCTCGAAAAATGAGTCAAATTAAAAAAATAAATGAATTCTGCATACCGGGAAATTATAACGTGTAAAATGATCTAAAAATTATTAAATTCCGATGTATAGTTTTTGCTCCTATAAAACTTTTTTAGTGGAACGATTTTGTCCAACTTTAGCATTAAATATCTCTTAAAATAATTCTTCGATTTGAAAACTGTCTGCTTCAGCGTGTTTATCAAACATTTCTGTATAATACTACCGATTTTCATATTTTTGTATGCATTATTTTTCTTAATATTAACGAAGAAAAACCTCCGGTCACAAAAAATTCAAAACCGGCGGAGGTGACAGCGGTAGTTACTTTTTTTTAGAATAGAGAGAAATTTAACACCATTAGATTGGGTTGGGTTTGCGCTGTTATATGTGGACAGTGAGATGGACGGACGGAGCGGACGACGACTGTAGATACTACGTATTTATATAAGTACGGACGCACTTAAAAATGGACTTTAATAAGATAGTAATTTTATAGATTTTAAACAGCAACAACAATAGATTCAATTCCGTCCCAGTTTAATAGTCAATGTTTTACTCAGTCCGTTTTTTAAGTAGCACTTTCATAAAACAATAATCTTCATTTTACATTTCGCTTGCAAGTTTTAAAGAACCTATTTCTGTTGCAAACATTGTGGAAACCTACGACGAAAGTTACCCATTTTAAAAACTTACATTCAAAACGGACCAGTGGGAGTTTTGAATATGTATTATTTTGATCCAATTAAAGAAATCTCCATGAGTACTCTTTCTCATGAAGGTTTCTCAGATGTTACTTTTTTTTCATAGAATTTGTTTCCATAGATATTCTATAATTTTCTTCTTTCCGAATTTTAGGGTTGTGATTGCCACAAGTTTGGGGCGTTAATGATTAGCATTATAGGATTAAACAGATTATTCATTAAAATTCAATATCTATATTGTTAAATAAAAGCGCCTATTTTGTCATCAAAAACACAGATTAAACACACGACAGCCAAAGTCTACCATTTTTTTCAAGAAATCTTCAAGATTTTAGTTAACGTCTGGAGATAAGAGTCGAGAGATGTAGTGAAGGTCGACTTATACAAGATGTTCTATAAATAATGAAACATGTTTTATTTTTTATTTGTTGGGGATACTTATGTGATGTGAGTTGCAAAAAGGTTTAAATAAAGATAAGTAATGAGATTATATTAATGAAATAATCCTTTCATTAATTTTGCCATTAAACATGCCATTAATTTTTGAAAATATATACTTTTTAAATTTTCAGACGATCTCCAGACAAAATTCATCATGTAGGTTTTTGCCCCCCCTTGCTTAAAAAAATCATTAGAAAAGCAATTGCTGTCCTTAAAATTTAATGAGTTGGATTTTATTTAAAAACCAGCAGAACTACCCGGCTTCGCCCGTGTCAATTATAAGGAGCCCTCCAGGTAAAATAAATTAAAACGAAATAATACGGCATTCACAATAACTGGAATTTGTGCATTCCCATCCACAAATCGTTAAAAAGACAATCAGAAAACGTGACGTTATTTTCTCACAACCATAGTAAAAACCCCGAGCTTTAATAACAGAATACGCGTTTTCTTTTGTCGGTGCAAGAGAAAAATATGTGATTTTCCTGATAATACGAAAATAAAACAAATCCACCAAATCGCGCAGCATTTAATGAAATTCTCGTTTGTATAGTACATATCTACATTATAAAGCAAAAACACTCTGTCAGTGCCCATGAATTGCGTCCCATAAATTGTGCCTTTACTGATTTCTAAACATCACACAATTTCATTTTTTACAATGTCGAACTGAAAAAAGTTCTTTCAAATAAAATTTGTTTAAAAATTGTATCTCAATTTTCTGATTTTAATGGATTTTAAAGTAATTTTCAAGCATGGATATTCTTAAAGGTGTGTGCAAGCCGATTACGAAAGATGAACCCGTTTACTCTTAATACAGTACTATAAAGAAAAGACAAGTCTATGAGTAACGCTGGTATCATATTTTCGGTGGCAACAATCTAACACAAGAATAAATTTCCCTTTTACTGCAATTTAACCTCTAAACATCGCACATTCGATTGTTCCAACGCCTTATAGAAAGCAAACGTACTTTCAGTAATATTTGTAATGTTTATCTCAATTTACAGATTTTTTTATGGATTTTAAAGTAATTTTTAAGCATGAATATTTTTTAAATGTGCTTGCAACCCAATAACAAAATATTAACTCAATTGTTCAAAAACATTGTAAATACAGTAGAACCTCTTTTATCCGAAACTCTTTTAACCGAAATCCATTTTGAAAGCTTTTTTTTTAATTATTATTATCACATTCCTTGTGTGCAAAATCTAATTTGAAAGCTTTTTTTTTTTTTTTTTTTTTTTTTATCACATTCTTTGTGTGCAAAATCCATTTTGAAAGATTTATTTTTTTTTTAAACTATCATATTACTTGTGTTCAACGGTCCTTTCCGAACTACGAGTACATATAAATATTTTCAATCCTTTCTTAGAGTTTCTTCGAATTTAACTTAAGCTCCCGTAAGCTGCGGAGTGGAATAAAGAAAACGAACAAATTAGCAATTCAGAAGCATTTGAAAGTTTTGCAAAAGGTTTGGCATGGCTGGAGCAGCAGAAATACTGGGATACTGGTGAACTAATAATATTAAAAAACTCCGTGATAGAGCTTCAAAGCAAAGGCAATCGAAACTGCGACAAACAAAACATTTTTTAAACCCTTGTGATAAACGTAAAAGATACTTAATTTCAAAATTAAAATTCAGGTAATTTATTTTTGTTCCTATTTTGCTATTGCTTTATTTTTATTAAGCACTTGTTACCATAGTAAGAAATATTGCATTTATTTATCCTTAATCTTAAAATTGAAGTATTCCCGATTATCCGAAATTTCGATTTTCCGAAAGAGAGTTATCCCAATTACTTCGGATAATCGAGGTTCTACTGTAATTCAGAATTCGTTCGTTTTCGTGTAATATTCAATAACCAAATTCGCAAACGAAAATAAAACGCCAAAAATAAAATAAAATAAAACACAAATTTAACAGATATCAAATCAAACTACTCAAAATAATCCAATAAGTATATAAAATGCAAATGGGAATTTCGTTCCGGGTGCATATAACTCGAATTCTTCAGAACGGATTTCCATGCGACTTGCACTATTAGTTTTTCAGGGAAGATTCTAGTGCGTAACATATTGTTTTCCGTTGCTTAGTCATAGAATTATAGGGGAAAGTTGTATAATCATGTGAACCCAATTATGAAAGATTAGTCTTTTTACCTGAATGAAAAATGCAGAACTAGTTTTATCTCTTTAAGTACTGACGGTAACTTCAGTAATCGGGCCCTGACCTAGTTGGCGTATTCGTATTTTAATGAGTGTACCTCACACCTGTTATGGCATGCACTTTTGTTTAAAACAATATAGAATGACATGTTTTAAGCGAATATCTGGCATGCAACTCGATTACAAAATACTAACCTGCAATAATGCTTAAGGTGGTTCTCTAGTTCCCTGCTCAACAACGCGAAACTTTCCGACACATTTCTGGCTCATTAAACATAAAGGCTTAAAATTTGTAGGCCTGACTATTAAAGCGATTTGGAATTGAAATGAGTTTTCCATTTTTTGATAAATAAATTACTTATCGAGTTAAGAGCAATTTTGGTCACGTGACGACCGTTTTTTCTCCTTTACCGAGGTGTTCTGTCCGAAATTCAGTTCAAAACACCAACTGAAAGATATTATACCTATACCAAAAAAACTGAAACTGTCTTTCGATTAAAAAGTTTTTAAATAAGAACTCCTGCCAATTCCATGCGTTTCCGAACAAAAATGAACTTAAAAATATGTCAGAAAGTTTCTTCTCTGGATTTGAGAACATCCTTAACTTTATGAACAGCCTTAACTTGACGTTTATGAAAAAGCTCACATTTTTAGTTTTAATTTTGGAACTCGCAAAATTTAAATTCCGAAAAAGGATGTTCTTTTGACACATTGAGGTAATTTTTTTAACTTTTAAAATTAAAATACATGTTTTCTTTGTCACGCGTAACAGAAGTATACGATTTCTCACAATACGGGGAAAAATACAATAAATGGTAATATACAATCTATATATATATTTCTCTTACGTAGCGCTAAAAAAGGGCTGTATTTGTAGCTTGCTATTTGGCAACAGCCAAAGCAACGTTTCTCAGTGGTAGTTACGGTCACATGTCCCAAAACACTCAGCAAATCGAAATCCAGACAGGAATGACAATTGCTATTGGTCCGTTTTACGGTGACGTAGCTTTTTTATCCAAGGTTGTATTTAGACACAGGCGAAAACGTTTTGTTTACATTTTGATAGGGTGATACGTAGCATGTTTTATAGCGTCTTATTATAGTTTTAAATTAATTTAAGCCGTGTTTTTCAATACTATAGGCAAAATCAAAGGAGAAGGACCCCATCTGACACTAACATGCCATTTAAATTTAAACGGCGTCAATTTCCTGGCGTTAAATAACGGCGTTCATCCTCCATGATGATCAACAAGTCATAGCGCCAAACTTTTGATAAATGCATTTTTATTTATATTTTCAACAAAATTTTCAATTACTTTTTTATGAATTAAGATATTTTTAAATTTCATATGTTGCTTGCTCGGATCTCATAGCGGCCCAACTAAAAATATTTTTTATTTTGTTTTCACTAAGTTTTTTAATTAATTCTGTTTCCAAGGTACATTTTTATTTATATTTTCAACAGTTTTCCATTACTTTTTTATACATTAAAAATATTTGTAAATTTAATACGTTGTAATGATTTATGATAGCACTCATTCTAGCTAGAGTTGACATAAATAGTGGCGAGCGAGCGAAGCGAGCTGGGATCACGTAGCGATCCCAATATGAATTGCGTAGCAATTCATGGGGGTTGGTGAGCGTTAGCGAGCAGGAGGCTGAGCCCCCTAGTACAAGTAAAATACAATAATAGTATACAATAATGGTAAAATAGAATACAAGGTAGCAGTTACTGAAATTTTATTTGGAAAATATGAAATTTTATTTGCTTAAAACTAAAACCTTTACTTTAAGTATAAATATAAGCTTTAATTAACGTATTAGATCAAGAGGGTTTCCATTCTAAATAAAGCACCACTCTTAAACGTAAACTTAAATTTTTCATTAATAGAAATTAAATCTACAATGATTAGATGAAATGATATCATTTTCCATAAATTTTAAATCGTGACACAGTCAAGAATTTTTTTTGAAAAGGGAAATAACTTACTCTTTTTACTATAAATCACAGAAAATGTAACCATTGAATCTTAATCAATACAACACTTAGCTATAACCTACAGCTATAAGATATGGCTGTAGTATACAATCGAAGTAGAAAACAAAATATAGGAGCCATTTATTTACAGTGAGTTTGACTACACGTTAAAAAGATTTGATAGAATGTGACGGCATATCTAACCTTTATTTTCTTTTCCTAAATTGTTTTCATGAAATTTGACTGTTTGTATTAAAGTAGAGGTTTTAAGCTAAAAAAACATTCAAATTAAGGTGCTATGTTATTTTACCGCTCTTATAGTTAAAGTTTTTATTTTGTATATGAAAAAAAATGCATTTTCTGTTTAGAACGACGCCAATTTCAAAAATACAAAAATATAGCAAGAAAATCTAAATTTTTATTAGCAAATAAAAAAAAAAGTTACACGCATTATCGTTAATTTTTCCACATTATTGTGTCATTTTTTAGGGTGTGGCAACAGGAAAGAAACGATTTAATTAGAAATTTTAAAAAGTGATATTTCTATAATGTTAAATTATGGAAGGTGATAGAAAAAGGGCATATAAATAATGGTCTGATGTTTTTTTAAAGTAGACAGTTATCTTTTCCGCGTTAAAAAACGTATGTACATAAAGTTTCGTGCAAATTGGTCAAAAATTGAAGATTTGTATAAAGGACATACACTCAGAGAACGACTTTTATATATATAGATCACCGTTGTGAATGGGGACTAAATAACGAAATTAGAAAATATGTAAGATATTACAACAGGTAAAACGAACAATAATACAAGTTCAGTTGGCCTTAAACAAAAGATAAGCAATGCTTGGAATAATATTAGTGGGGAAGAACTTCAAAATATTTAAAGCATTGTTAGAAGAGCTCGGTTATGTATTGAAGCTGTCCGAAAACACAGAATGATGAGTGAATTAGGTACTTGTTAGTTATCCCGTCGACCAATTTCGCCGAATTATGTAAATCGCTAAACTACTCGCCAAATTATACAAATTGACATAATTTTTATTTTAAATAACCAAAGAACAAATAAATGAATAAAACATTAATAAAAATACAAATAAAACGTCAAATTAATGGTTTTATTGGCCATTATTGGCATTTAATCTTACAATTAATTAATTAATGGCAAACCACTTTTGGCATTTAATCTTATAATTTGGTGACAGTAGTTTGGTCGACGGGATAACTAACAAGTACCGCGAATTATTATTATTATTTAATTCTGTTTATAAGTTTTAAAATTACATGTGTATCTATACACGATCTCTTCACATGTAACTCTGCTATTTATAAGTATTTTTTATAGAATTTTTCTCCCTTGTTAATAATTAATTTTGTTCTAAAAAACGCCATCTTAAGTTTGTATATAGCCCCTATTTTCACTGACGTATTAATACTTAAATGGTGCGAAAATGTGGTACATATCAGTTTTTTTTCCTTCATTGTTGAGTTAATTTTAATGATACAGACATGGACATTATCTAATGATTTTTTGTAACGAAAGAATTTTTTTTTTCAATTGAACAATTTTGTATGGAAGACTCGTATTATATTTAAAAATATTTTTTTTTTAATTACCGAGAGGACCATTTCATTAACAATGTTACTTTCAACCTTATTTTAAGCAGTTGTTCAATTTACATTATCTACTTATTTAGAATATGAAAAACATTAATGTTAAGAAACACCAATAAGAAACACCACCGCCAATACATTATACTTTTTCAAAAATGTTTGTAAAATTAATATAAAGCTCAAAAAGTTTCACAGATTGAAAAATATTTGCTTCAACAATTTGATGCTCTAAGATCTAGACACACGGCAGTGTGTCAGCCAAGTTCGCCTGACATAGCCGTGTGTTATTTACACGAACCATTTCGAGCTGTTTTCGTCAAATTTCATTGCTCTACTACTGAAAATCTATGAGACCTACGTACTTGTTATACGAAATGTGTAGTAAGGCCACCCTAATTACCTAAAATCTAAAATTTTATAAATAACGCATAATTAGTTTCCGAGATAATGACATTTGAAAATGTCTGATAATCGATAATTTTACCACTGACTGACTGACTGACTGACTCACTCATCAAAAAGATCTCGTATATCTACTGCAGCTACAGACTTCAAATTTGGTGCGAAGTTTGTTTACACTATAAAACTAAGGAAAAAAATAAAAAAAATGTGAAAATCGATGAATTATCCAACTTAGGGTGCCCATTTTTATTTTAACATTACGTCTATTAGGCGAAATTTTAATTTGCCGTAGGAGGGTACTCTGTTCCGTCGCCAAATACCGCCAAGTTTCTCGCCAGCATGGCGATATATCGCCAAATTTGGCGACCAAAAGTGACGCCACCTTGGCGATATCTCTAATATTTCGCCAAATTCCCATAGACTTCTATTGTAAACCTATCTACTTATTGGGGTTTTATCTGGGTTTACTTGCTTACAGAAAATCAACAAATTGAGATATTCTGTCCGCCACAGAGCCCGTTCTCAGAAACTATACATGTTGGATACTTGAAATTTTGCATACTTATAGCTGAACACCACACATCATACGACAAATCATAAAATTTTTATAAAGTCGTACATTTAACCCTTTGGCTCCCACATGTGTATTTTAAACAATTCTTTCAAAGTGAGCCTCTAATTATGTTGGAGGCGTGAAATTTTGCATACTTATAGCTGAACACCTCACATCAAACGAGAAATTATAAATTTTGAAAAAGTCGTACATTTAACCCTTAGGGCTCTCACATGTGTATTTTAAACAATATTTTCTAAGTGAGCCCCTAATTAGGTTGGAGACGTGAAAATTTGCATACTTATAGCTGAACACACATCAAATGACAAATCATAAAATTTTGAAAAGTCGTACATTTAACCCTTTGGGCTTCCACATGCGTATTTTAAGCAATTCTTTCTAACTGAGCCCCTTATTAAATTGCAGATTTGAAATTTTGCATACTTATAGCAGAACACCTGAGGCTAGGTGACAAATTATAAAATCTTGAAAAAGTCTTACGCTTAACCTTTTGAGCTACCACATATGTATTTTAAGCAATTCTTTCTAAGGGAGCCCCTAATTAAGTTGGAGACATGACTTTTTGCATAGGTATAGCTGAATACCCCAGACCACACGACAAATCATAAAATTTTCAAAAAGTCTTATATTATTTACTCCTCCGGGCTCTAACTTGTGTATTTTAAACAATTTTTCTAACCTCTGCCCTTTTCACCCGGGGAGCACTTTTCCAACTTTTGCCGACACCCCTTTGACCATTCTTTCATATTATGCACCATAGCCTTACATATTTTAGTTCCACTTTTTACCGCCAGTGGAGCCTACTTATCTCTAGTGCTATGGGCTCAATACCCTCGACTAATATATCTACGGATAGTATGTAAAACGGAGTTTCGTTCGGATAGAGGTTTATTTAGAATAGAGTGCGCCCCTCGTTGCGAAATGTGGAACTAACAGATTTTTCAAAAGAATAAAGTGTTTTGAAAGGAATATTAAACGAAACCCTCTGTGCGATCTGTGATCACACTTACCCACTTGTTATTTTCAAAATCATCAGAGAAAAGGATATTTAATTAGTTAAATTTGAAAATCCAGGGAGACGCAATGTCCTTCCTCTGCACTGCCTCTTTGCCGGCACCCATGGATGAATGATACGTAGTGTGTCATAAGCACATAACTTTATTTTTCACTTTCAGTACAAAAAAGCAGGCCCAGCTATAGGATATTTAATTGGAAATTTTAATATAGGTATTTAATAGGAATTGTTGTTTCAGAAACAATAAAAATTTCGAATCAATGCATTTCGTTTCAAAACATGCATTCAATGTAGCAGTATTAAAATATAGATTTCAGCCGCAAATTGACAGACAAATAGTTTGTTGTAGGAAATTTAAATTAAAATTGAATGTTGCTTGGTGAATAAAATAGTCACATGTAAACACATTTAAAAGCATTAAGTAAAGTGTCTAAATATATTGTAACTTTACAAAAAGTAATGATATCTAACAAAAACATAACTGTGAAAAAAGGGAGCCAAGTTCTGTAAAGACAATGGCAAGAAAAGAAGTGATATCTAAGTGGATGCCAAGTTCAAATAAAATTCACTCAAACTTACCTACTGAAGTATTATAGCATTTTTTAAATTGTTTAGAAATAAAAATTATTGATAGCATATTAATAATAAATCTAGAACTTGGCAAGTTTTTGATAAATGTTATGCCTATCAATTTCATGTCTTAATAAAATGATGATGTTAATATTAACAACAATGTCATTATAAAAAAATTAATATGGTTATTATTATAAGCAAATGACTCATGATAAAGATTTGATAAACCAATAAATACACAGATACACTCCCGCTCGTCTTTGGTTATCACTCTAGCACCCACCCTCCAGAAACCTCAGTGCAAACAGGCTAAAAGGCCTGAGAAAGAGACAGATACCCTTACGCTGCACCCCTTTAACCCTTCAGGGGCAAAGAGCTTTTATTCGTGACATGCTGAAATGATTGAATCACACCAGAATTTAAAAACAAATTTATTTCAAAATGGGTAAAAGCTTCTTTTCACATATTTAATAAAATTAAACTTTTTAGTCCTGAATTCTAGTGTCAATGTGGCATTTTGCAGTTAAAATTAGGTGGGATATATTTTTTCCCACCACCCTTCAAGGGAAAGGAGCTCACTCAAATGAAGGCTTCCAAACATGAAATAACAAGTTTTGATATAATAATGTCATTAATAAAAATAAATGACTCGTAGGTAAAAACTTGCCAAGTTCTAGATTTATTATTAATATGCTATCAATAATTTTTATTTCTAAACAATTTAAAAAATGCTATAATACTTCAGTAGGTAAGTTTGAGTGAATTTTATTTGAACTTGGCATCCACTTAGATATCACTTCTTTTCTTGCCATTGTCTTTACAGAACTTGGCTCCCTTTTTTCACAGTTATGTTTTTGTTAGATTAATTTTACAGCAGGAATAATCTATAAGAGGAATGTATTTCCAAATGGTAACCTATGGTAAATGGTAATGCATTCAAATTATTTTGAGTGAGATGTATATCACTCTAAGTGTTTGGGGCGTAATATTCCGTTCACTAAGCTCCAGGTTTCACAGCAATACAAACAATATTTAAGATAATATAATTCTATAGATTTAATGAATTTTAAATACATTGAAGAATGATTAATACTCTCAAGGATTACATTCATATTTGTATTTGAGGTTTTTTTTTTTTTATAATGTTGAAAGAATCATATTTTCTTAGCATTTAAAACAAAATGCAAAGAAAACAAAATTACAATTTTGCCCTTTTGCAAGACGCTCGGAGGGATATATTGGGATGGTATGTATAGGACTTATGGTCATATGTGTATCACGTAATACATTAAAATTCAATTTGGCTGCAAAATATATTTTAAACCAATAGCGCATCACTTGGAAATTAATTTTTATTTAACAAAATGCATAATATAATAGAAAAGATTTTTCTATAAACTACAGCCGTAGGCTACAATGCATCCGGATTCTTCTGTGTGGTCTTGTAAAAGTACTATAAATATTAAAACACCATTTTCTGTAGCAAACATGCAGCGGTAGGTCTTCGTAACATAACATGCATGTGAATTTCTTTCAATTTGAAAAAGTATAACATCATTAAAACGCGCTTCAATTAGTTGTTGTTATTGGTTGTTGTTTTGATTGTGTCTTTGTAAACTAGGGATTGCCAGCCTATAAATCGCGGTTCACAACTTCCAAAAGCCTTATTTTATGTCGAAACTTTGCGATTAAATAAGACAATGATTATCTTTTGGAATCTATGGCGGCAAACGACTTTCACGTTAATGAGATGAAGACCTAGACTTCTTATACTCTAAATAAGCGAAAAATGCTAGTCTCTATAGGTAATCTTGTAATAGATCTGACTATCAAACACCATTTTCGCTATAACCTATATATAAAGTATTAAAATTTAATTAAAGCATATTTAAAACAATTTCCGCCCATAAACCGAAATTGGAAAGAACTTTTTTTGTTCCCCGTAAGCGAAATTTTGGTACTATATCAGGGGTCGAAGCACATAGGACAAATTTTATTGTTCTTACCAGTCTCTTTTATAAATAATCTTCAAGAGACATTTTTATAAGATATGTAATAGGAACAGATCATGAGGATTATTGATAAAAGATACTGGTAATAACAACAGAATTTGTCTTATATGCCCCTATCCCTGGCTATATACATAATTTCCGATAGTGATAACACTACAATAAAAACAAACGTAAATTTTATCGCGATGCGCGCAAACTTACGGAAGAGATAGATAGACAGACATACGATACAAAATCATAACTTTCTGGAACATATTAAAAACCAATACCCTTCTTTCTAAAATTGTTCATTTATTAGTGTGTTTATCTTTTTAAAAAATAATAGATTTGGAAGGTGTGCGCGTCCCGGTCCCGAACGCTCTCCCTGAAACTAAAAAGTAGGGGCAAGCTTCACATAAAATTAAAAAGTGACGAAACGCCGCATAGTTGGGTCAAAACCCCGGTTTTCCGGCAAAAATTCTGAAAATGTTCCCATCTTTTTGGAAATTCATTTCTGACCATTATTTCTAGCGCATTGTTTTAGAGGATTCGGATGAGAAAATTTGCAGGTCCATACGATCTGTAGGTTACGAGTTATAATAAATTTTCTGTTGATATTTCATATTTTACATTCTTCATTATTTCAAGGCGCTAAAATAGAATTCCTTAAGAAATATTTTAGTTTCGATTCTTATGTATATTTTCTTTTGAATGGAATGAGACAATCGACAGGTCAATACGAGCCATAGCTATTACCTCAAAAAAAAAAAAAAAATTCACATTTCACAATTACAGGAAACTATGACTAGGTTAAAATGTGTAAAAACCTGGAATTCAAGCATATGCTCTAAGCACAACCTGGAAGCTCTAAGCATATATTTCTCCAAAATAAAACCTGAATTTTGTCTCAATGCTTGCATAACGCATAATATTAGTCTCGTTATATCACAAAAAAATGGTTAAAACTGATTTAAAAAAATTACTTAATGATACTAAATGCACCAACTAAACGGCCATTTGACCGGTAACAAATGAAAAAAATTTGACTTGACCCAGAAATCACTTCTTAAAATAAATAAAATATTAATCAATCAGAAATGAGTTACTTAAAAAAGTTAAATATTTTTTTTCAAATCTCGGGTGTGAAATATTTTTTATAAAAATTTAATAAACTTTTCAGTATGTTTAGTGTTAAAGATGGATGAATGTGTTGAATAAGGAAAATAAATACATCTGAAATTAATTAAAATTTTTGAAAAGACAAAATATTATATGATTTAGAGGTACTTGAGATGATTCTTATGTATTTTCGTCTGAGGAATCGTATAAGACCAGTCCCAAATTGATACGTTTAATCATTCTCTAGAAAATTATGGGCTTTTAATGAAATTGTGGAATAACAAAAGGAAGTACGAAAGCCACACTTGCAAGTAATTACAGCTAAGGGTATTCCATCTCACTAATATAGCTGGTTCTTGAATGTATGTAGATGAGAAAAACTATTAAGCCATGTCGGAGGGTAATGGAGCTTTTTTTGAAAACTTTACTAGCTATTTTAAAATGAGGATATTGTATAACCTTAAATTCCCATTATTTGAACGTGTTTATTATGTTTTCGTGTCTTCTATATGGGAAGTAAATACGCGCAAAATTTCAAAATTTCATCTTTGAAAATAAAGGTAAACGAAGAAGAACTAATTTCTGCTAAAACTGACCAACTAATTTCTGCTAAAACTGACCAATTTCCAAAAGCCGATGAAAAAGCTAATTTTCAGACCTCTCTGTGATGGATTTATAACCATCTCAGATATCATTAACTGATTTCAAAACAGGAAACAATTCAAGAATACAATCATTTGAACACGTAAATAAATACATTAAGTAATAATAAATCATTCCGTAATAAACAAACTTTTCTATTTTAGCTAAATTATACTACTCAAGTTATACAATTACAAATAAATAATGATATTAATAAGTGAAATATGTTTGTGAAATTTGTTTATATATCAACTCACGCATGCTGCAGCTGTCTGACGTCAACATCATCGTTATCAAAGAACTCTGACTCAAAAAACTCTTTTTTATTATTAAGTTAGTTGTTGTGTAGACCCCGTTAAGTAATCATGTAATGAAAAATTTACTGCTGCAAAAAGGCAGCATAATTTAAATGAATATGTAAATTGTTAACTGAAAATGTAAAGTTAGTTTTACTAATATAATTTCTTAAGCCAAAGAAAAGCTATCAAGAGTAGAATCATTTATAAATAAGATAAAATATTAAACATCCACTTTTCTATTTGTACACTATAGGATTTTGTGCAATATGGATAACTCGTGCCCACCGCATTTAAAATGTGTGTCAAGCTGCGATATGAGGATTGCTGCTGCTGAAGAAAGATAAAGGTAAGAAATTACCTATATTATTATTATATTTAAATGTATTTTCATGGCCAGAAACAAAATAATATTTATTTATTTATCTAAGTATTAGCGCGCGTAACTTACTGTGCAGAGCAGAGGCGGCTTTTTTGCCAACAATTTGATTCCGAGACTGAGAAAGTCTGTATTTTAGTAGATAAATAATATTTGTGAAAAAAAAACTACTGGCCATAGAGATATGCACATTAAAAAGAAATTGAAAATTATTGAAAGATATATTTCATCAGTTATTTGACGATAAAATAAATATTGTGCATTGTTTTTTTGTTGATATATATGAAATGTTAAACAATTGAAGAAAACTAGATATATATAAGAAGTTTTATATAAAATAATAAAACAGCAATTCCTCTTTACCAACAAAACCAAAATAACTAGTAAAATGGCCGCATCACGTGAGATACAGCTTGTAGAAAAACTTAACGCTAGTAACTACAGCAATTGGAAATTTAAAACTGAGATGTTACTGATTAGAGAAGACTTGTTCAACGTAATTAGCGAAGATAGGCCCACACCAGTCACAACCGATTGGGAGAAAAAGGACAGGAAGGCTTGAAGATTCTCAAATCGTTCATGTAAAAGGGCTTAACACAGCCAGAGACACTTAGAACGCACTTAAAACAATACACGAACTAGCGAACCTCTCTAGTAAATTATTTTTGTTAAGAAAGCTTTATGGAGCCAAGCTCCAAGAAAACGTTAACCTAATCAAACACATAACATACATTCTAGAACTAAATGAAAAACTCTCAGCGATCGGGGAAACAATTAGCGACTCCCATCTTTCAGCTTTATTGCTGTGTTTGCTACCCCCTAGTTATAATACTTTAATTACTGCCCTTGAATCACGGAATGAGGATGAGCTTACACCACAATTTATTAGAAGTAAATTAACAGATGAGTACAATAGAAGGGTTGAAAACGCAGACCAGGGTGAAAACTCAACAAAAGCGTTTAAAACGCAAAAGAGATATCCAAATGATAATTTAAAAAAAGATAAACAGTGTACATATTGCAAATTAAGAAGCCACACGTACAGAGAATGTTGGCATTTGAAAAATCGAAACAATCACCCAAATACACAAAAACAACAACAAACATACAAAAACAAGCATTACTCATCATCGTTGTGTTATCAACAATCGGATAACCAGATAGGAAACACTGACCGCGAATCAGTAGACAAGAGAAATTATAGAACGGAAACAAAACCAGATCAAAGCAGCGACGCAGCGTTTCTAATAGACAAAGCAGGAAAACAAACCTGGATTATTGATTCTGGTTCATCTTCACATATCCTAAACAATAAAAATGACTTTACTAAATTAAATGACACCGAAAAAACAACGGTCATAATTGCCAACGGCAAAACTCTAAACTCGCTAGGTACAGGAGAAACTACATTCACGACAAAAACATCCGATGGAGGCATAAATAAAATTACGTTGAAAGAAGTGTTGTTTGTACCGGAGCTAGAATCTAATTTAATTTCAGTTAGTAAAGACACAAAGAATGGGTATAAATTATTATTTGATAAAGATAAATGCACGCTGTCCCAAAATGGGAAAATCTATTTGGAGGTAAAAATGAAAAATAACCTATACGAAGTTGAATTATTAGAAAATGCAGATAGAAACATAGTAAATATGGCACATGAATGCAAAAGTAAAGACTGCCTGGAACTGTGGCACAAACACCTAGGGCATAGAAATTATAATTCCATAAAGGAAATGGTTAAAAACGACTTAGCCTATGGCATAAAACTAAACTAGGACTTCCCTCAGAGGGATTAGTCTGAGCGATATTACTGAGAACATAGATTTAATAATAACATGTGGAAGCAAAGAAAATGAGATGTTATTTTTAATTGTCCATATACTGCGAAAAATTGAAATGATGAAAATAAACGAATTGTAGAATTACAAAATCTTATATATAAATTCGTATACACTGTTTAAAAAAAATCGGAAATCAAACCATTCAAGACAGCCATGCATGGATATAAAATTGAAAGTACGCAATATATTAAAAGTAAAATAGAAAATGAAACACTAATTTACTTATATCGGAATTTTAACTGTATAAAATGATGTTAAGAGCATAATCAGACGCTCCGCACCAATTTGAGTAACTTTAAATGACAAATATATGATGTTTAAAAAGAATGGACTATACTTTATATGGTGTGTGCTCCCCCGGAATAGTTAATATTGTACAATATCTGTTTTCCACGGATGCAATGAGGTTGTCGATAACATTTAAGGAATTCTCTTCTCAAAATCTAATATAGTATCATAGTACCGAATACATCAAAAGTGGCATGCAATGCTTCGTTAGAGTGTGTTTTAGATATGCTCGATCGGATTTAAATGATGAGTGTATGCTGGCCACTACATACGCTGTATTGTTTTGTTTTCAAACATATTCTGCACAAGTTGAGCTGTATTTAGCATGTATTAAATAAAAGAAATCGGCAATGATTACAACATAAAGTATGACACAAGATCTGAATATATCATCTGCATAACTTTTGAGCTGTCAAAGTGTCATTTGAAGTAATTTACAAATCCATACACATTTATTCAGCAAATCATGTAAGCTAACATACGCCAATATGAACCCGATTACAAAATTTCACCAGAATAAGTTAATATATAAAAAATCTACTAATGATAATTGAGAATATGAACTTATGATGAAATGTCTAGAAAAATGAATCAGATAAAAAATTCATATCACATTTAAAACGGCACTTCCCTCTGTTAGTGGCCTTGGCGAGAGAGAGAAAAGCCTATAGAGAAGGAACACTTTAACAAGTACTTTCGGGCAACCTACTCACTGTTTCATACAGGTCTTTATTCAATATTTACACAATTTATTTAATGCTAGGTGGGTATCTATCAGTTTTGTTGCATTTAAATCGCTTGTTTTGCGGAGGAAATGCAGCATTATGAAATATTTAAAGTTGCTGTGCCTAATAATTCCAAGTTAATGGTAATTGAGATCGCTTTCCATTAATTTCATCTTTTTGAATTTTAAATTTTTTAGAAACCATTCATAGAGATAATTGTATATTTTAAAACTAACCCGAAGCAAAATTTCAAGATTTTGGGCTCAGCAGTAACAGAGAAATAGAAAATTTTTGAAAGTTTTTTGTTTCTGCACTGTTTCATATAGCGACATTTTTAGAAATTGTTCTATTGCGAGAATTTACGTCATGATAAATACAGCCATGTCGATTTTCATGTTTATATTCCTAACAGTTCCATGTTCTTCGTTACTTAGATCATCTTTAGATCTTTTTCCGCTTTGTTTAGTTTCTATCTTTTTTAGAATTCGTTCTACAACGAGCATTTACATCTTATTAATTACTACCATGCCAAAGTTCTAGTTTCTAACCCCAACAGTATCCCAAAAATTTCAGTATTCCAAATAAATCATAGTTTAGAACCTTTCTAGAAATTTTTACGTTTATCCGTCAAATTGAACCTTTTAGAGAGCGCTCATTACGAGTATTTACATCTTAAAAGTAACTACCGCATCAAATTTAAAGTTTCTAACCCAATCAATATCGCAGAAATCACAATTTTAGAGCTTTTTTACTCCTGCAGCGATGTAGGTTCTTGCACTGACATAAAATAGTCTTTTTTTCGGAGCAGAGATGGCCACCTACATTTTTTTAAGTTGGCTATGTAGTTTCAGAGATAACACCTCACAAACGTACAAGCATTAATAATATTATATACTTTATAATATTATAACGCTTTATAATATTAGCATTAGATGTACAGATACAAAAGCCATTTATCTGTTACAAAGTAAAGTGCCGGCGTTGCCCAGAATTTGAAGGATGTTTGTTCTGAAAAATCAATTTCAAAATTTAACATAGAACACAAAACAAACATTAAAAAAAGCAGTCGAAATGTTGTTGAATGAATCATATGAAAATGCTATATAAAAATGTATAAATGCATATAACAGACGGAAAAGAATACAGCTATAAATGAACTTATTTCAATTTATAATTGGAGCAATAATGTTAAAATACGTCAATATTTCCCTAATCGGGTTTTTATCATGCTTTAATACATTTTTCACACTCATATGACTTATACTATATCCACCATGCCCTTTATATTTCCAATATGACGTAATATTTTCCTCTTTCACGTGGAAACCTTGAAATAGAAAAGTTATGAAGTTATATTCACTTTCATTTAAATTCGTCAAACCATTTATTTCATTTTCATATTTCACGTGAACATCTTGCAATAGAAAAGTTATGACGTAATATTCACCCTTTTTTTTTTTAATTCGGCAAACTATTTATTTCATTTTCATTTTTCACGTGGAAATCTTGCAGTAGAAAATTAATTGTTGTAGTAATAATTTTATTGCGTTTTTTAATTGTTGGCAATTGCTATAACGAAAAATGTTTAAATTTGATAAGAAATTGCTGGTAAATTGGTGGTTTTTTATTAATTAAAAATTAACTATAAGTTATTTCGATTCCGGATTACTTCAGTTGTCTCGGCCATGTTTTAATACACATGTACGTATCTCTTCACAATTTTGGCTTCCAAATTGTGGATTTTTTATAGAATTACAAACAGACAGATAGACAAGTTTTCATTTTTATATATCTCTCTATTCTATAAAAAGTAACTAACGCTGTCACCGCCGCTGCCGCCGGTTTTGAATTTTTTGTGACCGGAGATCTTTCTTCGTTAATATTAAGAAAACTATTGCACACAAATACATGAAAATCGATGGTATTATAGCGAAATGTTTGATCAACACACTAATGCGTACAGTTTTCAAATCGAAGAATTATATTAAGAGATATTTAATGCTAAAGTTGGACAAAATCGTTCCATTAAAAAAAAAAATTATAAGAGCAAAAGCTATACATGAGAATTTAATCATTTTCAGATCATTTTATTCAATACAAGATCCCGGTCTTCAGATTTTATTAATTTTTTTAATTTGACTCATTTTGTGAGGTTTTATTTCTATTTTAAATTCAAATATTCAGCAATGACAGATATTTTTTACATATTTTAGAAAATGGTATTAATTTAAACTGTTGCCAACTGTATAAACAGCGCAAACAATAATGTTTGCTTCAAATAAAAAAAAAATTATTTACACGTTACTATTATAAACAGTAAAAAACCTTCAAATTAGAATTAAATAATTAGGTATAAAAAGCAGGCACTTATTGGAAATTACGCCATAAAAACTATATTTACATGTGAATTTTAAAAGAGAAAGGATATTGTAAAATAAATTCATTAACATGCGTTAGAAATCTGAAATAGAACAAATTACGTCACATTACACTTATTATGCAAAATGAACAAAAAATAGTATTGCAAAGCAGTTTAAATTTAAAAATTGCGCGAGACAAAATATTAGAGGTTAAATATTAGATTTTTTCAAAATTTTATTATTTGTCGTTTGATGTGAGGTGTTCAGCTATAAGTATGTAAATTTTTGTGTTTCCAACATAATTAGGGGCTGAGTTAGAAAAATTACTTTAAATACACAAGTTAGAGCCCAGAGGGTTAAATATTAGACTTTTTCAAAATTTTATTATTTGCTGTTTGATGTGAGGTGTTCAGCTATAAGTATGCAAAATTTCATGTCTCCAACTTTATTAGGGTCTGAGTTAGAAAAATTGCTTAAAATACACAAGTTAGAGCCCAGAGGGTTAAATAATAGACTTTTTCAAAATTTTATTATTTGTCGTTTGATGTGAGGTGTTCAGCTATAAGTATGCAAAATGTCATGTCTCCAACTTAATTAGGGGCTGAGTTAGAAAAATTGCTTAAAATACACAAGTTAGAGCCCAGAGGGTTAAATAATAGACTTTTTCAAAAATTTATTATTTGACGTTTGATGTGAGGTGTTCAGCTATAAGTATGCAAAATGTCATGTCTCCAACTTAATTAGGGGCTGAGTTAGAAAAATTGCTTAAAATACAGAAGTTAGAGACCGGAGGGTTAAATATGACTTTTTCAAAATTTTATGATTTATCGTGTTATCGCAAGTGTTCAGCTATAAGTATGCAAACTTTCATGTCTCCAACATAATTAGGGGCTGAGTTAGAAAAAATGCTTAAAATACACAAGTTATAGCCCAGAGGGTTAAATATTAGACCTTTTTCAAAATTTTATTATTTGTCGTTTGGTGTGAGGTGTTCAGCTATAAGTATGCAAAATTTCATGTCTCCAACTTAATTAGGGGCTGAGTTAGAAAAATTGCTTAAAATACAGAAGTTAGCGACCGGAGGGTTAAATATGACTTTTTCAAAATTTTATGATTTATCGTGTTATCGCAAGTGTTCAGCTATAAGTATGCAAACTTTCAAGTCTCCAACTTAGTTAGGGGATGAGTTAGAAAAATTGCTTAAAATACAGAAGTTAGAGACCGGAGGGTTAAATATGACTTTTTCAAAATTTTATGATATATCGTGTTATCGCAAGTGTTCAGCTATAAGTATGCAAACTTTCATGTCTCCAACTTAATTAGGGGCTGAGTTAGAAAAATTGTTTAAAATACATAAGGTAGAGCCCAGGGGGTTAAATATTAGACTTTTTAAAAATTTTATTATTTGTCGTTTCATGTGAGGTGTTCAGCTATAAATATGCAAAATGTCATGTCTCCAACTTAATTAGGGGCTGAGTTAGAAAAATTGCTTAAAATACAGAAGTTAGCGACCGGAGGGTTAAATATGACTTTTTCAAAATTTTATGATTTATCGTGTTATCGCAAGTGTTCAGCTATAAGTATGCAAACTTTCATGTCTCCAACTTAATTAGGGGCTGAGTTAGAAAAATTGCTATAAATACACAAGTTAGAGCCCAAAGGGTTAAATACTAAGCCTTTTTCAAAATTTTATTATTTGTCGTTTGATGTGAGATGTTCAGCTATAAGTATGCAAAATTGCATGTCCCCAACTTAATTAAATTAGGGGCTGAGTTAGAAAAATTGCTTAAAATACACAAGTTAGAGCCCAGAGGGTTAAATGTTAGACTTTTTCAAAATTTTATTATTTGCCGTTTGATGTGTGGTGTTCAGCTATAAGTATGCAAATTTTCAAGTCTCCGACATATAGTTTCTGAGAACGAGCTCTGTGACAGACGGACAAACAGACAGACAAAGGAGTGAGACAGGTAGGGTTTCGCTAGATGAACGAAACTCTAAAAACATGCTGCGGATGATTGTAACAACATCCTAAAATTACATTACCATCAGCGATCTATCAACCCCGAATTTAGTTTATATTCGTTTCATATATTCTGATTCTTTTGTGCGGCCCTGTAAAATAATCATCACTATTATATACTGTAAAACCTCTGAATAGCGGACACCCCGAGAATGCAGAATTTGTCCTCTATTTAGAGGTGACCGCTACTGAGAGTAAAACATGTACAGTTATTTAAGAGTTGGTATCCGAAAAAATGTCCACTAAATAGAGGTATCCGCTAATCGGGTGTGTCCGCTATGGAGGTTTTACCAGTAAAACTTCTGAATAGCGAACACCTCGGGAGGGCAGAATTTGTCCTCTATTTGGAGGTGTCCGCTACTGAGAGTAAAAAATGTACAGTTATTTAAGGGTTGGTAATCGAAAAAATGCCCGCTAAATAGAGGAGTCCACTAATCGGGTGTGTCCGTTATGGAGGTTTTACTGCATAATAATATCATCCTTTACAAGAAAATTGCATGCTGTATGATAAACAGACAGACATCCAGAGAAAGATAACCTCCCGGATCAATAAACACTCATGTCTTTTGTTTTAATCATCCACAATTGTATGTCATACAACATGCCAGATTTTATACAACAGGCTAAAAACGGTCACCGTGGTACGGAATACTGTATTATTATTTGTTTGCCCACCAAAACTGGTTGCCTCGGGTTGTTGCAAGGTTTGTGATCCCTTGGTTGAAACTGATCTATTCAATATTACTGCGTGCGTATTTTTTTTTATTTGCTCCATGTGTTCAAACCAGTTGTCTACGAAAACATCAACCGGTGAAAGTGACGCACACCAAATTTCTGTGACGTATGCAGATAAATTGTGCTTTTTAAAGGGTTTTTTCTATATAATTTTTAAACGGTTTGGAACTTATTTTTCATAGTAGGTGCATTTAGTAGGCGACCGTCATAGGTACCTTCTGGTGCAATCAGAAACGAAATCCGACAAATATTTTTTGAGTTATGCTTGACGAAAGGTTTTTATTAGGCTTTTTTTTTAGTAGGACATGGCGTTAATATCCATCGTAGTAGTAAAGTGTCCGGACAGTAATATTTCGCTGAGTATTAGCCTTCGCTTCGCTCAGACAATAATTGCAGTCATGGAACAACATGCGAAACGTGCATACAAACAAAAACAAGCGATGCTCCCTATCCCAAAACAGTGTATAGAAACAAAACAGGTAGAGTACTCGATCTAGTGCACACGGACGTATGCACAGCGATAGGAACCCCCACAATAGGTGGTAAAACAATGTTTGTAACTTTCATTGACGACTACTCTAGATTTACTGTAATATACTTATTAAAACATAAAGATGAAGTACAGGATAAACTGATCGACTATATAGCTATGGTTCAAAACCAGTTCGGGATATATCCAAAAGCAATAAGATCGGATAACGGGGGAGAGTACATAAATAGAGGGATAGAGGATTACCTAAGGAAAAGGGACATTAAACATCAATTAACCGCGCCGTATTGCCCGAGTCAAAATGGCATTGCGCAGAGAAAAAATAGGTCGCTATTAGACATGACTAGAAGCCTACTGAGAGAAGCAGATCTGCGACAACAATTTTGGGGAGAAGCAATTAACACTGCAAATCATTTACAGAATCGCTTACCAACAAGATCGACAAATAAAACCCCATTTGAGCTATGGTTTAATCGCAAACCGAATTGACACTATTTGCGAACATTCGGGTGCAAAGCTTACGTATACGTGAATAAACAACATCGAGGAAAATTGGACGACAGGGCTCAGGAAGGGATTTTTGTAGGATACGATAACAACTCAAAAGGATATCGCGTATACACTAAAGAAAATAAAATTGCAATTGGCAGAACAGTGAAATTCATAGAAAATAGCAAAATTAACCTAAAAGAAAGTAAAGAGACAGAAGACTCGTATGACGACAAAAATTACATTGAAACAGAGATAAACAACACAACCGAAGAACCAACCGCGTCCAAACAACCAACCAATGAACCAAGAAGATCCGAAAGATCGAACAGGGGAGGTACCACCAGACAGATATGCCTGTTATGTAAAAAATGATGATATGACAGAACCCACTAATTGGAATGAAATACTGGAAATAAATAACCCCAAAGATAAGGAAAATTGGCTTAAAGCCACACAAGCGGAAATCAATTCGCTGAGAAAACACAACACATGGGAATTAGTGGATCCTCCACCTAACAAAAAGGTTATAGGTTGCAAATGGACATTCATAAAGAAATTAGACAGTTACGGGAACACTCAAAAGTACAAAGCACGTTTAGTAGCCAAAGGGTTTAGTCAAAAGTATGGGGAAAACTATGACGAGACTTTCGCCCCAGTAGTGTCACAAACAACCGTCAGAACATTTTTGGCAGCAGCCGCATATAAGAAGTTGAACGTGAGACACGCAGATATCGACACAGCGTTTTTATACGGTGAATTAGAAGACGAAATTTATATGAAACAACCGGAGGGCTACATTGAGAAAAACTCAGAAAACAAAGTCTGTAAACTGAAAAAATCCATCTACGGACTCAAACAGGCAGCCAGAACCTGGAATAAAAAAATCGCACAATCCTTGAAAAATTTAAACTTTCAACAAAGCACCGTGGACACATGTCTATATACACGAAAAGAGAACAAAATTTCAACTTACGTAATAGTCTATGTTGATGACATTTTGATAGACGGTGAAAATGAATCAATTGAAAAAATAATAAAAGCTTTAAAGGAAGAATTTCAATTAAAGGACCTTGGGGAAGTATCTCACTATTTAGGCATGGAAATAAACAAATCAGAAAACGGGTATAAACTGAATGAAAGATTAAAAATAGAAGAATTCGCAAGAAAATTTAATTTAGAACACGCAAAACCTGTAAGCACTCCCATGGATGCCGGTTTTCACAAATTAGAAGACGACGAAAATTTAATGCCTAACAATACGAAATTCAGACAAGCGATAGGATCACTCCTATATATAGGAACCACTACACGCCCAGATATTTCAGCCGCAGTTAACATACTCAGCAGAAGATGTGAAACTCCACGCCTAAAAGACTGGAACGGTGTGAAACGCGTAATAAGTTACCTGAACATTACAAAAACTTTAAACCTCACATTAAACATAAGTCACGATCCACAACTCATCGGTTTTTCTGACTCCGACTGGGCGGGGAACACAAGAACGAGAAAATCTACTACTGGAAACATATTCATGCTGGGAAATAGTCCCTTACAGTGGTACACGAAAAGGCAAAATTGCATTGCTATTCATCGGCAGAAGCTGAATTCGTTGCTGCAGCTAGTGCAGGACAGGAAATTGCCTGGATAATAAAACTATTAACAGACCTGGACTTAACACAAAATTTACCAGCAATACTGTATGAAGACAACCAGAGCGTCATCAAGATGGTGGAGAACGAAAAATTCTCAAAACGCACAAAACACATTGATGTGCGTTATCATGCGATAAAAGAGATGAAAGAAGACGTATACTAGAACTTCGTTACTGCCCGACACAAGACATGATAGCAGATAGCCTGACCAAGCCACTGGGCAAACCACAATTTGTGAAACATCGAGAATCGATGCAACTACTACACGATGCATATGAGATGGTTAAGGCAGGGTGATGGATTTATAACCATCTCAGATATCATTAACTGATTTCAAAACAGGAAACAATTCAAGAATACAAACATTTGAACACGTAAATAAATACATTAAGTAATAATAAATCATTCCGTAATAAACAAACTTTTCTATTTTAGCTAAATTATCCTACTCAAGTTATACAATTACAAATAAATAATAATATTAATAAGTGAAATATGTTTGTGAAATTTGTTTATATATCAACTCACGCATGCTGCAGCTGTCTGACGTCAAGATCATCGTCATCAAAGAACTCTGACTCAAAAAACTCTTTTTTTATTATTAAGTTAGTTGTTGTGTAGATCCCGTTAAGTAAACATGTAATGAAAAATTTACTACTGCAAAAAGGCAGCATAATTTAAATGAATATATAAATTGTTAACTGAAAATGTAAAGTTAGTTTTACTAATATAATTTCTTAAACCAAAGAAAAAGTGTCCAGAGTGGAATCATTTATAAATCCATCTATATATAAAAAAAAGTTTTGATTTGGAAATGGACCAAAGAAAATCTGCGTAGATATTCCGGGTAGAACTCATCCAATTTAAATGCTTACGCCAAGGCCTCCTTTTCGAAATAACAGGCCTCGCAATCTCTAAGTTTCCTTTGTCCGCTGTACACGTGGTTAGAAACCACATAGTTTTCCGTGACTAGCGCCATCTAACGTGAGAAACAGAAATATTTTTTAATTTGTTTTCCATTTGTCTTTTACCATTCTCTTTACGATGTGCTTTGTAGTTTGCAAATGATAGTTGTTAATCTTAAAATTTTCATATGTTCTAGACATTTTATTTAAAAAATGAACTTATTTTACTGTTAAACAAAAATGTTTACTGCTGTATTCCGTTATGTAAATATATTATGATAATAATAGTAATAATAATCAGGAAAAAAAATTATTTTACCATGAATTTCTTAGTGATATTAGTTATTGAAATAAATGGATAGCATCTGGATCCGGAAAATGTAAAATATTTCATTTTCTCTTTTATATTTTCAAATATGTGATTTATTTTATTTCTGCTATTTCTTTTCTTTTCACAATTAATTTCACCTTTCAGTATTAATTTAACATCGCTCCTTCAATTTGTTTCAATGCACAGTCTCATTTATTTATTTATTGGCCTATCATTTGTTTTATTTTTGAAGGTATGGGGGGTCATTTCAGTTTAACATACTTTAGATGAAAGCTTCACTGTTTTTTCATATAAAGTTCGTATGTATTAATCTATGGAAAGTTTCATCATTGGCTCCACAGCCAATTGGCATATGTTGGCGGGCATAGTTTGGTGCGTAATTAATTTCCTTGTTTTAACTCACATATGTTATGTAAGTTTTCCTAAAATGTATCAAAGTATTTTAGGAAAGTTAAAACACGCATAGATACACATAAAAAGAGACTTAAGAGACATAAAAAGTCATAAACACTTAAAAAATTGGAAAAATAAAGTTTAATAATCACTTAAATTTATACATGTCCCTCAACTTTCCGCAAATACCGTATTCTTGTCATGCTACGATTTTGGTGTTTGTAAATCTTAATTTGAGTATTCTTCCTTAATCAGACCTAGAGCCAATTGGCGTAAGTGTAGTTTGGCGCAAAATTAATTTTATTTTTAAACCGTATACTTGATACCACATTATTCCAGCATCTCTTTTTTGCAGTCAACTTTGACTGTGGAACATATTACAGAACATTAGCTAATACTATATTATATAATAATAAATCGGTATTTTTCAAGTATAGGGGCCTTGGCGAGAGAAGAAAATTTCGCAACGTAATTTCTGGAAGCATATTCACTGTTTCACATTAAGAAGCAATATTTTCCAATATTTGTACAATTTATTTAATATAAAAAAGGCATTTATCTACTTTATATACAAATATAAACAAATCGTATATAAAAAACAATAATAATATCTAGAAACTAAATTTATACACGTAAATTCGGCACAGATGTCATATTGGCGCGATTTTTTTTCTGGCGCCAATGTCATGTACGCACCGGATACTTAACTGGTACCAAAGTGTCGTTATTTTGCTTGATATGGTTATCCGGATATAGATGATATGGTAACGAGGTTTTCGCAAAATTGGCGTCGGAAAAAAATCGCGCCAATATGGGGCCGTATATGACATCTGTGCCGTAAATTCTTATAAAACAAGCTGACAGTTCATAAGTTTTGTTTTCATAACTGTTTATATCAATCGGCAACAAATCGCTCTTTCCGAAGCCCAAATTGTGCCAAGATTAAAAAAAATAATAACCCGCAAAGTCCTATATACTGAAAATGGTACTTGTTAGTTATCCCGTCGACCAAATTACTGTCGTCAATTTGTAAGATTAAATACCAATAATGGTTTGCCATAAATTAATTAATTTTAAGATTAAATGCCAATAATGGCCAACAAAACCAATATTTCGACGTTTTATTTTTATTTTTATTAATGTTATACTAATTTATTTGTTTTTTCGTTATTTAAAATAAAATATTGTGCCAATTTGTAGAACTTGGTGAGTAGTTTGGCGATTTATATAATTTGGCGAAATTGGTCGACGGAATAATTAACAAGTACCCTGAAAAAATATCAATAAATCTTATATTTGAATCTTCATTTTTGATATGTTTCATTTTTTAAAGTCAGAACATAATTGTGCGAAATATTTTTTACGCCTTTATTTTACTGGAATTCGAAAAATATTTTATACAATTTTGCCAATAACGCAACATTTTCAATTTTTTACTATGCATTTGTTTATGGAGTATTACCAGGAGTATACACCAGGTGGCGTAACTTACGGCACAAAGTCAGCTAATAAATTGGCAATTATCGGGGACATTTTCACCCATAGACTTTCTCCGGATCGTCAGGTCTGTTTTATGATAAGGGAGTCTTGGCTTAAGCATGGCCATAGCCTACTGTGATATATAACGGCCCGCGCATTTCGCCGAAAAAGTGAAGTCGGATCCAACTTCAAACCCTGAACCAAAACTTCACAACGTGCTCTTTGTTTACATTTATACCCTGCCCAGATAGAAGCTTGTTTCTCATCGTCGAGGTTTCAGAATGATTGATCGTATTTTCATGTAATAAATTAAATATTTATATTCTTCAATTTCCTTCGATTTAAAAGGCTGTTTTATACAAATTGTAGCATTTTAGTGTTACACATACTTTTAAGATTAGCAAAATTATTTATTGTTTACCTTGATCGTTTGGTTCATTCATGAAAAATGCCGGTTCTGTTATTCTTTTTCGAATGTCCCGTATTTATATAAAAATAGCTTGGTTTCATATACACGTTTTAAAATTAAAATTTGATTTTTATCAAACTACAGTTCTCATAACTGACTTGAAGCAGCTATTTTTGATTAATTTACTGTTACCGGTAAAATATTTGTTTTTAATATCGCCCGAACCCAGAAGAAGAAGAAGAAGAAAAAAAGGCCGATCTTCTTTAAACATTAAATATTCTTATTTTTAATCAGAGAAAGAAATGGTGATCACGGATTTAAATATCGTTGCAATATTCTATGTTATCCAAGTAATTTTGATTAAATCATGTAAGGGTATTTGTTACTTAATAAATTACATTTATTACTTATTACAAGGAATTTTATGAGTATTTTAATATATTAAAAAATTTTCCATCAGTTTTATTGTTTCAGCAGTGAAAATAGTAAATAAATGGTACTTAGTTATCCCGTCGACCAAAAATCTATCGCCAAACTATAAGATTAAATGCCAATAATGCTTGATCGTAAATGTCACATTCACTTGACTGTAAGCAAGTTACACGTGTTTATGTAGTCAAGTGATTTTTATTTCGACGTTTTATTTGTATATTTATTAATGTTATACTAATTTATTTGTTCTTTCGTTATTTAAAATAAAAATTATGTCAATTTGTAAAATTTGGCGAGTGTTTTAGCGATTTATATAATTTGGCGAAATTGGTCGGCGGGATAACTAAGTTGTACCAAATAAATTTGTGACATTCATGTTGTAGACTAAGCATGTGTTTTTTTATTTATATATTTTTATGTGTGTTGGTTTAACAGTTTTAAAGAGAAACAGATTATATTAGTCACTTAAATAAATAGAACTTTACATTTACATTGATATGGACAGTTTATAATAACCCTTAACAGCTGTATTCGAATTAGCTGTCATTTCTAAGCTTGATTGGAATGTCAGCAGAATTGCAAACGTAACCATGGCGACATGACGTAATTTTGGTGTTTGTTTACATATCTACCCTTCCCAGGTTGTTTCAGTTACGGTCAGAGTCAAATTTCAATTTTGGGCAGGGTATCAGAGTCCTCTGGCGAGCGACTTCATACATTAAACGCAAATCAGTCTACCTGTAGTAGTATCTAAGTATGCCTTGAGCATGGCCTTTCTTCGTTAATATTAAAAAAACTGTCGTATACAAAAATATGGTATTATAGAGAAAGATTTGATAAACACGCTGATGCAGACAGTTTTCAAATCGAAGAATTACTTTCAGAGATATTTAATGCTAAAGTTGGACAAAATCGTTCCATTAAAAAAGTCTAATTGGAGCAAAAACTATGCATGAGAATTTAATCATTTTTAGATCATTTTATAGGTTATAAGTTCCCGGTGTGCAGATTGCATTTATTTTTTTTTTATTTGACTATTTTTTGAGGTTTTATTTCTATTTTAAATTCAAATTTTCAGTATTTCGAGAGATATTTTTTACAAATTTTAAAAATGTTATTAATTTAAACTGTTGCCAACTGTATAAACAGCGCAAACAATAATGTTTACTTCAAATTAAAAATTTATTTACACGAGACTATTGTAAACAGAAAAAAAAATTAAAATTAGAATTAAATGATTACATGTTAAAAGCAGGAAAATTGCGTCATAAGAAAAATATTTACACTGGAAAGAAAAACAAAATGTTAAAATAAAAAAATCATTACTATGCGTTAAAATCTGTAAATGGAGGAAATTACGTCATATTTAAAATGGCCAAAAAATATGGCAAAACAATTTAAATTAAAAAATATATCTGCGCGAGACATTTACTTGATATTTTGAGATAATATTTTCAACTATTATCGTAAATTCGAAGACAGCGCAAATGATATTTCCTTCTAACAACAAAAGTATTTTCACGTGAATATTAATAAGAGAAATAAAACTTTGTTGTAAATTACGTCAGATTTAAAACGATACATTTAAAATGAATTATTTAAAAGAACTATCTTATAGCGCTGTTAAAAAATACCGGGAGACAATGACACGGTTTACTTAATTCATTTTACATTAGCTTATTTTCGAATGTTTAACTAATTTTTTTAATTAAATACGAAAACAGCCATTGTATCTTTTAACAGCAGCAGATATGGTCTTAAAAATCCCCAATCCAAGAAAAACGAATGGAAACCCGTTTACAGAGAGATCGCTACTGTTTTTTTTTTTTTAATTTTAATTCAATATTTTTAAAGCCAATCAAATTAGCGTGCTTTTTGGATTTTGGTGTCCCTGAACGGGGGTTGGCGAGCGTAGCTCGTAGGGGGCAGAGTCAATATCATCGTCATCAAAGAACTCTGACTCAAAAAACTCTTTTTTATTATTAAGTTAGTTGTTGTGTAGATCCCGTTAAGTAATCATGTAATGAAAAATTTACTGCTGCAAAAAGGCAGCATAATTTAAATGAATATGTAAATTGTTAACTGAAAATGTAAAGTTAGTTTTAAAATCAAAGAAAAGCTATCAAGAGTAGAATCATTTATAAATAAGATAAAATATTAAACATCCACTTTTCTATTTGTACACTATAGGATTTTGTGCAATATGAATAACTCGTGCCCACCGCATTTAAAATGTGTGTCAAGCTGCGATATGAGGATTGCTGCTGCTGAAGAAAGATAAAGGTAAGAAATTACCTACATTATTATTATATTTAAATGTATTTTCATGGCCAGAAACAAAATAATATTTATTTATTTATCTAAGTATTAGCGCGCGTAAGTGCAGAGCAGAGGTGGCTTTTTTGCCAACACTGTGTACGTGCACAAAAATATTTTTTGGAGAAAATTCAAACAGGGATTTATTCTTCAACTATTAAAGACCAAAAATACACAAGAAAAGGCTAATGAATAAAAAAATCACTTTTGGGTATTTTTGACACCTCGGCTATACTATGCGCCGCCGTCCTCCTACGTTTCTTCTCGAGTACGCCTTTGAGACCGAAAGATTATTGGTAGAAATGAAAAGTTTGGTTGTTTCCCCTAATTATTAGGATCATATTAGGTAGATTTCGTAAGAAATACTACCTATTGCAGTCGCTACCATGGTGCGACTTTTGAAATATTCCTTCTTAACTTTTCATTATAGGACCCTAGGAACCCAAAACCACCCCCACCTAAAAAGTTTATATATATATATATATGTATGTATGTACTAAATTTTGTCCGCATGATAAAAGTTGCAATTATGCACGGATCGTCTTCAAACTCGCGAACAACTTTGAGATGGCTAATATCTCGGCGGGGATTGAAAATGGGCAAAATCGGCCCAAGGGAATGGAAATGGGGAGGGTTCAAAATTTTGAATACCGTCTTAATATGATTCTGATAAAGCCAGCTCTTACACAACAATGACAGGAAAAAATAAATATTTTTTGTTATAGCAGTTGCCAACAATTAAAAAAAAGCAATAAAATTCTCACCACAACAATTGCTTTTCTATCGCAAGATTTTCACGTAAAACATTAAATTAAGTAAATAGTTTGACAAATTGAAAGCAAATTGAATATTACGGCATAAGTTTTCTAGAGCAAGTTTTCCGCATGAAAACTCAAAATGAAATAATTAGTTTGACGAATTAAAAATAAAAACAATATATTGCGTCATATTGGAAATAAAATGGACCTCAACAGCTGAATATGTAACGTCATGTGAGTTTGAAGAAATGTATTAAAACATGATTAAAACCCGAGTATGGAAATATTAACTTATTTTAACACTTTGAGGTTCTTTTAATTTGCTTTAGCTATTTTTTTAAACCTACTCCATATACATGCGTGTGTGTATTCGTGTATATTAGAATTTTCACAAAATGTTTAGCTCTCTAAAGCTCATTCTTAATGAAGGAACTGGGCTTATCTCTAATCTCGATTTAAGTTTTGTTGGTGAATTTAGTACTTAACTTCGAAATCTACCTCCGCCTGTAGGCCCGAGCCGGCAGGGATTATTTGATTTAAAAAAAATATTTAAAAAAAATACCCGATGTCAGGTTATAGAGGTTCCAAGGGAGGATCTACGCAATTCTGTGGATGCAGGCTCTACTTTAAATCGCACAACAGCAGGAAAATGTTTTTTTTTTTCTGTAGGATCACTAACACAATTGTGAAAGGTCAGGTATTAAAGGTATACATACACCATGGTTAATTGTTAAGCATTCATATTTGTGTAATAAACAATTAAATTAAAAAAATGAAAAAACCCGACTGCGTAAAAAGCGAACTAATTAATTATTTCTCGTCAATGTGAAACATTTTTTTCAATTCCTACTATTAGCTCACAATTTCGCTATATATATCTTGTTCAAATTTTCAATCGTTAATAAAATACTTATTATTCATCCAATCAAGCTCAAATAAATTTTTTAAAACTTGTAGTGGATGACACTTGTGTTAATCCAGTTTTTTTCAAATATTAATTCATTAATTAAATTAAATTAATTAATTTTCAATAATCGAGAGAGCGCTCTTCTTGATCAAGGTATTTTAAGACCGAGACAGCCCCCTTAGGCATCAAGGCATTTTAAGCACACTCAAGAGGAAGAAGAATGGGAGAGAAAAAATTCTCTTATTGACCTAAGTAGGAATTGACTCAATTTTTTTTTATTATATTACTTGTTTATATTACTTACATATATATATTTTTTATTTACTTGTATTGATGACTTTTAAGTTGTGTTTAATTGTTAGTTCCTATCTATAAATACTATTTTGATGAGGTCTATAGATGTCTATGATGGTTAGAGTTGCAGTAAAGCTAGAGATCCTACCTACACAACTTCCAGGTTGTATAATATTTTAACGGGGCTTCTGACTGTAAAATAGTCAATGAAACATCGTCTTCATTTTGAAAGACCTATCCAATAATATGCCACTCAATAGGGTGCGTAAATATTTTTTTCGTCTCTACCGCCATTTTGTATTTTACGGCCGCCATTTTGAATTTATAAAAACAAAATCTAGCCTATAACTATCGGGCAGTTAAGACGAATTAATAGAAACTTCATTCATTAAAATCCATCCAGCCTTTGGGATGTTTCGAGGGTATAAAAAAATCCACATACACAAATACGCGTGAAACACATAACCCTTCTTTTCAGTCGAGTAAAAAGAATAACAACGTGATTTACTAGAACTAAGTGTTACTTTAAATTATTCAGACAGTAGAATTTATGCATGTATCATCGCATTATTTGAAGTAATATTTACAGTTGAATTTGTAATTAAAATCTAGCAATTCTTTTATTTCTCTTTAGAAAATTATCAGAAAATTATCAGAACTACAAAAAATAAATTTTTTTCATTAAGTTGGAACTACTATCAGTTTTGAACTCTTCGCATATAATGTATTTTAAACTATTCTTATAGGCTATACAAATAATTGTCTATTGAATTTAAATAACAGTTTTAGGAATATTTAAAAAATCAATATTTATTATTGTTTAAGCATTTATCTTCTAATAGCTTCTCTTCTTAAATACGTTTCAAAGTATCTTTTAATGGACTTTAAAAGTTTTCTGATATATTATTTTTAAAGAAACTCTTCTCTCTTTTAAGCTTGAAGATGCTTCATTTTAAGAAAAATAAGAAAATATTCCAAGTTAATCCAAAATCGATATGTTATGTCAAGCACAAAACATTATGGAGATAAAAAAAAATGGGAACGGGAAGTGCAATTTTTGTAACAACTAAATTATGCGAGAGAGTTAAAAAACTAGCACTTTTCTTCTTGATTAATGTGACAAGCTTATAGCTACTCAAACTGTGATTTATTAATTGAAGAAAAATTAATTGCTATAGATAATTTATGGGGGAAAATGTCATGCCTGAGTGATTAATTTATTGTAAAAAAAATGTTACTACTGAAAATCTACAGTGTTAGGTTATTTCATATAATATTCAAATAAAGTTAATTTTGAATAGTTGGAGCAAAGAAAATCACAGAAAGGAAACGAGGCGTTATTACATACAGTTTCGTTCTGCAGAGAGAGAGTTTTACGTTCTTGAGATTGAAATAATAAAATACGTTCAATGAAACTAATAAATAAAATGTGAATTGCATTAGGTGAAACTGAAAATATTGGTAAATCCGAAAAAAAGTGAATTGCATTAGGGGGAAACTAAAAATTAGAATGGTGGAACTAAAAAAAAAAAAAAAAAAAAAAAAAAAAAAAAAAAAAAATTGAATTGCATTGGGTGCAACTTAAAAAAAAAAGAAAAAGAAAAAAGAATTGCACTAGGTGAAACAAAAAAAACAAAAACATGAACTGCATTAGACGAAACTAAAAAACTATGAATTGCATTAAGTGAAGTTTATATGTATAAAATAATTTATTAGCTTATTCTTTACCATCAAAATAACAGCGACCTCCTGCTAAATTAAGGGGGCGGAGTAATTATCTTTCGCAAAAAGGTACATTTTGAACATTTTCGAGGAATTATTTTCTTGAACTAGAATATACATATATACTCACGGGTTTTACACCATGTTTAATAAATCATAAACGAGCTCAGCGAATTTTTTCAATCCTAAGTATTTCTGACTTTGTCTCATTGTCTAAGTTTCCTTTAATCGAACGGTTATTTTTGCTTCACGACTCAGTCATATGAAGCAACTCCATTAGGTTAACTGCGTGGCAATCGATTTGACGTACTTACATGCATAAGATCTTCCGATTTCATGAGAATGAAAGAAATCTAATATTATTGAACATTTAGAAAAATTGTATATCATTATTTTTTTAAATAGTAAATTTCAAGTAAGAAATCTTATATACAATGCTAGTAAAACAGAAATTCCGAAAATTACATTTTGCAGATTACGTGATTTTGGATCCAAAATGTCATTTGTCAAACGTATATTGTTCTTTCAAAAATTTGACTTCTAGTTTTAGAGTTGGTGAAAAGAAAATGAAGTCACTTTGACGAGTTTATAAAAAAATATTTTAGCTTTTTGAATTAAAATAAATGCTTTACAAGAACACCAATTACAACCTTTTTACGCGATAAACGTTTCTATTTTTAGTGCTTTCGTGAACCTTTTAACATCATCTTTCAAAAATATTTCGGTAAAAATATTGCATGTTTCTTTTCCCTTTAAATTCAGATCTTGTGAATAGGGATAAATAATTGTTAACCTAAATGCAAGGCGTTTAAATCTTTCTCCTTGTGATTCTTTTTTTTTTTTTTTAGTCTTCTAATGATTTCTAAAAGTCTATATGCTGACAGACGATTTTTGTTTCTATAAAATAAATTGATTCATGAAGCTTGAATGCTGAAAATATATTTCTTCAAATTATCTTGGAAAATTTAGATTAATCAAGATTTCTTCAACATCTATTTAAATGAAAATAAAAACTTACTTCCCTTTTCAATTTTAATGAGAAAATCACGTCAAGGTTTCAGGTATAATAATCCGTAAAACTTTCAAAAAAGTTTATTTCTTCAGGAGAATTCTGGGTTGCCATAAAGAAAGCAAGATATCTTCTGCCTTTGATAACATCGTAAAACGAATCGATTCAAGAAACAGATGCTTGTACACAGTAGCTGAAACCATGTATAAAACACTTCATGTGTAGGTGTTAAATAATGTATATTTGTCTTTATGCATAAACTTTTGAGACACTGTATAGTTACAGATTTTTTTCAAGTTTTCATGAAAGTTTGGATAATATAAATGTTTATTCATTTTGATATGATTTATTTAAAAAGTTTTACAAATTTTAATAAATAAATATTGTCCTCTTGTTTATTTTTTTTATTTTTATTTAATAAACGACATTTTCTGGTTGTGTTTTAAACATTTGAGAACCCGTTAAACCGTCATTTATAATATAAGAATGCCGGGGAAGTAACATGATATCAAAATAAGAGCTGAAAAAAATAAAGATCACTTCAAGACATAAAAAAAAAAAAAAAAAAAAAAAAAAAAAAAAAAAAAACACCCAGCGAAATATCACAATATGACAACTACCACTATGGCAGAAACCCCAAAACCAGTGTGAAGATCATAACAGAATAAAGCTAAATGTATAGAAAATCTATATGTAAAAGAACGTCAAATCCACCTTAAAATGTTAATTAAAAACATGAATACATTAAATGATTCACAGTTTTATTACTAAAATAGGTGTAGAAAACAATTAAAAGGTTTTAAGACATTAAAACCAATTTACAGAAGTCAAATATCAAAGAATTCGCCGGAGTTCCGAGCGCTTTCGACCAAACCTTGGTCATCATCAAGGGGTGAAGTGAGAGGAAATCAAGCTTATTTCTTTATACTTAGATTTTCGATTTTTTAATAAGGTTTCTTGTCTTTTTTTTACATTAAAGGCGCTTTTTTGGCGCTTACATTTAAAGGCGCTTACATTAAAGGCGCTTTTTCGATTTTTCATGAAGCGTCTATTTTGGCTGTAGTCGCTAAAGCAATACGAATTCACTCTTTTACCTAAATATTGTAAATTTTGTCCGCTTTTCAATAAACTTTATTTAGAATTCGTAAGCTATTTATCGATTTTTTGCAATATTTAAATGAAAATGTTAATTTTCCTAAAGAAAAATGAGGATTTTGCAATAAAGCGGTTTTGCGACCAAATCCTTGCCATCCTAACTTAAATTTTATTTTCTGGTATGGGGAGAATTTTCTGATAAAGTTTACAAATTGTTAATTTATGTGAAATAGAATTTTTCTGAATTTTATGTAAATCATTAAAAATTGTTTTTTGGTAAACTATTTCTTCATCCGTGAAATGAAACAAAACTTCTACTTGGTTGAAAAGAAATATACACTTGTGAATATTTCGCAATCACTACAGAAGAGTCTAAATCACGTGACAAGTAAGTGTTTGATAAGTAAGCTCATTCCTCTGATTGTCTGCATGTGATGAATTTTTCAAATTGAATGTTTTTCTGAAGGCATTTTTACCTGTTTATTTTTATAATGTTTTTAAAATATACATTTTTAGGTGGGTTCGTAATTATATAAAAAGTCCTTCCGGGCCAGTACCGGAGGTAGCAGTCATATTCCTTAATTTTTAAAAGCCAGCTTGTATTATTCAAACACACGGAGCTCAAATTAGTGGAACCCGATTATAGAAGATTAAATACTAATTTTTGTCAATACTGAATATGAAAGAGAATTTCGCGAAATTAGTCGCGTTATCAAAGCTGGTTTTATTTAAAGTGATTTATATTTGGTCGCCAATTTCGGCGATTCTTGAAGTGCCCGCCATTTTAAAGCAACATAATGGGTGCAACAAAGCTAACCAATGAACTTGGTCGAGACTTCAGTAATTCCTGTGCACATGCTCACTCACATCTAAATCGGTTGATAAATACGAGTGCTGTTGCAGGCAAAAAATCAGTTTTTCAAAATATCACCCACATTAGAAATTCAAACTGTTATATTTCAGCCATTTTTTAAGATAAAGACAAAACAAAAAAGGCTCCAGAATCTTTGTATCAAGCTCAAACACATAAGAAAAAACAATCCAATTTCTAATTTTTATGTACCTTATTTTAAATTTAAGATAAATTAAAATTTTTAAATGGCCGCCATTTGAAACAAGATGGCGGATGAAGTTGGCAAACGAACTCGGCCGAGAGTTTGCTATGTACTATGCACATGCCTTGTCACATCCTAATTGGTTCATAAATACGCGTGTTATCGCGTGACAAAAATCAGATCGTTTCAAAATGTCAGCAATGCTAGAAATTCAAAGTGCTATAACTCAGCTATTTTTTAATATATAGACGAAACGAAAAATGCTCCGAAATCTTTGTATCAAGGTCAAACACATGAGAAAAAAATCTTTTTCATTTTCTAATTTTTTTGTACCTCATTTTAAATTAAAATTAAACAAAAAAGTAAATGGCCGCCATTTTGAAACAAGAAGGCGGATGAAGGTGGCCAACGTACTCGGTCGAGACATTGGTATGTACTATGTACACAGCCAGTTATATCTAAATCTGTTCATAAATACGCGTGTAATCGCGTGACAAAATTCAGATCGTTTCAAAATGTCAGCCACACTAGAAATTCAAAGTGCTCTAACTCAACAAAAAATTCTCCGGGATCTTTGTATCAAGCTCAAACACATAAGAAAATTTTCTTTTCAATTTCTAGTTTTGTTATACATTTTAAATTTAATTTTTTTTAAATTTTTAAATGGCCGCCATTTGAAACAAGATGGCGTATGAAGCTGGCCCCCGAACTCGGTTGAGACATTGCTATGTACTATGCACATGCTTTGTCACATCGAAATCGGTTCATAAATACGCGTATTATCGCGTGACAAATTCAGATCGTTTCAAAATGTCAGCCATGCAAGCAATTCAAAGTGCTATAACTCAGCCATTTTTTAAGATATAGACGAAACAAAAAATGCACCGGGATCTTTGTATCAAGTTCAAACACATAAGGAAAAAATCTTTTCCAATTTCTAATTTTTTTTTAATCTCATTATAAATTTTATTTTATTTTTTAATTTATAAATGGCCGCCATTTTGAAACAAAATGGCGGATGAAGCTGGCCCACGAACTCGGACGAGACATTGCTATGTACTATGCAAATGCATTGTCACATCCAAATCGGTTCATAAATACGCGTATTATCGCGTGACAAAAGTCAGATCGTTTTAAAATGTCAGCCATGCTAGAAATTCAAAGTGCTATAACTCAGCCATTTTTTAAGATATAGACAAAAAAAAAATGCTCTGGAATCTTTGTATCATGCTCAAACACATAAGAAAAAAATCTTTTTCAATTTCTAATTTTATTGTGCCTCATTTTAAATAAAAAAAATTTTAAACTTTTTAAATGGCCGCCATTTTGAAACAAGATGACGGTTGAGGCTGGCCAACGAACACGGTCTAGACATTGGTATGTACTATATATACACGAAATTTTATCCAAATCTGTTCATAAATACAAGAGTTACAGTATGACAAAAATCAGATATATATATATATACTAAGGGGCTCTGCCCCCCTACAAGCTACGCTCGCCAACCCCCGTTCAGACACCGCAGAATCTAAAACACGCTAATATGATCGGTATTAAAAAGATTAGAGCAGATTGTATTATAATGAAAAAAAAACCTATAGCGATCTCCTTGTAAACGGATTTCCATTCAATTCCCTTTGATTGCGAAAATGTAAGGCCGAATCAGTTGCTGTTAAGGCACCCAATGGTTGTTTTCGTGTTTGATTAAAGAAGACCAGTTAAACATTTGAAAGGAAGCTAAAATAAAATGAATGAAGTAAACAGAATCTTTGTCTCCCGGTATTTTTTAACAGCGTTATAAAACGATTGACATAATACAATTGACTACAACTGCTTTAACCCCTTCAAGGGCAGTGGTTGATTTTTGGACCACTTAATTTTAATTCTTAAATGCTACATTGGCACCAGAATATTGGAATGAAAATGTTCCTTTTATTAAGTAAGTGAACAAAAGCATTTTCGTATTTCGAAATTTGTTTGTAAATTCTGGTGCCATTCACTGATTTCAACATTTTACGAATAGAAGCACCTTGCCCCTGAAAGGGTTAACCGCATATTAATGCATTTATTATTTTAAAGTTTCCTTTCTTTTTTAATATTCACGTGTAAATAAAATTTTCAAGACATAATTTTCAATATTTTCCTGCTTTTAACGCTTACTCATTTAATAGTAATTTTAAAGGGGGTTTTTTGCTGTTTTTACTAGTCACGTGTAAATAAAATTTTAATCGTTAGAAAATATTATTCTTTGAGCTGTTTTTAGAAATGAAAACAATCTCTATAATAATAACCTACTGTTGACTATTATCAACAGTTCCGGGAGGATCCCTTCGCTTTTTATATTCCAGGTGGCCATTTTGGTACTTTAATGTTATCCAGCCACAGGCGATAAGTAGCCGAATATTATTCTATCGCCATCATTTCACTTATATTATAGTAGTCCAAGTCATGTAACTGCCACAAACAATTACAACCCTTCGCTTTTCATAAGAAAGGTTTCCTTTTTGATTAAAGAATCAAAGTTACTTTTTCAAATAAAACTACATAAAAGTTGCCATGATCGCAAATAATTCTTGGAACTTTTATGTTAGCCGGGTGCAAATCTCGCCAATAGCATTTTTTGAACTCGCCAGTTAGCATTTTTTTTTTTTCGAGTGGTAAATTAAAACAGTACTACTTGGTTATCCCATCGACCAAAAATCTATCGCCAGACTATAAGATTAAATGCCAATAATGGTTGATCGTAAATGTCACATTCACTTGACTGTAAGGAAGTTATACGTGTTTACGCCATCAAGTGATTTTCATTTCGACGTTTTATTTTTATTTTTATTTTTATTAATGTTATACTAATTTATTTGTTCTTTCGTTATTTAAAATAAAAATTACGTCAATTTGTATAATTTGGTGACTGGTTTGGCGATTTATATAATTTGGCAAAATTGGTCGACCGGATAACTAAGTAGTACCATTAAAACATTGCTTTGAATTTGAAATTAAATGTCAGGATTTGTTGCATTATTTAATCAGGTTTGGCGTGATTTTTTTTACGACAATTTTGCGAAAACCTCGTTTTCGAATACCAGATACATGTGTATTTTTTAATTATTTTCTATTATTTTTAAAATGAAATAACAATTAATAAGAAAAAATTAATTAATAAGTATAGAGAAATTTATAACATTTTTTTAAATAAAAAGAAAATAAATGTAAATAAACATTTATTAATAAATAAGCAACAATAGCCGGGTTACCATGTCAGGCAAAATAACGCCATTTTGGCGCCATTCAGGTATCCCGGTGCGTATATGACATCTGTGCCTAATATTTTTCTTTTCGTTTCGTTTAAAAAAAAAGAAAGGAGTGAAAGCCATTAATTCTAAACTTTTCAGTTTTAAATGAAAGTTTTGTATTAAATAAATGATAATGACATAAAAAAAGCATTGTTTTTAGCATATATTTAAGGTATGCCAAACTGGTCGCCAAATTAGTTTAAAATAATAACCTTTACTATAATATGAAAAAAAAATATCTGTTATGATTAAAACTTGAGTTGCCATCTATAGAAAAAAAGTATTTAAAATTAGAAAAAAATTAATATTTCGAAAACTATTTCGAATTTAAAAATTCTAATACCAGTTTTGGATCAATACGGATTTTTGGTGTTAATTTCATCGCAAAGTATTCCATATTTTAGGAGAAATGGCCGTGAAACATAATCAGTTGTTTAATCAGTTGTTTCATAAATTCGTTTCATTTCAGTCGTTTCATAATATCCGTTTCATAAATTCGTTTCATTAGGATTTTATATATAGGGTAGATGATAGATGTGATATATGTATATATATGTACATATATCACATTTGAACGCAGGGTGGTTTCGGGGTCTGGGGGATGGATCGATGAAAATAAACCAAAATTTTTCGTAATCGTTTTCCTCCGAACGGCTGCAATAGGTAGCTTTTTGTAATGAAAGCTACCTAATACGTAGCACCTATAGTCGTCGTTCAGTCCGTCCGCCTGTCTGTCTGTCCGTCCGTCTGTCCGCATATAACAGAGCAAAAACTACCCAATCGAATGGTCTGAAATTTTAAATATATAATTGTTGCACAATTTTGTCGAGTCATTTCAAATTTTATGAAAATCGGATGTATAGTTTAATTACAGGGATAGTCAAAATGTTTTACGTTACATTACAGCCAAAGGGAATAAATTATTGCACGTGCATTTTAATGATATTACATCCTTCCAAATAGTCTGAAATTTTAAATATACAATTGCTGCAAAATTTTGTCGAGTCATTTAAAATTTTATGAAAATCGGATGTATAGTTTAATTACAAGGACAGTCAAAAGTTTTCCGTTACATTACGGCCAATGGAAAAAAAAAATATTTCAAGTGCATTTTAATGATGTTACAACCTTCCGAACAGAATGAAATGGATATGCACTTATTGAAGTGCACTAAAATATGCATTCAGTACAATATACGGTGCAAAAAATATTTATAAAACTAGTTATAGTACGAACGCACCTCATTTGCCCCGTTTGACGAGAAATTTCCTACTTGTTTTTACAGATGAACTTTTGATTAGATTTTTGTTGTTTTGTAGGGTTCTTCTTTTTTTTCACGATTTCGCATATTAACGATTTTTTTTCCTTTGCACATTAATGAATGGCCTCATTCCACTTATACTGATTTTTGCTTTAATCAATTATCAGACAGAATTAATGGCCGCGTTAGAGGAAGTACCCTGTTATAGTGATGGTCGTATTAACGATTTATGACCGCAAAAGAGCGTGAAAAAAACTTTACTTTTCTTCATTGTTTTACAATGCTTTTATTTTCATACAATATATATTAAATTATTTATATGTTAAAAATGTAAACCTCTAAAGCACTCACTGGCAACACTGAGCAGGTATACTAGTGACAATGTAACCGACATTTATTTTCTACTAGATTTTAATCGTGTGTAAAAAAAAGAAACTAAATCTTGAAAAAGTGAAAGTAAACATTTTCCATCTGCAAGATTAAGTTAGCCAGAAGAGCGTAAAACCGATATTTTTCATAATATTGAGTAAAAAATTTAATTTAATTTTGAGCAAAGAATAAAAATAAGCGATGAGATATAAAATAATATCTATTACTTATATGGCCATAAGAATACTTTTAAGGAGTCGCAAATGAAAAACAAAAATATTTCTTTTCAGAAACAAAATAAACAAGATCTTATTATTAAATATGAAGCACGCACGTTTTTAGCTCAAAACTTTTGTTTCAAATTTTGTTTATTAAATTTAGATGAAGATTTTCTCGTTCAAATATTCTATATAATTTCGTTTTGCCAAAAAATGCAAAAAGTAAAACATGAAGTGTTGTTTTGTGGAAAAAAAAAAAATCCTGAATAAAATCCAATTACTTAATTTCATTTTTTAAAAATGTGATATTTCATGAATAAGAAGTTAGGCAATATGTTTATTTAATAAAAAACGCTATGAATAGAATAGCTTTAAAAACTTTGACGTTTCTCTTTTATTTTTTAACATTATTTTATGATAAATGAAAAAAATAATATTGCTTCATTTGTTCTTCGCCTTTTTTTTTTTTTTTTTTTTTTGTATAAACATTGATATATTGTTTTATTTATTTTTTTAACGTTAAAGTATAAAATATATATTTTTTTATTTAAAAATTTATTTCATTATGGCAGTAGTACCCTAATAGCACTAACATAGCACCCTAATAGAACCAACATATGATAAGATAAAAATATGTATGCGCCGCGACCAAAATGCAACTTACTGTCATAAATGTCACCACATGATCGTGTGTCCAAATCATGTGTCATGAACCAAAGGAGATGTGTGGTGCCTTGGCAACAGGCGCTAGCCGGATAGACGCTTCATCATTGCGACATTTACCATCACTAATAAATAATTAGCCATTAAGAGTTACACCACTGTTAGAAATTATTAAAACACTAGGAACAAAACAAGTCGGAAATTGTACGTCAAACGTGGCAAATAAGTTCGTAGTAGAACTAGTTTTATAAATATTCAGATCTTGGTGCAATAGCTGTTGCACCCTTACGCAAAAATTGCATGAATAGAAAATTTATTACGATTTTATATGTTAAATTCAATAATATGGAAATAATATGACTCCATCTTAAATAGGACGTAATCACCATGGCAACCTAGAATCATTACTTATCATGGGATATCACTGAATTAATTGCGTGTGATAGGATTTATTAGAATGAAGAAAACTTTTATTAATATCTTTTTAGGTTTTGATTTGATTTTCATAACATTTGAAATGACTCGACAAAATTCTGCAACATATTAAATTTCAAACCATTCGGTTGGGTAGTTTTTGCGCTGTTATATGGGGACAGATAGACAGACAGACAGACGGACGGACGGACCAGACGACGACTATAAGCGCTACTTATTTATATAATTACGAGCGCACCTAAAAAAGAAATTCCGCACCAGGTGAGTCCTATCCCAGTCACAGTGACATCGAATAGTCCAATTTTGGGATAAAATTTAAATTAACCCTTTATGTATCAAATTATGAATTCATGAAAATTTCATCTTCTAAAGCATTTTTCGTGAATATTTTAAATTACATTAGAAGATTTACCCAATCATTTAATAAATTTTATAAGGATTTCGCCAACTAAAATTAATTAATTAAATTTGAATTTATAGGGATTTTGTGCAACTAAATTATTTATTACTCCACTCAAATCTTTTAACACGTTGGCTGCCAACTACGAGATAACTCGTAGATTGCGTTCTTTTCTAGGACGCCAACTACGAGTTATCTCGTAATAATATAATGTGATTAAATCAAATTGTCATTTTAGGCCAGATTTCTGAAAATTGCCATGGCAGTCAAAGTGTTAAATAAAATATTCTTTTTAGTATTTTGTAGAATTGGGAAATGTACAAATATAATGTTCTTACAATAGAAATATAAAAATATTTCCGAACAGAACCCCCCTTCCCTCCCCCCTAATCTTTCAACGTCAAGAAAGCTGATAAGATGCAAAGGCAAAAGAAATCATCCTTTTAAAAATATTTTTGTTTTGTGCAACCAATAATGCTTTTGAACAAGATAAACTAAAGTATCTGTAACTCATTCTGAACTGTATTACTATTAATAGATCTATTAAAGGAATTTTATAACAAGTTATCTTAATGGTACCTTAAACTGCCGTCGGGCATAAAGGGTTAATATAAAATCGCTGAAGATGAGTTCATATTGGGATCGGCAAATGACGGTCGCTTCCGAGACAAATTAAAGAAGTCAAAATTTGGTGATCTTTGTGACTCTTATATCTGTGATCGCACATAAATTGTCATTACTATCTGCATAATTAGGAGAAAACAAATTAAACTGCTAGAGCATGCTTTCGAGTGTCTGCTGTTTACGTATCAAGAGGTAATGGACTTTTACTCTTTCATTAGTGTTTTCATAAAGAACAAGCTTCATAAAATGTTAATTAATACCAGAAAGTCCTTTATTCACATAAATAGGTGTCAAAATTACTGAGAACATTGATTCAATTCCAACTACTACTTATTAATTTAAGTGAGCTGTTGTCTATTTACAACAGAAATCTCAGCAAATAAAGATATCAAAATAAATTGATAAAAATACACTTTTCGAATCCACAATCATATCTTCACTTGAGCTTAGACTGTTTATTCGCACACTTGTAAACCATAACGATCTGGCTTCTAAACAGAACTTTAAACTCTCATAATTGTCTGAGCGAAGCGAAGGCTAATACACAGCGTAATATTACTTTCCGGGCAAAAAACAGCTACGATGGATATTAAAACCTTTCATAAAACCTTTCGTCAAGCATAACTCAAAAAATATTTGTCGGATTTCGGTTCTGATTGTACCTATGAGGGTAACCTACTGAATGCACCTACTATGAAAAATAAGTTCCAGTTCGTTTAAAAATTATAATTAAAAAACTGATAAAAAAGCACAATTTATCTACATACGTCACGGAAGTTTAGTGTATGTCATTTTCACCGGTTGGGTGTTTTCGTAGAAAACCGAATTACAGCACATGGAGCAAAGAAAATATGCACGCACTAATATTAAAATGCAATAAAACATATTTAAATTTAATCAAACAGGAAAAGAAATCTGGATTTTTTTTTCTATTTCAAAGAAAAAAGGCCATATTATATAGATTATTAGCCATAATAACTTGGGGTTTCAGATTTTACGATAATCTACTCAATAGCATTTTTAATCGCCAAAAACAACATTTATATTTTGCGTGTGAAAATTTGAAACAATTATTTGATGTTTAAATAAACAATTTTAATTTGTGGCATCATTTATTCTTAATTATTTTTTTTTCTTTTTAGTATTTCAAGTGAAATTTTGGTACTTGTTAGTTATCCCGTCGACCAATTTCTCCAAATTATATAAATCGCAAAAACACCCGCCAAATTATACAAATTGACATAATTTATATTTTAAATAACTAAAGAACAGATAAATTAGTATAACATTAATAAAAATACAAATAAAACGTTGAAATAAAAATCACTTGATGACGTAAACACGTGTTGTCAAGTGAATGTGACATTTACGATCAACCATTATTAGCATTCAATCTTACAATTTGGCGACAGTAATTTGGTCGACGGGATAACTAACAAGTACCGAAATTTGTACTTTTCCAGTATAGGCATCTTATAGGTAAACAAAAAGGGGTTTGTGTCATGCATATTTTCTGGCAACCTACTCATTGTTTCATGTACCCAAACATTTTTTTAAAGATTTAAACAATTTATTTAGTGTACACAAGACATTTACGCATAGATGTCATATACGCACTATGTTGGCGCGATTTTTTTCTGACGCCAATGTCATATGCGCACCACCGGGGTACTTAACTGGCGCCAAAGTGTCATTATTTTGCTTGATATGGTAACCTAGATGTTTTTGTTTATTTATTAATAAATTGTTTATTTACTTTTATTTTCTTTTTTAAAAGTATATAAATTGTTTTGTTCTATAGTTACTAATTAAACTTTTTTTATTTATTGTTATTCCCTTTTTAAAAATATATATGTAACTGGTATTCGAAAACGAGGTTTTCGCCAAATTGGCGTCAGAAAAAAAAATCGCGCCAACATGGTGCGTATATGACATCTGTGCCAAAAAGGTTTATATTTATTTGTAAAAAATAAGCATAAACGTTCATCGGGTTTGTAATAAATTGTCAGGTTTGTATCTTTTTGTAACAAATCTCACTTTGTGAAGCCAAAACTGCACAAAGCTTTTAAAAAAAACGCCAAAGCAAAGTAATGTTGTTAAAGTACAGTGAAATTAGTTAAAAACGTGTATTTTAAATCAAGTGAATGAAAGGTTTATATTTTAAATGAAATGAATGCAAGATGAATATGGTATGGAAAAAAATATTGGCAATTTATTACATGCGCTTGACTAACTTAAAAGTATCAATATTGTAATTGGTAAACATGCTATGCAAAATGAAACAATTATGTTATAACCACTCTTCGTGCAAGAAAAATGGCCAATAATTCGTATTCAGATACACAGGCAAGGTTGACGTCAAACAAGAGTAATACTAACAGCAACATTGTTATAACTGTATGGGAGTTATAATAGTTAAGTAATAATGGCTTTAAGCACGCAAGCCACACAAGCAGTTTTTTACATATGTTTCGAGTGAAGCTCGATCATCAAGGTGCTAATTATTCATACAAGCAACCGTTATACAGGGTGCAAAGGAAAGTCCCTTTAACCTGAAGAAACTTGCGAACGGAAAGAACTACAGCTATGCAAGGGAGGTAACTGTATAGTAAAGCGACAACGCCCGATTTAATGCAAACGACAGCAGCGCCCCTAGTGGCGAAATTTGGAGGATAGCCATTGGAAATCAAAAACGATAAGAGATAGAGCAAAATTTCCAATTAGAAAGTTTAAGAGCATCAATTAATTAGTACGAAACGACAATTGGTTTAAATGGATAAGATAAATCTTCGCCTGGGTAGATATTGAATAAATGTCGGTATGAAACAGCGAAAAGGTTGTCCGAAAGTACTTGTGAATGTGTTCCTTCTCTAGGCTATTTATTCTATCTCTTGCCAAGGCTCTTAACAGAGGGAAGTGCTGGTTTAAATTTGATATGGATTTTTTTTTTCAGATTCACTAATCTAGATATTTTATCATTTGAATTTGTAATCAGTCAATGGCCAATTAAAGATGGTATCTCATTTTCTTTAATTGCAACAAGTTATTATTAAATCTATGTTCTCGGCAATATCGCTCAGACTAATCCCTCTGGGGGAAGTCCTAGTTTTATTCGCTTAATCAATGACACTGCTCTAATATTTTTCAGAAATGATTTGACTATACTGCTTTCTCGCTGTTACACATCAATCGATAATTAGACTATTGATAGATAAGACCATCTATTTATAACATTAGTTTATGGAAAGAAACTTCATATCGATTTCTGTGATTTTCCACACAAACCTTACTGAACAATCATAAATTTCATTCGAATGTGTTTGTTTCCAGCAAGGGATTTATGAAGTCCCCGTTGTGTAGTGTGGGGTTTTCTCAATTTATTTGAGTGAGCTTCAAAACTGCCAAATACATTCAGATTTATTTAAACGATTTGGATTACGCTGGAGAATTATTTTACTAGGATGTAGAATTTATCGCGTTTTATTCAGATAAAATTTCAAAACTGCTTGTAATATTTAATGAAATGCTAAACGGTTTCTTAAAAAAATTCATTTCATAAACTTCTGCAGATTGTCATCAACTTTAACTTTATTCTAAATGTTTTTGTGGTAAAAACTTGATTTCGTTTTCATATTTTTTTTAAATGTCACATTTCCGAGGAAATTCTGAAATTTTCTGGTACTTACATTTAGACCGGGAGCCTGCAGCACAGACAACCACCTTATCGAGTTGGAGGTTGAAATTCCAGAATTAGCTAAAACTCGATGAGGTGGTTGTCACATGGTTCGTACGCCTCCTTGAATTTTGCAGACCGGAAAATTTTTCAGCACCAGTATTATCTTAAAGAAAATCTCTTCTTAAAAGAAGGCGAAATTTTTCGCGTTTAACCTAGATCTCTTTTTCCATAAAAAGATACTGGTAGTTTTCTTGGAAAAATAATGGTATCCGTATGAACCATGTATCTGCGTTGCCGGCTCCAAGTCTAATTTATTTAATCGAACGTACCTGCCATCTTTCTGAATTCTCTGATTAAGATAATGCTGTTTTCTTTTAAGAATTTTAACATTCTAAACAAATGGAAATTTCTGGTAAATTAGAGAATATCTATATAAATCCATCCGTAATCTCCAATTAATTATAGATACTCAATAACTGCATTAGTTGTTTCCTCAGTATTTTTATCTTTAAAGTTATTTGATACTGTAAAAGGCATTAAGATAAAAATATTTTATATAAATTTCTGGCATCATATTTTTTTTTTTAAATCAAAACCACTTACGATGTAAAAAATTGCAGAAAACTGCATAAAACGGACCTTGCATCGAAAAAATGTTTACGGAAGCTTAATTTAGTATTGTCATTATCCAGAATTCCAGAAATATTTCCATTATTTTCAGAAACCATTTAGTTCAGAATCAATCGTATACCTAAGAACACAATACGTTTTTGAGGTTCTCAAAAAAGTTTCCGAAGAAATATCGTCACTGTTCGTAAATTTCGAAAATATATTTGTTTCTTAGTTTTATGTTTGGTTTTCTCCTAAAGATAAATAAAAATTTGGGGAATCATGGATAATTATAAATTTACAAATGGTTTTTGGGGCGGTTTTGGCCATATGAAGAAACGCTACTATAATGTTTTACAGTGTACCATCAGGCGGGTTCCTTCATTTTTTCGGTGTTTCAAATGCCTACAAAAATTTAGTCTTACCGAAAAATACAAATACTCCAATTTCACCAGACACCAGTTTTAACATCCCATAAAATATTATGACTGATAAGTTTTTTGAAGAATACAGTGCCCAAAAGTTTATAGACAACAATTTTCTTGGATTTAAGAGCTAACTCAAGGAGTAAGGAAGACGAAATAAACTATGCAAATATATAATGATGAAATAAAAATAATAAAACACTCAAACAACTTTTTTCCCTTTCACATACTATCAGACATTATTTTATATTTTAGATAACAACTTTACTATCCGTAATAGGGTGACTGCACCAGTACTTGATACACCTCCAGTAGTTGATCAAATTTCTGAAATATTGCGCCATTTCAGACGGAAATCATTTTTACATGTGGCACTAGACATAATATTTTTGTTTGAATGTTGGAGCACCTGTTGTCACATTGTTGTCAGCTGCCTACTGTAAGAGAAGCCATTTTATGAATTTTTTTTATTAGAAAATGTAAAAATTTAGTTTTTGATTAGTTGGTGACAAAAACGGTAAGTTAAAATAATCCACTTCCATCTTGCTTATTCCAAATAATAGTTTTATATGAATTATTGTTAATCACAGTTTAAGCATGACATTTTAAAGATTAATTTTTGAATTTTCAACTGATTTCTTCGATTGATCAACTACTGCGGAAATGGCAATTAAAGAAACTATTTACTTATAATTTTGTTGCTATTTAATTTCAGCATATTTCACTTTTGCCCATTATAAGACATTCATTAAGGGTTGTAGCAATTATGTTAGTTTACTTCTAAAACTTAAAAGGAAGGAAATATAATAAAAACCCCGTAGCACCGAACTTATTTGATCAACTACTGGCTCGGTCACCCTATATACTGGTTTATGTATATATTACAGATAGTAAAGTTGTTTTTTAAAATATAAAATAATGTTTGATAATTGGTATGTAAACTGGAAAATTATAAAAACAGACATTACAAACTAAAATATGGATATCTACGTTTTTATATACTCAAACAACTTTTAACAATCATAGATTTAACATAAAAAAAATTCTGTCTAAAAAATATATAGACAACCGGTGTTAAAAGTTGATTTAAGAACTGATACCCTAAATTTGCATATTTCAAGGTAATACACTTGTGATGAAATATTTTCCTGAGTTAAAAACTAATCTGTCTTTCCGTTTCGAATTGATCGCAAAGATGCCTCGTAATGCGCAGTTTTCCAAAAAGAACATTTTGAAAATCTATCGTTTAAAGGCTCGTGGATGGAAAGTTATGGACATTGCAAGAAAATTGGACGCAGCAGGGTTGGTATTTACCGAACTCTGTCTTAAGGTGACAATTTTGAAACAAAATCCCGTTCTGGACGACCAAAGAAAACAACTAAACGACAAGACACAGAGATTTGGAGATTAGTTTCACCCCAGAACCTGTCTGAACGGTCAGTTTCTAAGGAGTAAGTGTTCCAGTATCAAAACAAATGGTCCATAGACGGCTGCAGGCAAGTGCATTTCTTGATTATCGCAAAATGCGTCGTTCGCCAAAGTTTACAAAACGGCATAAAGAGGCTTGTGTTCAGTGGGCCCAAAATTACATAAATTGGACAGATGAATGTTTGAATGTTCTATTCCGTTATGAAAAGAAATTTAATTTAGATGGCCCCGATGGTTGGGCCTATTACTGTCACGATATTCGCAAACAACCGCGAACATTTTTCAGCTCACAAAAAGGTCACTCATGATCTGGGGAGCATTTTCTTACAATAAAATAACGGATATTGCTTTTTTGAAAGGTCGTCAATGTTCTGAAGATTACCAGACAACGCTTGAAATAGAGTTACTTCCATTTGGAAAGTTTCTAGGAGGGGACAAATGTATACACCAGCAAGACAATTCACTTCTCTAACACTACAGTACAGTGTTTAACACAAAACCAAGTATCTGTTATGAACTGGCCAGCCATAAGTTCTGACCTGAACACAATAGTTAATCTCTGAGGAAGATTAGCTAGAGACGAATATGCTAATTCGCGTCAATTTGCAACGGTTCAAAATCTAAAGCTGCAACTGAACAAAGTTTGATTTCTTTAAAGCCAGAATTTCTTGAAACTCGTGAGCTTTGAGTATACCTGATCGAGTTTTTGAAGTGATTACAAAAAAACTGCTTAAAAATTTGAACGTTAAAGGAAAAAATGAGTTGTCTATAAACTTTTGGTATAGTAAAATTTAAGCTTTAATTTTTCTCACAATGTCTGTGATTGTGTAATATTATTTTTGAATAGTATTATTATTATCTTGATATTATTATTGTCTTCATTTATAATTAGAAATTGTTTTGAAATTTTTACTCTTCTTTTTCAATTCTAAAATAAAAAAATCCTACTGTCTATTAACTTTTGGGATGCACTGGAGATATTTCACATAATTTTCACTAATAACAATTTAGTAACAACAAAAATAAAAAAGCTTTATAAAAGCCCTATTTAATGGAAAAACAAAGCATAAGCAATGTTACCAAATTGGGGTTTCCTCCAATATATAGTAGATGGTGGGGATAAAACTTGTCTTATATAGAAATTCATTTAGATTTTGGCATTTCTTTTACTTGTATAATATTTGTTCTTAAAGTGAAAATAAATCTTTTTTTTTATATATTAAGCATTTTATATAAGCAAATTTTCTCTCAAAGAAAGGAAGTCACACATGTTATGTAGGGGAATATACCCACTACAGGTATTTCTTTTTATAATACTACTAGGGAGCTGTGCCCATTACAAGTTACGCTTGCCAACCCCAGTTTAGACACTTCGGGCTCTAAGAAATCGCTAATTTTCTCTTTTTAAGACGATTAGGGAAGATTTAATTATAACTAAACGACCAGTAGCGGTCTTTTGTAATCGGGTTGCGATTCATTTCCCTTTGGTTGGAAGATTTTTTTTATTCTTCACCCTTAAATGCCTCATTTTTTAAAAATAAATTTAAAAATGTTTTTCGGCTTTCATTTTTTAAATAAATCTTGGAGAAAATGCTTTAAAAAATCATATTTGGTTTTAAGTATAGTTTTCGCGTAAAACACAGTTTGTTGCCAATCAGCAACACTGGGCTTTAATTGAAAAAATAATTTTCTTTGATAAAATCCTATAATATTAAACACACATGAATTTTAAGGACTATCACAAGGAATTTCCTCAAAGTACTTTAAAAAGTAATTAATTCTTATTACAAATACAAAAATTTATTGCAAAGCATTACAAAAATCAATGTGGAAAACAAAATAAATTGTTTATTTTATGATACTTGACAAATAACTTGGGGAATTGTATGAATTTTTTTTTAACAAATATTATTTCTATTAGAACTCAGTCCGACACTACATGTTTTACATTTTGTTAAAGTAACTTCTTTGAAATTTGGGAATTAGCACATCATCTTTTTCTCTGCATATAGAGGCATATGTCATGTTTTATCCAATTGAACATATTTAGGCGGTGCGTATTGTGATAGACTTCTATGCTTTCTTGCCTGAATTTCTTGTTAAACCATCGATGAAGGTCTTCCACGATTATGGTGTATTTGCATTCCAACATGCGTAATGATCTTCCACGATTATGGTGTATTTACATTCCACCACGCGTAATGATCTTCCACGATTATGGTGTATTTGCTTTCCACCATGCGTAATGATCTTGCATGTTCTGATCTGAAATTTGATTCAAGCATTATTTACGTTGGACGACCATTAACATTCAAAACTCTTTTGTAGAGAAGTCATGCGTTTACTATAGTCAAGTCAAGCAAATGATAAAAGATTCGTAAATACCATTTGTGACTACGAATATTAATTTTGTAGCGGGTCATTAAGCTATCCAAAAAATCAAATCATCCCATATGTCGATTATATTCTCGAATTAGGTATGGGCATTCTGCTTCAATGTTCTTATTTTTTACTCCTGTCAAAACGATTGACTTTTTTTACAGGATTTGTTCCAGCCAAAGTAGATAGCCTCTTGACGAATTTATTGTCTTTCCAGACTAGTGATGAAATTTCGATCACATCTAAAGTTGTGGTATATTCGAATGAAAAACTCCGATCTAAAACTTTAAGGAATTTTTCATCCGGTAGTTTGCATCCAGGAATTATATTTCTTCTAGCTGTACCCAATGTGTGGATGGCAGTGTTTACCAAATGTACCATCAGCGGCAATGCCGTATAATAGTTGTCAAAATACAACTTATGGTATACTGATCTTGATATTCCTCTTGACAATCTAATGACTACTTTGCTTGAACAGCCAAAGTCAGGATCGGTAATTGGTCTCGTTAACATATTTTCTTGGCCTTAATATACTTCAAAATTATAAGCATACCCAGAAATACACGCAAATACAAAAAGTTTAAAGCCCCATTTTCGGGGTTTATTCTGCATATATTGCTTCGTGTTATGTCGAACTTTAGTAGGGCATATTTACTCGTCAATTGAGAGATTTTACTCAAAAGGGATAGGAGCAAAATTGCGGTTTAAAATATCAATGATAGGTCGAAGTTTGTGTAATCTACCATTATTCGAATCATCTCGAGGTAGATGTTTTTGGTTGTCATTGAAATGAATAAATAGTCGGATTTTCTCAAACTGATCTCAACTCATTGTGTCCGGATTTAAGGGAAAACCAAGTTCAAGACTCCATAATTGAACTCTGGACAAATGCATTAAGACATGTTTAATATTATCCCCAAAAACTGCATTATGTCTTGTAATGTGAAATTCTTAGTTTTAGAAGCATCTTTTTGGCAGGCATATAAATTGCTTTCATTGACAATTTTTTCAATATGCTCATCTGAAAAGAAATATTTGAAAAAAGTTAGTGATGTATCCAGCTCATTCACATTGGATCGAATCATCTCATTTCTACTAAATTTTATCTTGTTTTCATTTACCTTTATATTCCCTTTTTTCCAAACAATCTCCCTTTTCCTCTTTGGCAGTTTAGATTTCTTTGAAATCTCTTTATTGCATGTCGGAATAGCCATTATAATATCATTATTAGAGTCTTCTGAGGAGAAGTTACGTTTTTAGTGGTTTCAATTGTTGAAGCTCTTTGAATTTTTGGTGCATCTAGTTCACTGTCTCCTGACTCATGTGAAATCTAAACTCGCTTCAAGATCCCAATCCGAATCATCATTTGAAAAATCGCATTTATCTTCCCTATTTGTCCAATTATTAACCAATTCTTCTATTTGTTTTTGAGTCAAATACTTTTTTGAAGGCATTCTAAAAATGATAGATTAAAATTTTCAGAAAATAAAATGTATCATTGTAAATAAATGTAGAAAAATATCTTATATACATAAAAAAAATTAACTGCAATTATAAACTACTGCAAAAGTAAGCTACGTCTATTGAATATAGAAGAAAGTAAAACTAAAACTGCTTCTCTGTTCTCTAGGCTTAGTGGAACTTTATGCCTATTGTTGACAATCGGCAACACACGCAAAAATATGCTTACAACAAATATTTTACTGTTAAATATCCGAAACAGTCATAAATATGGACTACATACCTTACTTTTCCATGTAATAATTTTACTTGATCACGGCAGAACAAAATAGGGAATTTCGCAATCATTCAAACAAAACAAAAAGCACATGTAACAACAATTGAAAAAATACATGCATATTTATTCTTAAATGCACTAGTGCTACCATTTGCATGTTGAAAATTGCTTTAATAATATTTTCAGCATGTATTTTATTGGCAACATTAGGCATAAGAGCTTAAATATTATTCTAATATTATTTTGGAAGACTAAATTTGGTAAGTTGCCCTGAATCAACTACCGTCTTGACTGTTAACGACTGTTTTCGTGGCTGATTAAATAAGACCAATTAAACATTTCAAAATAGCCTTGTACAAAATGGCTAAGCAAACAATGTCGCTGCCTCAAAGAATTTTATAACGGCGTTCTAAGAATAATGTTTAAAATAAGACATTTCAAATATGACGTACTTTTCAGCAAAGTTTTCTGTTTCTTTTTAATATTCACGCGAAAACAAAATTTTTAATTAAAAAAAAATATTGTTATTTGCGATATTTTAAATTTCGCAACAACAAGTAAAAGCACTTTTTCAAAATCAGAAATAAATCTCTGATGTAAATATATTTTTAAATTGAAACTGTTTGTCAATATTATTTGAGCATTTCAAATATGACGAAATTTCCCCCCTTTTACTGCTTTTAAAACATAGTCATTTGATTAGTATTTTAAATTTTTTTTTTCTGTTTTTAACATTCACGTGTAAATACATGTTTTTAATTAAAAGGAAATGTTATTATTTGCACTGTTTAAAAATTTGGCAATAGGTTCAAAAAATGACTTTTTCGGAATATGAAATAAATCTCTTTTCAGGTAATGAAATTTAAAGAAAAAAAACCCTGAAACAATTAGTCAAATTAAAAAAATGATTGCCTACTGCTAAACCTAAATCTCGTCATGTATGCCTCTACGGAACATGACTAAATTGCTATGCATAGTTTTTGATGCTGTAATTTTTTTTATTAACAGAACTATTTTTATTGACCATTTTAAGTATTAAATAGCGTTTAAAATAATTCTTCGATTTAAAAATTATCTATTTCAGCGTGTTTATCAAACAGTTCCCTATAGAACTACCTATTTTCATTTTTTTTTTATATGCAGTAGTTTGCTATTGTTTGGGAGGAAAGTTCAGATTCACCTAAATCAAGGAGTATCTGAATTGAAGTTATGAGAAAAATTCTGAGTCAAGTTTGGCACCATTGTCTTGACATTAATCAATTTTAGTTCACACCATTTCATTCCAAATACCTCGAATTACAATAAACTATTATATGGAGACTGAACACACATTTACAAATTTTTTTAAGTGGAATTATTTAAATAATACTCATCTTTAAAATAAAACATTAAAATATACTTTTGTGACATTGTTCTGAGCCCGTAAGCATTTTTAATTCACAGATATCACAACTAAGTAATAAAAATAATAAAATATACCTTACATAATTCATTAGAATGTGCAACATTAAATCACTTTCTCTTATAATAAAAATCTGAAGCATTGCTAAAATTTGTTTAAGCTATTTAAAAATAACACATTTTGTTTTCAAGTTACATAACTCAATATATTCTTTAAAAATAACATCACGCTTTTCACTGCTAAATTTCAGATGCTTATTATTCTGGAGCTCACGCCATTTCTAGAAATTCAACTGAAAATTCAAAACGAATGCGAAAACCCTAAATAATTTCCATCCACCTTTCAACGCTTTACAAATTATTACATCTTTGAAATTCCCGAGCACGTTTTATACGCATTAACATCCTTTATTATACATAAATGAGGTGTATTTTTCGATATAAGAGTTAAACTTATCTACAAAATATATTTTAACAGACATGTTTCCTTTTAATATATGTTGTATACAAGAAAACATTAAACAAACCGTTTTAAAAATTTTAATAATTTTAAATATATAAATTAAGTATAGATTATTTTTAAATGTTTGAAACTTTCAAAAATTAGTTGCATTGTCTAAAAAATTTCTTTCCTTTAATATTAGTTAAAGTCACTACAATGTTTAATTTTTTTAGAAACATATAAATAGTACTTTACATGTATTTGAAAAAAAAACTATTGTGCAGAACAAAATTTTTATAAACAATAGTTTAAAAGAAAATTCATATTCTGCAAACTGGAACAGCAATGTAAAATTCTTTGTTGAATCTCCTGACAAAATTATGTACATTTATTTTTTTTTCATAAATAGCAAAGTGCATGCATCTTTGTAAAGGTGACTGTGTAAATATAAATTACTTTCTGTTCTTCACACAAATAAAGGCACTCTTTATTTAAACTTACGGCGGGCGTATCCTTTTTGCATATTGAACAATTGCATATTTAAAAACAAAAAAAACCACATCTTTAAAATAAGATATACATTCTTCATAATTTTGAGAAATCTTTTAAAGCAAGAGTCTCATATTAATCAACATCTCATAACTTGTTTTCAGCCGACCATCAATTGAAATAGGAATATCCAAACGCATTAGCTTGCCATTCTGTATTTTTCAGCCAATAGAATGTGTCCAAGCTTTCATGACTTTAGCTGTTATCTATTAGGATTCTAACATGACAATAAGGACTGGGTTTTTTTAAAGGAAGTTTTCCACATAAGTTTCACATAATAGAAACACATAACTATTTATAGACACAATTTGATGATTTATTCAGAAACAAAAGCATAGAAAGACAATCTGTCGTTAATATTGTACAACGCCAGATAAGTGTGTTTATTTCATTATCACTAATATTAGTACAAACAAGGATAATTGCAATGTTTTTATTATTCAAACATTTAGCAAATTCGATAAAGAGATTCACAGTTTTTTATAGAAGTTACTGTACACATTTAATGACAAAAGATTCAATCTATCAATATTAGAAAAATTTAATAATTTCTGCATACCAATGAGGCATGTTCTCTAAAGAATCAAATGCCAAAACCAAAAATTTACATCACCAAATTTTCGCTGATGAAATTTTAATTGCTGTTAACAAGTACAGCAAGAAATTAATTATATAAAATGTAATTAATAACATCTAATTATTCAATATCAAAAATAGAAACTTTTATTAATTTTTATAGTTGCAATTCTGAGAAAACTGAAATACATCCTCCCCCTCCTGCAGACCATCTGCGAATCCTTCCCTCTGAATCCCGTCCCCAATGTGCCTTAAACCTTTAGCAGCTGATTACCAATGTTAAATGGCTGGCAGTTCTCTTGTTAGGGCTGACAATCCCGTGTTATAAAATAATAATGTCTTCTAATATGATTTAATTCGCTACTAACGAAAAAATTAGATTTTAATAAATTAAACTGAAACCGTTATTCAAACAAGTAGATGACGAAACCAAAAATTTACATGACCAATCTTTCTGTGATGAGATTTTCCTTTCCTGACGACTACAAGTAAACCAATGTAGAATTTTGTGTAATCTACAATTACTATCAATTTTCATCAAGAACATTATATTACAACAACAAAACATAGCCTTTCAACCCGAATTACTGGCTTCTGAAGAAGCAATCATCTGCGGCATTTCCACAAATTTTAATCATATCCTAATTCTTATAGACACTCTCTGGCCTTCTGCTTTTAAACAAAAAAACTCATCAGATTTCCTGGTAATAAGTATCTTACAGAAACTACATGAAACTTCCGAAATCTTCTCCTTATCATGGGTTCGTGGACACACAAGTGTCTTAGGTAACCAACTCGTTGATAAGTTATTAAAAGGAACATCATTGTAGATCCAATGCCTCGAAGATTCTTCCCAATACCGAAATCAGCAGTTTAAGGTCGCTGAACCAGTAAGCTCTTCAAAACTGGCAAGCGAAACGAGATTTTGGAATTATAGGGACATATATCAAAGCATTATTACAGAAAGTTAAAGATAATTTTATTCTTCATCAGAGAAATTTATGTAACTTAGGGAGAAACTGAGGCCCAATGACCAATTTGGAGATCACTATTTTCCGTTGTGTTTGTGGTGCATATGCTACCTCCTATATTACATGTTAGACTGCATCCTAACCTCAACGTATCATCTACCGAAACCATCAAATATGAACGTGTCTAATTGGTTTGCCTATGTTTTAGGGAAACCATCACATCTACAAAAGACGATCGACTGTGTTCATATTTTGCAAAACAACCAATTATTCTTCCATAACACTCATGCTGCAGAAATGAAGCAGAGGAAGAAATATTATTAAACGATTCAGCTGAAGATATCTATTAAACAGAACTTTCCTCCATTACTAACATTTTTGCTGTATTATTATTTTTCTTTTTCATACCTCTCTTTTTCATGGTTAAAATATAAGCGTTGGTTAAGTATTAGCACAAAATAATAATTTGTCAATATTTTAATTTGGTAAAATGTAAGTACAGTATAATAATTTGGTTAAAGAGTTTGAAAATATTTGAATCTGATAAACGGTATGCACAATGAAAAATATAGTAAAAATTTAGTTTAAAGAATCTGATAAAGTGTATGTGCAATTAAAAACAAATAAATAAAAATTGGTCAAAGTTTTTGTAACTATTTCAATTTGGTAGAGTTTACTAACAGTATGATAAACTGTATAAAATTTGTTAAAGAATTTGTTAACATTTGGTAAAAGTATGTTTAATTGCAATTACAGCATTATTTATTTTATTTGTGTTATTAAGTTTAAGCAAAGTATAGGTAAGAGATAGCGTAAGTAATATATACCTTACAGTAAGCAAGGAATTATTTACCTTCTTAAAAAAAATCTGTAACCAAAATCGAAAAAATAAAAAAGTGTCATATTAAAGATTGAGCTCAGCTATCCTATGCAAAAAAAATCTTTTAAAAATATTCAAATTGAAACAAGAAATTCGAAAATAACCTGCCCATAGGATTAACATTACGGAGCGGGTGTTTTCAAGTGCGCGAAGAATCCCCTTAACAGATTTCCTTCTTTCTAACCGATGGTTAGCCCCTTACCTGCCGGTTTGCCCCAGCTCAATGGGTTTGGTACCTGGTATCGGGGGGGGGGGGGGCGGAGGATCGTCTGACGGGCGCCCAGCTCGTATTCCTATCGGCAGCGCCTACTGCTTAGTTTATTATGGCGGTTACTTAACGTTTATACCTTGTTTCTTGATACCTGTGCATTGATACTCAAGTTGATCTCGTAAGTTAGAGCCTTGATCAGATGACGAGACCTTTACCTACCGGCAGGAATAAAAGCTAATAGCGTTTTGATATGACGCATTATTCAGTTAAACGTGTTTTATTTTGCTTTTTATTTACTTCAAAGAAAATTCCTCATTGGATTATCTATATTTTACAACAAAATAAGATCGTTTAAATAAATACATATTTCACCTCATCAAATAAGTTAGAGAGATATCTTATTAAACTTAAAGCATTTTTAAACTAGCAATTTAAAAATATACAGAGTAGTCCAGGCAGTAGAGACCGTACAGGGACTCTACCTAGCAAAATTAATGGTAGTACTGGAAATCGGCTTTCTAGATGTTTTTTGGGTCGCTGAATCCGAATTTGTAACTTCCCACCAAAATTTCCCCCGACAACCCTGCCAAATTTTGGTAAAAAGACCCCCAAAAAAGGTTTTTATTAAAAAATTCCATTTTTTATTGTTTTAGGGGAAAAGTAGCTAGAAATTCAGAAAGTAGACAAAATTTCCAACAAATTAGATGTATGACATTATGGCTTAGGATGAAGGGGAAGGGCGGATCTGCCTCGGAACATGCACAGCAGTGCTGCGTGGACTAAGTTGCGCAATTCCACTTAACCACTCACACATTTACATTAGTCCTCTGAACTTTCTCTATAAGGTTTACTTTAAGTTTTTTGGGTCGCTGAATCCGAATTTTTAACCTACCCCCAAAATTTTCCCCCCCCCATGAAAACCCCCCAAATAGTTGTTTATAACTTAAATTTCTTATTATTTTAGGAGAAAAGCATTACGAAATTCAGAAACTAGACAAAATTTGCAACAAATAGGATATATGACATTATGACGTAGGATAAACGGGGAGAGAGGGCGCTGCCTCGGAACATTCCCCGCGCGCTCTTCTCAAAAACCAAATTTTTTCAAAAAATCAATTTTTTGGGGGGTTGCCGGGTGACATTTTGGTGGGAAGTTACAAATTCGGATTCAGCGACCCAAAAAACATAAAGTGAGTCGAAATACAGAACTAGTATTAATTTTGCCAGATAAAATCCCCTATTGCCTGGACTTCATAATTTAGTGCACGTAGCGTCGCAGTGCATGTTCAGAGGCAGCCATCACCCTCCCCGTTCATCCTAATTCATAAAGTCATATATCCTATTTGTTACAAATTTTGTCTAGTTTCTGAATTTTGTAATGCTTTTCCCATAAAACAATAAGAAATTTAAGTTAAAAACAATTTTTTTTTTTTTTTTGGGGGGGGGGGTTCGGGGGGGGGTGGCAATTTTTGGGGGAAAGTTAAAAATTCGGATTCACCCACCCAAAAATCTTAAAGTAAACTTTATAGAGAAAGTTCGGAGGGGAGATGGGAAGACGAATGTAAACGTGTGAGTGGTTAAGTGGAATTGCGCAACTTAGTCCACGCAGCACTGCTGTGCATGTTCCGAGGCAGATCCGCCCTTCCCCTTCATCCTAAGCCATAATGTCATACATCTAATTTGTTGGAAATTTTGTCTACTTTCTGAATTTCTAGCTACTTTTCCCCTAAAACAATAAAAAATGGAATTTTTTAATAAAAACCTTTTTTGGGGTGCTTTTTACCAAAATTTGGGAGGGTTGCCGGGGGGGAATTTTTGTGGGAAGTTACAAATTCGGATTCAGCGACCCCAAAAACATCTAGAAAGCCGATTTCCAGTACTACCATTAATTTTGCTAGGTAGAGTCCCTATACGGTCTCTACTGCCTGGACTACTCTGTGTATTTTTAAATTGCTAGTTTAAAAATGCTTTAAGTTTAATAAGATATCTCTCTAACTTATTTGATGAGGTGAAATATGTATTTATTTAAACGATCTTATTTTGTTGTAAAATATAGATAATCCAATGAGGAATTTTCTTTGAAGTAAATAAAAAGCAAAACAAAACACGTTTAACTGAATAATGCGTCATATCAAAACGCTATTAGCTTTTATTCCTGCCGGTAGGTAAAGGTCTCGTCATCTGATCAAGGCTCTAAATTACGGTTGCCGGGGGAAATTTTGGTGGGAAGTTACAAATTCAGATTCAGCGACCCAAAAAACATCTAGAAAGCCGATTTCCAGTACTACCATTAATTTTGCTAATTAAAATTCCCTATTGCCTGGACTAAGAGTTAGTCTAAAAGTTTCTGTGATAAAAGCCTATGTCGAGTCACGTTCGAAAAAGTAAAACAGAAGAATAAAGTCACTCGAACACTTAGTGAGTGTTGCGGAAGAACTCCGTTGAAAAAAATAAAAAATCTTGAACAAAAAAATGCACATTTTTCTATTAAATATCGACTTGTTTTGACGTTAAAAAAATCTATAAAACGTACCAGACTGTTTAAAAAAATTTCTTTACGGTCTCGGCACATGTGAAAAAAATTTGGTAGAATTAGCTTCGTGCACCAACGAGTTATTTAAATAACATATTAACTAGACTTACTGAAGTACGCAATAGCGTTTCTAGTACTATGAAAATATGTTTAAAGCCTTCACTGAGATACTACAGTGTGTCCACCTATAACCTGACCGACCTTTATTTTCGCAACCGTTGGTCCTAGATGCATACTTCCAATTACAAAAGTGGTCAAAATTAGGTGCAGAGTTAAGATTAAAAAAGTTTGAAGCGATAAAACAATTTAACGAAGAATTACAGAATCTAAATTTTTATACGGTCCCCCGGTCCTATAACTTATATTTAGTAAAATTTAACTGTTACACTGACAAGTAAGGCAAAAAAAGTCCCGTTATTCTACGATTAAAATTGACCGAGTAATAGCTGTTTAAAGTTGGGGCATATTTTTTGCTGAAATTTAGGGGTCATTCACAAATTTAGTAGAAATATAATTTCGCCAGATATATTAAAGAAATGGTTGGGAGTAAAATTAGCATTGCAATATAAATTTGAAATCTTTAATCATTGTGATATGTTACTGCAAAGTACTGAACATATAAGAGGATAAAAATAACAGAATTTTTGTTAAATAAAAGTATGAAAAACAACAGCCTCAATTCTCTACAAAAATGATACATATTTTAAAATGCTGTTAGATTACACCGTCTTTCAAATTTTGGGTTGTGCCATGTTTTTTAGCTTTTGAAAATTCATTTACGTGTATTTTTTAGCTCTGAATCCGAAAATGACATTCACTTTAAGCCATCACGTCAGGATTTTTCTCAAATCGCAAATTTCAAAGTTAAAAAGCTCAAAGTTAAAATTGATCTCCCTTCCCCTCCCAATCGCATCGGACCCCTGAGCTGTTTAGCTGTAGGAAACTCAGTATAAGCCACAAAATTGAATAAATTATTGAATTAAATAAAATTAAACTGAATAAAAAAGTCTTACATCTATTTTATAGTAACATATTTTTCGCTATTTGTTTACCCTTGAAACTTACGATTTGCGAAAAACCCTGACATGATAGTTAAATGTGAAGGTAATTTTTTTATTTAGCGTTAAAAAAAACATAAAACTTAATTATAAAAGTTAAAAAACACAACCATCGCAGGTTTATGTTATTTAATCTAAAACCATTTCTTAAACTTGTTGACGGTAATCTATCCGAATTTTTTTGATTTATCCTCGAATATAAGTATTTATAAGATGCTAAGCATCAAAAATCATAATAATATTACATTGTAATCGGATTTAAGTCAGTATGTAAAAGTTTAACTTCGATCGGACATTTGAAAGTCAGTTAAAGTACGAGTAGAAATTTTAAACTGGAAAGGCGAACGTTGCAAGTTAAATAAAACCTTATGAAAATAACATAATTTTTGTTAAAAGAAATCATAGCCTCAAATCCTTACAAAATACAACATATGTTAAAATATAATTATTTTAACTAATCTGAAACTTAACTAATAAAGTTAACTCAATCGTAATAGTGGTACGATTTTTTTCAAACCTCAGATACCTTGAAATAAGTTTAAGTACTTTATGTACGAACCCTGAAAGCACAGTCGAAATCATCTGTTTTGATATGCAAAAAAGTGGTATAAGTCATGCATTTCAATGTTTTATAACTCGGTAAATTTTAATGTTAGATGAATGGGACTTTTTCTGTGTTACTTGTTAGTGTCACAGTAAATTTTTACTAAATATCACTTATAGGACCGGGGGACCGTATAAAAATTTAAATTTAGTAATTTTTTAATAAATGTGTTTCTTGACCCAAATCGCTTTAAAAATAATTGTTTACATTATTTAAACCATTTTTGTAATTGGAATTATGCATCTAGGACCAACGGTTGCGAAAATAAAGGTTGGTCAGGTTATACGTGGACACACTGTATATTGTTCAAATTCATCATGTGTATCATATCATTTGTAAGATACAAATAGGTAAAAAGTTATGCGCATATGAGAAATGAATTTTTACATTTTATTTCGGTTAAATTGTCTTAAAAGTTCATTTTGAATTTATGCAAGAGATACACTATCTATTAAACTATTATTTATACATCAAAAGCCTTATACCACACATTCTTTAGAAATATTCGAAATATAATATGTATATTGCAAAATGCCAAACATTATTCCGATACCTATTAATCACACATGATAACTATACCTATTTATTACTTTATCCAACAGATGTATATGAACATTAGACAGGAAACCTCAGAGTAATTCTGGATTGAATATTTTGGCAACCTTCCATCCTAAATTTATTACATCTCCAAAAATTATAGACTGTTAAGATGTTGAATAATGCTAATGAGGTTGATTTGGGAAATTTGTAGTACTATATCTCAGCAGAAATCATTCACTATAAATACCAAAAATGTGTACTTAGATTGTATTATAAGTAAAAGAAAAACAATACAGTGTGTCCACTAGAGTGGGTCGAAAAAACCGAAATATTTACAATCGAAATGTAATAGAGCGGAAAAGTTGCCTTTTGTAATAAAGAATAAATTTGTAAAATATTATAGTGATCGGTTAATATCTTTTACCGCCGCAAGGGGGCCAAAGTTTCAAAAAATCGCAAAAAACATGCTTTTTTCAATATATTTTTTTAATTAGCCAAACGTACGAATACAATTTCTAATAGGACGCAATAACTACATGAAGATATAAGAAATGTCCCGGTAAATGTTCATTATGATAAAATAATATCTTTTACTGCCGCAAAGAGACCATATTTAAAAACAAATTGTAAAAATTTCAATTTTTAATTTTTTCTATATTTTTATAATATCTATATGTCTAGAAGTAAATAAATGTACTTAATATCTATTAATATGTCATAAATTTCGCTAACTATTTGTCATAGACTGGAAAATAAAAAAAGTAATCATTCATTGTTCTTTAAGATCGTTTCATCTACTGCTGCTCATATCAGCAATTCATATGCCACAAATCAGAAAAATGATATAAAACGAACAAAATCTTTTAGTATTTTATTAATTAAAATACAGAAATGTTTAACCGAAATGGATTAAATAAACTTAAAATGAAGAAGTACTTAAAGTAAATGAATTTATAATATGACTTGCTTTCAAATAAAGCCATTGTTCCTCGAGAGGCCGAAATTGATCGTATGTGATCCTCACTATGTCCTGGTCCACAAACTTTAACAGCACTTCAGTGACTAATTTCACGCATCTTTTTACTGATTGAGTGGGACAAGGAAAGTTATAATAGCTGGTATCTTTAATCGAACATTCTAAACTCACCAGCGCTGTTAGATCGTCAGTCGATAGACAACCCGTAACAGGTGGTTTCGTTTGTTTACAGTTTTGCTTTTCGACTAAAGCCATACAATTTTAAGCTTCAAAGTTCAAATCTGGAATGACAAAATGACGGATGGCATTATTCGTGTCCACAGAACTTCGTGCTTTGGCAATTTTCAATTTTGGCAAAAGGCTGATCAAGATGTACTATTGTACTCAATGAGTACATCCTGAAAGTGTACTGCATCAGTTGATTCACAATTAAAACGAATGTATCATGTTTTTTTTTTGTTTTTTTTTCAGATTCTGTGGACTATAATTAGTAACCCTCGTTACTTGCCATATCATCCACGAAAGATTATAGTTCCTGTAATTTCACGAAATGCCTGTTTCGCAGATCATGAAAATAGCCTGATTGGAATGATAGCATATGAAGGATAAGACATCAGGACCCCAGCCATAAAGAAAATTGCCAAATCACGAAGTTCTGTGGACACGAATAGTGCGATCCGTCACTTCGTCATTCCAGACTTGAACTTTGAAGCTTAAAATTGCATGGATTTAGTCGAATGGCAAAACTGTAAACTAACGAAATAGAGGGAAGATCACATATGATCAATTTCGGTCTCTCGAGGAACAATGGATTTATTGGAAGCAAGTCATATTATAAAATTCAATTACTTTAAATACTTCTTCATTTTAAGTTTATTTAATCCGTTTCGGTTAAACATCTCTGTATTGTAATTAATAAAATACTAAAATATTTTGTTCATTTTGTATCATTTTTGTGATTTATGGTATTTGAACTGCTGATATGCAGTAAAACAGCAGTAGATGAAGCGATCGTCAAGAATAATGAATGATTACCGTTTTTTTCCAGTCTGTAACAAATAGTTAACAAAATATACGAAATATTAATAGATATGAAGTAAATTTATTTACTTCTAGACACATTATAAAAATTATAAAAATTTAGAAAAAAATAAAAATTTGAAATTTTTACAGCTTTTTTTTTTTTTAAATATGGTCCCTTTACGGCAGTAAAAGATATTACTTTATCATAATGAATATTTACCGTGACATTTCTCATATCTTCATGTAGAGATTGCGTCCTATTAGAAATTGCATTCGTACATTTGGATAATTTAAAAAAAAATAGTGAAAAAAACATGTTTTTTGCGATTTTTAGAAACTTTGCCTCCCTTGCGGCGGTAAAAGATATTAACTGATAGGTGTAATATTTTACTAATTTATTCTTTATTACAAAAGGCAACTTTCCGACTCTATTACATTTCAATTATAAATATTTCGGTTTTTTCGACCCACCCTAGTGTCCACGTATAACCTAACCGACCTTTATTTTCGTAACAGTTGATCCTAGATGCATACTTCCAATTACAAAAGTGGTCAAAATTAGGTGCAGAGTTAAGATTAAAAAAGTTTGAAGCGAAAAAACAATTTAACGAAGAATTACAGAATCTAAATTTTTATACGGTCCTCCGGTCCTATAACTTATATTTAGTAAAATTTAACTGTTACACTGAGAAGTAAGGCAAAAAAGTCCCGTTATTTTACGATTAAAATTGACCGAGTAATATCTGTTTAAAGTTGGGATATATTTTTTGCTGAAATTTAGGGGTCATTCACAAATTTAGTAGAAATATAATTTCGTCAGATATATTAAAGAAATGGTTGGGAGTAAAATTAGCATTGCAATATAAATTTGAAATCTATAATCATTGTGATATATTACTGCAAAGTACTGAACATATAAGAGGATAAAAATAACAGAATTTTTGTTAAATAAAAGTATGAAAAACAACAGCCTCAATTCTTTACAAAAATGATACATATTTTAAAATGCTGTTAGATTACACCGTCTTTCAGATTTTAGGTTGTGCCATGCTTTTTAGCTTTTGAAAATTGATTCACGTGTATTTTTTAGCACTGAATCCGAAAATGACATTCATTTTAAACCACGTCAGGATTTTTCTCAAATCGCAAATTTCAAAGTTAAAAAGCTCAAAGTTAAAATTGATCCCCATTCCCCTCCCAATCGCATCGGACCCCTGAGCTGTTTAGCTGTAAGAAACTCAGTATAAGCCACAAAATTGAATAAATTATTGAATTAAATAAAATTAAACTGAATAAAAAAGTCTTACATCTATTTTATAGTATTATATTTTTCGCTGTTTTTTACCCTTGAAACTTACGATTTGCGAAAAACCCTGACACGATAGTTAAAAGTGAAGGTAATGTTTTTATTTAGCGTTAAAAAAACATAAAACTTAATTATAAAAGTTAACAAAACAACCATGGCAGGTTTATGTTAACTAATCTAAAACCATTTCTTAAAATTGTTGATGGTAATCTATCCGAATTTTTTTTTGTGTTATCCTCGAATATAAGTATTTATAAGATGCTAAGCATCAAAAATCATAATAATATTACATTGTAATCGGATTTAAGTCAGTATGTAAAATTTTAACTTCGATCGGACATTTGAAAGTCAGTTAAAGTACGAGTACAAATTTTAAACTGGAAAGACGATCGTTGCAAGTTAAATAAAAACTTATGAAAATAACATAATTTTTGTTAAAAGAAATCATAGCCTCAAATCCTTACAAAATACAACATATGTTAAAATACAATTATTTTAACAAATCTGAAACTTAACTAATAAAGTTAACTCAATCGTAATAGTGGTACGATTTCTTTCAAACCTCAGATACCTTGAAATAAGTTTAAGTACTTTGTATACGACCCCTGAAATCACGGTCGAAATCATCTCTTTTGATATGCAAAAAAGTGGTATAAGTCATGCATTTCAAAGTTTTATAACTCTGTCAATTTTAATGTTAGATGAATGGGACTTTTTCTGTCCTACTTGTTAGTCTCACAGTAAATTTTTACTAAATATCACTTATAGGACCGGGGGACCGTATAAAAATTTAAATGTCGTAATTTTAAAATAAATGTGTTTCTTGACCCAAATCGTTTTAAAAATAATTCTTTACATTATTTAAACCATTTTTGTAATTGGAAGTATGCATCTAGGACCAACGGTTGCGAAAATAAAGGTCGGTCAGGTTATACGTGGACACACTGTATATATTGTACTTCGAATAGTTCAAAATAGAATATTTTTCTCTGCTGTAAATTTAATAACCAAATGTTTAAGCGATACTATTTTTTTAATCAACTTAATAATGAATAAAACTTTAAGATTGTATAACCATGTTTTGATATATGAACTATTTTTAAAAACAGTTTAAATGTTCAATGTAATATATTTAAGAAATTTACTATTTTTAACCAAACTTTATTTATATATTTTTTTACCCAATTTTTATGCTCTCTTTCACTTATAAATTACGAAACATAATTTGGATATAAATGTCGCTTATTGTCACAATAGATATGCTTTTAAAATTTAGAATTCTTCACTATTCAAATTTATCGTAAATAGATTAACTAATTTTAACGTGTTTATAAATGGAATGTCTCATTTTTATCAAAAAGCTCATTTCACAGGTCTTTTATTTTTTAAAGAAAAAACAAACCTAAATGTTCCCTTTAACTTTACGCAAATCTGACATTTTTTATTAAACTTTTAACTGATCCGAAATCTGACACGCAAAAAAAAGTTAAATTTAATATGTGTTTAAAAAATATAAAATCACCCATTATTGCGGCATTTATTAATTGTTTCAAATATATTATGTGTCTCAAAAAGCCGACATGGATTTGACACATTGTCAAATGCATCGTAGAGGAATTCTAAATAAGAATGACCGTTTTGGCAATATTCCATGATTTGTTTAATTTCCAAAGATTTAATGACCTGTAAAATAAAACAAAAATGCTAATAATTTTAGTTCAATAATTTAGGATAATTTATTGTGACAAAAGTGTTTATTCTGAATATCAGAGTTTGAACAGCTTAAAGCAGGACTGTCCGGCAAAACATCGAAATTGTTTTCTTTTTATATACAATTTTTTAATGTAGTTTTTTAAATGTATGGGCTTCGTAATACATTTTTAGAAAATATCTCTTCACGATAGAATGAATATGAATTCTAAAAGAAAAACTTTAACTTTGACTGAGTCCAGAGCGTGTTCGATGTTTTGTTGTTGTGGTTGATGTCAGTACTGATGAGGCTATGCGATGACATAGCGAAACGTTTACTTTATATGTTTTTTATTTTAATTAAGTGTTTTTGTGTATATATTTTTTATTTAATTGCTTTTTAAATGTATTCAAGTCTGTCTAATGTTTTGTAATTAGTTTGAATATAAATAGAGTTGTAAAAAAAATGTTCTCAATTTATTTTTTTAATTTCCCTTATCAGATAAAAGATCATGACAACTATACTATGTGCCCAAATGAGTGCGTTTGCCTATGATATACCTGAGAAATTGGAAATTGAATGTAAGGGATGCTTGGTAAATAAAGCTGCCATTTTGTCGAAGGCTAGTAAATTTGATATTTTCGATAAAGGGAAGTACGATTCTAGAAGTACAATTGCTCAGAATAAAATGTATTTGAAGATGATGAAGTGACAACCCACCAATTAGTAAAGCACTTAAATTGAGTCCATGCTTGAATATTGGGTGCAATATGCCATTAAAACTTATTAAGGACCTTTAGTTTATATTCCAAAAAGAAATTGAAATGTTTTTCATGCCTAAGTTGAATCACCCCAATTTCATAACATTATGTATTTTAAAAAAGTTCTAATGGTCTAGCTGATGTGCTCAATCTTTTAAAACAATTTCTATTAGAAAGTAAGACAAAGATTACAAAATAATTTTGGCTAACAACAATAATTAATATTAATAAAATTTATGTGCTGCCTAAATGGAATCACCCCAATTTCATAAAATTATGTGTTTTAAAAAAGTCCTAATGATCTAGCTGATGTGCTCAGTCATTTAAAAAGCATTTCTATTAGAAAGGAAGACAAAGATTACAAAATGATTTTGGCTGACAACAATCATTAATATTAATAAAATTTATGTGCGGCACAATTTCTCTCCATAAATGTGACCCAAGGAAGTCAAAATGTTGGATACACGTGGCTTAAAACCTCTCGTTCTGAAGGTCATCTCAAATTCGGTCAATATTAAATTGTATAATTCAGCTCACTTCAAAAAGGAGCTTAACACTAGAACGGCGGCGAGGGGTCATTTTGACCCTTGCCGAATGAATACATGTCGATTCGAACCAGAAATTGTTTTATAATATAAGATTAATACATGCTGTACAAAAATGACTTAAATAAATAAGTTAAATAGTTTTTTGTAAAAATTCTGATGTGAAATATTTTTATAAAACTTGAGTAAAATTTCCCGCCGTTCTAGTGTTAAGGGGTCTCAGGGTTCCTAAAGCTTCAAAATTTTCGAGATCATATTTTTTTTTATGTTAAACTCCTATCTTTTCTGAACATTTTGATATACTTCTTTCGGTAAAATTCCTCTTAGAACAAAAGTTACGGCTTTTACAATTATACCCGTTGAATAGCTGAAACGGCATTTCCGAAACTTTGAAGTCTTTTTTCTCCAATTGACGTTTTTGAGCATAACACGCGGGATATCTCAAAAACTTCTGAATATTTTTTCCTGAAATTTTCGAAACATACGTTTCATGTTAGTCTGTATAAACTGAACCTAAAATTTCCGTTTTATTGTTCAAAAAAAAATATTTTTTTAGGTAATTATACTGTTGAAATTTTCAAAATTTTGTATTAGCTATAAATGCAACATTGCATCATAAAATAAAAAAAATGCTTTAAATACAAATTTATTTAGGTTCATGGTGGTTATTATAATCTGAAATATAAGTTGGCGCTAAAATTTTTATTCTAGTTGAAATATTTATTGTGTAATTCTGCGCGAAGCTGTTATACCAATTTTCTGCACGTCAAATGTCTGACAGTTTGGAGTGCCCTATAAATGATAGTTCTGCATCTTGCACCTTTTTTAAATACATAAAATGAAAGGAGATACTTATATCTTTCATCCCAATAAAAATTATGTTTCAAAATCATATACATTTAAAGATATTAAATGTTGAAAATGTTGAAAGGATAGATGGGGGTAACTTTTCATAAATTTCAATTTTTGATGAACACATTAGTCGAAACTTTTGTGACGACCGAATAAAATGTTATATTACATTTTCTCACCAATTTACAAATGTAGTGCACATTTTCGCCGAAAGGTGGCACTGCAAATTAGGAAAAATAAAAGGCGGTATAAAAATGTTGCAAGGACTGTTGCAAAAAAATAAACAACGATGTTTTCAAAATAACCACCATTTGCCGCAACAACGTGGCGCAGTCTGAAACAAAAATGTCCAAGACACCCGTGCAAACATGTCAGTTGGAATTGTCTCACATGCAGTATAGCTGTGTTGTTTCAGTTCCGCAATTCTTTGTGGAGTTTGACGGTATGTCAGGTCTTTCAGGTGCACCCAAAGAAAAAAGTTACATGGAGTCATATCAGGAGAATAAGGAGGCCATGCCTTGACATTTGCTGATGAAATCGAATATTGAAGACGTTCGATGTGGACGAGCACCATCATGCATGAACCGTGAGGCGTTCGATTTGTCCTCCAAACCATTATGAATCGCAACAAATTAATCAGAATTTTAAGATATTGTGCAGCATTTATCGTTTGCTGTCGAGAAAACGGGCCAATTATTCCTTTGAAGGGTATCGCGGCCCAGACCATTAGTTTTTGCGGATACAGGGATGACGGTACCGCAACATGGGGATTTTCGATTCCCCAAATGCACGAGCTTTGCTTGTTGACAAAGCCATCGATATGAAAACATGCCTCGTCAGAGAGCCATATATTTCCAATATCGATTTCACCCTCATCCAAAAGTTGCAGCATAGTGTTCACGAAATTCCAGCGTGCAAGAATGGCATCTTCTCTTGGGGGTTGGCGAGGTACGGGAGCATGTGAAGACTGTGGCGCATGATACGGTGCGTGGTCATTCTTCGAAATCCAGCACGAGCTGCAATACGGCGAGCAGAAGTACAGGGCCTCTGTACGATGACCTGCTGTACAGCTTCAGTATTCTATTCTAAAACTGCAACGCGACGCCGGCTGACATTTCGAATACGATCATCATTGATGCTCTCCGTTCGTTCAAATTTTTCGAACAAAGCCGTTATCTGACGTATTGTCTGACGGACCGTTTCAAACATTAAATTTACTTTCAAAATTGCACCTCGTTTGAACACAATTGTGTGTTCCAGGCGATGATACTTCAAAACAAGATATATCCTCTGTTCCAATGGAAAAAAAAAACCATTTTCAAAAACGTATACCCTTTCAAAAGTACTCACCAGCAGATTGCGTAGCAAAATAACGAATGAAGATGTGACGGATTAGGTTTCTATGCGGCTCTCAGTTACGTGCATTACCATCATTTCGCGAAATTTTAACTAAATTTACAAATTGGTTGGATAAAATTTCCATAATTACTCATAAATGTAAAATCGTCTACAAACTCGAATACTGCTTATTATATTCATGCTGAATTTCGAACACTGTATTCTGCTACCGAAGAATTTGATATTTCCATGACAACAACACATTCCAATGAAATCATATCGAATGAGTTCAGAATCAAGCCTTAAGAGTAAGATTCTAGCAAGATCTCTTCAACTAGTTTTAAAATACGATGCATAAAATATTCTTTAAATCAGACCATAAAAAGTAGTTTAATCCGGGAATATAAAATTTCATAAATGTAAAATCACCTACAAACTCGAATACTGCTTGTTAAATTCATCCCCAGTTCTGAGCGCTGTATTCCACTATCGAAGGATTTCTTGTTTTCATGGCAACAATACATTCCATTGAAATCATATTGAATGAGTTCCGAATCGGAGCCTAAGAGCAAGATTGTACTAGCGAATGAGACCCACTCCATAGCCTTAATCTTCTTTCTTCACATCAATGCTGAGTGCTCAATTTCGGGCCTCGACTGAGCGCCAATCGCTGTCGGCGCCATCTATTGTTCGAAAATCGAGCTAAAATTAAGAATCACATCCACAGTAAAAAAAAACTCCTGACATCATACATAACCCTCCTGTAAGAATTTTTTTAATATCTGTCACCGTTTGCAAGTCATTGAATTTTAAAATCCATCAGTCATTTTTGGTGCACCCGGTATAAGCATGTGTATTGTGCGTGCATGTTTTAAACAGGCAAATAGCCTCAAAATTTCCTTCTAAAGCTTACAAAACTATCAGATCGCATACTTTCTATTCTGAAAGACTTAAACATGACATGCATATAATATCGCTGAATTATCATCTATTATTATGATTGCTATTAAGTGCTTCAAATTTGTTACGTGTCACCAGAAATTGTCAGAAATAGGATGCTTAGTAGTGTATCTAAATGAGATTGGATATCTTGGCAACTTTCCATCGCTTGACTTATTACACCTCTAAAGATTAAGTAATACTTAAACCAAATAATTTTATATGCTAATAAAGTTTTAAAAGCTTAGCTCACCAACTTTGAGTAATTTAGCCGTGGCTAATTTATTTATTTCAAGTATGAGATACGTTTATTTCAATTATGTTAAAAACAAATAAAATGTAATTGTTTGCCCGTATTTTTCCGTTTTCCAAGAACCACTTAAATATATAAAAATAGCAAATAAAGCCTTTGTGCAACAATATTAAAAAGCAGAAAAACCACCGTTTAAAATGCACAAATAATATATGAAAAGCAGCAAACAGCTGTTTCGAATCTACTAGCGAGATTCTTCTTCAGTGCAAAAGGAACAGCGTGCTAGAAAAAGCAAGGCTGAGCAAAATCATAGACAGAGACGCGCTGGCTTTTATACCCTATGCGGGTGGCGAAGGCGCCGAAACAACCAATGAGAGAGAAGCAGTGGAAACGACTGGGTGGACAAGTAGCGACATCTACCGGAGAAGTAGAGACAAGAAACCAAAAAAGGGGAATTAAATTAACGCTTTCCAAATACTTGGAAAATCTGGAGTACTAGATAAGTCATTGACTAAAGAGTGAGAATTTTTAATGATATGGTAAGCTTCCCAAAAATCAAGATCAAGGTTAGAAGAACATTTTTGGATAATGATGGCAGAGGAAAAATCGAACCTATGTTGAGAAGACCAAGAATGTTGAGCAATAGAAGAACGTTTGAGCTCCTGATTTTTAACATAACCTTCATGCTCTTTTAAACGAAATCTAAGAGCACGTTTAGTCTGACCAATATAAGAAAGACCACACTGACAAGAGATCTGGTAAATGCCCCAATTATCTAGGCGATCAACGGGGTGTTTGAGATTTGAAAAAGGGATTTTATTAACAGGAGAAAAAATAACTTTAAAATCAAACCTTCTTAGGATTTTAGCAACTTGCTGACTGATTTTAGGAAAAAATGGTAATACAACTGAAGTATTAGAGTTGGAATTAGAATGCTTTGCAGAATGGTCGGATTTCGTCAATTTCTTATAAATAGAATCGATAATATTAGAGGAATAACCACGATCGACAGCAATAGCTTTGAGGTAATTAAGTTCAGCACTAAGTAACTGAGGAGTGGAACAAATATTAGTAGCCCGAAAAACAAAAGTATTGAAAGCAGCGAATTTCTGGTTAGGGGGATGAGAAGAATACCTGTGAGGTGGGAGACTGGCAGCAAAAGGTTTACGAAAGACGGTAGTCTGAAAGCCATTTTCACAACGAATAACAAGGACATCCAGGAAAGAAAGACAGTTATTGGTCTCAATTTCAGAGGTAAATTGAATGCAGGGATCAATGGAATTCATAATAGAGAGAATATGATTAATATCCGAATTCATTTCAATCAGGACATAAACATCATCAACATAACGAACATAGAACGGAAATTTTAAGATTTCAAAAAGCTTGACCTCAAAATAGTGCATATAAATATCGCATAAAATTGGACTAAGAGGATTACCCATAGCCAAACCGTCAATCATACGGAAGAAATTACCATTGAAAACAAAAGTATTTTGCGTCAAGCAAGCGCGAGTGAGAAGTATAAGTTCCTCGATTTCAAAATAAGAGAAATGGAATTCACAAAGCCTTTTCTTGAGGCAATCTAAAGCCCCCTCAACCGGAACGTTTGTAAATAATGATTTAACATCAAAAGAAACCATCATGTGACCTTGCGGCTTAAAATTATGAAGTTTTTTAACAAAATCAAAAGAATTCTTAACAGTGAAACAGTTACTGCTCAAAAGTGGGGAAAAAACAGAAACTAAATATTTGGCAAGCTTATAAGAAGCTGTACCGATACTAGAGACAATAGGTCTAAAAGGAATGTCAGGTTTATGGACCTTAGGTAAAGCATAGAACCTGGCACAATGCGCAATAGACGGAATAAGGGATTTCTTAAAGTTAGCAGGAATAATGGAAGAAGACTTAATGGCAGACTTAATAGAGTTAATTTCACTAGTGGAAGGGTCTTTGCGGATATCCACATACGGACCATCATTAATTAATTTATGGGTTTTTTCCAAATACGTAGATTTGTCGAGAAGAACAATTTGACCACCTTTGTCGGCCTTAGTAATAATTAAGTTTGGATCAGAACGCAAATTTTTCAGACATTGTTTAACAGGATGTTTAAGATTGGGTTTATAAACATTAGAATTGAAATCAACAGTATTGGCAATGAGATGCCTAATAGACTCTTTTTGAGAAGAAGATAGAGCGCTATGCTTAAAGGCTCTTTCAATAGGAGCAATAAGATTAGGTAAAGAAGGAATAGCAGAGACAGAAAAATTGTTATTCAATTTGAGAGCATCGAGCTGATTGTTACTTAATGGAACACAGTTTCTGTTTTTTCCCCACTTTTGAGCAGTAACTGTTTCACTGTTAAGAATTCTTTTGATTTTGTTAAAAAACTTCATAATTTTAAGCCGCAAGGTCACATGATGGTTTCTTTTGATGTTAAATCATTATTTACAAACGTTCCGGTTGAGGGGGCTTTAGATTGCCTCAAGAAAAGGCTTTGTGAATTCCATTTCTCTTATTTTGAAATCGAGGAACTTATACTTCTCACTCGCGCTTGCTTGTCGCAAAATACTTTTGTTTTCAATGGTAATTTCTTCCGTATGATTGACGGTTTGGCTATGGGTAATCCTCTTAGTCCAATTTTATGCGATATTTATATGCACTATTTTGAGGTCAAGCTTTTTGAAATCTTAAAATTTCCGTTCTATGTTCGTTATGTTGATGATGTTTATGTCCTGATTGAAATGAATTCGGATATTAATCATATTCTCTCTATTATGAATTCCATTGATCCCTGCATTCAATTTACCTCTGAAATTGAGACCAATAACTGTCTTTCTTTCCTGGATGTCCTTGTTATTCGTTGTGAAAATGGCTTTCAGACTACCGTCTTTCGTAAACCTTTTGCTGTCAGTCTCCCACCTCACAGGTATTCTTCTCATCCCCCTAACCAGAAATTCGCTGCTTTCAATACTTTTGTTTTTCGGGCTACTAATATTTGTTCCACTCCTCAGTTACTTAGTGCTGAACTTAATTACCTCAAAGCTATTGCTGTCGATCGTGGTTATTCCTCTAATATTATCGATTCTATTTATAAGAAATTGACGAAATCCGACCATTCTGCAAAGCATTCTAATTCCAACTCTAATACTTCAGTTGTATTACCATTTTTTCCTAAAATCAGTCAGCAAGTTGCTAAAATCCTAAGAAGGTTTGATTTTAAAGTTATTTTTTCTCCTGTTAATAAAATCCCTTTTTCAAATCTCAAACACCCCGTTGATCGCCTAGATAATTGGGGCATTTACCAGATCTCTTGTCAGTGTGGTCTTTCTTATATTGGTCAGACTAAACGTGCTCTTAGATTTCGTTTAAAAGAGCATGAAGGTTATGTTAAAAATCAGGAGCTCAAACGTTCTTCTATTGCTCAACATTCTTGGTCTTCTCAACATAGGTTCGATTTTTCCTCTGCCATCATTATCCAAAAATGTTCTTCTAACCTTGATCTTGATTTTTGGGAAGCTTACCATATCATTAAAAATTCTCACTCTTTAGTCAATGACTTATCTAGTACTCCAGATTTTCCAAGTATTTGGAAAGCGTTAATTTAATTCCCCTTTTTTGGTTTCTTGTCTCTACTTCTCCGGTAGATGTCGCTACTTGTCCACCCAGTCGTTTCCACTGCTTCTCTCTCATTGGTTGTTTCGGCGCCTTCGCCACCCGCATAGGGTATAAAAGCCAGCGCGTCTCTGTCTATGATTTTGCTCAGCCTTGCTTTTTCTAGCACGCTGTTCCTTTTGCACTGAAGAAGAATCTCGCTAGTAGATTCGAAACAGCTGTTTGCTGCTTTTCATATATTATTTGTGCATTTTAAACGTTGGTTTTTCTGCTTTTTAACCACTTAAATAGGTTGTATACAAAAATATATTTAACATAATTGTGTTTTAAGGTGTATTTCGCATGAAAGGAGCACGAAGTGTACTTTAGAAACAAACACGGAGTGAAAATTTAAATTAATATCATTTTATAAGTATTTTTATGAAAATGCAGGAAAGGTCCCAGACGTTCCGAGAGTAGAATAGGCGACTGTTTCATTCAATGCCGTATACCTTATTCTCTTAGAATAATTTAATCGTAATATAAACATATATATATATATGGGGCATTCTCACAATTTTTGACTTTTAAAAATAAAAATCTGGCAAAATTAAACTTGCTAAAATAACATTTTAAACTTATAAATATTAATCTGATAGACGAATGCCTTAATGATTCAAAATAAAGGAAAAATGGTCAGCAGCGAAATTTTTTTTATTTAACTGAGATTTAAGTTAAACTTGCGAGTTTAATTTTCCTTACCATTTTACCACTATGACTTTTTATTTTCTTCTAAATTTCTACATAATGAATTTGCATAGTACCAACAGGACATTTAAACTAGAGAACAGGAATTCAGCTTTTTCAGAATTTAGTGTAGCCCCCGACATTTCCATTACTTCATTTTCTTCTACCAGTCCACCAGAAGAAAATAACTCGATTAAGCGGGACCTAACTGCAGTACAAAACATATTTCAATTTTAAGACTTAAAGCACACGTTTTATTTTATGTAAAATAACGTCATTCGCATCCACTTAAGAATTCCACATTTACGATCTACTCTTAAACCAGTGGCGTGGCGTCCGGTCATCGCTGGATGCGGCGATGACCAAGCAATATTTTAAAACTCTTAATAAGCTTTTAAAACTTTACGATCCAGTTTTAGCAGAACATTTGGGGTTCATGTATAAGTGAAGGTAAGATTTAAAGTTTCTTTTTTGAACATTCAACCATTGAATTTTAGAGTTAATAATTTTTCACCACAAACTTAAATAATTGCGATGACCACCGAAAATTTTCACGCCACGCCACTGTCTTAAACATGTGCAGTAAAGCATGCATAGCGCATCACTATCGCGAGATAATGCACAAATGCAGAAAAAAGATTCCGTCATTCAAGAAAATCGAAAAAAAACCGGCTAATGATTCATAGATACTTACAACTAAATATAGTATATAATAGCTCCATTGTTTTAACAGAAATCATTCGTTTATATTTTTTTCAAAATAGCACGTATTTTAATTACATTTTCTTTCGGTTGTTACGAGAAAATGGCAACAAAAATATATAATTACTATTTTAAAACTATTTTTCCTTTACTTTCTACTGAAATGGAGTATTTCCGTTGCCAATATGAAGCAAATGGCTCTAACATCTACTAAAAAAAATTAATATTTCAAAAATAAATGGAGATACAGTTTTCAAACAAAATGCATTTAAAAGAACTTTTTTTTCCCAATACGACGGTATAAAAATTGAAAATGTGCGATCCTTAGAAGTTAAAAAAATTGCTAAAAAGTATTTAATCGTAATGCTTTGTTTTACGGTTAGCTTCTGTAAGGTAACGTTATTTTTTGGACACAAAATAAGCTGGGAGAAAGAAATAGCATGTCGTGCCGGAGGCTAATAAGAAATAATAACAATGTAGCATTTTTAGTACAAAATTTTGGTATAACATTGTGTTAAAAGGGTGTTAAAGAAAGGACGGTAAAGAAAAAAAGGGGAACAGTATAGGAAAAAAAGGACGGTAAGGAGGGGGGCCGGGAAGAGATGGTAAAGATGGGACGGTAAGGAAAATTACCATCTATTTTTAGGCAAATCATGTTAAGACTAAATGATAGCCATAATGTTCATTGATTTTTAGAAAGAGTTATTTACACTGGATTAAATTACAAAAATAATTAATTTATCTCGAAAAGTCCAGGAATAAACCTTGGGGATGGTGACTACCAATAAAAATACGATACTTCAAATTGATATTTAAATGCTAATTTAAATTCAGCAGTAAATTTGCTGTCAAAGAATTTTAGCCATTCTTTCTCTAGCATACTTCTGCATGAGAAAAAAGTTGGAAAAAATTCTGTGGCTGCATCTGAAGTGATTTTCTGTATAATTTTAGCAAGATGGGCGGTAAGGAATCTAAAAACCAGGGACAAAATTAAAAAAAGTAATAACAACCATAAAAATGTGTGCAGGTTAATTTTTTGCTATATATTTAAATAAAACAATAGTCCCAGTTTCGGTAAAAAATTCATCGAATTACTTGTATTGAAACAATTTTATACAGAGAGCTCCAAACTTAAAAATCATTATCAGGGACACGGGGCGGTAAAGGAATTTCCTGGTATATTTGGACTCCCAACATCGTCCAAAACTTATTTATCTTGTTAATATTGTTATAGAGTCATGCAATGGGATGTTCCCAAGTATATGAAAAAAAAAAAGAATATGTACTAAAATAAAAATTATTATTCAGAGACTTAAAAGTCAAAAGATTGTGAGAATGCCCCATATACATACTATATGGTTCAAATCTGTTACGTGTCAAAAGAAAGTATCAGAAAGAGAGCACGCTCAGTTATATAAATCAGATTTGATATATAATATTTGATATAATATTTAACAACTTTCCATCATTTCATTTCTAAATACTTTTAAATTGAAGAATAATAAATGCTAATAAATTTTGAAAACTTTCGTTCATTATCTAAAGGGTAATTTAATATGGCAAATTTACTTATCATAAATAGGAGGTACGTTCACTTAACACTTTAGTTCGTGGTATATACAAAAAAATAAATAAATAAATAAATAAAAAAATAACTTATGCACCAAAAATATTTAATTAAAATTTTCCTTTTATAAAGTACTGGGAAATAAGCAAATTTTTATTTTCTAATACTAGGGGGGTCGGCCTCCTACAAGCTACGCTCGCCAACCCCCGTTCAGACACCGCAGTCTCTAAAAGCACGCCAATTTGATCGGCTTTAAAAAGATTTTGAAAGATTGAATTATAATTTAAAAAACAGTGGCGATCTCCCTATAAATGGGTTTCTATTCATTTTTCTTCGATTGGAGAATTTTAAGGAAAAATCAGCTGCTGTTAAAAGATACAATGGCTGTTTTCGTCTTTGATTAAATAAAATCAGTTAAACATTTCAAAATAAGCTAATATGTTAAGCAAATCTGCATCAAAATGCAAATATATTTGACAAATACCAATGCCTTCTTTTGACGGAAACGACACAGAAGGTCAACGAATCTTAACTAAACCATTTAAGCAATTTCTTTATTTTCTGTTTCACAGATTTTTTTCTTTCAAATCCTATTTTTTTGCGATGACACTTCATTTTCAGCTTGTAATCCTTTTCATTTTTATTAAATTACTAAATAGTCGCTCGAAAGCAGTCTAAACGCGTTCAATAAAATTCATATTAATCTTATTAAAATAATCTCAAAATATCGAAATAATGTCTGGCGCAATTTTTAAATTTAAACTGTTTTGCAATATTACTTTTTGTTCATTTTACGTAATAAGTGTAATGTGACGTAAATGTGACGTAATTTCTCCTACTTAAGACTTCTAACGCATGTTAATGAATTTATTATTTTACAATATCCTTTCTCTTTTAAAATTCACGTGTAAGTATAGTTTTTATGAAGTATTTTCAATAAGTTCCTGCTTTTCATACGTAATTATTTAATCCTAATTTGAAAGTTTTTTTTTCTGTTAATAATAGTCACGTGTAAAATAAATTTTTAATTTGAAGCAAACATTATTATTTGCGCTGTTTATACAGTTGGCAACAGTTTAAATTAATACCAATTTCTAAAATAAATAAAAAATATCTCTGCAAATGCTGAAAATTTTAATTTAAAATAGAAATAAAACCTCAAAAAATGAGTGAAATTAAAAAAGTGAATGCAGTCTGCACACCGGGAAATTCTAACATATAAAATGATCTAAAAATGAATTAATTCCCATATATAGTTTTTGCTCCTGTAAAACTTTTTTAATGGAACGATTTTGTCCAACTTTAGCATTAAATATCTCTTAAAATAATTATTCGATTTGAAAACTGCCTGCACCAACGTGTTTATTAAACATTTCTGTATAATACCGCCGATTTTCATATTTTTGCATGCAGTGTTTTTCTTAATATTAACGAAGAAAGACCTCCGGTCACAAAAAAAATCAAAACCGGAGACGGTGGTGACAGCGTAAGTTACTTTTTTTTTAGAATAGAGAGAAAATCGTTTGTAAATTCTGGTGTCAGTCCATCATTTCAGAATTTTACAAACAGAATTACTCCGCGCCGGAAAGGGTTAAACAGTATTACAGCTGAAGAATAAGATAACTAAAATAAAATTCATTAGGCAGTTTCACAAAAATATTAATTTCCCTCTCTTTGAAAAAGAAACGATAAAATTTATCTAATATCTTGAAATACATTGACTCAGAAATAGATACTTACAGTGGCGCCAACGTATATGGACCCATGGTGCGGGAGCCGACCCAATACTTTGATCTCTCCATCCACCTAATTTCCATTGATTTTATTCGTAATTTATTTTTTTAATTATTTAATCGCTGAAATGACATTTTGTTTTATTAACGTTCTCCAACTAGTTTAATTTGAAAAATAGTAAGGACATCCATTAGACTTACAGGAACACTGAAAACCCTTTCAGCGGATGAGTAGTTAAGGGGACGGTGAGCGATTTAAAAAATGTCTTTTAATTTTCATAATAGAGATTTGAAATTTTGTGCAAATATACATTCCACCATATGTATATAGAACGCCTTAAAAGAAATTTCCAATCTGATTATAATTTTAACATCTTTAAAAAAAATAAATAAATAAAATTTTAAAACGAAATTTTAAAATGCTCCCTGTGTCTTAATTTTTGAGATATTTTCCCTATTTTGGATTTTAATCAGGTAAAACTCTATTATAAACAAATCTGTGTATCGATTTTTTAATCCTTTAAATAGTTAATTTTTTAGAGATATTTTTCTGAATTCCATGTCGACTTTCATCAAAATTCTGCCTTATAATAAGTTAAAAATCTAATTTAATTGTCTTAATAAAGTCGAATTTTAAAATTACACAGTTTCTTTTTAAGCAATATCAAAATTCTTCCTTACCAGTTTCATGAATTTTTATACAAATTAAGTAGCAAGGAGAATTAAAAAAAAAAAAAAAAACTGAAACATCAGTATTGAGAAAAAGTAGATTTAAAGTACACTGCTCAAAAAAAATAAGGGAGCAAGTAAAAAAGTGAAGAGAACAGTGCAAGACAGCCATGTATGGGCATAAAATGGATAGTACACGTGTATCAATGCGCAATACAGAAAAAAAAGACGCAAAAAAACGTAGTAAGGGAGCTTTTATTCTTTGAAAAGACTGAAAGAACATGAAAAGATGGTTTAGGGCAAAAATTTGGTTACATGTAAATGATAAACAAAATATATTGTTTTGAAATGATGCAAGATTTTTAATACGGTGTGTGGTCTCCTCCAAAAGCTAAGGCTGCTGAACAAGTGTTTTCCATGGATGCGATGAAGTTATCGATAAGGCTTTGAGGAATATTGTTCCACTGCTCAATTCCAATCTCCAAGTCCCGGACAGTAAAATGAGGCCTTTGTCTCGAAGCAAAGCATCGTCTGAGTATGTCACAAACATGCTCGATTGGATTCAGATCAGGAAAGTATGCTGGTCATCCAATACGCTGTATTGTTTCAGCTTCAAGCATGCTTTCCACAAAACATCGTATGACGAAGTATGCGGTCTGGAATTATCATGCATGGAAAAAAAGAAATCACTAATTTCTGCAACATAAAATACGACATGAGGTCTCAGTATCTCCTGTGTATAACTTCCGACCGCCAAATTGACATTCCGAATGATATGTTGACCCATGCGTCCACCTATGCTGATTTCAGCCAACAGCATCAACCCACCTCGTCTGTAATGGGATCTTCCACGAACGAATGTGGGATTATTTTAAGTGTCTCTTTCTCTACATGCCAAAACACATCAGATGTCACATCCAGACTGAATCGAGACCCGTCAATAAATAGAATTTGACTTCAACAACGTTGCCTCCAAACTCGATGTTCAGTTGCCCACCGTATTTGGGCCGCACAGTTGCTTGAGATCAACGGAATACAGACCATTGGCTTATGTGCATAGAGATCACCTTGATGAAGCCTATTTCGGACTGTTTGGCTGGACACCCTTCGACCTGTAGCCAAGAACAACTGTGTTTGCAGCAGAGTAGCATTGCCCGCTCCATCTCGACGAGCTATTAATAGGATATACCGGTCATTAGTTTCTGTGATAGCACATGGCCGACCTTGCCCTTGTCGATGTCTACCATTCCATGTGTCTTGGAATCGATTCCACAGCCTTGCATTGACACTTCTTCAGACCCCAACCACGTCCACTACACTTCGTTGTGTCTCACCATATTCAACTGTCCCAATAACACGCCAAGCCATGGATTCCGTTAAATCACATTGTTGTGACATTGTCAAGTCACCTTTCCTCAAAACACAAACTGAGCAATTGAATTTTACAACTGAGACAGTGAAACAGACGTTTCTGCAAAATCCCGATTTCTGCACCTATCTCCTTTTTCTAGTTTTTGACGTCATAAACTGTAATTTGCATGTGAAGTTTTCTTTATCTGTTTTCTACTACGCTTTAAATTATGGATATTTTATTTTATGTTACTTATTGGTGGAAATATTTGCGTAATTTTGTTAAAACCATGTGCTCCCCTGATTGTTTTGAGCAGTGTAGTATATTAAAAGTCCAAAAAATTGTTTGTAAACAAAATTAAAACAATTGTAACTTTACGTAAAATAATCGCATTTGCATGCGGTTTTCCACGAATGACGTAATACAATTTGGAGAATAATAATACACACAAAAAGAAATGTCGATTTTGAGGTAGATTTTTGCTCAAATAAAGGTTAACGAATTTCCTTCATATTTTTTTGTCATGTGTTTTGGTATCTTGAATTGATAAAGTATTTAGAGGACTAAAATGTATGCTGCCTTCCTTAACATTTAGTTTTTTGCACTTTCAATACTTAGCAATTCCAATGTTATTTAAAATAAATATTAATGTATTTATGAGGAAGAACTTATAAGAATATAATTTAATAAAATTATTTATAAAATTATAATTGAATTATAATAATTTAAAAATTTGCTTAGAAAAAACATAATTTAATTTCGAATTATCATCTTTAGTCATATTCGCTCCTCCCCCCTCTCCCTCTCCACACATCTGCACACTAAGGGGAAAAAAATTATTTGTGTTATTTTACTCAAAAAGTTTTGAGCCCACCGAATATATTTGAAAAGTTGGCGCTACTAGATACTTATTAAGTATTTCTCGAGATTTACATATTATTAGAGTTTGTTATATTTAACAATGTATCGAAACGTAATTCGGTATTTTGGCAACCTTCCATCATTTGATTTATTACTCCTCTGAAGATTAATTGACCCTTTAAACTGAAGAATACTCTAAATGCTAATAAAGTTTTAAAACTTTAACTCAATAATTTAGGGTAATTCATTATGACAAATTTATTCTCTCTAAGATACGTTAACTTTAATAATGTCAAAGATGGAGAATTGATACTTGTTTATTTTATAATAATATTTTTACAATTTAAAATAAATCTAAAAGTGCTTTCCTTCGGTTTTAGTTAAAATGTACAATCTATGAGGAAATAAAATATGATATTTTTCGGATACTGGTAAAATTAATTTAACCGGCTAATTGCTAGTAAAATTAATAGTTCATTTGACATTAAAAGCAATATGAAAATTTAAATTTACCAAATAATGATTACGCAATTAAAAATAAAAATACTTATATTGGATTTTAGGTAGGATGATACCAACTTTTACATGTTATTAGAGTTTGTTATACTTAAAAATGTCTCGAAAGGTAATCCGGTATTTTGGCAATCTTCCATTATTTGATTCATTACTCCTCTGAAGATTAATTGACCCTTTAAACTGAAGAATACTCTAAATACTAATAAAGTTTTGTAACTTTAGTTCAATAATTTAGGGCAATTAATTATGACAAATTTATTCTCCGTAAGATACGTTAACTTGAATAGAGTTTAATGTTAAAGATGGAGAATGTATACTTACTTTATTTAAAATAATATTTTTACTAATTAAAATAAATCTAAAAGTGCTTTCCTTTGGTTCTACTTTAAAATGGACAATCTGAGAGCAAATAAAATGCGATAGTTTTAGGATACTGGTAAAATTAATAGTTTATTAAAAAGTAATATGAAATTTTAAATTTACAGAATAATGGTTACATAATTAAAAAGAAAAATACTTATAATATTACAACTGGTTAATGAAATTTTGGTCTCGATTTAATGATGTTTAGTAAATGCTAGGAGTTGCAAATAACACTAGCCTGCAAAATTTCGGTTGTTTCATGTTTTTTAGCTTTTTATAATTGATTCTGATGTATTTTGTAGCGCTGAATCCAAAAATGAACTTGATTTTGAACCACTGCGTGAGTATTTTACGCAAATCGTACTTTTTTTTTCTTTTTTTTTAAAGACGAAATGCAGTAATCAACATTCGTGAACGTTAAGTTCGCGAAAACCTCCACGAATGTCTAAATCGCGAATGTTGAAACTATCTTCCCATGCATAAAAGGGGGTTAAGTTTTGTGATTTTTTTTTTTATTAAAAAAAGCAATTGAAACGTAAAAAAAAATATTTATTAAGCATTAAAATGTATATGCTGTAAATAAATTTGAATAATAATAAACATATTGTACAAATTTTAGTTTATACACTGTTAAAACTTTTGCAGCATTCTGGCAGGTCATTCGACCGTTTTTTGAAAAAAAAACGATTTCATAACCGTAATTTAAATATATTCTGACCATAAAATGGCCAATAATATGATCAGAATAGTGTTAAATTACGGTTGTGTAACCGTTTTCGGAAGAAACGGTCAAATGACCTGCCAGAATGCTGCAAATTTTTAACAGTGTAGTTGATGGCTGAAAAAAATGGATATACGTATTTGCTTATGAATTTCCATATAAGGAAAAGCTGAGGCCTCGATTTCTCTTTTAAATTTAAGACTTCTCACCAGTGTAGGATCACATTCTATTGTTTTCTCAACAAGTAAATGTTGAAGCTTTAAAATTTCCCATACAAATTTTTCAGAAAACTTTTTACATGCAATATAAATTTTGAATTTTAGAAAATTCAGGTTTTTTTTATTTTTAGCATCAATTTGTGTTTTGGGGTTTTCTCGGAATTACTGATCTATGTTTTGCTTCAATACAAGGGCTGAAAATCTCGAAACTTAGGCTATACAGCATAATGAAACTGTCCGGTGGCAAATAGTTTACGGAATTGGCAAAAACAAAACGAGTTTACGAGTTTTGTAAAAGAATATTCTCTACAAAACAAATTCGCGTATAACCAAGTTAAACATTCGCGGTTGTTGAAATGTTCTTCATTTTTTATTTCGCGAATAATCCAAAATCGCGAATTTTAAGGGATTACTGTATTGCGAAAATATGATACTATAAAATATACGCAAAACTTTTTTGTCATATTAATGTATTCATCTTTTGACTAATGCTATGCATTTCTATATTTAAACATGTAAAATATTGTATATTTTAAAGTCCTTACAATTTTATTCCATGTGTGGAAATTTCTTTGAAAGAATCATGCTTTTGCGTCGAGTTTTTCCTTTTTTATTCTCTATGGAGTTTATATCGACGGCCTCTTTTATTTTGGCAGTTCATAAGGCTGCAAATTTGTGCCAGATGTATTTAAAACATTTGCCTTCTTTTGTAAGGCTTTGGCAAATTGTTTTGACAGATTTTCGCTATTTTGTTACTTTTTAACTTGGAATTTTACGATTAGCAAAAAATCCTGACGTGAAGGTTAAAATTGAAGATGATTTTCAGATTCAGCACTAAAAATTACAGAAAAAACAATTATCAAAAGTTAAAAAAACACAACCATTGCAGGCTTCAGTAATTGTACGATGATTTTAGTTTTTAAATTTAAAACATTAATACTTTATATTGGAAAAGATATAATACAATGTTTATTACTTTAATAATTTTTATTTGTATCCATAGTGTTTTCTTTTGACATGAAAAATTTGTTATATGTATTCTTTCTATGAACTGTTAATATTTTCAATTTTTTTGTAAACTCAATGGTGTGAAACACATTTCACTAAGCAGTATAAATTACTCAATATATTACACATCTGCGGCTAAATGTTTTGCGTATAAAAGCTTTAAATATTTATCAAAAGCTGCCGAATATTCAAGTTTTTTAACGTCAAATGAAAATGTTATGAATTACAAGTTTTACTTGTTAGATGAAATAAAATTGAAATTTATAGAAATTTATTCATTTTATAAAATAAATTTTTCCTATTCAAAATGTGATTATTGGACTTGGAAAAACGGAAGGTTGTAAGTTATACAATAGCAAATTTGATTGCAGTTCTTTAGGTATAAGTATAACTCGTAGATGCATGCATACAGTTATCGCAAAGAAAACTGAAGAATATTTTATATTACTAGGGGGCTCTGCCCCCTACGAGCTACGCTCGCAAACCCCCGTTCAAACACCGCAAACTCTAAAAGCACACTAATTTGATCGGCTTTAAAAAGATTTCGAAAGATTGAATTATAATTTAAAAAACAGTGGCGATCTCCCTATAAACGGGTTTCTATTCATTTCTCTTTGATTTGGGAATTTGGCCAAATCAGCTACTGTTAAGAGATACAAAGGCTGTTTCCGTCTTTGATTAAATAAAATCAGTTAAACATTTCAAAATAAGCTAATATAAAATGAATAAAGTAAACAGAGTCTTTGTCATCCAGTATTTTTTAGCAAGGGGAAAAGAAAGTTTTTATTTATTTATTTTTTTTTTATTTTTTAAATAAGACAATTTAAATGTATCGTTTTTAATCTGACGTAATTTTCACCAAACTTTTCTTTCTCTTTTTAATATTCAAGTGGAAATACTTTTGTTAGAAGTGAAATATTATTTGCGCTGTCCTAACAAAAATAGTTGAATAGATCATCCCAAAATATCAAATAAATGTCTCGCGCAATTTTTTAAATTTAAACTGTTTTGCAATATTATTTTTTGTTCATTTTACGTAATAAGTGTAATGTGACGTAAATGTGACGTAATTTCTCCTATTTAAGACTTCTAACGCATGTTAATGAATTTATTATTTTACAATATTCTTTCTCCTTTAAAATTCACGTGTAAATATAGTTTTTATGACGTAATTTTCATTGAATTCCTGCTTTTTAATTTTTTGTTGATAATAGTCACGTGTAAATAAATTTTTAATTTGAGGCAAACATTATTGCTTGCGCTGTTTATACAGTTGGTAACAGTTTAATGTAATGCCATTTTCTAAAATATGTAAAAAATATTTCTCGAAAAGCTGAAAATTTGAATTTTAATAGAAATAAAACCTCAAAAAATGAGTCAAATTATAAAAATAAATGCAGTCTACACACCCGGAAATTCTAACGCATAAAATGATCTAAAAATGATTAAATTCCCATGAATAGTTTTTGCTCCTATAAAACTTTTTTAATGGAACGATTTTGTCCAACTTTAGCATTAAATATCTCTTTAAATAATTCTTCGATTTGAAAACTGTCTGCATCAGCGTGTTTATCAAACATTTCTCTATAATACCACTGATTTTCATATTTTTCTATGCAATATTTTTCTTAATATTAACGAAGAAAAACCTCCGGTCACAAAAAAATCAAAACGGAGACGGCGGTGACAGCGGTAGTTACTTTTTTTAAGAATAGAGAGATTACATCCTTTTGCATTATCTTAAATACCATACGTTTTATATGCTCGTGATGTTCACGTCTTATATGCTCGTGGTGTTCATGTAATAAATATTTTGTTTCAAAGATCAGAATCCATTTTACAGTAGAAATACTCTTATTTTACAAATGATCTTAAACCTTTTACGAAAAATTTTTTTTAATCATCTAAATAAACAAATCCTACCCAAAAGTGGAAAAAGTTTAAAATTTAAAGAGTGTGGTTTAAAGAAAAGAGAAAGTTTTCGAACTTCCACAGCTTTATTACCTGAACTTTTGCGCTTTAAATATCTGCTTTGCCGCACTGTAAGAAACAGATCTTTGGAAAGAAATGAATTTTTAAATTTTTGATACCTACTGGATAAAGTTTTTAAAAATATATGACACTCTTTCACTTTTTTACATATTATTTATAACAAACTTTCTTTTGAAAACTATTTGCTTGTCACTTTGATAAACGACCTTAAAATATGGTAACTTTTAAAAACTACGGGTATTATATTAACAAAATTTATGAAGAAGTACATGAAGTCTAATTTCCAAATACTTCGTAATTTAAAAGATTCTAAATATTTCTAGATATGTTTTTTTCTTAAACAACAAAATAATTATAGGGGTAAATGAACGGTAATAAATGAACTTTTTCTATACGCTCTTTTTCAAAGGTTTTACGAAACTAACAAGCAAAAACTCAAGCCAACAAATATTAAAGTCAATTTTCTCACTATTTTGTGTTTTGATGAGAGGGACTGATCAGACAAGGAAACCAAGTCTGTAGAGCATGGTGTCCCTACCGGCCTCATTTATTGATGTCTTAAAAAATAGAGTTTCAGCCAGAGCTGGAGCCGCCAGTAAACGCGACAGTGGGCGGTATTTCCATAAATGTTCGTGAGAAAAGTTTTGGACCTATGGGCGGTCCAGCCAGGGAAATCCGAATCCCGAGTAAGGGACAGGGACTGACCTTTGCAGGAGTGGGCAATCACTGCCGAAAAGCAGATTTCCCACGCGATACGGGGCAGCGAGGGGCATCAGTACGTTGTAGGAACTTCTGGCTGCGCCCGGAAAAACTCCCTCGCGTTACTCTGTGAAAGTGAAGCTCTACTCGCGACGGGTGACGGAGATTAGAATTGTGAATTGTCAGACACGTTGTCTAGGTTAAATTAGAGAGGCATGTTAAGTGTTTATATATGTTTTTAAGTCTCATCTTAAAGGATTGGGCGAGTGAGGATATTAGTAAGCCAATTTCTAGGAGGGTTTTGAATATATCTGCGATGTCATTGTCTTGTTAGTCTGCAGTGAAAATATCGGTGTGATGCTGTACCTTGTTCACCGCACTCGCATCGGTCGGAAGAAGCACTATGGAATTTGTATATGTACTAGCGAAAGGGACCATGACCAGTAAGAAAAGCTGCAACATGGAGAGTGAGGTAGAATAGCGTATAGGAGACTTTTAGGATTACAGTATGTATCTCGGCCTTTTGTTGAAGTGGTCCAATGTGTTTACCAGTCTTTGAGAATATTTGTTTTTAAAGAACGTTTGATGTAGCTAGGTGGGAGTGGAAGGTAATGATCTATTTTGGGTTTTCTTGTGGCTTCTTTTGCTAGAATATCCGCCAGTTCGTTTGCTAGAAAATGGTAGACATAATGCAATTAAATTTATTTTTTTTTTTGTAAATCATCTAATTGTCATTAGATGTCTATGCTTCATACGCTTAAGTAAAAGTGTTCAAAGTAATCGTATCACTCACAATGGAGTATATGACGCAAAAACTTGGGCAAAAATGCAAAAATTAAAATTTGCTCTAACAACTACAAAACGCATGTTTTATAATAAGTGACTAACTGGTTTATCGTTCTATGTCTATTTCAGGAGCATGAGTCATATACGGCAGTTCCTAATTCAGTTGAAGAGGAGATTTCTTTGAAGAAAAAGTGCCTTATTGTTACGTTTCAACTTTTTTTAGTATGTTAAATTATGTTTAAATGTATATTTTTGTGGCTTCATGAATTGTTCAATTGAATAGCTTTCTTTTTAACATAATTAAAAAAATAATGATTAGAAATGTTTCCTTTTTAATCCTTTTTATCTCTAATTTAGTTCTCTAATATTGATTTAAATATGTAGCTTTCTAAACGTGTACCGGGGTTTGCCACGGTTTTTTGAAGCATAGTCTTATTGCTTATAGTTTTTAAGGCCAATTAATAAATATATATCTTTCCCAAGTAGTTGACATTATAAAATATAAATTGTTTTGATAATCTATTAATAGCACTCAAAAACCAGGATTTCTATACTACAACTTAACTTTGCTAAATACTAAATACAAATACTATATATATACTAATACATTCCTTTGTATAATAGTTAAAAGTTTACATGCAGTATAAATAACAACATTTTATTAAACATTACTTGTAAGTAAAATAAATCTATCAAATATTACTTCCCTCTTATAAACAGTAAAAAGTCAAGTAAACTTCGTTTTTTATATTTATTTGTTTTACGTAAATGCATATTTTTATATGTATATAATATTAATTAAGTGTATTTGCCAATAGCAAGTCAACAGAAATTATTTTAACTGTAAAACACATGAAAAATAATTTTGGACAAGATTTTGCTTCAAATACTTCACTGTGCGCTCTGCAAATTTAAAAAAAAATCTGTAAGCAGTATTGGTAGTAGATAAATAATTTTCTAAAAACATTTCTATCATTTTACGTTTCTATGTTATTACTTTTACATTTGTCAATAAGTATACATAAAGTGACGTATTCCATACTTCATTTCTCAATTCAGCTTTTACATACATTCTGTAAACACACTGTACCCTGTTTAAAATAAAATATTACTTTATTTCCTGTCTACGGTCGATGTCTAAAGTTGTCTATTTGATCTTTTTCGATTTTGGACACAGTTTTATTTTGATGACATATTCAATTTTGACAATAGCTAGTTTTCAGAAATAAAAAATTTCCAGAGAATGAAATGGTAATCAAAATCGAAAAAGTACTCCAAACAAGGTTAGATATCCATTTCAGATATTCTACTCGAAAAATATCATTTAATAACATTAAATTCAAATGACAGATTTGCAAAGAACACAACCATTGGTCTAACATTTAATTGCGAATGCCGTCGCGTGACTAGATGTAGACTCTTAAATTAACCACCTGTGTACTTTGGACAAAATGGCAATATATTATTATCTAGAAAAATAACTAGGTGGCTCTGCCCTCTACAGGCTACCCTCATCAACCCCCGTTTACACACTGCAGGCTCTAAAAATACGCTAATTTGATCTGTTACGATTATGGAAGACTGAATTATAAGTAAAAGATCATTGGTCATCTCCTGTAATCGGATTCCCCCATCGGATTTTCACAGCTAATCACTGTTTTCGTGATTGATCAAGCAAAATCAATTAAACATTTTCTAAATCAGCTTGTATAAAATGACTAATTAATCAATATCGCTTCCTCCCGGAATTGTATAACTACGCTATAAGAAAATTGTTTCTAAAACGATATTTTAAATGTTTCGTTTTAAATATGACATAGTTTTTAGGTTTTGTTTCTCTTTTTAATATACAAGTGAAAATAGATTTTTTATTAGTTAAAAAGTGTCACCTCGAAATTTTAAATAAATCTGTCATGTAAATATATTTTTTAATTGAAACTGTTGGCCAATATTATTATTTGAGCATTTTAAATATGACATAATTTGCCTCCATTTACTCTTTTTAACACGTGATCATTAAGTTATTATTTTAAATTTCTTTCTATTTTTAATAGTTTTGTGTGAATATTTTTTTAATGGAAAGGAAATGTTATTTGTGCTGTTTTATCATTTGACAATGACATAAAAAATAATCCTTTCGAAAAATCAAATAAATCTCTATTAATGTAATGACATTTTGAATAAAAATCTCTCTATTCTAAAAAAAAGTAACTACCGCTGTCACCGCCGCCGCCGCCGCCGCCGCCGCCGCCGCCGGTTTTGAATTTTTTGTGACCGGAGGTCTTTCTTCGTTAATATTAAGAAAAATAATGCATACAAAAATATGAAAATCGGTAGTATTATACAGATATGTTTGATAAACACGCTGATGCAGACAGTTTTCAAATCGAAGAATTATTTTAAGAGATATTTAATGCTAAAGTTGGACAAAATCGTTCCACTAAAAAAGTTTTATAGGAGCAAAAACTATACATCGGAATTTAATAATTTTTAGATCATTTTATACGTTATAATTTCCCGGTGTGCAGAATTAATTTATTTTTTTAATTTGACTCATTTTTCGAGGTTTCATTTCTATTTTAAATTCAAATTTTCAGCATTTCGGAGAGAGATTTTTTTCTTATTTCAGAAAATTGTACTAATTTAACCTGTTGCCAACTTTATAAATAACGGAAACAATAATGTTTGCTTCAAATTAAAAATATATTTACACGTGACTATTATAAACAGAATAAAACTTTCAAATTAGAATTAAATAATTACTTATAAAAAGCAGGAACTTATTGAAAATTACTTCATCTATAATTACACATGAATTTTAACAGAGAAAGGATATCGTAAAATAATAAATTTATTAACATGCGTTAGAAGTCTTAAATAGGAGAAATTACATCACATTTACGTCACATTACAGTTATTACATAAAATGAACACAAAATAATATTGCAAAACTGTATAAAGTTAAAAATAGCGCGAGACATTTACTTGATATTTTGAGATGAATTTTTCAACTATTTATTTATTATTTTTTTTTTTATTTATTTGGACAGCGCAAATAATATTTCATTTCTAATAAAAGCATTTTCACGTGAATATTAAAAAGGGAAAGAAAAGTTTGGTGAAAATTACGTCAGATTAAAAACGATATATTTAAAATGTCTTATTTAAAAGGACTTTCTTTTCGCTTTGTTAAAAAATACCGGGAGACAAAGACTCTGTTTACTTAATTCATTTTATATTAGATGATTTTGAAATGCCATTGTATCTTTTAACAGCAGGTGATTTTTCCGTAAAATTCCCCAATCAAAGAGAAATGAATAGAAACCCGTTTATAGGGAGATAGCTTTTGTTTTTTTTAATTATAATTCAATCTTTCAAAATATTTCTAAAGCCGATCAAATTAGCGTGCTTTTAGAGACTGCAGTGTCTGAACGGGGGTTGACGAGCGTAGCTCGTAGGGGGCCGAGCCCCCTAGTTATTAAAAAAAAACTCAAATAAAATTAGTCAAATTATTTTTTAAATTGCACACGAAAACATGTCAAGTGCGTCCCTACCAAAATTGGTTAAACTACTAAACATAGTTTTTGTTCCAAAAATATTTTTAACGGAATTATTTTACCCAACGTCAACATTAATTACCTCCATAAAAAATTCTTCGATTTATAAAATGTCTGCTACAGCGTATTTATCGAACATTTTTCTATAAAACTACCAATTTTCATATTTTTATATGCAATAGCTTTCTTAATATTAGCCTAGAAAGTCCTCCAGTCACAAAAATTCATTTACTTCGGTGACAGCGTTAGTAACTTTCTCTCTATTCTAAAAAAAAGTAACTACCGCTGTCACCGCCGCCGCCGGTTTTGAATTTTTTGTGATTGGAGGTCTTTCTTCGTTAATATTAAGAAAAATAATGCATACAAAAATATGAAAATCGGTGGTTTTATACAGAAATGTTTGATAAACACGCTGAAGCAGACAGTTTTCAAATCGAAGAATTATTTTAAGAGATATTTAATGCTAAAGTTGGACAAAATCGCTCCACTAAAAAAGTTTTATAGCAGCAAAAACTATACATGGCAGTGTAATCATTTTTAGATCAATTTATGCGTTAGAATTTACCGGAGTGCAGATTGCATATTTATTTTTTTTTTTTGACTCATTTTTTGAGGTTTTATTTCTATTTTAAATTCAAATTTGCAGCATTTCTAGAGATATTTTTTACAGATTTTAGAAAGTGATATTAATTTAAACTGTTGCCAACTGTATAAACAGCGGAAACAATAATGTTTGCTTCAAAAAAAAATATTTACACGTGTAAATAACTTAAAAATTTATTTACACGTGACTATTATAAACAGAAAAAAACATTTGGAATTAGAATTAAATAATTATGTATAAAAAGCAGGAACTTATTAAAAATTACGTCATAAAAACTATAATTACACGTGAATTTTAAGAGAGAAAGGAATTTGTAAAATAATAAATTTATTAACATGCGTTAGAAGTCTTAAATAGGAGAAATTACGTCATATTTACGTCACATTACAGTTATTACATAAAATTAACACAAAATAATATTGCAAAACGGTTTAAATTTAAAAATTGCGCTAGACATTTATTTGATATTTTGAGAGGATACTTTTCATCTATTTTTGTTAGGAAAGCGCAAATAATATTTCATTTCTAACAAAAGTATTTTGACATGAATATTTAAAAGAGAAAGAATAGCTTGGTAAAAATTACGTCAGATTAAAAACGATTAATTTAAATGTCTCATTTAAAAGAACTTTCTTTTCGCTTTGTTAAAAATACCAAGAGACAAAGACTGTGTTTACTTAATTCCTTTTATATTAGCTTATTTTGAAATGTTGTTACACGTGTCTATGTCATCAAGTTATTTTTATTTCGACGTTATATTTGTATTTTTATTAATGTTGTACTAATTTATTTGTTCTATCGTTATTTAAAATAAAAATTATGTCAATTTGTGTAATTTGGCGAGTGGTTTGGCGATTTATATAATTTGGCGAAATTGGTCGACGGGATAATCAAGTAGTACCGCAGCGGATTTTGCGTTAAAATTCCCCAATCAAAGAGAAATGAATAGAAATTCGTTTATAGGGAGATCGCCACTGTTTTTTAAATTATAATTCAATCTTTCGAAATCTTTTTTAAAGCCGATCAAATTAGCGTGCATTTAGAGTCTGCGGTGTCTGGACGGGGGTTGGCGAGCGTAGCTCGTAAGGGGCCGAGCCCCCTAGTTGTTTAAATAGAAGAAAAACAATCAGACGAGATCGATTTCTAACTTGAATTTTTATGCCTGTAGTAGTTCGAAATCCACTTTAACCCCTTGTGGTTATTTGACAATCAGTGGTCATCATATACACTCAAGAGCCAATAAAACTGGTACGCCTGCCTAATATGGTGTACTAGTCCCCACGAGCACACAGAATCGCGCAACACGAAGTGGCATGGACTCGACTATTGTCTGAAGATGTTTTGAAGGAAATTCACACAATGAATCCTGGGCAGTCCAAAAGTCCATACGAGTGCGAGGTCGTGGAGATCAGCACGTTGCTAGGCATCCCAGATATGCTCAATAATGTTCATGTCTGGAGATTTAGGTGACCAGTGGAAAATTGTAAAGTCACAAGAGTTCTGTAGCAACTCTCGACGTATGCGGTGTCTCATTGTCCAAGTTCGTCGGAATGCAAAATGAATATGAATGAGTGTAAGTGATCGGAAAGCAGGCTTACGTACCCGTCATCTATAGGAGTCGTCTCTAGTTGTATTAGGGATCCCATATCAGGCAAAATGCACACAGCCCATATCACCGCAGGGGAACTACCAGCTTGTCCTCAGTTGACATATAGGATCCATGGAGTCATGACGTTGCCTCCATACCTTTACACATCCATCCGCACAATACAATTGGAAACGAGACTCGTTAGACCAATCAACGTGTTTCTAGTCACCAACAGTCCAAAGGAAGAATTGGCGGGCTCAGGCAAGGATTAAAGCAGTCGACAACGATACACGCGAGAGCCTGCGGTTCCGAAAACCCATGCCAACAGTTGAGCCGTTGAGAAGTTCGTATGCGGATAATTGTTGATGCTCCATGTTTGAAATCCGCAGCAATTTGAGGAAGTATTGCACGTCTATCTCGTTTAAGGATTCTCGTCAGTTGTCGACGGTGCCTTTTTTTTTCAAGGTCTTTTTCTGACTACACTGCTGTCGGAGATATGATGTTTTACCTCATACCTTATATTCACGGTTCACTCGTAAAATGGAACGCGTAAATGTTCACGCGAAAATCCAAATTGTATTGCTACTTCAGAAATGCTATACCCCATATCTCAGTTGCCGACTATAACATTACGTTCAAAGTCACATAAATGCGAAAACCTGCCATTATAGCAGTATGATGTAAAATCTTCGGTATACACCTTTTGTCTTATATTAACACTGCCGACCGCATCGCCTGACGCTAATTAGCGGCATACCTCGTTTATTGGCATACGTACGCCCGAATAGTTTTTCCGACTCTTCAGTGTATACATGTAAATTTTCGGAAGGGAATATACATATATTTAAATTATATGATTTTCGTGGCCTAACTTTTTTTATTTATCTGCCATTTCAATATGACTGTATTCGGTTGAGTTGGATCTCACAGATAGTTTAATTCACGTGTTCGTGTACAAAACAACAAGAATAAAAGTGAAGTAAACTAAGGCAAGCAAATAAATTCCTTTACTTTATATATTACTATTCAACCATTTTTTATAAAATCTAAAGAAACATGTAACGATTTCCAAAAAATTTAACAGAAGCTTTCATATCATTCCCAAGCGTTAAAAAATTATATTAAATTTCAAAATTTCGTTTTTCAGGAGGAAAAAAATGTATTTTCATAAGGCGCTGAAAAAAAATTAGAAGAAAATTGGAGATTTATTTTCAATAAAATGAGTATATTGTTCAAATTCTAATAAACGATTAAATAACAGCATAAAATGAATCCGTTTTGCTACTTAATTAAATCCGCCTTTCAGTACAGTCCTTGATTACTTGGATCTGTTTAAAGTGACAATGGATGAAGATAAAGCTGACAAATCGCCATCTCCGAACTTCCCGAACTTTGCATTTAAAAGCAATTACATCAATATTTTTCATTTCCATGTGCGAGGTTTTGACAAATCCAGGAAAGATTAGAATTCACTAATGACAAGGAAATTAATTTTCGTAACTTTATATTTTATTTTTTCACTTACATTATCTAGAAACCATTTCTAATTCTAATCGAGTGTATTTTAATTAAAATATATAGAGATTAAAGCCGTTTCTATCGAGTTAATGCATATTATTAATAGCAGTGTTATTGAAATTTTTCGGGATTTTTTAACTTTTAATGGCATGGACGGTATAATTATCGCGCTAGTAAGTGCAAAATAGTTGCAAATTAAAAATAAATATGCTATTAAGATGTACGCTTCCTTTACCCTCTTTCTAAAGACACTTCAATGTTCAAAGAATGTTTAATGTCGAAGTTCGCAATTTTTTCTGCTCTCTTTTATTATTTTTACTAGTAAGTCTATCCTTTGGTACGAAAGACGCTACCCGTGTATTTGTGTGATTTATTATATTTTCTTTCTTAAATAAATTATCAAGGGCGTAGGAATCGGGGGAGCTGGGGGAGCTGTGACTCCCCCTGGAATATTTCAGACGGGCTCAGCTCCTCCGGGAGAAATTCTCGCACCAAATCTGTTTACAATACATTGCTGAATTAAATAATAAAGTATACTTTTTCTAGGAAATTCGCACAATAAACAACAAAGAGAAAAGAGAGGGGGGGTCGTGAGCACACTTGTTTATGCCTTCACCCTTTTTCTCATTGTTTACAAGACTCCCGATTTCCAGAAAAAAGGGGTCTTATGTAGATCTACTACAAATTACCTGCACCGATAACATATTTATAAAGAGGAGGCCTTTAAAATTGATTTGGAAGAGATTTGTAAAGAATTTGTAAACAAAACAACCGAAAGCACTTTAATTTTTGGTAAATGGAAGTGGGAGAAGCCTTAAATTTGAATATTGTATTCGGGATTGCGCATAAATTAAGTTTCTATGTATTAAGTATATCTATTAAAAATTATTTTAACTGGATTAAAGAGTTGGTGATCTTTTAATATGATTCTATTTTATACTTCTGTTTCTGAAACGTGCAACACTATGAAGGAACCCTCCAAAATGAACGAAATGATCCGCGCCACTAGCTTTCCGCAATATGCCCCAGCTCCCTCTGTTTGTACAAAGTTCCTACGCCACTGTAAATTATTTTCATAAATGTGACGTCTTTACTTTTATACTATTACTATAGACATTAGACGGTCTACCATGCAATAGGTCCAGAGATAAATTCCAGGATGGGCAAGGTTCATTCAACCTTTCATCCCTTCTGAATCGATAAAATGAGTAGCAAGCTTGCTTGGGAACTAAACACTGAGGATCCGACGTTAGGCTGACCACCTGGCTAGCATACATGCTGTATAGCACCTCAAATGCCCATACTCAAGATAAAGAGGGCAGGACATTGTAGGCTAGGATCGTTAATGGATCGTACCGCCGCAAGTTTAATTTTATACGTTAGCCGCTTTAGCATCAAATGTTGATATTTAGCCTTTAATAGTCGTTGGTGTATTTAGTACGCGACACAGTACACTGTAATAAAAAACTGTAATTCTACAGGTGTAAAGTTAGAGAAATCTGCATGCTTACTAAAATTTTATCTGTACACTGTACAAAAAAGATGTAAATCTACAAAACTAGTTTTGTAAAGTTACAGAAATCTGTAGCTTTACAAAAGTATCTACTAAAATTACAGCAATCTTACTAAAATTTTATGTGTAACCCGGGTTCCAGTTACATTAAAAGTTCTAGCAATCCCAGTTTCCTAAAAAAATGCTTAGTAATCTTACATATTTTTTGATTTATGATGCAAAAGTGTATTTATTACATGAATTTTTGTTGTTGCCGTTACATAAAAAGTTCTAGGAAACTCGTTTTCCTAGGAAAATTTTGGTAACTTTACAGATTTTTTTTAACAGTGTAGTACGGAAGGCGTGTTATCGTGGACATGGATGGAGATCTCGTAAAAGATGTCGAAATGACGCAGTAATTGATAACTTATGTTGTTAAAAGTTTGACATGCAAATCTGAAGTCGGAATTGGCTCATATTATTGAATGCTGCATGACCTGAATTTTTTTAAGTAAAACTCGTCAGACTTTTTAACCACTAGTTTAAACAGGATTGCGTGCATATCGAATGATTATGAATTTCTCTCATTCAATATTTAAAGGATAACAGTATAAAGCCCGTTTTACGGAACAATTTGGAACTTTTTTTAATCTTTTTTTTTATTTTTTTATTTATTTTTTTTTATTATTATATATTGAAACACATATGTTTAAAAATAAAAGTTTAAAAAGGTTACAAAAAAGACGTTTTAGAACTAAATTATATTTGATTGAATGACGTAAACAAAACAAAAAAAATTGATATTTTCTGAAAGGCAACTGCCCATTCAAAGTAAATATTTTGGAAAAACCTCAAAATTATGCTAAACTTCATAAAATGGACAGGTTTATTGAAAGTAAATGTACTTTTGTCCTATTTACCGATTTTTCATAAATTATGGAATATATGTTCAACTATTTTTTTTAGTCATATACATATTTTTTTTTAATGTTGGCCAATACTGCGGATTTTGGCCATTTTCTCCCACTGTGCGGCACCCGCATCTTTATGTTACTGCAAGCCACCTGTGTCTTTGAAGTTTAATTTGGAGAAAAAAAAATTCTCTGTAACTGAAACTATAATCCGAAATTATATAATTTGCCATCAATTGATGTTGGTTTCTGGGGCTTGAAAATTTGAAATTAATATTGTGTCTCTGGGGCTTGAAAATTTGAAATTAATATTGTGTCTCTCTAAACAAATTATACAAGTGACAATTGTCTAGCAACAATCTGATTCGTTTGTAAAAGACAAATAACATCTAAACAGCAAAACAAGCAAATAAATTTTCATTTTCATTACATATCACGATTCAATCATTTGTTAATCAAATCTTGAAGCTCTATTTAATAACTTCACAAAGTTTAATGAAATCTTATGTTCTTTCAATATTGTTGCAATAAAAATTATATTAAATTTCAAACTTTCGCTTTTCAGGATGGAAAACTAATATTCAAAGAAGGGATGAAATGTGAAGAAAATTGAAGATTTATTTTCAATAAATTGAATAAATTGTTCTATTTCTAATAATAAACGAATAAAAGACAGCTGAAAATAAATCCGTTTCATTCTTTAATTACAATCACTTTTCAGTACAGTCCTTGATTACATGAATCCGCTTAAAGTGACAATGGATGAAAATGAAGCTGACAAATCTACATCTCCAGATGATTATTTCCTGAGATTTTGAATTTAAAAGCAATTACATCAGTATTTTTCATTTCCGCGAGTGAGGTTTTGACAAATGCAGAAAAGATTAAAATCACCTAATGACGAGGAAATTAAATTCGTAACTCTATATTCTATTTCTTAGCCTAGTTTAGTTACAAACTACTTTTAATTCATTAGAATTTATTTGTCGTTGGAGTGTATTTTAATTACAACATATAGACATGAAAGTAATTTGATCGAGTTAATGCATATTATTGTTATTGATGATATTTAAAATTTTCAGGCTTTATTAATTTTTAAAAAAAGAGAGATCTAATAGGAGTTAAATTTGTATCGATTACAGAAAAAGTTAATATACCTTAAGTTGTTGATTTCTCAAAATTTTTAATATGTAATTGTTTAGTTATGAACAGTTTTAAAACACCTGAGTCAGGATTTATTGCTAAATTTCGACACACATTTGGATAAATTTATGCAATTATAATAGTTTTGAAAAATTCCCACAAGATGATTAATATGTCTGCCAAAAACATTAATACAGTGCAATATAGTTAAGTAATTTAGATTCTACACGTCTAATTACCATTGAAAATATTTTATAGGATACATTATGGCAGTTGTGTGATTCTTATTATCGTGGAAGATGAATCATATTGGAGTCGCTACAAAAGGATCCATAGAGGCGCAGGAAGGGAAGTTATGCGCAGGACTTGCACGGTTCCTTTAGTTTAGAAATTTTTCGAATCGAAATTTCCTCCTTATTGACTGGCAGAAATTCAGCAATAAAATAAGGGGGAAATTACTATTCAAAATTTGTGGAATTTTAATCGTGACTAATTGTGACTAATCGTGAGAGCGCTTCACATACTAGCTTATTTTACTTATTTTTGGGTACGACTATTTACAAATTCTAAGTTTTGCTTTATTTAACTGTAGAATTCTGCGATTAATTAAGTAGAAGATTGTTCTTCAGAAATAGAGGTAGTCAAACGTAAGCGCATTTACGCATTAATTATAATTGTTTGGAAATCATAATTTTTCCCGTTGTTACTTCTTAATTTTAACCTCTTCGTTTACAAATATTTGTTGCATTTTCATGTATTCTGTGACTACAGTTTTATATACTGCAGTTACATTTTTACGGCATTTTGTCAGTTTGAATCCCAAGATAGAAAACCATGGTACCAAGACCTGCCAGTAAAAGACGTGTATTACAAAATATAACGGTAATATAACAAAATATAACCATTTAAACTACCAGAATCACACATGGTGCCAAGCTGCGAGTCCCGGCTTCCAGATCGTGAGATGACTAGAGAAATTTTTAATTCCTTTTGCTATAAACTCTAATTTCTTTACCTAGTGTTATAGTCGTAAAAATAGCTCAGGTCGTTTAAAAATAACATTTTACGGTAAGCATACGCTGTAAATTTACTAGAAAAGATAGAGTATACTGAATTCCTTTTGAAAATACAGAGTGAATATGGCGTATAGAGCAGTATACCCTCCTCTCCAGCCCTATCCTTACCTAATGTAAATTATTAACTAAATGATTTGGTCTTTCATGGCTCAAATTATATAATATAATAGCTCAATGGCGTTCACGTCATTTTCAGAAAAAAAGGAAGGCCATTCCAGGTAACGGTTCATATTGCTTTTCAACAAAAAGTCAAATTCATCGATACATCCAGATTTGATTCCATGCAATAGTGAAGATTCTTCGGACGGATAGCTCTATTTTATATATTAAGTGGCAGCACTTAATTATCGACATGGCCGTGCAGTTCCTTCAAAGATGAGGTGCAAGACACAACTCAACAAGTAACTTGATCTCTAGACATTTTTGTACATTGAGACAAATATCCCAACAGGGCCCTATTTCATTACAATATTATTTCTTAACTTGTATTTCTGTCTATCCAAATCGTGGGACCTATCTTGTAAAGACGCATTAAATGAAAAAAACAGAAATTGATTCCGAATGATCGAACATTTTTATCGAAAGGCACGTTTGGTAAACACCCGTTTAAAAGATTCACCCGTTGAGTAGGCTATTAATTTGTTTTCAGAAAGGTAGTAGGTCACCAAATATCTCTTGGGTATTAGATCTTTGTAGCAGTTTTCAGTCACATTCATCATATTACAACTAAATACCCTTAAAATGTCAATAATCAAGATGCACATTACAGAGAGCAGGAATGAATAACAGAATATGTTAAGATTAGCAATCTCAAGACTGGTTGATATGTACTGTCGTCAATTTTAAAAACTACAAAGCCACTAAGAGCCATTAAGGCCATAATAGAGTCAGAGCTCACTTGTACCCTTTTTCTTCTGGTATCTGCTTTTCCTAGTATAAAATATGACTTAAGACATTCCTGATTACATCTGTTAGTTGTACGGATTTTCCTCACAGAAAGTCGTTGAATTTTCAATGTTTAGTAGAGAAACTGATGATTTGATATTCAGGGGGAATTAATGTATTTGCTTTCGATAGTTTTAGAGTGCTAAGTAAAGTGCGGAAAATCTGTTGTGGAGAAAGGAAAGTATTTTCATTGTGTCATTTGCATTGATTCTGGGAGCAATCACCGGCAATGCATATAGAATTGTTTAAACATCCAAATGTAAAAATGTAAGTAGATAAAATGATCTGCTAAACATTTAGCATAAATGATAACTTGATTTCTATGTGATGGATGAAATATTTGCACTTAAAGATAACTAGAAATATCAGCAGAATTGTAAAAACAAAAGCCACCTTGTGTACTTTTGTACTACCCGTATGATATTGACAAACTTTGGAGTTTATTATTTTCAAAATTTTTTTTTTTTTTTGTTTCAAGCGAAAAATATTTAGAAAATTGTCCTTAAAATACAATAAAATATACAATGAAAATATTAATACATACATCAATGCACACTTATAATGAATGAATACGCACATACATGATTAGATGCATAGACTAAAGCTCCGTAATCGGATGTGTAACCCAGATTGGCATTAAAGATGAGCGATGCTGGCACGAATGGGTTTAATGCGTAGGAGAGTAGTTTTGTAAGGAAAGGGCATGTTTACAAGTAAACACTTCCGTTAACCAATCTACCACTACATTTTTGTCATAGCGATAATTGCTGGAATCGTCTTGGCGCCGTAGGCCAATCATATCATAGACCTGTTAAATGTAGACCAATCAAATTTCCCGAGCACATATGTACAGTAGGAGTCATTAAGAATGGGCAGGTGTTTCTTACTGACCCACTGTAATTCGACCCACGGGGACGCCAGCTGTCCTTTCCTTATCGCAACCACAATAGACACAGAACACTACGCTTCCACCCACATCCACCCAAGCTGCCACGTGATGAACATAGGCTGCTTTCTACCAGTTGTCGAATTGCCAGGTAATTAAAGCAGATTTTAAAGCATGCGAATTGCTGAAGTGCTACCGCCTACCTCTTTCGCTAGCCGTGGATTGCATAAGCATTATTACAATTTGGAAGCAAAATATTACATTCAAATGTAAATTATTTAATTTATCTAATTAATGATATAAACAACTAGGTACATGGTTAAATTCAAGTGCAAATGTTTTCCGTATGCACACAAAAGAAAAAGATAGATTAATAGAATAAAATAAAATTTTTGTCACATACTCTAAAATACGCCAATTTTTCTGAGAGACCTATTACAAAACTCTCTTTATACGAACATGCATAAATATGAATACATATATGACTTGAATTTTTTTCTCGATTTCTTTCGTGATTATCTGTTGGCATGCGGCGAATACGAAAGCACCAAACTCATATATGTAATGTAGATAAACACAATAAAGAAAATTGAAATTTAAACCAAATAACGTCGATTTGGAAGTTAGAAAGAATGTAAGGTCAAATTTTTGTACCTATAATTTCACCAGATTCATATATGTAATGTGGATAAAAAAAAAAAAAAAAAAAAAAAAAAAAATTAAGTTTAAACAAAATTATATCGATTTGGGAGTTACAAAGAATCTAAGGTCTAATTTTTTACCTATAATTTCGTGCAAAAAAAACAACAAAAAGAAAAAACGTGGTCACCACGTACGTTAAAAGTGAAACTTTAACATATATCACAAATTTCGCATCTGTAATGTTGACGTCATAACAGTAGAAGTAACAATGTTGTTAAAATGTACGAGAGATAAAACAGTGGAATTAATTTTTTCCGTTAAAAGTAAACAATCGCAATGTTATCTCCTTGGGGAAAATGAAAATTTTTGGGTCGCGATTCGGGCGTTAGGGTTGTCAGATATTCTTGATTTTCAATCTCCGATGAGAATTTTACATTATCAATGTCCAGTCTAATTTTGGTATCAATGCGATTAATATTTTGTAAGCTATCGTATACACAAAAGTGTAGTTTTTCAGGAGAAGCCGAAGCTGTGCTCCGACAACTAAGGCTTTTACAACTGCCTTAATTGTGAGTTGCGTGTGATGTCATAGAATGAGTCGCCAAGAAGGATCAATCAAAGAGATATCATATATGGCCTTTACTTGTGAATCACATTCATGAGTAACTGAAAAGTCACATTTTACACACATTGTGACTGTCACACCGGTAACATATGCGATATCACTATGAAAATGTTAGCATTTGATTTTGAATGATAAGTAACTAAAATAAGCTAAAGTGAAATCGATAAAATACCAATTTTTAAAAGTCCTATAGAACAAATATGTGATTACAAAATTTATTTTTTTTTATATCTTAACAGAAAATAATTCAGAAAAGTTTATAAATTTACTGACAAAAACAACTAGAAAAAAAAAACAAACAATTTAATTAGACACCGATTAGCACATGAAATGAAAAAAAAACATAGTTACAAGCACGTTCAATTAATTCTAATTAGTGTATTTGGTTTTACATACAAATGTTTTTTACTTCTTTTTCTGTCTTCTTTTGTTAAATTAGAACTCCCTCTCTCTAAATTACTTTAAAGGCTGATATTACTTTACATTGTTTCTTCTTTACATGGCAAAATGAATAAAGGATAAGTTGAAGTGTAGTTTTTCACATATAAAGATTAATAGCATTATAATTTTTACTTTGGCATTTGCTAACCCTGTTGCGTTTACAAGAGAACAAGTTATCAAAATTCACAGTTCGAAAACTTTTTTTAGTTATCAATGTCAACGATTAAAATTTTAAATTCTTATGAAATACACGAAATAATGAAACAACGTGTGCAAATATTTAAAAGTGTTATGCACAAATAATTTATTTTTAAATATTTATGTGTACAAAAATGGTATTGATTAAAAAGTAGTATCTTATTGGATATCTAAAAAAAGATTTTTTTATCTTAAGATTTACAATAAAGCTGTTAACATAGTTAATTAAAACAGTGATTTAAATCAAGAGTTCCCATATTTTACACTCTAAAATTAGCAGGAGTGAAAAGTTCATTTTTTGAAAGAGTGACAGGCATTTTCACTCTTTTTGGAGTAACTTTTATAAGCATACACTCCTTAATGAGTGGAGTTTTCCACTCCCTAGAGAGGAGTGAAATATTTCGCTCCATTGTTGAGAGTGAAATATGTCACTCCGTTGTCGAGAGTGAAATATCTCATTTCGCTGAAGAATGAAAGCCTGCCTTTATACACTTTAAAAATAATTTCCGTTCAACTTTGAACCAATATATGGAGTAAAATAATGAAAAAGAACCAAAATATGTCACTTCTTAATTTTCAAAAACTCAATTTCATAGTGTAACCTTGTAAATCGCGTAGTGAAATATCAAGAGTGAATAGTCACTCCTCTGAAAGAGTGACTATTAACTTAATGATCAATAAATAATCAGACAATCAGAACAGTCTTGTCTATGACGCTTTTCTAAGATAAGCGAAAGACGTCCGCCATTTTAGAATAAAAATATAGGGATATTATTAAAGCGATTATTTATGGAACTTTTCATTTTCATATAAGATAAAATGTAATTAATTCATAAAGGAAATGATAGAACTATCTCAAAGAACATTCGGAATGAAACTCGCATCTGCGGTTTCAACAATTACTGTTAAGTTTGTAGTTTTTAACGAGCGCGAGAAATGTGATAAGCTTACTTACTGTAACTACAAATTAGCGACATCATTACAATGATAAGGAAAGAAAATTCCAAATAACTTTAATAAATTTGTTACTTTTTAAATTTATCATGTTTTTTAAATTTACAATACTTTTAATTTTAAATTTATAATTTTATTTAATTATAAATTTATTTAATTTGTAATTATTCAAATAAATCACAAATTTTACCTTTTTTAAATGATTTTATGTTTAAAAATTATTATAATTATGAAACTCTTTAAGCTCTAATGATTGTGTGCTTGGAGATAAAGATATAAATTTGTCAGGAGTTGGGAAGGAGGACGTTTTTACCAAGTGGAATCTAAATATTGAATGCATAGAAAATAAAGGATCGCGAAGCTATCCAAAATGGAAACACGAAACAATTACGTCTGGGGTTAGCTAGCAAATAGGGGGGTTGGTGTGCTGAGTGAGCAGGGGGGCGGTACCCCCTTAGTTGTATGAAAATAAAAAAGTTTGTGTTTGCTTTGATATAAAAATGGCTCCCTTAACGAATTTTATATGCATAATTTAAAATAAGACTTTATTTCCAATCGTTTGTTACCAGTAACTTTCTTCAACAAAAAATTATTGCAGAGTTAGTAGGGTGTTTGCTTTTTTTTTCGCACGACAGTACATTATCTGATTAATAAAAGAAGAACACTTGCACAAAAAGATAAATGAAAAAAATAAATTTAAGAACAACAATTGATAATATGTTTAAAGAAATGCAACATACCCAAAGAAAATTTTTTTAAACTTCAAAATTAATTTTATTCTAGAACAGATTGCGTTTTTTAATAAAACTGTTATATATTTATTTTATGTCAGTTGATCATCACTGAAATAATGAAGCGAGATAAAGATGATTTAATTAAAAAAGCTTTAAAAAAAACCACACTCTTTATTTATTTCTACTTTTTAGTGTTTAAATTATTCCATTGTTGTTGTTTGACAGCCTGTTGGCATATTTTGGCGTACGTGATGGTTTGGCTTACAATTGATTTCATTGTTGTTGTTTCTAACTCGTATACAGTTGCAACCATAAAGAATATTTGACGTTTTACTTCGATGGCACAGCTAACAAGGAAAAAAAAAGAGCCGTTAAAATAATTTATTAAGTTATGATTAATTTATAAAGCTATTAAAATGTTGAGTTGGTAACGGAAAACATCTCTGTCCATAATTATTATAATTTTAGCACATCAGGAATTAAGTTTAAATTTGATTAAAAAATTCTATCTTTACATATTTTTCATCAAAAAATTATGAAATTTTTGGCAAGAATATCTTAGCTTCCTTTTTGTTAAAGTGTATAGATGAATACAACAAATTAACACCCTGTAATAATATACTAATTTCTGCTAAATTGTGTAAATTAAAACTTTCAAAACTCAGGGGTATCTAAAATATGACGGAATTAATTTTGAGAATTACTCAGGAATATACGAAATACCATTTATTTGAGCAGAAGAATCAAATAATTACTATATTAGTATGAGTAGCAAGAAATTTAAATATAGGAAAAAAGAGAATGTTGCAGATTAAATATAAAACAAAAACCACAGTCGTAGCAAGATTATATCAAGATGAAACCCTCCAAATAAATTTCGATGAAATTAAGTTAATTTCTCCCTCCAGTTAAGTTAATTTCTCCCTCCACTCTATACTATCCACCCATTATAAGGAAAATAATAGAGATTGTAACCCGCAAACATTAAATATGTTACGATTCAGCATCATTTAACTTACCAAAATTGTGGCTCGAACTGCTCAATAGCTACGAAAATAAAAATAAACATCCAATTAAAATAAAAAATAACGTGCTTAATATGAAACCTTGAATGATGGCGTTTCATAAACCGTGCAATTGTAGAATATTTTTATTTATTTGTTTTGAAAATGACTTGCGTAGAGTCGAAACATGTGAACAGTTGAATAAACATATTTTTACTGTTTTTAAAGTTTTAATTTACTGCTTTTAGCATTTGAAATCAGTGTTGACAGATTAGGGGCTTTTTTGTCCCCAGATTGTGAATTGTCACCGCTTTTTTTAAATTGAAATATTTGACCTATTTAAAAATAGATTAAAAATTCTGGAAAATAAGGCGAAATATACTATTTTAAAAAAGTGGTGACAGTCAAATAATCTAAATTAAAAAAGTCCCCAATCTGGCAACACTGACTGAAATGACTGTATAGATGAACTTGAGAAATCTCAGTTAGAGGTGTTTTTCACGAATTTCGTGTTAACTGTATCGCGGCATCTATGGGATGGAACTGCATTAAACGTTGTATTCAGTTAGATCTTGGCCCATACAAACGCTCATGAAACGCACAAAGACCTTTATTGGTGTACTTAACTAGGGAACATCCCCACACTGTAAAAAAAAAAATCTCTAAAGTTACTAAGAATTTTCGAGGAAACAGGGATGCCTAGAATTTTTAATGTAACGGCAACAACAAAAGTTTATCCAACAGATACACTTTACATTTACAGCTTACAGCACTGTAAATAAAAAAATCTGTAAGGTTACTAAGAAATTTTTAGGAAACAGGGATGCGAAGAACTTTTTATGTAACTGCAACCCGGGTTACGGATAAAATTTTAGTAAGCTTACTCCAACTTTAGAGTAGATTCTTTTGTAAAGTTACAGATTTTTGTAGCTTTACAAAACTAGTTTTGCAGACTTGCATCTTTTATTGTACAGTGTACTGATAAAATTTTAGTAAGAATACTTATTTCTGTAACTTTTCATATGTAGAATTGCATCTTTTTTTTAGAGTGCAAATGTCAGTTCTGAATTTTGAAGAGAGTGGTATCATTCGAAGCCTCTTGTCATAAGGATCAAAGAAATGTATAGCGACTATACTCCCGAATAAAATAGTTCACGAGGTATGACGCCTTTTTTGTTTCGGAAGAAGAGAAATAAAAAGGAAAAAACAGCATGAGATTCGTTCAAAAGCTAGGAATTTTGTTACATAATTAATCATAAAGCTGGTTTCTATGTTAGTGTTTTATGATAGAATGGTAATGAAAAGGGTATCCTGGCACTGGACAGATGAAGTGCCCAAACAAATGAAAATTTATGCATCAAAAACCTAAGTTCTGCTAAGCAGACAGTCTTCTTCCCAGCTGGATAGACAAAATACCTTCATCTACTGGATCTTTACTTCTTCCTAGACTACAAATACTTGTTAAAAAAAATAGGAGAGTTTTCAAAATCTCATAGAAGTTTTTTGTTGTGATGCTAACGCTATCTGTAATTTTAAGATTGCGTAAGTTCTTGATGAGAGACCTTATATATATATATTTAGAAAATAATGTTAGTAGGAGGAAAATACAGCTTACCTCCAAATATGGTTATTCCGATTTTCTTCTTGATGACAGGAGGTCGGCTATGAGAATGCTGAAATATTTAAATGTTGTGTTTCTTGTTTTGTAGAAGGGAGGACCTGAAGCTTGACTATGATTTCTAGGGTTAATAGCAATTCAAACGATTATTATTTACACATAAAATCTTGGTTAAATATAATTAAACAATAAATTAAATTTTGTTTAGCATTATAATTTACATGGGCGTACATTTATAGGAGTGAATTTACTCTTCCAAATAAATTGAAAGGACAGTGTTAAAAATACGTCCTCATGGTACTAAGACCAACGCCCCATCTGCAGGGACTTAAAAAGTTAAGCAATGTCTTACACATAATAGAAAGTTAATGATTCGGAAAATTCATCTGTATTTCACTGACCAGTTTATAAGGAGAACCAGTCTCTAATAGTTATGATGCTGCCATCGCTCGGATTTAAACCAAGATGATATTGAATGTAAGTCTTTTGATGTGTGATAGAAATACTGATCAGGCAAGTAGCGACTCAATGAGCATCTATGAGCATACATGTGCATACCTCACAAGTGAATCGTAGATGAAATAACATATTTTTTTAAACCTATTTCTTACAGTATTATAAAGGACAAACGTGTTTATGCGTAATGCTGACGTCATTTTGACGGTGACAATAGCAGACGATTAAATTTAACTTTTATTTTCATTTTTTTAACTTCTAAATACGGCAGATTTTCAATTTTTACACATTGGAATGGGGCAAAAATGTACTTTCAACAGTAATTTGTTTGAAAACTATGTCGCAATTTGTTTGAAAACTGTATCGCAATTTACGCAATTTTTATTTGTATTTAAATAATTTTCAGCAGGAATTTTTCAAATCTATCTCTATCGCGTGCAGGCAATTAAAATATATAAATCCGTTTGAACTTAAATTAATATAAATAGCTCCTGATTTGTTTCTAGCTTATATTCCAAACGAAATTAAAACATACATCAATCAATAAATAAAACAATAATATATAAATAAATCACAAATTTAGGACATGTAATCGCTTAAACCACTGAATTGAACATAATTAAAAAGGATAATTTTAAATAGTGATTTCTGGGGATTTCTCCGGCTGTAAACTCCTGACGTTAGGCCAATATGAAAAAAAATCACTTTTAATACGTTAAAAAATTTATTTGAACGTATTATTGCTATTTTTCATATCAATCTGATTTTTGGTATTGATAGTCGGCATTCTAAAAAATATATTAAATGTAAAAAATGTATTAAATCTACCCTATCTATATTATAAAGGACAAACATATCTGTGCGTAACGCATATGTCATTTTGCGAATGGCAACACTTTGAAATTTGAAATAAAATTTTGGTTTTGCAATTTTCTCTAATGCAAATTTTTAAACTTCTAAAAATCGCACAGTTTAAATTTTTACACCGTCGTATAAAGAAAAAAATGTACTTTTAAATGCAATTTTTTTGAAAGCTCTATCTCAATTTATTTTTGAGATATTAATTTTTTTATAGTTTTTAGTACCAATTTTGTAATTGTGGCAACTGAAGAACTCCATTTCTATTAAAAGTAAAGGAAAATTATTCATGGCTTATTTATTTTTATTGATTATATCCTTATTGATGCTATTTTCATATTACAAATAAAAGTAACTTTTTTCTAATTTTTGAACAGAAAATGACGCCAGCCATTTAAAAAAAAAACACGCATTCTTCTTCATAAATCAAAATATTGAAGAAGATATTTCAATATTTTTACATTACGCTGATACTGAGTTTGAGACGCTAGGCAAAATGATTCAGGAAGTAAAAATGATGTCATATTTAATACAAAACCATCCTTTTCTTTGATAAAACTAAATATTTATCGATACTGAATGGCCAATAATATGGCAACTAAAGGAAAATTTCTGAATGGTAAGTTTTTGCGGATACTGAGATTAGAACTTAAATTTTGTGCGAATGTTCACATGAAAAGTTGTATCGGACAAACGTGACGTTAAGTTTGGAAATACATTCATTAATAATGTATTGTGCGTTAAAATACTTTTAAATTGCGAATTGAGTGGTGCGTATGTAAATTTTGAGAATGTGAAAATAACGTACAGTTTAGATTTTATGGGGGGAAATTTTTTGAAGTGACAGAGGGAGATCCTTTTTACTGATTTTTCATCCCGTAAAAACAAACATAAGAGCCTCAATCGATAACTTCAACATAATTATTGATCTTGATTACGTACTCTAATGCAGTTTAATTTTTCAATAATTTAAACACTTGAAGTTTGTGGAAATAATATTTTAGTAATTTTAGGTTAAAAACATTATTTGTTTTAAGAGTTAGACAACCAATGCATAATGAATTTTTTATTGTAATTATTTTGTAATTTTATTATAAATTCGATCTAACAGTCCCATTCTAGACATTTTAATTCGTCGAATTTCGACGGGTTCCAACTCGTATATATAAAATCCTAATGAAACGAATTTATGAGACGACGGATTGAACAACTGATTATGTTTCACGGCGATTTCTCCTAATATCTGGAATATTAAGCGGTGAAATTAACACCAAAAATCCGTATTGATCCGTAGATCTCAAAACTGGTATTAGAATTTCAATATTTGCATTCGCTTTCGAGATATTAATTATTTTCTAATTTGAATTTAATTTCTCTAATAATATAAACCATATTACTCCATTTTTGCGGAAAAGGGGAGGAAACGGATAACGATAGGGATTATTAGATTTCTTCTTTTTCGCCATTTTCAAATTAAAATTGAAATTACCTTTTATTTCGATCGGTAGAGAAGACAATATTGCGATTAAATTATGTTTTTCAGGAAAATTTGATAAAATAAAATCTTTTTTACATTTCGACCGTCAGGAATCGGTTTTTTTTTTTTTTAAATCAAAGATAGTCTGTCATCTCACATTTTGACATAATTTCTAGTGAAAAAAAAATTGTTTTTTTGGGGGGAAAAAAGAGAGGAAAGGGATTATTGGATTTCTTTTTTGTTGCCATAGTGATATTATTAAAAATAGAAGGAAAACTTTAAAATAAGAATTAAATGATCATGTGTTAAAAGCAGAAAATATGGAAATTTACGTCAAAATATACACGTAAATATGAAAAAAGTACGAAAACTTTAAAATAATAAAATTGCTGCACGCGAAACGCATTTAAAGGTGATAATTACGTCATATGTAAAATGTCTTAACATTAAATATCATCATATTTAAATTCTCTGAAATAATTAAATTATTACTCGTCAGAAGTTTTTATTGGTGAATATTAGATCGTATTTAAAAAGCTCAAAAAATATTCCCAAACACTTTTAAATTAAATAATATATATACCCGTTAATCTACAAAGAAATAAAAAAAAAAACTTTAAAAATAAATTATTGCATGAGATAAAATAAATACATTTAATATTGAAAATTACGTCACATATTAAAAAGATACATTTAAAACGATTTTCATTCCCGATAATTTTAGTGTTACGTCATATGATATAAAAGTAGTTCAACTAGCAGATTTGTTTATATATGACATCACTTGATTTAGCACAAATACAGGTAAATGTAAACGCAAAATACTTTCAATTTATTTTGCAGAAATTACTGTTATTATATATATTCGAAAATTATATTTTTATTAATTAATATAAACAATATTCATTGCAAAAATAATATGAGAATATGCATGATGGTATATTAAAATAGGGATAAGATTTCGTGAAGAATTCTATACCTGTTCCTGAAAATATCTAAAACTAGATCAAAACATAGAATGTTAAAATGTAAGCGTAATGTAGTTCTAAAAGCCATTCCCAAGCATACGCAGTTTTTTAACCGCGAACCTAAAAGAAGAATAATGTCCATAACGTCATTATAAGTCAGAAAGATAGCGACATTTTTCACCTAACCATTTTATACAAGTTGTTTTTCAAATGTGTGATTGATCTTACTTATTAGTCCCAAAACAACCATCAGTTGTTAAGACAGCGATGGATGAGGACTTGGTAACCGAAAAATTCCATTTTCAAATATAGAAGCAAGGCAACCCGATTATAGAGGATAGCCGCTGTTATAGTGATAATATCATCCATAACGTGGTAATAATCTTTAAACGTGGTACATTACTATGCTTTAAGAGGCTGCGAAGCCTAAACGGAGATCGGCGGGCGTAGCTCGCAGGGGGCTGAGTCCCATAGTTTATCAATACAAAATACAGCAGACCACTAGCGAGATTTTCTCACTGCAATCTTTGAGATTATTTGTTGAAACGTTTTTTCATTAGTTTTTGATTAACTGGAATTTTTTTTTTAAATCACTAGGCGGCTCGGCCCCCTACGAGCTACGCTCGCCAACCCCCGTTCAGACACTGCAGACTCTAAAAGTACGCTAATTTGATCGGCTTTAAAAAGATTTTGGAAGATTGAATTATAATTGAAAAAACAAAAGCGATCTCCCTATAAACGGGTTTCTATTCATTTCTCTTTTATTGGGGAATTTTACGGAAAAATCAGCTGCTGTTAAAAGATACAATGGCATTTCAAAATCATCTAATATAAAATGAATTAAGCAAACAGAGTCTTTGTCTCCCGGTATTTTTTAACAAAGCGAAAAGAAAGTCCTTTTAAATGAGATATTTTAAATATATCCTTTTTAATCTGACGTAATTTTCACCAAACTTTTCTTTCCCTTTTTAATATTCACGTTAAAATGCTTTTATTAGAAATGAAATATTATTTGCGCTGTCCAAAAAAAAAAAAAAAAAAATAGTTGAAAAATTCATCTCAAAATATCAAGTAAATGTCTCGCGCTATTTTTAAATTTATACTGTTTTGCAATATTATTTTGTGTTCATTTTATGTAATAACTGTAATGTGACGTAAATGTGATGTAATTTCTCCTATTTAAGACTTCTAACGCATGTTAATAAATTTATTATTTTACAATATCCTTTCTCTGTTAAAATTCATGTGTAATTATAGATGAAGTAATTTTCAATAAGTTCCTGCTTTTTATAAGTAATTATTTAATTCTAATTTGAAAGTTTTTTTCTGTTTATAATAGTCACGTGTAAATAAATTTTTAATTTGAAGCAAACATTATTGTTTCCGTTGTTTATAAAGTTGGCAACAGGTTAAATTAGTACAATTTTCTGAAATAAGAAAAAAATATCTCTCGAAATGCTGAAAATTTGAATTTAAAATAGAAATGAAACCTCGAAAAATGAGTCAAATTAAAAAAATAAATTAATTCTGCACACCGGAAAATTATAACGTATAAAATGATCTAAAAATTATTAAATTCCGATGTATAGTTTTTGCTCCTATAAAACTTTTTTAGTGGAACGATTTTGTTCAACTTTACCATTAAATATCTCTTAAAATAATTCTTCGATTTGAAAACTGTCTGCATCAGCATGTTTATCAAACATTTTTGTATAAGACTACCGATTTTCATATTTTTGTATGCATTATTTTTCTTAATATTAACGAAGAAAGACCTCCGGTCACAAAAAATTCAAAACCGGCGGCGGCGGCGGTGACAGCGGTAGTTACTTTTTTTTTTTAAAGAGAGAAACAACGTGTTTCAACGATATATAAGTAAAAAACGTCAAAAACTGCTTGCTGAACCTTAAAAAATACATCATTCATTGCTGTGTCTTTTAAATTGTGCAGAGAAAAAGTATGTTAACTTCAGAAATAATAGGTCCATATCTTTTGAATTATTGGATTTGGAAGTATAGTTCTCATACATTTTTTGATACTCCTGACAAGAGCTTTCAAACGTTAGCACTCTCGTCAAAATCCAGAACTGACAGTTGAGGATGTTCCTTAGTAAAAGGCAATATTGATATTATGAGTTTTTCACGATTTCTGTTATAAAAATTGCATTGATTTAGTTTCGCCTTTGCCTGCTTAACAGGGGGCATTGCTATGCTTTTTTGTGATGAACATTATAGCTGCATCTTTGTTTCAAATTGTTAGAAATACAGCCAATTTTATCGGCGCTGTTGAGTTCTATTATTATTATTATTATTATTATTATTATTATTATTATTATTATTATTATTATTTACTTGTCATTATAATTCCAAGTTAATTCTAAGAAATGCACTGTACTTCGGAATTATTGGTGTATAAAAGTGCTACATAAAAAAAATATTTTTTGAAATAATAATGAAGAATAGTTTGTAACGGTCACAGTATAGTAGATGCTGTTAACATAAAATCAATAGAGTTTATACTGCAATACTATTTTGATTCAAGTTAAACAAGTATGAGAAAAAAACTAAATGCCATTTCAGACAAAATAACATAAAGATTTTATTTAAAAATATATTTATTATTTATTATTATAATATTAATATATTTATTGATATTTATTTTTAAAAATTACAAATAAAAGAAACATCTTAAATTTAAGTTACTTTAGAGCATGTAAGAGCATGCTTCTTTTTTAACCTTGGTCATATTTTATATAAACATTCTGAAAATGTTAATATTATATGAGCAGTAATTCTAGAAATGTTACCAAGAACTCATTTATATTTTAGGGAGTAAATGCATTTCATAAAGAAACGTTATTAAAAATTCATTTCAATCTCTGCTTTCCGGGGTTTTTTAATGCATTATATTTATTTTGGAGCCTGTGAAAATATATACATTTTTTTCAAGTAAAGGAATGAAAAAATAGTAGGAATTTTCTTTTAAACCCCAGCCACTCTGAACGGTTTGATATACGCTATTTTTACTTCATTTATTTATTTTGTCATATACATACACTTTTACTAATATATACATATATTATAAATAAATGTTATATACATATATTTTTACTATTTTTCTAAGATAAATATTATTAAGTATCAGGTGCATTAGAAAGTAAAGATAGTTAAGCCAGCTGCTCACAACATATGGATCGCGGCGTGTGTTTTGGTGGGTCACAAAACAATCGAGGTTTGCTACGAAAATATACCTTTTATTTCATCTGTTTAAAAACTATAACACAATACAATATTTTACAACTGTAATAATCATAAAAGCTGTTTGCTTAAACTAAAACTTCGTGAGAAGACAGTGTTTTCTTAAACAGTCAGTCGGTATTATGTTATGACCTCGTTGTGATACAGCTCATATTCAAAATATTAGAATAATTACTTTAAAAAAAATTTTAAATATCGTTTGGTAATTTAATGTCTTTTAATGCAAATATTCAAACGATATATTTATTAAGAACTTATTGTTGATTAAACTTATTTATTATCTTAAAATTAATATCATTTTTGAAAAGATTAATTGAAAAAAAAAATTATTTTGAAAAGTCAAAATATTAGAATATTTATTCAAGTGGTTCAAAATATTAGAATATTTCACATTAATTCTCCTTTAATTCCAATTCATAACTGGTGGCATCATTGATTAAATTCAGACGATTTTATTTGAAATCAGTATTCTTTATGCAGTTTGTTTGCTTTTTCGTCTTAAAATGAGTCGTATGAGTGATATTCCTGAATCTATTAAACTTCATATGGTTGATTTGTATCGGCACGGTAAAAATCATTGTTATATAGCGAATTATTTACATTGTTCGCAATCAATCGTTAGTAAAATACTAACATAATATTAAAAAAGTGGGAAATTTCAAAATAATCGCCGAAACAGCGGCCGAAAACCCAAAACATCTGCTAGAAATGACAGGAAACTGAAGCGTATAGTTAAGAAAAACCGTTTTAAAAATGTGCGATTCTTGCACAGAAAATTGAAAGAAAAAGGAGTTGAAGTTTCTACATCGACAACATTAAGACGTCTCCATAAATTTAAGTTTGAATCTCGTGTACTGAAAACAAAACCTCTCATGACTGCAAAACAAAAGCGTATAAGATTAAATTGGTGTAAATCAAGACGTTTATGGAGCGAGAAAGATTGGAAAAATATGTTATTTATTGATGAAAGTATATTTTGTGTTCGTATGGTAATCAAGGTATTCGAATTTGGAGAATGAAGTGAGAAGCATTTGATGAAGAATGCATTATACGTTCCGTAAAATTTGCTGCTAGTGTCATGGTTTGGGGTTGCATGAGTGCAGAAGAACCTGGAAAGTTATGCATCATCTACGAAAGGGTTAACTGTCAAATATATCAAGAAATTTTGGAATATTACATGATTTCATCATCAGAAAATTTATTTGAAGATGATTTCATCTTTCAACAAGATTTTCACCGCATACCTCGGTATCAACTAAGAATTGGTTCCGCCAATGCAACATTAAGGTACTTCTTTGGTCTCCAAACTCACCAGACCTTAATCCCATCGAAAACTTATGTAGTACAATGAAAAAAAAAATCTCCAAGAAAATCCTCCTTCAAGTAAAACTGAGTTAGAGGCACGTATAAAATCCATTTGGACTAATACTGATAGAAATGTTTGTAAACACCGTGTATATAGTATGCAAGATCGATTGTACGCTGTTATGAAAGCTAAAGGGGATGCTAGAAAATATTAATTACCATTTACTTTATATTCATAAGGTAATATTGTTGCGTAAAATTAAATATTCTAATATTTTGAACCAGTCTAAATTTTATTGTAATATTTTGATGTCTTTTAGAAAGCTGTACACGTAATTTATTGTATTGTATTTTATATTTTGTAAATGTTAAAATTTTATCTAAACATTCTAAACATTCCAGATTTAATTTATAAGAAATTTAATTGCATTTACTTAGTATCAAAAAACAAATAAATGAAAAATAATTTTTTCATATTACTTTTTTCCAATTATTCTAATATTGTGAATATGAGCTGTATATTGCAGCAGTCGTTCAGTCTCGTTATGACAATCCTGGATCCCGCTCTCAAACGGGGATGTTCGCGAACGGTACCTACGTTTTTACTTTCTCCCATTTTCTTGTTTGTTGATGAATCGGAACAGCCTTCCTCTGCTTATGAGAAGGATTGATGATATACGTTTTCTTTTGATTCAGTGCAGATTTAGTATCATTACGGATAGGTGGTTTTATACTGGATCGTGCCGTAAAAGCGAGAATCAAAATGGTGAGAAACCTTCAATCTGTACTGCTACTAATAGTAAATGTGAAAGTGTTACTGAGTCAAGTATTTGTCACCGTCAAGTATTTGAAATTATAATACAGGCAACGCTTAGAAGCAAAAAACGTGTCTGCACACACAAAATATACCTCCTTCATCTAGAACGAATAGGTAGTCATATTCTAAATCCCTAAACTACAAATATAGAATAAATCTATATAATGGAAATGTTCCTGTAGAAAATATCTCACGCCTTGCATTCAATAATATTTCAAATTTTAAATACTTAAAAAGCGTACAGACAACAGAGTGTCAAGCCGGGATTCAAACCCGGGTCATCGGTATAGCGCATCGACGTTCTACCAACTGAAACCCTTGGAACGATACCCAGCGTGGCACTTCATATATTGCCTCACTATCATATGTTGGCAAGGCTACAACCGCAGCACATTTTCTTCCGTGAGCCACCGACTCCGGAGCAAACACGAAACTAAAGAGAATCCAGCATCGATTAAAATTGAATAAATGTTTATTACTCTTGGAAAGTTTCTGTAAAAAATTTCTCACGCCTGGCATTCAATAATATTTCAAATTTTAATTGCTTAAAAGGCGTACAGCCAAAAGAGTGGAAAAGCTTCCAAGCCGGGACTCGGTACAGCGCCCCGACATTCTACCAACTTCTTCATTTCTTGCACATTTTCACTCTGTTGGTGGTACGTCTTTTAAGCAATTAAAATTTAAAATATTATTGAATGTAAGGAGTGAAAATTTTTTTACAGAAACATTTCCAAGAATTATACAGATTTATTCAATTTTCACCGGTGCTGGTTTCTCTTTAGTTTCGTGTTTTCCCCATAATCGGTGGCTCATGGAAAAATATTACACCTTTTGCTGCGATTGTAGCCTTGCCAACATATGATAGTGGGAAGTGCCAAGCTGGGTATCGTTCTAAGTGGTTCAGTTGACACTTTTTCACTCTGTTGGCTGTACTCCTTTTAAGCAATTAAAATTTGAAATATTATTGAATGCAAGGCGTGAAATTTTTCTACAGAAACATTTCCAAGAATTATATAGATTTATTCTACTTTCATCAATGCTGGATTCTCTTTAGTTTCGTGTTTGTCCCAGAGTCGGTGGCTCACGGAAAAATATTCCACTTGTGCTGCGGTTGTAGCCTTGACAACATGTGATAGTGAGAAGTGTCAGGCTGGGTTTGAGTCCCTCTTGGACACTTTTTCCCTCTGTTGGCTATACGCCTTTTAAGCAATTAAAATTTGAAATATTATAGAAATATAGATTTCCGAGTTACGCGAGTAAGGTAAACAAAAAAAACTAAATAGGCGAAATAATCGAGAATTTCTAGCCTATAGTTTTCTAGTTGAAAAAAGGATACATCATATTATGAATGGTTTGATTTACAAGAAATTATCACTTGATTTCTAGAATTAATTCATAAACTAGAATTATAGTTACTAAAAATCACTTCTCCTATTCGCATTTATTTGCAGAGATTTTTAAATAAGTTCGACCACGATAATATAGATAAAGACCCTTGAATTTTAATGGGATAACTATTACCCTCCAGCAAAGGGAACTAGAATTTCTAAGGATGACACGGAATTATATTTTCTAGAGCCACAATTTATTTTCTAGATGTCGGTGGCCGAATTCTTTTTCAGTGTGCGGAAGTATAAGCCGGATTACTTGAAATACGAAGTTTGTGTTTTCGGTCACTGAAGAGGATCCAAACCCTATTTGCTGTGAAAACGTGTCCAATGAAGGCATCAAAACATAAAAGACACTTCTCAACCAAGCATACTGAGTATGGAAATAAGTCAATGGAAAAGTCAGAATCAGGCTAACAAAACAAATAAAATAACAAAGCACCTTATCAGTTATACTTGTTTATAACAAAGCAGGAATCCTCTCACACACTGATGTAAAGCAAAAAATATCTAATACATTGTTTGGAGAAAAAAAAGGGAAATACCTTTATCTACTGTAAAAAACAGAATCGACGAAATGTCTGAATGGGGTTGAAGAAGCAATAATTTCAACTCTGAAGCAAAGCGATTATTTTTCATTACAGCTTGATGAAACCACAGATGTTGCTGGCAAGGAAAAATTATTACCGTTTCTTTGTTTTGAGGTCAACGAATCTGTGGAGGAAGATATGTTGCAGTGCAAGTTTTTCTTACAAAAACTACGGGAAAGGAAGTTTTTAAATCTGTTGAAACTTTTTTAGCGAACACGAGATTGATTGGTCAACATTTCTAGGTTTGCGACAACATATGGTGCCCGTGCTCTGTCCGACATTTTCCAGGTTTAGTTGGCAAGGTTGACTCAGTAGCCCCTTCAATGCACTGGGGTCATTGCAACCTTCATCGAGAGGTTCTGGCAGTAAAAGCTTTATGTGAGTGCCTAAAGAAAACTCTGGACGATTCTGTGAAAATTGTTAACTTTGTTAAAGCACGGCTAAAAACACAAGATTCTTCAGTGTGTTTAGTAACAAAATGGGCAGTGAACACAAACAACTTCTTCTTCACTGTGAAATTCTATGTCTGTCCAGACTCAAAGTACTGTCAAGATTAGCTGAACACCGTGACGAACTAAGAAGATTTTTATTGGAGCACAATAGTGACGATAAATCCATAATCCATAAGATTATTGAATGTGTTTGCGATGAGAACGGGCTAAAATGCCTTGCATATTTGGCTGATATTTTCAGCGCAATCATTGTAAACAACATGACACTGTAAAGAAAAGACGTCAACAAATTTTATGTCCAAAACAAACTCGATGTAATGCTTAAAAAACTCGAACCTATGGGCTTTAAAAGTAAAAAAAATAGTTTTGACGTGTTTCCTGTCCTGTGCGATTTCCTGGAATCATACAAAATATAAGACAACAGGGAAACGGTAAAAATCATGCAGAATTGGGTTGGGTTGGGTTGATTTTTGACGGCCAATTATGTACACGAGGGATATAGGTCCCGTGCAGAATTGGCGAATGACGTAAGGTAATTTAAACAAAATCTCACAGAACTATGAGTAAGTTTTAGGCCTCATTTATTTAAAAATATTTCTTTTTTATTTCAAATACAAGTAAGGTACAAATTCTATTTTTTTGTACGTGTTAAATAGAGAAATGTTTTCTTTTCGTTTAATAATAAAATAAAATTGTTTTAAGAGACATTTTCCTAAAGTTGACGAGGTTTACTTATACTTGGTTCAACACGACATATTTGTGTAAAGGTGCTTTTTTTTACTTTGCTGTTTTTCAAAAACAAGCACAGGAACGAAATGTGAATAATACAAAAGAAATAAAAAGAAATGTGCCCAGTTAAACTGATGGCATTGAGCTCACAGGCTATTCACACTAACTGTATATTATACTCTAATGTCATAGAATAATGCCCCTCAAAAAATAAATGAAGGGGGATTAGACCCCCTATTCCCCCTTTATACTTAATCAATGAACCTCAAATTCCAATCAGGGAAGCTCCTTAACATAATAAACCGGTATATTAAATTTGAAGCAAATCAGATAATTCTGTATGAAAAAAACCATATCGCTAAATTAAGGGGGGGTCTAACCTCTTCCCCCCCTTTATACTTAACTAATGAACCTCCAAATCTAACAGGGAAAGCTCCTTATCAGAAGGAACATGGAAAAAAAATTAAAGTAAATTGGATAATTCTGCATGAAAATCCATTTATCTAAATTAAGGGAGGAGACTTGCCTCCCTTTCCCCCTTTTATACTTTACAAATGAACCTCCAAATCTAATGACGGAAGCGCCATAACGGAATAAACAGGTATATCAAATTTGAAGCAAATCAAATAATTCTGCATGAAAAATCCCTTTACATAAATTAAGGGGGACTACCCCCCTCCCTTTTTACTTAACCAATAGACCTCCAAATCTAATCAAGGCAGCTTCTTCACATAATAAACCGATATACTAAATTTGGAGCAAATCGAATAACTCTACATGAAAAACTCATTTATCTAAATTAAGAGGGGGGTCTACCCCCCCCCCCCTTTCCCCTCTTTGTATTTAACTAATGAACGTCCAAATCTAATCAAGGCAGCTTCTTAGCATAATAAGCCGGTATACCAAATCTGGAGCAAATCGAATAATTCTACATGAAAAACCCATTTATTTAAATTAAGGAGTGTCTAGCCCCATTTTCCCCCAATATACTTAACTAATGAATCTCCAAATTTAATCAGGGAAGCTCCTTAACATAATAAACTGGTATATCAAATTTGGAGCAAATCGATTAATTCTGCATGAAAACCTCATTTATCTAAATTAAGGGGGGAACTAGCCCCCCTTTCCCCCCTATATACTTAACTAATGAACCTCCAAATTTAAACAGGGAAGCTCCTTAACATAATAAACTGGTATACCAAATTTGGAGCAAATCGATTAATTCTGCATGAAAAACCCATTTATCTAAATTAAAGAGGGAACTAACCCCCCTTCCCCCTATATACTTAACTAATGAACCTCCAAATTTAATCAGGGAAGCGCCTTAACATAATAAACTGGTATACCAAATTTGGAGCAAATCGATTAATTCTGCATGAAAAACCCATTTATCTAAATTAAGGGGGGGGGGACTAGCCTCCCTTTCTCCCCTTTATACTTAACCTATGAACCCCCAAAACTAATCAGGGAAGCGCCTTATCAGAATGAACATAGAAAAAAAATTTGAAGCAAATCGGATGTTTCTATCAAGAGTTATCGCGTTACTTACATACGTACGTACATACATATATACAGAACCGGCGGGCACATTAGCTCTCAGGCTTTGATAGCCTGTGAGCTAAAAAAAACAAGGAAACGGCAAAAACCATGAACAACTGACGTCTGGCCTAAGGTAATTAATCAAAAAATCCATAAATTATAAGTAAGTTGTAGGCCTCATTTATTTTAAAACATTTGTTTTTTATTTCAAGTATAAGTAGGGATTTTAATTTTTTGTGCGTGTTAAAAACTGAAATGTTTTCTTTTCGTTTAATATAAAATAAAATTGTTTTAGGAGCCTAAAGTTATCCTAAAGCTGACGAGGATTACTTGTGCTTGATGGGGTTCACGACAACGTGCTTTTTCTATCTTGCTGTTTTTGAAAACAAATACAGAAACAAACTCCGTGCAGAAACTTACTTAACCAGTTTTCATCCTGACATAGATGACACATCAGTAAACAGCAGTAACAGAAATCTCACTGATTGTAAAGTTGTGTTTTACTAATAATTAAACGTATTTTTCATTATATTTGTAATACGTATGTTGTTTTAATTATTATTCCACTAACACACATTGAGATTACCATTTCTTGTTTTGTTGATAGTGGAGCCTTTGTGCGAAAATTTGCCTTTTTCGTAGGATAGGATAGCAGATAGCTTATAGAGGTCATACAAAAATTTTCATACTAACATTAGATACACCCTCATATTAGATAGAATCGCAATTTTTTTTTTACTTAAGGGGGTCCTGGATATATTTTAAAACAATTTTTATTTATTGAGTTAAAATTTTGAATTTTTTTGTGATGATTAACCCTATTATTTGTAAACAAAATCACATGATAAAATTTCTCTTTTTTTTAATTTAAAATTTAAAATTTATTAAAAATGTTGGGTAAATTAAAATCGTTATAACTCAAAATATTATTTGTAGAATTTGAATTTTTTATCATTTAAATAATCCGAAATATATTAGTTTTAATTTAGATTCCGCATTTTAAAAAATATTAATTTAAAAAAAAATTAAAAATATTTAAAGAAAAAATAATGTAACTGTTTTTAAAAAAAATCATATTTTCAAAAGTAAATATTTTTTTCAAATTTTCTGAATCAAAATTAAAGTAAACTAATTGAAAAAAAAAACATATTCCATGTTTGAACCATACATCTTTAACGGTTCTTGAGTTGTAACAATTTAAATACAAGAAAAGGTGAAAGACCCATCATGAAGAAAAACGCACTTTCACAAGAAGTCGTTTGCATGACAACCATAGCTTGAAAGCTAGATTTTGAAAACAAACCGAAACGAAAAAATTAATATGTTCTGTTGCAATAAGGATATAAACTGATTTAAGTGTCATTTTAAGCAGAAAAAAGCAGAGAATTGTTTACTTCAATAAAATATTTTTTTAAAATTAGAAGAGTTTTGTGGCCCTGGCACGCTTAAAGGTGGATCGTGTACCATTAAAGGCTGGGAACTGCTACTCTAAGCCGATGAACTTCAAATAGATGTATAATTGTTATTTCCAAAATCCACAAATTAACAGGAGGCAATACACCGGAGATTGTTTCAAAGTCGATTTATGATTACAACCTTAAAGAACGTTTTCTAAATGCTCTAATAGCATTGAGAATTCTATTGTCATTACCCGTATCTGTTAGTAAAGGAGAAAAAACTTTCCTGAAGTAAATACTATTAAAAATTATTTGCGATGAAGCATCAGCTAAGAAAAATTAAATGGTTTAGTTATTATTTCCATTGCTAAGTCAGTTGGCATTGACAAGTTAAGAAAAGAATTCTCAAAAATAAAAGTCCATCGATCTCATTTTAAAACTAGTCAGATATGCCAATCCCAAAACTTTTCCTTTTTCATCCATATTAATGTATTAAAGTTTTGTTACACATACTAATATTTCAATCTTATAACTTCAATACTACACCAACTTTGATTTCTATCTTAAATTTCTGCTTCATTTTATTAGTCGGAGTAAAAACGAGTTAATCTCGATCATGATATGTAATAAAATCAATATTTACGTTATTCTGTTGCACGCCAGCTGCTTGAGAATCGCCGAATTAGTTGGAAGTGAAGTAAACGTCACTGCACGAGTACCCGATGTACAAGAGAGCTACGAAAAATCGAGAAATTTGCACGAAACTACCGACTACAGCTCCCCCTTTCGCGGATGTCTCATTCGAACACAGTTCTCTCTGCTATATACTTTTACAATACATGTGTCTGTCAACAATACAATTACAATACATATGCCATACATGTGTGTTACAATACATGTGTCTACAATGTAGTAATTTATCACTTTCACGAGACAGTTTCAATCTTCAAAGACACAGCCCCTTTTCCTCCGAAAAAAATGTATATGAATGTCCCACGGTCTTGAAAGACAGAAGGAAGAGATAAAGGGGTTTTAAGTAAAACTCCTTTTTTAAGATTCATAACTGAGCCATAGAAAAGAAGCAGCATATAAGAAAATCTTAATTTGTTCCTTTCTTTAAACCCAGATTTTGGGCTATATAAAACAATCTTTCATGCTTACTCTTCTGTTATAATAAAAAGAACTATTTGAAGTAACAGGCGTTACCCGATTTTAAGAATGCTTGTTTACAAAAATCAATTTCAAAATTAAACTGCCTACGGACTAATACTTCTCATCCATTTTTTTTTTCCTTCAGTACTTGAATCTTTCATAAATATGCTTTTTTTTTTAAATTGAGAGCGTAAAAAAGTTTTGCTTTAATACCAGTATGTTTTTTTATGTGTTCTTAGCCTAAATAAATATCATCTTGATTTTTGGAAAAAATGAAAAATAAATGAAAATTGTTGTTTTTTAAATGAAAATCATTAATGCATCTCTTCCACTTGCAAAATCTATTACTAATATATCTATTTTAAATATTACGTCATATTAACCTGCTGTCTGTGTGTATCCTTACTTATATTGATACTTCTTGCATTATTTACAAATATTTGAAAATATCCGTTTTATTTCAAATATGGCACCATATTCATCTGCATGTTGTATACTGACTCATGCTCATATTCTTCCCTATATCCTTGTATTATTGTCAAATATTCGAAAATATCCGCTATACTTCCTGTATGACGTCATATTAATTTTCTTTTTAACTATGGGGCTTAGAACCCTGCTCGCTAACGCTCTCCAACCACTGTGAATTCCAACGAAATTCACATTGGGACCGCTACGCGATCCCAGCTCGCTTCGCTGGCTCGCCACTATTTCTATCAACTCCAGCCAGAATGAGTATTAACATAAATCATTTTAACATATGATAAAATTTACGAATATTTTAATGTATAAAAAAGTAATGGAAAACGTCGTTGAAAATGCAAATCAAAATGCATTTTTCGCTTATAATATTCAACAGCACGGCTTAAATTCATTAACTCTTTGAAAACATGACGCTAATTAAACGTAAAAAAAGTTTTCTACTGTATCTAAATGGGAAGGGTGAACTCACAGCACCATTTAATTGCCGTTAGAAGGAAAAAGACTGTACTCAAAAAGAGGTTCTCTCTGAATTCTGATATGCTGAGTGGGTCGGGTCATTTAACCGTAATCGTCCACTGAGAACCACTGAGAATCGTCGCTGTGGTTGTGGCCAATTGGCAAGCTATATATTCAGCCTGATTTTCGCACCACATAAGAGAAATATATACATATATAGATTCTTTCAATGACGTCATATTCACCTGTTTTCTGTTCTCACACATATCCATACGCCTTGTATTATTGTCAAATATTTGAAAATGAATCCTCGTCCCAGTCTCGTTTCTTTCTCCGAATTTATTTACTATCACCGTCAATTTATTGGAAAAAATTAAGAAAATTACCGAAGTATTTAAAAAGAAATTGGAATTTCGATTGTAAAAAAAAATCTACATACTTTAAAAATCTTTATACTTAAAAAGTAAAATGAAAAAGGAATAAAGTCCAAAATAAAGTACACATTTATTATATAAATTATTGGTATCGAAAAACTGTTTTAAAAAATGCTTTGAATATGGCTTTTAATAAAATCCATCTCTTTTGAAAAGACATCATTTTTCAGAAATAGAATTTCACAAAAGGCCTTTAGAGAAATTTCTTTTGAAATCTGTTGCTACGAAAGTCAAGAACAAAAACATAATCTACCTTTTTCATCATCTCCTCGTCTTTTCGGAATATCTCTCTTTATAAAAGAATCGTTATTCTATTTTTCAGCGGCAGAAGGACCTAGTAAGGATGATATGATAGCAAGAAAAAACATATTTTAAAATTTTTTCGAAAAGCATCTAGATTTTATTCTTTTATTGAAACATTATTCTACAAAAGCAATTTCAAGATTCCTCTTATTGTAGTCAGAAAATCAGATTCACCAAAAGTTCATATTTCGGAGTTATTCTCATTTTTTACTATATAAATTGCAGTGCTGTGTATGATATCGATATGCTGTGGTTGCCAGTAAAAAGATTAGCTTTCTTAGAAAATGTTATTTTAACTTAAAAGTTAATAAATATATTTTTTTCCTTAGCAAACCCAATTATATGGCATTTATTGGTGAATTTTGAAAATCTTCTAGCTATTTTTAATAAGTGCATCTATATTAAACGGATTTCTTGAATGTTTATTGAAATCCATGATTTAAAATATTTATGTTTTAATTAATTTATCAAAGATAACATTTATAAAGTATTTAATTTATAAAATTGGTTATTTTTACTTTTAACCATTAATATGTGTAAATTAAATATTTTCTATTGCATATTTTACTATGAAGGCCTTTGACTCTTTAACAGTACTAAATTCTAAAAATTATACTTTTCTTTCCTCCTTATTGATTTTCAAATGGTAATGGCGAAGTGCAAACGGTATTTTTGACACTTTCCCAACATAGTTGAAAAGTGTTTATGACTCCAGTTTGTCGGTCTGCCGTCTGTCCGTGCGTACTCGCGTAAATATGGTCCGATTGCATTGAAATTCATATACGTTATTGGGTATCACTATGGCATATTCGGTATTGAAAATGAAGTGGCATTTAAGGTTCATTTACAGGGTCAATCAAAAGAATTCCGTTGCATAACGGTGTCTGAATGAAAAATCGTTTGCGGTGTATTTTAATGATATTAAACTATTTTTTGAACATACTGAAATTTGTATATATCACTGAGGTGTACTACAAACGCTTATTGCTGAATATTGTGTGCATAGAATTTATCGTTCATTAACAGTTCGCATTTCGCTACAGAAAAAATTGGACAATAATTGATCTATTGAAGCTTGTGAAGAATAATTGCTGGAAGTGCTTTTTCAGTTGCGGTGCGCATTTTTAAATTAAACTATTTTTTTCAATTCATACTATTAGTTCACACTCTCCCTATATATATATCTTGTTTAAATTTTCAATCGTTTATAAAATACTTATTCTTGATCCACTCAAGTTCAAATACATTATTTAAACTTGTAGTGGATGAAACTTGTTGTTAATACAGTTTTTTCAAAATATTAATTCACTAATTAAGTTTAATTAACTAATTTTAGTTTTATATGGGAGAAAAAATGGCAGCCATTGGTTATTGAACAGCATTTAATGCATCTCCAAACCTATAAGGGGGTTACCATAGGTGGGACCCTGTTCTGTCGTCAAATACCGCCAAGTTTATCGCCAAATTTGGCGATCAAATTGAGTCGCCAAAAGTGACTCCAACTTGGCGATACCTCTAATATTTCGCCAAATTCCCGTAGACTTCCATTGCAAACCAATAGGGTTTATTTGCTTACAGAAAATCAACAAATTGAGATATTTTAATGCAACAAAAACTAATATTACCTTAAGGGATTATATTAAATTTTTCTTTGATGACCTAAGTAGGAATTGTCTTTAATTTTTTTTTTTTATTACTTGTTTAAATATTACTTAGGGCATATAACCCTCATAGCATGCATGGTCACGGTGACGTCATTGTGACGTCACTGTAAGTCACTGTGGTCACGTCACATCTGTGACGAAAATGCCACCACTCAGTGATGTCACGTTGTGACTGAGATGTGAACTTCTTAGAAAACTTTAAAAAATTACAAAAATTCTTCAAAACATGTTATTTAGTGTAAAATTATATTTTTCTATCAATTAAAAAAAAAATTGAGACGTCATTGTTATGTCATTGCATGTAACGTACATCACGTCATATATGTGACAAAAAAAAAAACCAAAAAAATAAAAAAAACCCACCATATTGTAAGTCACAGTGTGAAAAAAATATGAACTTTTAAAATCTTTGAAAATGAAGAGAAATATTTTAAACAGTATTTTAAACAGTCCCGAGTTACAGCGGCATGAGGAATGAAAATATATTAGTGGATAGCAAATGGTAAATTCTGTCACGAAGGGGGGGGGGGGACATAATATATAAAGTGCACGATACAAGCACTAAAGCAATTTGGATAACATATTTAGAATTAGGAGTATTAAATCTGTACAGTATTTAGTTTGCAGAGAGGAAACTATTTTATTTTTTTTGCCAACCAGTGGTATTCGAAACACTTCTGTGGTTTCAAACTAAAAATTTTCTATTACAGTTAAGTCTGCAGCTTTTAATGAGCACGTAGAAAGAGTCTTCAGAGTTTAGTCGGAGTTTTTTTCTTGAGAGAGTTTTTTTTCCTGACAACTATTTAACTATTTTAAGTAACTATTTTTGAAAAAATTCTACTTCTTTCAGACTTTTCAAATAATTTAACATTTCAAATAATTAACATTTTCCGAAAATAAAAAAAAATATATACAACATTTATGCAAAACGCATGATAATAATTAATTATTCGTATTTCAAATTTGTATTTTACAGATATGACTTTAAAAAAAATTATTTTACAAATTGTTTTATTTTACAGAAAATTAATATGAAAAGATTGTCAGATTGACAAAGAATTCTTTTATTTTATCCTCGATAATCCTTTTTTATTTATTAAGAACATATCGCTCACCCGCAAGAAAAGTGACACATCTCACAGAAATTCATTTTGCGTTTTATTCCACTAAAAGATTTGTCATAGGTGCGTCTTGCTACACAAACAGTTTCATAAGTTTAGCTACATGAAAAATCACGTTATTATGCTATATGTCCATTTGTAACCAAAGAAGAGGGGTGGATTATGTAATGAGGTAAAATTATCCAACCCTCCAAACCACATCCTAAGTTTTCATTCTTATGTGCTTTACGCTTTTATGCACTTTTTAATTCTTCTATGCAGAGTTAAGTGCTATAATTTCATGTTACAGTAAAATCATGCACATTTTCTTTTGCCTCCCCTGTGAAATTTACTTTTGTCGAGATGTGTCACTTTTCTTGCGGGTGAGCGATATTTTGTATTTATTACGTGTGAAACAAATTTTACTTTAAGAAAAGGGGGGTGGGGGTTCATTATTACCATTAAATTGATATTTACTCATTTTAAAAATTTAAACAAAGTTTTATCTAATAAACTCTAATTATTATTATTATTATTATTATTTACAAAAAAGAACCTTTACAATCCATTGTAACTTAAATTGTTTGGAACCAATAAAAAGAAAAGATAAAATACATTGGAAAATTCTCCAAAAAGAAAATTTTAATTAAAGACAGTCTCATAAAATTATTGCGCATCTGAGTTCGAAATCTTTTGTATTCAAAAACAAATAACGATAAAAAAGAACATCTGCGCTGAAAATCAAAATCGTCTGCGCACAGAAGAGAAGATGCCGGAAGTTTACTCTGTTAGAACATCACGAAGTCTACAACACTTTTTTATAAAATAAGAGAAAGAAGCCCGCCATTTTAAAATATTACAAATACACGGATATTATAAATGGGACGTAAATGTAAGTCTTATTTAATTTAAATGTTTTATCCCTGTTTTGTATATTATGATGACTTAAATAGTTTTATGTTATATTAGTAAGGGACTGTTCTGCAATTGTTTTCAGAAACATTTTCCTATTCGATGCTGCGTTGAAAAATATCTTAATCTGCGATCACTTAAAAAGAAAAGAAAAAAAAAACAGCTGCGCAGAGACTGATTCATAACTGCATTCAGAGTGGAATTAATTTAAAGATTAATTTGCTGTTACTTGAGATTGAAAATATGTTGAGAAAATGATTTGGAATTTTTTTCGGCTTCTTACTGTTTTGTGTTTCCTGATTACTAACACTTACAGTAGTTATAGACATTATTATTTTGGAGTTAAATATGATTTTCGATTATTATGATATTACGAAACTATTTCAGATTAGAAATTAGCATTATATTGGGAAAATGTATGTTTACGTATTACACTAGTGAAACTTTTCAAAGATTTTTCTTTTGGTGCTAATAATATTTTAAATTATTATTTAAAATCATAAATCTTCATACCAATGGTTTTCAGATTTAGCATTTGCCAAAATTATAAAATAATAGAAATTTCTTATAACATATGCAAAGATTTTTGAGATATTTTTAAATCTAATAATACATTTAATTCATCTATTGTAATTTATTGTTGTTTAATAGTACAATTATAAATACTAATTATTATTTTTAGTGTTTTTCAAATTGGTATACTTATTTTTTTTAATTGTATATAAGCATTTTTTTTTTGTTTGTGATTTTAATCTAACATTTAATTGCCGAAACGTCAGTGAAGGCTTACTGTGGAGACACGAAAAGTTTTGATTTCCGTTTGTCTGTCTGTCTGTTCCGCGATAACTGCCGCAAAAAGCACCCGATCAGCTTGAAATTAATTGGGCATATTCGTGAGATACCCGGACGTAGCTGTATAGTTTTTGGTTAAATTTGGTTCATTCGTTCGGAAAATATGGAAGATTTTATTTTTCTTTATAATGCTTTTCTACGGCAAGTCAGACGATTTTCAAATTTCGATTAGTTGAAAGAAAATGGCACGTTTGATTAATGGATTTAAATGTCAAATTATGGATACTAAAATTCCAAATAAGGGTTTTAAATTATTCCTATTATATTGAAGTTTTATCAATATATCTATCAGATTTTTTTATTTACGTGTATAATGTTTTGAGGACATTTATACATGTATTCCAATAATATAAAGAATTTTTAAATTAATTTTCTTGTTTTACATGATACATATTTCTTTTTTTTTCTTTTCTTCGTTGCCTAGCGACTGTTATTCGTAGCCTATCATTGCGTCAAATATGAATGAAGTTAGTAAATTACGTTAATTTTGTTGCAGGTACTATTAAAAGACTATCACAAAAAATATTTTATCGCGCCAAATCGATGCAATTTATGCAATTAACAGTGGACACGGTAATGAATTATTTTCCAGTAGATTTATAGATCTCCAGATATGCATATTTTGGGGGGCTTTTAATATGTTATTACTATCGCATGGATTAGGATGTTTAAACTAATGTTTAACCATGCTATAAGTGAAAAAAAAAGTACAGTTAAAGGCATGTAAATCCTTTTTAACACTTTCCAACATGGATGAAAAGTATTTATGACTTCAGTTTTTCTATCTGTCGCCTGCCGTGTTTCTCTACGTGCTCTAACTCGCGTAAATATAGTCGGGATTACATGTAATTGATATACGTTATTGAGGTTTGCCAAAGTATGTTTGGTATTAAAAATGAAGAGTGTAGCATTCATAGCTTAATTACAGGGGCACTCAAAACTATTCCGTTACATTATAGTCTTTGGGAAAAATCGTCTGCGGTGTATTTTAATAATGTTACACAATTTTAAACGTAATGAAATTTATATACTTTATTAAGGTGCACTAGAACCTGGTTACTATAAAATATGTTATGTGTAGCACTTACAGCATGCGTACAGGGAACTCAAAAGTATTCATAATATTACAATCTTTGAAGAAAATCCTTTTGTGGCGTTTTTTAATGATGTTACTCTGTTACAAAATAATAAAATTGATATGTATTTTTGAAACATTTTTGTAGTATATGGGGTGCAAAGCATATGTTTTTTTCAGGGTCACACAAAAGTGGTCGATTAAAATGTGGTCTACGGGGGGACAAAAACTCTTCACAGCTTATTTTAACACATTAGCGACGGGAAACGAGAATTCTCGTTTTTATTCAGAATACATCATTGGCTAAGGGAGTGGCTTCTACCTTACAGAAAAGACATTTATATTGTGTTGTCCATATTTTTTATAGATTGTAAGACATTTTATATTATATCCGTACATTGAAAGATATTTACTGCTGCATAAACATGAAAAACATATCTCAGAAACCAATTTCCGAGACACTTTCAGAAGAGGGAGGAGCTTCTACTGTTTTTAAACCCAGATTTAATTAAATTGCCTGTCGTCAGTGTGTTAATTGTGTTGCACTAATTCAAACATTGTGAAATTAAATTACATTACTGTGGTTGACTACAAGAAGCTTGAATATGATTTGTATCGTATTTATCGTTCATTTATAGGGTCACATAAAAAATTTCGGATACAGTTCTGGTCTATTAGGGATGATTGCTGAAGAGCATTTTCGATTATGGTGTGCGTTTTAACGTTAAGTAAATTTGTGCTTAATAAGTAGTGCTTAAATATTGTATAGACCATGTACAGGGATACACAAATGAATTCGTAAGTATAAATGAAAATGAGCGCAAATTGCTTCAGTGTTTTTTTTTTTTTTTTTTTTTGAGTTATGTATTTCCCAGCCCAATTACATTTAGTATACTAACAAATGTTTGCAGAATTTAAATAGAACCATATACAGGACTCCGCAGAAACTGGATATATGGTGCACACTATGCATACTAATCCCCGGAAATGTGATATGAGCAATTTTAAGAGGGTTTTTTGTCTGCATTAAATTTAAATGTTATAGACGACGCGTAAAAATCTTCACGTAATATACAGGGCTGTAGAAAAGAATTCATGTACGTTTCCGTCTATTGGTAGAATTTACTAAAGGACATTAACACAATTAATTGATAATAACAAATGTAAATTAAATTACACTACGAAGGGGTTCAGGGGGGCTCTGCCCCCCTGAAGAAATCTACTTTATTATCTAAAAATTACCAGAATAAGTAGCTCATGAGATTTTCAGAATACCATTACATAACAAGGGGTTTAATTTAACGCTTCTAATGTCAGAAACCTTCGAAATATTTTTTCGTTTTATAAATGTTTATGTAATTTCAAAACTTTAAATTTCGTTTTTTGTAGAAAGATTAATATTACTCAAAGGGTGCTAAACACAATGAATTGTAGAGCTGACGTTGAGGCTCCTGATCTGCAGATTTACTAGTTATGGACATTCTGAAGCGGTTATTAAATTTTCGTCTATTATAAAATTATTTTATAAGTTTATGATATACGTAATTATTGGCACTAAAAGTAAAATATGATATTTAAACATTGAAATAAAAAGTTTTTCGTGTCTAATAGGAAGTTTATAAATTAAACTACTTTAGTATATATATATTTTTTTTAAGTTCATATTTATTTACATAATATAGGAATGAATATTTTTTTAAACAGATTAACAGTGTTTAACTTCGGTTTGCCTGTCCGTTTTTCTGTATGGCTGTCTGTCCGCGCTCTAACTCTCGTAACTAAACTCGGATTTCCCTGAAACATTTAGATATTGACGTTTACTATAACACGTTCCTTATTTCTAATGAAGTTTGTAGCATGTTTAGTTCATTTACAGGGACAGTCAAAAGTATTCCGTTACATTACGGCCTATGGAAAAAAATCGTTTCAAAGGATTTTTAATGATTTTACACGCTTTCAAACAGAATAAAATTGATATGCATTTATGAAGCGCATTTAAATATGCATTCTGCTGAATATGCGATGCATAGAATAGTTATTTTTCATTTACAGGGCTAAAAAGGGAATTCCAATACATAATGATATAGGTGTGGAGGGAATTGTTTATGGCGTACTTTAATTATGTTAATCTATTTCATATATATTGAAACTTATATACGTCGCTGAAGTTTACATACTATAAATTATTTCATGTATAATACGAAGTGCATATAGCATTTACAGGGACATACAAAATATTTCAATACTATATTGTATCCGAAGTACTGTTCATTAGCGATGATTGCTGGGAATGCATTTTTAATTATGATATGCGCTTTTATGATTCACTATATTTATGCACAGTATATGGTGTATATAAATGCTACAATTCGTATACAGGGCTACACAAAAGTACTCGTAAGGGTTACTGCATATGGGCGCAAATTGTTTAAAGGTGGCTTTTAAATGAGTTGTTCTTTTTTACGCTGAAATGCATTTAATTTGCTAAGAAATGTTTGTAGAATATAGATAAAATGATATACAGGGTCACGTAAAGAATTGGATACATGGCCGTCTGTAAATCATAATTTCTGGAAATGTGATTTCAGCAGTTTTAAAAGTGTCTTAGTTTGAATTAAATTTTAACTAAATAGTGGCGTGTAATAAAGGTTCTAGGTAAACTACAGGATTGTACAAAAGTATTTAAGTATCTTTCCATTTATTAGTATAAATTGCTGAAAGAGAATTTCAACCTGTTATGTTTCAATTGCTAAACTAAATTTCCCCATTATATAGTATATATATCAACCTACAGATCAAATACAGGACTGTTCAAAAGAATTAGAAAACATATTTGGCTATGGACGGTAACTGCTGAAATCAGTTTTTCAAATGTTTTATGCGTTTTCTAAAATGTTTACTTAGTTATCTTATTTACGTTATTTCCCTAAATTACGATGTCTTGTTAAAGTATTCAGGAAGCGTTGGAAAGTGTTTTATAATCTATGCTTAACGCATGATTTTTCTTACTTGTTTTTTTTCTTTTTCGCAGATCAGTCTTTTCCTATAAAACATACAAAATCTATTTAGGTCATATTCACAAAATACAATATACACGGGAATAAAAAATTTAAATAAATATGGCTTATAATGTCGTATTTAATAAAGCAATGACTAATCATAACACATTAAAATCTTACACATTCTTAATATCGAGCTTGTACTCAAGATCAAGCTTGGAATCTCTCTATTCTAAAAAAAAGTAACTCCCGCTGTCACCGCCGCCGCCGCCGCCGCCGCCGGTTTTGATTTTTTTGTGACCGGAGGCCTTTCTTCGTTAATATTAACAAAAATAATGCATACAAAAACATGAAAATCGGTGGTTTTATACAGAAATGTTTGATAAACACGCTGATGCAGACAGTTTTCAAATCGAAGAATTATTTTAAGAGTTATTTAATGCTAAAGTTGGACAAAATCGTTCCACTAAAAAAGTTTTATAGCAGCAAAAACTATACAGGGCAGTGTAATCATTTTTAGATCATTTTATGCGTTAGAATTTGCTGGAGTGCAGATTGCATTAATTTTTTTATTTTGACTCATTTTTTCAGGTTTTATTTCTATTTTAAATTCAAATTTTCAGCATTTCTAGAGATATTTTTTACAGATTTCAGAAAATTGTACTAATTTAAAATGTTGCCATCTGTATAAAAAGCGCAAGCAATAATGTTTGCTTCAAATTAAAAATTTATTTACACGTGACTATTATAAACAGTAAAAAAACTTTCAAATTAGTATTAAATAATTACGTATAAAAAGCAGGAACTTATTAAAAATTACGTCATAAAAAGTATACACGTGAATTTTATAGGAGAAAGGATATTGTAAAATAATAAATTCATTAACATGCGTTAGAAGTCTTAGGAGAAATTACGTCATATTTACGTCACATTATAGTTATTACATAAAATGAACACAAAATAATATTGCAAAAAAGTTTAAATTTAGAAATTGCGCTAGACATTTATTTGATATTTTGAAAATTAATTTAAAATGTCTCATTTAAAAGAACTTTCTTTTCGCTTTGTTAAAAAATACCAGGAGACAAAGACTCTCTTTACTTAATTCCTTTTATATTAGCTTATTTTGAAATGTTGTTACAGGTGTATACGTCATCAAGTTATTTTTATTTCGACGTTTTATTTGTGTTTTTATTAATGTTGTACGAATTTATTTGTTCTTTCGTTATTTAAAATAAAAATTATATCAATTTGTATAATTTGGCGAGTGGTTTGGCGATTTATAAATTTGGCGAAATTGGTCGACAGGATAATCAAGTAGTACCGCAGCGGATTTGGCGTTAAAATTCCCCAATCAAAGAGAAACGAATAGAAATTCGTTTATAGGGAGATCGCCACTGTTTTTAAATTATAATTCAATCTTTCGAAATATCTTTAAAACAGATCAAATTAGCGTGCATTTAGAGTCTGCGGTGTCTGGACGGGGGTTGGCGAGCGTAGCTCGTAGGGGGCCGAGCCCCCTAGTTTAATAAAAAAAAAGATGTCAGTTGATAAGCATTGTTTTTTAAGTGGAAAAATTTAAAATATTTTAGAAGAACAGGACTCCAAAATAGCGATATTTTGCTAAAAAGTATGGTAAAAATATAAGATTTTACATTTCAAACAAAACTTTATTTCAAAATTGTGCATTTTAAAATACATCACAGTGCTTATGACAAGAACCATCACAGTATTGAAACTTGGAAAATTTTCCAGAGAGAAACATTCGGCTTACATACAATATTTCAAATGAAAATCAAATTTTAAATTAATTGCTTAAAAGGTGCAAAGGCTAACATAGTGAAAAAGATTCCATGCCGGGACTCGAACCCGGGCCATCAGTATAGTGCACTGACATTCTCCCGACTAAACCACATGGAACGATACCCAGCCTCGAAAGTTTCTCACTATTACATGTTGGCAAGGCTACAAAAGCAGCACGAGAAGGGATATTTATCGTGAGCCACCGACATGTGGCAAACACGAAACTTAATTAAATCCAGATTCGATTGAAACTACATTAGTACTTGGAAATTTTTCCAAAGAGAAACCTTCGCCTTGAATGCAATATTTAAAATGAAAATCAAATTTCAAATTAAAACTGCCTTTTAAGCATGTAATTTGAAATTACATTTTCATTTGAAATATTGTATGCTAGGCGAATGGTTCTCTCAGGAAAAATTTCCAAATATTAATATAGTTTCAATCGATGCTGGATTTAATTAAGTTTCGTGTTTGCCCCATGTCGGTGGCTCACGATAAATATCCCATTTTGTGCTGCTTTTGTAGCCTTGCCAACATATAATAATGAGAAATTTTCCAGGCTGGGTATCGTTCCATGTGGTTTAGTCGGGAGAATGTCAGTGCGCTATACTGATGGCCCGGGTTCGAGTCCCAGCATGGAATCTTTTTCACTATGTTGGCCTTTGCGTCTTTTAAGCAATTAATTTGAAATTTGATTTTCATTTGAAATTATCACAGTGTTTATGACAAATTCGTCACAAATGACACATATTTCACAAATTGGTCACAATGTGACTTCAAAACATTGTCACATTCGTCACAGGTTCGTCACAAAGTTAATGCCAAATTAGTCACAAATGACACACTTTTCACAAATTAGTCACACCGTGACTTCACAGAGTGGTCACAATGTGACGTCACAAACGACCTCTAAAACGGCCATAACGACCTCGCATTCTAGTCACTATGACGTCACATCGACGTCACGTGACGTCACATCGACGGTCACAAAATCACAGCGTGACTTCACAACGACGTCGCCGTGACGTCACCATGCCTTACGGGAACTTCTATAGATCAAACATCATATATAGGGCTGCACAAAAGTTCTCAGATAGGTTTCCGTTTCTTCATGGATATTGTTTAATGGGAAATTTCAGCCGTGCTATTCATTTAACAGAACTAACTTTTAGCATATTATGCTGTATACATACAAACCTATAGATCATATACAGGGCTGCACACGTGCAAAAAACAAAATCCTATGTTTTAAGACTGTTGATGGTAATAGCAGAAACTGTGTTATCAAATGAGTTTTGCGTTTTCCAAATTGTTTATTTAGTCATCATATTTTACATTAATAAGCTCTGAAGTTTTGTCACAGTATTCGGATTGTGCGTGAAAATGCTATGCTGGAGGCATTTTTTTCGTTTTTGTTTTAAATATATACTGAATTTTTAAAGAAATTTAATTCTAATGTTATGTACTAGGAAATGCAAAATTATTAATATTCTTAAATTAAATTACAAATAAAGATTTTAAATATGCATTTTAACTATCTTATCATGTATTTCGAGCTTGTGAGATTTAAAAATTAACCCTTTATCTACTGGCGGTACTTATAAGTACCATTAAAATAACTTGTTACAAAACTCATTTAATGCATCGATTAGTAGTAATACAGTTTAGAATGAGTTATAGAATCATTTCTTTATCTTGTTCCAAAAGCATTACTGTTACACAAAACAAAAATATTTTTAATATGGTTGATTTCTTTTGCATCTTTTCAGCTTTCTTGGAGTTGGGGGGGGGGGGGATTTTTCAATTCGGAATTAATATTTTTATATTTCTTTTGTAAGTACATTATATTTGTACATTTCCTAATTTTACGAAATACCAAGAAAAATATTTAACTTAAACGATTTGAGTGTGTAATAAATTCTGCACAAAATCCCTATAAATGTAAATTTAATTAATTCTTCTAAATCCTCCAATCCTTTTAAAATCCTTCTAAAATTTATTAAATGATTATGTAAATCTTCTAATGTAGTTTCAAAAATTCATGAAAAATGCTTTAGAAGACAAAATTTTCATGAATTTATAATTCAGTGCTCAAAGGGTTAAACATCAAGAAAGCATTTAAAAATATATTTGGTCTTTAAATATTAAAATACATGGTTTCTAAATATTATAGTTAAAAAAATTAATGTAATACAAAACAAAGTTTTCAATTTAAAGATAAATTTTAATCACAATGTGTTTCTTAAAAAAATATCTTAAGAAAATCCGGCAATAAAGACTAACAGTCTTGAAATGTTACTTTCTGTTATAGTTTAAAACGTTCTCAATTTACTATCTCATAGCCTTTTCTTAATGCATGTTTTGACGTTAAACAGCTTCAGATATGACATCTAATAAATATTTTATAAGTCATTTCTTTGAAGTTATTATTACTATCGCTATTTATCACATGCTTCATACTTTTGAAATTTATGTCAAATACAATTTAAAAATTCATATACTTCCTCTTGATTTTGTATTGTCTTTTATGACATTCAACAGCTTTCAGTCTTTTTTTTAGCATTTATGAAGAAATTGATTCTGTCTGAAATAATAAATAAAGAAAATTTCATGAATTTTAAAATATGCATTTTTTTTTTTTTTTTTTTGAAAGTATATTAGCAGTCCGTTATATCCAATCTTGTTATTTTCTTTTTCGTACACTGAAAAAAAAATCTGCCACAGGCATCTAGAAAATAAATTGTTGCTGCAGAAAAAATAGTTCCATGTCATCCTTATAAATTCTAGTTCTCTTTACAAGACAGTTATCTCTATTAAAATTTAAGGGCGTTTTCCTGTATTATCGCACTCAAACTTATTTAAAAATCTCTGCAAATAAATGCGAACACAAGAAGTGAGTTTAAGTAACTATAATTCTAGTTTATGAATTAATTCTAGGAATCAAGTGATTATCTCAATTGAAACAATTCATAATACAGGGTGTCCGGTCTCAACGGTGTCCAATGGCTAATTCCTAAACCGTTAGTCATTGACGTATAGTTCCAATTACAAAACTGTTTTAAATCAGGTAAAGAAATATTTTAAAAGCGATTTGGGTCAATAAAAACATTTCTTAAAAAATTATGAAAATTAAATTTTTATACGGTCCACCGGTCTTATAAGTTATATTTAGTGAAATTTTCCTATTACACTGACAAGTAAAACAAAAAAAAGACCCATTCAAATAACCCTAAAATTGAGCGAGTTATGAAACTTTAAAAATGCATGACTTATGCCACTTTTCTGCTCTGAAAACAAATGAGTTCGGCTTGGCTTTGAGGGGTCACATACCAAGTGCTTAAAGTATTCGAAAACCTTATATCATGTGTATCTGCGTTTTAAAATATCGTACAAGTATTACGATTCAGTTAACATTTATTAGGTTTCAGATTGGCTATAATAACATATGCTTTATTTTGTCAGGATTTGAGACTGTTTCTTTTATAATTTCTTTTAACAAAAATTATTTTTTTTATAACTTTTTATGTTACTTCAACGATCGTATGTATGTTTCCAGTTCAAAATTTGTACTCGAACTTTAACTCACTTTTAAATATCCGATCGAGATTACATTTCACATACTGGCGCAAATCCAATAACAATCTAATATAATGATTTTCGGTGGTTACCATTTATACTTATTATACAGGATAACCCAAAAAATTTCCGATAGATTACCGCCAAGAAGTTTAAGAAAAAGTCTTAGATTAGTTAATACAAGACTGCGATTGTTGTTGTTGTTTTTTTTTTTTTTTTTTTACTTTTATGTAATTTTTAGCACTGAATCCGAAAATTACTTTAATTTTTAACCTTCATGTCAGGATATTTCGCAAATCATAAATTGTCAAATTTAAAGAATAACAAAAATCGGATACTATAAAGTAGAGGAGATGGTTGTGTTTTTTAACTTTTGATAATTGATTTTTACGTACTTTTTAGCACTGAATCTGAAAATGACCTTCATTTTTAACCATCACGTTAGATTTTTTTTGCAAATCGTAAATGTGTAAGTTAAAATATAGCGAAAATCTCATACTATAAAACATATGTAAAACTTTTTTTGTTTTATTTTATTTTATTTTATTTTATTCAATAATTTATTCGATACTTTTGCTTAACCTGGGATTCTTACAGCTAAATAGCTGAGTGGTCCGATGAGATGAGGGAGGAGATTCAATTTTAACTTTGAACTTTTTAACTTTGAAATTTGCCAAAAATCCTGATGTGATGGTTAAAAATGAAGGTTAATTTCAGATTCAGCGGTACAGAATACATAAGAATCAATTATCAAAAGCTAAAAAACATGACATAACTCAACTTTTGCTGGCTAGTGTAATCTAATAATATTTTAAAATACGTATAATTTTGAAATTGAGGCTGTTAATTTAGCATCATTTTATTTAACAAAAATTCTGTTTTTTCTTTCTTCTTAAATGTTTATTACAAATTGTATATTTTGCATTAATATGTGATTAAAAATTTCAAATTTATATTGCAATGTTAATTTTACTCTTAACCATTTTTTAATATATCTGACGAAATTATATTTCGTCTAAATTTGTGAATGACCCCCAATTTGCAGCAAAAAATATGCTCCAACTTTAAACAGCGATTACTCGGTCTTATTTAATCGTAGAATAACGGAACTTTTTGTGTATTACTTGTCAGTGTAAAAGGAAAATTTTACTAAATATAACTTATAGGACCGGGGGACCGTATAAAAATTAATATTTCATAATTTTTTAAGGAATGTTTTTACTGACCCAAATTGCTTTTAAAATGTTTATTTACCTTATTTAAAAATTTTTGTAATTGGAACTATACGTCTATGACTAACGGTTTAGGAATTAGCCATTGGGCACCGTTAAGACCGGACACCCTGTATGATATATCGTTTCATCACTTAGAAAGACATAGAATAGAATTTCTCGATTATTTCGTTTATTCAGTTTATTAGTTTACCTTATTCGCATAAGATTGTGAGGGAAAAGTTTCAGCTACGAAATATCTCTATATTTTTATTATAAGGGCATTATATTTGTAATTCTATAAAACACTAAAAAAATATTTTAAATAAAAGATTTGAGTGGAGTTATAAATATTGCACAAAATCTCTACAAATTCAAATTTAATTAACTAATTTTAATTGGCAAAATTCTGCTAAAATTTATTAATGATTGTGTAAATGTTCTAATGTAGTTTCAAAAATTCACGAAAAATGCTTTAGAAGATGAAATTTTCACGAAGTCATAACTTGGGATATAAAGAGTTAACTGCACTTTTTAAATTTTGCAGTTTAAAATTTGTACTTTGCACTTTTTAAAATTTAAAAACTTTTTTACCATTTGCTCTTATCAGAAACATTTTAAACGTATCTTCGCTTAAAATATTGCGCAGTAAATAATTTTAATATGAGTAATAGAAAAATCGAATTTCTTGGTAATGGTATTGGTACCTGAACCTTTTAAACATTTCAAATCCGATATGTAAGATAATTCTCAATATGAGAATCTCATACATTCTTTAAATATGTCATGGCGAGAGTTGAATTCCGCATAAACTATTTGAAATATTTCTGACAAAATTAATTTTCATGCTGTAATTTTATTAGGATAGATCACTAACATTATATCTCATATTAAAATCGAAAACTTTCAGCCGGCACCTCTAATAGTTTCAATGTAAATTTCATTTCAAATTTTGATTTTAATGCAAGGAAGGTATTTAATATTCAATTACTAGTGTAAGTATAGTTTTCACAGAATATAAAATCTGAAACAGCGCGTTTTTTTTTTGTATGTGTGAAGTAAAAGGACATCTGGGTGTTAACGTTTTTTTAATTTTTATGGATGTGAATCGAAGCAATAGCTTTATTACTTGGATGTACAGCAGAAGTATAAATTTCAATATCAGGGCGTGTCTAAAACTTTGAAATACCTGCACTAAATTACGTTTCAGAAATCTTTCATAGTTTTACCATGAAAAGGACGCCAATTTAGAATTTCTAAAAACAGATGTTATCTGTTTAAAATATGAAACAAAAACAAAAAATTTACATGAATTTATCTGACTTTGTACAAATATTATTATTCTTTATAATTTCTAAAAGCTAAGGCTTTTAATCTATGATGTAAGCAATAATAAAACAATTGGAGAAAAAACATGTTCCTCCATTTAATTGTGTAATAAATAACTACATTTTCAGGAACACTTAATGGATTTCTTCCTTAGGTGCAGCGGATTAAACCCAATTGCGCAAAAGAATTTTGTACTCTTTCATATAAATAGGAAAACGTAAGACAAGTAATATCTAATTTTCAAGTAACTGATAAAGAAAACATTACCGTCTTTGTTTATAATGAGTTTTTTTCTGTGAATCCATGAAGGATTATTGTACCTATAACACACAAGGAAATTTCTTTTTTTAGGGTTTATCCACTAATTTTTAATGCAAATTTTGTGAAAGTTTTTTTTAGCCCTCTCTTTCCCCCTTTTTTTACAGCTTGTCACAATCGAGCATCCCATTCTTCCCTGATATGGCGTCACATTTTTTTCAACTGCTAATTTTGAAGCTAATGTTAATTAAAAAAACATCGCAGTGATTATTATTACATTTTTAAAATCTTTTCCGAAGAAATTAAAATTGTTGCAGTTCAAAGGTGCCTAGCCATTACCTGGGTAAAAACAAACTTTTTTTACGAACTTTGGTATGCTGTTTTCAAACAATGCCTACCTAGTTATTTTCCTATTTTACATATGATGTAACAATGTATTAATCCACTTCCACAACCTGTCACACTGAGTCACACTTTGTGGACCATTCCCCTTCTGTTTCGAAGTGTGACGTTTTGTCTTATTAATAATATTTATATACTTAATATTTATTTTCTTCCTCTGTGTGCCCTTTTAGAATATATCATCATTTAATATAACAGGAAAAAGGAAATCTCTTACCTTTATTCTCGATAACGCAGCTACCCCCGGACCCCGTCTCTCGTAAAGCCGCCAAATATCTTAATTCACACAGTCGCAGGTCACATTTCACAAACCAAGCTATAGTGTTAAAAAAAAAAATAGATGCTGGATTATTGTGGATATGTATTCTGCGTAAAATTTATGGTTGAACTTATTACTCCTATTAAAATAAATAATCATTGTTTAACGTCTGATATACGAGTTAAAAATAAAAAATATATTACAATTCATCAGACATACAAGTAAAATTACATAAATACATTTAATACAATTAAAAAGCAAACGTTTCAAGCTAAATTTTAGCCCCTCATCAGTGCAACAAAACATTCAAATGACAGAAAACTATATATCATGTTTACAGTTAAAAATTATTAGCAGTTAAAATTAAATAAAGTATAATTTTTTTTTTAAAACAATGCTGAGTAACAATCTTTCTGAAAAAATCTCTAGCCTTTTGAAGTCTCATAACATCAGTACATCATTCAAGCCTCAGATTGTTTTGAAAAACTTACTTTGTAAATCTAAACCTAAAATTCCCCCCTTACTAAGAACCGGTTCAATTTACAGTATACCATGTAAAGGTTGCGACTCAGTATATATTGGCGAAACTGGTCGCACTTGCGCCATTCGGCTTGCCGAGCATAAACGTACTTACAAATCTGGAAACCTACAGTCTAAAATTGTACAGCATTCTTTGGATACCGACCATATCCCAGATTTCACGAATATGAAAGTTATCAGATCCGGTTGCAATAATATTAAAAGTAGAGTTTTTCTGGAAGGTGTGTTCACTCGTAAGCAAACGTCGCCGATAAAGGAATCATGTGCACTTCCTCCTGAATACTCAGCATTGTTTAAAAAAAAAATTATACTTTATTTAATTTTAACTGCTAATAATTTTTAACTGTAAACATGATATATAGTTTTCTGTCATTTGAATGTTTTGTTGCACTGATGAGGGGCTAAAATTTAGCTTAAAACGTTTGCTTTTTAATTGTATTAAATGTATTTATGTAATTTTACTTGTATATCTGATGAATTGTAATATATTTTTTATTTTTATTACTCCTATGTTTGACTATCTTTTAATAAAACTCTTGAGTAACATATATTTTGGCACCGAGAGATTACCTTCTCGGCGAATCTTTGAAACAACAACTACATACTACAGAAACGAAAAGGACTCTGATACAATATATAAAAATCCCTACCGGCTCGGGCCTACAGGCGGAGGTAGATTTCGAAGTTAAGTACTAAATTCTCCAACAAAATTTAAATCAAGATTAGAGATAAACCCAGTTTCTTCACAAAGAGTGAGCTGTAGGGAGCTAAACTTTTTGTGAAAATTATAATATACACGAATACACACACACATGTATATGGAATAGGTTTAAAAAAATGGCTACAAAAAATTCAGAGAACCTTAAAGTGTTAAAATATGTTAATATTTCCATAGTCGGGTTTTTATCATGTTTTAATACGTTTCTTCAAACTCACATGGCGTTACATATTCACCTGCTGAGATCCATTATATTTCCAATATGACGCAATATATATATATTTTTAATTCGTCAAAGTATTTTTTCAATTCCTACTATTAGCTCACACTCTCCCTATATTTATTTATATATTTATCTTGTTCAAATTTTCAATCGTTAATAAAATACTCATTATTCATCCTATCAAGTTGAAATAAATTTTTTTAAACTTGTGCTGGATGACAATTGATGTTAATACAGTTTTTTCAAATATTAATTAATTAATTAAATTTTAATTAATTAATTTTTGTTTTGCATGGGAAACAAAATGGCGGCCATTGGTTATTGAAGTTCAATGAAAGTATTTTCAATAAGGGGTTACCTTAGGGGGACCCTGTTCTGTCGCCAAATACCGCAACGTTTGTCGCCAACTTGGCGATATATCGCCAAATTTGGCGACCAAAATGAGTCGCCAAAAGTGACGCCAACTTGGCGATATCTGTAATATTTCGCCAAATTCCCATAGAGTTCCATTGTAAACCTACTTGCTTATAGAAAATCAACAAATTGAGATATTTTAATGCAACAAAAACTAATATTAGCTTGATTATATTAAATTTTTCTTTGATAGCCTAAGTAGGAATTGACTTTAAAAACAAAATTTTTATATTACTTGTTTATTTTGAGTTTTCATGCTGAAATTTTGCTGTAGAAAACTTATGACGTAATATTCAATTTGTTTTCAATTTGTCAAACTATCTAATTTTACACGTGAAAATTTTACATTAGAAAAGTAATTGTTGTGGTGAGAATTTTATTTTATTTTTTTTTTTTTTGTTGGCAACTGCTATAACGAAAAACTTTTATTTTTTTCCTGCCATTGTTGTGTAAGAGCTGGTTATATCAGAATCATGTTAAGACAGTATTCAAAATTTTGAACTCTCCCCATTTCCACCCTCTTGGGACGATTTCGCTCATTTTCAATCCCCGCCAAGATATTAGCCATATCAAAGTTGTTGGCGAGTTTGAGGACAATCCGTGCATAATTGTGTCTTTTATCGTGCGGACAAAATTTAGTACATACATACATACACACATATATATATATATATATATATATATAAACTTTTTAGGTGGGGGTGGTTTTGGGTTCCTGGGGTCCTATAATGAAAAGTTATGAAGGAATTTTTCAAAAGTCGCACCATGGTAACGACTGCAATAGGTAGTATTTCTTACGAAATCTACCTAAAAGGAATAGTCAAAGGTTCAGAGTGACGTCAAAGCCATTTGCAACCCGTGTACAGTAGAGGTAAAGAAAAAGAGGCGAGGCAAAACCACAACTATGCAGGCCTTCTCGAAGCTAGACAAGTTTTAAAGTTCAATAGTAAAAAAGGATTTCTGATTTTTCGCTTTCAGTGGTTATTCTGTCCAACATTTTGTTGGATGACCCCCTCCCGCTTAGGTGTAAGCATTCAACTATTTTTTTCTTTAGTACCCTCAAGCAAAGTTGACAAAAGTTTATCTATTAGGTTTGTCTGTCTGACTGTCCACTTGGCCATGCTCTAACTCGTGCAAATATATTCGGAATGACATGAATTTTTTTTATGTTAATGAAGTTCACTATATAATGTTTGCTATTGAAAATGAAGTGTGCAGCATTTTTAGTTCGTTTAGAGGTTCACATAGAAGAATTCTGTTATATCACGGTCAGTGGAAAAAATAATTTGCGATGCATTTTATTTCAATTTACTATTTAAATTACTCATTCCACTGTATGAAAATTTAAATTTCATAATAATATTCTATTAGCATCAGAAAGTGTATCAAAATCCTTTCTTGATGCATTATTTTTGTTATATGTTTTTTAAATTTTTCTGTATCTCATCAATTCACATCTTTTAATAGTTATTATTCCTAAAAAAACGCTAGCTAAATAAAAGCAGATGCCTATATTATGTGAGCACAAAAAATGCTTTATAAGACAAAACAATTTGTTTTGATAGTAAATAAAATCGTTATGATTGTTCCGGAGAAGACGGCATTTCTGTTATGAAGTTATCTATATTTGTTTCAGCTAATATTACATTTTATGCACGAGTAATAGGAAATAACTTGCAGGAAGGTAACTTCATAAAAACGTATAATAAATAGAATATTTTGAAGAATATTGTTAAGACTATGAAAGAACATATCGAATGCTCTGTTTTTAAGTAATATTTTGTTCTGAAGGTCCTTTAGGTATTTGATATTAAAAATGCCATATTCTGTTTTTATATATCATCTTTTTTTTTAAATAACCGCCCCAAAAAACAATAGTATACAACAGATTTTATCGAAGTTTTCATCATTTAGGTATATAACAACTCTTATAGAGCATTTAGTAACGGCCTCGTTAGAGTATGTAACTTAAACTAGGGTCATAATACATTTATTAAAATACAACTACGTTAATATGTGTAATGTGTTTATAAAATAATGCATTTCAACTCTGAACTATAAATTTTGCCTTGTGTTAAAACGCGAAAATTTTTTTCGGTAAAATTTACAATTCTTAACCCTGGAAGCACAAGACTCCTATCGAGGAACAATAATCAAGAGATGGGGTCATCCATGACCCCAAATGTTTTCATGTTTTTTTGTCTCTTACGTGTTTCGGGAAGACCAACGTCCTAGCGGCCAATTTTGTTATGGAATATTAGCTGGAAACAAATGCTGAATTATTTATATTGTTTCATGTGCATGCTACAGAGGTAGACTTAAAAAAAAATGTTGCATGAAAATTATTTTAAAAACCATAAAAAATGAGTAAATTGAGATATAGTTCACAAAAAAAAATTGGATTTGAAAGAACTTTTTTTTTCTTATTCGAAGTTGTAAAAATTGAAATTGAGCGATGTTTGGACATTTAAAAAAGTAAAGTAAAGAGAAAAATATTGGCCAAGTGTTGCCACCTTTAAAATGACATCAATATTACTCATGGGCATGTTTTTGCTTTATAGTATAGATTATAGAAGATATAATATATAATGGTTCTATGTATGAATATTGCAGTCTTCCAGAACTTAAAGTTTTCACTCCATCCCTTCAATAGCAAGAGAGATTAATAGTTACAAATGGAAAATAAATTATTGGTAAAGGGCAAAAGTCATTTTTGCTTGGTGCACCGAATAACGCTTCTGGAACATGATAAAATAAAGTATCTGTAATTGATTCGAAATTGTATTACTGCCAATCGATGTGTTGAAAAAATTTTATTGCATGTTTATATTGTGGTACTTTGAAATACAGTTGAGGCATAAAGGGTTAAATATATAGATTTCTCGAAAGCAGCAGAGTCTAAAGTAAAGTATTCTAATGATCTTTTCTTTTATATATATATATAATTACATAATTGATATACATTCAAAATTTTTTGTTACGATTTAAGGTAGAACAGAATTTAAAGTATCGTACTTTGCTTATCTTCGGCGACTCAAAAAAGTATTTTTCAAATTTTCTGCAACTTTTATATGTTGATACAGATTTTGCTGAAATTATTATTCAAAACAGTATGTGCTTGAAGTTTTAAAAGTTGCTAGGCGGCCGAATGCATTTTAAATAAGAGTATACAATCGAAACATAGAATGAAAAGAAGAAACAAAATATGTAAGGAATAAAATATTTATTTCAAACTTTTGAGCAAACACCCATTTGTAAACATTAAGTCGCGTTTGCATCACGCCTTAGTTTATTTAATTTAAATTTTAAATTTCTAACTTGGATTCATAAAATATTCTCTACGACAGCTACAGTGTTTCTATCAAAATTTCTTGCCAAAGTTTGTTCTCAAATGTAAGTTTTTGGACTTCTATAAATTTTACATAAATATATTTCACTATATTTTGAAAGGTTTATACATTGCGTATTCTTTTTTTTTTTTTTTTTTTTACAATTTAAAGAAAGCGATAGTTTGATATCACTGTGGATCATGTCATCAACTACCGGGTCAATACCTAATTTTCTTTTAACAGGCAATGCTTTTTCATTTCTGTTTTTACACTAATAAGTAATAAACTAATTTTTCTGAAATAAAGCAGACCTTAGAAATATATTTCTTTGTCTTTCTTGATAATAACGTATGCATTATTGTAGTAATTGTATAATATTTCCTAGAATATATTTTCTAATTATATATTGTGATTTTTTTATTACTTAATATTTTTTGTGACTTAAACCATGTCTTCTTTAATGTAGAAAAGATATCTACTTTGGTTCGAGTTCCTATAAAGCAGTGCTTCCAGACCTTTTTTTGTTCTCTCCCTACCTAAGCACCTTTAACCCCTTAACGGTCGCTTAGTATTTGAAAAAATCATCAAAAAAGTACCTATATTTTATTACAGAAATTGAATAATTATAAGGTTTCTATATAAAATATGCAATTAATTTTTTTTTTCTTTAACGCGAAAAAAAAAGATGTTATAGAACAAATTCACATTTGTAGAAAAGCCATCATGCGAGAATTCTGTGTTTTAATGTTTGCTTTACAACATACAAATTAATGCGAATAAGACCTTTATGTTTCACATCTTAGATCTTTATTTATCATCAACAAACAAACTTTTACAGATAATATTTGAAATAGTATAATATACATTAAATTTTGACTATTAATAATTTTTTGAGTGTGATATATTTCGAAACATGCAATACGAAGTCCAACATCACAATCAGCGCCAAAAACCAAACCCATACGCTAATATTCAAAGACATCACACCGAAATGCCAGTTAAATTTTTCTGGTTTCAGAAGTTTTTCCAGCATTAAATCTCCAGCCCGGAAATATGACGGGCACGAGAAAACCTCAGTCCGTGATATTGACGGGAGCGAGAATTAAGGGGTAAAAATCCCGGTGTCCCCCCCTCCTCCCCTCTGTAACATATAATTCTTATTATATAAAAATTAACTATTATTCACACGGAGGAAATGTAATAGATCATTAAACTTTAAACTTTGACAAGTCATTTCACGTTCTTTAACTTATCAAATTTTTGTTGCAAATTAATTTTTAATTCCATGAATTTAATCATGTCATACCTCTTCGCGTTTACAACTGGAAAAGTGTTACTGTTCTTTGGCAACTTACTTCAGGCTCAAAAGTGTTATGTAGTCTGTATTTTTATCTTCATGAAATTTTCTGAAGGTACTTCCACATTTTGCATTATATTTGAGAGAATTGATTCATTTTATAATTAATTTAGTACTTGATTAAGATTTTTTTTAACACCGAGACTATATAAATAATATAATACAGAAGTACCATTTCCGAATTTGCAACTTTATCATTTTACAGTAGCCATTTTTCTGTCCCCTTATAACATACTTCTCTGATAACATCTTCTTTTTCCATTATCGTCATGAAGTGTGCTCATATATGCGGTCTGCACAACAACCGTAAAAAGTTTACTTTTTACCCATTTCCTTCTGCGATACTCATTTAGGGATTTATTAATGTAATAAAAGCAGTATTTTGTTTAGTCATTTTAAATGCATTTTAGGTTAAATGTATTAAATTTTATATATTCCTTTAAGTAATTTCATATGTAAAAGTTTCTTCCTGTGACATATTGCACTGTCATTAAAAATGCAAGTTTCTTTCAATAAATTGTTAAAAAAAAAAAAAAAAAAAAAAAAAAAAAAAAAAAAAAAAAAGCTCTCTAATACTAAAACAATATCGTAACCAGAAAAATTTAAACCTTTCTAATATCATAAAATGTGACTAAATATTAAAACAAAACCAAAATATTTTGGTTGTATATCATTTTGAACCCTACTGGAAACTTTTTGCAAATTTATTTTCATTCAGTGATGTCCTTTAATTTGAAATATTTTTATTTTTAATCTACGACATGTCTTTTATTTAAAAATTAATAAATAAAATAAAAGTAAAAAACTAACAAAAAATGCGTTAATACCAAATCTGAATTGCCCCCCCCCCCTATCCCCAGCCCTAAAAAGTCAAATTGCCCACCTGTGGGGCGTACACCCCATGCTTAGAATTACTGCTATAAAGGAAATAAAATAAAAATAAATGTACTTGTAAGTTTATAAGCACTATATAAGTACTTGTATAAACTTATTTTTATGAAACACAAAGACCACAGAATATATTGTTTCCTCTTTATTGTTAAAAACATCCTGCAGTTATTTAATCGTCATATGTTACATCTTAGAATGTTTACAGTGAATTTTCATTACTTGATATTATTTGTTACTTACACTTCATCTCTTCTTTGATGCAGAAAACAGTACTCTTTGGGCGAGGAAATTAAATGAAAACAAATGCACTTGTATTTAATAACTATTTTTTATGAAATACAAAGGCCGCAGAAATATATTGTTGCCTCTTTCTTGATAATAAAAATTCCTGCAATAATTTAATAGTAAAATGGTATTTCTTAGAATATATTTTTTTAATATGCAACGAATTTTCATTATTTGATGTTATCTGTGACTTACATCATCTGTTCTTTGGAGCAGAAAAAGTTACACTTTAGGGCCGTGTTCCTGTGAGGGAAATAAAATAAAAATAAATGTACTTGTATTGTAATAAACTAATTTTTATGGAATACAAAGACAATAGAAATATATTGTTGCATCTTTCTCATCTCTTCTGGATAAAAACATCGGGCAATAATTTAACACTTATATGGTATTTCTTAGAATATTTTTAAAAAAATCATGTAGCGAATTTTTATTGCCTAAGATTCTTTATCACTTTATTTACGTATTCTGTGATGCAGAAAAGATGATTCTTTGTTTTCGGACTCCTATAAAGAAAATACAATGAAAATAAATGTACTTGTAAGATACATATCTTCTAACTTAAAGTTTAACAGAAGTTGAAATAATAATGCAAGTATTTAATTTCCTTTTATTTTTAGTAAAAATATATTACTTTCTGAGAAAAAAGTAACATACGACTATTTTTCTGTGCCCATTTCTTCCCCTTTCTATGTAATCAATGCAAGAAAAAAAAAATGTTACTGAAAGAAAACATTATAGAAATTCTTTCTCAACAAAAGGAATACAATGTCGTAGGTTACCGGGAAAGAAACAATAATGCTTGTTTGATGGTTACGACGGAACCTTATCTGTATCCTTTAAGAAAAATCTCTTTCAATACCAATAATGCATTCGAACAATACCTTATGAATTCCTGTGTTAACTATTTCTGTGTGCTGATTTTTGAGGAAAATAGCAAAAGAGTTTAATTTGCATTTTCATGTAGTATCTTTTGTATTGTTGATTGAACATTTCACATATACAGGGTTCGTACGGGTCCTGGAATTTCCAGACCAGGAAATTCTTACATACCAGTATTTTATTATAGAAAATTTCTCCTTAAATAAGACAAAATTTCGCGTGTTTAACTTAGATTTATTTTTCTATAAAAAAAAAATATGGATATTTCTCTCGAAAATTCTCTGACCCGTACAAGCTGTGCATATAATAATTATAATAAATATTATAAATACTAGCAAACCCCTCGGCTTTGCTCGCGTAATAGTTAAAATATGCCAAGTGATATTGGCATGATTATTTTTCATTAGAAGAACAGTTTTTGGAATAATTCAAAAATTACAAATTAAGCCACAGTTTGACTAAACTTCATTATAAAAGTGCAATAGACAGAAATGAGATTTTAATTAATAAGAAGAACTAAAACTAATTCCAAATAAATGATAATTTAGAAAGTATTTTGAGACTTTTATGCTCATTTCATACGTTCATTTCAGTAGTCATTTGAGTTTTGAATTTTTTAGAAACCATTACATCTTAAAATTAACCATCATGTCAAATTCCAAGCTCTTTGTCTAACAGTCTACCACCTCTCTGGTGTTAGTGGCATCAACATAAAATGCCGAAACAGAGTTCAAATAGAATGACTCGAAAAGTATTGAAACAGAGACTGTCACCATTAATTTGCCAACATTTAACCTTGAAATCGGTTGGTATTTCCTAATATTCTATAATAAACGGAATTTAGATGTTTTTAAAGGCTGTTGTTCCTACCAACCAGGTGGTAGTGACACCGGCATAAAATATAACCCGAACCAGATCAGAGGCTATCACTCTTGAATCGCAACCAATAACTTCTGTAATCGGTTTATTATTTCCAGAGATTCCATAGAAATCGTAGTTTAGGACACTTTTAGAATGTTTTTCGCTCCTTCCCTTCGCTTCACACCTTTTTAATTTCGAATTTATTTTCGACTGTTCCTAGGGGACATTTATGTTTTATAAGTAACTACCGAGCTATATTTAAAGTTTCTAGGCTCTTCAGTACCGCAGAAATCGCAATTCAGAAAGTTCTTTGCTCCTGCAACCCTCTGGTGGATGGGCACCGACATAAAATATAGCTTACATTTGAGCAGGTTCTATCACCATCAATTTTCAACCATTATATTTGAAATCGGCCTCGTATTTCATACGATTGCATAAAAATCGTAATTTAGAACGCTTATAGAACGCTTTTCGTTCACTTCATCCTTTTAAATTTGAAATTTTCTTTCGACAATTCTTAGAAAGCATTTGCAGCTTTGAAGTAATTACTATTCCAAAGTTAAAATGTTAGACCCCCTCAGTAACGCAAAAAACGCAATTTAGAACATTTTTTGCTCTTGTAACCCCCAGATGGTAGTGATAACAACGTAAATTATAGGCTATATTGGAGCGAGGATTGTCACCATCAATTGTAAACCATTACTTTTGAATTCTGTTTATATTTCCTGAGATTGCGTAGAAATCGCTATTTAGAACATTTTCAGAACGCTTTTTGTTCATTTTCACCCCTTTTAAATTTCAAATGTTTAACGAACCCTTTTCAGAGAGCATTTACATCTCATAAGTAATTACCATGCCAAATTTCAAGTTGCTAGTCCCTTACGTATCACAAAAATCACAATTTAGAACGTTCTTTAAAATGCAATCCCAAGGTGGTAGTGACGCCAAAAGGAAATAGATCCTAAATTGGAGCAAGGGCTGTCATCATCAATTTCCAATCTATACTTTTGAAATCGTTTGGGTACTTTCTGAGATTGCGAAGAAACCGCAATTTAGAACGTTTTTCGCCCATTTTCACCCCTTTTACATTTCGAATTATTTAGGAAATGTTTTAGAGATCATTTATATCTTATAAGTAACTGCCATGCCTAGTTTCAAGTTGCTAGTCCCTGCAGTATTACAAAAAACGCAATTTAGATCTTTTTTCGCTCCTTCACCCCCTTTGGGGTAGTGGCACCGACATGAAATACAGCCTATGTTGGAGCGAGGGCTGTCACCATCCTTTTCACACCATTATTTTTTAAATCGGTTCGGTACTTCCTGAGATTGCGTAGAAATCGCAATTTAGAAAGTTTTTCAGAACACTTTTCGCTCATTTTCAGCCCTTTTAAATTTCGATTTTTTAGGAAAAGTTCTTAGAGGTCATTTGTATCTTATAAATAACTGCCATTCCTAATTTCAGGATTCTAGGCCCTTCAGTAACACAAACTTCGCAATTTAGAACGTATTTTTTTGCTTCTGCAACCCCTAGGTTTTAGTGACACCGACATGAAATAGGGCGTACGCTTGAACAAGGGCTGTCATCATCAATTTCCAACCATTACTTTTGAAATAGGTTGAGTACTTTCTGAGATTGCGCAGAAATCACCATTTAGAAAGTTTTTCAGAACTCTTTTCGAGCTTTCACCCCTTTTAAATTTCGAATTTTTTAAGACATGTTCTTAGAGAACATTTATATCTAATAAGTAACTATCATGCCAGATTCCATGTATCTGGGCCCTTCAGTAACACACAAATCGCAATTTTGAACAATTTTTGTTCCTGTCTAAAATGAAATGATTTTCCTATTCTTTATCGATTTTCTTTTTAGACGTTTTTTGCATAAATATATATTTTATATTTTTCCTACAAAATTCTTTTGGTGTGTGTTTTATGTTAAGTTGCTTTAAAGTTTACTACAAAACTATGCAAATTAAAATGATAGGATTGAACTGCGTGCTGTTATATTAAGAAACGAATGGAAAATATGATAAAAGCACAAATGAAAATATGCACGTTAAAAAGTGGGAGAACTATTTCGGAGCTTCTATAGCTCCATCATCAGTGCAATAATTAAAATAACAAAAATTAAATGTATAAAAACATAGAAGATTGCAAGCAATCAATTGGTGCTCAAGGATGAAAAATCCTTTGGGGGGGGGGGGACCTTAGGAGAGGTCAAGGATTTTCACATTTGATGGTAGGTATTGCAACGTTATTTCGAAATGAATTAACTGTACACTATAAAAAAAATCCAGAAACATTCCTGGGAAAAAATGGGCAGCTAATGTGCCTATTATTTCCAAGAAACATTTCTTGAAAATGACTGGAACTTTACTGTATAATTTTAAAACCTTCCCCAGAAAAGCCAGTAAGGTTCCTGTGAAATACCAGGAAAGTTTCTGTTGAGAACAAAAATATTACTCATAGTTCACAGGAAGCTTACTTATTTTCTATGGAACGTTTCAGAAATGTTCAGTAAAGTTTCTGTAATTTTCCAGAAACGTTTCGTATAATGGGCAACTCATCTGCCCATTATTTCCCAGGAGCATTCCTAGATTTCTTTTCAGAATGCAGGAACGTTTCATATATTAGATTTCACTAGATGGATATATATACTATATATATATATATATTTTTTTTTATTTATTTATGGATTTTATTTATTTATTTATGTATTTTATTTAGTTATTTATTTTTTTACATTCATCATATTCGATGCCAAGATATATTATAATCCATTTTCAAGTATTTAAAAATATTAATTTTCCTTTGTTTACTTTGGAAAATAGTTGAAGAAGTTTATTAATCAATTTAGTCAATTAGTTTGTTAATCAGTTTAGTCAAATTAAATTATTTGACATACATACAAACCATATCTGGTATTATTATTTATGTTATTTTTTCATAGATTCAGTGTAATTAAAAAAGGAATTCCTCACCCTTTCAACATTGTAGACAAGATAAATATAATGTTATTTTCAAATCGACATCCCCCCCCCCCCCACCTCTTTATGAAAATTTTCTATGCTTCATAAGGTAAATCATAACAAATTTTTATATTTCATTTATAATTCAAGCAAAATGTGCACAAGCACAAATTCGGGCACATTTTCATAAACAAACATTTGAAGCATATTAAAAATTTCTGATAACACTGTTTTTTTTTTTTTTTTTTTTTTTTTTTTTTTTTTTTTGTAAGGCGAAATTAAAATAATCATTTACGTATGATTTTACTATTCAAAATTATCTTGCTGTAAAATATTAAAATCACTTAAGAAATCATTTTATGATACAACTGCTAATAACGTGTTTGTTAAACAGGAGTAAATATTTTAAATAATTTTAAACATCATTTCAAATTATTGTTAAATTTCGCCGTTCATATATAAATATTTTCCATCTGATAATTAGAAAATTCTGAAAACATTGCATGTCTTTTTGCTTCCATATAACATATAAGCACATTTAATAATTAAAGTTGTCAAAATTTTATATATTAATTCATTCAAGTTTCCATTGGAGGGGGGAGGGGGGGAGTGTCATTTAGTATACTATTAGTTATGATCTTAATTCTGTATCCTTATCTAACTGCAAATTTGCTTTTTGCATATTTACATAATTTTCTTAAGGCTTTGTTTTGGTTATAAATTAATTATAAATGATTAGCAATAAATCACATAAAGTATTAGGGTAATTTTAAGTTTTGAACGATTTTTATACACATAGATTTTGAAAAAGAATAGCTGTTATTCAACTTCCTTTGACAGAATATTAATATAAAAAAATACCATTATTTTTTTGCACAAAAATATATATATATATATATATATATATAATATATGATTAGTTTTTTTTTATATAGGAAAAAAACTTGCATAAAAGCACAGAGTCACACAATACTGTACAGCATTTTATGGTACGAAAAAAAAAAAAAACCACACACACACACACAGACAGAAAACAATAACGTAAATATGGATTAATATTAATTTAAAATCTTAGACATATATGTATACTTTATAAATGGAACCTCATTAAAACATAGATAACATTAATATTTGTTAAAATCAAATTTGTTCTAAAAATAGTATAGCATATAGAAAACAATAGCGGAACAAAATGGAGTATTATATTTTATAAGTCACGTCACTTACCCTTTGGCGTAGAATACATTTTCTTGTAATTTATATTACTTTGTTTAGATGGAGGAAATATTTTTTATATCCAACAAAGATTTCTAGATAACTGATTAATATATATTTAATTCAAATTAACCAGCTACCATTGAAAACCCAATTAGACTTAAAGTCTTAGAATTACCACGTGGTTCATATACGCTGCGTTCCTTTTGCAAGTGTCACTGTATTCCACAGAGGATGATCTGAGCTTTCAGAAAGGGTATTGCATTTTCACCTGAAATTTCTCGACAATAGAGATTGAAATGTTTACCCGCTGTTCATTTATTCGCATCTCACAGTGATTTTTTGACATCAATAGAAGAAATTCGTTTTCGTCTCGTGCACGACACATAACAACACGATTTAATGGCGGGCGGCTGCGGTATGCTGTTGCCAACTTTAATTATGAAACGTTTCAGATAGCAAAACCAGAATTTCCCAGGAAACTGCTAAATTGTTCCGGAAACCTTTAAAAAGGAGAAACATTTTTCGAATTTACATGGAACGTTACAGTTTTTTCTTACAGTGTACTGACGGATGGTCGTTGATGAAAGACCGTGATAAATTGTTTCGAATCAGAAAAGCAAAAAATATAATGCTGCTTGGAACAAGTGCCTAAACAATTCCCGTCCCAATCTCATTTTTCACGCCCCACCGGAACATCTCCAAAATATTGACCTCCCCCCCCCCCCCCCTCTGGACTGGTTTTGTTGAGCTTAAACCATTTGGTGGCTCTCCTGTCCAGCCTGAACCTACACTTCCCCACCCTAAAATACATGATATTTATTATTTAAAACGTGAAGTTTTACTCACAAGAAGAAAACTTTAATAGGACTTTAACTACTTTTCAACGAACTTCCCATAGGCTTCTTTTAATTTTTAGTCACCTGTTTTTCATAATATTAATTTTCCATTTATTTAATCGCCGAAAACCGATGATTATATACGGCGAAAATTAATGCGCGAAAATAGTAGTGTTAATCCAAGAATTTTGTTCACTCTATAAGGTATGTATACGTGCCGGTTAATCGCAAACTGGTCAACAATGTCAAGCCGCTTTATTTAGCTTAGCAACTTTTTTTAGCTCAAGCAACATTTTTAGCTTATTAAACAGCGAAATTTTTTTAACATAGGCTATATGTTTTTAAGATAACTCTGTAAATTAAAAAGAAACAATGCATCTTCACCTTCATATTAAGTTGAGTTTTGTTGTTCTTAGGCAACTCATCTCAGTATGAAACGAAAGTGTTATCTGATCTGCACTTTTATTTTCACAAAAAATCTGGAAGGGATTCTCAGATTTGGCATTAAATTTCATAGCATCAATGCATTTTATAATAGATTCTAAAATCTTATTAAAAACAGATAAACTATTTTTGGACTCTAAGATTTCCACGTGAAACATTTCTACAAAAAACATTTGTGGATTGTCATCTTTATCAATTTTAAGGATCCATTTCTCTTCCCCATCATATTATACTTCTCTATTAGCAAGTTTTCCCCTTTCCCACTTTGGACAGTTGACCGTGATATACATATTTGCGTATGACGCCTGCACTGCAGCAATAAGAAATTTACTTCCAGCATATTTCCTTCACTGATATCCATTTGGGTATTTATTAATTTTATAAGTTCGGTAGTAGCTTTTTCATATACCATAAGCAAATTTGGGGCTAAATGTGTTCAAGGCAATCACTTTGAGATAACTCTTAAAGAAATTTCTTCGTATAACATATTGCGCACAAGCCCTGATTTCCGCAGTGGCAAATTTCCATAATTTTTTTTCAATAGAAAATTTTGCCTTATTCTCGCAGAAATTGTATCATAAATTTCTATTCGTTTTTACTGGTGGAAGTTTCCCCTTCGATAATCATGTTGTCATTATACAACTAATATAATTAGAAGGCTCATTCAATAAATAACCGAGAAAAAGATGTCTAAAAGTATAAGAGGTGATATGATTAAAAGTAGAACAATTTTCCAGGTATAAGTTGTATTTTGCACTAAATAAAACAATTTTCAAATTGAATATTTTTAAAAAAATCACGATACTTTCTTTTCTTAACAAAGAGAGATTTCATTTGTTTTTGAAAAAATTCAATTAAATGTCGGTTCAGATTATTCGGATTAGCGGCGTTCTACTGCAATTATTAACTAAACGTTCGATGGAAAATAGAATTCAAAATAAGTTCAAATAACAATTATTTTTCCATTTTTCATTAAAGCGCTCAAAAAATCCAAACCATCCATATCATCAATGAGTGTTTTTTTTCCATGGGTTATTTTTCACTTTAAAATTAAAGAACATTCATAATTTTGAAGGATAAGTGTGGCAAGTGTTCAAACTTAATCCAAAATCAATATAAACTGCCAAATACAGAAAAAATAATTGCACTAAAGTAATTCAAATGAAAAATAAAACGTCCATAAAGGGCAAAGCACTGCTATAACTGGATTTAAAACTCCTTTAGTTAATGAAACATTATAAAAACTCATTATTTGGTGATTTATGAAGAAAAGGTAAATTAATAGTCCTGGAATATTAACACTGATGATTTTTTATCTTTAAAAAAAGAAGTCTTAAAAAACATATTAAAGAATCATTAAACAATCATTAAACAATCTGATGTTTCAAAAAAGAATGCAATAGTTTTTTTTCTATCAGTTTAATTTATCGTTTTTAATTTAAATATTGGTAAAAAATGATTTAATATTATGTTGTATAATTTTTTGTTTCCGAAAAAATAACTGATTTTATTTTTCTTTCAAAAAACATAACTGAAACATTTTTTTGAGAAATCTACTATTTATTTTTAGGCAAATAGTCTAAGGACGCATGTTAATTTTTTACTAAAACCGACATTGATAATTTTTTTTTTTCAAGTGAGTAACAGAACTCTAATTTATATTATAATTTCAAGTGTTTTGAAAAAAAATTATTTGTTGTTTTTATTTCAGTCAATAAATCTTTTCCTTTTGAATATATCCTAGAAAAATAGAAAAATGAAACAAAAGAAACATTACAAAATGTTAGAACAAAAGTTTGCGTCTCATCGTCATAAGAAATACCAATTGCTTCACTGAATAGTTACACAAGCTTCGTACAGTCCTTAAATTTTAATACCGCTATTTCCTAATAGTAATTGTTACCTCATTTAATCTCAGAATTTCTCTCATTAAATAAGATCATATTGTTAGTTGGAAAAAGTGGTACTGAAATTCAAGAATCGTACGAACCCTGTATAAGTATCCAGCGAAACATCGAGTATGATATATTTTTTATATGCGATTAAAGAGACCAATCGGATTACAAATAATACTTTTCAGCCTCTTCTATCAAATATAATTTGGGTAACTATGTTTTATTTATAGCTTTATACACACATAAATGATAGCTTACATACGAGTTGTAATTTTACAACTGAGTGAAAAAGAGTCCATGCCAGGTTTCGAACCAGGAACCTTTAACGTAAGCTGCCAATGCTCTGCCAATTGAGCTATCTTGTACAAATCTGGCGAACCTTTCTCACTCAGAGAACCTTGTTGATTATGACATCTGGTCTGATATCTAAATCAGCTCAACAGAATAAATAGATTGGAACTCTAAGAAACATTGGATACATAATTACACTACATTAATTTTAACACAATTATTCAAATTGGTAAATAAGTCAGAGGAGTTGCATTCTTCCAAGTGACTGAAAGAAAAGTCCAGGATTCTAATCAGGCACCTTTGGCGTAAATTGTGTTAAAATCAATCTAGTGTAAATATGTATCCAATGTTTCTTGGAGTTGAGCTGATTCAGATATCAGACTAAATGTCATAATCAACAAGGTTTTTCGTGTGAGAAAGGTTCGCCAGATTTGTCCAGGATAGCTCAATTGTCAGAGCATTGACAGCTTACGCAAAGGCTTCTGGTTAGAATCTTGGCCTGGACTCTTTTTCACTTAAATGGAAAGTTACTACACGTATGATTTATTTACCAATTTGAATAATTGGGTCAAAATTCATATAGGGGAGAGTAGCCGACAAACTTATTTCCAGGTGTAACTAACTTCAATTTGGAATATCTTCAAAATATCACTACCCGTGGTCAGTTTATTCATCTACTAACTAAATAAATCTTTAAAACAATTTGTTTTTAAAAATCTTTAAGTTTTATTTTAATTTGAAAAATTTGTCAAAAGTGGTTCAAATTCAGCGACTGGTCACCTAAGTTGGACCCCCAGCGTCCTAAATTGGGCCAAACAATGTTAGGTAGTTTTAATGAGTAGGGAATATAACTAATTTTATTATAAGCAAAGTTTGCTATTAAGAAAACCATCAAAGAAATCAACTGAAATGAAATACAATGAAATCAATTGTCTGAAAGTAAGATTAATTCTTTAAATCAAAATGTATTCAAAATATAAATTAAAGTTATAATTAAGAATAGAAAATATGGAACTAATTGCCAGTTACTTGAATATCATGTAAGAAGTGATGCAAGGCTTACACATGAAGTTCTTTTTTTTCATTTTTTATTCCAGTGCACACAACATAGAACCACATTTGGCAATCTGAACGCTGAATCATTTCTGCTATTGTATTTTTCTTACAAATTGGGTAAAACCAATTATCACAGTCTTGATTTTTCTTTTTAGATTCTGAATCATTAGACATTTTTTTGCAACATAAGTTTTCTTTACTTTATGCCTGTAGGGCTTCCCTTCCATCATTTTCTTTCAATTGAATCACGCGTATTTTTTAAAACTTCTGTCCCAATTGCTTTTGGACTTTGAAAGTTTCTTTTTTGTCGGTTTTTTTTTTTTTCAAGCTTTGCTTTATATGGCGACGATGTTAACACAGCTGTTTTTTGGCTCCCTCTGTACTTTGATTTAACTGATTTTGGAAAGGGAGATGACGTTGCTAATGATTCTTTGGCTTTTTTTTGGGGGGGGGGGGGTGTATCTGCAGATTTGTTGTGGGTCAATTGTTTTGGGTTCACATTTCTTGTGGGTTCACAACTTGCTCTTTCCTTTTCGTTTCCTATATATCCCTTCCTTTAAAAACGTAGACGGCGGTTTCAACAGATATATAAAATAGACTTACAAACATAGACATACAAAAGATATACAAAAAAAAGTTTAAATATTCAAAAGCTTGCATGGAGATAGTAATCCATTATAAAATATTAAAAATAAAAACATAGTGTCCAAAATATACAGCCCTCAAAATTCATTACTTACTTTTACATTTTGATCGTATATCTGGTCAAATTTAAGCAACTCAAATTAGTTCAATTAAGGTAACTGTGAAACTTTTTGAAATAGATAATCTGAAGACTAAGAACTAAAGCAAAAACAAACAAATCCGCGTGAAAAATATACGCAATAAGCACACGAATTTAGATCTGTATATGATAACATAGTAACTTACCTTAGTTTCAAAGTATTCTCTTACATTTAGTAGCAATAAATTAGATCAAAACACATTGGAATCGCTACCTGATCGTAGCTCGCTTCGCTAGCTTGCCACTATTTGTATTAACTCTAGCCAGAATGAGTGTATCATAAATAATTATAATGTATTAAATTTACAAATATTTTTAATGTATAAAAAAGTAATGGAAAACTTTGGTGAAAATGTAAATAAAAATTTATTAAAAAACCTTGGAAACAGAATTAATTTAAAACCTTAGGGAAAACACAATAAAAAATATTTTTAGTTGGGCCGCTATGCGATCTGAGCAAGCAACATATGAAATTTACAAATATTTTTAATGTATAAAAAGTCATGCAAAACTTTGTTGAAAATGTAAATAACAATGCATTTAGGTGGTGCTACCAATGGGTATAAAACATTTTAATATTATGAAATTTACAAATTTTTGAAATGCAAAATAATTCATAAAAAAGTAATAGAAAATTTTGCTGAAAATATAAATAAAAATGCAATTATCAAAAGTTTGGCCTGTGACTTGTTGATCATCATTGAGAAAGCTAAGCGAACTGGAAATTGACGCCGTTTAAATTTAAATAGCATGTTAGTGTTAGATGGGATCCTTCTCCTTTCATTTTGCTATAGTATCGAAAATCCCGGCTTAAATTCATTTAAAACTATAATAAGAAGTTATAAAAGATGCTACGTATCACGCTCACGAACTGTAAACAAAATGATTTCGCCTGTGTCTAAATACAATCTTGGATCAAAAAGCTGATTCGTTGAATTCCTTACGTCACTGTAAAACGGACCAATAGCAATTGTCATTCATGCATCGCTCAATCGGTTTGTGTTAAAAGAGAGATTCTGTTTGGATTTTTATTTGCTGAGTTGGTTGGGACATGGGACCGTAACTTAACCACTGAGAATCGTCGCTGTGGCTGATACCAAACAGCAAGCTACAAATACAGCCTTTTTTTCGCGCTACGTAAGAGAAATATATATATAAATAATATATAGATAAATACATATCTCCAAACTATTCAACCAATCTGAATATTCAAAATTGAATCAGAGAACTTAGTTTGTATAATATATCTGCTAAAATTTTAAAATCCAAACTTAGAATAGCAAAAAGACTCTGAAAACATCATCTACTGAGTATTCAACCAGAGAACTTGCGTTTATATCTTACTTTATACAACGCAGTAGCTATATTTACTGAAATGATATTAGTATATTGATGCTCAAGTTTGATGTTAAATATAAAGATCTGGAATGGAGATTTTTATGAACTATACTAAAAGGAGTCTTAAAACTCTTCTATTACGGAATGAAACATATATGTCTCGGCACCTATTGTACCAGAATCAGTGGAATATATCATTTCTGATTCTTGCTAGATATTTAATAGTAAAAATGAAGAATCAATTCATAATAGAAAAATCAAATAAGGCAGCTTTGCTAGCAAAAGCAAAAGACAGTATAAGACCAGGCATTAAAATAATAATAATAATAAATTTAAATCTATTTTAAGCATCCTATTTGTATATGTATATGAGGCATTCTCACAATCTTTTGACTTTTAAATCCCTGAATAACAATTTTTATTTTAGTACATATTCTTGGGGGGAAGGGGGTTCTTTCTTATACTGGAAAACATCCCATTGCATGATTGCATAACAATGTGAACAAGATAAATAAGTTTTGAACGATGTTGGGTATCTAAATGTACCACGAAATTCCCATACCGTCCCATGTCCCTGATGCTGATTTTTAAGTTTGGAGCTGTCAGTATAAAATTGTTTCAATAAAAGTAATTCGATGTAATTTTTTCCGAAACTGGGACTATTGTTTTATATAAATATGTAGCGAAAAATTAACCTGCACACATTTTTACGGTTGATATTAGATTTTTAACCCTGTCCCTGGTTTTGGATTCGTTACACTCCCTCTTGCTAAAATTATACAGAAAATCATTTCAGATGCAGCCACAGAGTTTTTTTCCAACTTTTTTCTCATGCAGAAGTATACTAGAGAAAAAATGGCTAAAGTTCTTTGACAGGAAATTTACTGCAGAATTTAAATAAGCATTTAAATATCAATTTCAAGCATCGTGGCTTTATTGGTAGTCTTACCGTCCCCAAGGTTCATTCTTGCACTTTTCGAGGTAAATTAATTTTTTTTTTATCCAACGTAAATAACTGTTTCTAAAAATCAATGAATATTGTGTCTATCATTTAGTCTTAAAATGATTTGCCTAAAAATAGGTGGTAAGTTACCTTACCGCCCCATCCTTACCATCCATTCCTTTTCTTTACCGTCCTTTTTATCCTATACCATCCCCCTTTTTTTTCCTTACCGTCCCTTCTTTAACACCTCTTTAAGACAATGTTGTGCCAAAATTTTGTACTAAAAGTACTACATTGTTATTATTTCTTATGTTAATGTCTTGTGGGTACTATGCAAATTCCTTATAAGTAAAAATTTAGAAGAAAAGAAAAAGTTAGAGTGGTAAAATGGTAATGAAAATTAAACTCGCAAGTTTAACTTAAACCTCAGTTAAATAAAAAAAAATTTGCTGCTGACCATTTTTCTTTATTTTGAACCACTTAAGACATTCGACCATAAGTTTAAAATGTTATTTTAGTAAGCTTAATTTCACCAGATTTCTATTTCTGAAAGTTAAAAAATTGTGAAAATGCCTCATACCTAGAACGATATTTGAAAGAAAATTGTTATATTTTCTTTTTTTGCGATTTTTAAGTTCAACAGGATATATACATCAATGTAACACATGTGGCTAAATTTCTGAAAAAGCATTGCATAATAGAAAAAACATTGAGGTCATTTCTTCGAAAAAGCATCCCAAAAATGTATAGAATCAGTATAATTTGTTTGCTTTTAAAGTTTTAATAAACTAAAATTTTGTGGGGTTGTGTATTATTACGACAAAGTCATATTTCTTTTACTACGGACTTTCCTATCTTTCTGCGTTGTCTATTTAATATCAGAAATGTACCCCAAAAAATTAATAAGAGCATATCGATGTCACTACGTTTAATAGTGACAACTAACTACGCTATCACTTTCGCTTTTATAGCTCATATATTTATTCTCAATGCCACATAATTTCAATTTTTACATCACCGAATAAGAAAAAAATAGACTTTGTATGAAATGTGTTTGAAAAATGCAAGTCAATTTAACGATCTTTTCCAATAATTTTCGAGAAATATTTTTAGAATCTATCGGAACAATGAATATTTATTTGCTACAAGAAAGTAAACAATAAGGGGCGGAGTTACCGCAATTTGAAATTAATCGCCCAGAGAAAATTAAACAGAAAGAAGCGTTTTCTTCTTGTTTTAGTGCTCGATCAAACTTCGATACTTGGATCCACTTCCAAGAATTGCCATAATGGCTACAATGTTCTTTAATGTGCGAACGAATACCAATAAACTTTTTAAAAATATTCTTGTGCTGAATAACATTTGCTCAAGTGCCCCATTTTGGTATGGACATTGGACAATACAGTCCTCAGCAAAAGTTTAGACACTGGTGATATTTGACCTTTAAATAAAAAATACGAACACTTGGGCTACACAAATGGCTGTACTTATTTTTAAACATATTTTAAACATTTTAGGTTGGAAATAACGGTTTTAATGTCGGATTTTACTTAATTTAACTGAAAAATGTGAAATTTGCTTAATGCAAAAGTTTAGACACTTTCTTGTTTTTTGGCAACTGTTCACAGAAAAACGCAAATTTCAAACTTTTGACGCCACATGCATGAAGTATTTAAGTGCACCTCGCAATAGCATTGGTTAGTGCAGATGCCGCGAGCTAGAAATTTTCCGTCAGATGAAGTAATTGTAGAATGGAAGCTGAAATCGAAAGGGAAGACTGTCGCAGAAATTTCAGCTATTTTGAATCGTCCAAAGAAGTCTATCAAGTACTGTCTAAGGGTGACTCTTTCAAAGCAAAACATAGATCTGGAAGGCCTCGCGTGGACAGAAAACGAGATGGTAGAAGGGCACATAAACTGTCATCTAGACAAATGATGATTGCTATTAGCATTAAAAGTGAGTCAGAGCTTTCTGTGTCAACGGATACGATTCGTAGAGGAATAAAAGAAAGATGTAAATTAGTTTTCATGAAAATGATAAAACAACCAGCCTTGAAATCTCACGACAAATTGACAAGAATGCAATGGGCTCGCAAAGATATGTCATATGGGCCAAAGTGGTGTAATGTGACATTCAGTGACGAAAAAAAAGCAGAATTTGGATGACCCAGATAGGGTGGAATACTATTGGCATGACTTGCGTAAACAGACTCGGGCTTTCTTTCGTCGTCAACTAGTAGGTGACTCTTTAATGATTTGGGCCTCACTTTGTTTTAATGCTCAAGTATCTTTGGAGATCCTCAATGGTTGCCATGCAGCGTAAGACTACATACATATACATTGGAAAACAATTTACAGCCATTTGGTGAACTTTTAGCTGTTCCAAAGTATATATTACTGCAAGATAATGCGTCCATGCATGTTGCATGCAAGACAAAAGTTGATTTAACTCACAAAATATTACTGTTCTCGACTGGCCCGCGTGTAGCCCTTATCTGAACCCAATCGAAAACGTTTGTGGCATCATATCTCATAAGGTTTACGCAATTTTTTGCCAATACTACTCTGTTAATGAACGTCGAACTGCTGCTGAACGTGTTTGGTACGAAATAGCCTCCCAAGTGATGCAGTATTTAGTTTCCTCACACAGTTTTTTTCCTAGTCACATATTTGCACTAATTGCACACAATGTAGGTGTAGTTCATTTTAATTTATGGTTATTTTTCTGTAAATAGACAGATTGTCTATACTTTTGCCACCATGTTAATTTTGATTTTTTTTCATTATTTATTATGTAAAAGGTATAATTTGAAATTTATTGTTTATGAATAAAGGATAAGTCCCCAGTAATATGTGACAGTTGAGTTACAACAATTCGTTACATACTTCGCAGTACAGAAGCATAATAGATCATTGTCTAAACTTTTGCTGAGCACTGTATTATCAAATTAACAATAAGATACTGCACTTTGAAGAAAAAACTTAAATCTGTCAACGAAAACACAAATTTGTATTTTGAGTTGAATGTTTAAAAAAATATCAAGTTAAGTTGAATATGCTAAAACGACGTTGTATCAGATTATACCCGGAATTGTATTTTACATTCAGTTATTTTAGTTTCGGAGTGTATTTGCTATTGGTGATGCACCACATTTTTTTTCATCGTTATTATTATCGTTGCAGCACTATCGATTTTGCATGAGCATTCACTGTTGAATAATTGTCATAATAATAATGTTAACCTTATAACATATACCTCAAAATTGTTTATTATTAATTATTATTATCGTTATTAAAAAAAAAATTAAAATTTCAAAAAATATTATTCACTAATCTCTAACTCTTGATATAATAACTTCCCATTCACGTCACTTATTTTTTATGTCTGCATACATCTAGATATGTTATGTTTTACATATTTTTAGAAGGCATAAAGTTCCTTGCAGAAATAAATTATGTTAGTGTTTAACTTAAATCCTTTCCTTCATTTTTAATTCCGTCCTTGTAAAACATTTACATTTTTATGTTCAAACCCTCCATTTACTTTCAATCTCAAAGGACAAAAGCAACAAGAAATGCTTTAACATTCTGCTTATGAGCTCCATTTTTTCAAACAGTACATGCATGTGTGATTATGATCTGCAAGATGTATTTGCAGAAGAAGGGAAATTTCATTTTGCTAAAACAATAAATGATTCTTTTTAACACGGATGTAAGAAAATAATAGAAATATTAAGTAAAGGATGTTTGAAATACGTTTAACGTTAAAAGATGTTTAAGATGCAGATATATTAAGGGGATGGTGAAAATAAGAGTATTTGTTTTGTTTATTTATCAAATTGTATCTTTTCTTTTCAACACAAGGAAAAGTATTAAATATATATATATATATATACCTTTTCTTTTCCTCATAATATCAAGAATTCTTGTGGACATTTACTTTAGTGTTCTCATTTAATATTATAATAGGTTCACACTGAAAATCTGCACAAAATTACCTTTCAAAATGGGAGCAAGCAACAAAACATTGAAATTAAAATTGAATGTTTTTCTTAATATACATAAACAAACTTATACGAAAACATTAATAGCTCCTTGCAAATGGTCCTCTGGCACCCACAACTGACAATTTGGTTGCCACTGATTCAAAAACTAATTGGATAATTTTTGTAACAAGTTTTTCCGAATTTTTGTGTATCGTTCTTGGGTTCTGTACAAGAGTGATCCCCACCCCATTTTTTTTCTGCCTGTTATGATAACGTACTCACAAACCGAAACAACGTAGTTAAGAGGCTACACTAGTCATGCGAAGAAACGCTCAAACTAATCTTATTCCTATGGAAGCTTTGTTTACAGATTTCTCGTATGCATTTTAATATGTTTAAATGATTCTTTTTTTTCATAGGGTACCTGAAGTCGATAACTTTTATTGTGAGTTTGTCCTTTGTCGATTTTTGGTTCTAACCGGTTCCAAAAATGAAGCATCCGCCTATAAAAAAACAGTAACTAAAATTTTTAAAAAAGTACAAGCGCACAGTAAAAGTTATCGTCCTCAGGTACCCTATGAAAAAGAAGTCACTTAAAAATATTTAAATGCGATCGAGAAATCTGTAAACAAAGTTTCCATAGGAATAACATTAGCTTGAGTGTTTCTTTCCGTGACTAGTGTAGGTTCTTAATAGTAATTTAAAACCAGCCGCCAAAGTAACTAAAGTGATTAAATATATAGCGCTGCAGCCATGGCGGCCCAGGTGTGTCAGGTAGGTATCCGTCATGAGGCGATCAGGCGAATTTCGCCTTGCGGTCAGGGACACAACCCTTGACCTATTCATGATGCCCAGGAAGTAGGGGCCTCATCAGCGCAGCGGTATAATAAAAATATAATAATAACACTTGTTACTTTATTTTTGTAGACTATTTCACTCAATGTCTCAAGTAGTCCTGGACTAGTCGACACTGACGAGAGTTTGTTAAACTATGTATGTCTGTGAGTCTGACTGCCACTCTGTCACTCTGTCACTCTGTGAGTCTGAATGTGACAAAAATTTTGCGGAAGCTCTATCTTAAGACCTATGCATGGAATTTCACAAAACTTTAGATTCATTTAGACCTTGATAGAAACTGGTTCTGATTACTTTTGGGTGTAAATCGTCCAACAGGTGGAGCTGCTATGCTGCATTTTTCACGATTTCCGCAACATCCATATCTCAGGAACTAATGCATGGAATTTCACAAAACTTCAGATTCAGTTAGTCCTTGATATAATTTGGTGTTGATTACTTTTTGGTGAAAATCGCCCTACAGGTGGCGCTGCTATGGGGAATTATTCGTGATTATCGCAATAGCTCTATCGCAGGAAATAATGTACGAATTTTCATCAAACTTCAGATTCAGTGAGGCCCTGATTTAAATTAGTGCTGTTTAGTTTTTGGTGTAAATCACTGCTGTGCTGCATTTTTCACGATTGCTGCAATAGCTGTATCTCAAGAACTAATGCATGAATTTTCACGAAGCTTCAGATTCAGTTAGTCCGTAGTCTAAATTGGTCCTAATTAGTTTTTGGTGTTAATTGCTCAACAGGTGGCGCTGCTATGTGGAATTTTTCACGATTTCCGCAATAGCTCTATCTCAAAAACTAATGCACGGATATTCATCAAACTTCAAATTCAATTAGAAGTTAGCATATGTTGTTGATGATTAGATTTTGGTGTAAATCACCTAACAGATTTCGCTGATATGCTGCATTTTGCATGATTTTACCGATATTCCTATCTCAAGAGCTAATGCATAGAATTTCATATGTTTAGAATCCTCATGATGGGCATAGATTGCCATTTAATTTTGGCACTGTACTAGAGAATTTTGAAGTATTAACATGTATGAGATAGAATAAAATTTTGGGATTGGCATTACGACTAGTTTTATACATGGGCTAAAATACGACTTTTGTCAGACTTTTCTTTGACTAAACGTCAAGTAAAACGTTTTCAAATAATGTTAGAGAATTTATTAGATTTTTTTTTTTTTTTTTGACTTTAAATATAAAAGTTCTTTTCTGAACATGGAAAATTTTTTTGGTATAACGGGACAATGTGTTAATTCGAAAACCTAGTTTTGACCAGACTTATATATTTTTTATATAGAGAGACTAAAATGTGTACTTTAGTAGACTTTTAGTAGCATACATAACTGCCAAGCAACTAGGTCTTAAAAAAATGTTAGAAAATTTCTTAGATATTTGACTTTTAATGATCTTTCGAGAATTGAAATATTCTTTTGGTATAATGAGATGTTATTAAACACAATTTGCATAACTACAGACATACACACATTAAAATTTTTATTAAAAACAATTAAAATATAGTTTAAAATATATATAAACGTTTTACGAAATATATACGTATACGTATATACGAAACGTTTATATATATTTTTAACTATATTTTAATTGTTTTTAATAAAAATTTTAATGTGTGTATGTCTGTAGTTATGCAAATTGTGTTTGATTATTAAGTAAACCAGACGTAATTATGCATGTATTTTTGAGATGTTATTAGTTCAAAATAAAATTTGGTCAAATATATATATATTTTTTATACATTGATTAAAATATGACTTTTGTCAGATTTTTATTTGATTAACTGCCAAACAACTACATTTGAAATAATGTTAGAGAGTTTGTTTATTTTTTACTTCTAATGCAAAAGGCATCTTTAATGAATTGAAATATTCTTTAGGTATAACGAGACAATGTGTTATTAATTCAAAAATATAATTTTAGTCAGACTTGTATATATTTCTTTATAAATGGAGTAAAATATTAATTTTGTCAGACTTTTGTTTGATTAACTGCCAAACAACTAGGTTTGAAATTATATTAGAGAATTAGTTAGAATTTTTATTTTTTAATGAAAAAGTATCTTTTATGAATTGAAATATTCTTTTGGTATAGCGAGACAATGGGTTATTAGTTCAAAAATATAATTTTGGCCAGACTTATATAATTTTGTATAAATGGATTAAAATATGATTTTTAGTAGACTTTTATTTGATTAACTGTCAAACAAAAAGTTTTTAAATAATCTTTGAGAGTTTTGTAGAATTTTTTACTTTAAAATGCAAAAGTCACGTTTTGTAAAAGGAAATATTTTTTTGGTATAAAGAGACAACGTTTTATTAATCCAAAAACATAATTTTAGTCGGACTTTTATTTTTTTCATAAAGGGAATAAAATATGACTTTTGATAGACTTTTATTCGATAAACTGCCAAGCAATTAGGCTTGAAATGATATTAGGAAATGCTTTTGCTCAGAGACAAATAAATAAAGTATCACTTTGCTATTAGGATTGTGTTTTGTTTGTCTGTAAAATAATAGACATCATATCCAAAAATTAGTATTTAAAAACTATAAAATAACTTTAACCACCTAACACATATATCTTTTGCCTAAAATTTCTTTTTATCGGATAATAAGTCAGTTAAACAGATTTCAATTGTGCTTCCACATACGATGGCGCCTTGTCTTAACTTTAGTGCCAATCAGTGAATATTGTTTTGAACAACGTTTGATATATATATAGGAAGAGGCACTAAAACAATTACAACGCTTGTTTAATGAGAAACACTCACATTTGTTAACACGAAAGGACCAGAAGAAATCGTAATAAACGAGTTAATCACATTTATTATCTTCGTCGCTTAACTATTTCATGAAAAGCATACTACATTTCACTTGACAAGTATACCAATCACAATAATTCTTACGTCGTTTTATATCATGAACAGGATCGTCTTAATTCGTCGAAAAGATATTATGTTTCTCTTAGTGCGTCGTTCTTTGATCCTTATCCTGCCGAGTTATCTTATCTGTTGTTCTTTAATCTCGATGTAAAGTTTTCTTCTTATTAGAGCAAGATAGTAGCACCGGTTGTATTTAACCCTTTCAAGACGGGTGGGACCATGGAACTATGAATAGAGAGGAGTAGGCATAGTAATATTTTTTGGTATAAAGCGTTGCGGCCGTAAAAAGAGTTATTTCCCCCTCTCCATCATGGCCATATTAGTTTTTGACCTATAGCAGTCCATTCAGCTGTCTCCAGTGCAAAACACAGCTAAATATGGTGGTTTCGTGAGGGGGTAGCAACGGCATCAAGTGACCTCATTTATGACTCCTCCATCTATTTATTCCTCGTTGGGTGGGCCTTATGTGCCTCATATATTATCCATACTGTTTTATTCTTTGACAAGTAGAATATATTAGTCGTAAACTTTGCTTTGCCAAATCGCAGAATTCTTGGAATATATTTTTGGAAAATGAAGCTAAAAATAAGGTACACAGTTTCTGAGATTAGAAATTTAAATGTGGTTAAGTGAAGCCCGTCCTAAAAGGGTTAACGCCGTGTGCAAGTGCAGCTTAGAACCCCACATATATGTGTCTCCCAAATGAAAGTGGCACTGCTGTAATAACTCCGCCATTTGAAGAGAAAGATGATTGCGCATGCTCCTGTAGAGGGCGCAGAATGCTGGAAATGCAAACGATATAGTCAGATCCCGACAAATGCGTGCATGATAGCATGGGAGCATGTTAAAGGGCATCGTTCTCATCATGGATGCCTCTAAACGATGTCAACGCGTGGTCGTGTAATATTTAACAGCGGAAAATGTGACTGGTATGAAATCTATCGTTGAATGCAAAATGTGTATGGCACGTCCTGGTCAAGCGCATGTGGTCTTCTCTCACTACGAAAATACCTATACCATTGGAATACCGATCTGCGTGAGATACACTCCGTGCTATACGCAATTTTAATACGACAATAAATTTCACTAGCACTCACATTTTCCGCTGTTAAAAATTGCACGATCAGGCGTTGATACCGTTTAGAGGCATTTATGATGCGAATGATACCTTTTAACGTTTTCCCATGCAATCACACACTCATCTGTCGGAATCTGACGATATCGCATGCATTCCCAGCACTCTGCGCCCTCTATAGGAGCATGCGCAGTCATCTTTCTTTTCAAATGGCGGCGTTATTACAGCAATGCCACGTTCATTTGGACGACCCTTATATATTGTTGAATGATTAAACTTTTTGAAGATTCATATGGGCTTTTGCTATATTTATTCTGAAAAAGGTTGTTTAGTTTTAATTTATTATTTTTTAGCTATAATGTTTTTTGTCTGATTCCTATCTGCTTTGATTTCAATTGTTCCTTCTTTAATTAAAACATAAACTTTTTTTTTCTTTACCTGTAGTAACAAAATGAATCGTGCAATGTGATTTTCACTTTATTTTAATTCTTTTCATCGATTTGTACAATACGACTGAGCTAAATCTGATGCCATTTGTTCGTCTGATGCCATTTGTATTTGTTTATATCATTATTTCTACGATAATTTTTTATTTATCCAAGTTAACGAGAAATTGATGTGCAAATATAAGGTAAAACATTGCTGAATAGAATGTTGGATATTTTTACCAACGACCTAATAAGCTATGTGTAGATTTTTAGTTTCAACCCTTTTCATAATTTACAATTTATGAAATATGTGAAAATTAATATCTAACTGCATGCTATTTTTAACCAAGCAACATAAAAATACATGGATATTTATTGCATGGAGTTCAAAAAATAGGTATATTGATTAAATATTTTAATAAAATATTTCTGATGAAATTTAAATACAAAACTTTTCTAGTAAAATATAAATTTAAAAACATTGCTTTTTATACGTATTAAGTAAACATTTGTATTAGATAAAGCATGCATGCATTATATTATTGAGTTTTTTAAACTTTCAATAAGAAAAAAATGAAACTACACGTAAAGAAAATTCAATTCATCATATTTGCATTACATGCTTGAATTTTCCTTCGAGCTAAATAATATCTGATCGAAACTTTATTCAGACGAAGAATTGTTTAGAAAAGTATTTAAAAAAGGGATTTTGCGTGTTTATTCAGGGAAAAATTCGGTATTTCAGAAAAGTTCTTTATATTTATTTTACCGATAATAACTTAGTTTCAAACTTTTTATAAAAAGTATAAATCAAAATTATACTTCAAAGAAAAAGTATAAGTTAAGCATACAAACTAAATGATGAACGTTGTTTTTGGAATTTATTATGGAGTGAACTTAGAAAACTTAAACATATTTGAATTGATTTTGTTTCAATGAGAAGTTCCTGGAACATAATTTTTTCTATAGTTTAGAATTGGGAATGAATCCAGCGTGAGTGTTGAAAGAAAATACAAACTAAACAAAATAGATGCTGCTATCCAACGAATATTTTATTCATAAATTTAAAGATGATGTAAAAACAAAAACAAATGAATAAAATAAATTTCAACGTTTCGATTTAATCTTCAAAACCATCTTCAAGAGTGAAATTTTCTAAAAACACAAATCGGCAGGAAACAATCTGCATGCTACTTGCAACCTCTGTTTTGTTTAGTATTCGATTTTGTAACGTTCTTTAATTATTATGAAAATAGAAACATACAAATTTCTTGGAAAATACATACAGGATGAAAACTTAATGTATCTCGTGTTTGAAAACACACATGTAAACTTTGTGTTTTATTTTAGAACGCATCCTTTCTTAATATTTAAGATATTCTGCCGTTGATGGCGCCTGGAAGGTAAAATATTAAAATTTTGTAAGATAAAGGAACAGTTAAGTGTACGTTTCAAAAAACGTTTCGATAATTATTTACTTTGCGTGTTTTAATTTTCTGAGAATTGTAAATACGCTAACTCTATTAAAAATATGTAAAAGTTTCTTCCTTATTTCCAATTAAATTTATACATTCTTCATTTAATATAAAAATTGGAAACAAAATTGCAAAAATATCGTGAAAGTAAACATCGGAAAAAAAATATACTGATATTTCTTTTTACTATAATATTGATTTATACATTTATACAGTTGCATCTTTTTTTCTATTTTAAACTTCTTTATAGTACTCTTTCTAGCCATTATTCTGTCTTAATATTTAAATTTATAGTTATATTTTCTCAATTCTTATGCCTTTCAGACTTCTCGGTTCATTCCAACGAAGCCTAGCCTCTTAATCACGGATTAGCCAATTTTTAATTTTGAGGACAAACCTTTAAAAAACTAGCCGCCTTGGCGACCAGTTTGGTCTTCGTTAGATGTGTGCTAAGCATTGTACCATGTTACTTTTATCCAAAATTTAATTTACTTTCTCAGTAATTTGCCAAATCACAAGTTTCTAGTAGCGAAATCAAGAACTCCGTATTTTTATGGGTACTACTTGGTTATCCCGTCGACCAAAAATATATCGCCAAACTATAAGATTAAATATCAATAATGGTTGATCGTAAATGTCATATTCGCTTGTTTTTAAGCAAGTTACATGTGTTTACGTCAAGTTATTTTTATTTCAACGTTTTATTTGTATTTTTATTAATGTTATACTAATTTATTTGTTCTTTCGCAATTTAAAATAAAAATTATGTCAATTTGTATAATTTGGCGAAATGGGTTGACGGTATAACTAAGTGGTACCTTTTTATGCTAGCCAGGCGCAAGTGATAAATCATCAAATGTTGTCTTTCCAATCGCATTTTCTCATATTTCATTAAATTCATCTAAAATATAGTAATTTCACTCATTTTATTTAAAATACATAATTTTAATTTGAAATTCATGACTTTCACCTTTTCTTTCCCTTTTTTAAGAAAAAGAAAAGAAAAATAATAAATAATACCAAAAACCATGACTTTTAATTTCAATATCAAAGCATTGTTTTAATCTACCACGCGAAAAGTAAAAAATGGTGACCTGACATATAAAAAGCGAAACGGTCTGCCCGGAACTATTGATGACAGTCACATGACTTAGGCTATTATTATAGAGATTAAAACTTTTAAGTCTTGATTTTTTTAAAAAGTTCCGAAAATGAAAAATTAGTGCCAAAGATTGGCCTGATACTTCCAACAGCAACTATTTTGTGAAGTTTTTATTTATCTTACAAGTTCTAAATTTGATTTCCAACTAATTTAATATATTAAGAATGCATGAAACTTTTTTTTTCATTTTTTTTCTAAGAACGCAATTACCGACACTGATTTACTGTGCACATCGTACATAGTGAATTTTGGAGGAAATTAGATAATAATTTATGCCTGATCTTCTGCAAATACAAATATATCATCTTTTTATATGAAAATATTTACACATTTTGACGACAATACTATAAATTCAGAAACAAAAACTTATTTTTTATATGCATTATTTAAACGGGAAACAAATTCTGAAAATGACCCAAAAATTAAGCCATATAGAAAACATCCCCTCAATTGTCACTATCGTATAGTTGGGATAAAATATCAAAAATACAGTAACAATGAAAACAAATATCGTTATTTTTCTTCGGATAAATTGAACACAGCATGCGTTTCAATGCGTCAAGGAACAGAAACAGTTTGTCGCCCAAAATATTAAAAAGATTTTATCGCATCTTCTTTTTTAAAAGCAGATAGACTTGTACATGGAATAGGTTTCATATGAGGGTTGGCAAGTTTCTTCAAAAGTGGAAAAAAACGCGGAATAAACCACGGAAAAAACCGGCTGGAAGAAATAGGTTTCTTCCAAGTGGAAGAAATTATTATTTTTTACCGAATTTAGAATAGAAGTTGAAACTCTGTAAGATACAATAAATGCATTTTTCTTATAGATAACCTTAAGAAAATTTAATTAGAACAACGAAAAATTTTCATTATATGCTAAATTAAAACTTGCACCCGTTTTTTAGCAAGATCCCCATCTGACTAAAGTTTTTCAATCATTGGATATCTGAAGAAAAGAAATTTTATCCAAAGTACACAAAATCCATTAAAAGTTATCCATTTCAATTTAACTAGCATATTTTTATTATTAGTAGTAACATTTGTTTAACCCGTAGTAAGTATATGAATCATCTGTCTGTTGTAGGATAAAACTTTTTTTTACAGATAATTTAAATAAAAGGCAGTGTTTACATGTATTTTATTAAGGAAACTAATATTAGGAGAGAATAACACATTGCAGATGTATAAGTTAAAGTGCAAATGAAAGAGGTGATGATCATAAGAAATAGTATGATAATAAGAAATAACATGAGATAGTACCCATGCAAAAAGTCTTTTAAAATGAGTATTGAGATATGAGATAAACATGCTAGTGTAAATGGGGCATTATCACAATCTTTAGACTTTCGGGAATAAAAATCTGGTGAAATTAAACTTGCTAAAATAACATTTTGATCTGATAGACGAATGCCTTAATGATTCAAAATAAAGAAAAAATGGTCAGCAGCGAAATTTTTTTTATTTAACTGAGGTTTATGTTAAACTTGCGAGTTTAATTTTCCTTACCATTTTACCATGAAAACTTTTTATTTTCTTCTAAATTTTTACTTATAATGAATTTGCGTAGTACACACAAGACATTCAAATAAGAAATAATAACAATATAGTATTTTTTGTACAAAATTTTGGTATAATATTGTCTTAAAGGAGTGTTAAAGAAGGGACGGTAAGGTAAAAAAGGAGGACGGTGTAAGAAAAAAGTAACGAAATGGGAAAAAAAAGGAACGGTAAGGAAAATTGCCACCTATTTTAGGCAAATCATATTAAGACTAAGTAGTAGCCACAATATTCATTGATTTTTAGAAACAGTTATTTGCATTGAATTAAATTTAAAAAAAATTAATTTACCTCTGAAAGTGCAGGAATAAACCTTGGGGGCAGTAATACTACCAATAAAGCCACGATGCTTGAAATTGATATTTAAATTCTGCAGTAAATTTCCTGTCAAAGAATTTTAAACATTCTTTCTCTAGCATACTTCTGCATAAGAAAAAACTTGAAAAAAAATTCTGTGGCTGCATCTCAAGTGATTTTCTGTATAATTTTAGAAGAGGGACGGTAAGGAATCTAAAACCTGGGGGCAGAATTTAAAAAATAATAACAACACTAAAAATGTGTGCGGGTTAGTTTTCTACTACATATTTATATAAAACAAATGTCCCAGTTTCGGAAAAAAAATTACATCGAATTACTTTTTTTGAAACAGTTTTATACAGACAGTTCCAAAGTTAAAAATCAGCATCAGGGACACAGGACGGTATAGGAGTTTTCCTTCTATTTGGACTCCCAACATCGTCCAAAACTTATTTATCTCGTTATTATTGTTATACAATCATGCAATGGGATGTTCCCCAGTATTTGAAATAAAAAAAAAAAAAAAAAATAACACAAGAATATGTACTAAAATAAAAATTATTATTCAGAGACTTAAAAGTCAAAAGATTGTGAGAATGCCCCATATATATACTATATGTTTCAAATCTGTTACGTGTCAATACGTGTTTGCATAGCCAGTAGGTATTTTTGCTCTTTTGTTTTGATATATTCTCTAACGAAGCTCAACCAACGCATGTCATGTAAAAATTCGGTTACAAGAAACAATGGAAAGTTGAATTGTGGAGAATTTGCAGGAAATTTTAGATGCATGAAAATTAATTATAACAGGTTTGAAGATAGAACAGTTTTTAGATAAAGGGTATCCCTTTTCATGCTGAAAGATACTTATAGCTTGTATCATGGGGCGCAATGGCTACTTTTTTGGCTGTTACTATTTCTAAACAATAATCTTCAGGGTACATTTCGACAAAATTTCCAATATAAATCTACTATGAGTATTGTTGTTTGGAAATAGTGGTAACCAAAAAATTTGATTATGCTTTTTCTTAACCCTTTCTCGTCCAGCGTCACATATACGTGACGCATAAATTGCTCAGAATCTTCCATTAATCCTACCAGCAATTTTGTATTGAAATTTTTGCCTTATTAAGTTAAACAATTTTTGCAACAACACTCATTTTTCTACTTTTTCCCCCTATCCCCTGTTATTTATAAGTTAACTGGTTATAGCATTTCATAACTAGCAGCAATTGGAAGGGAATGCAAAAAATATAAAAATATAAATAAATACTGGGAACAGCTAGGAAAAATAAAAATCTAAGAAAGAGTATCAAGTACAGCACTGCAATAGAAAGACATATTGTTGGAGTTTTCAAAAAAAAAATTGATTTATGTATTTTTTTAACATATATCGTGAGCACTGAGACAGTGGAGTGTCATTATTTTTCCATAGGTTTTTATTGTTTATTGCCAAGGGGCAAACGTTGAAATGAGCTTCTGATTTGAGAGCGAAGGCGCTCGTTGCACACGTGTTGCTCGGGAGACAACGAAGCTCAACTGCAGGTTACATCATTTATCAGCTAGGTAGCGCTGATCTCTTAATCAAACTTCGGAAGCGCACATACCTGCTCCCATTGAAGTATTCTGATAGTTCAATGATACACAACAAGTAAATATACAATAACATATAGATGGTATTACTAATTAATGGTTACACATAAAGCACTAAATATAAATACAATATTAAGAAATAATAAATTCAATAGAAATAGGTTAAGCTTAATTGATATTTTCGTTATTTACAATAGGTAAAACACAAATGTTAGAGATACTTCTTTTGTAAGTTCCGGATGGAGTCCGGACTACACTGTAAAAAAAAAATGGTAACTTTCCATGTAAAATCCAGGAACGTTTCGCCTTTTATCAGGTTTTCAGAATAATTTAGCTCTTTCCTGTGAAATTCTGGTTTTCTTATCTGAAACGTTCCTGAACAAAAGTTGGAAACAGCAAAACGCTGCGGCCGCCATTTATTTTTTTTTTTTTCCTATAATCCGTTGCTCGCGCGCGAGTGTCGAAAACGAATTCCTTAAATGAATGTAAAAAAATCAATATGGAATGCAAATAAATCAATAGACGACATAATCCTTTACGTCTCTATTGTCAAGATAATTCAGATGAAAATACAATACCTCTGTGACATCACTAAGAGATTATCTCTCGTACTTGTCTGTGAAATCTTTAACTAGCAGACTGTGTAAAAAAAAATACACCTATTATTTGGATCTGCATTAACCAGGGGACAATCAAATATGATTCTCACCTATTTTGATTAATTTAAAGTATGTTTTAGAGTTCTTATCTCTAATTATTCTTGTGAAAGGATTTCTTCAAATGGGCCTTAGATTTTCAGAAATTAGACGCCGAGTTTTAGCATACGTTTCAAATACCCATTAGTTTGCAGCTCTCAACGTGTCTTTCGTGGTGTGGACGCAGAAAGCTTGCACGCCACCCGTACGGCCCGGGTTCGATGCTACCTCTTGACTTTTTTTTTCTTTTTTAATTAATTTTATATTTTAACACTTTATTACAATTTGATTTAAATTTGACATATATTTGACACTTTGAATTGCTGCAAATTTGAATTTTCTTTTTTATTTTCGGAAAAAATATACAATTACGTTTAGGTTTTTTTTTCATGAAAATTTATATGTATTTTATCTAACTTGTAAACTAACATAATCACTGACGAAAATCCAAAATATTTTATGTCTAGATTTTTTTTCTAATTATTATTTACATTTATATATTTTTATATTTTAAGCAAAGTTCAGAAACAATATATCACATATATATTTACTTTATTGAATTTTAACTGAAAATTTATTTTTTCGTGTAAATTATAAATAATAATTTTGATGTCAATTTCAAAATATTTTTTCATTCTAACAAATAATGATAATAAAGCGAAAATTGTCAACTGGAAATGTAAAAATCGTCTGCGGATCCCGCATGCTGTGAAATGTCAGTAATGTCATAATGAAGGGAAAGAACATCCAGAGTGAATTATGTCAGCCAGGTATCGGTCCGGATAGCCTAACAGGTAAGGCATTGGCACGGCACGCCAAGTATCCAGGTTCGATCCCTGGTCTGGACATTTTTCGCTCTTGTGCTACTCCAGCCTTGAATATGTCAGTAATGTTTTGCTGTCAACAGAAATATTCCTGGTATTTCGCAGGAAACTTACTGGCATTTCTGTAGAAAGTTTTTAACATATACAGTAAAGTACCAGTCATTTTCAAGAAATGTTTCTTGGAAATAATGGGCAACTCAGCTGCCCATTTTTTCCCAGGAACGTTGCGGAATTTTTTTTACAGTGTATTACAGCCCTAACATCGTCATCATTTCCCTTGATGATTTCTGAAATACGACCTACTATCTATTTACAAACTGATAGATCTCCATCCTTTACCAGAACCATCATACCTGGTGCAACATTTTGCTTTTTAAAGAGCCATTTGGATCTCTGCTGCAAATGGCTTAAATAAGAATTGGTCCAATTTTTCCATATTAATTGCACCATTTTCTGAGTTTTCTGCCATCGGTCGAGAAAGTTTTCTCTTTCATTAATCAAATTTATCTCAGGAAGAGCGTTGATTGGTCTACCAATCAGGAAATGCCCTGGGGTCAAAACTTCACAGTCTTCTAATTCAGAAGATAATGGGGAAAGAGGGCGCGAATTGAGAATACCTTCAATTTGCGTAGTAATAGTTAAAAATTCTTCAAGAGTTAATTTCATAACACTAATAGTTCTTTTTAAATGGTATTTGAACTGTCCGACGACTCTCTCCCAGAGTCCTCCAAAATTTGGGGAACGAAGGGGAAGAAATTTCAAAAGAACTTGCTTGGATGACAGAAATTTTGATACATCATCATTTTCTTATTTATAGAATTTAATAATCTCTTTTATTCGGCAGATGCTCCAACAAAGTTGGATGCATTGTCACAAGCGATTGTACTACTTTTGCCTCTGTGAGCAAAAAATCTTTTAAGGGTTGCAACTAATGCATTAGAAGTTAAGTCAGAAAGTACTTCTAAACGCACTGCTTTCGTAACCATGCATATGAAAATGGCTATATAAACTTTATTAAATATTCCCTTTCTCTTTTTGCGATATTTAATAAAAAATGGACCGCATAGGTCGAGACCTGCATTGGAAAAAGGTGGCCCTTGTATTACTCTTTCAGGGGGTAAATTACCCACTATTTGACTTACAATTGTAGGTTTAATTTTGAAATATTGAACACACCCGTGTACAACTTCAAGAGCAATGTTTCTTCCATTAATAGGTCAAAATATTTGTCTTACACTATTTAATAGCCCTTGAGGACCAACATGTAAGTCTCTTTTATGATAGTAAAGAAAGATAATTTTAGTCAATTTACTACTTGGGGGTAAAATGATTTGGTGAGATCGGTTATAGCTTAAATTTGAGTTGGCCAAACGACCACCCACTTTTAATAGATCATCTTTATCTAGGAAGAGATCTAAAAATCTCAACTTACTTTTTACAGGGTCAGACATGCCCTTTTTCAATGCCGAAATTTCTGATGAAAAATACTCACCTTGAGCTCTCTTAATTAAGAAGTTTCTAGCAACCCTTAGCTCCTCTAAAGTTAATGAACCTTTAAGTTTGACCGTATTTTTACAGTTGTAAACAAACCTGAAAATAAATTCTAACACTCTCATTAATTTAATATAACTATTTGAAATATTAAGAAAGTGTTCATAAAGTCAGAAATTATAACTGCAGTGAGAACCGGAACTGACTTTAGTTCCTTTAAAAATTGTTCGTCTTTCGTATAAGAGTCCTTTTGTGGACAAAAATTTACAATGTCTTGTTTCAGGAAATTGGGTCCATCCCACCAGAGTTTATTTGTAGCAAGCGATTTTGCATCCTGACCTCGGAATAACACATCCGCCGGATTCAGTTTTGACGGCACATATCTCCACTCGTAGTTTTTGGTACGTTCTTGAATCTTAGACACTCTGTTCCCAACAAAGGTCTTAAGAAGATGTGGCGATATGTCTATCCATGCTAAGGAAATAGTGGAGTCCGACCAAAGTATAACTTTGTCGATTTGAAGTTTCATATCTCTAATTACCTTTTGAGCAAGTCTCACAACAATAGACAGGCTGAAAGTTCAAGCCTCGGTATGCTGACAGTTTTAATAGGGACAACTTTACTTTTGTTGCATATGAGGTGGCAAACAGGCGAATTTGAGTCAGAGTTCGTTTGAAGATAAAGGGAAGCTCCGAAAGCTTTCTCACTCGAGTTAGCAAAACCATGTAAGATGATAGTTGATGCATCTTTAATAAGAATACATCTTGGAATTTTGAATGTTTCTATAAGAACTAGTGAAATGAGGAACTTGTTCCACTCTTGAGCAACATGAAGTGGGATTTTATCATTCCAGTCGCACTTTAGAAACCATAGTTGTTGCAGGAAGATTTTTGCACGGCAAATTACAGGACCGAGCAACCCAAGGGGGTCAAAGAGTCTTGCAATTTGACTTAGAATTTCGCGTTTTGTATAGTCAGAACTTCTATTGACAATAACTTTAAAGTTAAATGTATCACTACTGCAGTCCCACAGTATTCCGAGAGTTTTTGTTGAAACCTCTTCGGCATTTTGATTAAAAGGAAAAATTTGAGAATCAGGATTTATTTCTTCAACAACATTAGAACGCTATTTATGCAAGGCCATCTGACCTTTTTTGAAGATGTATGTTAATTGTTTTTTAATTTCAAAAAATTTGGAAATGTCTGATGCACCTGACAGGCAATCGTCCATGTACATATCGTTCTTTACAACTTCGGCAGCTAATGGGAAATTGTTTGCTTCATCTACCGGTAACTGTTGGAGCACTCTAGTGGCAAGGTATGGACTACTTGCACAACCGTAGGTGACCGTTTTCAGAGTGTAGATTTTGTCCGATTCCTCCCTCCCTTCTCTCCACAATATTTTTTGGTATCTAGTACGCGCCGGATTTACTTCTATTTGTCTAAACATTTTATGTACATCAACTGTAAATGCGAAAATATTTTTTCTAAAACGAATCATAATCGAAAAAAGATCATCTTGTGTTATACCTCCTTTAAACTATAAGTCGTTTAAAGACTTCCCATTAGTAGTTTTACAACTCCCATCAAAAACAACTCTCAGTTTAGTTGTAGTGCTCGACGGTCGCAAAACACCGTGATGAAGGAAAAAATATCCTTTATCAGGATTTATGTCATGGGAGTTTTCTTCCATGTATCCTAAAGTAGCGTATTCCTTTAGAAATTCTGAGTGTAATTCCTTTAGTAAATACAGAACTTGTGTGGAAATATAAATTATTTTAAAACAACGTTTAAACACACAATAAAATAAGTTGATTTGATCATACGTATACGTTTCGTGAGTATTAGGACTCACATCCTCAGTGTATAAAACTTTAAAAACAATATCCCCCCTACTACATGAACGGTGAAAATCCAAATGTCAAAACAAAATACCAAAAGACCATCAAGTTCTAACAGCCAATGAAATTAATGCGGAAGTGAAGTGTCGTGACACAACAAATCCACCCAGAAAGTTGAGATGTATGGTGTACTAGATAAATTATTAACCAAGGAGTCTTTAAATTTATGGATATGAACAGCCTCAAAAAAGTCTAAATCCAGAGAAGTAATGCATTTCTTAATAATGGTAGCTGAGTCAAAATTAAAATTATGCCCCTCCCCCCCAGCAATGAGAGGCGATAGAGGATTTCTGTAATTCTTTTTTCTTTACATAGTTTCTGTGTTCATTGATTCTGTAATGGAATTTTCGTTTAGTTTGTCCAATGTAGGACAAACCACACTGGCATTGAATGTTGTAAATTCCCCAATAATTATGAGGAGGAATTTGTTCCTTAAGTTCCGAAAAAGTTAATTTATTAACCGGTTTAAAAACCACATTAAAATCATAATGTCTCAAGATATTAGCCATCTTAAAGCTAATGCTATTATAAAATGGTAAAATGATAAGGTTAGAAATGGAAACCGCAGTAACAGGAGAATCAAGATTATTAACACATTTATTAAGACTATGAGAAATTAAATTATTGATATAAGATAAACCAAGACCTCTATCAATAGCCACAGATCTAATGTAATTTAATTCTGTAATAAGGGAATTATTATCTGAACAAATTAAGCGAGCTCTATTAATCAAATAATGAAAAGCCGAAGCTTTTTGGGAAGGGGGGTGACATGAATTGAAATGGGGGGGGGAGTGTGACAGCAAAAGGTTTACGGTAAACGCAAGTATCAAAGGTGTTAAACTGACGTGTAACCAACACTTCCACAAATGGCAATCTATTGTCTATTTCAACTTCATAAGTAAATTGAATGACAGAATCTATTGAGTTTAAAATTGTTAATATATTGTCAACAGAAAATAGAGAAAGGTCTAAGAGTGCAAAATAATCATCTACATATCTACAGTAAAATGGGAAGTTGATAAGGTTAAACATTTTAACCTCAAAGTAATGCATATATAAATCTGCTAAAAAAGGACTAAGGGGATTACCCATTGCTAAACCATCTGTCATAGAATAATATTGATTAGAAATTTGAAATGAATTTTGTTTTAAAGAAGTACTGAATAACACAATAATGTGGTTGATTTCATAATCTGTGTAATGAAATTCTTTTAATCTAGCAGTGAGACTTTGTAGTGCACCTTGAACTGGAACATGGGTGAACAGAGAAGTAACATCAAATGAAATCATGCGTAAAGAGGGGGAGGGGGTGAAGTTTTTAATCCGATTTACAAAAGAGCTAGAATTCTTAATAGTATAAATATTAGAACTTCAAAGGAATGAAAAGTGTTTCACTAAATATTTAGCAAGAGGGTATGAAGCAGAACCGATATTGGATACGATAGGCCGGAGGGGAACACCAATTTTATGAACTTTAGGCAGAGTGTAAAAGCGACTACAGTTAGCAATAGACTGAATTAATGACATTTTAATATTGTCATTAATACAGGGAGAGGTTTTTATAAGTTTTCTGGTATTTATTAGATCACTGTCAGAAGGATCCTGATTTAATTTAATGTATGGCCCGGATTGTAAAAGATTCTGTACTTTATCCAAATAAGCTGTTTTATCTTGTACCAATATTTGACCTCCCTTATCAGCTTTAGAGATAACAATGTCATCAAATACATCATTAAATGATTCAGTACTTGTTTAAAACAAAATTTATTTCAAATTCCTAATCAATATTATTCTATGACAGATGGTTTAGCAATGGGTAATCCCCTTAGTCCTTTTTTAGCAGATTTATATATGCATTACTTTGAGGTTAAAATGTTTAACCTTATCAACTTCCCATTTTACTGTAGATATGTAGATGATTCTTTTACACTCTTAGACCTTTCTCTATTTTCTGTTGACAATATATTAACAATTTTAAACTCAATAGATTCTGTCATTCAATTTACTTATGAAGTTGAAATAGATAATAGATTGCCATTTCTGGATGTGTTGGTTACACGTCAGCTTAACACCTTTGACACTTGCGTTTACCTTAAAACTTTTGCTGTCACACTCCCCCCCCCATTTCAATTCATGTCACCCCCGTTCCCAAAAAGCTTCGGCTTTTCATTATTTGATTAATAGAGCTCGCTTAATTTGTTCAGATAATAATTCCCTTACTACAGAATTAAATTACATTAGATCTGTGGCTATTGATCGAGGTTTTGGTTTATCTTACATCGATAATTTAATTTCTCATAGTCTTAATAAATGTGTTAATAATCTTGATTCTCCTGTTACTGCGGTTTCCATTTCTAACCTTATCATTTTACCATTTTATAATAGCATTAGCTTTAAGATGGCTAATATCTTGAGACATTATGATTTTAATGTGGTTTTTAAACCGGTTAATAAATTAACTTTTTCGGAACTTAAGGATCAAATTCCTCCTCATAATTATTGGGGAATTTATAACATTCAATGCCAATGTGGTTTGTCCTACATTGGACAAACTAAAAGAAAACTCCATTACAGAATCAATGAACACAGAAACTATGTAAAGAAAAAAGAATTACAGAAATCCTCTATCGCCTCTCGTTGCTGGGGGGAGGGGCATAATTTTAATTTTGACTCAGCTACCATTATTAAGAAATGCATTACTCCTCTGGATTTAGACTTTTTTGAGGCTGTTCATATCCATAAATTTAAAGACTCCTTGGTTAGTGATTTATCTAGTACACCATACATCTCAACTTTCTGGGTGGATTTGTTGTGTCACGACACTTCACTTCCGCATTAATTTCATTGGCTGTTAGAACTTGATGGTCTTTTGGTATTTTGTTTTGACATTTGGGTTTTCACCGTTCATGTAGTTGGGGGGGGGGGGATATTGTTTTTAAAGTTTTTTACACTGAGGATGTGAGTCCTAGTACTCACGAAACGTATACGTATGATCAAATCAACTTATTTTATTGTTTGTTTAAACGTTGTTTTTAAATAATTTATAATTCCTTTAATTTGTGATCCCCCCTCTAAACGGTTCCATAACTGATTTAATCTTTTAGCGGCAATTTGTTTAGAATCCCCTAGAGAATTATCTAACATTTGAATCTTAAAGGGTAATTCAACAACGTATCTGCCGTCCGGTTTTCGATAGTGAGTCTTTAAAAAATTTTCATTACAGTAATTTAACTCCTCACTAACTAAGGGTTTTAATTCACTTACTTGCTCCAATTCCCAAAAGAACTTATTTATTTTCCAAATTTGTATAATCTGTTACAAAAAAACAAGAATCAGAAGATTCCCTTTAATTTGAGATAGAATTGCATACAGTGCCTGATATAACATGCCCGAAAAATGTTTCTATTATCATTAATTGAGAATCGTCAATTTTAATCTTATTCGACCCTATTAATTCATAGAATAGTTCCGCTCCAATCAGTACATGTACGCGTTTGGATTTATTCCAATTATTATCCGCTAATTCTATATTCGACGGCAATTTTAATTTTGACGTATATACATACTTCGGTGGCAGATCCGCAATTTTAGGAACTACTAACATATATAACTGATAAGATTTAGTTTTATTTTCATTCGTTAGTTGTGTACTAACAAGTGATTTAGCGTTTAAACATAAATCATTAAGTCCGGAAATGGGAATATGAGTTTTTTGTTTACGCAACCCTAACAAAGTTGCCGCATGAGAACTTAATTAATACGAGCTTGAACAACTGTCTAATGCAGCAATTAACCCTCCGACTGTCTTGGAAAAGGGCAAAATTGTAATGTTGTTTTCTCTGCATTTTGATTTAAATGCTAAAAAAAAAATGATTTTTGAACATTTTATAAAAAAACTTAATAACAAATGTGAATGCAATCCTTGGAAGTATTAATCATTGTTCAATGTATTAAAAATACATTAAATCAGTAGAATTACATTACTTTAAATATTGCTTGTATAGCAGTGAAACCTGGAGCTTAGTGAACGTATTAACACGGGCTTGTCAGTGAGGGGGTTAAAGGTTGAAATTCTCCAGAACCGTCCTTCAAATATATCACAGCTGTGTTTAAAATTCCACAAGATTTATTTATTTCACTTTTCTTCGCGAAAAATGTTTGATTATTAGGAGAGGGGGAGGGGGAAGAATCCATTTGGAGCCAATCTGTCTGGTTTTCAACTCTGAATTGCTTACTGATATTATTATTTTCATTTAATGGATGTAGTAAGCTATTATGTTCTCTGCTGTCACAAGAAAGGCAATTACTTTTTGATAAACAAGGTAGATGATTATTTAGACAAGACTGGCATAAATTGTTAATTTTAACAAGTTTTGATCTTTTCATCACATTCATTTGTTTAAATTTCTTACATCTGTATAAAGAGTGTGAATCGGTACATCCTAAAATACATCCTTTTCTCTGTTTTGGTTTTGTTAAAAGGGATTTTTCAATGTTTGGCTTAGTGCCAGATTTCCAATTATTATAAGAAAACCTTTTTTGTTCTTTTGATATAACGGTACTTTGAAGAATGCGACTTCGTTCTTCCAAAAAGATTAAAAGGTTAGCTAATTTAGGCATTTCGTTTTTAATTAATTTACTTTCGAAAGACCTTTTTATTTCAGGGTACAATTTTTGAAACAAGATGTGCATTGTTAAAGCATCTGAGAGTTCGTTAGATTCAAACTCAAGTAATTTTAATGTACGCAGATTACATTTTGTGTTATCAATTAATTGCATTAAATGGTTAGGAGAATCTGGTACTTTTGAAAAATTAAGTAGTTTTATAATATGACACTCAATGACAGCTCTTTTGTTTTCATATATTTCTTCTAAAGACTGCCAAAGAGATTCGTAGGTATCTTGGGCTGATTCAAGCCTTTTGGCCTAGCCTTTTAGACAGCCTTAAGTAGCATAACTACTGAGTTGAGTTCAGATTCTTATTATTTCAGATAATGGACATATATTGAGCTTTAAAATTTTGAAATTCATCATATTTCCCATAGAAATTGGACAGAGGTAAGTCTGGTATTTTAAAGTTATTACTAACAGTAGGATTTTCTTTTTTAATATTAGAACATTCATATTTACAAAGTTAAAGTACATAAATAATATTAAGTTTTACCTCTGAATCTTCCAGTTCATCTTCTAGTTCAGTTGCTACTTCCAAAGAATCTGCTATGTCGACATCTTCCGGAAGAGTTGTATAGGATTCGATCAGATTACGGAGTGACGATTTAATTTCCATAATAGAAACTTTTTTGCCTTCTAAATGCAAAACGTTCTTCTTGCTGCTCTTCTTGAGATTCTTTTAAATGGGTACACTCATATTTGTTAATAAATTTCGTGATTTTGTTTAGTTTGGTTTTCAGTACGCCACGTTGGCGATTTAACGTTGTTAAGGTAGTCATTTATTTTTATTTGCTGTGCTCCGGCTCGACGGACCATATGTCGTGAGCACTGAAACAGTGGACTTTGATTACTTTTCCATAGGTTTTTATTGTTTATTGCCAAGGGGTAAACGTTGAAATGAGCTTCTGATTTGAGAGCGAGGGCGCTCGTTATACACGTGTTGTTCGGGAGACAACGAAGCTCAACTGCAGGTTACATCATTTATCAGCTAGGTGGCGCTGATCTCTTAATCAAACTTCAAGAGCGCACAATTGTGGTTTAGGAAAAGTTCCCCATTTTTTGTAAAGGAATATTAGCCTTATTGGTCATACGTATTCTTGCAATCGTGTGGCTTTTTTAATGCGTAACGTTTTAAAATTTGATTTCAATTCAGAGTAATTGTATACAGTTTATTTGTACCCGTTTCACTGAGATAAAGGACATCTCTGTTTCCATCAGTATTTTTGAGGAAATCTAGTCTTTAGAACTACTAGAATTTAGATAAAATCTTCCCATTATAGTAAAAAAAAAAAATGCTCGATTGTAAAAGATCGGTCATAACATGCATTATTCTAGCATTTAACTCTGATGTTTCTAAAATGCTTGAATTTTTATTACTTGGCAGGATTTCATAATGATATTATGCTTTTTTATTCGTCTCTTCTTCAATGCAATAGAAGAGATCACTGCTTATATTTTAAAATATTTAGGAAATATAAGAAAAGGAAATACATTTGAAATAGATATTGCGATTCAGACAAATTTCAATAGAAATGAAGATAATAATCAAGATATTTAACATTTGTTAACATTTGTGTTTGATGAAAGATGTATGTTTTTCATATGTTATTTTTAATGAATACCAAACTCATATTCTGTATTTTTCTTATAGTAAATATTTAGCAGTTATTTACTTAATATTTATTATTATTCATAGCTTATTTGAATGTGGATTTTATGAACATAATTACACTCTGTTTCAGCATTTTACATTTATAACTCAAAGCTTCTGTTTAGTTATGTAAAACGGAAGGTCGTATGTTTATTTATCAGATCCTATTTTATCTTCCACTTCAACAATAAACGAGAAATACTGTTACCGAAAGAGCATTATAGAAATTCCTATCCAACAAAAAGAATTCAATATTGTAGACTATCGATAAATACAACAATGTTTGTTTGGTGGTCACGACAGAATTGATTCTCCAACCTTAATAAAAATCCCTGCGAATAGGTAATACATTTGAACAATGTCTAGTAAATCTCAGTGTTAGGGTATCTCCGTGTGCTATCTCTCCAGGGAAAAGCAAAATATTTTTTTTCGTATATTGTATGCTTTGAGTTGTTGCGTGATCGGCAATTAACTTTATAACGTCTTATTCCAAAACCTACAATTTTAAAAGTATATTTCCAATTGAAAAACATTTTAAATTTTGTTCTTTATGTTACGAAAATCCATTTGCGTCAAATAAGTTATTTCTTAAAAAGTTACTGAATTTAAAATTTTATACAGTGCTTGTGTCCTATAAATTTTATTTAGAAAAACTTTCTCTGTGCTCTAATAAATAAAACTAAAAATTCCATTTTTGTACGACTAAAACTTACTAAAATAGGGTACTTTGAAGTTTATAAATTTTCAGCGTTTTATGGAATTAAAAATAAGAACTAAAAGATCTTCTTAAGGGGACAAGGGACCTTAAAATCCTTAAAAATAATTTTTTTTATTTTTTGTAAATTTCACCTAATTCTAATTCAAGGGTACATTATATGCATTATGGCATCCATTTATCACAAAAAAAAATATTTTTATGAAAAAAAATGGAATTTTACGCGTTGTCTTAAAAATCTTCGGAGTGCCGCCTGCGCTCTCCATATCAATGAAAATCCCCAATATTTTTTACATAAGTTTGGTTTATATATATAAATAAAATAGAGCATCGAATTTTATATAATTGAATTTAAAAGTTAAAAAAATATTGAAAAATTTGGAAATTTTTTCGAAAAAATTTCAAAAGTTTTATTTTTTTTAACCTTTAAAATCAAATATATAAAATTCTATGCTCTATTTTATTTATATATATAAACCAAACTTATATGAAAAAAATTTGGGGGATTTTCATTGATGGAAGGCACAGGGGGCATTTCGAAGATTTCTAAGACGACGGGTAAAATTCCCTTTTTTTCTCAAAAATTAATTTGTTTTTATATTTTTTTTGTGATAAACGTATGCCATAATGCATATAATGTACCTTTGAATAATATTTAAGGTGAAATTTACAAAAAATAAAAAAATTATTTTAAGGTCCCTTGTCCCCTTAAAGCATCATCACAAACTTTGAAATGCGCTAGTCTTTCTTCATCAGGCGCAAAGAAAAGTTTGATAAAAAATGAGTGAAATGATGAGTTTAAAATTTTGCAATGGTTTTTTAAGAAGATCTTTTAGTTATTATTGATTCACACCAGTTTCAACTTATTTTCTTTGGAATTAAATGTGCCTTTTTCTGTCTTTAATGCAGAAAACACCGAAAATTCTTAAATCTGGAAGTTTTACTATTTTACTTATCAGAGCACAGAAAGCGGTTTTCTAAATATGACTTACAGGAAGCAGGAACTATATAAAAAAGTTCAATTTAGTACCTTTTCAAAAAATAACTGTTTTGACATAATAGATTTTCATATGATGTAGAACAAAATTTGGAAAATTTTTGAAATTTTGATGCGTTTCCATGTAAAAAAAAAAAAAAAAAAAATTATTATTTTTAATAATTATTTATATTAATTATTACTGAATTTATTTTTTATAGCATATAGCTATATGCTATATATTATCAATGTTCTAGCATTATTTAAACTCTTAGTTTAGTTTAAATAAGTTAGCTAATAGAATATATTGTATGCTTTTTAATTTTATTAACAATAGTTTTAAATACATTGTGTGATTTATATTAGGTTTATAATTCTCTATATATAAGGATTTGTTTGGTTTTGCTGTTTAAACAGTTATTTACATTCAAAAGCTTACAAATTTTTATCTTGCGATAGATGTTTAATATAATTAATAATAGATGGCAGCACCAAGCACCAAATTTGTCTCTTTCAGATTGCTCTAATTTTTAATTTTTCTAGCTCCATTTCAGTTATAATTTATACACCAGGGGGTATTTTTAGCTAAATTTTGACGATATTGTTAAACTGTTATCTATTAATTTAATAGTGCATTTTAAATAATGTAATTAATATCTATTTATTTTATATTAGATTAAATTTGTTTTACAAGGTATTTCAAATTTTATTTCAAAATGTATTAACTGCATCCTTTGGTATCATTTACTGTGATTTCTTAACTGTTTTAATCACCTTAATCTTTTTGATATACTGGTAGACATGTGCACATGGATTTCTGTAAAATACTGAAATATTAATCGGTATGGTGTTTATTATTTATATTTTATATCCTATAAATATTTAAATACGTTTTATTGATTCTTCCATTTCATATTATTTGTTTCTATTCTGCTTTCATTTTTAATCAATTCACTTGATTTTAGTGGTTGTTCGGGCACAGGGGAAAATTAATTTTAGCTTTAGCTTATTTTTCCCACAGAAAACAACCATTTCGCTTATATCATTGAATTCTGTGCCCTTGATAACGTAATTCAATGTATAAGTTTTTCAATTTTTGTCGGTGTCCACTTTTTTCTTTTTTCTTCCATAATAATTCTTATAATATTTTTTTTTTTTAATACTTACAGCTTTAATTCATAATAATTGACGGTGGTAGGTTATGTTTAATTAATGGTAATATATATATATATACAAACAGTTGTTTATATAATTAAACATAACTCAAGTTTAAATTCCTATTCAAAGTACTTAGAGATTGTAGATGTAGAAGAAATTAGTCTAATAAGGAATAAGTGTATTTTATACTTTCTTTTATTTAGCCTATAGTAGAAGAAAATATTGTAATCGAAAATTTTTTCGACTTCAGGATTTACACGTTTCGGAGGTCAGAGATCCAGAACAACACGTTTCTACAAAATGTTCGTGTATCTTCTTTGTATCATAGAAAAATGTATGAAATTATGGGATATTTCACCGAAAGGGGACGGTGCGATGGCAGTTTTTGTGCCATTTTCCTTATTGTATCATTGGAAAGTGTACGACGTTATGCATCGAATTGAACAAAATTTCACATATATGTTTTTGGCAATTACCAGCAAGTTCCATCTGAAATTGGAGATGTACCGCCGGAAAGAGTCGCTTTGATAGCTATTTTTGTGCCATTTTCCTTATTGTATCATCGGAAAGTGTATGAAGTTATGAGTAGAATCAAACCAAACTTCATACCATATGTTTTTGACTATAGACGTCAGTCCTCGGTTAAAAATGGGGATATTCCTCCGGAAAAGGTTGCTGTCATGGCGATTTTTGTGGGATTTTCTTGATTTTTCTCTGTTTAAGTGAAGAATTTAGAAGTATTTTTTTCGACGAAAATTTATATTTAGATGTAATGTAACAGGCCGCAGTTCGTATAAAAGTTTGGAGAAAATCGGCATGAAGGTGGCGCCATGATAGCGAATTTTGTTCAATTTTGAGACGGGCACAGTAACTGTTGAAAAAAAAAAATAATGAATAACTCCATTATCCAATCTAGGTTTAATTTGCATATTTGTAATAAGCAAACATTTTCACGTTTTTTATTATATTACCCATTGCCATTTTCCTTATTATATCATTGGAAAGTGTACGACGTTATGCATCGAATTGAACAAAATTTCACATATATGTTTTTGGCAATTACCAGCAAGTTCCATCTGAAATTGGAGATGTACCGCCGGAAAGAGTCGCTTTGATAGCTATTTTTGTGCCATTTTCCTTATTGTATCATCGGAAAGTGTATGAAGTTATGAGTAGAATCAAACCAAACTCCATACCATATGTTTTTGACTATAGACGTCAGTCCTCGGTTAAAAATGGGGATATTCCTCCGGAAAAGGTTGCTGTAATGGCGATTTTTGTGGGATTTTCTTGATTTTTTTCTGTTTAAGTGAAGAATTTAGAAGTATTTTTTTCGACGAAAATTTATATTTAGATGTAATGTAACAGGCCGCAGTTCGTATAAAAGTTTGGAGAAAATCGGCATGAAGGTGGCGCCATGATAGCGAATTTTGTTCAATTTTGAGACGGGCACAGTAACTGTTGAAAAAAAAATAATAATGAATAACTCCATTATCCAATCTAGGTTTAATTTGCATATTTGTAATAAGCAAACATTTTCACGTTTTTTATTATATTACCCATTGATTAGATTTCTCAAAACAATCAGTCAGGCAATCATAAAATTTCTTAACTGAGATGCAATCATAATGTTCATCTCAAAAGAATAGAATAGCAGGGCTTCCACTTTTTAATGAATATTTTCCATATTAAATTTCGTGAAATTCATCCCATAAGTGCCAAGATATACCTATCTCGAAAATCGCGAAAAATACATCACAGAAACGCTTCCTTTTGAATGAACAAAGACAAAATTAAATAAAAATAATTTTTTATAAATATCTTACTATATATTACAGTTGGTAAAATTTCCTCCCCTAGATACTGAAATATACCTATCACTGAAATCATGGAAATCATAGCACACCAGGGCCTCTTGTTGAACAATATACGCCCATATGTAATCAGTACCAATTTATGTCAAGATCTAACTGAGTATGAAATATTCACCCAATCTCATCCCATACGTGCCGAAATTTAGGTATAACGGAAATCTTGAATAACGAAGCTCAGCAAGCAACATATTTGGCTAAATCCACTATTAATATCTATATGTGCCGAGCCAGATATTTGCAACTGTCGCAAACGTCGTGAATGGAGTTAGCATTGGGAAGCAACGGTCATCACTCTGCGTCGCACAATTGGAGCCTTGGCAGAGTTAAGATACTGATGCTCTGTGTATGAGTTTCCTCGCAGAAGGAGTATTGTACCACAAAGCTAGATGGAAATTCAGGTTTTTATTTGGGAGTACTGGAACGATAGAGGAAAAGTGTCACCAGAGTCCAACAGGAGATTACCTGCAGCTGGATCCTTCACCATGAAAACGCGAGGGATCACACACTTTGTTGATGAGAAAGTACCGGGTATCCCAAAAATGACTGATGGATTTTAAAATTCAATAACTTCCAAACTGTGACAAATATTAAAAAAATTCTTGCAGGAGGATTATGTACGATGTCAGGAGTTTCTGTACTGTGATTATTGATTTTAGCTCGAATTTCAAACAATAGATGACGCTGAGAGCAATATGCGCTCAGTCCAGACCCGAGTTTTGGTACTTCGGGATCCATTCAATGCATTTTAATCTCCTTTTTTCGCATGGAAAAAGAGAGAGGTCGAAAAATCGAGCCTGGATTTCAGCGGCATCCATCGATGCTATTTGTAACTAAAACTGAGAATCACAGCATAAAAACTCCTCACATCTTACATAAGACTCCTGCAAGAATTTTTTAAATATTTGTCATCGTTTGCAAGTTATTGAATTTTAAAATCCATCAGTTATTTTTGGGACACCCGGTATCTAGCTTAAGAAAATATCGCCCCGCTTCCTAAATCGCCGTGCACTCTTGACTTGGCCTTTTTTACTTTATTCTGCGCCAAAAAGTCATGAAGCATTTTAAGGGACATCATTATGGGGCGTAGCAGACACATAAGAAGCCTTAACCATAGGTCTGCACAGCATAGCCGAAGAAGCGCACGAGCAAGGTTTTGAATATTAGAAACAACGTCTTCCAGAGGGTAAAAATTCAACTAACTATGTTAAATGTTGCCAAACACAGACAACAGGCATCTAAATTAAAATAAGTAAGTAAATTAAGCAAGTAAAATAATTAAAGGAGTATTACATAAGTATAGTAAATTCGAGTAAAATAAAAAGATTAATGTAAGTTACAATAACACAGAAATGCTCATCCATTTACGATCTAGATTTTTGAAAAGCTGATCATATATGAAAAAATTCTAACAGTTTGGTTAACGAATTCTGAAATACACCCAATTTTTCAAAGGTATGGTCCTCATTTCTTTAATTCCCTCTCTTCTCTTCCCCTCCCCCCTCTTTTTCCTCCTCTGTGCTTAAACTCTCCTGGAATAGCTTTGCAATTCTGATCGGTCTCCTCGGACTGCGTGGGAAGGATTGACTCCGCAGTTATTTTTCGACGCCCACCGCTATTTCTCCGTTGACGGCGACCTGTGAGGTGTGTCTCTCTGGCTCGCTATATTTTAATCTTTAATTTTTAATTTTCGCACTGATTATGGGGCTTTAGAAACTTTTAAACAACTGCATGCACCTTTTGTATTTACACATTTCTGCTATTTAACGTTGTTAATTCTTTCTAAATATTTTTGTATAGTAAATATAGTTTAGCTTAAAGTTGCATTACTCAAATTAAAAATCACCTTTAAGCAATTCGTGCTAATATCAGTCATGCTTACGAATTCTTTTGCGTAGCGCTGTTTGTGATCTATAGAATTTATTCAAAGCGAGTAGTATTCACAAATTTAGTTAAGCTTAAAAACGATTACAATTACTAAAATTCCATTCTTAGCATCATCCCTAATAGACAATACTTCGGAAGCAGTATTTAAAATCTTCTTTTTATGTGTCTCTGTAAATAAACAATAAGCCACATTTTACAGTTAGCCTATTTGAAGTATAGCTCAGTAATGTATCGATTTCATCATGCCTGAAATAGCGCACCATAATTAAAATACGCTGGAAATATTTTTTTACTGTATGCCATTATATAACCGGTCTCTAGTGTGTGTCCCTGTAAATGAATGATTAAGACCTTTGCACTTTATATACAACAGAAAGCATGGTTCAGTGAACCTCAGATATTCATATCAATTTCATTGTTTTTAACAGAGTAACATCATTAAAATACGCCTCAAACGATTTTTCCCCAAAGACCATATTATAACGGAATTCTTTTGAATGTCCTTATAATCGAACTGTAAGTGCTACACATAACATATTCTACAGTAGCTATCTTTTAGAGTACCTCAATAATGTACTTACATTTCATTATGTTTAAAATAATGTAACACCATTAAAATAAATCGCAAATGATTTATACCCATCATGCCATAATTTGACGGAATACTTTTTAATGCCCTGTAAATGCTACCCCACTTCATTTTCAGTAACAAGCATGCAATAGTAAACCCTAATAACTTGTATCAATTACTAGGCAATCTGAGTGTATTGAAGCGAGTTAGAGCAAGGACAGACATATGAACCGAATTCATAAACACTTTTCAACTATGTTGGAAAGTTTAAAAGAGGTGATCCAAGAACTAAATAACAACGGAAACAATTTTAAAAGTTATCTACTTTTGCAGATAAATATCCCTTAATAAAAGAAATTGTGTTGCGGTTTTGCTGCCTGATATTTTATTTTAGAGAAAACAAAACAAAACAAAAATCGGAGTATCTTATCGGAAGTTTGTAGACTTCAAAACTTATGATTTTTATATTTATTTCATTGCTTTCAAAAGATAATTCTTCCAAAAAAAGGTTTAAAAAAAGGTTTTAGGAGAGAAAATTAATTTTCCTTGTGCGCTGTAGAAACACGAAATAAATAGCAATAAAACATAATAATAAATCATGCTACAAATGCCGAAGTTAAATACAGTAACAATAACGTAAGTTTTCGATATTTATTTTTCCTATAGGAAAGAGTAAAGAAAAGAAATCGTACAAAAAATAATATTAAAGTAAATATGGATACAGTTGGACAAAATATAAATTGAAAAATATAGATTACAACGATACTCCCCAATGATTTCAAAGACTTCAAAAATAAACAAATAATGTCCTAAATTTTGACAATATAAAGCAGTAAAAATTTCAGTCGATATTAGAATGATTACAAAAATATTTTTATTTGACCACACTGAATATAAATAAGGAGAGTTGCATAAAATTGAATTGTAAATGGTACTGGTTATAAATAAATTTTCAGGCTGCAAAAATAGAAAAAAATAAGTAGTGTGCTGAGTTTTTACAGAGTCATAAAATGATCAATATGAAATTTTTAAATAGACATTGCAATTATAATAAACACATTTTTGTTTTACAATTATTTTTTTCTGAATTATTGTCATGCCATTGCTGTTTTGCAGTCCATATCAATCAAACATTTTCTGATTGTCTTTCCTCAGTCCAAAGTCTTTATTAATGCTAATCTATTACAACTAATCTATTTTCTATTTTCATATTTTTAATTATGATGAAATTTTAGTTTGTGAATGTAAATATGCTTTAACACTCGGCTGCTATCTTTTATATCTCTAAGATCAGTGAAGTTTGACTGGCTGCAAAGGCATCTTTGAAGACGCCAATTTGGCACAATAAAACCTCCGTAGCGGACAATCCCGAATAGCGTACATCTCTATTTATCGGATACTTCTTCAATCCCCAACACTTATATATTTGTAGAATTTTTCCTCTAAATCGCGGACAAATTTCGCACTCCCTTGGTGTCCATTATTGACATGTTTTGCTGTAAAATGGTTTTAGTTTTTGTGATTAAAGGTAAAATAACGTACATTGACTGCCTTTATCTGAAATATCGTTGTATAAGTGTATAAATATGTAAATTAAGTCATATGATGTCACAGATACAACAACAGCAATAACGCAATTTTTTTAGGGCAGCAATCGAGAGGACACTCCGCAGATTCAGATTCAGACCGTGAAGTACTACCAACTCATGAGGTTTATAGCTCCTGTGCTCTACCGGTATTTATTACAAGAAAAAAAAAGAGGTTTTCAACATTACATACAAATTTAACCTCTTGAGACCTGAGTTAAAATATCACTACATATACACATTCATTATTTTTGTACAAACAAAATGATACCATAGATGACAGAAAGAGTTGGGGAGGTAGGGGAGGTATGTTACACTTTTTTTTTTACTAATTTTTTACAACCCTTAGAAAGCTATTTATAAACAAATTTTTCGTGTTTTCTTATAAAGTGATCCTTTTATTCATTTATTGCCGAAACATCAGTGAAGGCTTACTGTGAAGACCCGAAAAGTTTTTGGTTTCTGTCTGTTAGTCTGTCTGTCCCGCGATAACTGTCGTAAAAAGCATCCGATTAGCTTGAAATTAAGGAGGCATGTTGGTGAGGTCACCGGATTTAGCTGTATAGTTTTTGGTTAAATTTGGTTCATTCCTTCGGAATATATAGAGCATTTTATTTTCCGCCTTAATGCTTTCCTATAGCAATTCAGACGATTTTTCCATTGTTATTTGTTGAAAAGAAATGGCTCATATGATTGAAAGATTTAAATGATAAATTGTGGATGATGGAATTTCCTAATTAGAACCATACATTATTCATATTAGTTTGAAATTTTGTGTATACATTTGTCAGAGTTCTTAAATTCGGTGTATATCTTATGGAGGGATTTTATATATGTGTTCCAATAATATAAAATGCTTTCTTTTTTTTTAATTTTCTTTTTTTCAATCACATATTTCATTGTCTTAATTTTAATTTAACTGTTACCTAGCAACGGCAAGGTGAATTTGATCTCATATACCAAAAATAAAACAAATACGCTTTGAGGTTGAAATAAAAGGGGCTTGTGTTATGATATTAATTCTTATTATTAAAAAAAAACGTTACTAATATCTCACGGTTTATCCATTTATCGTCTGGGCGCAGCTAACAGAAATATTTAATTTTTAATCGAAAATTTCAATGAGGAAAAAAAAACTTTTGAAAAGCAAATTGGTAGTAAATGTCAAAATTATGCATCCCAAAATTATCGCTGTCGAAAAGGACGTCATTGTATCGGGAAATAAATATTTTCATTCTTAAAAACAAACATTAACTAGATTGCCTGAAAAAATATTTTTTGACGAGTGTTAGTTCTTAATGCCGCCTCATTTCAGAAAATATGAATGAAAATTTTTTTATCTTTAAAAGGAAATTACATTTTCGTTCGTAAAACCTAAACTTTTAATATAATTGCGTCAACGTAAATCCTTTTCTGCCCACCAGTATTGAAGAATAAAGCTCGGAAGTGTAAAAAGATTTATCATAATCATTAACGCAATCAATAAAAAGTTACATATGTAAATTAATGAAACCACGGGGGTTCAGGGGGGCGGAGCCCCCCTGAATACTGTATTATTTACAAAAAATACCAAAATTTGTAGCTCATGAAAATTCAAAATATCCTTCCATAACAACGTTTTTAATTTAACGCTTCTAATGTCTGAAAACTTCGTATTTTTTATTCTTATAAATAATTACGTAATTTGAAAACTTTAAATTGCGGTTTGCAGGAAATTGAATATTACTAGAGTGTGTCTAAAAACAATGAATTGCAGATCTGACGTTGAGGCTCCTGATCTGCAGATTTACTAGTTAAAAATATTGTGAATTTAAAAAATAGTCATTCAAAAAATATATCCCAATTATTTTGAATGGTTACTACGGTATCAAATCTCCCCATTACTGGGGAGGATTGATACACTAGCAAGGGAGGTTTGATGCATTGTTATGTAAATTGAAAAAAAAAAAAATCAGACAGTTCAATTTATGCGTCATACAATTTTTTATGATAAATCTTGAAATGTTTAAGTAAAATTTGAAACGAAATGACATTGACATATTTTTGTTTCAGAAATGTTTTTTATAAAAATATTTAAACTATTGCTATTATTTAAACAATCCTATTAACATATTTTTTAGAAAATAAATATTGAAAAAAAAACCTCGAAATCTCGCTGCAAGGAAAAGTGAAGTGAATATTGCTGATTTGCAAACAATTTAACATAAATTTAGCACATTTAAGATTCCTTTAAACCTTTCGGGGCAAAGCATTTCCAATCCTAAAGTGTTGAATAAATGAATGGCACAGGAATTTACCAACAAATTTAATTAGAAATAAGAAAAGGGATATATTTCACTTTCATACTAAATAGAAAATATTTTACCAAAATGCTGGTGCCAATGTGGCGTTTGGGAATTAAAATTAAGTGGTTTCATAAACATACTACCATCCCTGAAATGTTTAAAAAAAAACTAATAGCTCTATCATTTTGATAAGTAAATTCGGGTAGATTTAAAGTTTTTTCAATTTGCCCTTCGTAAATTATAGAAAGATTTTCCCTTTCAGGCTATTTAAACTTCTTCCCTTCTACATAACGAGCAATGCGATCTAACCATCTATCATCGCACTGCTCTTCTATGTAACCTACATAATGTCTATGAATAGTCTCTTTGTTCTTCCTTACCAATTTCAGTAGCTCTTGCTGTAAAACAATAATGAATATTACAGTCCTATATTAGTTTGCAAACTTAAAAAAACTATTAAATTTCAAATATACAAATGTATCATTTCTCCCCAGTACTAATGTATCATTTCTTCCTATTATGCATTATTGGATTTTCAATCACTTTGTACAAATGCAGTTGCAAAATGCTAATCTACTTTCTAGTAAAACTAATCCTAACAATGTGCTTTATAAATAAAAAAAATTACAAGATATTATCTTCACAATAATAGAGTTATAAAAGAAAATCAGTCAATGAAAAAATTTACATTGACATTCCAAAAACCTTCAAAATTAAAAGAGAAGAAAAGTTGTCTGTTCTTCACTGATTAGTCCAGCTAATGATGGCTTCAGCAAATAAAAGAATACTTTACATGTGTTAGAATGGCTGTTAATGCCATTTGTTAAGAAAAATTGTCAATGTATTAACCCTCCCTATGTATCAAACCTCCCCTACCTGCCCTACTTTTTCGGAAATAGATGCTTTGGTAAACGGGCAATTTAGGTTCACAAATATGGATGTAAAATTACTAGTACTCGCGAAATATCAATAACCTAAATTCACGCAATAAACAAGTTAAGGATCTACTAATCCTCATATTTTTTATTATAAAGTGTTTATGTTAAATAACTATAAAAACTTCTTACTTTCTTGGTCACACTGTTTTGAAAGCACTTTGCGAATTCAGATGATAAAAACATTTTTTATGAGGAAATAAGCATATGTGTTTGCAGTTATTGGTTTTGCTTCAAAGCCAAAAACATTGAGCTACAGTAGAGTCCCTATTATGGGAGTTAGTATGGACCAAGCTTACCTCGCATAATCAAAACACTCGGATAAACCGGATTTGTACAAATCGCCAGCAACTGAGGAGATGAAATATAAATTTTCACTTAATTCATTCATTTTTATGGTACTAGCAACATTTCTTTGATGTACATTTCCGTAACTTTTAAGAAAAACGGGGAATGAAATTGTTTATTTGAAAAAGCCCTTGATAGTTTTTTGTTTGTTGAATGTCAATTTTGCTCCAGTATTTTTTCTTTTGGCTACAGTATTACGTTACTGAATAGCTAACAATTTCTAAGATTGCTTCTTACCACTAAAATTTGACAGAAATACTAATCTCTTCAGAAAAAGATAAAACTTATCATAAATCAACTTAATTACTTTTCAAAATACTTAATGTTTGCAATGTGATAAATGTTTACATCATCCATTTCATCCTGATACCAAAATAGAACATTACTTCCTTGTTCAACAGATAAACTGTCAATCAAAAGGAATAAACATTTATATTATAAAGCTACAATATTGATTTTATAAAGAAATATATCTTTAATTTTATTGACTTTAAATGAAAATAAGCACTTTGTTAATGATTATAACTTTCAATTTATTTATGTATTTACTGTAATCTAAACAACGTTTGTGTAATTAATGTAGTATCTGTATGTTCTTTAAAACAGAAAGGAGCAAAAATGAATGCTCCAGATATTAAAAATGTAGATTCTTTTTAGTGATATATAAATTTAATTAGTACCAAAAAGTGGTACAATAACTTGAGCAATCAAGTAAGACACATTAACAAAACAACTTCGCAAGCTTTCTATAGGCCAAAGCAATGGATACTACACATAAATAACTAATGCATAGGTCTCACAGATTACGTGGATCAGCAGGAAAGCCGTGGACGGTCCTGAAGAAGAAGATAAGCTGAATTTCCTTACCTTTAATAAGGTTTGTTGAGGTAACTGGAACCACGAGGTAACTGGGCCATAGGCTATTTTATAAAAAACTGTGGGTGTTTTTTAAGTTTTAGCTTTTGTGAGCAATACCCCTTTATCTCTACTTCCTAAAATAACGTGTATCAACTCAATCATCTCACTTTGCTGTGATAGGTTGTCAAAAATTTACGTTTCTTTTTTTAAAAACAACGTCAATATGGTTGAACTTCCTCGGATTTTTATTAAAATACTGTAAGTACTTTTATTAAACAATCTTTTTTTTAAAGATTAGACATATAACTGCATTAATATTCTTAGGTATTTATATATATTTACTTCATGTTTTAAATGTAAGCCCGGTGTCCCAGTTACCCCATAAATGTTTCAAGATTGGGGTAACTGGGCCATGCTGGATCCAGTTACCCTAATAGTTGTAAATATTTTTTTTGTGTTTCTCTTACTACGGGAAGTAAATTTCTCCATTGGTTTTTGCTCACAATAAAGAAAACGATAGAATACCTGATTAAAATAACGTAGTGAAAATTTAAAAAAAGCATATTGAGTGGTATCAAACCAAATTTCTTGACCCCTTGAGAGGCGGTGATGCCGTTATGGCATCACTTAATTTTAATTCCTAATTGCCACATTGACACCTGAATTTTATAATTAAAATTTAACCGTTATTACGTACGCGAAAATATACTTTTACATGTTTTCAGATAGATTCTCTTGTAAATATTGGTGTCATTAAATTATTTTAACATTTTACCAATGCAAGTACCTTGCCCCTGAAAGCCAGATAGCCAGACCTTGAAATTGTACTATACACAGGGGTCGCATTCTATAGGCATAGCTGCCAATTTTTACGCTTTCTTGCTACCACTAAAATTTAATAGAGATTTTCGTTTTGTTTAATCATAAGATTTCGACGATTAAATAAGACAACATTTACTATAATATTTTAGTGGTAAGAAGAAAGCGTAAAAGTTGGCAGCTATGCTATAGGGAATCTTTTATCGCCCCTACCACTATTTTGAAAATAATATTTTCATCACACATTTCTTTAAGGAACAATAAAATTTTCCCTATGTAATGCGACCCCTGGATAAAGATTAAGTACTTAAGTATTTACGTAGCCTTTTGTTCAGAGATTTACCTTGCTATTTTTTCCTTAAAATACCCATGTGACTTTTATAGTTATTATCTATACTAAAGTATACATAAGTAGTGATGGGCGATAACGAGATGTTTTTCTCGATTTTCTCGATTGTATGGACATCTCGATATTTTGCGATTGTGTAAACTTTTTCTCGATGACTACAGTTTGCAAATTTCTTTTATAAATCATATATTATGTATTATATACGTCATACATTTATCAAGAATCGTCTGCGGGTAAACTGGAATGAGCCGATGTTAATAAAGACTAGGTGACTTCGACTGCTAACGGGCCCCTCCTTTAATCGGGGCCCCTAATTTATACGTAATCTTGTAATATGAAATCACGAACAGGTTACCCGCTATATACGGCACTGATATATGATAGCAGGCGGGTGTGGTGTGCACGCACTACAAAATCTTGTAAGAAATATAATATGGAAAAGAATGAACGTCGGACCAGATCTCTTAGGGGAGGGGTCAAAGCGAGCGGAGGGGCACAGCAGCTGCATAATATGATTAAGTCGTCACAGGTCTTTAGGCCTTTCCAACCATATGTCACATGAGAAGTCTGGATCTGAATTTATAAAAATGCCCTCCCCGTGGGGGAAAGGGGGAGGGGTGAGGGAGGTGGATAACATGAGTAAGTGATCATAAGCCTTTCCAACAATATGTCACATGAGGCGTCTCCGCTAAATTTAGAAAAACACCCCCGTGGGGGAAAAATGGGGGAGCGGTCATCGGAGGTGCATTACATCAATAAGTAGTCACAGACCTTTCCAACGATATCTCACATTTGGGGTCTTGGCTAAATTTGGAAAAGTGTCCCCCGGGGGGTGCAAAATGGGGGGATGGACACCGGAGGAGCATAACATCAATAAGTAGTCGCAGACCTTTCCAACGATATCTCACATGAGGGGTCTTGGCTAAATTTGAAAAAGTGTCCCCCGGGAGGGGCAAATTGGGGGAGACAGTCACCGGAGATGCATAACATCAATAAATAGTCACAGACCTTTCCAACGATATCTCACATGAGGGGTCTTGGCTAAATTTGGAAAAGTGTCCCCGGGGGGGCAAAGTGGTGGTGGGGACACCGTAGGTACATAACATCAATAAGTAGTCACATACCTTCCCAATGATATCTGACACGAGGGGACTTGACTCAATTTGAAAAAGTGTCCCCCAGGGGGGGGAGGGCAAAGAGTGGGGGAGACTGTCATCGGAAGTGCATAACATCAATAAGTAATCACAGACCTTTTCAACAATATCTCACAAGAGGGGTATTGACTAAATTTGGAAAAGTGTCCTCCGGGGGACAAAGTGGGGGGGGCGGCCACCGGAAGTGCATAGCATCAATAAGTAGTCACAGACCTTTCCAACGATATGTCACATGAAAGGTCTTGGCTAAATTTGGAAAAGTGTCCTGAAATTTCATATATATTATAAATAATATTTAGCGGAGGGCTCCATAAAAAAATCCGATCTAAAATGATAAAAGCGGAAAAAACTACCCTCACAGTGGGGGCCAAATTGGGGAGGGGAGGAAGAAAGTCTCATAATATGAAAGAGTCATCCGAGAGCTTACCGATGACATATCACATGACTGGTCCAAGAAAAGTTTGAAAATTGCTTCCCCTCCCTCCCCCCGTGGGCTCACTCTTTCGCCCCGGAATCCATACAGCCGCCACTTTAAAATTTTTATGTTTATAAATAATATTTACCGGAAGACTGCATAAAAAACCCACATCTAAAGTGATATTTAAATTTATTATAGAAATCGGCTACGGTTTTAAAAATTTGTTCGCCCCTTCCCCATCCCCCTTTGGGCGAAGAAAGGTTCATAGTATGAAAGAGTCGTCGAAGGGCTTTTCGATTATATGCCACAAGAAGGGTTCGGTAAAATTTTTAAAATTACACCCCGCATGAGTCCACACTCACGTCCTCCTCCCTCGAAAGCACCCATCGAAAAACCTTCCTCTTTGAAAGTTTTATATTTAATAAATAATTTTTATCGGAGGGCTCCAGATATGTGACATCTTGGTAGGGCTAAAATAAGAGAAACTTTGAAAATTAGGGCTTCATTTCACAGCTCATTGTCATGCCTTTTTCTCTATCTCGTCTCTTGGTACACTCGATAAATTTTCTTACTTTTCTTCTCTCCCAAGGACGAGAGAAATCCTCAAAAAGCTTCTCATAGCGAAATGTTGAAAAGCGCCAGAGAAATCCTCGAAAGGCTTTTCATTGGGAGATTTCGAAAAGGACGAGAGAAACCAGCGAGAGGCTTCCCATCGGGAAAGGTTGAAAAGGGCGAGAGAAACTCTCGAGAGACTTCCCATCCCGAATGGTTTAAAACCGCGAGAGAACCAACCATCGAGCAGTTTCCCATCTGGAATGGTCGAAATGCTGGAAAAATCATCGAGATGAGATTTGCCGCAATGCTAGATGGAAATGAAGCTTTCAGAGTCAAACTTACCGCATTTCTGGTTTAAGTCATAATTTCTCAAAGGAGTCCATCTGCTTATCCAATCTCTTTTTAGCTCACAGGCTATCTAAGCCTGAGAGCTAATGTAACCGTCGGTTCTGTGTGTATGCATGTACGTACGTACGTAACGCAATAACTCTTGATTACTTACTCTCAATAACTCTTGAACGCTTATTTTAGCTCTGCCAGCTGCCCCATACCTGGAGACTCAGATAAATACTATTTATTAAATATAAAAAGTTCAAAGAGGAAGGTGAGTGAATTCTGGGGGGCGCGAGAGTGGACAAAGGGGGGGGGGAGCGGGTAATTTTGATACTTTTACCAAACCTCTCCTTGACATATCATCGGAAAGTCCTTTCACCACTCTTTCGTATTATGAACCTTTCTTCTCCCAGAGTTGAATTCCGGGCGGGGCGGGGGGGGGGGGGAGGGTGCGGTGCGGGGGTGAATTTTTTTTTTAATTGTAGAGATTTCTACAATAAATATCATTAAATG